>CM028129.1:1259325000-1260610000 GCA_016271365.2 Neoceratodus forsteri
AATAAATTCCTTCATTTTTCGAGCATTCGATTGCCTTGATTTTGTTACTGCCCTGGGTATTGCCCATACACCAATCTTTTTGCAATTTGGAGCCAAAGTAACTCGTTCTGGTCGCTCTGAATCTCTGCTTTGCCACTGATTGACAGCTCTATTCAGAAACATTTTAATTATAAGAAAACCACTACTGCTGGATTTTGCGTGAAGGCCTTACTCTATTTAACTCTTTGCTTATGAATTCTGCAAACAGGTGCAATCAGTGGTAACTTGTCATCAAATACAAGCAGGTTCACTGCTGATGTATCATATGTGATGGCCGACAATTTGGTGTTTTAAACGATACTGCGATGTCATTTTAAATGCATTATTTCTAGTGCTTGCTATACTAATTAAGCGACATATCACTCCTTAAGTCATACCCCCCCACACACACACACACACACGCACACACAAAGCAGAGAGTAATTATAAGTATGTTTTCTGGCTGTTGCAGGAACTATATAATAACAAGGACTGCTAAAAATGTAGGGGATAGGGATGGCACTCTGCTTTAGGTTCCTGCTTTACCGAGCCAAAGACGAGTTGGAAATACCTACAGCATATGCAGTCTTTGATTTAGGGAGCACAAACTCCACCTCGTGTAACAGTCATAACATTTCCACAAAAGTCTGTGCTGTAAAATATATGACAACCTGTTTTATACCGGGAATTATTCATTCAAACAGAGCCATTTAAAGTCAACTTTAATAACATAGAAAAGAAAATCTTACCTTTAAGTCCTCCTACATAGGTTTTGAACCACTGTCTCCCCCCACAAACAATCGTTTTTCTTAAAGGACCCAGGCCGCATTTTGATTGACTGCAAGACAATGATGATTGACGTCCTATGAGGGTCCCGAAGGCAAACAGTTAATGTAAATATGCTGGTGCTAAGTGGGTGTGCCTTCCTATTATTTTAGCTGTCACTGGATCAATGTACAACGTCTTCAACTAAGGCTCAGCAGCAGCCTCCCTTGGACTTGCCATGTGGTCACTCTCCTTGTTGCATCTACACGCAGGAGGACAGTGCAGGCGGAGGAGGAGGGGAGCAACAGCCACCCCGCATCTCGCACGAACCCGCCACAGCAGCCCAACAGTTACTGCAGCTAGCGCCCAACTCCGCATGCTTTGCGAAAGAGGAGCATAATAACTGGAGCCCAAGGCAGGGGAAGGGTGCAGGGCTGCAGGCTGTGCAGCCAGGCTGGGTCTGGGACTGCCGCCGCTGCTCAGACACTGGAAGCTTGATTTTTGCACCTGCAGTTCTGTTGAAGGAACCGCGAATCACCAAGGTAAATATCCGGATCAAAGAGTTCATCATTATTGTGCTCACATTGCACTCACCAGCCTGGGCTGATAGTAATTGTTTAGAATTCCGGAAGAAATTAGTCTTTCTTATCCGGCTAAATGTAATTTATTTGCAGTTTTCGCGTCATTGTGTTGCAATGGTTTACAGTGCATGAGTGTTAATTAACATACAGTAATTTCTTTTTTTTTTAAATTACCCCTACCATTTAATAGTTGTGATATTTTCTGTATTTTAACTAGTACAGTATGAGTAAGTTATTGTTATTTACTGTCTGCAGTTCCTTGGGTGTCCTGTGATTTTAAATTTTTTTTTGTGTAACGTTTGATACTTCGAAATAAAAGAACAATATTAACACGGTATAATTTCTCCAAAAAGTAATTGCTTGTTCACAAACATAATTCGAACTATCGGGGTTTCAGATCCGCCTCGCACTCGCTGGAGAGCAGTGCCCAACTTTAATTATAAGTAATGGAATTTGTTATTCACATCCTAGAAAATGAATCGGCTCCTATTTTGTGTAATTAAAATGAAAGCTGCTTTATTCTGCTGCGACCCTCTTTAAGCTCATTTGCGTGGCTCAGTCTCCTTCTGCTCGTTTATGTGTTATCGTCTTTAGTACAGTAGCTGCCCAGTTAAGTCATCTTTTTCTTCTAATCCTCTGTAAAGACTTTAAGGAAAGGGTGGACACTTGCTGGTGACAGTCACATTTAATAAAAGGTTCCTGAGATTGAGACCTATATGAATACAGCAGGAGCAAGCAGCTGTGCGTATAAAGTACTACTAAAGGTCAAGATTCCTTGTTCTCATTTCCTTGATTAAAATCACCTTAAATATTTGCTACTGCAACTGCAGTTCTTGGGACAATATACTCACATCACCGAATTTGTTTTGTTAAATGTATAAGCGCAATGTCAAGCAAGGGTTACTTTAGGTCAGAGTCTAAGTATTCTTAGAAAATCACAGTACATACCCATCCTGAGAGAACTGCCGGTAAGTAATTTTGCTCAGTTTTTTTTTAACACGTTCTGCTGTAAACAATGTACAGTGTGGTCCTTGAACAGAAAGAAAGCAATGCAAACAAAGAAAATCACAGCAGCTTAAAATATGTGATGTTTCTCTCTATGATAACATGGCAGTTGACTTCCTTTTAATACAGTGCACTTTGTTTCCCGTAGTAGTATATTTTAATCACAATAAACATTTAAGAGAACGGCAGCGAAAGTAATGCCTCTGTATTAGTGTATTTGTGTTCAGCCTGGACGACAATTTCAAATAAACAATCTATTGTTTTAAAACATACGGTTTAACACACAGGTATGACTGACCCCAGATCTCCAACAGTTGAGAGATGGATCGGTAACTGCAAAAAAGTACAAGTAATAAAGCATGTGACTGCAAAACTGGGATTCCTTACGGAAAAAAAAAAAAAAAGAGGTTGATGCTCTTCCTTAAATTAATTGAAACACCCGAAAAAAAATTTCAGTTTTAGATAGTCTGGCACACTTATCATAAGACAAGATGTCTCTCTAGGTTGACACAGGAACTCACAGTGTAGCCTCCAGTACAGGAAGTTTAAATAAAATATCAATAAGGTTATGGTCAAACCGTGGTAGTGTGCAGTAAGGAATTTAATTTGAAATGTATGTACTTAATGTCAGGAGTTTATTGACAATGTTTACCTGAATAAACTAGGGTGACGTTATTAGTTTGTCTGTATTTTTAGGTTGTGAAATACGAATACAGTCATGCTTAAAAATAATAAAAACAGACTGTTATGTACATGTATAAATTTCAGTATACTGTGTATTTTAACGTTTTCTAGAAATTGCATCTAAATTTACTATAAGCGTTATTCTCTGAGCATATATGTTTACATTTTGTATAATTGGGCAAGCTATTTAATGCATGTGTTGGTGTCTGCATATGCCTTGTATTTTTTATTATGTATACTTCTATAAATTCTCATGCTAAAATAGCCTGTCAGAAAATAAATAACTAAAATGTTAATATATTAACATGTACTGCAGAAGAAAATAATCGAAAAATACGCCTGAGCCATTCTGCAGGGGGTGCAATAACAACTAATTTTATACATCAGCTAATTCCAACTGATATTTGTTTTTTCGCACAGAAAATTCATTGTTTTCCAGATTTAATCTTAGAAATAGGGCACACACGACTGTGAAATTTAGTAATCTGTGATAATTTGTTTAACTGTTTTGTTCTGTCGTCTTCAGATCGTCCAGAATGGAGACCATTGCCAGCCAGCTGGGAGCTGGAAGGGACGCAAGCTCCTCCCCGAATTCCAAACAGGAGCTTCAACCTTATTCGGGCACCCTCAAACCCAACCAGGTCGGTGAAGCCAATCTTTATGGAGTGCCCATCGTTTCCTTGGTCATTGACGGCCAAGAAAGGCTTTGTCTGGCACAGATTTCCAACACTTTGCTGAAGAACTACAGCTACAACGAGATCCACAACAGACGGGTAGCATTAGGGATCACCTGTGTCCAATGTACCCCCGTACAACTAGAGATTCTTCGGAGGGCAGGGGCAATGCCCATCTCTTCCAGGCGGTGTGGCATGATTACCAAGAGGGAGGCGGAAAGACTTTGTAAATCGTTTCTTGGCGAACATAAACCACCGAAACTACCTGAGAACTTCGCCTTTGATGTTGTGCATGAATGTGCGTGGGGTTCCAGGGGAAGCTTCATCCCAGCCAGGTATAACAGCTCCAGAGCCAAGTGCATCAAGTGCAGCTACTGCAATATGTATTTTTCCCCAAACAAATTCATCTTCCATTCTCACCGGACCCCGGATTCAAAGTACACCCAACCGGACGCAGCAAACTTTAACTCTTGGAGGAGGCATCTGAAACTAAGCGACAAAAATGCGTCCGATGACCTTTGTCATGCTTGGGAAGACGTAAAAGCTATGTTTAACGGTGGCACACGAAAAAGGACATTTCCTGCACATTCGGAAAGATCCTCCTCCATGAAATCACACGGAACTAATAGTATCCCTCAGGGAACCCCCGATATCCCTCACAAAACAATAAGATGTGATGAGGACAGAACAAATTTGGGTATTGGCAATGGGGTGCGCAGCTACCCGGTAATACCTGTACCCAGCAAGGGGTTTGGGATGCTCCAAAAAATACCTCCACCACTGTTTCCTCATCCATATGGCTTTCCAACGTTTGGACTGTGCCAAAAGAAAGATGACAGCGTTGGAGAGCAAAATAAAAATAGCCTCCCTGGCATGTTTTGGCCAGGCGCAAAGGACACAGTGTATCCATCTTTTCCAATGTTTTGGCCCACAGCAGGGAGTCTCCCTGTGCCACCATACCCACAGACCCAACCCAAACCTGCAGCAGAACATCTGAGCGCAAGGCAAAGCGATATAGATGTATCTGAACAAAGCGATGGGAGCACGAACACCCCGAAGGACAGTTTAGTTGACAGCGAAAGGTGTTCGAGTACCCACTCCAGGAATGAAGAGGACAAGTCTGGAGACGAAGCCAGATCTACTGAAGGAATGCCCCTCACTCCCAGGAAAATCAACTACATTTCAGCATTTAGACCAGTTGTCAAAGACGCTGAGAGCATCGCTAAACTGTATGGTAACCGAGAGGTATACAACGGCACCAGGCCTGGGTACCTTTCGCCAGACTTTATGAGTGAAAGCTCTAGCTATCGGTCAGTTTCTCCAGATGTGGACACTGGAGATGATGAAGCTGAGGTAGATGTGGAGTCTAACAGGTTTCCAGACGACGATGAGTCTGTTTCTTTGTCAGTAGAGGAAGACCAACATTCAATGGTACCCACTCAAGAGACACCAAGTGCAAATCCCTTGCACGAAAAATCGAATATGGAAGAAAGTCCCGGAATATCATTTGGTGATAAAGTAATGGAGGAAGGGAGGCATATTGAAAAAGCAGCAGAAAGTAATGCAAGCTATGAGGTAAGCGTTTGACTTTAATACTAATACAACACAAAAATCGCTGTGAATCTGAATTGACCCGTTTGTTAAAGTCTTTACCTTTTACACATTAACCTAATATGCACCTGCTCTGCTGACTGACCCACATGGCATTACCCACTTCATGTAAAACAGAAGCCACACTCAGGTTGTTCGGGGAGTGCACAATTCTACACACATAAACACGATAAATATATTATCTTGTATACAAACGATTATCCAAAGAAAACAGTAGAAACATAGATACACAGAATTAGACGGCAAATAAGAACCTATTGGCCCACTCAGTTTGGTCATTTTTTCCCCTCTGCCTATTGTGTTACCGCAGACCTTATTTGACATCCGCCCCCACCCCCACATCCCACTAAAGATTCCCTTGTGCCTATCTCATGCATGCTTGAGACCGGCCACTGTTTTCGCCCCCCACAACGGCAGCAGGGTCTCAAGATAAAAAGGAACTTTCTAAATCAAATCAAATAAGCCAAAAACTCAACTGGGAAAAAAAGTGACATTAAAAGGGTTATGCTCGTGCACAAATAGAAAATATACTTCCAAATATTTTGTAAACACCTAGACAAACAAAAAGGGAAATTTGGGAGCCATGAGTTTGAAACACCTGTAAATTAGCATCTAGGCACATTAAAATACGTGTAATTAACCAGATCATAAGAATCTCTTTTATGCTTCTGTAAATTGCTTAAAATTAGTCGGATGGAGTAAGTGTGAGGGTTACTAGGCTTTGAAAAGCTCTTGTTCTCTGCGGCTGAATTTTAATTTGAGTAATTTTCCTTGGAGCACCAATAATTACATTTAATAAAAGGATTGTACACAAATAGATTTTTATTCAGCCTGGCATCTAAAGACCGCAACAGCTGCGTCACAAACGGAAGGAACTGTTTCGTTTTTTAAATCGAAACCAATATTAATTAATTACACACTAGAGCCCTAAATTATTATCTGTGCAGAAACGAATACGTTTTGAATTGTCAGCCTATTGACATGAATCAGCCATGCCAAAAATTTTTATTGTACCAACCTCTGATAATTACATGTGATTTTGGACCAATTTTGCAGGTGTATGTGCCTGAAGGGGACAGCCATTTGTCGAATGTGAAGAGCCCTCCCACGCTGCAGGGGCCTGCGCCCACTTACCTTTGCAACTCTGAGGCGAAAGGTAAAGCGAACCTTTGTATATAGGTGGGGGTAAAACTTGTGATATGTAACTTTATGTGAGTCTGAGTCAAATTGTTATGGTTTACATAAAACAGTTTAGGTTGCACTTGTACACATGTATACCCCCATACAAACCATGCTGCATGTATGTAAGGGATTGATTTGTTGCCTTAAGCACGAGGGGTTGGGTTAGTGGAGTGCCACTTAATTTAAGCATAGGAAGTAATGAGGCAAGAGGCATAGCCCAGTGCTATGCCCCTAAAGTTAGACTAAGGAAGGCAACACAGCTCCTGAAGTGCCTTGATGCTTTTATTCAAGTAAAATGTTTTCATGTTTAAACGAATGTTTATAAAGTAAAAGGTGCACGTTTCTGGTGCTTGTTAGTGTGGGTCAAGTCCAGAATGTAGTTTCCAATAATATCTTTAGTTAAACTGACTAACCAACATAGTCTAATGAAAGTTACTGTTGGAAAACTACGTTATAGATAGTGAAAATTCTAGTTGTTTGATTGTACTTGAGAATTTTCAGCAGTGGATCTAATCCTTTTAGAATGCTAGAATGCTAGAATGCTGCACTGCAAACTAAACTGACAATGTATATACATCTTATTTTGCTCATCTGTTATTTTTCCACTTTTACACACACACACACACACACACACACACACACACACACACACACACACACACGTGTAAGGATGACAACTATGAAAGTGATGCAATGCACTGGGTGATGACCGCAATAACACCAATATGTCAAAAACATGTAGCGGTTACTGTCGTAAGAATGACTGTATGGAAGGTCAGTATCATCCCAATGGAATACTGAACCAACTAGAGAGCAGCTTTCAAAATGCTGATGACATCACAGTTGCCGAGTGCAGCACTATACACTGAAGTTAACATTTGTTTATTTATTTGGTTTTTGATAACCGGATAGGTGCACGAGACAATAAATATGCCTATTCTCGGGCGCGACCTCGGAGAAAACAAATTGCAAACACTACTGAAACATAGTACAAAAACAGTACACGTTACAATGGAATGGGTAAACTAGTTCCAAATACAAAAACAGCTGAATAATAAATTCCGACAGAGTGGGGGAAAACATTGCAGCAAGGAGAAAGCAGTACAACAGCAGCAACTTTAAGTTTATTTAAAAGTTTTTTTGTTTTTTTTTGGCACACTGGGGAGTCCATTACACAATCTTACAGTCAAAGAGAAACATTTAAATGATCAAACAAACAACTGATTTCGAAGTTAAACTATTAAATTGATGTTGCATAACTTAAGGCAATGGTCCTGCTCTTAATATGCAGTTTATCATCACTTGTGAGATGGCAGGAGATTCATAAGTCATTCCTGAGTTAGGGTCCTGCCTCTCTCACACTTACAGGTAAATTGCATATACGCGCGCGTGTGTGTGTGTGTGTGTTTCCTACAAGCGAGAGTTTCCTGTTAATCAGTGGTTCAGTTTCTATGTCACGTCATCAGAGCTCTAAAAACAAGGAGATGGAATGAGAAATATATATGAAGTACGGACCCATCGCATTTGCAGAGGCACAGATTTTCTACTTACTCAAAGCTCCCAACCAGCAAGCTACTTTACTAAAAGGAGGGCGATTAGGATGTCTCTTAAGAAGGGTTTACCAGGGACTTTGTCCTTAACTATGTAATTAAGGATATATTAGGATCATACTTTCGTTACTTATGGTTGACAATCGCTTTATTACTTTTAAGACCAAGATAAAGAAGACAATCTCTCGCCAGCAGAGGATTTGCAGGGAAGGAAATCCTATCAGGAGCAAGGGAATGTCTCCCGGGCAAGTCCTGCCAACACTGATGGAGGTAGGCGTGTGCTAGGCCCTGCACTTCGAAAGTTGAGTTGTTTATCGGTTCTTTGCGCTGCTCTATGTCTCGTAACCATTAAACAATTGTTGTAACCTTACATACTTCCCACTGATACGCACCTCCCCCTTCCCCACTGTTGGAATTACACTTTTGGAGGGGGGCCGGGGTCCATAAGGGCTATATCTTTAAATTGAGACCATCTTCCTATTACAAGTCAATCGCAGTGATGAGTGAGCTACCTCTGCTCACTTCAGAGCTGGAGGGTAGGGGTAGGGGGAGCCTTGGCAAGCCCCCAATTCCAACACTGCCTTCCCCATCATAGTCGGAGCCTTATAAACGTTTGCTTGGTTCAAATGGGCAAAGAGGCTGCCCTTGCAGTTTTTAAAGTGGATATTGTTTTTTCTGCAATGAATCTTTTAATTGGTTTTCCAAATCTTCAAGTGTACAACACAGGTACAAACAGATACAACACACAGAGTGTTCCTCAAATAACAATTGACAATTGAACAGGCCAAAACGGATGAAGTGTATATTATAACTGACCACTGTTAACCCCTAAAGGACAACACTTACTGCCTTTTTGCTCTTACCTCGACCTCTTTGTTATATATTACAACACATGAGCAATACCATTCTTCCTGAAGTTTATCCTTCTGCAGTTATATTCGCATTAGAATTATGCCATTATCCATGAATCACCCCAATAACTTATAGCTTTCCAGACTGACCAAGTTGTAAGGGGAGAATGAATTTTTATATTTTGTATCCCATATCCCCCCATAAAACCACCCACAGCAAATGCTATTACTTAGAATAGTTCTGCTTAAATCGGTACTTTGTATTGTTTTAAGGTCTGTAATAGGTGACATGTGTTTTATTTTCTTGTACAGGTGAGCCTGGGGTTCGCAGTGATGTAACTGGAACTCAAGATGAGAAGGATATTGAGCACATGGCGAAAGGTGAGGCTAGGTGGTGGATTCATAAACGTTATCGAGTACCAAAGGATGCCACTTACAATGACTAGCAAATGCGATTTTTCTAATTATAGACGTGGAGAGGGTAATTATTTAAACTTGATTAGCAGTGTGATGAGTTAGAATAGCTATAAATAGAAATCCAGGCAGCTTGCTCCATCCTCAATGGAGGCTTTGAAACTGGTTTACTAGAAAAAAGATGGTACAAGCAGAATAAAAACACAGCGGTTTGAAAGAATGTGCTGGGAAAGACAGGATGAGAAAGGAACGGTTTATACTTCACTGGTCTTGCAAAAAAAAATGCTTTTATGTTTCCCTGGAAACTGCTCATATATGTTGAAAGACCTTGCTTTGTAACCCTGAAATGTAGTGAGGTTTACAAAGCTAAAAACTGCTACTTGAATTAAAATGACCAATGTAAATATTAAGATCCTTGAAAATACACCGCTATAGTTTATCTGTATATTACTGGTTATCTGTACTTGGTTTGTAAAATGTCCTAACAATATTTCTTTGTGTAGAATATTGCACTCAGAGATATCCATATTTTGCATGTGCATAAGTGGGTCCTAGCAAGACAGGTACAACAGCAGTTGGAAAAACTAACAATTAGTGTAAGCATTGGGGAGGGGCAAATCTAAGTAGCAGACAGAAAGATATTTAATCTGCATTGCACTGTTAACACTGAGCAATATTGATATAATAAGCAGCAATTATAGTTCAAGGGGACGGTGAATTGTCCCTGCAAGAGCCCACTGCTCCCTGACGTCAGAGGCTGTGATATTGTGGTCTTTTACATTTTATTTTGACAAATTAGTACAAGTGGAGTCCCTGAAATAATATGAAAATGCAGTATATATATCGAGTTGCCATCCAGTAGTTCAGAAACAGCTTAAATGTAGCAACTGTGTGTTAGCTTTGCCATAGACCTATATAGTTAAGCAACTCTTAATCGCCTAACTCAGTATATATGTCACTGTTGTTATTTTCCATAAAGCATGGGTTTGATAATATGCCAGTATTGGCCTGTCTTCATAAGTAAGGAATCTGAGGTATGCAGTTTTAAACAGCATGTGTTAATTACTCATAAGTAGACAATTGGCTAGTTTATGTATTGTGTTTTGATTTGCTTGTAATAACTTTCTACTTTTATAATAAAATATTTGTGCAGTGAAACAAGTGGTTTTCACTTTTACTTTTCAAACTTCTAGTAAAAAGAAGTCAATATAATTCCGGTATTGTGATGTCAGAAAATCCCAACTACTTAGGAGTCCAATGTATTTGTAGATATATTTCTGTATTTTTCAAATGAAATAAATACTTCTTTCACCAACAAATTGCCTTTTATATGTATAATGTTGTGGTCCATGTGCATCATTTTTACATTTTTTTAAACTGTAAATGGTTTCTGTTTTCTTATATCAAATAATAAACCATAACAAAAGTTCACAGATGATAGAAGATCACATATTTATTTCATATCTATAATATTTTAATGGAAGAAAGCCTTGTTGCTCTATCAAAATCTGCAAACAGATTTGGAGTTCCCCTTGAATTACACAGCCAACCTTGCCAGTACACATTTTCTGATTTCAAAATACAGGAATTCTTTTTTACTAGTAGTTAGTAAAATAAAAATAACATAACGAAAAGGCCTAGTGAAAAAACAAATAAAAACAACACAATTATTTCCAAGGTATATAAAGACCCAAATCTTCGTTCTTTAAGTGTCATGTGGTTTCCAACAACACGTGATGTAAAAGGTTATGCTATTTTCAGTTTGCCATAAACTTTGTAAAATATATTCCTAAACAGGACTTTTGTGTCTCATATTTATCTCATCGACCTGTTAAGTCAAAGTCATAATCGTCTCTAAGATCGGAATAATTTCTACAGCAACAGATTGTGATGTCACAAACAGAGGATGGGGTGGGGGAGCAGGATGAGGGGATGGCATCTGAGGGACAAAGACACTGTTTTCTTGCAGATACATGGTATGATTGTTATTTAAGGTGGGAAGGGACACTAGTTCCATCACTGTCCGCCCCTTCTTAAGGAGGTGTGAAAAAAAAAAATTGGTGCAAATATGTGCTAGTTCAGAGAGATTCCCTATACCACTCTCCTATACCCTTTGATTCCCGTTGTAAGCAGACATGTGCCCATTTTTCTATACATATGCCCTCAGCAATAAAGAATAGAGGGTGCATAAAGACAGAAAGAAAGAAAACGACAATAGAAGTGGAACTGTGCCTGGATATTATATGCTGGAAATCTCCCTGGATACTTGAATCATGCTTTAAAAGCAGCAGCGTTTGTTATGGGGACAAAATGTCATTGTATAGTTCTTTCTAATAATTCCCTGCTCTCCGGCCACGGCAGCATGCACTATGAATAAACTAAACATTTGTTTGGGGGGTTGCCATTCTACATACAAAATCTATGCTAGTACCCTCCTAATACATCTACAGTATGACTCCAGCAGCAGGTAAAGTCTACAAGTAACCTTCAAAGAAGCTATATTTTTAAAAATAGTAAGTGGTGGCCATTTTTATGACTTGAGTAATTCATTATAAACATTAGTAATGAAAATGTGTTAAAACATATTGATGATAAATCTAATTATGTCATAAATATGTTATTATTAAACACATACCCTGACATTTTTGCCACCACAAATAGTCTACTCATGTTATTATTAAACACATACCCTGACATTTTTGCCACTGCAAATACTGCCACTTTAAAGTATAAATCTTTGGAATGTAAGTCAGTATACACTCTATTGAAATCATATTTAGCTCTAAAAGTTCAGGAATGATTTGTTATGTGTGTTCTTATATGATTATTTAACAATAACGACATTAAATTATATGGGTGACATATTTGGAAAAGTGCCACAGTCAGGTTTAAGATTGCAGCAGTTTAACTAAGCAATTCTGAGCAAGGTGCTTACGTTGAATATGTTTAGACAAACAGTAATAAATACATGTCCCCCCACAACGCCGTTGATATGTAATATTTATTTAAATGGAAAGCTGCTGTGATAAAAGTTTTTGTGTCTTTTAACAGATGAGCTGCAAAAACTGCTCGTTGAACAGATGGACCTGAGGAAAAAGCTAGAACGTGAATTTCAGAGTCTCAAAGGTATATTCATTTTCCAAATGCCTTAATTTCTGTATGAATTCTGACAGGTCACTGCACCTAATTATAGCATAAAGAACATCCCTTGTTGAAGTTAACTTTTCACGGCAACGAATATACGGGAAGCAGAGTTGGAAGCCAGGACAAGAAAACGAAGAGGGATTTCTTATAGAAGAACCTCGGTGATTTCAAATATTTTTGTTTTCTGCAGATAATTTTCAGGATCAAATGAAGAGGGAATTGGCTTATAGGGAGGAAATGGTGCAACAGCTGCAAATTGTTAGAGGTAAGAATCCAAATCTGAAATCTGTCCTGATACTATCCACGAGAGCCAGCACTCCCACCTAAACAATCAAAACAATTCTGTGGTCAAATCAAATTTAACATTTCGGTCTTCAAATTGAAATAACAGACTTTAAGGTGCTTTGGCCTTAGTGCCCTTAATTCAGCAGTGTCGGTGCTGGGGGTGTGACTCAGGGAGGCCTTGAAACCTCATTTGAATTTCTTACCACTGCAATGTTTGCTTTGTCCCACATAAACACGGAGGCAGGACACCTACTGTGAGACTAAATTCACAAAACACAAATTTGATTTCATTGTAGCCCCGTAGTCAAGTGTTCCACAGCTTGTGCTGTATATGCTCTCTGTAGGAATTCAGAAGAATACAGGTAGGCTATAATACAATGTTGAATCTCCGCTGAGTAAATCAGATGAAAATAAACTGTCCCCAAGACAAAGGACGGCGCCCGGTAATACAGGTACACGGTACAGATATTGTAACACAAAACAGGCTAAGTACCTATTACCTCATGTGCAAGTTTTTGATATTCCCTGCCAATCTCTCCTATTTTTCTTCAACATATAGTGCCCATAATATGACTGCTGTATTTTGTTACTTTTTCATGAATACGATGTTGTTTCACACTGTATGTATTGTGAGTATGTGCTTATACAACGTACGGTGATATTGTTTGTATCTTGTCGAAACTACTCAATAAAAAATAACTGCAATAGTGTATGTATGTATATATGTGTGTATCTATATATATATATATTCATTAGGGCATTGTCGTGCCCCTATATTCAGTGCTCAGTCTTCACCTCTATGTTAAACTCACAATTTTGCACTTTGATAACTTGACAACCCTTCAAGCAATTCGCATGAACATTTGCATGGGCCATCTGGGTCCAAAGATGCCTTGATGTGGCAAGTTTCCTTCCGGTTGGATGTGTGGGTGCGAATATACGGATTATCAAAAAATGCGAAAATTACAATTTTTGGTGAATTTCTTTGTCAGGCCACTGAGCAAAGACGGTGTGGAATCTTGGTCTCAAATTTGTACAGTATATAGATCTTGGGTCACAGATATGCCATTTGAAGGTTTGGTGAACAATATTAATCCCTTTCAAAGTTATTACATTTTAAAGTTTAACATTATTTCCTATGGGACCAGTTAGATGTTCCGCTGGAAAAAGAACTGGCTTCTATATGCAAATGTGGAATCTTTTGTCATAAATGTGGAGTCTTTTTTGTGATGCCACCATCTTGTTTTCAGTTAGGGTGAGAACAAAAATAAATAGCTTGTGATAATCACAACAGGGCCCCCTCCTTATTCTAGGTACTTGAACATTAATGTATGTGTATGTTATGATAGCTGTCATACTGCCTGTTATAATAGACATAGTTTGGAGGTATGAAAATGTATTTATGCCACATCATTCACTCCTCTATTTTTCCGTAGTGTTAATTAACTGAAAAACAGTAACAATTATTAAAATAAATAACTTGGAAAATACGTGGCTTTAGCAGACAACAACAGTTGTCTTAGAAGTTAATGCTTTTTATTTTTCCAAAACATAAGATTAGACAGAAAAGCATTCTGAACATACAGTATTTTGCCTAATTGGGATAAGTACAATCTGATTTTGGGTTTAGTTTTTGATAAGTCACTTAGAAATGTATTTTTAACATTCATTTTTTTCACAAATTAAAAAAAAAAAGGCAGCAAAACTAAGAAAAAGGATTTTCTTTTACCGAAAATAGTGAAAAAGGAATAATGAAACAGGATCCTTTTTGCAATTTACAAAAAAGATTTTCTTTTTCCATAAATTGTGCAAAAGGAATTGCGGAAAAGGATTCTTTTTGGCAATTTGTGAAAAAGGAATTTTAACACAGCTGTTTCTTTGTCACAGTGCAGTTCACAAAGGGGTGTTGATTTTGGTCTGAAAATTTCAGGGTACAGTGGGCTTGCCCCACAGATGTGTTTTTTTTTTTGCCACTTTGGTGAAAATATATTACTTTTCTGTAGAGTTTTGCAGTTTTAAATTTTGGTTAATTTCTCATAGTATAACACTGTAATGTAAGGTTTAGACAGTTGTTTCTTTGTCACTACACTGTGAAGAAACGTTTTTCAATTTTGCTCTGAAATTTCAGGGTACAAAGGCCTTGTGCCACCGATGTGCCTTTCGCTTGGTTTGTGAAAATATATTAATTTGGTGTTTGACTTCACAGTTTTCACATTTTGCTGTGTTTTCTGTAGGATAACATTGCAATGTAAGGTGTTTTTGGGCGCTGCTCACTATGGGATGGCAGTGCATGGCCCTCTCTGGGTCCTGCACTCCCACAGGCAAATAAGAATACCACTACACTATCTCAAGAATTATGGCTAGATCGGAGCACATGGCCCAGAGGGCCCTGCACTCCCACATGCAAATATAAATTCAATTATGGACAGTTCAGAGCACAGAGTCCAGAGAGCCCTGCACTGTCTCAGGGAAATAAGGATATAATTACTATTTCTCAAAAATTATGGATGGATAGGAGCGCAGCACCCTAAATAAGGCTATGATTATACTACCTCAAAAAGTAATGACATTCTTGACAAAAAACTTCATTAATGCATCAGTTAAGGTTCCAGCGACAAACGTTTGGAAATGTGGTAGTAAGGGTTTCCAACTCTAACACCCCACCCCCACCTTGCATGCAGCAACAGGTGTTGGGGGTGTGCTCTGCAGGTTGTCAGCCATAATGCTCACCTCATTCTCCTATACTGTACCCATCTCAGCTTATTTACTCCTGGAATGGGGTGAGTGTTAGGGCTGGCAACCCCAAGGCACACTCCCATGCCTTTTGCTGACTGCAGGGTGGGGATGGGGTGTTAGGATTGAAAAGCCTAACACCACATTTCCAAACTTTTGTTGCTGGAACCCTAACTGATGCATTAACAAAGTTTTTTGCCAAGAAATATATATATTATATATATATTCACTAGACTTTCTTACTTCCTTAACAGCACTTCCTTCCACACCCCTTCCAGTCCAGTTTTAGGAAGTCCCACTCCACAGTTTCCTTCCTCCTCCATGTAATGGATTTCATTCATACCGCTGTAAACATAGGCTACCTTACCTCTGCCATCTTCACTGACCTGGCAAAAGCCTTTGATTCAGTGTCCCACTATCTCCTCCTCAACAAATTGTCTTCCTCCGGCCTCTCTTCCTCTGTAGTGTTATGGTTCCAGTCCTATCTCTCTAACTGCCAGTAGGCCATACATGTCACTGATGCATACTCACCCCCTCTCACAATCCATGCAGGTATCCCCCAAGGTTCTATCCTGGGGCCAGTTTTCTTCTCAATCTTTATTAATGACCTTCCCTCCATATGCACCACAGCTAACATACACATATACGCTGATGATATGGTGCTCTACCTGTCAGGCCCCCATGGTAATGCCCTTGAAGCTCCTCTTCAACTTGACTTCCTCAATGTTCTTCAGTGGTTCAGTACAAACAAAATCACAATGAATATTAAAAAGGCTGTATCACTGACCTCTGACTCCTCCCAGAAACTCACAAGACTGCAGTCCCCCCCCCAACCTTTCACACCCCTGAAGGCACCAGATTGGATACTATATCAGCCTTTAAATACCTGGGAGTCTGACTCTACCCCAGGTTGGACTTCTCCCACCACATTGACACCTTACACACCAAACTCTGCCCCAAGCTTGGAGCTTTGTATCAGTCTAAAGACTGTTTAACCTTCCCTACTCACTGTGAGGTTGTTTCTAAGTTGATTTTTCCCATGCTGAATTATGCAGATGTGGTATATAGCTCGCCCCTTTCCTCCTCACTTACTAGACTTGATACCCTGTACAACACCTTCTGCCATTTTGCCACCAGTCTTCCTCCCCTTACTCACCATTGTTTATTATACTCCACACTATCTGTCCTTCCTCTCCCCCTCCACTGTCGGAGGCATAGTGTGTCCTTCATTGCTAAATACTGGTTTGATTTTTTTTCCTTCCTAGCTATCCTCCCTCCTCTCAACTACCTGCACCTCTGATTACCCTCTCCACTCTAGAGACTCACTCATCTTTTTAGTCCCTCAGATGCACTCCAGTACCAGGCAGTCTGCCTTTTCCTACTGTCTCCCCCCTTATCTGGAATGGGCTCCCCTCCCCTTATGGTTCTCCCTCTCCCTTTCCTCCCTTTAATGCCAACTGAAACTCTCCTCCCAGCCCTTCTGCCCTTGTTCCCCCACCCAGTCCTCAAGTAGATACTGTTTTGGTATGCAAATACCTGTTTTCACTATGCTACGTGCTTTGCTGATGAAGCCTTGATTTTGTTTTTTTATCCCATGTTACCACTGCTAGATTGTAAATATTTGTACATTGTCCCTCATCCCTATTCCCCAGGTTGCACCTGGAAATGAGCCTCAGCTTAGTGTGCGTTTCCACTTTTAAATTATATATATATATATATATAATGCAATACCTGTAAGTGTATTAATGGGCAGATATTGCTGATATTTTTCCTTCCTTGAGACCTAGCATGAGAATATTAAAATATTCTCACTCTAGGTCCAAATATACCTATTATAGATCGAGGGAGCGCTCCTGACCAATTGGAGCGATCCTTTCCTCAGCACGTGAGGCACTCTTATTCTGTGAAGAGCATCTCATGTGCAGAAGCCCTGGAAATGGGCATGTCTGAGAAGTTTATTTAAAAAAATATATTATTGATCGCAGTCAATCAATAATATATTAACACATTCATGCATTGCTGAAAATTAGAGCTTACTTGTCGCTTGAGCGCCAGAACAGCCCAGCTTCACTTCACTGTTCTCACTCCAGCTGCAGGCGCGTGAAACCCCTCATTTTCAGCAATAAGTGGCTTCGAGGTACATATTAACACATATAGTAGGTCCTGATTGGCTCATTCAGAACTCATCATTTAGAATGGTTGACTTCAGAAGCAGTACTAACCCTATTCAAATGCCAATAACTTTAAAATGAAAAATGATAGCATGGTACTGTGAGCACCAACATTGTTCAGCACAAGAAGATCTGCAAAATGAGTGGTGTTTCATTTACAGCTGCCTTTTTTATAATTAGTAAAAAAAAAAACAGCAGAAAAATAATTTTTTTTTCACTTTTCCCACAAACAAATGCAAATAACTTTAAAATGAAAAATTATAGCATGGTACTTTGAGCACAAAAGTTGAGCAGGACAAAATACTGTATCTACAAAATGAGTGGTGTTTCATTTATAGGTACTTTTTAGATTTTTACAATCAGTAAAAAATGGCAAGAAATTCAGTTTTTTTTTGTTTTCACTTTTGTGGAGATATAGCATATGTAATACACTACTCCTCTATTGAAATATTGTCGATATTTTTTGTCTTCGCCAGTTGACCCAATGACATCACTTGTGACTTTGCCAATTTATGATATTATCAGGTCAATGCACTCAAAAAAAATGTTGACAATATTTCTGGGAGTAGTATCCTATATATATATATATATATATATATATATATATATATAATATATATTTACTTGTAAAGGTACACTGAATGATGACAGCTGGTTTCAAGAGTGTGTGTGTGTGTGTGTGTGTGTATGTGTGTGTGGTGAGGGTTGCCCTATTCTTAGGACTTTAAGTCCTAGGGGATCTTTAACTTCTACCTGGAAAAGAAAAGTACAGATGCAGTATGATTTAGGCACATATTGTTAAAAATAAAATCTGGTTAATATGCTTGTAGCTGTTTATCACTGCTGGAACACAGCTTAGACACAATATTTTATATTTTTATTTGTGTATGTATAGATAGAAAGACAGATAGATATACATATATATACTATATATATGTTTAATTTGGAAAGGTACACTGGACTGCAACAGCTCATTTCCAAGTGTGTGTGTGTGTGTGTGTGTGTGTGTGTGTGTGTGTGTGTGTTTGAGATAGGGGTTGTCCTATTCTTAGGATGTGTGTATGTGGGGGGGGGGTGCCCTATTCTTAGGACTGTAAGTCCTAGGGGATCTTTAACTTCCACCTGGAAAAAAACAAACAAACAACAGAGATGGGCAGAACTAGAGACCTTGATTTAACATCTCATCCAAAGGATGGTACCTCAACAGTGCAGCCCCCTCCCCCGGTACTGCACTACAGTGTCAGTATTGGGCAGTAGCCCAAGTTCCTGGTGTGGGACTAGAACCCAGGTCCTTCTGATGTTCCTAGAATGCAGGGTATGCACCTAGCCTGGACCAGACCTGGGGCCACCACTGCAAGATGCAGCATATTGTTCTGCTGCGACCTTTAACTTTGAATTTCTGGTAAATGGAACTTTTATTATTTTACAGATACCTTATGCAATGAACTGGACCAAGAGAGAAAGGCACGGTACGCTATTCAGCAGAAACTTAAAGGTAATGTCCAAATGTAATAATTGCTACATTGACAGTGACCTGATCACAGATGGCAAAGTGCAAATACTGGAAGTCATTCCATAATACTCCGATAAAAAAAAACAGCTCAAGTTGCTGAAAACCTTCCATCGTGAAATCAGACCCAGATGAAGGTGTTTTTAGAGAAAATCATCATTGTGGAAAAAAATTGAAGGGTGGGACATTTAACAAAGACGGAAACTGGAGCATCCATGTATAAAGGAAAGATAAAAGGGCAGAAAAGGAGGCAATGACTAAATGAGTCCACTATATATACAGAATTGAGAGAGCAGATGGGGCTATTAAGTGGATAGAAAATAGTCAAACAGGAGCAATGCAAGAAGGCCATACTCCTCGTTTTATCCTAAAATTTCAACTAACAGCATGATCCTTCATTGACTTTTACTTCTTGCCATCTGACAAGTCCACCACTGAAATTTGCCTTTTGGTGTACATTGTGAAGCAATCCTCAAGTTTCATGTTATATGGTATATGGTTTTCCTTCACTTTTTTGACAGCAGGGAAGACTGGCACTGTGTTTCTTGTTAATGTCTTGTGTAGAAAGGGGTTACTACTACCTATCAATAAGCACTTATCAAGGCATGTCAAAGCAAACCAACATTTTTAAACACTAAGTTGTAATGTTGGGCACTAGGATTTGTCTGTTTAGACAAAGACTTCTTATTTTACAGTTTTGTTCACACAAGTTTTCACTTGGACACATTCCATTGAAGTGCCTTAATTTATCTGCCTCTTCTTACTATGAGTAGGCAATTATGTATTTGCCTCCTCAGATCGGGATGACTTCCTTGTTTGCCTGTCTTTATTTTGGGGGGGGGAGATAGGAATCAAGGTACAGTCACCCAAACCAGACCTGTCCTGGTCAGATTCGGCCAGGTAGCAACCCTACTTGAGGTCTGGAAGTAATCCGATGGGAGGAATCTACTATTGATTGCTGTTCTTTTTCCCCCCCCAGAAGCTCACGACGCCCTTCACCATTTCTCCTGTAAGATGCTGACACCTCGACACTGCACTGGGAACTGCTCCTTTAAACCCCCTCTACTCCCCCAGTGATGCGTGACTTCAGTGGAGCAAGCCATCCCTGTAGATAGATAGATGATCCTAGGAAGAACTCAAACACCCTCATTGATCCACACCATAAGAAGCAAACCATGGATGCAACAGGATATTGTAAATATAGAACTAGTGGCATCACAAGCCCTCCTGGCTCGTGTAGTCACCATTTTAAAAACATCTGTAAATAAGTATAGTACAATATAAGAAAATTAAGGGCATCATACATGAGGATCAATAACTGGACCAAAAACTGCAAAACCACTTGGTCCAATGTACAGTATTGTTAATTGTTAATATTATATATAAAAGCACTACTGCAAGAAATGTTCTATGTACTTGGTTTTTGAGTTTTTGATTCTGACCTGTCCACTTCCTTATGTATTGCTCATGAGGAAAAACATAAGTGGCAATGTGCAATGGATATACCTGTCCTGTGAGTTTATTGTTCCAGTACGTTGATTTAATTTATTATATATATTTATTTGCCTTCTTTATCATTCTTTGTATAAATATTGATGTAACAGCACTTTAAAGAGCAACTCATGTGTAAAAAATACATTTGGTTTGGGAAAGAACTCTGTACAAGTGGTTTTGTTCTTAAATAAAACAACTTTAAAACAAGTGTAGCTGAGCCTTATGGGGCCATAATAGCTGTCACATATTCTGAGTCAGCTTATTCATACATGCCAATACTGTACACACGTAGACACACACACACACACACACACACACACACACACACACACACACACACTTCTGTTCTGCAAACATGGGCTTACTGATAAAGAAATTAACCACAACATGAAGCAATTTTTAAATTGAGATACACCATATCCTGCAACCACCCAGGGCAAATCCATTCCATATAAAAATCTGCATGATGTCACTCAGGAAAGCAGAATGTTCCATAAATCAATTTATTCTCTGGCATCCAAACATGTTATTCACTTCAAGGTTGTTAAGCTGATCACAGGTATAAAACCAACATCAATTAAAAAAAAAGTCTTAAAACATCTTTGTGCTTGGGCCAGTCCATTCCTTCCAGTGACCTGACTCATGAATTGAAACAATTTTGTCACTGGGGCTGTCATTTTTTTTGAAACTCAGCTTAATTAAAGTACTCATGTCATACATACAACCACATATCAAATATTACAGTGACACAATATGCATGAGTGAATTTGCAATTGCTGCGCACTGTATGTACACAAAATGTTTACTTTTTGAGGGCTGTCATTTTAATCCAAATGCCGCTTGGACAAAGTGAAATTTCCTTTGAATCCTGAAAGGAATATGCACTTCTGCTGCGGAATACAGTTTGTTAGGTACTAGGAACCTGCAATGAGAGTTCATGTCACTGTTTTTGTTTAATCTTTTTATTTAGATTGTGGCACATTTTTTGAAGAAAACATACAGTTGGCTCAGGAGCCTTTGATAAACCCCCCTTTCCAGGAACACTGTGAGAAACCGCAGCATTAGGTAATTCCTTACTTAATGAGAGGGTTAGGGTGGAGGGGATAGCAGACACAGAAATTTCTCGTTTATATTGTCTGGCCAAACACAGAGGAAATAAATGAATTTCTTGAAGGGTTGGGGTGGAGAGGCTAGCAGACACAGAACATTCCCACTTATATAGTCTGGCCAAACTGAGAGGAAATATAAGATGACTTTCTTTGTTTTCATGAAGTTTCTAAACACTAAAAGAGTACATATACTGAGAACCCAGAGATCCAGCAGACCTGGGCTTAAATCCACTACCACCACTTGTATACTCTGTGACCCTGAGCAAGTCAGTTAACCTCCCTGTACTCCTGGGATGCACTTGGAAATGAGCTTTGGTACAGTGTGCCTTTCCTGGCCAGACATTCTAAAGAAAACTATGCAAACATTTTTATTTTACTTTTATTTTTTGTCAATGAAAACCAAACAGAGCTCAGAGCAGCTTGTTCCCAAGTGTGTGTCCCTGGGACAGGGTGCATAGGAAAATACAATAACTAGTGCTCAATAAATTACAGAGAACTTAGTACATCATTAAAATAACCTAAACACAGTGTAAACCAAATGTAGGAAGATCTGTGATCTCCAACATCATTAAACACCAGCTGCAAGGGCTATAGTTGGGTGAGGGATGGCTTTTATGGAGGGGGGCTTAAGTATAGGTCAGGAGTCTAGGGTGCTCATTATCAGTTTACAGAGGAAACTTGAGGGGCTTGAGCCCAGCAGCCCCCCCCCCTTCATAGTCAGTACCCCATGGCTATAGCCACAGTACATTGGTGGCAAATGCTGTGCAAACATCGATATCCTGTTTTATTACAGTATATCTGCCTAATAAAT
Source organism: Neoceratodus forsteri (assembly GCA_016271365.2). Taxonomy (NCBI): domain Eukaryota; kingdom Metazoa; phylum Chordata; order Ceratodontiformes; family Ceratodontidae; genus Neoceratodus; species Neoceratodus forsteri. Next base: position 1,259,347,593 of record CM028129.1, read on the forward strand.
AACACTTAAATTGCCTAGAAAGAATAGGATGAGGTACCATGAAGAAGCAGGGGCACTAAATTTATATCAGACAGGATAGAATGCCATAATGAAGCAAATGACGATGGTTGAATTACCTTATCAATCTTCATATTCTATATTATCATATCATTCAGGCAGAACTGTAACTCCAAATGTAGTTTTCAGGTGAAAACCATACCTGATGGCAGCAGAACCCCCAAGGCTCTTACATATTTTGAAAGAACACCATGGCAGATGTTTACCTGAAACCACACTGCTGGCCAGTTTTCGATCCGTAACTACAGGGTGCTGTTTATATATTCAGCATCAGTTCGTTGCACAAATGGAACCCTTTCCCTTCCTTGAATGAGATTATAATAAAGAGAAGGACTCTACAGAAATTGGGATAGATCTGAAGTATTGATCTTTAACTCCTAGCTGCTTCTCCAAGAGCAGCCCCTGCCTCGGCATTCATAGTCTTTGATTTCTAAAACATTTTAAAGAACAACTCTGCAATTCCTGTGCCCAGCTTTCATAAACAACATTTAATCAATTACAGTTTAGAAAGGGATATATATATATATATATATATATATATATATATATATGTATTTGTTTTTCATGTTTCTTTTCCAGGTTTTTTATCAAACCTTGGTAATACACACACACACACACATACACACACACACACACACACACACACACACACAGACACACACACACACACACACACGAGTGAAGAAAGCACTTACTTCTAAATAACTTGTAGGTTGTATTTTGTACATATGATTATCTTATGATGTATTTGTATATATTGTGTTGTATGTTTCCAGGTTCTGCCAGCAAATGGCCCAGCTGGCCCAGTGTACCCACCCAGTGATAAAATTTAATTAAACTGAAAGTCCATCAGGTTCCTTCCTCCTACCAGCTGAGCAGGGATACCCTGTCACTCCCATTTTCTTCAAAGTTCTTGTATAGTCAGAGCTTGATGGTTGTTGCATGTCAACTAATTTCACATGCTCTGCCAGTCTATTCCAAGTGTTCACCATTCATTCTGCCAAGTAGTTCTTTCTGATGTTTCCATAGAAACATAGAAATTGTTGGCAGATAAGGACTGCCAAACCCATCCAGTCTTCCTGTAAGCCCTACACTTGTTTGCGGCCACTGACCCTACATGGTCAATGGCTTTTCATCACTCCTTCCCACCTCTAAGGTTCCCTTTTTTTTTTTCATTTAAACATTTGGTGACCGGGAAAGGCACATTGAGCCAAGGCTCATTTCCAGGTGTGACCCGGGGGTCAGGGAGCATGGGAACAAGGAACACAAAAAAGAGTAGTACACAACAGACACATAATAAAAACATATCATGAAGGCTAAATAGCACACAGGCTATGCAATAGTTAAGGTACAGGGTATGGAGGAATATCCTAGAGCAACAACAATGGTCTAGACAATTCAAGTGCTATGTCTTGTGGGGACAACCAGGGAAGAGTAGAATATGCAGCAGTGATTTGACAGAGAAGTGAGAGGGAGAGTTACATAGCACAGGAGTTTGAGAGTTCCATAGAGAGGGGAGATGATAGGTCAAGACAGATTTACCCATTTTGGAAGATGGAGATGGAAGTGAGAAAGAACAGGAATCCCTAGAGCATATGGAGTATGTCAGGGATGGGGCAGGAGCAAGGAGGGTGAAGATGTAGGAAGGGAGCAGGTTGAACCAGAGTTTGGAGAGGAAGGGTTGAGAGTGGACGAGACACCTATGAGAGAGGGGAAGGAGGTCCAGGCAGGAGAGCAGAGAACAGTGGTGAGTCCTGTAAAGAGAGTTGAAGTAAAAGTGACAGAAGGCATAGTAGAGGGAGTCAAGTTGAGAGAGTGAGGAGGAGGGTGCAGTATACAATATCGGCGTAGTCAAAGACTGGCATAATCAAATTTTTGTCAGAAGTTCCCGAAGTATGAGGGGAGGGAGAGAGTCACAGTTTTGATACAGGATACCTAGTCTGGGCAAAGTTTGGTAGCTATATAGCCAATATGAGTAGAGAAATTTAGTAGTGGGCCCAACCATACACCTAGGTACTTGTATAATGTGACTACATTTAGCGGGGTGCCATCAAGAGAGGTGATGGGTGGGGTGCTGAGAGTTTTGGCTAGCCTTTGGGAGGTTCCAAAAGTCATAGAGACTGTTTTAGAAGTGTTTAGTTTGAGTTGTTTTGATTTGAACCAGAATTGAACAGAGTGGAAATCGTCTTGCAAGGTGGAGTGGATAGTGGCTAGGTCAGAGCCAGAGGTGAACAGAATTGTATCGTCCACATACATATGGAAGAGGGAGGTGGAACAGGCAGATGGGAGGTTATTAATGAATATGGAAAACAAGATGGGGTCAAGTATGGAGCACTGAGGGACTCTAGCAAGGATGGGGAGGAGGAGTTGCTGATTTTAACTGATTGATGCCTGTCAGTGAGGCATGAGTTGAACCACTGACTGGCCGGAGGGGTGAGCCCCATGCTCTCAAGAGTGTCCAGAAGAAGAGGGTGGGATACTGAGTCAAAGGCTTTAGCCAGGTCAATGAAAACTGCGGTAGTGAGGTGACCTTTGTTGGCAGCTGCTTGAATGTGACCAGTGATTCAGAGAAGGGAGGATATGGTGGAGTTTTTTTTTTCTAAAGCTAGGTTGATAGGGGGATAGAAAGTTTGTGGTGGTAAGGGACTCAGTCATTCTGGACTGTACTAGGTGTTTCTGCAGTTTGGACAGAGCAGGGAGGAGGGAGATGGGGCAGTGGTTTCCAGGTGAGATGGGATAACCGCTTTTGTGGAGAGGGATGACACATGCTGATTTCCAGGCTTTTGGAACTGAGCCTAAGGAGAAGGACATATTTAAAATTAAGGTGAGGGGAAGAGTGATGGCTGGGGCTGAAAGGCACAGGAGACTGGGATGTAAGCCATGAGGGCTAGATTTTGAAGTGTTGAGGGATAGGAGGTCAAGTAGTACTTCATTCGTGGAAGCAGGTGCTAGAAGAAATTTGATATTTGGCATATGTTGAGGGGGTTTAGTGGCTGACGGGGGTGGTGAGGTTGGGTCAGGGAAAGCTGAAGTAGTGAAGAAGGTGTTGAGGATATCTGCAACTTGGATGGAGTCTGTTATTTCAATGCCATTGTGCTTAAGAGTTGGGGTGTTTGATTGAGGGGGTGGATCAACAATGGAGTGTACTATGTTCCAGAAGAAGGAGTGGTGTGCTGTGCTGAGCCGGTGCTTAAAGTAGTCAACCTTTGCATGCCGAATGGCCTTGGTGCAAGCATTTCTCACGGGGTTATAGGCTTGTCTTGAGTTTAGGGTTTGGGAGGCTTTGAAGTCAGCCCAGGCCTTGTCCTGGGCTTTGCAAAGGGTGATAACAGGGGGAGTAATCCAGGGGAGGTGGTGTTTTCTGATCCTGGCTCTTGTAAGGGGGGCGTGTAAGTCCCAGACACTGTTGAAAATGTTTGTGAAATATGCCAGTGCAGTATCAACATTTACAGCAGAGGAAACTGGTGCCCAGATGGCATTATATAAGTCTGAGAGGAGGGAGTTAGTGTCTAGTGAGTTTAGAGGGTGTGTTTCTATGTATTTTGGCGTGGATTTGGGTAGGTGTGCTTTTCTAATGCTGTAGGTAATGCAGTGATCACTTAAGGTGGGGTCAAGTACTCCGGCTGCAGATATTCGATGGGGATGGGATGACAGAACCCAATCTATGAGGGAGTGGTTAGAGGAACGGGTGTTGTAGCAGGTTGGTTCTGTGATTAGCTGTATGAGATGTAAGGATTACATTTTGGAGGTTGTGGGTTTAGATGATGGGGACAGCCAATCAAGGTTATAGTCACCAAGTAGCAGTAGTTCACCAGAATTTTATGTGCCAATGGTAGGAGGGTAGAGATGCATGTTGCGAGAGCATCTTGGCAGAGCTGAGGGGGAAGCATAGACTACTCCTATGAAGTTGGGGAGAGTAAAGGAAAGGGAGAATTTTGTTAGGACCAGCTCGTGGGATCCGCGGCAGGAATCTTTTTTTATTTGCGAGTAGGAGAGATGTTGTCTTATGACCATTGCAACACCTTCAACCTCTCTTGCCGTGGTCTTGCCAGATGATGTGGTAGCCTGAAAAGAAGAGGGATGAGTCGGCAGTTTTGGCAGATAGCCAGGTTTCTGAGAGGCATAGGATGTCAGGAACATTTTGGATTATCCAGCAGTTTAAAAGGTCCAGTTTTGGGAGGAAACTCCTGATGTTGATGTGCATGATCTTGAGGCCTTTGTGGGAAATTAGTTGCTGTGCAGGCATAGAGGAACCTGGGTCTCCAGCGATTAGCAATAGGAGAAAGAGGACAGAGACAGTAGCTGGGAGCTTCTAGCCTCTGGTAGTATTGAGGACATAGGGTTTGCATCTAGAGCAACGAATTAGGGCACTGCAGCAGCTTATATGGGGTGATAAACAGCTGGGGGAAATCATATGAGAGGGGGGAGAGGGAAGGAGTTTGGAAGTTGGTGGGGAGAGTGAGATGGTGGTGCAGGATGAGGGGTGAAGAAGAAGCTGGAGGGTGGGAGGGGTATATGCAATCGAGGGGTGGATGGGGGAGAGGAGGAGGGGGAGAGGAAATAGTAGAGGGTGCACAGGAGAAAGAGAGTTGAGGAAAGATGAATGTTAGTGACAGAGAGGAGCACAGGCAGCTTGGAGTGCAAGCTGTAACAAGGGAGGTACCTTTGGAGGTAGGGCCAGGACAGGAGTGGGGTATTATCACCTGTGGTAGAGACTTGGAATTATATAATTAGAAGTGGTACAAACTTGCAGTCAACAGCAGCGTGTAGGGTATTACATGGTTTATGGGGAGTAATGGAAGTGTTAAGGAACTCACTGCACAACTAGGCTGGGAGTAATAGTAGGAGGGTTACATTAGGTCAGGGCTAGTGGTTCATCTTGAGGCGTTACCAAAGAGGAACTTGAAACACTTTTTTTTTTTTTCATCAGTAACACGCTTGGTCAGCTTAGATTATGAATGCCAAGTAGGGTGGCAAGTACCAACGATATTATTATTGGACGAGCTGCACTGCTAGGAAGGGTCCAAAAGCACAGCAAGTGGACTTAAAGAGTGCCAGGGGTGGGGGAGGGTGGTTGGGACAAAAACACAGATCAGAGTAGGAGCAGGCAACAGAAAATTACAGGCTGGAGGTCTCGTTGTCTCGGTCAAGCCGCAGAGTCCAAGGTGAAGCAGAGGAGCCAATAAGGGAGAGGAATAGTCGAGAATCAGCCGATCCCCAAGTGAAGTGCCAAGTTCAACACTCCAAACCATACCTTGCAGAGGGGCACAGAGCAATCAGGAGGGAGAGGTGGGCAGCAGTGAAACTGGGAAAGCCATGATGCAGGGAGCAGAGCACCCAGTCGGGGCGCTCTGATCTGTGGAGAAAAGAACAAAGAATTAGGCTAAATAGGTTGAAATCCCAGACATGTTTAAATCCCTGCACTGTGCTCACTCCCACCACCTCCTGTGGCAGACAATTACATGTGTTCACCACCCTGTCTGTGAAGAAAAACTTCCTCACATTTCCCCTCAACCTGCCACTTTTCAATCTCATATCATGCCCCCTCATTCTTGTACTTCTCCTATATTGCAAGATGTCTCCCCTTGCACCTTGTTTATGCCCTTAAGGTACTTGAATGTTCTATCATGTCACCCCGATCCATCCTGTCCTCCAGCAAGTACATACTGAGGTCCTTTAATCTCTCCTCATATGTTTTCTGGTGCAAGCCCTGTAACATCTTTGTCACTCTTCTCTGGACCACCTCAACACTGTAAATGTCCTTACAAAGGTGCTTCCTCCAGAACTGCACCCAGTACTCTAGGCGAGGCCTCACCAGTGTTTTATACAATGGCATCACTACCTCCCACTTTCTGCTAGTGATACTTCTGACTATGCACCCCAGCATGCCTTTGGCCCTCCCTGCAGCCTTTGTACTCTGCTTAGACACCTTTAGGTCATCTGAAATGATAACCCCCAGGTCCCTTTCTTCCTTGGTGATCATCAGCAACTCTCCTGCCATCCTGTAGCTCTCCCCAGGGTACCTTTGTGCCAGGTGCATTATTTTGCACTTCTTTGAATTGAACCTCAGTTGCCACACCTCAGACCATTTTTCAAGCTTCCTCAGGTCCCTCCTCATTTTCTCCACCCTGTTTGGAGTATTCACCCTGTTGCAGATCTGGGAGTCATCTGCAAACAGGCAGACATTTCCCTCCAGTGCTTCTGCAATGTCACTAATGAAGACATTAAACAGGACTGGCCCAAGGACTGATCCCTGAGGTACCCCACTGGTCACCCCATCTCCCTGGATTGGATCCCATTTATTACCACCCTCTGCCTCCTGTCCATTAGCCAGTTCCTAACCTGGTTTACCACCTTGTGCCCCATGCCCAGACTACCAATCTTGTTAAGCAGCCTTTTATGTGGGATGGTGTCGAAGACCTTGCTGAAATCGAGGTAGGTGACATCCACCGCCCTCCCCATTTACTTCCTTTGTCACCCAGTCAAAAAAATCTATCAGATTCATCTGACACAACCTCCCTGCTGTGAATCCATGTTGCCTTGGATCCTGTGCACCACTGGATTCCAAGTGTGCCACTATTCTTTCTTTAAGCAGTGCCTCCGTGATCTTACCCACTACTGAGGTGAGGCTGACAGGCCTATAGTTCCCTGCCTCCTCCTTACTACCACTTTTGTATAGCGGGACTACATGTGCCCTCTTCCAGTCTTCTGAAACCACTCCTGTTGAGTGACTCAGTGAACATGGCTGCCAGAGGTGCTGCTAGTTCTTTGCAGATCCCTTAATATTCTAGAGTGTATGCCATCTGGCCACATTGCTTTGTCCGCCTTCAGTTTTGTGAGCTCCTCCAGGACTCTCTCCACTGTGAATGGACTTATGTTTACCTCCCCTCCCCATGTCTGTTACCCAGCTGTGGTCCCTGACCCTTCCTCTCTTCAGTGAATACTGAACAACATCCAACACTTTGTTCCCTACAATGAACTTGCTGCCCAGCTGAATACGCAGCCTATGTAGAACTGTGACTGTCGTGGTTTGTTTGACTGCTGTTGGAGGGGGCTCAGAGGCAAGCCGGCCCGGCAGGTATAGCCAATCAGCCATGATGGGTGAGAACTTGGGGCTTTTTAAATGCCCATGCTGCACCACAGAAAGCTATTGTCATCTGCTGCTTGCTGCCTGCTACAACATCCAGTGCTTTGTTCCCTGCAACAAACTTGTCACCCAGCTGAATACTCAGCCTGTACAGAACTGTGACTGTCATAGTTTGTTTGGCTGCTGTTGGAGGGGGCTCGGAGGTGAGCCAGCAGGTACAGCCAATCAGCCATGGCAGGCAGGAACTTGGGGCTTTTTAAACACCTGCGCTGCACCACAGAAAGCTATTGTCATCTGCTGCTTGCTGCCTGCTACAACATCCAGCACTTTGTTCCCTGCAATGAACTTGCCGCCCAGCTGAATACTCAGCCTATGTAGAACTGTGACTCTCATGGTTTGTTTGGCTGCTGTTGGAGGGGGCACAGAGGCGAGCTGGCAGGTACAGCCAATCAGCCGTGGTGGGTGGGAACTTGGGGCTTTTTAAACGCCTGTGCTGCACCACAGAAAGCTATTGTCATCTGCTGCCTGCTACAACATCTAATGCTTTGTTCCCTGCAGTGAACTGGCTGCCCAGCTGAATACTCAGCCTGTGTAGAACTGTGACTCTTGTGGTTTGTTGGGCTGCTGTTGGAGGGGGCTTGGAGGCGAGCTGGCCGGTACAGCCAATCAGCCATGGTGGGTGGGAACTTGGGGCTTTTTAAACAGCCACACTACACCACAGCGTGAGCGTTGAGTGGCACAAGTGCCACTCAGTCTCAGTAATCTGGTAATTTACTCTAGCACAAATTTGCTCTCTTGTCTGCATTTGTAAGGTGTAAAGTACTGCTTACTTATTACCACTTGTAACTGTAAAATGTTCTCACTAACTATCGGTGGGTGGGTCATCTTGAGCTTGATTTTAATATGTGGCAGCATTTGTAGTGATACATTTTAGACTCAGGTTACACTGCTCAAACTGTTTTTACCAAATGCTTATTCATCACTGTTTGCAGCTAGGGGAATGATTTTTAAAGCATTTGTTGCAGGGATTAGTTATCAAGTATCCGTCTCTTTACCTAAGATAGTTGCCCATGGTCCTCTACTGTGTTTTAGAAGTAGGAAGGTTTTTTCACCCTTCTTAAAAAAGGTCATTGTAATAATGTTACTTTCTTCAGGCAATGTGCATGCAAACCCTGGACCCATTGTAAAGCATAACCATTTTAGCCTACAAGAATTTAGTGATCAGATGGGCTTGGGATTAGCGCGCCTCAATGTGAGGAGTTTGTTTCCTAAAATTGATTATATCCAAACATCATGCACAACTCCAACCCTGATGTTCTTGTATCATCAGAAAATTGGCTAAATAACAAAATAAAGAACTCTGAAGTCTGTATTGATGGATTTGATTGGTTTAGACAGGATCGATCAGCCAAGAGTGGTGGGGTTTTAGTTTATGTTAAAAATACTTTAGCTGGTACAGTTCATTTGACTAAATCTATCCCTAAAAAGATGGCTATCTTAATAATGAATATTGGTGTATCTCAAAATTTTAAGTTTCACATTGGTAGCCTGTTGTAGACCCCCTTCAACCTCTGCTGATACTCTTCAATTATTTGTGTCAATGCTTGCTCCATTCCTAGATAAAGAACTTCTAATATTAGATGATCTCAATTGGGAAAGTCAAGCAAAATGCTAGGGAGTCCCGCACCACTGCAAAAGGCAAAGGCATATGCCAAAATGAGTCAAATACTCAGTATCAAAGTCAGACTCACCAGCTCAGGCTTCTTGTATCAAAAAAATCCTTTTTATTGTAGAAATCACCAGAGAGTTAAGGTCCAAAACAATACACACCGCTCCCCACAGCTTACTCTCACTTTCTGGCATGCAACCAGGTCACCTGATGCGTTTCGCTCAATCAGAGCTTTCTCAAAGGTAAAGTGAAAGAGGTAGGCCCATATTTAAATACATAATACAGTTAAAGAGACACACACTTTTAAATAGGGTACTTTTACACCAGAACATCACATAATTAAAAACTAACAACACTGTCAGGTGCATAAATCTCATAAAGGAGCATACATTCAGTTAAAAAATTATATTATAGAAATAAACCACAATAGCTGTAAATTTGCTTTCATAGGAAATCTCCATTATCTAGGATTTCAACTGGTAATTCATATTCTCCAGTCCTATAGAACATTATCAAGATAAATATTACCTGATATAATACTGCATACTAGTGGTACAGAACACCATTTAATTCTATAACAATTAAAAAATAGAAACATAGAAACATAGAATTTGATGGCAGATAAGGACCGCTTGACCCACCCAGTCTGCCCATTTCCCTACCTACTGGATAAGCTGCAGTTCCTAGTTAACCAGCAGCCTACTTCTTCCTACCCCCACCCCCCAGAATTGCCTTATGACTATCCCATGCATGCTTGAATTCCACCACTGATTTTGACTCCACAACTCTTCCCTCCGGAAGGCCATCATTCCATGCATCCACAACCCTCTGTGTGAAAATACTCCTTAAATTACCTCTGAGCTGCCCCTCTATCTTCAAATTGTGCCTCTTGTTCTTGCACACCTTTTTTTTGAAAGATGCTACCATCTTGACTTTGTTGATTCCCTTGAGGTACTTGAAAGTTTCTATCATGTCCCCTCTCCTCCTTTCCTCGAGGCTATACATATTAAGCTCCTAAGTCTCTTTCATATGTCCTCCGTGCAGACCCTTCACCATTTTAGTTGCCCTCCTCTGGACAGCTTCCATCCTGTCTATGTCTTTTGGAGATTGGGTCTCCAGAACTGCACACAGTACTCCAGATGGGGTCTCACAGCTGTCTGTACAGAGGGATAATAACTTCCTGTTTTCTACTGGTGATGCCTCTCCCTATGCATCCCAGTATCCCCCCAGCCCTCCTTCCTGCCTTCTCACATTGCTTGCCCACCTTTAGGTCATCTGATATGACTACCCCCAGGTCCCTTTCCATTTTTGTTGTTGTTAGTATCTCACCCCCCATTGTGTACTCTTCCCCTGGGTTTTTGTTTCCCAGGTGCATTACCTTGCACTTCTTAGCATTGAATCTAAGCTGCCATACATTTGACCATTCCTCTAACTTTGCCAAGTCCTTCTCATCCTTTCCACCCCACCCTGTGCATCAACTCTGTTGCAGATCTTAGTGTCATCTGCAAAGAGACATATTTTTTCCTTCCAGTCCTTCTGCAATGTCGCCTATAAAGACATTGAAGAGGACTGGTCCTAATACTGAACCCCTGCCATACCCCGCTAGTAACCTCCTTTCTTCTGAGTGGACTCCATTTACTATTACTCTCTGTGTCCTATTCTCCAGCCAATTCTTTACCCAGGCTGTCATCTTGGGACCCACCCCAGGCTGGCTAACTATATATTAATCTTTGTGTGGGACTGTGTCAAATGCCTTGCTAAAGTCTAGGTAGCCATGTCCACAGCCCTCCCTGATCTACTACTTTGGTCACCCAGTCAAAGAAATCTATCAGATTCGTCTGGCATGACCTTCCGCTGTAATCCATGCTGCCTAGGTCCTGTGCCCCTGGCCTCTAGATACGACAATTCTTTCCTTCAGAAGTGATTCCATCATTTTCCCTATCACTGAGGTTAAACTAACAGGTCTGTAGTTTCCTGCTTCTGCCTTGCTCCCACTTTTGTGAAGGGGAGTCACATCTGCCCTCCTCCAGTCCTCGGGTACCACCCCATCCTCCCATGATTTGTTAAAGAGGGTAGTCAGTGGTGTCACTAGTTCTACCCTTAGTTCTTTTAGAATTCTGGGATGAATCCATCAGGCCCCATTGTTTTGTCCACCTTCAGTTTTAAGAGTTCTTTCAGAACCCTTTCTTCTGTAAATGGCTGGTATCAACTTGTGTATCCAGAGTGTTACTACTGTTTGTTTTATGTACCTCCCCTCTTCCTTTGTAAATACTGATCAAAATATTTGTTTAGTATCTCTGCCTTTTCACATTCTCCCTCTGCCCGCCCACCCTCCCTCCCTCCCTTTATTAAGCCTCACTATCCCTCCCTTGGTCTTCCTTTGCTCCCTGATGTACCTATAAAGGTTTTATTCCCTTCTTAACTGGAGTTAGCTATCTTTTCCTCAGTTTGGGCCTTTGCTGTTCTGACTGCCTTCCAGCCTCCTTTGCTTTAACTGATACAGTTCTCTGTCCTGCTCCTGTGATTCCTGTGCTTCCTGAATGCTTCTTTTCTCTTGAACCTTCACTGCCACTCCTTTGAGAACCAAACCTGCAAACTGACCAATGCAGGAAAGAGAGAAAAAGATTGCACATAGTTTTGGTAAACTCAAACAGCAGAGAGGAATGCTGGTGCAAATCTGTCTGAAAAAAGAAAGAAAAACAGATAAACAAATTAACATTAAAAACAACAACCAAACATGTTATAGAAAACTTTTTAAGCAATCACTTCTTTCAAAATGGTTTCACTTCAATTCTGCCATTAAGACCTTTACCTTCCATTGCTTTAAAGGCAAAAATCCAATACTGTTCTCTCTTCAGCAATAAATTATCATAGTCACCCACCTCTCCTAGACATAACTGGTTTGTCAATACCCAGATATGTAAAGGTATGATTTTTTTTCTATCTCTGGTTTTAAACACATGCATTGCCAAAGAATTTGTAAGATCTTCCCCTTCTATAGCTCTCTCATGTTCACCTATTCTCAATTTAAACATTTGTTTAGCTTTTCCAACATAAAAATGGCCACACTTACAAGTGGACAAATTTACCAGTCCTTTAGTGCTACAAATTATGAAGCCTCTAACAGGTGTGTTTTTGCCATTTAAAGGATTACTGTAGTGTTTGGCTACCTCCAACTTCTGACAAAACTTACAATTACCACATTTATTGTTACCATCATCCCTCTCTGGGAGCCACATTTTGGGATTATTTTTAATAGGCTATAAGGAGTGTATTATCTTGTTCTTAATAGTCTTCCCCTTCCTATAAACCATTTGGGGCCCTATTTGATCAATGTTTTTAGACCTCAATCTTGGTTAGCTAGATGCCAATATTTCCTAATGATATCAGCAATCTGTCTAGACTATTGGTTATATGTGATGACAAAAGCAAGTTGGGGGTCAACCTCATTTACTTTTTCTTTTAATAATGATTCTCTAGGGATCCCACCCACCTCACTTTTTGTTTCATGTAGAAGTTTCTGGGAATATCCTCTTTCCCCCAACCGTGAAGTGAGTTCATTGTCTCTCATATGATACATTTCTGTAGACCCACAATTTCTTTTTTGTTCGAATGTATTGCCCCTTTGGAATTGCTTTAATGACATGTCTAGGATGGTTACTGCTAGCCAGTAAAGAGTATTTCCATCAGTGGGCTTCGTACAAATCAGTTGAAAGTCCACCTTGCCCATCCTTCTTTATCACCAAATCTAGAAATGTTATTTCCTTCAGATCTACAGAGACACTGAACCACATATTTGAATGACTACATTCCACATAATGGATAAAACAAGTAAATTCAACTAATGTACCTTTCCAAATAATCAAAATGTCATCAATAAAGCGTTTCCGTAAGTCTAACTTCTGAAGACACATATTTTTGTCAGAACGTATTATATCTTTTTCCCATTTAGCCATATACAGATTAGCATAATTGGGGGCAAAACTGGCCCCCATTGCTGTACCTATTTTCTGTAAATAGAAATCTTTACCAAAGAAGAAAGTGTTACAAGTTAACACAAATTCTGATAATTGTAAAAGAACCTCGGTGGCTGGTTCCAAAACATCTCTGGTATTCAGGAAAAATTCCAGTGCTTCAAGCCCTTCTTTATGGGGAATATTGGTATACAATGAAGTCACATCCAGAGTTACTAAATACCAATCATCTTCAATAGCTATTTCCTCTAATATTCTAAGAATAGTGCCAGCATCCTTAACATATGAAGGCACTAATCTCACCAAATCAGTTAGAAAAAAAATCAACATATTTAGTGAGAGGTTCAGTCAGAGAATTATTTCCTGACACAATTGGCCTGCCTGGGGGATCTTGTAAATTCTTTTGAATTTTGAGGAGACAATAAAAAGTAGGTCGCACAGGATGTTTTACAGTCAAAAAATCAATCACATTTAAAGGTACCCAATTCATTTCCTTAATCAAATGCAGGTAACTATCTATTACTTTTTAATACTCCAGAGTATGATAATAACTAAGTTTCATATAAAAATCTGTTTGACACAGCTGTCTGAGTATCTCAGCTTCATATTTAACTGTGTCCATAATTACAATTGCCCCTCCTTTGTCTGCCTGTTCAATCATGATATCTAAATTCTCTCCCAACCCTTTAAGGGCTATTTCCTCTTGCTTACTTAGTTTATGGAAGAAACTTTTATCATAAGTAGCAGCAAGTGTCTCAAAATCTTTTTCACAGCTTCTAAGAAACACTAATAAAGCAGGAGACATGGGGGGACAAAAATCTGACTGTACTTTAAATAACTCACATTTCTCATAATCCACAATCTCACCTGAGTCCATATAAGTGTCCATACTCGAGTCTTTCTTGCAAAAAGTGATTTAAGGCTCGTATTCCAACCAGGTTTATTGAGGTTGATAACTGTTTCAAAAAGATCAAAGGTCTTTGTTGGCATGAAAGACAGTCCTTTATTAAATATTTTGAGTTGCAATTCACTTAGTATATAGCTGTAGATATTCACCACATTTACCACTGGCTCCTTCCTCTGCCTCGTCTTGCTCTCCAAAAACGTCCTCGTCTTCCATTTTGTAGATCTCTGCCACTTTGTACTACCTCTTTTTGTCTGCTTCTTAAACCGGGATTCCATTGTGTAATCCGCTGACTGCACCAGGGACCCTGTGGGGTCTGTTGGGGGTGGTGCATACATTTCTCGCTATCTTCTACTTCCCTAAAAATGATCCTCGTTTTCTGGTTCTTTTATAGCAATCTGTACATTGGCTGTAATTTTATTTACCATATGTCCACTATCAGGAACTGTTTCTTGATTATTAGGGACTTGCTGAATATTTTAGACCAATCAAGATCTGTCCTTCCTTATAATCCCTTTCGTCCCTCTCAAACTTTGTTTTTATTTAACTTAATTTTCCCTCATATTTCCTGATATTTTCAGTGAAACCTTCTATTAACTGTTCATATTATGAGGTATTTGAGAAAGTTTTCAATACTTCTTTTTTAATGAATTCCTCTTCCACCTCTTTTTGTATTATGGCATTCTCAGCAAGGATCAATTTGATATACTCTTTACTAGCCTTATGGTTAATTGTTTGCCACTTTTCTATAAAACCAACCCTGTCTCTACCACAATTTGGTTTCTTGACCATCCGAAGTCTCCTTGGCACTTGCTCCACTTCTAAATAAGCTTTTAAGCTTATCTATTCCCATTGAAGTCTTTTGATTTTTTTGAGCCATGCGCTCAGATTGGATAAAAGCTTGTTTGGTGTTAAAAGGTGTAGTTACTGGTGTACTAGGTTCATTAAGCAAACTAGAGTGACTAGTGCCACTGTTAGTTGGTTTAAAAAACAATTCATGTAGAGAGCGGGTTCCATCGTCGCGCTGTCCTTGTTGTGGTGTCATCATTACACACTCTTAAAACACACGTAAGGGTGCAATAAAACAAATGGAAGTAAGTGTATCTAGCAAACAAACAAACAGCCTTTTTCTGTTTAACCCATGTGGCTTGCAAAAAACTAAAGATGTGGGATTTTTACAGGAGCCACCACACCCAGGGATGCTGTACTGTGGTCAAACAAGATTCAGGAAAGTCAAGCAAAATTCTAGGAGACCTGCACTACCGCAAAAGGCAAAGGCATATGGCAAAATGAGTCAAATACTCAGTATCCAAGTCAGATTCACCAGCTCAGGCTTCTTGTATCAAAAAATTATTTTTATTGTAGAAAATCACCAGAGCAATAAGGTCCAAAACAATACACACCACTCCCCATGGCTTACTCTCACTTCTTGGTACGCAACCAGGTTACCTGACACATTTCACTCAATCAGAGCTTTCTGAAAGGTAAGGTGAAAGAGATAGGCCCATACTTAAATACGTATACAGTTAAAGAGACACACACTTTTAAATAGGGTACTGTTACACCAGAACATCACATAATTAAAACTAACAACACTGTCAGGTGCATAAATCTCATAAAGGAGCATACATTCAGTTAAAAATTATATTATAGAAATAAACCACAACTATCTTTATAAGGCTTGTTTCTGAATGACGCATTAGTTTTGGTGGGTTATTTCTGGACCCCCTCAATTCTGAGAATATCTTCTCTTTTATAAGAGGAACACACTTGGACACAGTACTCCAAGTGAGGTCTAACCAAGGCATTATACAGTGGCATTAGCACTTCCCTATCTCTGCTTGAGATATGTCTCAATATGCAATTCAGATTTTGGTTTGCTTTCCTAATCTGATCATTACAATGCATAGCAAATGTTAAATTGTTCGTAATTTTGACTCCCAGGTCTCTCTTCTCCTGCATTACCAATAATGGATCTGAGCCTAATTTATAGTTTAGTTCCATATTATGTTTTCCTAGATGCATTATCTTGCATTTAGAAGCATTCAACTCCAATTTATTTATCCTGGTCCATTCCACAATCTCATTTAATGCCCCCTGTATATGGATCCCATCTATAACATTAACCACCACTGATCCAACCCTATTGTTGTCCGCAAACTTATATAACCATATCTTGGGTTTTTTTCATTGTAGGGTAAAAATATAAATGTTAAACAAACATGGCCCAAGAACCGATCCCTGTGGCACCCCACTGGTAATAGGTACCCAATCTGACAGCATCCCCCTTCTAGCGACCCTCTGTCTTCTATCCTGTAACCAGTCAGAAAGCCAATGAATTATGTTGCTTTCTAACTTAATCTCCCTTGATGTATTCAGTAACTCCAAGTGAGGCAGTTTGTCGAATGCCTTGGCAAAATCCATGAAGGCCACATCCACAGAATTACCTTTATCCAGTTCCCTGTTAACTTTCTCATAAAAAGACAGGAGATTAGTTTGGCATGATCTTGATTTTGTAAATCCATGCTGCAGAGGATCTATTAATCCCTGTTCACCTAAGGAATCCAACATTTTTTCTTTTAAGATACCCTCAAATATCTTCCCCATGATAGAAGTCAGACTTACAGGTCTAAAGTTGGATGGTTCTGTTTTAGGCAGCTTTTTTAATATAGGGGCTACTGTAGCAACCTTCCAATCTCTCGGAACCTTCCCCCTATCTAGGGAGGATTGAAAAATATATGTCAGAGGTGATACTATATGGGCTGCCAATTCTTGAATCACCCTAGGGTAGATATTATCTGGCCCCAATGACTTGTTGATGTCCACCTTACTCAATTTTTCCAGAACCTTCTCTGGGTAGAAAATTATCTGACCAGGAGCTGGGCTACTGCTTATTTTGAATGGAGAGGCAGCTTTCTTATTAAAAACTGAGCTAAAATATTCATTCTGAATATCAGCCATTTCCTTATCTGATGTAACTAAACCGTTTTTGTTTCTAAAGGGACCCACCACACTTGGAATGGATTTAGATTTGTTAATGTAGCTAAAGAAGGTTTTTTGTTGTCCTTGATCATGGTTGCCAAAAAAATCTCTTGTTGAGCTCTTGCTTTCCTGATAACTATCTTCACTTCCCTAGTGAGATCCTGAAAAGCCTGAAACTATCTTCACTTCCCTAGTGAGATCCTGAAAAGCCTGATAGTTCTTACTAGATTTGTCATTTTTCTACTTTTTGTACAGTCTGTTCTTTTTGTTTATCAGATTTTTTTATTGATTTGCTAAACCAACTAGGTTGATTTTTCCTCGTATTTTTATATTTCTTAAAACTGGGAACAAACTTTTTTTGTCAGGTCTCCTAGTTTTTTAGAAGCTGCTTCCATATATTATTTACTGACAAATTGTTCAGTTCTTTCTCCCACTCCCACTCCCACAGGGAAATTTCCTTACGAAACTGTTCAAAATCAGCTCTTCTGAAATTCAGCTTAATTGTGAATTCTTCCTCTATCAGAACCTGAGGCTCCTTAATCCCAAAATAGACAGTACTGTGATCACTATTACCAAGCAGGCAATCTATCCTAACATTATTTATTGCCTCTCCCATATTTGTTAAAACAATGTCAAGAATATTGTTACCCCTTGTAACATCCAGAACCCTTTACTGTAGTCCCAAATGATCAAAGATGTCCAAGTACCCTATATCTGTTTTATCTTCTCCCTTTGCTAACTTCCAATTAATACTGGGCAAGTTTAGATCCCCAAGTATAACTATTCTATCAGCCGGATCTAATTCTACTATTTGATTCTGTAGAGCTATATCGGCATCTAATGAGATGCTTGCAGGTCTATAAATCAAGCCAACAATGATTTTGGCACCATTCAGGGGTAGCAATTTAACCCAAAGCGTCTCCAGCTCAACCATGTCAGTACCGTAATCAATGCTTTTAATTGACTCATGTACATACATGGCGACACCCCCCTCCTATGCACCCTAGATTTAGAATATAAGTTATATCCCAGTATAGCTCTATCTCAGGTATCCTTTCCCTCCTACCATGTTTCTGTAACGCATGCCAACTGTATATTTTGTGTTATTAATACGTAGTTGAACTCCACACACTTATTAACCAGGCTTCTAGCATTAATTCGCACACCATTCCATTCTGGTACAGTTTTGTCTCTGACTAGGCCCTCGATGCTGTTTTTGTCCTTAATTACCATCCCCCGCCGCCACTTTAAATGAAACTGAATTACATCATTAATTCTTTTGCCCAATTTTCTAGTACTGGCTTGACTTAGATGTAACCCATCATGCTTAAAAAATGATCTATTACTAAAGGAACTAGAATTGTCCATAAATCCAATATTCTGTTACTTGCAGTGATGTCTTAACCATGTATTAATCTCAGATATTACACCATTCCTGTATGACAGATGTCCAAAAGTGGGTTATATGCTAGATATATAAGATCCCCCTCTTTTGTCCGCCTTAATTCTTCTAGATATTGGTATAAAGCAATTGCAGGGGAATACCCATACAGCAACTTTACCCAAGTTGCTACATTATAAGGATCTGCAAACATGTAAACCCCTTGAGCAGGTTAAGGCTTTTAATGAATACTTTTTGGAAGTTGGGAGCATATTTGCTAAAAAAATATCCGAATCAATCAGTTGATTGCCTTGGATACCAGTTTTGTTTGATGTAATAACAGATCTCTGTTTACTTTTAGGGAAATTGCTGACCAAGTCATTCTAACCAAATTAACAAAGTTAGGTATAAAGAAAGGGTCTGGTATAGATAGAATTGATCCCATTTTTTATAAAATTGGAGCCTCTGTGATAGCTAAATATGTAACCTATTTGTTTAATTTTTCATTACGTACTTCTGAGATACCTATTGACTGGAAGATGGCCTGTATTACACCAATTTTTAAAGGTGGTAATGAATCAGATCCTGGTTGTTATCGTCCAATCTCTATTCTGACACCTATCTTGAAGTTGTTACATATTCAAAGTACTTGAAGAAAAATGCAATTTTAACTGATTATCAGGCAGAATTTCATAAGGGCCACAACACTATTTCTGCTACCCTTAAGGTTACTGATGATATCTATACTGCTTTTGACCAGGAAAATATAGTACCTGCTGTTTTTTATAGATTTGTCAAAAGCGTTTGACTCTATTAATCACAATTTACTGTTAAATAGATTAAAGACCTCTGGTTTCACCCTAGAAGCTTTACGATGGTTCTTCTTTTATTTGACACCTGGGATGCAATGTGTGAAAGTGGGTGAGTACTGTTCTGACTATGCTTTGATTAATAAGGGTGTGCCCCAGGTATCGGTACTGGGCCCCCTTTTGTTTCTTATTTATTTATTTACTTTTTACCAGGAGAGACACACTAAGCTGAAAGCTTGTTTATGGGTGCGACCTGGTTGCACAAGAAAGTTAAGTGACTTGCTCAGGGTCACACAGTATGCAAGTGGGAGCTGTGGGATTCAAACCCAGGTCTCCAGGTTTGTGGCTCAGAGCCTTAAACCACTGTGCTATACTGCCTCCTTTATGTTAATGAACTGCCTAAAAGTTTCTCAGCTGACTCAATGATTCAATTGTGCGCTGATGATACTATTATTTATACTCATGGCAAGGATATGACAGTAGCAATAAATACCCTGCAGAAAGATTTTGATAGAATTCAACATACATTGTTTAACCTGCGTTTATTACTAAATGTGGATAAAACCCAATGGGTACTTTTCTCGAGTAGAGTTAAGGAGAATCACAGTAAAAACCTAAGGGCCTTGGATGGAACAGATTTAAAAAAGGTTACTTCATATATGTACCTTGGCATCGTACTTGATGAAAATATGAAATTTGATGTACGCATTCAAATGATGTCTAACAAATTGAAAAAAAATATCTTTCTTTTATAGGAATAAGGCTTGTTTCAGCCTAGTAATTTGTAAACAACTTGTAAATTCATTATTCCTGTCCTTGATTGATTATGGGGATTGTATTTATATGAACACGATGACTACTGTATTGAAACCCCTTGATTCACTATACCACAGTGCCTTGAGGGTTGCCACCAGTATGCCATTGCATACCCATCACTGTAATCTTTATTTGTTAACTGGTTGGCAGTCACTCAATGCTTGTAGGCAAGTACATTGGTTACTGTGTGTTTATAAATTTGTTTGAACAACTTCTTTGTTTCTATGTCTTGCATAAACTTCCTCATTATCTATTAAATTTGGTCACCATTAAACAAAATAAATATTCTTTATGTTCCACAGATCTCTCTCAAGTCACGGCATCGAGGCACAAAAATAGATTTGGTAGTTACAGACTTGCAGTTGCCTTACCTACGTCATAGGTTGCAGCACAAAAAAAACTAAAATTGACCTCTTTAATATCAATTTTGATTTTTAAACATAGTATTTTTAAATTAATGGCACATGAATGCAATTGTTCTTCTTGAAAATAGTGTAAATGCTTTTGTCTGATTTTTATGAGTCATTACACTGTGTGTATTATCTGTATACCATTGAATGTTCGATGTTGATTATGTCTGTTTTATACATTAATTGTTTAAGGGATGCAATTGTAAAAGAGAGCTTGCTCTCAGTTTTGCTTTCCAATAAATTAAATTGAATTGAACAGAAGTATTTTTTCAGTATTTCCACCTTTTCCAGGTCTTCCTCCTTACAATACCATGTATCCCCTCTGAGCCCTACAACCCCCCTCCTGGTTTTCTTTCTTTTGCTGATGTACAGTACCTATAGAATGTCTTCACCATTTGTGCTAATCTTTCCTCGGTCTGCACCTTTGCACTCCTTACATCCTTCCATGCTTCCCTTAGATTATGTAGGTACACCTCCCTGTCTTCCTCCTTTTGAGTCCCCTTATATTTCCTGAAACCCACCCTTTTTGCCCTTACCTTGTTTTCCAACTCTCTTGAGAACCATAGTGGTTTCCTCCTTCTCTTGCCTTTATTAACCATCCTGATGCATTGGTTCATCACCTCCTCTATGGCTCCCTTCAGGTGTTCCCACTGCTCCTCAGTTCCCCCTCCTAACTCCCTCCTCACCAGGGCCTCTTTGATACACCTCCCCATTTTAGCAAAACCTGCCCTCCTAAAATGTAAGACATTTGCCTTTGTGTGACTAGACTGTGTCTCTGTTCCCATGCTAAACCACACTATGGTAGTCACTGGATCCCAGTTGACCTTCCACCTGGAAGTCTGTGATTCTGTCCCTATTGGTCAGTGCTTGGTCCAGAATCACCCTGTCTCTGGTGGGATCAATCACTAGCTGTCTGAGGCCTGCCCGTATAGGGAATATAGGATATTTTGCTCCTAGTTGAAGCAGCTGCTGGGATGGTCCAATCCACATCTGGGATACTGAAATCACCCAGCAGTAATACCTTACCTTTTGTTGCCATCTCATGAATTTGATCTCTATCTACTGCCTCCTCCTGTGCTGGAGGTCTTTAGATCCCCCCAGTGTGGATTGCTGTGCCATTGTCTGACTCAAGGGTGATCCAAAGTGCCTCGGCCTCTCCCTGCCTACTCTGTACCTCCATTGCTTTTATACCTTCTTTTATGTACAGGACCACCCCACCACCCTTTTCTACTCCCTCCTATCTCTCCTGAATAGAGCATAACCCGGAACATTTGCATCCT
The DNA here is from genome assembly GCA_016271365.2 of Neoceratodus forsteri. Lineage (NCBI taxonomy): Eukaryota > Metazoa > Chordata > Ceratodontiformes > Ceratodontidae > Neoceratodus > Neoceratodus forsteri. Next base: position 1,259,368,962 of record CM028129.1, read on the forward strand.
AGTCATGATTTGTGGTGTACCAGGTCTCTGTTATTGCTGCTATGTCCAGGTCTGCCTCTACTATAAAGGCCTCCAGGTTTGGGATATTATTTCACAGGCTGCTGGCATTTGTAACCATGGCCTTCCATGTTTTGCTGCCTCTCCTTCCTCTAATCCTATGTTTGCCCTCCTGCATCTTTCCCCAACCCAGTTTTCCTTTTTATGCTGCCTCCCTACCCCTGCCTTTCTTTTTGTGTCCGGTACTGGTGTTCCTGTCTGCAGCCTACATTCATGCTCCTCATCTCTGGCTACCCTAACCTGTGGGGGTGGGCTACTTGAGTCTCCCTGCTCCTTTTGACCCCTTTGGCTAGTTTAAATGCTCATCAAGAAAGCAATTAAACCATTCACTGAGGGCTGCCATCCCCTCTTAGAAGGATGTAGTCCATCCCCCTTGTACAGGATTGCAGTTTTCCAGGTGGGTCCCCAGTCCCCAGTGAAACCATATCCCTTCTCCCAGCACCAGCCCTTGAACCACTTGTTGAAGCTTCTGATATGGAGATTCCTATCTTCCCCCATACCATTGACAGGAAGCTCCTCCAAAAATGTCACTGAACTTTCTACCTTCTCCAGGCACCCTCCCAACACTCTGAAGTCCTCCTGTACCTGCTCCATGCTTGCCCTGTCCTTGAATAGGTAATTCATTCCCAGGCAGACAATGACCTCCAGCCCTCCTCTCCTTGCCACCACTTTAGCGAGCCTCAGGATCTGCTCTCCCTCCCTCCGAGTGGTGCCTCCTGGAAGGCATTTTACTTCCCTCTCCTCCCTACTATCTGTGCACAGAACCATCCCCTTGACAATTAAGTCCCCCAGCAGGAGTAACTTCTTCTTCCTTTGGGGTCCTCTTCCACCCACTATTAGATCTCCCTCATAGAAACATAGAAACATAGACTTTGACAGCAGATAAGGACCACTTGGCCCACCCAGTCTGCCCATTTCCCTACCTACTGGATAAGCTTCAGATTCTAGTTAACCAACAGCCTACTTCCTGCCACCCCCCACTACAATTGCCTTATGTCTGCCCCATGCATGTTTGAATTCCCCCACTGTTTTAGACCCAACAACCTCACCAGGAAGGCAGTTCCATGCATCTGCCACTCTCTCTGTGAAAAAAAAAATCCTTGCATTACTCCTGAGCCGTCTCCCCTTTATCTTTAAATTGTGCCCCCTTGTTCTTACACATCTCATTTTCTGAAAGATGCTACTCTCCTGGACTTTGTTGATTCACTTCAGGTACTTGAACATTTCTATCATGTCCCCCGTCCCTCCTTTCATCAAGGGTATACATATTAAGCTCTCTCAGTCTCTCTTCATATGGTTTCTGATGCAGACCCTGCACCATTTTAGTTGCCCTCCTCTGGACTGCTTCCATCCTGTCTATGTCCTTGCATAGATGAGGTTTCAAAAATGCACACAGTACTCCAGATGGGGTCTCACCAACTGTCTGTACAGAGGGATAACCACTTCCCTTTTTCTACTTGTGATGCCCCTTCCTATGCATCCCAGTATCCCCCTGGCTCTCTTTACTGACTTCTCACATTGCTTACCAACCTTTAGATCATCTGATATGACTACCCCAAGTCCTTTTCCATTTTTGTTATTGTTAGTACCTCCCCTGCTATTGTGCACTCTTCTCCTGGGTTTTTGTTTCCCAGGTGCATTACTTTGCACTCCTTTGCATTGAATCTAAGTTTCCATATGTCTGACCATTCCTCCAACCTTGCCAAGTCCCTCCTCATCCTTTCTACCCCCCCTTGTGTATCAACTCTGATACAGATCTTTGTGTCATCTGCAAAGAGGCATACCTTTCCCTCCAGACCCTCTGCAATGTCACCTATAAAGATGTTAAAGAGGACTGGACCCAGTACTGAGCCCTGAGGTACTCCACTAGTGACCCCCCTTTCTTTGGAATGTGTTCCATTCACTATTACCTTCTGTGTCCTGTTTTGCAGCCAGTTTGCTACCCAGGCTACCACCCTGGGATCCACTCCCAGGCTGGCTAACTTGATTATTAATCTTTTGTGCAGGACTGTGTCAAATGCCTTGCTAAAGTCTAGGTAGGCCATATCCACAGCTCCTCCCTGGTCTATTACTTTGGTCACCCAGTCAAAGAAATCTATTAGATTTGTCTGACATGACCTTCCTGCTGTAACTCCATGCTGCTTTGGATCCTGTGCCCCGCTGGCCTCTAGGTACTCAACAATTCTTTCTTTCAGAAGTGATTCCATCATTTGCCTTACCACTAAGGTCAAACTTACAGGTCTGTAGTTTCTTACTTCTGCCTTTGCTCCCTCTTGGAGGACCATCACCTCCTCCCTGGTTACTGCCTTAGGTTCCCTTGTGGGACTCTTCCACTCCTCCAGAACATCATAGGAGTTCTTAAGCTGGACCAGATGGGGGATGTGCCTCTTATCACCCTCCCTGAACCTCTCTGAGTCCACCATAGTCCATTCTGCCCCTTACTTGGGCATCCATTGTGGCAGTGGCTGGGGACATGGTGGCCTCTGGGTGGGGACAAAGGTTCCCAGTACTCCTGCCAGCTCGGCACCGAGACTGGCAATCTCCACCCTCAGCCCAGAGAGGTGCCTGAAAGTGGAGCAGCACTGCAGTACCCAGAAAGTTTTCCCTCAAGACTGCTGCCCCACACCCAGCACACTGCACCACTCCCTGCATCTTCCTGTTCTGGTTTATTCCTCCACCTTTTACCCTGTGTCCTGTGGTTAGTGCACTGTCTCAATTTTTTTCTCCCTTCCTCTTTACCCTTTCCCTTTCCCTTCTATGTCTGTCCCACATCACAGTCTAGTTGCTGTTCAAACTGGATGTACAATGGAGGTGTAGCCCCTTCTTCCTGTCCCCAAGTAGAAAGTGAACCTCTGTTCCCCAGGCAGCCGCCTATAAATGTTGACAAGCTCGGGGAGGGTGTGCAGGACTACCCTCTGTGCCTTGTTTCCCCACTAAACAATTAGCTCCTCTGACTCACTAGAAAGGAGATAGCCAATCCAGCAGAATCTCCCAAATCCTCCTGTAAGCAGACACTCTGGGGAAAAATGAACAGTTCAACCACTACAGGGTCACATTTGCTCCCTGACCATTCCTCCTCCAAGCAGTCACTGTGGGGGAAAAATATGCAAACAAGTTATTTAAAATTGTAATTCAAACTACCTCCCCAATCCTCCTGCTAGGCAATGATGGGGAAAAAAGTATTTCAATAAATAGATGTCACAATTCCTCCCCGAACCTCCTGCCCCTGAAGTCTGTACTTACTGTTTAAAAACAAGTAATATCCCCAAACCAGAGCCCTGCAACCTGAAACCCCCAGTCCTTAGCCCCGCTATGCCTCACCAGTGGACAGTATTAGGGACTCCCTTGAATCTTCCTCCCATCAGTGACATTGAGTGCCCCCTTGTCCTTTGCCCTTGGTGCATGTTGAAGACCTGCACTTGGCATGAGACTGTCATCCCTTTTAGATACTTGAATACTGTAATCATGTCTCTCCTGAGTCTTCTCCTTTCCATGGGAGACAGTGCCAGTTCTGCCAGTGGATCCTCCTAGTCCATGTTCTCCAACCCATCAGCCAAGCCTGCATAATAAACAATTTGTCCCCATTGACTTCATAATGCCTCTTTGCTTCTGACATCATAGTGCTCACCATGACAGCAGAATGTCCCACACACTGTGAGGTCAGTTGGGAACCATCAGATGCATTTTGAAAGACACCATGCAATAAATACTGGTTATCTAAAAATATTTAGTTGATCAAAAGTAGTAAACACTAGTAAACATAACTGGTGTAAGCATAACAATCTAAGCCTTTTGTTTTGGTATATATACCTGCTTAAAGAACTCATGGTGTCTGTACAAATTCCAGCTTTACAGTTTGAATAATGTTTATTTTCTCATACAAATTCCAGCTTTACAGTCTGTGCAATACTTATTTTCTCAAAAAAGGCCTACAAAGAACTGGGAGGAGAACACCCTGTGTATGTAATACGTCATTCCACCAGCAGATGCTGATGTAGTTCTTCCAGTCTGAGCAGCCTTGGTTACCAAAGGCCATCTTCAGTTAAGCTGAGATGCAACATCTCATTTTGAGTGTGGTCCTGCTTATATACATTTCTGCCTCTGGGTGCATGGAGCACTGAGAGGTTAAGTGACTTGCCCAACTAATTTATTCACACTGTTAGTATTTTTGCTCAACAGCAGGGTTTGAACCAGCAATCTCCAGGTTCCCAAACTGGTGTTCTAACAGTTAAGGACAGCTAGACAGTAAATCTAACTTCTGGCATTAGTTTATGCTTTAAAACCCTGCTCTTCTGTACCAAAAAGCAGTATAGCGCAGTGGTCTAAGGCTCTGAGCTACAAATCTGGTCACATCCAGCAGACCAGACCTGGGTTTGAATCCCACAGCTTCCACTTGCATACTGTGTGACCGTGAGCAAGTCACTTAACTTCCCTGTGCTCCCAAGTTGCACCTGTAAAAAAGTTTTCAGCTTAGTGTGTCTCACCTGGTTAAATAACTAAAAAAAAAAAAAGCCAAATTAGGAACCAATTAAACTTTTGACGTAAAATCAGGGACAGCTAAGTGGCATGTTCATGTGGATTTCTCTACTCCTTCCATGCACACAATTGATAAAAGTTTATCAATAATTTAATAACTGGGTGAATCTTCCCCCAGGATGCATCTGGAAATAAGAGAGGTGTTGTCATGAACCCACTCCTGGGAGCCAGGCTCACTGAGCTCACAGTACCCACTCTAAAGTGCTTTCCATGCTTTCCTGGGCCTCCCTCTAGTTCTGGGTAAGGGCACACCAGTCTTGAGTCTTGTGGCCAGATATGAACCTTTCCTTGGCTATTACACAAAGGAGAAAAACACAGGTGTCACACTCTCTTTGGGGTAGCAGCATAACACCTGATTTGGCCTTCTCCTTACAGGACATGCAACAGCCTGGTTCAAAATCTGTGTAGACTCTGGTATTCTCCCTGTCCTTTCAGATGTCACTTCCAGACCCTTTTTCACTTTGGTTGCTTATGGTGTGACCCCTTTTGGCAATAACAGTTTTCACAGATTATTAATACTGTTTTCATAATTCACACACAAATAGAGAAAGTCTCACTCAGGCAGAATTTCTTTAGGCAAACAAAAGATTTTACTAAAATACTTAAATAAATGCAGTTACAAGTAAAAGAGAACATATACTAATTTAGGTTACAGTATAAGAAACAGAATGGGAAAAATATACAGAAAAATGCATTAAAACATGTTAGTTAAGTCTACCTTGGGTAGGAAGATTTCAGAGTCCAGAGAATTGCTGGTTTGCAAAATATTGCAGTCTTTCTGTAGCAGCCTTGTGGCCAGGAGAAAGACTCCAAACAGAATGGCATATGTGTGTCAGGTGGAGTCCAGAGGAGTTATCTCATAAAATGTAGCATATTATAACAGCTTCCTTAGATCAAAGCATTCTGCTCCTGAGTGCATGGTTTTATGACATACAAATGGATGCTGGCATATCTCTGTTAAAAAAACTGGGAATACAGTTTCAGTTCCTGGCAAACAGCTGCCTTCAGGTCAAAAGAAGGTCAAGTCTTTTTATAAAACAAATCTAGTCTTTTCCCTAGGTGTCTTTGTTTTGACACTGGCATGTACATATAATTACATTAAAAACAAATATACAACTTAATAATATCCACATATAAGGGCTAGCAACCAGGCAGCTCACCGCAGGTGTAATCTCAGCATTCTTGGTGATTTTTTTTAACAACAAATAAATGCAATCCCGTTACAGTGCCAATATATACTATGTCAGAAATGTAAGTGGCATTGCATGTACACTGCGTATCTGTGGGTTTTCTGAATAATGTCAGTATATATCTCCTGCTTTCAAAAAGTCTACCAGCCTCATCAACATTTGAATGCAATGACCTGGTTATTTCAGCAAAAATAAAATGGCAACAATGATCAGGGTACTACATTAAAATTCCAGACACACAGAACAGTCCCTTAACCACCAACTCAGCCTACCTCCCCATGACTCAAATTGATGGGAATAATCTTACTAGAGACCCCCAGAATCAAACAATACTCTGCCCCCAAAGGCTGGCACACTCTGTTTTAAAACTCCTATCCTGCACCCCCCCCTTCCCAGCCAGTACCCACACTGAAAATATTAAATCAGTTTGACTTACTTTTGCAGCCATCTGGTCTGATGGCTTGGCCTTCTGTTTGTGTGCACCCTAAACTATAATTTTGCCATTTTTATTGTGGGGGTGGGCACTGTCTTGTATTAACTAAAGGTACTTTGAGGGAATTTCCACCCTCCTAGTGCATAATGGAACTCAGGGCAATGTAAAGTGTGGGACTATAAAAGGCTTTAGAGACTGGAACAAAAGCTTGGGAACAAGGAGACCCTGGCTGAAATCCCACCAGAGCCATTTACTCAGTGTGTGACCTTGAGGAGTCAATTAACCTCTCAGGGTGCTTCAGTCTATTCAACTGTACAAATGGGTAAAAGCAGGACTCCACTGCAAATGAGATACTATGTCTCAGCAGAGCTAGTTATTAATGAAAAAGTCCCCTAGATGTAACACATACTGGTACCTTTCTTTACTGTATAACAACAAATACTTTGCTTAATTTTCATATTTTCAGCGGAGCTATTTCATTAAAGATGAATGGGAATTTAAATATAGATAGTTTTATTTTTTACTGGGGGCATGTACTAACAGTAAAATCTGATTAAGTAAAATATAAGTTTCTCTGACTTATCATGGTTTTGTGTCAATGTGTGGCTTTGTGTCAATGTGCATTTTCACTGCTGCACTTTTCATGGTCACAGAGGCCCATAATACATTGATGATATCATGAGAGTCCTTAGTCATTAAGGGTGGGATTGTTAAAAGGGTGAATGCAGCACTTGCTGGTATTTTGGTCACATGCTGTGTCCACACATGAGTCCAGGTGTATGTGTCCTATACACATACATCTGGATGCCTTTTGCAACAATTCCTGCAGTGTACAGCAATTTCTGCCACAACTGCAAGACTCACATCCCTTTTTTCAGACACAACTGCATAATGCCATCCTGGGAGTTAGACCAACTTTATGTGGTCTAACTTTTCAGGTGGAATTCCATACTCGCATCTGAAAAACATACTCAAGTGTATGAAAATCTAACCCTAATTATTTCTACTCCAGCTCTTTATGGAATTTTTCTCACTAAAACAAAAGTGGTAGGGCCAGCCCATCAGCACAGTGGCAGGGGTGCTGCTTGGAATGCCAGTGACCCGGGTTCAGAAATCAGCACAAATCATGGGGGCCAGCTGAGGGAGATTCAAGCATCTCAATAACAGCTCTTCTACCTTAGGGTTAGAGACAGACACCAGGTGAATGTCAGATTGTAGTGCATGCAAGCACTTCAGAAGGGGAAGGACTTCAGTCATGAGCAAGCATTTGGGCCAGCATGTGTGCTTGTGTGCATGGCATTGCATGTCAGTGCCCCGACAGAAAATTCTAGTGGAAAATGCCCCAGTTTGCTAAACACTACCTGCAGGTACTAAACAACCAACATTGCAGGCCACCCACTTCCATTTTCAGTCCTAGGTAAGCAATGAACTACCAGTAGGTCCATGAGAAGGTCAGTGGTGGTGGTGCTGGGGGGGGGCCATGGGATGGAGGAGCAGAAACATATTGTGGAAAAAAGTACTAATATATAAGCTTGTAGTTACAGGATATATTTTTATGTACCAAGCTATTCAGAGAGCCCACGGGGCTCTGCGTGAAGAAAGGTACAACAAATTGTGTTGGCAACCTGTGGCAAGACATACTTCTCTACCTTTGAAGAATGTATCATTCTGAGGCAGTAGCTTGGAGCTGTACCTTGTGCTTTGAATTGGAGGCTCTGGGCTGGGGGAAGGGTGAACATTAGGGTTGATGACCCCCAAGGAAGATCCCACCACTGATTCGCCAAGACTCCGGAGACCCAAAATTCTAATGTTTTTTCCTTTTGCTGCTTGGGGAGGTGGGAGTGAGGCATTAGGGCTGTAAACCCTAATGCCACATTTCCCCTACTTTAGTGGCATTAAGTTACCAAAACTGGTGCATTAACAAGATTTTTTGCAAAGAATGTCCTTTCTTTTTGAGGTAGTGGAATTGTATCCTCATTGGGACCTGCGTGAACAGATGTATATGCCCTGCATGAAGAGAAGACTCCATCCACTACAGAAGTGCAGGGCCTGCAAATTGTGGACCCTGCAGTTTGGTGCAATGACAGATGTGAAGAATTCATGGGGCTGTCTCATGAGCTGTGGAAGTCCAGGACTCTGTGGTCCCTGCACTTGTATGTGGCCACAGTTACAGATACACAGGGCAAAGAGTACATCTATCAGCCAATGCACAGGGCCCTCTGCCACTGCAGGGGGGTAGAGTTGCAGGGCCCTATGCCAAGAGGACAGTTGTCTTCACTATATGATATCCAGGACTGTGCAGACAACCGTGCATCTTTCATTCCCTGGCTGGGAGGGTGTTGCATAACAGCACCATCCCTTCACCCTCACCCCATCCAGCTGGGTTATTGAGCTCACCTTCCGAACTCAGCTCACTGGCATGGGATCACAGAGCATACCCACTGAGATCAAGACTGGCACTACACACAAAATTTGTCAACAATTATATTTTAGATTTTTTTAATTTAAATTTTTACCCCAAATTTTCAAGATACTTATTTTATGATTCACCTTATAAACACGACATCTACCATTTATAGAATACTGGTCAAAATGTCATTTCTTACCAGAAGTGCAAAAACACATCTCATCCAGGATTTAAAAAATGACACGTTATGTTTGTTAGGCAGTGTGGAAAATGGCTACGTTGAAAGTTTGGCATCAAAATAATGAACATTTGTGAAGTCATGAGTGAACGTTGAAGTACTGCAATGTTCATACATAACCTGGGCATTTTAACATATTTGTACACTAAATTGTCAGCGTTCTTATTACCTCATCTCATGAACCTGAAAATGTTCGAATCTCCACCGAAACATCATTCCGCGGCATTGAAACATCATTCTGTGCCACAGATGCGAAAACACTTTTTGGCCATGATTTCAAAAATGACAGCCATCATATTCATGAGGTGGTGTAAAAAATGGCTATGTTGAAAATTTGGGGTCAAAATATTTAAAATTACTAACGTTACAAGCAAGTGTAACATTTCAATGTATGTGCATAATTTTGCCATTTTTATATATTTTGACTTCAAATTTTCAACATAGCCTTCTTATAACCCCACCTCATGAACAAGGGTGGTTAAAACTTTCAAATCCCACCCCAAAAGGTGATTTTGCCAAATGACGGCAAAATCACCTTTCGGACCGGATTTGCTTAATTCCACCACCATTGTTCGTGAGGTGCAGTCTCAGAAAAGACATGCTGAAAATGTGGTGTCAAACTATACAACAATGGCAAAGTTGTGCATCAATGCTGAAAACCCCATTGAAATGCATTGAACTGCACTTACCTTAGTTTCTCATATCGCAGTTGGTGGCTCCAGCAGCAAGAAGTGTCTTCAATCAAAGAGTGGATCTTCACTCTGTGACCTGTTCAGGTGAGTGAGGGTGTGTGGGGGTGTCCTGGGGATGTGGGGCGGTGGGTCAAGTTGGTGAGGGACCATTTTCTTTTTTTGCAGGTGTTAACAAAAACACATCGAGGGAAGGTTTTCTTTATTTATTTTATTTATTTATTTAGTTTTTGTTGACCGGATAAGTGCACTAGACAAATCCTGCCTATTTTCAGGCATGACCCGGGGAAGGGGGATACAGATGAATGCCAACTGACTTTGAACCAGGTTAAGCTGTTTGTGGTATTTATAGTGAATGAGGGAAATTTGGACAGGACACCGGGGAAATTCCCCTACTCTGACAGAGGGGAATACTCTGTCCAAGATGGCGGATGCTCTGGTGACCACGGCAGAGCTAGCTGGTGAGGCAGGAGACTTGGTCTCTGCTCCTGTCTCTGATTTACTAGAGACCGTTTCAGACAGAATTGTGTATGAACATGTACTTACTGTGACTGAAGCTGCTCCCATGGCTTGTACTGTTCTTCCTCCTGCTCGATGCAGTAGCCCTGACGGAGATCGTAGAGACACCTCTGCAGTTGTGTCCAGCGAATTGGAGGTGCTGCAGCCCGCTGTGCACAGTGGACTGGTGGAGGTAGTGAATGCTACAGGCTTGGTGGACGTCGGAGAAGACTTGTCTGTGCAGCTGTCGCAACAAGATGCGATGCCTTTTGCGAAGGCAGCCACGGAGGGGGATCGTCCCCTGGCAGTCCCTGGATCCCATCCTACTTTTGGACCTTCTGTTGACCCACTGCCCGAACTGAGTCAACGCCTTTTTGTTCCACTGCGCGGCACGGCCCACAAAGCAGAGGGTGCACAGCTTGGGATTGCATCGCAGGATTCCTCACCTACTATGTTGGAAACTGGCAGCCTGATGTCCTTTTCTGAAATATTGCCCCAACCTAAGCCTGTGTGGTCCATGGAGCAGGCTTTGCAAGGGGCAGGCTGGATACAGGACCCCAGGAAGGGACAGTGGATCTCTGGTCCGTCCCCTATTCGGTCCCCTAAACCTGAAGACTTCCTGGAGGAACAACCGAAGGGACTGGAATTGAATGACTCTGCTGATCCCTTGAGTTTGCCAGGGGAATTGTCACTCACCCAAAACCCTGGCCACAACTTAAATCAGCTCCCATAGCCCTTTTTACTGAAATCCGCCCTTACTTGCACACTTCATTCCAAGTTTTATTTTCTGGTGACTTCAACTGTGGCTTGAGTCTTCGGGATAAAAGTTCCTTTGCCACTACTAAAAAACTGTACTGCGACTCACAGGAACTGAGCAAGCTAATACATACTGCCCATTTAGTTGATGCTTATTTTTCTTTTCGGCAACAACATACCCCTATGTTTCATAAAGGTAAATTGGCTACCCGCATTGATTTTGTTTTCTTGTCCCGTACTTTACCAATTGTTTCAGCTATGGTGCAGGCAGTGGCCTTTTCGGATCATAGCTTGCTTTCTGTTGGTGTGGGTACTGCAAATCCTTATTCAAAAGGGCCGGGGTTGTGGAAATCTAACACCTCCCTATTGCAGGATAAGGTGTTTTTGTCAACCCTTCAGTCCTTTCTTTTTGCATGCAAATCTGTGTTTCTCTGTTATGAAGACCCGATACAGTGGTGGTTTGATACAAAACATGGCTTGATATCATTCCTGAAACGGTATAGTCGTGCGAAAAGTCGGAGCCAATATTTGGACTATTTACAAAGAAGAGCGCATCTTCAATCGCTTCTTTCTTTATCATATACCACGGGTCATGACCTTTCCTCTCAAATTCAATTGACGCGGGCGGCTATGTTGCACTTCCAATCTCGACATTCACAGCAATTGTACCACCAACATAAATTTCAGGTTACTGGACCACGGGAGGTCATTTGTCCCTTTGAGTCTAACTCTCGTCAGACTGCTCAAAAGACAATATTATGTCTTACAGATTCCACGGGGACTATATGTTCTACTCAAACAGAGATTCAGCAGATAGTTGCTAACTACACGACTGCTTTGTTTTCCCCCTTTCCTGCTGATCTACCTGACCCTGCTGCCCTGTACGAGAATTTAGAGATCCCACTCCCTTCTACAACAGCAGTGGAGATGGCGTGCCAACCCATTACGACCTTGGAGTTGTTAACGACTATGTCCTCTCTGCCGTTACGTAAAACTCCTGGCCCAGATGGTCTTCCGCAGCTCTCTATAAGGTTCTGGGTGACCACTTACTTATTGAACTTACCTCTGTCTTTAATTCTTGTTGAACGTGAGTCTGTCCCTTTAGAATTTATGACTGGTGTTTTGCTTTATATCTATAAACAGAAGGGGGATGCCCACTCTCTCGAGAATTGGCGCCCTCTTTGTATGCTAAACACCGACTTCAAGATATTGATGAAGATAATAGCAAAACGTTTAGCAGGTATTGCAGAAACTGTTCTGCACCCTGCTCAATCTTGTTCTGTCCCCAATAGGAACATCTTGGATCATTTGATTCTGATCCGTGAATTGTTCTCTCACGGGTACTCAGCTTCGACTTCTGGATTTGTAGTATCTGTGGATCAACGGGCAGCATTTGATTCGGTGAATCATGATTTTTTATGGCAAGCATGCAGTTTTTTGCATATACCGGCTATCATTATCCAATGGTTACATAATTTTTATAGGACAGCTACGGTCATGCCAGTAGTGAATGGTTGGGTGGGACCTCTGATACCTGTTCGAAGGGGAGTCCGACAGGGGTGTCCCATGAGTCCATTACTATATGTACTGTTTTTGGACGTTTTGCTCCTCCGTGTTAATATGCTTCCACAGATACATGCTGTATCGTGTCCTATCACAACATCACCTTACAAAGCCATTGCATATGCAGATGATATCTCCTTTTGGTGGCAGACGAGGATTCGGTGATAGCCTCCTTGCAGGAATGTTCCTTATTTGGGACATATTCAGGAGCTACTCTGAATTTTGAGAAAAGTGTTGGTATACAGCTGGGATCTGCTATTGCACCAATTAGGAACATCGGACCATTGCAGATTGTAGATGGCCCTGTTCGTATTTTAGGGATTTATTTTGGTACTCGAGCCAATGACATTTATAATTAGACTTCTAAACTACAACAAGGTCGCAGAAAGGTAGCCTCATGGAACAGGAGTCAGATTGTGAAAAAGAAAAGAGTCTATTTAATTAAGACATATTTACTTTCCCTCTTTCTCTATGTTAGCTATATCTTTCCTATTCCAAAACAATTAGAAACGGCGATTCTTAGCCTTTTTTTTCAGGCATTATGGGGGAGCAGGTTGAACCCAATAAAATGGGATGTCACCTATCTCCCTCTCACGGCCGGTGGTGTTGGCATGACTAACCCCCTTTTGTTTTTCTCCAGTATTTTTTTCATAGCGAACATTAGACCGCTTTTGATTAACTCGCAGAAAGGATGGGAAGCGTGGTTCTACGATTCTTGTAAAATATGCTTCCACCTATGGGAACATGGCTCCCTGCGTATTCTGCGTGCCTCGGGAAACATGCCACCTTATGTGAGGTATACGTTTCTACGTCTGAAGCAATGGCGGGTGACCCCACAAATGCTTCTCACTAATGCACATACACTGTATAGATTGCTTCTTTCCTCTGTGTGTGCAGTTCAGTCCCCTTTTTTAAATGTCCTGCTCAATATTGTCCCTCTCTGCTTATTTTTTTGCTTGTATGCGAATCCCAATACATATGTGGGACTTCCATTGGTTATCCTGCCATGAGAGAATTAATGTTAAATCAAACCATAAACATAAACAGCTACAAGACGGGCTGTGTTCTAGGCCCTCTTGTATTGATGAATTGAAACTATTTCTCATTTATTTTTGATTGCCCTTTATACAACGTTGGTGGACCTTTCTAGCCTAAAAATGGGTACGCCATTGCTTCAATTTGTCTCTTACCAATGATTATGTATGCAGCATTCTCAATGGTCTCTGTGGAACACTGATACTTTAAATCTTATTTTGTTGTAATTAAATGGCATATTTGGATGGCAAGATGCCAGTTCACCCTGCAGCAGAAAATTTGTACATATATAGAAATTGAACAAAGATTGTTCGGGATTTGAAAACTGTTTATGCAAGTGAACTTGTGTCTCTTTCCAGGCCTGGTCTGTTCGCCCTTTGGAAAGCCCTACCTTGGATTACAGACTCGGATGCACCGGTGACTTGAAGGACTTTTGTTCTCTCAGTATCATTTCCTTAGTTTTCTTTCTTTGTTTTCTTCCATACCTTTTGATATGAACACTGTTGTATACTGTCTTGATTTTACCTGTTTTTTTCTTATTGTGTTTTCTTTATTGTATATTGCCTGATTTCTTGTTTCAATAAAACTTTCCCCTACTCTTTTCGAGAAGTGCCATGGGATCTTTAACATCCACCTGAACTACCACCAATCCAGGCAGATGGGACCTCGGTTTAACGTCTCATCCAGAAGACGGCACCTCAGAAGTGTAGCATCCCTCTCATGCTGCACTACAGTCTCAGTACTGGGATATTAACCCAAGTGCCAGATGTGGGAACTGTACCCACAACCCTCTGATCTCCTCTAAAGGAACTTTATTACAGACCAGGATGGTGATCAGAGGGTGGGGGGTGGGGGTGCCACTGAAGACCAGAAAAAGACACAAACATAACAGAGATGGTGATTGGAGGATGGGGGTGTGACTAGACACCAGGGAAAGACAAAAACATAACCAGGATGATGATCAGAGGGTGGAGAGTGCCATTAGACACCAGGGAAAGACAAGAACATAATGGGAATGGTGATCAGAGGGTGGGGCTGCCACTAGACACCAGTGAAAGACAGAAACATAATGGGGACAGTAATTGGAGGGCAGGGGGATGCCACTAGACACCAGGAAAAGACACAACTATAATGGGGACAATGATTGGAGGGTGGGGCTGCCACTAGACACCAGTGAAAGACAGAAACATAATGGGGACAGTAATTGGAGGGCAGGGGGATGCCACTAGACACCAGGAAAAGACACAACTATAATGGGGACAATGATTGGAGGGTGGGGGTGCCACTAGACACCAGGGAAAGACAGAAACATAACAGAGATGGTGATTGGAGGGTGTGGGGTGCCACTAGACATCACGAAAAGACACAACTATAATGGGGACAATAATTGGAGGGTGGGGAGTGCCACTAGACACCAGGGAAAGACAAGAACATAACAGGAATGGTGATGAGAGGGTATGAGGGTGCCACTAGACACCAGGAAAAGACAATAACATAACGTGGATGGTGATCACAGGGTGGTGGGTGCCACTAGACACCAGGGAAGGACAGAAACACAATGAGGACAGTGATTGAAGGGTGGGGGTGCCACTAGACACCAGGAAAAGACAGTAACATAACAGACAGCAATCACAGGGTGGGGTCCCACTAGACACCAGGCAAAACAGAAACATAACAGAGATAGCAATCAGAGGCTGGGGGTGCCACTAGACACCAGGGAAAGACAAATGCACAATGGGGACATCAACCAGAGGGTGGGGAGTGCTGCAAGACACCAAGGAAAGACAGTAACATAACAGAGATGGCAATTGGGGTGGTGCCAATAGACACCAGGGAAAAACAGAAACATAACAGGGATGATGATCAGAGTGTTTGGTGCCATTAGACACCAGGAAAACACAAAAACATAATGGGGACAGTGATCAGAGGGTGGAGTAGTGTCACTAGACACCAAAGAAAGACAGTAACATAATGGGGATGATGATCAGAGGGTGGGGGTGCCACTAGACACCAGGGAAAGACAGAAACATAACAGAGATGGCAATCAGAGGGTGGGGGTGCCACTAGACACCAGGGAAAGACAAAAACACAGTGGGGACAGCAATCAGAGGGTGGCGAGTGCTGCTAGACACCAGGGAAAGCCAAGAATATAATGGGAATGGTGATAGGAGGGTGGCAGTGTCACTAGACACCAGGAAAACACAGAAACATAACAGGGATGGTTATCAGAGGATGGGGATGCCACTAGACATCAGTAAAAGACAGAAACATAACAGAGATGGTGATTGGAGGGTGGAGGGTGCCACTAGACACCAGGGAAAGACAGAAACATAACAGGGATGGTGATCGGAGGGTGGGGGTACCACTAGACACCAGGGAAAGAGAGTAACATAACAAAGATGAGAATCAAAGGGTGGGGGTGCCACCAGACACCATGCAAAAACAGAAACATAACAGAGATAGTGATTGGAGTGTGGGGATGCCACTAGACATCAGGGAAAGACAAAACATAATAGGGACAGCAATCAGAGGGTGGGGAGTGCTGCTAGACACCAGGAAAAACAAGAATATAATGGGAATGGTGATTGGAGAGTGGAAGGGTGCCACTAGACACCAGGGAAACACAGAAACATAATGAAGATGGTGATCGGAAGCTGGAGGGGCCACTAGACACTAGGGAAAAACACAAACATAACAGAGATGGCAATCAGAGGGTGGGGGTGCCACTAGACACCGGGGAAAGACAAAAACACAATGGGGACAGCAATCAGAGGGTGGGGAGTGCTGCTAGACACCAGGGCAAGCCAAGAATATAATGGGAATGGTGATAGGAGAGTGGCAGTGTCACCAGACACCAGGAAAACACAGAAACATAACAGGGATGGTGATCAGAGGGTGGGGGTTGCCACTAGACATCAGGAAAAGACAGAAACATAACAGAGATGGTGATTGGAGGGTGGAGGTGCCACTAGACACCAGGGAAAGACAAAAACATCATGGGAATGGTGATTGGAGGGTGGGGGTGCCACTAGACACCAGGGAAAGACAGAAACATAACGGGGATGGCAATTGGAGGGTGGGGGTGCCACTAGACACCAGGGAAAGAGAGTAACATAACAAAGATGAGAATCAGAGGGTGGGGGTGCCACCAGACACCATGCAAAAACAGAAACATAACAGAGATAGTGATTGTAGTGTGGGGATGCCACTAGACACCAGGGAAAAACAGTAACATAACAAAAATGGTAATCAGAAGATGGGTGGTGCCACTAGACAGCAGGCAAAAACAGAAACATAACAGAGATAGTGATTGGAGGGTGGGGGTGCCACTAGATACCAGGGAAAGACAGAAGCATAACGGGGATGGTGATCGGAGGGTGGGGGTGCCACTAGACACCAGGGAAAGAGAGTAACATAACAAAGATGAGAATCAGAGGGTAGGGGTGCCACTAGACACCATGCAAAAACAGAAACATAACAGAGATAGTGATTGGAGTGTGGAGATGCCACTAGACATCAGGGAAAAACAGTAACATAACAGAAATGGTAATCAGAAGATGGGTGGTGCCACTAGACAGCAGGCAAAAACAGAAACATAACAGAGATAGTGATTGGAGGGTGGGGGTGCCACTAGATACCAGGGAAAGACAGAAGCATAACGGGGATGGTGATCGGAGGGTGGGGGTGCCACTAGACACCAGGGAAAGAGAGTAACATAACAAAGATGAGATTCAGAGGGTGGGGGTTCTTTCAGACACCATGCAAAAACAGAAACATAACAGAGATAGTGATTGGAGTGTGGGGATGCCACTAGACATCAGGGAAAGAGAAAAACATAATAGCGACAGCAATCAGAGGGTGGGGAGTGCTGCTAGACACCAGGGAAAAACAAGAATATAATGGGAATGATGATCAGAGAGTGGAAGGGTGCCACTAGACACCAAGGAAACACAGAAACATAATGAGGATGGTGATCGGAAGGTGGAGGGGCCACTAGACACTAGGGAAAGACAGTAACATAACAGAGATGACAATCAGAGAGTGGGGGGTGCCACTAGACACCAGAGAAAAACACAAACATAACACAGATGGCAATCAGAGGGTGGGGGTGCCACTAGACACCAGGCAAAACAGAAACATAACAGAGATAGCAATCAGAGGGTGGGGTTGCCACTAGACACTGGGGAAAGACAAAAACACAATGGGGACATAAACCAGAGGGTGGAGAGTGCTTCTAGACACCAGAGAAAGCCAAGAATATAATGGGAATGGTGATAGGAGAGTGGCAGTGTCACTAGACACCAGGAAAACACAGAAACGTAACAGGGATGGTGATCAGAGGGTGGGGGGTGCCACTAGACATCAGGACAAGACAGAAACATAACAGAGATGGTGATTGGAGGGTGGAGCTGCCACTAGACACCAGGGAAAGACAAAAACATAATGGGGACAATGATCAGAGGGTGGGGAGTGCTGCTAGACACCAGGGAAAGACAAGAACATCATGGGAATGGTGATTGGAGAGTAGAAGGGTGCCACTAGACACCAGGGAAAGACAGAAACATAACAGGGATGGTAATCGGAGGGTGGGGGTGCCACTAGACACCAGGGAAAGAGAGTAACATAACAAAGATGAGAATCAGAGGGTGGGGGTGCCACCAGACACCATGCAAAAACAGAAACATAACAGAGATAGTGATTGGAGTGTGGGGATGCCACTAGACATCAGGGAAAGACAAAAACATAATGGGGACAGCAATCAAAGGGTGGGGAGTGCTTTTAGACACCAGGGAAAAACAAGAATATAATGGGAATGGTGATCGGAGAGTGGCGGGTGCCACTAGACACCAGGAAAACACAGAAACATAATGAGGATGGTGATCGGAAGGTGGAGGGGCCACTAGACACTAGGAAAAGACAATGACATAACAGAGATGGCAATCAGAGAGTGGGGGGTGCCCCTAGACACCAGAGAAAAACACAAACATAACAGAGATGGCGATCAGAGGGTGGGGGGTACCACTAGACACCAAGCAAAAGAGAAACATAACAGAGATAGCAATCAGAAGGTGGGGGTGCCACTAGATACCAGGGAAAGACAAGAACATAACAGGAATGGTGATCAGAGGGTGGAGGGTGCCACTAGACACCAGGGAAAGACAGAAACATAATGGAGATGGTGATCGGAGGGTGGGGGTGCCACTAGACACCAGGGAAAGAGAGTAACATAACAAAGATGAGAATCAGAGGGTTGGGGTGCCACCAGACACCATGCAAAAACAGAAACATAACAGAGATAGTGATTGGAGTGTGGGGATGCCACTAGACATCAGGGAAAGACAAAAACATAATAGCGACAGCAATCAGAGGGTGGGGAGTGCTGCTAGACACCAGGGAAAAACAAGAATATAATGGGAATGATGATCGGAGAGTGGAAGGGTGCCGCTAGACACAAGGGAAACACAGAAACATAATGAGGATGGTGATCGGAAGGTGGAGGGGCCACTAGACACTAGGGAAAGACAGTAACATAACAGAGACGACAATCAGAGAGTGGGGGGTGCCGCTAGACACCAGGCAAAAGAGAAACATAACAGAGATAGCAATCAGAGGGTGGGGGTGCCACTAGACACCAGGGAAAGACAAAAACACAGTGGGGACAGCAATCAGAGGGTGAGGAGCGCTGCTAGACACCAGGGAAAGCAAAGAACATAATGGGAATGGTGATAGAAGGGTGGCAGTGTCACTAGATACCAGGAAAACACAGAAACATAACAGGGATGGTGATCAGAGGGTGGAAGTGGTGCCACTAGACATCAGGAAAAGACAGAAACATAACAGAGATGGTGATTGGAGGGTGCAGGTGCCACTAGATACCAGGGAAAGACAAAAACATAATGGGGACAATGATCAGAGGGTGGTGAGTGCTGCTAGACACCAGGGAAAGACAAGAACATCATGGGAATGGTGATTGGAGAGTAGAAGGGTGCCACTAGACACCAGGGAAAGACAGAAACATAACGGGGATGGTGATCGGAGGGTGGGGGTGCCACTAGACACCAGGGAAAGAGAGTAACATAACAAAGATGAGAATCAGAGGGTGGGGGTGCCACCAGGCACCATGCAAAAACCGAAACATAACAGAGATAGTGATTGAAGTGTGGGGATGCCACTAGACACCAGGGAAAGACAAAAAAAATGGGGACAGCAATCAGAGGGTGGGGAGTGCTGCTAGACACCAGGGAAAAACAAGAATATAATGGGAATGGTGATCGGAGAGTGGCGGGTGCCACTAGACACCAAGGAAACACAGAAACATAATGAGGATGGTGATCAGAAGGTGGAGGGGCCACTAGACACTAGGGAAAGACATTAACATAACACAGAATGCAATCAGAGAGTGGGGGGTGCCACTAGACACCAGAGAAAAACACAAACATAACAGAGATGGTGATCAGAGGGTGTGCGGGTGCTACTAGACACCAGGGAAAGACAGAAACATAACAAGGACAGTGATTGGATGGTGAGGTGCCACTAGACACCAGGGAAAGACAGAAACATAACAGAGATGGCGATCAGAGGGTGGGGGGTGCCACTAGACACCAGTGAAAGACAAGAACATAACGGGAATTGTGATCAGAGGGTGGGGGGGTGCCACTAGACACCAGGAAATGACAGAAACATAATGGAGATGGTGATTGGAAGGGGGTGCCACAAGACGCCAGGGAAAGACAGTAGCATACAGAGATGGCAATCAGAGGGTGGGGGGTGCCACTAGACACCAGGGAAAGACAGTAACATAACAGAAATGGTAGTCAGAGGATGGGTGGTGCCACTAGACAGCAGGCAAAAACAGAAACATAACAGAGATAGAAACTGGAGGGTGGGGGTGCCACTAGACACCAGGGAAAGACAAGAACATAACAGGAATGGTGATCAGAGGGTGGAGGGTGCCACTAGCCACCACGGAAACACAGGAACATAATGGGGATGGTGATCAGAGGGTGGGATGGTGCCACTATACACCAGGGAAAGACAGTAACATAACTGAGATGGCAATCAGGGGGTGGGGGTGCCACTGGACACCAGGGAAGAAGAGAAACATAAAGGGGACAAAAATCGGAGGGTGGAGGGGTGCTAGTAGACACCAAAGAAAGACAGAAGCATAACAGAGATGATGATCAGAGGGTGGGGTGCCACTAGACACCAGGGAAAGACAGAAACATAATGAGGACAGTAATTGGAGGGTGAGGGTGCCACTAGACACCAGGGCATGACAAAAACATAATGAGAATGGTGACTGTAGGGTGGGAGTGCCACTAGACGCCAGGGAAAGACAGAAACATAACAGGGATGACAGAGGGTGCGGGCCACTAGACACAGAAGAAAAGACAAACGCATTACAGGAGCAGTGATCAGTGGGTGGGGTGTGCCACTAGATACCAGGGAAAGAGAACACTATTATGGGGATGGTAATCGGAGGGTGAGGGGTGCCATTAGACACCAGGGCAACATTACACACATAAAGGGATGGCGATGGGGGGTGCCACTAGACACCAGGGAAATGGCAGTTCACTGCTCTCACTGCAGCCCACAGCAGGAGTTCCAGCTGCAGCTGCAGAAATCGAGAAAGTCCTGCTGTTCTCATACAGAGAACACAGGTGAATGGTTCTTCTTGCTAAGCTGAGCACCCTGGGTTTTGGGTGCCTAGAAAAGGTATTTTTGGCAACTTTAAAAAACAGCAAACACCTGAACCTAGCTAAACCGGAACCGTTTAGCTAGGTTCAGGTATTTGATTAAAATAAATACATAATTTCTATGTACTTTCACTGTTTGTGAGTTTAAACAGTAAAAATACAATAGTGGCCATCTTAGAAACATAGAAACAGAATTTGACAGCAGATAAGGACAGCTTGGCCTACCTAGTCTGCACATTTTCCTACCTAGCAGATAAGCTGCAGATCCTAGTTAACCAACAGCTTACTTCCTCCTACCCCCACTAGGACTGCCTTATGTCTGTCCCATGCATTCTTGAATTCCCCCACTGTTCTTGACTCCACAACCTCCTCAGGGAGGCTGTTCCATGCAGCCACAATCCTCTCCATGAAAAAATACTTCCTCACATTACCTCTAAGCTGTCCCCCCTCTATCTTCAAATTGTGCCCCCTTGTTCTTGCACATCTCTTTTTCTGAAAGATGCTACCCTCTTGGACTTTGTTGATTCCCTTGAGGTACTTGAAAGTTTCTATCATGTCCACTCTCTCCCTTCTTTCCTCAAGGGTATACATATTAAGCTCCTTTAGGCCCTGTCCACACTACACCTCTGTAACGTTACAGAGTGCCCAAACCGTTACGATAGCGGTTTGCATTTACACCTGTAACGTTACAGGAGGCGTTTTCATAACCATTGTTGAAACCACATATGAGGTGGTTTCAACAACAGATATGAAACCGGTCCCGCCTTGAAGTAACATTACGGCGGTAGTGTGGGCGGTAACCGATCCCCTGCAGGAACTGGAAGAGCGCGAAAGCTGCATTAGGATCGGGTGTCAGCTATAACGGCCGCCTCGGCCCGATGTGTGGACCGGCAGTGCTGGTCCCGTAATGGACACCACCGAGATATGGATGCACTGCACCGCTCCCCAGCCGTAACGGATTGCATCCGTTACCGGGCCAGAGCAGTGTAGTGTGGACAGGGCCTATGTCTTTCTTTGTATGTCTTCTGGTGCAGACCCTGCACCATTTTGGTTGCCCTCCTCTGGACAACCTCCACTCTGTCTATGTCTTTGTGGAGATGGGGTCTCCAGAACTGCACACAGTACTCCAGACGTGGTCTCACCAACTGTCTGTACACAGGGATAACAACTTCCTCTTTTCTACTATTGATGCCTCTCCCTATGCATCCCAGTATCCCCCCAGCCTTCCTTACTGCCTTCTCACATTGCTTGCCCACCTTTAGATCATCTGATATAATTACCCCCAGGTCCCTTTCCAATTTTACTGTTGTCAGTATCTCACCCCCCATTGTGTACTCTTCCCCTGGGTTTTTGTTTCCCAGGCGCATTACCTTGCACCTCTTTGCATTGGATCTGAGCTGCCATATGTTTGACCATTCCTCCAACCTTGCCAAGTCCCTTCTCATCCTTTCCACTCCATCTTGTATATCAACCATGTTGCAAACCTTTGTGTCGTCTGCAAAGAGACATACTTTTCCTTCCAGTTCCTCTGCAATGTCACTTATAAAGACATTAAAAAGGACCGGTCCCAGTACCGAACCCTGTGGTACCCCACTAATAACCCTCCTGTCTTCACTGTGGACTCCATTTACTACTACCCTTTGCATCCTGTTGTCTAGCCAATTTTTTATCCAGGCTACCACCTTAGGACCCACTCCAAGGCTGGCTAACTTGTGTATTAATCTTTTGTGTGGGACTGCATCAAATGCCTTGCTAAAATCTATGTAGGCCATGTCCACAGCCCCTCCCTGGTCTACTACTTTGGTCAGCCAGTCAAAGAAATCTATTAGATTCATCTGACATGACCTTCCCATCGTGAATCCATACTGCCTTGGGTCCTGTGCCCCACTGGCCTCTACGTACTCAATAATTCTTTCCTTCAGAAGTGATTCCATCATTTTCCCTACCACTGAGGTCAAACTAACTGGTCTGTAGTTTCCTGCCTCTGTCCTGCTCCCACTTTTGTGAAGAGGAATCACATCCGCCCTCCTCCAGTCCTCAGGTACCACCCCATCCTCCCATGATTTGTTAAAGAGAGTAGTCAGCGGTGTCACTAGTTCTACCCTTAGTTCTTTTAGAATTTTTGGGTGAATCCCATCAGGCCCCATTGCTTTGTCCACCTTCAATTTTATTAGTTCTTTCAGAACCCTTTCTTCTGTAAATGGACTGGTATCGACCCCCATCTTCAGAGTGTTTCTCTTGTTTGGTTTAGGTACCTTCCCCTCCTCTTCCTTTGTGAATACTGAGCAGAAATATTCGTTCAGTGTCCCTGCTTTTTCACTGTCACCCTCTACTCACATTTCCTTCCCTTTATTAAGCCTCAGTATCCTTCCTTTGGTCTTTCTTCGCTTCCTAATGTACCTATAAAACCTCTTATCCCCCTTCTTAACAGAGTTGGCTATCCTTTCCTCGGTTTGGGCCTTTGCTATTCTGACTGTCTTCCCAGTCTCTTTCTGCTTTAACTAATAAAGTTCTCTGTCCTGCTCCTTCTGTGTTTCCTTATATTTCCTGAATGCTATCCTTTTTTCCTTAACCTTCCCAGCCACCTCTTTTGAGAACCATAGCAGTTTTTTCCTTCGTTGTGTTTTGTTGATTTGCTTTACACAAAGACTTGACTGTTTTCCCCCATGACAAGTAAATCATGCAAATAACCACTCGCTATATGTTTTTTACCTTTCGGGATAGTTTTCTTTACTAGTCTAGAACGTTGACTCAAAAATTGTTACAACTTTAAAATGGTATACTATTTTTTTCACCAAACTTTCCAAAGGCACACCTTTGGCATGGGCCCATTCAACCCTAAACATTTCATGAAAAATTTCACACTGTCTAGGCTGTAGGGGAGAGCAAAAAATACCTAATGTTATGTATAGGGAAACCAAACATTCTTTTTCTGTTTTCTGGCACTCCGTATCTCAACAACTGTACAAGATGCCATCACAAATCTTTCCATGTCTTGAGACTCTGGCTGCCTGACCGCACATGCCAAATTTTGGGCTATTTCATCAAAGAACACACAAGCTATTAAGGTGCCCTTATAATTAATAGATAGATAGATAGATAGATAGATAGATAGATAGATAGATAAATTATAGTGGCATGGTAGCACCACTATAGTTAGGGTTAAGCAGGGGTTTCTATATCAAACCTCAAACTTAGCACTTTAACATCTTTGCAACCATTCAACAGATCTGCAAGAAATTTTGAATGTGTGGTCTTGGGGGGTAGATCTTTTGACATGCCAAGTTACATTCTGGTCAGATTCCAAGATCTGGATAGCAAAACAAGTTTAAAAAAATGACTGTTTTTTGCTGGGTTTTTTTTTTTCATCGCCTAGTGCCCAGACAGTTTGGAATTTTGGCCTGAAATTTTCAGGGTAGTAAGGGCTTGGCCCACAGATGTGCTCTTCACTGGTTTGGTGAAAAAATATTAATCTGTTCCAAAGTTATTACATTTTAAAATGTTGGTTCTGAGCATGTTCAATACAGTCTTTTGGATAGCTGCTTGGAACAAAAAAATAATTTGGTCAATACTAAAAAGGATCTTTTTTCATATGGGGTAATTATTTTCGTGAGGAAAACATCTTTTTTCTTATGGCCACTATCTTGTTTCCATTTTAACAAAAAAGAATTAAAAACTGACAAAAATTACATCCTGTACACACACCAGTACTTGTATCTTGCTAATTGGGACCCCGTTAGGTGGATTCTGTAGTTTATGAAACAAGCATTTGTCAATGCCGAATGTTTGCTTGCTGGCATTGGCATTGGTAGTGTAGAAGTTACAGAGCTGCATAATAGAAATGGCAGCGAAGTATTGAACTGAAGCCAACCCCACCACCACCACCCTGCAGAGAGTGACAGGCATTGGGGTGTGCCTTTGGGTCGTCAGGCATAATGACCACGCCATTTCACCACACCTTACCCTGCAGACACTGACAAGTGTCACGGTGTGCCTTAGGGTCTTTGGCCCTTATGCGCACCCTATTTCATCAGGAAATATGGTGAGATGGGTGCGGTATAGGAGAATCGGGTGAAGTTTGGGCCCGAAGAGTCTGAGGCACACCTTGATGCCTCTCACTGGCTGCAGGGTGTGGGTGGGGGTGGAATGGTATGAGCATTACAGGCAAGAATCCCAAGTCACACCCCTGATGCCTGTCATTCTCTACAGGGTGGGGCATTATGGTCGGAAACCCTAACGCCTCAGGCATTCGTTGGTATTTTCACTCCAAATTTTCAACATGGTTTTTGTGACCCCACCTCATGAACAGTGGCAATATCAGTTTGTTAGCGAAAACTGCTTTTGCACAGCGACTCTGACATTTGGCACCACAGGTGCAAAACACATTCAAACAGGATGTGAAAAATGACAGCGGTACTGTTCATGGGGAGGTGCAAAAAATGGCAATGTTGAAAATCTGCTGTGAAAATCTTAAAAACTGGTGAAGTCATGAGCGTGCATAGAAACTGTGCAACGCACACCTGTAATGTAACTAGTTTGTGGATTTTTTTACAGCAGATTGTTAACACAGGCATTTTGAGACCTCCGATCATGTACAGCGTCAGTGTGATTTTCTTTATCTGTCCCGAACAATGATTTCCCACAGCGACCACACATTTCTGCGCTGAAAGTGTGAAAACATATTTTGGCCATGTTGTGGAAAATGACAGCTGTACTGTTCATAAGGAGGTGTGGAAAAATGCCACTGGTGAAAATCTGGACTGAAAATATTACAAATTCATGAACTTACGAGGGTGCGTGGAAACTGCGCAATGCTCACTTGTAACACAGTCATTTTATGGAGTTTTGTCACCAAATTTTCAACATAGCCATTTTAAGACCATTGCTCGTGACCAGTGTCACTGATTTTCTTAATCTGTCCCAAACATTGTTTTTGCACACCAACTGTACCATTGTGTGCTACATGTGCGGAAACACATTTTGGGTGAGCTGTGAAAAACGGTAGCTGTACTGCTCATAAGGAAGTGTGGTAAAATGGCACTGTTGAAAATCTGGTGTGCAAATATTACAAATTCACAAACTTGCCAGCGTGCGTAGGAACTGTGCAACGTGCACTCCTAAAACAGTAATTTTTGGGAATTTTTTCACCAAATTTTCAACATAGCCATTTTAACACCTCTGCTCATGAACAGTGTCACTGTGATTTTCTTAATGTGTCCCGTACATTGATTTCAGACACCGACTGTGCCATTGTGCGTTACTATGGGCGGAAACATGTTTTGGGTGAGATGTGAAAAATGACAGCTGACTGCTCATAAGAAGGTGTGGTAAAATGGCAATGTGGAAAATCTGGAGTGAAAATATTGAAAATTTACACGAACTTACGAGCGAGCGTAGGAGCTGCGCAATGCACACTCGTAAAACAGTCATTTTTAGGAATTTTTCCACCAAATTTTCAAAATAGGCTTTTTGAGAGCCCACCTTATGAACACTGGCAGTGTCATTTCATTAATCAGTCCCAAAAGGTGATTTCACGCAGTGACTGTGAAATCACTCTTCGGGCCCGATGAACATCATGACAGTGACAGCATTCATGAGAAGGGGTCCCAAAAATCCCATGTTGAAAATTTGGTGCAAAAATTCCAAAAAATGCCCGAGATATGCAGCAAAGTTGAAAAAACCCTATCTATTACATTATACAGCTTACCGTCATTTTCTCAGTTCGCGGTCAGCTTTGAAGAGTGCAGACATGTTCCCGTCCACGGTAAATACTTACCGGACTCGAGTAAGTATGGGGTGAGGGGTGTGTGTGGGAGGTAGAGTGTGCAGTGGGCGGGTGCGGGTGGGGCAGGGAGACTGCGAGGACTGTTTTTTAATTTACAGTTTTTTACTGTTAAGGCGGCGGGACATTTGCCATGCTGGGTGGGCTCCCAGCGTGGCAGCTGGAAAAGGTTGTTTGGGAGCTGGAGCCGGTGGGGGTTGGGCACCCCATGACCATCTGAATGTGTACCATGCTGGGGTGGGCTCCCAGCATGGCACCAGAAAGCTTTTTTGGAGGGGCAGCATGGAGCCAGCGGGCATTGGGCACCCCGTCAACTATACAGTATGTGGGTTGGAGGAGCACGTCGGTCGCAATGCGTGCATATGTGTTGAGGGGAGCTCTGCTCACTGAAGCAGAGCTCTCCCTTTCAACCGTATGCCACTGCATTTTCAACTGCTGTCATAGACAGCTGGAGCAGTGATTGGCGCACTGCGACCGTGCCTGCAAACACACTGACTGAATTGGAAGAGGCTGACACACCTCTGGAAAACTCGGATGATGGCACTATGTTTCTTGCACATGCGTGCAAGCAAACATAAAAATGACCCAGAAATGTGTTCAATATTTAAAAATAATTTTTTGTTAGCCGGTTTTTCTTTTTTCGTATGGGTATGCGTAAAAAGAATTGGTACATGCCAAAATGGATGGCTTCATATACAAAAAGAATTTGGACTTTGTTTTTTTTTCTGATTCTTTTTTCAAATGAAGGCATTCTTTTTTCGTATGAATGAAAAAAGCATACAAAAAAATGGCTTCATACGAAAAAAGAATGGGACAAAAACTAAGTGAAAATTCTTTTTTCATATTAAGGCATCCTTTTTCGTATGCTTTTTTAGTTCAGATGAAAAAAAAATGCCCTCATATGAAAAAATAATTTGGATTTAATTTCTATTTTCATATGGCTTTTTTTTGATCACACAAATAAAGAATGCCCACATATGAAAAATGATTTTGAACTTTTATCCCCACATTTGAACATCAACAAGCCATAACCCCCCCCCCCCTCAGTATTTGGACTTAACAGACAATCTATATATCAAAACAAAGGTCTTAATGAGTACTACAAGACTAATACATTATCTCCCTAAAATAAATTAGGGCCCACGTAAAAAAGTCTACAAAGTGAAAAATGGAAATTCTTATTGGATAACATTGGAACTTTAACAAGCCATAACTTCCTCAATCTTTGGATTTAAGAGACAATCTATACATTAAAACAAAGGTATTAACGAGTATTACAAGTATAACACATATTCACCTCTAAACATTCAGGGGCCATATAAAAAAACAATAAACAATGAAAATTCCCATAGCATAACACTGGAACTTCAACAAGCCATAACTCCCTCTACCTATGGTTAATGCTAAAAACACTGTTGACCTGATGTAAGCAACTGTTTCAGCCCTGTTGATTCCTACTAATTCCTGTTCCCCTTGTATATTGCCTACTTCCTGACCTTTACCAACTTTTGCCTAATGTACCCCTATGATTATGTATGTACTCTCTGTAACTTAATATTGTATTTCACTCAAATCCTATTATAATTTTCACCTAATGTAAGTGGTCATTGTAACTAACCCCAGGTCGCCCCTGAAAAAGGGATCTCTGGTCTCAGAGGGTTCACCCGGTTACCAAAATCTAAATAAATAAAATATGGACTTAAAAGACAATCTGTATATCAAAACAAAGGGCTTAATGAGTACTACAATAATAATACATATCCCCCTTCAAGCATTTAGGGTCAAACTAAAATAAAACAATAAAAACAAGCATTTGTCAATGCCGAATGTTTGCTTGCTGGCATTAGCAGTGGAAGTGCAGGAGTTAGACAGATGCAGTATTGGAATGGCATTGAACTATTGAACTGATGCCAACTCGACCCTCACCCTGCAGAGATGGACAGGCATTGAAGTGTGCCTTTTGGTTGTCACCCATGACGGTCATGACATTTCACCTCACCCTACCCTTCAGACACTGCCAAGTGTTGAGGTGTGCCTTGGGGTGTTTGGGCTTTACATTCACCTCATTCCATAAGGAAATACACTGAAATGGGTGCAGTATAGGAGAATGGGGTGAACTCTGGGGGCAAAGGGTCCAAGGTGCACCTTGATGCCTGTCACTGGTTGAGGGTGGCGGTGGGGGGGGTGCAGTGGCATGAGCATTACTGTCGACAGTCCCAAGTCACACCACTGACACCTGTCAGTCCCTACAGGGTAGGGCATTATGGTAGAAAACCCTAATGCCCTGGGCATTTCCTGGTATTTTTACTCCAAGTTTTCCACATGGCCTTTTTGTGACCCTACCGCATGAACAGTGACACTATCACTTAGTTAGGCAAAAGGTGATTTTGCACAGTGACTGCGCCAATTGGTACCACAGGTTTGAAAACACATTTCAAACAGGATGTGAAAAGTGACAGGTGTACTGTCCACGAGGAGGTGTAAAAAATGGCATTGTTGAAAATCTGGAGTGAAAATATAAAAAAACTGGTGAAGTTATGAGCGTGCGTAGAAACTGAGCAATGTACAACCGTAATGTAATTAGTTTGAGGATTTTTTACAGCAGATTTTCAACCTAGGCATTTTGGGACCTTCGCTCATGAACAGTGTCACTGTAATTTTCTTAATCTATCCCGAACATTAATTTCCCACAGCGACCGCGCTATTCTGCGTGGGAAGTGTGAAAACCCATTTCGGCCAGGTGTGAAAAATTAAAGCTGTACTGTTCATAAGGAGGTGTGGAAAAATGTCAATGTTGAAAATCTGGACTGAAAATATTACACATTCGTGAACTTACGCAGGTGCATGGAAATTGCACAATGCACACACGTAACACAGTCATTTTATGGACTTTTGTCACCAAATGTTCAACATAGCCATTTTAACACCTCTGCTCATGAACAGTGTCACTATGATTTTCTTAATGTGTCCCGAACATTGATTCACAAACTGGCGGCACCATTGTGCGCTACATGTGCAAAAACACATTTCAGGCGAGATGTGAAAAATGACAGCTGTACTGTTCATAAGAAGGTGTGGTAAAATGTCAATGTTGAAAATCTGGAATGAAACTATTACAAATTCTCAAAGTTATGAGCGTGCATAGGAACTGCACAATGCACACTCGCAAAACAGTAATTTTGGGGAATTTCTTCACCAAATTTTTAACATAGGGTTTTTGGGGGCCTACCTCATGAACTGTGACACTGTTATTTCATAAATCAGTTCCAAAAGGTGGTTCCACGCAGTGACTGCGAAATCACCTTTCAGGACCAAATAACAAAATGACAGTGACTGAGTTAATGAGGTGGGTCCCAAGAACCCCATGTTGAAAATTTGGTGAAAAAAATTCCCCAAAATGCCCAAGATATGCACCAAAGTTGAAAAAAACTATTTATGCCATTATTCAGCTTACTGGCATTTCTTCAGTTCACTTGGTCGGCTTTTGAAAAGGTACAGGCGTGTTCCTAGTCCACCAAAGATCTATCATTACGGCCTCCGGAGGTATGTATGGGGTGAGGTGGGGTGGGGAAGTGGGGCACTCAGAGGGTGGGTGTGGGCTGGGGAGGGCTCAAGACAGACAGCGAGGGACCGTGTTTTTCTTGTAGGTGATTTTTTTTTAAAGACGACGCAAGACTTTTGCCACACTGGGGTGGGCTCCCAGCGTGGCAGCTGGAAGGTTGTTTGAGAGGGCAGAGGAGCTGATGGGGGATTGGGCATCCCCATCGGCCATACGGACTGTTGCCACACTGGGGTGGGCTCCCAGCATGGCACCTGGAAGTCTGTTGGTGGGAACAGTGGAGCCGACGGGGGATTGAGCACCCCCATCAGCCATACAGTGTGTGTGTGTGTGTGTGTGTGTGTGTTGGGGGCACATGAGCACGCTGGGGTGTCCTAAACAATTACTCTGCAATGATACCAGTTGAGTTGCACATTCTAAAAAAAAAAGATGCAGCGTGCGCACGGACACTATTGCTGAAGAAGAAATCCTACAGTTCGAGCAGGGGCTTGACAAACTAGCGAGACATACTGCTCACCTAGTTAACCAGAAAACAAACACCTTAATACTACCCTAATTGACTACTTTCCAGCCGTTACTATTTCCTAGGGAGAACTTCCAATCTAAAAGAATTATTACTGTCACATCTCCCTATTTTAAGAGGTACAAACTGTAGGTAAAAAGAACAAGGGTCACTGACCCTGAATAGCGCAATACCATGCGCTTTAACAGCTACGTATAATAATCCGTCTTGTTATGGGGGGGGGGACAGAGCTGTCTATGACAGCTGTTCCGGTGCAGTGCTGACGTGTAGGCACTTTGAATACTGCTGACGGCAGTATGCAAATTGCCTACACGTTACCACTGCTGATTGCAGCGGGTTTTCACTTTCAACTGTACGCCACTGCATCTGAACGGCTGTCATAAACAGCTCCGATATTCATTGGCGCGGCCGCGCCTGCAAAAAGCAGCAGGGCATTGGAAAACTCGTATGGAGGCACTATGTTTCTTGCACATGTGTGCAAGCAAACATAAAAATGAAAATTCTCATGGGATAACATTGATACTTCAACAAGCAACAACTCCCTCAATATTTGGACTTATGGGACAATGTACATATCAAAACAAAGATTTTAATGAGTACTATGAGAATAAATAACACATATTGCCCCCTAACCATTTAGAGACAATATAAAAAAAATAACAAAGTCGACCCAGTGGCGCTGAGGGCTGAGGCGCTGGATGCCTTACCTCACATCACACCACTTGGGTTCGAGAACAAGCCCAGGTCATCACAAGGCCAGCACGGGGGGGGGCAGGACTGAGCAACTGAAAGGTAGCTCTCCTCTCCCAGGGAGGACTCTGTTGCCGCCATAGTTCCACTGCCCCTGGATGGAGGTCCATGGGCACTGCAGGTGAGCAGGTGGCAAGCAGTCGGAGGGTGTCCCAGTACCACGGCTTGCACGTGCCTCCACAAACAGGCGCATGGAAGGGAGAGGGTCGGGAGAAAATGGGGAAAAAATACAGGGCATAAACACAATAAAGAAAAATGAAAATTCCCATACACTTCAACAAGCCATAACTCCCTCAATATATGGGCTTAAGGGACAATCTATATATCAAAAGAAAGGTCTTAATGAGTACTACAAGAATAATATATTTATGCCTCCCTTACACTTAGGGGCAATATAAAAAAAATAAAAAATAAAACTTACAAATTCCCATAGGATAATACTAGAGCTTCAACAAGCTTTAACTCCCTCAATATTTGGACTTAAGTTACGAACTTTTTATCAAAACAACAGTCTTAATGAGTACTATAGGAATAACACTTACCCCCTCCCCCCCCAAAAAAACATTTAAAGGCAATATAAAAAAATTCATAAAATAAAAAAACGTAACTTCACATAGGATAACATTGGAACTTTAGCAGGCCATACAATGGAGGAAAGAAATTGTTGTTTTGGCAAAAATTGAAGTGCAGGGCCTCCACAGCATCATAGATGTATGCCTCTATGGAGGAATGGAACAGCAGGATCCAGAGGGCCCTGCGCTCCCACAGGCAAATGAGTATATGATTATACTATTTCAAAAAGTAAGGAAATTCATTGTAATAATCTTCAGTAAACTTCAGTAATGCACTAGTTAGGGTTAAACTGACAAAAGTAGGGAAACAACCCCTAACACCCCACCTCCACCCTGCAGGCAGCAATAGGAAAAACCATTATGCTTTGACCTCTCCTTCATCTTCACAAATCAGGCGTGGTGTGTGCCTCCGGGTTGTCAACCCTAATGCTTACCCCATTCTCACATACTGTACACATCTCAGCTTATTTACTGATGGAATGGGGTGAACATTAGGGTTGACAACCCCAAGGCAGGCACTGCACTTGATTTGTGAAGAAACATAAGAGGTCAAAGTGTAATGGTTTTTCCCGATGCAACCTGTAGGATGGGGGTGGGGTGTTAGGGTTGGCAATCGTAATACCACATTTATCTACTTTTGTTGGTTTAATCCTAACTAGTGCATTAACAATGTTTTTTGCAATGAATTATAGGGGCACGGTCACGCCCCTATAGCTAGGCCTGAGTAGGCACTTTAATGTTAAACCTAAATTTTGCACTTTAATAACTTCACAACCATTCAACAGATTTATATGACAGTTTGCATGCATGGTCTTGTAGGGTAGATCTCTGGATGCACTGAGTTTTTTCTGGACGGATAGCAGATTCTGAGTTCTGGAGAGTGTAAAAAGTGTTTTTTTGGGGTATGTTTTGCTGTTTCTAAGCTGTTTTTCTTAGAACTAGCCTACAGCCCATGATCCAAAGATAGAAGCACTCCAAGAAGAAATTTCTTTTTTAGAAAAAGGAGGTGAAGCCTCATTAGCAGGCAAAGCACCGGGATGGAAAACAACCACCACTGAGGTGACTGGCTAGCAGAGGTACTTAGCTGAGACTGGCCGTCCCTTGGGAGCCCCCCCCCATGCATCAGTGGCATGCAGTAACACACTTTTGGAACAATAGCCTACAGCCCAGATGGTTCTGGTCTGAAATTTTCAGGGTACCCTTACAAAAAGTTATTCGGAATACCACTGTAATACCACTCATTTGTCATTGCAATACCACTGTGATTACCACTGTACTACCATTAAGGTTTTCATGATATCACATGGGTTTGTTTCAGTTCCATTGTGATACCATTGTACCACTGTTCTACCATATCAACACAAATAATCAAAATTTAAACTACCATAGTACAACCATGGTATCACTGGGTAGTACCATTGCTGTGTTGCCATTGTGGTGCCATGGTGTTGCCATTGTGTCACATTTGGTAAGGGTAGACAAGGGTGAGCCACAGATGTGCCTTTTGCTGGTTTGGTGAAAAAAAATTAATCTTCTTCAAAGTTATTTAATTTTTAAATTTCTGTTCTGAGCATGCTCAGTAAGCTTATCAAGATAGCTGTATGAAATAAAAAAAGGATTCTTTTTTCGTATTGGAATAATCCTTTTTCATTTGCCACCATCTTGTTTCCATTTTTTTCTAAAAAAAATTTCAAAAGCCACAAAAATGTCATCCTAGAGAGAGATCAACACATTTATCTGGCTCATCGGGGCCCCGTTAGGTGGATTCTGCACTTAAGTGTAGGAAAAATGATCCCCAAATGTGTTTTTTGTTACATTTTAAATCCTTTTTCATGACTCATTTCCCAGCTGTATGAAACAAAAAAGGAATCCTTTTTCATTTGTGGCCAATCCTTTTTCATGAGCGTAAAAATTCAATATTTTGTGCCTGGTGTTAATCATTCCCCCCTCTGGTGTCTACTGGCACCCCCACCCTCCAATCCCATCCCTGTAATCCTTTATTATTTCCCTGTTATCTAGAGGCACCCTCCCATATCCTCTGATCCCATCTCTGTAATCATTTATTATTTCCCTGGTGTCTAGTGGCACCTCCCCCCTCCAACTCCATCCCCATAACCATTTAGTATTTTATTGGTGTCTAGTGGCACCCCTACCCTCTGATCCCATCCCCATAATCATTTATTTTTTCTCTAGTGTCTCATGGTGCCTCCCACCCACTGACCACCATTCCCATATGGTTTATTATTTCCCTGGTGTCTAGTGGCATCCCCCACCCTCTGATGGCTGTCCCCCTTTAAATTTGTTCTTCCCCTGGTGTCTAGTGGCATCCCCCCCACTCTCTGGTTGCTGTACTGCTTGTAATAATGAAAATAGTCCCTTGATGTCTATTTTTTACCTGTAAACAAGAAAATGGTCCTTCACCCACCTGACCCTCCCCACCTT
The DNA here is from genome assembly GCA_016271365.2 of Neoceratodus forsteri. NCBI lineage: Eukaryota > Metazoa > Chordata > Ceratodontiformes > Ceratodontidae > Neoceratodus > Neoceratodus forsteri. The sequence continues at coordinate 1,259,403,689 of CM028129.1, forward strand.
GCCCTCCCACTGAGCACCTACTACCCCGCACACCCCACAACCCTCACGCACCTGAAGAGGTCCCAGGCTGAAGATACATTCTCCCATCAAAGACATATCTTGCTGCTGAAAATGCCAACTGCTATATGAGAAACTAAGGTAAGTGCGGTTCAATGAACTTCAATGGGGTTTTCAACTTTGTGGCATAACTTTGCTATTTTTGCATATTTTGAGCTCAAATGTTCAACATGGCCTTTGTGGGACCCCACCTTATGAACAATGTTGTTCATGAGATGGGGTCATGAGAAGGCTATGTTGAAAACTTGGGGTCAAAATATGCAAAAATGGCCAAGTTATGCACATTTGTTTAAATTGTCATTCACTTGCATGTAACTTTGATCATTTAAAATATTTTGACCTCAAATTTTCAGCATAGCAATGTCCTTACACCACCACATGAACATGACAGCTGTCATTTTTCAAATCCTGCCCAAACTGTGTTTTTGCACTTGTGATGCGGAATGACGTTGCGGTGGCATGAAATGATGTTTCAGCAGGATTTGAAAATTTTCAGTACCGGGTTAATGAGGTGGGTAATTAGAAGCCACTGCTGACAATTTGGTTGCTGTTGTCCTACAAATTGACCCTGTGCTTCCAGAGCAACATACATGTATGGTCCCTGGAGGAATGACAGTGCAGGGCATCTGGCTAGGAGGGTCCTGTGGACATGGCCTACCTAGATTTTAGCAAGGCATTTGATACAGTCCCACACAAAAGATTAATACACAAGATAGCCAGCCTTGGAATGGGTCCCAAGGTGGTAGCCTGGATAAAAAATTGGCTAGACAACAGGACGCAAAGGGTAGTAATAAATGGAGTACACAGTGAAGAAAGGAGCGTTACTAGCGGGGTACTGCAGGGTTCAGTACTGGGACCGGTCCTTTTTAATGTCTTTATAAGTGACATTGCAGAGGAACTGGAAGGAAAAGTATGTCTCTTTGCAGATGACACAAAGATCTGCAACAGGGTTGATACACAAGATGGAGTGGAAAGGATGAGAAGGGACTTGGCAAGGTTGGAGGAATGGTCAAATGTATGGCAGCTCAGATTCAATGCAAAGAAGTGCAAGGTAATGCACATGGGAAACAAAAACCCAGGGGAAGCATACACAATGGGGGGTGAGATACTGACAACAGTAAAAATAGAAAGGGACCTGGGGGTAATTATATCAGATGACCTAAAGGTGGGCAAGCAATGTGAGAAGGCAGTAAGGAAGGTTGGGGGATACTGGGATGCATAGGAAGAGGCAGCAATAGTAGAAAACAGGAAGTTGTTATCCCTCAGTACAGACAGTTGGTGAGACCCCATCTGGAGTACTGTGTGCAGTTCTGGAGATCCCATCTCCGAAAAGACATAGACAGAGTGGAGGCTGTCCAGAGGAGGGCAACAAAAATGGTGCAGGGTCTGCACCAGAAGACATACGAAGAAAGACTAAAGGAGCTTAATATGTATACTCTGGAGGAAAGAAGGGAGAGAGGGGACATGATAGAAACTTTCAAGTACCTCAAGGGAATTAACAAAGTCCAAGAGGGTAGCATCTTCCAGAAAAAGAGATGTGCAAGAACAAGGGGGCACAATTTGAAGATAGAGGGGGGACGGCTCAGGGGTAATGTGAGGAAGTATTTTTTCACAGAGAGGGTTGTGAATGCATGGAACAGCCTCCCTGAGGAGGCTATGGAGTCAAGAACAGTGGGGGACTTCAAGAATGCATGGGACAGGCATACGGCAGTCCTAGGGGTGGGTAAGAGGAAGTAAGCTGTTGGTTAAATAGGATCTGCAGCTTATCTGTTAGGTAGGAAAATGGGCAGACTAGGTGGGCCAAGCAGTCCTTATCTGCTGTCAAATTCTATGTTTCTATGTTTCTATATTTCCTGTGCTTCTACAGGCAAATAAGGATATGATTATACTGTCTCAAAAAGTAAGGAAATTCTTTGCAAAACATTGCATTAATGAAACAGTTAGGGTACAGAATAAACTGGCAAAAGTAGGGAAATGTGATGTTTGGGTTTCAAACCCTAACACCCTTGACCTACCCCTGAGGCAAATGAGAGGTGGAGTCTTCCTTGATGTTGTCAGCCCTAACGCCCACCCCATTCAATACACTCATGAAACATATACACCTGTCTTCAACCCATCTCAACTTTTTTGTTACTGAATTGGGGTAAGCATTAGGGTTGACAATGCCAAGGAAGACTCCACCCCTCATTTGCCTCATGTTGGGACAGAGGTGTTAGGGTTTAAAACCCTAACATCACATTTCCCTACTTTTGTTGGTTTAATATGTACCCTAACTGTTGCATTATCACAGTGTTTTGCAAATATATATATATATATACATTGCAAATAAATCTCTGTTAATGCATCAGTTTTGGTTCATATTACAGTGACAAAAGTATGAAAATGTGGTGCTAGGGTTTCTAACCCTAACACCCCATCCACCTCCCCAACCAACCCTAACCACCCCACCCCACCCTCCAACACTCCACACACCAGCAGGCATCGGGGTGTGTCTTGGGGGTCATCAACCCTAACACTCACCCCATTCTCCTATGCTGTACCATCTCAGCTTCCTTACACATAGAATGGGGTGAGTGTTAGGGTCAATGACTCCAAGACATACCCCGATGCCTGTTGGAGTGTGGAAGGTGGGGGTAGTGTGGTAGTGGTGGTTGGGGGGTGGGATGTGGTGTTAGGGTTGGGAACCCTAACACCACATTTCCATACTTTTGTTGCTGTAATATGAACCCTAACTGATGCATAAACAGAGCATTTTGCAATGAATTTCCTTACTTTTTGTGAAAGTACCACGATAGCCATACAAAATCACACATACCCCCATAATGCAAAGCACCATGGGCTGTATATGCAAATCATCACAAAATATTATGCTGGTTCAAATTTAAGCAGAAATGCATGGTGCCGAAAGGCCTCTCACACAGTCTGCAAAGGATGCCAACAGAAGACATAGACACATGTTTTGTCCTACCAGGACTCATCAGTGTGCCTCATCTGTATGACACCCCAGTAGAATGAACCAGCTACCCTAAGTTGGTCTATTTGGGTTGGGTTGTGGTGAGCCCAATAAAAACAAAAAACAAGCTAAAAGACAAATAACCTTAGTGTGCAAGCACTGAGGAAAGGGTTACCCCAAAAGGCACTGACCAGGAAGCCAAGTTTCAAAGAAATACAAAATCACACATGCCCCCATAATGCAAAGCATCATGAACTGTATATGTAAATCACCACAAAATATTATGCTGGTTCAACTTTAAGCAGAAATGTGTGGTGCCAAAAGGCCTCTCACACAGTCTGTAAAGGGTGCCAACAGAAGGCACAGACACATGTTTAGTCCTACCAGGATTCATCAGTGTTCCTCATCTGAATGACACCCCAGTGGAATGAACCAGTGACCCTAAGTTGGTCTATTTGGGTTGGGTTTTGGTGAGCCCAATAAAAACCAAAAACAAGCTAAAAGACAAAGGGCCAGATAGTCAAAAGAGTTGAGCCATGCGTAATAGGGTTGTGCCTGTGCAAGTCCGAAATGCGCCATTCTGCGATATTCAGCAGGAGGCAGTTGCGCCCCCCAAATCATGCTGAACAACAGCGCAATGCTAATGAAGGCATGCACAACCGAAGGGGGAGGAACCATGCATAAACTGCACAGCCCGATATTCAGCCGGGCTATGCAGAGTTATGCAGGCACAACCCCCTACCTGCGCCTGCACAACTTTAAGCCAAAAAAGGATCAAGTCAAGGGCCACCCACAGGTGAGCTGCCACATTGCAGGGCACAACACAGCAGCTGCCACCTGTGGGTGGCCCTCCACTCGGTCCCGGCGGTGCTCCCCATGCCCCGATCGTGGGCTGAAGGTCCCCTCCCATTAGCCCAATCACAGGCATAACGTTATTTACCCCCCCAGCAGCCCGATCGTGGGCATAACATTAGTAACCTCCCCCGAGCAGCCCGATCACGGGCATAATGTTAGTAACCCCCCCAAGCAGCTCAATCATGGGCATAACGTTGATTACCCGAGCAGCCCAATTGTGGGCATAACGTTAGTAACCCCGAGCAGCCCAATCACGGGCATAATGGTAGTAACCCCCGAGCAGCCCGATCGTGGGCATAACTACACCCTCCCAAAGTCCAATATCCCTGGTGGTCCAGTGGACGCAAAGCCAGATCGTGGGCATAATGTCAAGCCACCACACCCCATGACCAATATCCTGGTGATCTAGTGGCCCCCACCCATCCACCCACCCATGGAGCCCCACCACCCTGCTCCCTCCGCCATCAGCCGGCGGGCGCAGCACCCCACCCGCCTGCTGCCCACAGCCCGCCGATTGACAGCTCGGTGTAGCTGCATGCCCATGTTCAGGGCAAGAGCCAATGGGCGGCAGCCTATGGTATCGATAAGGCAAAGTCAGCTGCGTGAATGAATTCAATTCATTCACATAACTGACTGCCTTGTACGGGAGGAAGCTGCACGCCTACTGGCTCTTGCCCGAACCATGGGCGGCAGCCCCACCGAGCTATCAGTCGGCAGGCGGCGGGTGGCAGGCGGGTGGGTGCTGCCACCCACCGCTGACGGGGATTGGGGTGGGGGCCGTGGGTGGGTGGGTGGGGCCACTAGATAACCAGGGATATTGGACATTGGGGATGGGTTTGATGTTATGCCCGCGATCGGGCTTCACGGACCACTGGACCACCAGGATATTGACTTTGGGGTGGTGACGTTATGCCCACAATCAGGCTGCTGGGGGTTATTAATGTTATGCCCACGATCAGGCTGCTCGGGGTTACTAACGCTATGCCCATGATCGGGCTGCTCGGGGGTTATTAACATTATGCCCGCAATCAGGCTGCTCGGGGTTGTTAACGCTATGCCCGCGAGCTGGCTGCAGGGCGTCGCCTCCCGATGGCTGCTCTGGCAGGGCACCAGGCGAAGTCATCAGGATCGGCACACCCGCATGCTAATGGCATGCAAATGGGACTATAATTAGATGCAAATGGCCCCCTGCGCCTTGCATAAATTATGGTCCCATTTGCATGTCAACTTTTGAATATCGCTGGTTTGTGCATGGCGCAATGGAACTTGTGCCACCGCAAGACGAATGCTCCACTCTGACCACTTGGCGGTGGCGCAAGTTCCACTGGCCCATGCACAGCGGCTGTGTTAGGGCGATATTCAAAGAAGTTGCTCAATAGCGCAACTCCGTTGAATATCGCCCTGGCCACACCCAACACAACTTTTTGAGCAGCGCGAGGCTTGCACCATAGAATGGTACAGTTTGAATATCTGGCCCAAGAACATAGTGACAAGCACTGAGAAAGAGTTACCCCAAAGGGCATTGGCCACGCAGCCAAGTTTCAAAGAAATGCAAAATCACACATACCCCTATAATGCAAAGCATCATGCTCTGTATATGTAAATCACCACAAAATATTATGCTGGTTGGGCTCACCACAGCCCAACCCAGATAGACCAACTTGGGGTAGCTGGTTCATTCCACTTGGGTGTCATACAGATGAGGCACACTGATGAGTCCTGGTAGGACAAAACATGTGTCTATGTCTTCTGTTGGCATCCTTTGCACACTGTGTGAGAGGCCTTTCAGCACCATGCATTTCTGCTTAAAGTTGAACCAGCATAATATTTTGTGGTGATTTGCATATACAGCCAATGATGCTTTGCATTATGGGGGTATGTGTGATTTTGCATTTCTTTGAAACTTGGCTTCCCAGCCAATGCCCTTTGGGGTGACCCTTGCCTCAGTTCTTGTGCATTAAGGTTCTTTGTACTATAGCCATAGTTGTTTTTGGGAGCTCAGGGCCCTCTGGACCCTGCACTCCCATCTATCTGTAAGTATAATGACATTGTAACTAACCTTCATCTACCGGTTGGAGTGCAGGGCCCATGCTCCATGATTTTCTTTATTTTAATGTGGGGGCACAGGGACCTTTACACCCTGTGCACCCATTCCTTCATAGATGCATGAGCAAATTATCACCATAGCCATCTGATTACCCCAGGACATGTACGTGGTAGATAAAAGTTTCTAACCCCCGCCAAAACATAATCCTGTGCAACTGCAGCACCACTCTACGACACAGGTGCGAAAACACATTTTGGGCAGGATTTGAAAAATAACAGCTATGACATACATGAGGTGGGGTAATATGAAGGATATGTTGTAAATCTGTGGTCAAAATATTGTACATTTCCGTAGTTATGAGTGGGTGTACTGGAATTGCAATGAATGATCAGAACATTGTCATTTTTTCATATTTTGAGCTCAACTTTTCAATACAATTTTCTTATCATCCCAACTCATAAACCCCATAGGTGAACATTTCTTAATCCGTGGTAAAACACAATTCCTCGCCACAGGTGGGGAACACATTTTAGGCAGGATGTGAGAAATGACAGCTGTGCTGTTCATGAGGTGGCATAAAAAAATGGCTATGTTGAAAATTTGGAGCGAAAATATTTAAAATTGTCAAAGTTATGCATGTGCATATAAAAATTTCAATGACCGCATTTAACTCTGGTGTTTTATGGTATTTTTGTACTAAATTTTCAACATGGGCTTTTTGGGAACCCACCTCAAGAACACTGGCACTGTCATTTCATTACTCAGTCCCGAAAGGTGATTTCATGCAGTTACCACAAAATCACCTTATGGGTCTGATTAACAAAATGGCAGTGACAGTGTTCATAAGGTAGGGTCCCAAGAAGCTCATGTTAAAAATTCGGTGCAAAAATTCCTAAACATGGGCAAGATATCAACATAAGTTCAAAACACCATTGACAGCCATTATACAGCACTTTATCTTGATTCTTCAGTTCTCGTTTTGGTATTGAAGAGTGCAAAATTGTCCCAGTCCACAGAAGATGATGGCTGATGATCTCTGGTGGTAAGTATAGGGCAAGGGGGTTGGGGTGGTGGGTGCTCAGTGGGAGGGTTGGGATGGGGGAGAGGGACAGGGGAGATGACGAGGGACCGTTTTCTTTTTTCAGGCTTTTCAGAAAAAAGACATCGGGGGACTGTTTTCTTTTTTTACAGGTGCATATTTAACCAATATTTCAGGACACTGGGTGTGGACTCCTCAGTGTCCCACAGTACTGGGGGGACATAACTGGGGACACTGGGAGTGGGCTCCCCAGTGTCCTACACTGTCAGGCGGGGTTCTAGTGCCAACACAGGGATTGGGCACCCCGATGTCAGCAAAGGCATTTGTAAACAAATATTTTGGGACACTGGAATGGGCTCCCCAGTGTCCAACACTGGAGGGGGTTCTAGTGCTGAGACGGGATTGGGCACCCCAATGGCAGCAAAAACATTTTTTAAATAAATATTAAACAATATTTTAGGACACTGGGGGTGAGCTCCTCAGTGTCCCACAGTACGGGGGGGTAGGACATAATTGGGAACACTGGGAATGAGCCTCAGTGTCCCACACTAGAGGGGGGTTCTACCGCCGACATGGGGATTGGGCACCTCGATGTTGACAGAAACAGTATTTTTTATTAAAACATGTCTCAGCCTCCTTGGAGGCAGTAAAAGGATAAAAGATGCTTTTATTAGGTAAACACCAATAGGTGTTTACCTGAACAGGGGCAGAGAAATCAGATTATGGCTTTATTTTTGAAAATAAATGGCCAGAACCATTTGTGACTTTTAGAAGGTGGCAATTTTTTTAAATTTAAGTAGTGCCACAAATTGCAGCAGTTTTTGTGAAACAGTGCCTCAATTTGTGGCAGTTTTAGAGCAAAATTGCCATTAGTTGTGCGAAAACTGCCGGAATTTGCAGTAATTTTATGAAAATAGTGCTGCAAATTAGCTACACTACCACGGCTGAGGAAAAAAAGCATATTTCCAGCCACTATTTTTAAAAACTAAGGACAGAATCATGTTCCTTGGGCCTCTATTAGGTAAACACAGCTGTTGGTGTTTACCAAAGAGCAGTATTTTTTGAATTACAGCATTTTTTACCCATTGCTAACTGAAAACAAGATGGTGGCAGTGCGACACTACTGATCCATTTGCAACAGCAAAAAGTGCTTTCACGAAAGCAGAAATTGCTTTCACATGGCACATATATTTTTTCCCATAGGCAAAAATGGGAAACAACTTTTGAACAGAGTAATATTTTTTCACCAAACCTTCAAAAGGAACATCTGCAACCCAGACCCCATATACCCTAACAATTTCAGACCAGACTCCCAGTTGTTAAAGGGATGCAGAGTGGCAAAGGATTTGCACCTACAGTAAATTGTCATTTTCACATTTGTTGACACTCCGCATCTCCGCAACCACACATCCAACCGGAACGAAACTTGACACGTCGAGATCTATGGAACCTGATGGCGTAGGAAAAATTTTGTGTGCACTGGTTGTACGGTTGCAAAGTTATTAAAGTGTAAAATTTGGGGTTTAACATAGAAATGACCATTGAATCCTAACTATAATATATATATATATATATATATATATATATAGTATATCCCCTATAGAAACATAGATTTTGATGGCAGATAAGGACTGCTTGGCTCACCCAGTCTGCCCATTAGGGCTGAACTGGGGTTTCTATGCTAAACTCACAATTTGGCACTTTAATATCTTTGCAACCGTTCAACGGATTTGTGCCAAATTTTGCATGCATAGTCTTGTGTGGTAGGTCTCTGAATGCTCAAGCAAGAAGGGCAGCTCCATTGCTGATGTGCCTGTGTAAAAACATTTAACAGCAGAGCATGAAAACATGGCACCATCCACCAAATGCAGATAACAAATTTTATTACTCACAGTTCTTGGAGTTCATAAAAACAACAGCAGTGCCACCAGGTGGACAAACATTTCCCTCGCACACAAAAGGCCCAACTGCTTTTGCGCATGCATGCTTCCTTAGGGACTACTGAATGTACCAAGTTTCACTGTGCTCAGATGTGCAGTTTCTGAGATATGGATAGTGAAAAAATTGAATTTTTCATAATTTTTTTCCTATTGGTTTGAATGGGATTTTCTTTTAATTTGTCTACAGCCCAAACGGTTTGGAATTGTGGTCTGAAACCTTCAGGGTGGAAAGTAGAGGACTTGCAGATGTGCTTTTTGCTGCTTTGGTGAAACAAATATGAATCCATTTCGAAGTTATTTCAATTTAAAAATTTTATAAATTGGTTCTGAGCATGCTCAGTAAGCTCCTCAAAATAGCTCTATGATACCAAAAAAATCATTCTTTGTTCATATTGACGTCATTGTTTTTTATTTGAGGAAACTCTTATGTTGTTTGGCCGCCATCTTGTTTTCAGTTTTGCCTGAAAATTCTAACTACATAACCCCCAAAAATGATATTTTGGGGAGGGATCAACAGATATAACGATATAACTTGCTTATTGGGATCCCCTTAGCTGGATTCTGCACTTGTGTGTTGGAGAAATCCCCTTGAAATATGTGTTTTTTTAACATTATAAATCTATTTCTTATTGTGTATGGCAAGATATGAAACAAGTTCTTTTTTCACATGGCAAGATACGAAACAAGTTATTTTTTCATATGGGGAATGAATGTATGTTTCTATGGGGTTGTTGAGGTTTTCTGCATGCCACTAACTTGCCCTGGTGTCTAGTGACACTCTCTTTCCCTGGTGGCTAGTAGCACCCCCACCCTGTCTTGCTTGTTTTATTTTTATTATTATTTATTTGCCTGTAGTAAAGAAAATGGTCCCTCAATGTCTCTTTTTTGGCATTACCTATCCTCCAATCCCTGTCATGGCCTCCGATCCTTATTTCTGTTCTTTCCCTGGTGTCTAGTGGCACCCCCACCCACCCTCTGATGGTTGTCCCCCTTGTTTTTAGGTTTCCTTTCATATTTATATTATCTGACACCGGGATGCCCACCTCTGGTGTTGGATGCCACCGCCTCCCCATAGCCCATTGTTTTTTAATGATAGTACTGACATCGGGGGGACCAATCCCTATGTCGGCATTACAAGCCCCCCCCAGCAGTGTGGGACACTGGTGGAGCCCACCCCCAGTGTCTCAAAATACTGTATTTCACCATTTAGATGCCACAGCTTCTATTACATTATTTTTTTTTTGAGCCATGACTTCTAAATGGGAGCAGCTACTATTCAGGGGCAGCTTTAATCGATAAACTGCCAGCCAGCCATGAGTGACATTGTTTTTTCTAAGCCCCACTTCTTGTCAGATAGCACAAAACTCTCTGTTATTCATTTGCTTATTAAATTTAAAAAAATGACAATGTGAAAAGTGACTATCTCCCTGAGTTCGGAGTTTACAGGCATGCTCCTTAATCACATGGTCGGTGTTAGCTTCTAGGAGTTATCTCAATCCCATCTCACTCATTGGTTTAAAACACTCACTCACTGGCTATTTTACTCCACCTAAGCCCCATTTATGATTTCTGTGAACAGATTAATAAAACAGCACTTTAAGAACAGTACCTCTTTATTCAACTCTGCTCAACTCTGCTCCTTAATCAAGCAGCCAGTGTTAGTTGCTTGGAGTTGTCAATCCCCCCCCCCCACTCTCAGTTTAAAACATTCATTTACCAGCTGCTTTACTTTACTTAATGTAACCCCCATTTATGATTTTCATTGATAAATTAACAAAAAAAGCACTGTAAGAATGGTACCTCTTTATTCAACTCTGCTCTGCTCCTTAACCATGTGGCCAGATGAAATTCATCATGCCAGGCAGTTTCAATTTGCTTAACCTACAGCAGTACCTTATTGTACTCGTATATAAAAAGATAACAAACTGAACTGTATTCGAAAACTGAGAACTAAAACAAGCTTGAGAAATTAAGAAGTGTAACCACTTTTCCAATTGTCCTGCTTAGCCACATTTCTAAACCTGTAATCTAGTAGTCAGTAGTCAGACCAATTCCACCATTTAGAAGCTGTTTAGAAGCTGTGGCTTTAAAACAGGGGTGGCTTTTATTAACAACTTTTTTTGTCTGTGGCTTCTAAACAGGGGTGGCTACTAATTGTGGGTAGCTTCTAAATGGTGAAATATGGTGTGATTTAGTTTGATGATCCTGTAAAAAGAAAACAATCCCTCAAAATCTTTTTTTTTTAACCTGAAAAAAGAAAACGGTCCCTTGTCGGCCCCGCCATCCCCCTTCCCCATTGCGACCTTCCCAATGAGCACCCACCACCCCACACACCCCCTTACCCGATTCTTACCACCGGAGGTCATCAACTGTCATCTTCAGTGGACTGAGACATGTCTACACTCTTCAAAGCCAAACCGTCAACTGAGGAATCAAGGTAAGTGCCTTATAATGTATTTCAATGGCGTTTTGAACTTATGTTCATAACTTTGCCATTTTAAGGAATTTTTTCACCAAATCTTCAACATGGCCTTTTAGAGACCCCACCTCATGAACACTGGCACTGTCATATCATTAATCAGGCCCAGAAGGTGATCTTGTGGTCACTGCGCAAAATCACCTTTTAGAACTGAATAACGAAATTTCACCACCAGTGTTCATGAGGTGGGGTCCCAAAAAGGCCATGTTGAAAATTTGTTGAATAAATTCCTAAAAATGGCTGAGTTATGAGCATTCATTTAAATTTTTCTACACATGTGCATAACTTTGGTAGTTTTCAATATTTTGACTCCAAATTTTCAACATAGGCATTTTTTCACACACCCTCATGAACAGTACAGCTGGCATGTTTCACATTCTGTTCAAAATGTGTTTTCACACCTGAGGCGTGGAATGGCATTTTGGCATGGATTTGAACATTTTCACCTACAGGGTTTATGAGGTTGGAAAATAAGAAGGCTATGTTCAAAATTTGGGGTCAAAATATGACAAAATGCCAGTTATGACCATTCATTACAGTTTCATTATGCCCACTCGTACTTTTGGAAATTTTATATATTTTGACCCCAGATTTTCAACATAGCCTATTCTTATTATATCACCTCATGTATGTCACAGCAGTCACTTTTCAAATCCTAGCTAAAATGTGTTTTCACTTCTGTGGTGTGGAATAGCGTTGTACTTGTGCAGAATTATGTTTTGGTGGGGATTCAAAAATGTTCTGTACCAGGTACATGAGGCGGGGTAATAAGATGACTATGCTGACAATTTGGTCACTGTTGTCCAGAGGGCCCTGCGCTTCCACAGCTGCATACATATACGTATCTATGGAGGACTGGGACCGCAGGCCCCAGAGGGCCCTGTACTCCAACAGACAAATAAGGATATGATTATACTATCTGAAAAAGTAAGGAAATTCATTGCACAAAACATCATTAATGCATCAGTTAGGGCTGTTATTAATGTGACAAAAGCAGAAAAGTGTGGTGTTAGGGCTTCCAACCTTAACACCTCACCCCCACCCTGCAGACACTGACAGGCATCGTGGGTGTGCCTTAGGTTCATTATCCCTAATGTTCACCCCATTCTCCTATACTGTACCCATCTTAGCTTATTTACTTATGGAAAGGGGTGAGCATTAGGATTGATGACCCCAAGACAACCCCCCCGTCACCTGTCAGTGTCTGCAGGGTGAGGGTGGGGTGTTAGGGTTGGAAATCCTAACACTACATTTCCCTACTTTTGTCACTTTAATAACAATCCTAAGATGAAAATCAGAGACAATTACAAAATGTATGCATGATGGGGCCCTGTGCTCCCACAACCACATACAAGTAACATTACACTTTCTCAAATAGAAGGGAAATTCATTGTAAAAAAACCCTCTGTTAAAGCATCAATTAGGGCTGATATTACAGTGACAAAAATTTGAAAATTCGATGTTAGAGTTACCAACCCTACCACCACCGTCCCCACCCTCCACACACTAACAGGTGTCGGGGTCTGCCTTGGGGTCACTGGGCCTAACTCTCACCCCATTCCATTTGTAAGGAAGCTGAGATGGCACAGTATGGGAGAATGGGGTGAGATTTAGGCCTGATGACCCCAAGGCACAACCCAATGCCTGTTGGTGTGTGGAGGTTGGGGGAGTGGGGTGGTAGGGTTGGTAACCCTGACATCAAATTTCCAGTCTTTTGTTGCTGTAATATAAACCCTAACTGATGCATTAACAGAGCTTTTTGCAAGATATATATATATATATATATACTGTATATACTCATACACACACACCCATACACACAGAGGTGTATCTATATGAAAATAAAGAAGTAAGCAACTCATTGCTAGATGGCCCAGCAGCACTACAACATGCTACTGTGCAGACAACCTGGATTTGGGAGCAAGCCAGGGTGGTAGCATAGGCAGGCAGGCTGGGCTGTGGTAGCTACCACATGGCAGCATGCCTCAGCCAGGGAGGGGTTGATGACAGCTGTTGAAGAGGTGGAAGGGACCAGAATATGGGAGGAAAAATGCACAGCCATCTGATTGATCACTTGGGATCTTGGCTTCCCAAGTCCTAGTATCTGCTGGTACTGGATCCTGGTCATCCAGATGACAGACTGCCTAAGGGGGAGGGAGGGCCTACCCACAGACCCCCTGCCACTAAAGGCAGTGCTATGGGTGTTTGCCAGTGGGCAGCCATGGACTGTGGAGACCAGAGACTCATGCCCATACAGGGTACATTCCCTAGGACCACAGTATATACCTAAAATTGACAGACATGGCTAGGTAAAGAAAAATCTCCACAGAACAAGAAAAAAATAAATAAGCAACTCTTCCTAAAAATGTGGCTTATTTCACATTGGTAGCTTCCTTGCTACTCTATTTTCTTCTTTGCATTCATTTGGGTAGTGTTCTGAGTCAGACCTTGTTATTTGGTTACTATGCATTACATGTCCATATTTTGTCTGTAAAATAGTTTATATTACACATAGTACTGAAAAATTAATGTAAGGTCTTTTTGCAAATAATTTATGATTTGTTAAAGAGATTTTTTGCCAACCCATCACAAATCAGTCTAGCTTAAATTAGATACCATATGTTCACATGGGGAAAAAATTAAATAGAATAATACATAAGGCTGGGCTTTATGTGATAAGGGCAAAATTTTAAGAGCAAACCCAGAATCGTGAAACCAGTTGGGCGAAACCCGAAGCAGTGACTCTTTTTTTCTTGCAGGGTGCTTTGCCCCATGCACCCACCAATGCAGAGGGCTTGCCTCCCACACCCCCCTTACTAATATAACAAACTCAGAAGTAGTAGCACCTTGAGGATGGGGTGAAATCTTTGTCACCATTTCAGTTTTGCCCTTTTCCCATCGCAATTCCGGGTGTGGCCCTCTCAGGTTTCGCCCACTTCATTGCACACCATAAGGCTTCAGTCCCATCCAGGGATTCTGAAAACATCAGAAACCTCAAAAGCAACACTCACCAGAAACCCAAGATGAAATCTTACATCTTTTTTATTGAAGAATACCAATTTACACATTCCCAAAGCATGCAAAGCACTGTAGGATGTATATACAAATCACCATAACATAACAAAGGCTAGCTCAGTTTCTTTTTTTTCAATCCTATGTTTTTATCTTCTTTTATCTTCTGTTCTGTCCAGCCCACTCCCATCTGCCAACAACCCCCAGGTACACTGTCCAGCTTTCCTGGGATTTAACCTCTGCCTGTTGCCCTGGACCAGTGTCTGGTGGGTGGGTGCCTTGGTCACTGGTGCAGAGCCTGTAAGGATGTTTGTACCTTCCTGCCCATTGGGGAGGTGGTTAGTCATTATTTTCACCCCAAGGGTGGCTGGCATGCAATGATGCACATGCACTTGTGTGGTGGCACATGCATGCTGGTGCCCTGCCCTCCCCTTTGCTGTTCAGCCACTGTGTTGCCACTCAGCCTCTGCCAGGTGGCAGGCAAGTAGTGGGACACATTACTGTTCACCTAATGGAGGAGAACTGTCCCTAGGATGTTCAGTTCTTCTTTTTCTGGCCAGCTCCTGAGTGACACAAGTGCATGTACAAACTTGATCACCAGTATAGTCAGCTATTGTGTTACTACTGCTGAAGTACCAGGCCGGGCAAGGCTGGCTTAGTTTTAATTGGGTATAAGGGTTGCATGTGAAGCCCTATGAGGAGAGCCTGAGGGATCTTAGCATGTACACCGTCGAAGAGGGGACATGATAGAGACCTCCAAGTACCTCAAGGGGGTGAACAAGGTACAGGAGGGGAGTCCCTTTCAAAGGAGGAAGAGCACCAGAGTCAGATGGCATGTGATGAAGTTGGAGAGGGGAGGTTAAAGAGGAATGTGAGGAAGAATTAATTCACTGAAAGACTGATAGGTGCCTGGAATAGACTGGCTGTGGAAATGGTGGAGGCAAAAACAATGAGTGGCTTCAAGCATGCATGAGATAGACATAAAGGAGTATTAGTGAATAGGTGGGGAGGAGGGAGGGTCACTGGAGACCAGTTAGGGTCATAGAAAAATAGACAATGAGGGCAGTAAAAGACCAACAGTCCATCCAGTCTGCCCAAGTTCCCAATTTAGCCCTGGGACCTACTGTCCTGCCTGGGTCTTAGTCCTCTCCATCCTTCCCCTCATTCCCCTTCCTTCTTTTGCCGCCCTGAGCAACCACTATATCCTTCATTCTATTCCAACCATGTTTGAACCCACCAACAGTTTAGCACCCACCACTTTGGCAGGCAGACTGTTCCACGGCTCTACCACCCTTTCTGTAAAATAATACTTCATCATGCCTTTTCTGAGCCTCCTTCCTGTCAGTTTCCACTTGTGTCCACGTGACCATGAACTAGTATTCAAGCTAAATATTTCCCCACAGTTCACCTTATTAATTCCTTTTAGGAACTTAAATGACTTTATTATATCTCCCCTCTCCCTTCTGGTCCCCAGTGAGTACATGTGCGACGCCTTGAAGCACTCCTCATAGGACCTGCCTTGTTGGCCCCGAATCATTTTTGTTACCCTGTGCTGCACCGTCTTCAGCCTATCTTTATCCTTTCTGAGGTGAGGACTCCAGAACTGTGTGCGGTACTTCAGGTGTGGCCTCACTGAGGATTTATATAGCGGAAGTATTACCTCTTCCCTTCTGCTACGAATACCACCCCTGATACATACCAGCATCCTACTCACTTTGCTATATGCCTTGTTGCACTGACTCAGTTGTTTGATGGAGTCGCTGATGATGACTCCAAGGCCCTTTTTCTCAGTTATTGTGCTAAGTCTCACCCCAGCCATCCAGTACTCTGTCCTGGGGTTCTCATTCCCTAGGTGAATTACATTGCACTTTTTGGCATTGAATTTCAACTGCCAAACATTAGACCACCTCTCTAGCTTTCGTACGTCCCTCTGCAGTTCCCTGATTCCCTTGTTGCTATGCACCTTCCCACAGAGCTTAGTGTCATCTTCGAAGAGACACAGCCTGCCCCAGATACCTTCACCAGTGCAGAGATAGACTAAGCAGGGACCATCTGGGCAGATTTGGTGGGTTAAACAGTCCTTTTCTGCTGCAAAATTCTATGTTTCTATGTTTAAACAAGGCTCAGTGATGCCACAAGACCTCACAGACAATCTGCAAACAGTGAAAACAGCAGATACTGAGACATTCTGTCCTTATTAGGACTCATCAGTGTGCCACATCTACAGCTCAGGCCGGGGGGGGGCAGCCACATGATTTTAATTCTATGGGTCATGGAAAGCCCAAAATAGGAAAGCAATTTAAAGACATGAACCTTGGTGCAAGGCACTGATTTAAGCGTAACCCTGGAACAGCAATGGCAACAAAGCCAAGTTAAAAAAAGATAGCAACTTGGATATAGTCAGCTAATGCAAAGTATCATGGGAAGTTTATGCAAATCACCACACAAAAAAACAAGGTTGTCTCAGCTGTAAATTGAGCTAAATGGGGCCTAAAGGTCTAACAAACAACCTGCAAAGACTGAAAACAGCAGACAACCACATGTTTCATCATTATTAAGATTCAGCAGTGTGCCACATCTCTAGTTCAGCCCAGGGGTAGGGGAAACCAGCCACCTGGTCTGAATTGTTGGGTCACTGACGACCCAAATAGGAAAGTCATGAACCTCAGTGCAAAACACTGAATCAAGAGTTAGCCTGGAATGTTGTTGGCAATTAAGGCAAGTGCAAAAGAAATACCAACTTGGATATACCCCATTAATGCAAAGCCTCATGGGAAGTTTATGCAAATCACTGCAAAATAACCAATGTTGGCTCAACTTGGCTTGCTATAGAGGGTTCTTTATGTAGAGAAGGCACAGCTAACAGTAACAATCCAAATGTATTATATAAAATAAAAGATGGGTAAGTCCACTAAACTTGGAAATAAAACCCACTGATGGGGCTAACCAGATCATAATACAACTGACCTTTGGGCTCAAAGCTGTATGATCTGGTTAGCTCCCTCAATGGTTTTATTCCCTTGTATAATACAGTTACCCATTATTTATTCTATATGTGGGCCCTATTCACTAAAGGGCCAAATAAAGACCAATGGGGGGGGCATAACAGGTAGCGGAACTATTTGGCATGTAGCTGGTCCCCACAGGATGCGCAGGGCTGGGATGTCTGACCTCTGCCCAGCCCGATGTGCAGCCACATAGATCCGAGCATGGGGCAGGGCCAGCTGGGGGACAGACCTGGGCTGAACTGTGGGAGCAGGGGATCATGGAACATAATGACCTGTGTATGGACTGCCATGTCCCCTACAGCTCAACAGTTTTTCTCCTGGTTTGGCAACATGCTTCTCACAGTTGCTTTTCACCCCCCCAGCCATTTGCGGCATGGAAGAGGATAGCGGTCCATGGCTGCGGTATGCCATGTTGCTTTCTGGGCCTTCTGGTCAAGGGTGTGTACACCCATTATGGAAGTCTTCTGGCTGGCATAATGGAAAATATCCCCGACACTGGACCGGCAAAGTGTATCTGGCATAGTGTATGCCATGCTCCGCCGGCCTAATGTGGGTATCCTCACTGCTTGCCACCTGCCTGGACCAGCTGCTGAGTTGCGCAGACTCAAGCATGGATGGCCCCAGGCAGTGGTGTGCAGTGGGTGCCCGCTATTCGTGCATCCATGAGTGTCCATTTGGCACCTGAAATGTGCATGTCCCAGCCTTATGTGCCACATATCAGGGTGCATAGCACTGGGATATCTTCTGTGGATAGGCCCAGTATTTGTTTGCTAATTTGTAATCTTTGTATATATAATTTTGTACTTGATGATGTGTAAAACATCCTACATTTACTAAGTCTTACATTCCACTATAACCTCCAGGGCTAGGCCTAAAAATAGGCAAATTTTATTTCAAGCACAGTTACCTGGTCAGCAAACACTAAGTAATTAAATTAGGAAGGGAATTTACACAGATGCAGGATCTTGATCTCTTAACAGTTCATACACTTCTTATGCTTATTGCCTAGCTGAGGTCATAATCCCTGCTTGTAAAAGCATTGTCTTTTACTGTGGAAATGGTTCTGATGTCACAAACTGAAAATGATTATCTTGGTTACAGAATGAGTATAAAGAGCGGATGAGTTGTATGGGCCAAATATCCTACTTGAGGAAGCTCAATGGTGCAGAGGATTGGGGGGCTGGACACCTTACCTGCCACCACACCAGCAACCTGGATTCAGAAACGAACCATGGTTGCTCGGGGACTGGCAGGGTGAAGGAGGAGTGAGCATCCACAGTCAGCTCTCCTCCTTTGAGGAGGGAGGACAGTGTGTGCTGCTGCTTGATTGCCACCTAGTGTAGGCTGTGTGGTGTGGCAGCAGCCACCTACCTAGTTGACGGGGAGTGGGTGCAATGGCATTACTGCATCTTCATGCAGTGCATGAGTGCCAGAGCATGCCTCACGATCAAGGTAAGGGGGGAGAAAACTGGAGGAACAACAACCCCAGGGGCAGATGACAGCAGGCTCCTAACCACATTCCGAGGCACCCACCTATGGTGGTTGAAGAGGTAAAGGTAGGTCTTGGGTGAGTATGTGACGGGGGTAGGAGTATTAGAAGAAGGACACTGAGGACAGAATGGTTTATAAAGACATGTAAAAACAATATCCTGCTTGCATGTAAACACCCTTGGTAATAAAAAACTGGACAGACTGAAATTCAGTTTTCTCAGGAAGGTTGTGTAACTGGGGTCTACTGATGCCAACTGTAGTTCTGTGCCAGTAACAGGACTGCATCTTTCAACCTTCTTCACAAAAAAAAAAAAGAGTATTCATTTTTTTAAAAGACACCTAAAAAGAACATCTGGGGGGTCTTCACTTCACAAACCCTCCTATACAAATGGGGACTGAAGGGTGGTGTTCTAAAAAATGTAAGTCTGTACCTTGAATTTTAAGGCTAAAGTATGTTTTGTCATGTTTAAAAGTTTTTCTGAAATGTAAACACTGATGGAAACATCCCATGCCACCAAACCGCTGCTCCAGCCATAAAATGAGGCAGATGTCAAGAGTGATGACATCATCAGAGCGAGTCCACTCCTTGTGTGGTAAGGAATTAGCATGGCTCTGCTTGTAAAATGTTTGAAATCTGCACTGTGTTTGAATCACATTGTAATATGGATAGTGGATGGAGTCAAAAATAATGTCAAAACTTTCTTCAGCTACATAAGGGAAAACGGACGACAAAGGATACTATGGAGAGAATAAGGAAGGATGGAACAAGCCTAGAAGAAGACAAAAAAAAAAAAATGAACATATTAAATGAGTCCTTCAGTTCTTTGTTCAGAGTGGAGGGTGCAGGCCCAATATCTGACAGTGAGACTATATTCAATGGTGAAGACAGCATCAAATTAGAGATAGGGCATGTATCTAGGAAATGGGTACTGAAGGGAATGCTGGGCCTGGACATCGACAAGTCACCTGGCTATATAGGCTACACCCAAGGATACTGAAGAAGATGAGCCAGGATCTGACAGCCCCTTAGCAGATCTATTTAAAGTGGAACAACAAAAATGGAAGAAACAGCACCGAACAAAGGAGTATTGCACTAAACACCATTTATTGTTCAAACATTGCTACTGGGTAAAATAACAAAAGGGCCCTTCATGAGCATGAGAGAGGCCCACCCCAGTAAAACTTCGACTGATTTAGCTAGTATAATGTCATCAGGAGGATATGGATCAATCAGCATACTCTGTTTAGTGACAGCAATTAAAGTGACCGCGTGCTTTCTAACAAAGTGCAGTAGTTGTACACAAGTGAATAAATAGAATGACTAAATAACAGATTTAAAACAGAGAAATGGAGGAGAAAAGCAGGTAAACAATTAGTTCTGAATCCTGGTACAGCAGTACTGTAAAAGGGTAGTATAAAACCGTATGTAATTTATACAAATAATATTTGGATTAAATATCCTTTTTGATATACCCTGAGCACTAAACATCATGTAGAAACAACAGCATTATGCCACAAAGTAGCTGGAAAAAAATGGAAAAGAAGAGTAAATATTTTTGTACCATTTTGTTACATCTCACAATAATTATCTCTTATGAACTGCTCCAAATATTCAAGCCAGGTAATTAGTCCAGGAGGACTTTGACCGCCAATTGAACAATCCAGACACTTTCTCTTTTCAGCAGTAACGTCTCAAGGTCACCCCCTTCCCATCACAACCTTCTCTATACCACAGAACCTGAAACTATGGTTGTGTCTGTTTTTCTGCAGACAAACATGGTCCACCAAGGCGTTTGCGGCATTTCCCGGACTGATGGCCCTTAAATGCTCACCCACTCTGAGTTTAAAACTATGGGTCGTTTTGCCTACACGGAGGCCACACATTCACAAAATTGCCAGATATACAATACTTTGTGTGTCACAATTAATAAAACAACAGATCTCCTAAATTTATTGGCATTTGTGGTAGTGAATTTGTCTGTATGTAGCATAACCCTACAAAATTCATACCTCCCACATGGATATATTCTGTTTGAGAGTTTGGGTAACCATGTGTCTATATGTGGTCTTTCTGGGGGTCGTAGGCTGTGTACAAGTTGATCATTCAAATTAGGACCCTCCTCCTGTACACCATTCTTGGGTTCCCTATGGTGTAGTTCCCTAAGGATGGGATCTGTCTGTAACATTGACCTTTTTTCTGATAACCTCTGAGATTGATTTTGCCTGTGTACTGTAAGTGCTAACAAAATTAATCTTTGGCTCTGGTTCAAGTGCTGCAGTCCCTTAGAGTGAGTAGGGCTGATATGCCACAAGAAGAAGCAAATTGCCTTGCTTTCTCAATGTTAGACCCACAATAGCCTCTTTCCTGGAACATTGTGACCATTTCCTGGCTACATTTCTCAAAATCTGGTGGTTCACTACAGTTCCTTTTAATTCTGAGAAATTGGGACTTGGGTATATTTACAATGGTATTACAAGGATGACAACTGGAAGATAGCAGTATAGTATTTCTGTCCGTTGCTTTGTGGAAAAGATCCATCTTTATTGTTCCATCTGGCTTTTTTGATATCAGCAGGTCAAAAAAACTGACCATCACAGTACTGGCTTGCACTATAAATCACAAATTTGGGTCAGTCGCCTGCAAAAAGTTCATGAATAAATCCAGTTCAGCTCTGCCACCTTTCCATACCAACAATATTCTGTCTACAAAGCATTTCTAAAGTTCAGTCCTATGGAAGAAAGGATTGAACTGTAGGTTATAGACATATTCTGTTTCCCACTTAACCAGATACAGAGTAGCATAGTTAGGAGTGAAGGTAGCCCCCATCACTGTGCCCTTACTCTGTAGATAGTAATCTACCTGGAAAATAAAGGCATTGTAGGTTCTGGGGTATAGAAATTTCATGTATTCATATGTTTCTAGTATTTTTCTGCATAAAATACTGGTTGAGCAACTATGCACAACCAGCTTGTGTGCCACAGAGGGGTTCTGATTACATTAGACCTCGAGAGCGAAGCTCAAGATGCAATCAGAAGCCTGAGGTGGCAGCCTCGGCTGGTTGGGCATGTGGTTGCCCAATCAGTATTTTTACAGTGCACAGTTTTCACAGTACTCTGCAGCAGCAGCAAACATACCAGCAGTTTCGGTTCAGAACTTGAACAGATTGCTGTGCGCACGGCAGTGCTGTTTAAAACACCAGTTGCTGTGAGGATTACCAATCAGCTGGAATGTTATTGTACCACAGAAGGGTACAACAGCTTTCCCTGACCTTTGAACTGCGGTACAACAACGTTTCAGTTGCCATTGAAGTGAATGCAGAACAAACCCTCACTATACACTATATGGGAACTACAGGGCAGATTCAATGGACTCATAGTCATTTTCTATCCTTATCCTCTATGTACTATATTTATATATAGTTTAAAAACCCATACAAAACATTTTCAAATGAGGTATTAGGCTTACCTGCAGCAGGCTGTGGTCCACAGATATTCATGACTAAGTCTTCCCTATATTTATACTACATTGCTACAATTTTTAGGAAGTTATTGTAAATGAATATAATAACTGGTGATCCTTGTTATCAACCCGTTTTCGAGTACTGTAAAAGTCATATCAACCCGCGGGTTGATACGAAAAAAAGTAAATGCAGCCGTGGGTTGATCTGCTTTTACACTTCAGCGCCAAGAAGCCTGCAGCACTCGCATTCCAGAGTAAATAGATTCAAAATGATAACAAAACGCCGCACTTCATTATTAGTAGGCACTCCACGCTACAGCACGTTATGTGATGTCATTCCTTGAATAGCGTGGGGCGTGCCTACTAGTAGGAAATAGAGGCGTTTTGCTCGCCTCTTCTTACTGTTAATTGTTCTATTGAATTGTTTTAGGATCACCAGTTATTATAAAAAATAAAACATTATGTATGGAGTAGAAATTGAGTTTTTACACCTCGTTTATTGATAATAGTAAAACCTCTCAAGACCCGGCTCTCAAGGTTTATATATTATCACACAACTTGGGTGTGTAAAAAAACCCCATATCAACTCCATACATATGCATTATTCTCTATATATTGAAAACCTGTGCTTTAGCAGGTTAGTCACAATAAATACACAGATAATAAGCACTTTAGCAGGTTAGTCACAAGCTATAAAAAAGTTGGTGCTTCTTCATGTAATACCCTCATATCTTCCAATACAGCAGCAAATATTATAGCAGGTATTGTCTGCCTCCTTGGAACAATTGCCCACCTGCTCTTTTGATGCATTTAAGTGTAGTGACTCATTTTAAAGCAGCAGTACAATGAATCTGGGCAATAAATTTGGCTCCAACTTTTTTAACTATAAAAGATTCCAGACATCCTCCAGTTTTATTTTGTGGTCACTCTTCTAATTACACCAAAATCTGAGTATTTTATAAAGGCTTTAATTAAGTTTTTTTTTCCCAAGAAAAAAAGATGGTTGTCACATTTTGCATAGAAATAGCATTGTAGACCGGGCAAGAATTAGGATCGAGAAAAAAAAGACTTATGGTGCACAGCATAGGTGGTACATAAACAAGTACATTTTGCAGATATGCTAATATTTTTAATAATTTAACTAAAACCAGTTTTTGGGAAAAAATATTTTTCATTGTACTGCTGCCTTAAACTAAATAATGTTGTGGGTTAAAGTGTATTGCTGTATACTGATGTATGTTGACACATGGAAATTTAAACTGAAGGGCAAAGGTATAGCTAAGATGAGCTAACTCAAAACTTTAATTAAAAAAAATTAAGTTCCCAGCTTTAATAGTTACAAAGTTCACATTTTTCAAAGAAAATAGCTTAACTTTGGCAAAAGACCAGATCATACGATGGCCACTCACCAAAGCCTGTGCTTCAAGCCCACAGTCAATGTCCCATGCAGTAAGTGCTAAGCACTCAAAAAGCCCTCACAAATAAATTAACTTGGAAACAAAAGTGATCTCTTGTCCAGAGTTTTATTGCACAAAAGGAAAAGCGGAATGCACAGAGGCTTAATGGAATGTTTCACATTCTAATACCGTAAGATATCTCTTTTTCTCTAAATTAGTTTAATTGTGAGAGCTTTTTGAGTGTTTAGCCCTTACTGCATGCAATTTTATAAACATTAAGGTTAGAAACAGTTCCTTTTATTGACAAACTGTAGTCATGTTGATGAGGTAAAGTCTTTTCACACAGTTTCCATGCATCAATAAGTGCTGATATACGTCAGTGTGCATCAATGCTCTCTTACCTATAACATCATGTTTAAAACTGTATGCTTAAAAGTGCATTGATGTAAATCGACATGTATTGATGTGTTTTGACATACTGAAACTGTATCAACACAATACAGCCAGAGGGATCTGACTCCAAACTTTCATTTTATGAAAAGTAAATTCCATTCCCTTATGATTCCAAAGTTAGACCTTTCCAAAGGAACTATCATTGGATAAGTCAATTTCTTTTTCCTTTTAATTCAAACTTTTATTATGCTTTTAACAGAGAAATTAACAGCATAGAGAGTTAAACAATGACAGACATAGATAGAAAATCACATTAGACAACATTATAAATAGCCATACTTCGTTCACCCTGTGACATGATACACATTTTGTTCCCAGTACTAATGTACATGTATGATTACCATCGCAGTAGAACTCCTCACAGGACTGGGTAGTTTCACCAGCTGATGTTAATAACTATACAGGTCCTTGCCAGCTATTCATTCTTAGGTAAATCTTAGTTAATCTATAGTTTCCAGAGCTATAGGCTAATATTATTTAAGCAGTTAAAACTTTACATGCATGGCTAACAATCATCATCAAAAGGATCTGCGCTATGCTAAAGAAGAGAGTGTAACTAGAGGAACTTATTGGGAAGGAAGAAGAGCAGAGAGAATAAGCAGAGAGAAAGTGTGGGAGGAGGAGGAGAAGAAGGGACATCTCCTATTGATATAGGGTGTCCAGATAGTTCCTGTAATTTGCTGAATGGTGTTCCCCTATACTGTTTAACAGTGAATGAGAAGGATGGTGGGAAAGAGCTGCATTTCTAAGGTACAAAGTCTGAGTAATTTTCAAATTGAAGTAGTACCCTCCTGCACCACTTCATCTCAAATAAGGAAATACAGTTCCATAGTCTCGCTGAATTTCTTTCCAGAGAATATGCTTCCAAAGTAAGCGCACGCCATTGATCCCTGCTCAGTATTTTAGTAGTGTACCATAGTTTAGTGATGGCCTTCTTAGCAATCAGCAGGCATAACAACAACTGTTTGTGGGTACTCGTGCTGATTGTCACATTGTCAGAAGGTGTAGCGATAAGTATATAGGATGGGGTGAGAATGCCCGAACATTCAAACATGGATAGGTCTATTTCTGAGGACATCCGATGGCTTAACCACAGTGCGTCACACTGCTGTACCATGACCCAACTTTCAGAGCAGACATGGGAGCTGGCTGGGCAGCACAGAGGAGGCTGGGAGGCACTGAAGGTGCTACCAGCCAGAGAGGGCTGACCTTAGGTTACAGTGGCCCAGCAACACCTGTGGAGGGCTGGAAAGATAGCTTCCCCACTGGATCTCATCTGTGTGTAGCAAAGAAAAATCTGCATTTCTAAAATTATAATTCTACTAAATTTCTCTGACTGTCTTTAAGACCAAGTAGTTCTCAACTCTTGTAGAGTTGATCAGAATAGGGACTTGGAACACCATGTTCCCTAAATATAAACTGAGTATGTGCCTTGTTGTTTAGGTACAAATCACCTCTGTAAATGCCAGGTTTGAAACTATGCTACAATTTGTTCCTCCTTGCTGCTGGAGAGTCAGCCTGTTGAAAGGAATTGGTCACTTTTCTTGTTTCTTTGCAATTCAGGGCTGTGTTTTAGTATGCTCATGTGTTAAATATAAGGTTAAAGATTTAAACTAGTCAGAATTCAACTTTCTGTTTTATCATATAGTATGGATGTCCTTTGCAATATTGGTTAGGATTGGGTCCAGGTTTAGTGTAGTTTTATTGCAGAAAACCAAGCTTATGCAAGCATTTGTCAATGCCAAGTGTTGATTGCTGTCATTAGCAGTGGAAGTGCAGGAGTTAGACAGATGCAGTATAGGAATGGCAGTGAAGTATTGAACTGATGCCAACTCAACCCCCACCCTGCAGAGATGGACAGGCATTGGGGTGTGCCTTTGGGTCATCACCCATAACAGTCATGACATTCCCTACCCTGCAGACAAGTGTTGAGGTATGCTTTGAAGTAGTCAGGCTTTACACTCACCTCATTCCATAAGGAAATACACTGAAATGGGTGCAGTATAGGAGAATGGGGTGCAATCTGGGGCCAAAGGGTCCAAGGCACACCTCGATGCCTGACACTGGCTGCAGTGTGGGGGTGGAATGGCATGAGCATTACTGTCGACAATCCTAAGTCACACCCCTGATGCCTGTCAGTCCCTACAGGGTAGGGTGTTATGATCGAAAACCCTAACACCCTGGCTTTCTTGGTATTTTTACTCCAAGTTTTCAACATGGGCTTTTTGTGATCCCACCGCGTGAACAGTGACACTATCAGTTCATTAGCTGAAAGGTTATTTTGCACAGTGACTGCGCCATTTGGCACCAGTGTGAAAACACATTTTGAACAGGATGTGAAAAATGACAGCTGTACTGTTCATGAGGAAGTGTAAAAAATGGCAATGTTGAAAATCTGGACTGAAAATATAAAAAAACTGGTGAAGTCACAAGTGTGTGTAGAAACTGCGCAACGCACACCCGTAATGTAATTAGTTTTGGGATTTTTTACAGCAGATTTTCAACATAGGCATTTTGGGACCTCCACTCATGAACAGTGTGATTGTGATTTTCTTAATCTATCCTGAACACTGATTTCCCACAGCGATTGTGCTATTCTGCACCAGAAGTGCAAAAACACATTTTGGCCAGGGTGTGAAAATGACAGCTGTACTGTTTATAAGGAGGTGTGGAAAAATGCCAATGTTGAAAATCTGGACTGAAAAGATTACAAATTGAACTTACGAGGGTGCGTGAAATTGCACAATGCACGCTCGTAACACAGTCATTTCATGGATTTTGTCACCAAATTTTCAACATAGCCACTTTAAGACCTCTGCTCATGAACAGTGTCACTGTGATTTTCTTAATTTGTCCCAAACATTGATTTCGCACACCGACCACGCCACTGTGCACTACATGTGCGAAAACACATTTTGGGTGAGATGTGAAAAATGACAGTTGTATTGTTCATAAGGAGGTGTGACAAAATGGCAATGCTGAAAATCTGGAATGAAAATACTAAAAATGCTTGAAGTTATGAGCGTGTGTAGGAACTGCGCAATGCACACTCATAAAACAGTCATTTTAGGGAATTTTTTCACCAAATTTTCAACATAGGGTTTTTGGGGGCTTACCTCATGAACAGTGTCACTGTGATATTCTTAATCTGTCCTGAACATTGATTTTGCACACCGACCGTGCCACTGTGCGCTACATGCGCAAAAACACATTTCAGATGAGATGTGAAAATGACAGCTATACTGTTCATAAGAAGATGGGTAAAATGGCAATGTTGAAAATCTGGAGTGAAAATTTAAAATGCTCAAAGTTACGGGCATAGGAACTGTGCAACGCACGCTCGTAAAACAGTCATTTTTGGGAATTTTTTCACCAAATTTTCAACATAGGGTTTTTGGGGGTCTACCTCATGAACTTTGACACTGTCATTTTGTTAAATGGTCCCAAAAGGTGGTTCCATGCAGGACCGTGAAATTATCTTTCGGGAATGAATAACAAAATGACAGTGACTGAGATCACAAGGAAGGGTCCCAAGAACCCCATATTGAAAATTTGGAGAAAAAATTCCCACAAATGGCCGAGATATGCAACAAAGTTGAAAAAAAAAATTGATGCCATTATACAGCTTACCAGCATTTCTTCAGTTCGCGGTCTGCTTTGAAGAGTGCAGAAGTGTTCCCGGTCCACCGAAGATCATCCCGCTGGGCTCCAGAGGTAAGTATGGGGTGAGGGGTGGGGAGGTGGGGTACACAGAGGACGGGTGCGGGTTGGGGGAGGGGGCAAGAGAATCCATGAGAGACTGTTTTTTTTCTAGGTCTTTTTTTTTTTAAAGATGACGGGATATTTGCACTGCTGGGGTGGGCTCCCAGCATGGCACCAGGCAGTTTGTTTGGGAGGTAGTGGAGCCGACGGGGCATTGGGCACCCCCGTTGGCCAAGATTTTTTTGCCACGCTGGGGTGGTCTCCAGCTGGCAGATGGAAGTTTGTTTGGGGGGGGCAGTGGAGTTGATGGGGGATTGAGCACCCCCGTCAGCCATACAGTGTGGTGGGGGGGACACATGAGCCATGGGGGGGGTGCATTATGCCAACTGGGATTGGCCACCCTGTCGGCCTTTTTTATTTTTTATTTATTGAAATGTTTCACCAGGAAGGCACACTGAATGGCAGGCTGCGGCTTTCTGTCGGCTTCCTGGGGACTATAAGAGGCCGATGAAGAAGCTGTCGTCATGGTGACACCATGTAATCAACTGTTTTGGTAGCTTGTAATG
Source organism: Neoceratodus forsteri (assembly GCA_016271365.2). Lineage (NCBI taxonomy): Eukaryota > Metazoa > Chordata > Ceratodontiformes > Ceratodontidae > Neoceratodus > Neoceratodus forsteri. Next base: position 1,259,432,148 of record CM028129.1, read on the forward strand.
CACCAAAATGGCTGATTGCATGGTGACCTGGCAGAATTTCTTGACGCATTGTGGCCTGCTCCCTAACTGCTGACTGATGCAATGTGTTTCTTGCACATTTGTGCAAGCAACACAAAAATCAGCCATGTGCAAAACTGGGTGTGGAATTTCTGTATAGGTACTATAAAGGGTTCTACTGCATTACCAGTATTTTAGCGAACAGAGATTTTGTTAACAGATAGTACTGTTATTCTTTGAGAGAAATATGTTCTTTAAATGTTGCAATAAGCCTCTTGTATACATGAAGTGAGACATGTCTATATTTGCATATGTTTAATACTTGTGTCAGTGCTGCAATAGGCAGCATTAACATATTGTACCACTATAAAATGTAAACCCATATACCACTACAGGATCTGCCAAAGTTCAGCTGTATTACATATACTGATTACAGTGTTTTCTGTATAAGGAACTGTCACTTTTATTTTGCATCCTTGCAAGTGACATCAATATAAATTTCTGAAGTTCCACTATCTGTGTCTTGGCTAGGTGATTCTGCGGTGAACTTGACTGAAGCTGCATGACAGGCTGATTTTACATGTCAGTCCTATTCAGGTCAGTTACATACATTTGCAGTAGGGTTGCTCTGAATCTACCAAATGGAATCGGATTTGTTGGTTTCTGATCTGATTTTATTGCAGTCCAGATATCCTAAATCCTAAACTGAATCCTAAAACCTATTTTACATAGGCATTTATGATTTCAAATCTGAATTCTAAATCTGATTTTAGGTCCCGTTATGATTTGAAACAGAATCGATTAGGATTCAGAAGTTCCTAAAATCGGATCTGAATCAGCAAACTTTGAGCATTTCTCATTTGCAGAGGTCACTGTCACCATTATCAGGTGCTATAGAAAGTGGGAGGGAGGAACAAATGGCCAAAAACAGCCAGCCTCCATCTAGATGATGAACACGGCTGAAATGTTCTGGCCTCGCCACAGGAGGCCCATCACCTACCCCGGATTTTGTTTGAGTTGCTGGGTAGAGGATGCCCCTACCATGATGAGAAGGACAATGGAGATGGCCGCAGCAGTGGTTTTAGTAGGTGATGGGGCTGGCTGGTCACCAGAAGACTGGAGGAATATGATGTGAGCCTGGTCAGGTAGAAAAAGAAAGAAAGAAAGAAAGAAAGAAAGAAAGAAAGAAAGAAAGAAAGAAAGAAAGAGTGAGTCTATATTTGGAACCACTGGACATAGGAAGTTATTTTTATTTTAAAAGAGATCTTGGTGTCTGGTCAATATGAATAAATCCTAAGCTTGGTGCTCTGTCAATATGAATAAATCCTGTCAATGCACTCTCTGTGTATTAATGTACTGGGAATGCACTTTTACAATATCAAAATATGAAAAAGGATTTTCCCCATATCAATGTTTATGGTTGTGTTTTGATGCAAGGAACCTTTATCAATAGGACTTAGTCATGATGACCTGATGCCGGACTTACATTTAAAAAAGTTAGTTCCAGAGATAAATAAATAGAAGAAATAAATAACCCTTATGATTCTGAAAATAGAAATTTTCAAAGAAACTGTCTTTAGAAATGGCTAATTTTGGAACTGTCTGGGCTAGAAATATTATTTTTTTTATGAAAGCTTGGAGTCAGGCAGGTAATGGGCAAGCTGGGTGGGTCATTCAGGCTTTTTCTACCGTCATCGTCTATGTTTCTAACTCAGGTCTACACAGATGCATCCTGCCTATGCACTTTCAGTATATTAATTTACTGGCAATGCACTGACTGATTACCTTGTCTGGCAAAATAAATTGCTAATAAATAATAAATATATTTATACAATATGTATGCACACAAAACCAATGTTATAAAAAATGTTATCTCCACATATGTGTGATAATTTTTTAGAACACAGACTTTATCACGCATATGTTGGATAAACACTACTACCTGTCAATCATCCTCTCCTCAAAAACCACATCAGCCTATTGTATAAACAGGACATGCAGTGGGGACCTATGCAATACATTATTTATCTACACATGAGCAGTTTAACCACGGGCACATCACTCATGGCACACACCTCTTGGGTGGTTACCTGAGGTCAAACTGCTCTCGTTACGGCTGTGGGCAGAGCCTTCAGCCATTTTGGCATCACTTGCCTTAAAATGACCGATCGTGGCACCTTCCGTTGGACTTTTGGAAGTATCCTTCCGAAAGTCCAACGGAACTTGAAACCCTCTGCCACGATCAGCCACTACATAGTAATAGCTGCACTATTTCGGCTGTTAATTCTGCATTCCAGGGCAAGAACAGTGCATGTGTGCCTCGCACACATGCACAGTTCCACTGCCGCCCTCATCTTGTGAATGGCAGAATGCCATTCACCACAACTATGCATGAGCGAATGTTGGGCATGCGCAGTTGCATTGCTGCCGGTGGGTGTCACTCATTCTCATGGATCTCTGCAAGCTTGCCACAGCCACATCAGCTCTGGCTAGAGCTTGTGTAGATAATATATCAATCAGGTCCCCACTGCATATTCTCTATTTAAAACATGGCACACTAAGGAATTACTTTGCTTTTGTTTCTGAAAGGATTGTTTGTAAAGCTAGAAAAAAAATAATTTAAAAACAAGATATGGTATGGTATGTGTCAGAGCACTTTTACAATAATACAGTATGTGAAATCTTGAAAAACTGTCATCAGCTTGGCTTACAATGGGAAGTAAAGAGAGCTACTGTAGTGTCTCAACCAACCCTGCCTAAGAATTCACATGAAAAAAGTAGACAGGCTACTATAAATTTCACAAGTGGGAACATGAATTTTGTCTGTGAAGGTGTAAAACTATCCGGCAGTCCTGTATTTTGCATATTGTACAGAAGCACAAATGACGAGACTGAGTCAGATTTTGATTGTCAGATCAGCTGACCCACTCAGCCCAGAAAGTACATCACCAGCTGGGATTGAAGCAGATTGTTTGGGGAGGCTTACAAAGCAAATAAGAGACTGCAAAAAAGGCGTGGTTCAAGACTTGTGAATCTTTGACAGAAACATAGAAAAAAAGATGGCAGAAGGAGGACAAGGATCCATTTAGTCTGCCCATGTGTTTCTTGGACCTTTTCAGATCCCAGTACCTAATCCCCTTCTGCCTAATGACTAATACAGCTCCTGTTGCTTTTGATCAAGCTTTAGCCTTGTCCCACCCAAGCTTGAATGATGCCACAGACTTTGCTTTCACTACCTCAGCTGGCAGTTTATTCCATGGCTCCACAACTCTTTCTGTAAAATAGTGTTTCCTAAGCTCCCTCTTGAAGCTCCCCCAACCCCACCTCAACTTCCACTCATCACCTCATGTGTTAGAGTCAGACAGGAGTCTGAGAAAAGCGGTTCATCATGTATCCTATCTCTAGCTGAAGCCTGTACTGCACTAACTGAGAAGACAGAACAGAGAATTGTAGCATGTATGCTTTTAACCCATTGCATGGCCAGTGTAAGGAGATCTGTAAGATTGACAAAGCAAGAACAATTAGTTATTGTGTTACTTAGTCATTTTATCTGTCCTAAGCTTTGAACGCAGCAGTTTTCTACCATCTAAAGAGGTGCAAGACAAGACATACTACAGGAAATCTGAATACAACCTGAGTTTTGTAGAACAGATAAAAAAGCAATAAGACACTCCAGGGTGTGCACTGTTGTGGGATAATGGCACACCTCAAGAGTGTTGTGAGGCAAGAGGCCTTGCCAAGTACCTTCAACCATCCCAAAAGAGCCTTTATCCCACAAAAATACACATCCTGGCATGTCTTATTACAATGATAAAATGGGTCCAAATTTAGCAATAAGTAAAATAAGTTATTTTTTTTCTGTAATTTTTAAAACATATCATTGTACCATGGAAAAATCGTCCCTCCAACACTACATAAGAAGAATTTATCTGGGCTGTACGGATGCCATGGAATACAAGATTTCAAAATTCAGCTAAATTCTACTGGTGGAATGCTTACCACCCCACACACACAAACTCACAACAGAAGGTTTCATATGGAGCCATGGCTTCACTTTTATCTGTGGCAGGGTGAGCAGCAGAGATTTCCCTGGCAAGCTGATAAGGATAGGTGGGTGATTTATCATGGTCATCAAAGAAACACCAAAAATTAAAACTGTGAATAATATTTCATTTTTTTAAATTTGCTTTGTGTGAAAAGAGAGGATCATCAGAGAAAAGAAAAATTATGTATCTAAACGTAAAGGAATTTTACTCTTCAGGTCCTGGTTGAAGGTCAGTAAAGGTGGCAGCCACAATTGTGATAGCAATCAAGGATGAGTGAGCTGGCCCGGTGGTGTAGAGGGCTGAGGCGCTGGCACCTTAACTCTTACCATGCCGGTGACCCGGGGGTTGGGAGCAAGCTTGGGTTGCCGGGGGTTTGCCGGGGAAGAGAGGATTGAGCATCCAACAGACAGCTCTCCTCTCTCGGGGGGGGGGTGTCATGGACCCCTGGCAGCAGCGACACCACGCGGAGGCGTGCTGTGCAACAGCCAGGGCCACGCATGGAATCGGGGGGGAGGAGACAGCAGATGTCTGCAGGAGGACAGCAGAAGTGAACTCACACCCACGCTGGATGTCTGGATGCCTCTGGGGGGGGACCACAGAAACAAGAAAAACCCCGAGCACTGGGAGGAAGATGCTACGCTAGCCCACCACATCCTCTGCTGGCTCCTGCTCTCTGGACCTGAGCACCCCCATCCTCCACCTCCATCAGTGCCTGCTACTACAAGAAAGGGATGATCACCATGGAGCAGAAGGCAGCCCCGTCCCGGAGGGGGGGGTCATGACATGGGGGAGGCACCTCACAGGTGAGTCATGACTAGGATGGGGGAACAGGTCTCTGGCTAGAGAGGAGCACAGCAGGATGGGATCAGGCCAGTGCTGGCTGATGAGGCCCCTACACACAGTGACTGGAGGGAAAAAGAATAAACAAAAATCAAGGATGAGTGAAGTGTCTCATGAATTCTGTATGTGATTTTCCTAGTTTACAAAATTCCAGATGCCATTGCCTGAATTGTTTTGTGCATTAATGAGGGAGGGGGAATTAACATATGGGTTGTTATATGTGCTGCTAAGAACCATGCTGCACACAGGTTGAAGGTAAGATGGCAACTACTTTATTAACAGGAAGTTCCTCTGGGTAGTTACCTCCAGATATCACAGGTGAATTAGATAGACAGCCTTAACCCCAGCTCCACCTATCACCACATCTCCCCTTTTGGGATAGATACACATTTATTTTAACTTCTTTATTGAAAGGAATCCACGATGCCATGCATACAAAGACAGAAATGCATCACAAACAAGTACAGGTAGTACAACAGACCTATATGCCGCAATCACTGGTGTGTAGAAAGTACGTTAGAGCCCTATTGTGATAAATGAGTTATCTGTCCATTAAGAACCGTCAGATAAACGTGACTTACTTGTGACCATTAGTATGCATAACCTCTGAAACAACATTGCTCTGTCTATATGTTTAAAACAACGTATGTACTAAACATTATGGTATCCATACAACAATAAAAGGTTCAATGCAAACCAAAAAGAAAATAATTTTTTGTTTCCAGTTATTTAACCAGGTGAGACACACTGAACTGAAAGCTTGTTTACAGGTGCAACCTGGGAGTACAGGGAATTTAAGTGACTTGCTCAGGGTCACACAGTATGCAAGTGGGGGCTGTGGTATTCAAACCCAGGTCTCCAGATTTGCAGCTCAGAGCCTTAAACCACTACACTATACCAGCTATTACTCATGAACTGCATAGGTTGGTTGTCTGTGTTGTTGAAACCAATGATAGAAGTATTGCCAAGTGTCAGCTAAAGTAAATCTGAATAGTACCCCTGGTTGTGGAATTACTCAGGCCCCCAACCTAATAGCCATCAAGTTGTTGGGAGAAGACTGACCAACCCTCCAGTTCTTCAATATAGTCCATAAAGTACAACCAAACCCTGTGAAACTTGTCTAATTGTAAACGTAATTCCACTGCAATTTTTTTCTGCCTGGTGAATGGACTTAATAAGAGTTAGCCATTACTGTACCAAGGGAATCTGTAATGTCAACCATTTTCTGGTAATAACTTTGTTAGCTGCCACCAGTAAGATTCCAGCAAAACTTCTTTGCTGATTAGACTGTCTACCTTTTGGTAAGAATCCCAGAATAATATGCAGAAAATCGAGTTCTAAGTCCAACCCCAGCAACCATTTATAAACCTTTTTAGCCATATCCCAAAAAGGATAGATGACTCGGCAACTCCCAAAAGTATAATAAGGGGTGCTTTCCTCCCCACACTGTCCCCAGCACCTATCTTGACCTAGGTCAGAGAAGTGTTTGGTTCTAGAAGGGGTGAAAAAAGTACCTCCTTACTACCTTCTGGCAAAATGCTTTCCAATAATTGGTAACCAATGTATGAAAAACACCGTCCCGAGTCCCACACCATTTTCCACTGTAGGTCAGTTAGCTGAATCTGAGCTTCTCTCTCCCAAGGAGTCTGCTTGGGGTGTATGTGTGAAGTGGTGCCTGCCAGAGGTTTACAACAGAGGATCATTTGAGATATAAGCTTTTTTACATGAAATCATCTACCTGCTTGTTCAACGAATTCCAGCAGCGCGTGATAGCGGTGACATTTTTCAGCTATACTTTTTTATTCTGTTTTAGATTGTCCCTTATCTCTTGACTTGTATGATACCCTTCTTTCTGCAATCCCTTATACTTATTTTCACATAAAATAATAAAAGGAGTGTTCCTTTTGAGATGGAGTGGACCTTGTTTTCATCACTATTCTCAGCTGTTTTTGTGTTGTTTAAAATCAATTTTGTTATGACTAAAATGAACTATAATGCAACAGGCAGTGCTCCCTGACCTTATCAGAAAATAGGCATTCAAGAACAGCTACAAATATTGATAAAAACCTAGTCCAACCTATATTAAAGGGAACACTCCTTTATCATTTCAAATGTGAAAAAGTACTAAAGCAGACTCAAAATAGAGACAGAAGGGTATCATACAAGTCAAGAGGTAAGGAACAATCAAAAATAGAATAAAAAGTATCAGTCGAAACTGCCACTACTATCATGCACTATTGCTTTAAGGGGTGTGGGTCACTCTGTATGTCTTGCAACTGATTACCTGCTTTAATAAATGTGGTGACCTGAAGATATCTGAAAAAAATCCTGGCCCTGAAGATAATATTTGATGTGCATCTCCTGAAAGGTCTTAATCTACCCCTTATGCAGAAATTGAGCAAAGGTCGTAAGACCAAGGCATCCTATAAACTCGATTTATTTTGAGTGGGAGAAACACCTCACAACAATCTAGTTTTGTGTGTTGTGTAATAGTAGCTGTGATTCCCAGCGCCCAACAAACTCCCTTCCATATGGCGCACATTTGTTTAATCTAGGGGTTAGTGATTGCAGACAGCTGGGAATGAGTAGCAAACAACTGAAATCTGGATAAGGGATGGGCACAAACATCACTATTCTGCTCCATAGTTAACCAGACATTATCTGGATCCTCTGTTTATACACCACCTATGGAGGCAATTGAGCCATGTGAAAATACCCTTCAAATTAGGGAGACCCACCCTTCTTCTATTTTGGGGCGCTGAATATTTGCCCATATAGTTCTTCCCTTTCCTTTCAGCCAAACAAAAGCACAATGCACTTTTTCTATTTTTATTCAATCTGTTCCTGGTCTGTTAAGGGGGAAGGTTTGAAACAAAACTAAGAATCTAGGTAAAACATTAATTTGAATAGATTCGGTTCTGCCAAATAGGGACAGAGGTGCCAACTCCCAGCATTTAAGATCCACCAGAATTTCTGTAATAAGTATAACCCCCCTGCAAATGGGGGTTCCCAAAAGTCTTCCAGGAGCTTGCCTGAATGCTCCAAGTCTGGGCGGTGTTTGGCGTCTGAGCTGTTTAAATGTGGTTCCAAGTGAGTGCTATTTGAGCCTCCACGTACTGTCTCTTTAAGAGCTGTCTGCTTGCAGACTTAATTAGTTTGTATGTGGGGACTGTGTATTTAATGCTCGAATCCGCTGGGCTGCTGTCAATTAAGCTCCGTTTCTGGCGTTGCTACATGTGCAGAGGAGTCTTGTTGAAAGATATAATTGTTTGCCAGAAATCATTTAGGTGACTAAGAAAATGTAGTTTGTCTAACCTGTCTTAATTTCATACGAACTGTTTCAGTGTAACTCTTTCATTTTGGTCCTGAATAGCTGACTTGGACCAATCAGGATGATAGGGAGACCCTAAAATGGAGCCTGTGGATGAATCGGAACTTGGACTCTCAATTTTGAGCCAGCCACAAGGGGATTGTATGGGCAGTGATTCTGGTAAATGTAGTTTTAACCTTGGCACCTTTTTCCACCAACAGAGGGAGTCTTATTGTGAGTGACAGCCAAACCAGCCAACAGAATGGTGTGGAGCTAAAGGAAATGCCCTGCTCTGTGACTGGAAAGATTAGATCAGTTGTGACTGTGAAGAGAGAAGGAGCTCTGTGCTTCTGCGGTGTATAGTTTCACTCAGGAAGGGCGTGTGAGGCCCTGACTTTCGGTCTGCAGCCTTTGTGAGTGCCAGTTTGGATCAAATTGAGTTGTGAGGAGAAAGAAGCACTAGAAGTGTGGAAACCAGGCTCATCCTGTAGAAGACTGGAGAAATTGCTGAATCGCGCTCAGTCTGTCAGGAACTGAAGCTGCTGTGTGTGCTCCTGGGTATTTTGCAGTAATTGCGATTGGGATCGAGGAGCAGTCTGCCTGGTATAGTACTTTCCTTTTACATATGAATGTGCATAGTGCTTGTGGGGAATCGCTATTTCCAATCCCCAGTGCTGTGTGCTGTGTATTGGAGCTGGAAGCAAACCCCAGCTTGTCTCGGACTATCCGTTTGCTATCAACTGCAGTGGGGTCCAGTCACAAGGACTTTGTCTCCATGCCTTGTTGTTCTGGCAATCCAGAAGAACATCCACCATCCGGTTTTCAGCTTGGGTATTGTGAGTACAAGTCAGGGTATTCCCCTGCAGCCTGTTTTCAATCACAAGTGTGTCATCTAATTCTTGTTGTTTCACTGCTTCATGGACTGAGCCATCCTGCTCGGATTACAATTGGGTGTTGTGCATATATTTTCTTCTACAGGGCCCTATCCATCTACACCTGCGACCAACCGGGCAACTGACCTAGCTAGCCCCCCAACCTGGGTTCCCAGAGTGTGACTTTTCAGCCCCTGTATGTGTTCACAGTACTGTGATTTAATGCCACCAATTAACCTGATTTCCCCCTCCCGTGTTACTGCCCCCTAAATAAATCAGATTTGTTGTAGTTATACTATACACTGTCTGTGGTGTTGGTACTTATGGAAACAGTATTGTGTTTTGCTGTGTATGTTGTTTAACCTTATTTTACAGGGGGTCCTCAGAGATGTGCTGCAGAATCAGTCTCGAGGGTAAGTGGTATCTATATGAGTGAACAGTGTGTATATGTGGGGTACTGGGGCTGTAACTCTGGTGTACTGTGTGAGTCACTAGAGGGAATAAAAGGGGGTCTCAGTGTCCCAGAGGGCTGTGACCAAGCTAGTCTAACCACTACAAACCCTGACCTCTGGGTGGAGGCACCTGCCATAGGACCTAGGCCCCTCAACCTGTCCGTAGTCAAACAAGCAGGGGTAGTAGCCTTTGGGATAGTGCCACCTAAGGGTTGGTGGATTGCAGCACATTATGTTATGACAAACTCTTGGGATCTTTTCTTTGATAAACACGAACCCAGAAATGGTAGTGTACGGTGGCTGCTGAGAGACACGGTCAGGCCCAGTCAGCCAGCCTATTTTTTAAAGAAAATAACTGTATTGGAGTTTGGTATTATAGTAATGTGCTGCAGTGTTTTCTATGATTTTCTCAGTTGTTGCAGCTCACTTTTAAAGGACAGTGAAGTCGGAGGAGGGAGGCTGTTTTGTTCGTGTATGGGAGACTCGTGAAAGACGGCAGACTCACCGATTCTGTTACGGCATTTTAAACCTGCTGCCTTGCTCGGTAAGTTGTGGTCCGGGTTAAATAACAGCAGAGGTTACACTTTAAAATACGGAAGATTTCATACTGTTTTGTGAGAAACTGCATTTGTGCCTGTGGTCAGCTTTTACATGTGAGTGGTGCCACCAGACTGGAAGTGTGTTTTCCCCGCTATGAGCTGTGTGAGGCTGTGTTTTTGTTAGCGACTGGTGCAGCTCACAGATTTCTTATTGTAATGGGGCTCGGGAGAGGAGGGTAGTGCCGGTTGGCTACAATATCTTCTAGTAAGGACACAGCTCAGAAGATGTTGTAGCCAATCAGGTTAGGGGAATTTTAAAGCCCATTTTATAATCATTTTGGAAGAATAAACAGAGGCATTAATAAACAGCCCTAGTTAGAGTCCTGATAGCAGTTACAGAGCTAAGGTTATCAGGCTAACTATATTAAGATATTTATAACCTATTATTACTTTAATATGAGGCATCATATCAAGAGGGATAAATTAAAATATCAGTCACAGTTCGGTTATGTGCTGAACTATAAGTCAGTTAGTGCAGTCCCCATGCTGGAATAATCTCCTCTGTTTTTATTCCCTTCAAATACTGATTGCAGAAAGAAAATCAAATTCAGCCTGGCAAGGTCCCTCAACCGCAACAGTCAGCAGATCATTGAATCTAGTAGCAGACAGTCTATTTCTCATGTTAGTTTTTACAATGTTCTGGGCACTGAAGCCCCTCTCACAGTCTGCTGTATGGACTGGGGCAGTTAATGCCAATGCAGCCAGTGTCAAAAGATATGGGAAGTCTGACTTCTTATATTTATGAACCCCCAAAGAGTTTGCATGTTGTCCCTCGGGTATCCCTCTCTCACAACAAGTGGCTTCAGCAGTTCCCATTCTGCTTTGGTGCAGTCTACATCCACAGGTGGTGGTGCCACTGTCTCAAACTGTTTGTGTCTCTGCTCTTGACCGTAATGATCAAGCAGCACGTGAATTTGTTAATTTCCCCAGGTTTCAAGATCGTCTTTAGAAAGGCTGCTGACAGACCTAAGACCCAGTACTCTAAAAGCAGCTAACTTGTTTCTGTCATACCCAGGGAATCTGTCTTTTAAATCTGCAACCAACTGGTCAATGAAATGGACCTTCATTGAAAGGTTTTTGCCTCCCCTTAGTATGTGATGCCCCTTGAACACCAACCTTCCCTCCTCATCTTCCTGGATATCCTTCTCCACTTCATGTAGATACATATTTTCCTTTGTTCTAGATTTTATTTTTTCTAAATCAGAGAAGCACTTCTCCAGATTGACATGGACCATCGAGATGTCCAGATCTCTTCTGAAACAATACACTAAGCTGGGTAATTACAGCAAGTACATCCATTAGCATATAGGTTGTCATTATAAAGTCATATTTGGACATTTTTAAGGCATAACCTTTTCGTCTAGCATCCGTCTCATTGCAGAAAAAAGTGAGAAGGGAGTCTAGGATGTGATGAACGGTCTCAACCGCTTTGTAAACTGCTAACCACCTCACATCATGGACCTCCTTCACTTTTAGAGTTGGTTCCTCCAGCATTTCTTGTATTTGTTTTAGTTTGTCAACTCTTTTGGCTGATCTTTTAAAATGGTAGAAAATACCAGTTAGCACCTCTTGGTATTCTTTTAGGTAGGGGACAGAGTCTGCTGCTTGTGAACTACATAACGCAACCCTATGAGCAACACAATGTATATTTACTAGCACTGGGTTTTCACGCAGCATGTGCCCAGTGACTCCCTCATTAGTCCCTGTCAGGACTTTTGCTCCGTCACTTCCCAATCCCATTACTTTTTTCATGCTGATTTTTTTCCTGGCTAGGAATTGCTTTAACTCTTTACCTATCCCTGCTCCAGTGGCATCAGAGATCTGCAAGTTCTCTAGAAAATGAGTAGATGGAACAAAACTTTCAGGATCAAGCACTCTTGCATACAATACTAGTTTTTTGGCGACAGTGATGTCTGTGCTCTCATCACAAATTAATGTGATGTATGGGCTATTTTTAATTTTTTACTTGTCTCCTGCCTAATTACCAAGGCTATGCACTCGAGGATGTCATTGGCTGTAGTTTCTGATGAATACGAGGCATTCTTGGCCACAGACAGTTTGTCAACAAAGGACAATCTAAACTAGACAAAAATTCCATTAAACTTGTATATTTATGAACTGGCAAGTTTTCTTTGGCCATCCAATAAACACTCTTCATGGCAACTAGAATAGCTTGTTCTTTTTCAGATACAGCTTTTCTGAATGCATGCTGCAAATCCCCCTGCATATTTTCAGCTGCCATAGCATCTCTGTGATCTGCTGAGTCAGCATGCCTAGTCAGGGTGCTTGTCCTGAAATTGTCAGTGCCAGAAGTCACAGTACTTTGTTTCTTTCTACTGATGCACACAGCACAAGTCATCACATTTGTTTCTGAATTATATCTCAACTCCTGTGCACTGTGAGCCAGCGGCCCTGAAAATTACGTTTAATACTGGCCACATGGGACTGGCTACTAAGTAGTTCACAAGCAGCAGACTCTAAATCAAGTTGTGACTGGCTAGCACTGTCACCAGGTCCCAACTGTGTGTCCGCCACAGTGACAGACAACACAGTCTGCTTCTCGGAGGACAGAACTGGCACCACATTGCTCCCATTTGAATTTTTAGAAGACCCTGATCCGGATGCAGCAGTACATAGTCTCTTAGGTGCAGAAGACCTGAAAAATGTTTTAATGTTCACTTGTTTTTTTGCCATGACTGCTTTATTTTATAAAAGCTGCAGCAGGCCTTTTTTTTTTTATATATTCTAGTTCTTACGAGGAGGGCAACTGAGGAAGTAAGTAAGAATGCTGAATAATGGGGTTGGTGTGTCACTGACAAAATGTTTTTATAAAAAACAATTTCTGACAAATGTCCTGTGTCTGAGTCTTTTATTTTATTTTTACATTAATACACCATATGCAAACAAGGTAGAAAGTACAGTCAGAGGGAATTCAGAACACACACACACTAGCAGTCAGTCACTGTCTGCTCCTTTATCTTTTCTGTCCCACCCACCCTCCCTGCTTTTTAGTAAAATTAAAGTTTCTGTTGTGTGTTATTTCCTTTTCTAATTGCAGATATATATGTATTTTTTTTTTTACCATTCCTTTTAATAATGCAGCTCTCTGGCTTTCCCTATCTGACTCCAGTGTGTAAAAGCAAAGACAGAGCCCTGCCCCTTGCTTCTTTTACTTCAAGTTCACTTCTTAGACTCACTCTTAATAAATCTATTTCTCTACCTGCAGTAAACAACATGAGATCAGAAGTTCAAGATTCAGCCCGCTCACTTCCTTGCTGTGATAAAATATTTGATTTTGTTTTAATCTTCTGAGGTTCCTGCCAGTGGATGCTGTCAATATATCCCCCACACTCTGGCTTAATTTACAGTCAGTGACTGCTGTTTATTTTTATTGATGATTATGAAATCTGCAGCTTGCCTCACACACAGTTTGAAATTTTTGTGGGAGGAGGTGGAATTCAGACAGTTATTTATGAATCCGCTTTCCTTCACAGTTCATCAGATATTGACTGCTCAAGCAGTGTAATCAGATGGAGACAAAAAAGGTGAAAGACAGCCCCCCCTTTACACACACAACCCCTCTCCTATATTCTTATCCGTTTATTTTTTTCAATTTTTTTAAGTCTAGTGCGGCTTTTTAACTTAACTAGACAGCCCCCCCACACACTCTTTGCTTCATTTTCTAACGTTCCTGTGCTGCAACTGAATTCAGCTATTAGGTGAGATAGAGCAACCCTCCCCCACACAGAGATCAGACTCTGTTCTATAAAATGTCCACTCTGGCTTTATATTTCTTCACTTTAAGTAGTTCTGGAAAAGCAATTTATTTTCTTTGCCTTTTCTTAGCAGGTAGATTGTTCAGAGGGCAGAGGCCCCACAGCTCTGCCTTGCTGCAGTCTCAACTACCCTCCCCTATCACAATTGTTTTACTATCAGTCCAGTTGTCTGTAATATAGATAATCCAAAGTCTACTCTCTCAGACTCTCACAGCTAAATATGCCTGATAGTATACACTATCAGAATCAGCGATTATAGCGCCAACGCAACTACAGCTCAGTCTTTAAAGAACTACAAGCTGAAGCAGCTCACTCCACGAAGGTGACTCCAAAGTGCACAACAAGGGAAACGGCGTGGTTTTGGTAGAGCTGTTCTGTACCATGTGATGTGTCTCAGTGCACATCACATGGTCCACAACAGAAGCGCCGGCCCCTTGCATCCAAATCAGCCATTCTGTGGTCGAATACTGTCAGAAACACCCTCCCCTAATGACTGTGTTGCTGCAGTTCGTAGCTAAAGCTGCCACTCAAACTGAATGCTCACTCAGATCTGCAAACCTCTTGTTTCACCCCAAAAAAAAAAAAAAAATATGCTGATCTCGGTTTGCTGCAGTGGGTGAAAACAGCATGATCCCCAGCCTGGCGCAGCTCTGAGTGAAGAAACAAAGTGTTAGCTCTCGATCGGAACACACACTAAAGGCAGAGATGTATTTCTAAGTACTCGTCGTATGTTCCTGGGCTATGTGTAAACTTTTATCTACTAACTACATGTCAGCAGCACTCCGAACTGGCAACCACACAAATCTACCATTCTCCTTAGCAGATCCCTTAGAGCTCAGCTCACGCAAAGGCAATTATCTGCTAAAACAGGAAAACTGCGTGGTTGCCACTTCGGAGCGTTTACCGGACATGTAAAGCTAGTAGATAAAAGGTTAAACATAGACCAGCAACATAACAGTACTTAGAAAATACATCTCTGCCTTTAGCCCTTTAGTGTGTGTGTGTTCTGGTCGAGATATAACAATTTACTGTGTCTGCACTCAGAGCTGCGTCAGGTTGGTGCACATATAATTTGATTCCCAATTTACAGCAAACAAAGATTTAACAAATCCATCTATTCAGCATTGTGCCACGGCATTCCTACGGTCGGCATCCTGTCCAGTGCATTGTTCTTAACTCCTCCTCCATATGCCCCCAAGGGGTTACGAAATTTTCCTTCGGCATGATCCGAGTCGGTCTGTAAACCTGACACGCTCCCTGGGGCCGGAGGCATTCCTAAGCTGGCAAGCTGTCCCTCCTCCTTTCCAGCATGACATGCCCTCCCCAAGACAATTTCAGTGTGCTGTGTCTGTGGACGGCAATCCTGAGCCAACAAGCTGTCCCTCCTCTTTTCCAGCATAACACGCCCTCCCCAAGACAGTTTCAGTGCGCTGAGTCTGTGGATGTCTTAAAGTGCACGCGCACACTGCACGCGTGCCCAGGATTCTTAAAGCTGCAGGTGCAGCAAAAGACCCAAGTCACAATATGAAGATGGGTCAGGCCATATGTCGGGCACGCCAGTGGTGCGATCCCGCGGCCTGAAATGAACACTGAATAATGGAGGTAATAATGCCCCTTTACAAAGCCATGGTGAGGCCGCACCTGGAGTACGGGGTTCAGTTTGAGGCCTCATCTCTGCAAGGATATAAATGCATTGGAGAGGGTTCAAAGAAGGCAACCAAGATGGTTTTGGGTTTGCAGGGAAAGTCATACGAGCAGAGGTGTGACAAGCTGGATCTGTACACGCTGGAGACAAGGAGGGAAAAGGGAGACATGACAAACTTTTAAATATGTAAAGGGGTTCAATAAAGTGGGAGAAGAGTGTTTACTTAAGAGGAAGTTGGGGGTCAAAACTACAGGGCACAGCCTCAGACTGCAAGGAAAAAGATACAGGGGCAATGTGAGAAGTCATTTCTTCACAGAGAGGGTGGTGGAGCCCCGGAACAGACTAATAGATGGAGTGGCGGGGGCTAAATCGGTGGAAGAATTCAAGAGGGCATGGGACAAGCATATGGGGCTGAGTATCAGGGGGAGGGAGGGGGAGGTGTAAGGGAAAAAAAAGGGCAGACTAGATGGGCCTGTATGGTCCTTTTCTGCCGCCAAGCTTCTATGATTCCTTTAAAAAACTGAGAATATATCAGTGAGCGTTGCTGAATATTTTGTGATTTTGGAGGCATTATGACGTAGAATGTGTTGAAAACACTGAAAGCAAAACATAGTGAAAGCTCTGGAGGAGAACAGTATGGTGAACTAACTCCTTCCATGAGCACTGCTTCATTGAATGACAGAGAACCAGCTATTAAAATGATCCTTGTCCAAAAAATGGACAGAACGTTGCTGCCTTACTTCTGTGCTGCTCTAGCTGTTAAGTGTCTCCCGAAACTGCACCAGACACCAGCAGTACTTTCGAGTTTAATTCAGCCATTCATTTTTCGCTCTGGTGAAAATGGCATTTAGCTAAAGATAATCCATGTTTCTTTGGACCTTTACCGCTCAAACTTAGCACTTTTAAACAGTAATTTTTCACTGCTAAAGCTCTGGCTGTATCTCAAGGAGAGATGAATAACTCCCAGCAGGGAAGCTGACTTCCAGAAGGGTAAAACCTTTTTTTCCACTTCAGCACATCTCACTCCAGCACTTTAGAAACTTTTAAGTTATAAAAAAATATCCTTAAATATGCAATAATGCTCTTTGGGAATTCAGTTACTTTGAAACACTGTAAAAAGACAATGCCGTTTCCTGAGCTAGAAAGCACTTCACTTGATTGCTGGTCACTTCAAAACTGCAAATGCATAGCAAATGCGAAGTTTGAAATGAGGTACCATTTGGAAGGAAGAGCCTCTTTACTTTGACACAGATTGTGTATTTAATAAAGGGATGGGATTTTTTATTTCCGCTTCCCGAGGTGCCTTTTTTCCATTACTAGCGAGTTACATGTAGAAGGCAAAGCAGCTTGTGAGCTGCACCCCTTTATTTTCTTTATGACCTTCTCCATTGAGTGCTGACCTCCCACGATTTGCTGGGATTTGTGTTGAATACCTCTATACATACTCCTAGGTAAGTGCACCTATTTAGAGGTGAGCCCCCACACTTGTGTTCTTTTGCAAACAAATGGACAGTTTCAATCCTTGATTTATTGACACAGTGGTGGCTAAAAGCAGACAGACTTCTACTGACACTGCAGCTTCTACAGCAGGTATTATTAAAGAAAACATAAGGTATTATGATTAATACTGGAGAACTTACAAAAAGTCACTAAAGTGATGAATTTCTGCTTGTTGGGAGTTCTGGAGACAGCACAGAGTACTTCACCAAAAGATTATGCTACTAATCTGCCCACATCAACGTTGGATCTTGTGCCTGCAGTCACAATTGGCAAGGAATACTGCATAACTCCAAGTCATAGGTCAACGGGTGACAATCTGCCTAGATTCTTGGTGGTCATAATGGCTAGTGGACACAAAAGGACTTGGATACTGCAGGCAGGTAAGGAGAAGGGAGGTATGTCACTGGATCACGGAACACTCACACATACCTTCCCAGATCTTAGCTTTGCTACCAGGGAGTGGTGTGGGGCCTTCTCAACTACCCAAGCCACCTTAATAGAGCTGGGCATTCAGCATTCACTCCAGCTACATGCCAAACTATGGAGACAATGCCAGAAAAATAGGTTACTCACCTATAACTGTAGTCGTAGGAGTGGTACACAGTTCACATCCACAATTTGGCATTTCCAATGCAACAGGCTGACTCGTCGAAACGCCTTCAAACTAAGCTCTTCCCACCATCCCGATGGTATATCTTCTGGTTCTGCCCCATGATGTCAGATCTTTTGCTTGCTGGAAGCAGGGATCCGTGTACCACCTGCCAGTGGGAGGCTGGGGCGGGTTGAGTGGACGTGAACTGTTCACCACTCTTAGAACTACAGTTACAGGTGAATAAAACTATATTTCTAATGGTTGGATACAGTTCACTATCCACACTTTGACAGACTCCTAGCAGTTCTCCAAGAGGAGAGGGCAAGGAATGCACCTCTATTTGGCAAAAAGAGACTGGAGAACCAAGGCCCCCCAAAGCAGCATCCTCACGTACCATAATGTTGATCCTGTAATGGGAGATGAAGATGTGTGCTTTCCTCCAAGTAGCACCCCTACAGATCACATGTATGAGGATGCCCCTGAATGCAGCCACAGAAGCAGTGGTACAGTCTGGTGGAATGAACCCTAAGCCGAATGGGAAGTTCACATCCAGTAAACCTACAGCAGAAATCGACGCAGAATGTTATCCACCTGACAACTGTCCACTTTACTGCTGTTCTGCCAGGCACAGCTTCAACGTATGTTACAAACAGCTGGTGAGCCTCACCCCAAACTGCAGCCATGCACTCCTTATAATAAGTGGGCACCCTCTGCAGGTCCAGAGAACACTACCTGCCACTGGCCTCCAAAGATGGACTGTTAAAGTATACTGGAAGAATAATCACCTAGTGATAGTGAAACTCCAACAATACCTTTAGGAGGAATGTCGGGTGGGAGTGAAGGATGACCTTGTCCTTGTGGGAGCACCTGGAGCTCACTAATCCTTCTGGCTGACATGATAGCCACCATGAAGGCAGTCTTCCATGACAGGTGTGACCCCTCACACCTGTGCAGAGGCTCAAATGGTTTGCCCATGGGCACAGCCAGCACCAGCAGCAGGTCCCAAGGTGGCAGCGACGTGTACTAGAGGGGACAAGTGGTCAAGGCCTTTAACAAAGCACCCGACCACCTTCTCCAGAGCCTTTGGCTTGCCAGACCGCACCCAATAAGCAGAGATGGCTGCTGAGCACACCTTAAGGGTCATCGCTCACAGGTCGGACTGAGAGGGGGACCACAGGTAATCAAGGATACTCACTATGGGGCAAGCAAGGGGATTAAGCTCCTTGCCCTGGCACCATACCCAGAGCCTCATCCATTTGAATACACAGCATTTGCGAGTTGACTTCTTTCAGGAGGACTCCACAATGCGGAACACACTTTCTGAGAGACCCAAGGCCTGGAACTCTAGCTGCTCAGGAACCAGGCCAAGAGCTGCAGGGACTGAAGGTCCAGATGCAGGATCTTTCCCTGTTGTCTAGTCAGCAGGACTGGGCGAAGAGGCAATCGCCACGGAGGCCTGCTGCTGGGGCTGAAGAGATCAGGGTACCAGAACTGTCTGGGCCAGTCTGGAGCCATCAGGTTCAAATGGGCCTTTGTTACGATTGGCTAGCACCGTCCCCCCCAGCTGAGAAATGCACAACCCAGGCACAGAAGGAATCCCAGTCGATACAGATTACTTCTGTGGATCCCACAGCTGCAGCAGATGAAGCTAAAATGGGCAGGACATGAAGAAGTGTCCCTATTAAGGACGCAGGTTTGTATCTGAGCCTTTTGCATGCTTGTACGAGTCTTTGTATCCTGTCCACTGTGAGGTACATCATAGTCTTTGGCTTAATGAATGATGCCCTTAGGTGCTGTATGCACTGGGTCAGTTGCAGGATGCCCTTACTGTGCGTGATTATCCAACAGTGATGCTGCATGGGGTTCTGATGACCTCTGAATTTGCTTCCTGAGCTGTGCTCAATGATGGTGCCAGATAAGCCAGTCTTCCAGACAGGGATGCACATGAGAATCCTGCATGCAGTGATGAGCTGCAAGTACAGATATTAGCGGTGGACAACCTGAATGACTGTGCTATTACTGCAAGTGAAGATCATGAAAGCAGAAGCAGTGGAACTGGTAATGCAATGATGAAGAGGGATTCGAAACTCAAAGGAATACTCACTGAAGACGATGACTATGAACCAGCAGTCTGTAGTTATTTTTGCACACACTGGCGTGAAAATAGTAGCAGTCTTTCCTCCTCAGGGGGTCTCTGGACTAAGGATTGGAGGAATCTCACTAGGACTGGTCGCGCTAATGGTCTCTGGCATCACTACGGCCTCCTCTGCTTCAACCTTCTCTATCACAGTGACAGAACCCCTGTTTGTAAGAATTAGGTGCCTTATCCTGACGGAAGGTGAACTGTCATTCCAAGCACTGCTGATGTACATCTCGAAAGGAGCACCGCCCTGTGGGCTTTCTGTCCTATGGCAGTGCCACTTCTGAGTCTGAAACTTGTTTAAAGATGGCTCCTAGTTCTGATCCAAAGAGAAGGTCCCTCAGGAAAAAGTATATTCAAAAGGGATGCCTTGGAGGAGTTATGTGCTGACACAGACCTAGTTAGGCCTCCTAGACATTACTGAATACAGAGCTAGCATTATGGAACTGCAGTAAATCATAGGAGGCATCTGATAGGAAGATCATTCCCACTGGAACAAAAAATATAATGCTTGCTGCTTCAGTTCTGTGACAGATCAAAGGATACATCTGCTAACCAGCATGCCACAATCCAGACTACGTTAGCCTATGCCAGCACTGCCTTCATCAAGGTTCCTGCGACCTCACATACTTTTTTCATGACTGACTCTTTTCTTATCTAGAAAGTCCTTAATTGCTGCTGCACCTTGCAGCGGTAGAGTAGTTTCCTTTATGGCATCAGAAATGGGCACATCAACGCTTGGAATTACTTTTTATGCTTTTGCATCCCTGCTGTCTACCTTGTAAAATCTTACTGATCTCAATTCAGAAGTTTTCTTGTCTGTGTAGGGCCATTCAGAGGCAACAATGTCCTTGGAGATGCCAGTCAGACCTTCTGCAGCATTTTCATGCTTAACAAATTATGTGTATAGCTCAAGATCTCTGGAAGGAAGTAAAAAAAATCTTCAGAGCAACTCCCCCAATCGCAGACTTTCTAAACATACTGACATGTGTTGCTGGCCATTTTTCTGGCTCTGACAGTTAGTCTGACAATCAGAAATATACACTGATCTTAACTGGAGTTCTGGTTAGACACAGGCCAGGATATTCAAAGGAGATCGCCCTCGCAACCTAATTCTTGTAAGCATCCTGAAATGCGCCTGGGCCATATTCAAACGAGGCTGATGTGCCACGAATCCAGATGTGCCAGCTCAAAGACAATGTATGCGACGATCTGGAGGGGTGTTCCCCTGCATACGTGGCACACCTCCATATTCAGTTGAGATGTGTAGCGCAGCGCCCACACATCTCGGAGATGTGCCGCGCAAAGATAGGCATGGTCATAGGGATGTAAGTTTGTCATGGATGAGGTTTTAATGACTCACTGTTTGTTCATGAAATCATCAGTAAACAGTAGTAAATGTTGTGGCACTGTCATTATTGCTAAATTCTGATGACACTAGTGAAAGACATGGAAGTCCTGAATAAAGAGCAAACATCATGGAATCAATGACGTGTATGACTGCCATGAAAAAAACTTACATCCCTAGGCATGGATAAACCATGCCTAAGTGGTAGCCACCCACAGGCGGGCCGCTGTATTGCACAGCGCAACACAGCAGCCACCAGCCCTTGGGTGGCTACTCCCCCAGCCCCAACCATGAAAGTAACGTAATCAACCCCTCTCCCTAGTAGTCTAGTGGCCCCCCTCCCAGCCCCAATCGTGTGGAAGGGTAAAACGTTTCCCACAACCCTGTAACTCCTGCAGTACCCACCCAAGCCCCGATGGGTACTGTAAGCATTCATTCACAACTTAGTGTTGGTCAGAGCATTGTGAATGAATGCTTACAGCACTCACTGCAAGCCCATTGGTCGACGAGGTTGACCAGTGTTATTGCAGAGCATACTGTATGCTGTCATTCTGTGCCAGCGCAGACAGCAGACAGCCGTGGAGGTGTGCGGGTGGGTTTTGCTGCCCGCCGGCCTGCGGGCGATGCTGGGTTAGGGGGGTGCCGCTGTGGGTGGATCCACTGGACCACCAGGGATAATGGGAATGTAGGTGTTACCCTGTGATCGGGTTCGGGGAAGGGAGGTGGTTACCGCTAGACTACAAGGAAGGATGACAAGACCTTTTGCACATTCCACAGTGATTTGAGTCGGGAGGGGGTTACCACTAGACCACCAGGGATAAGCGACCTCAGTATTTTATGACACGATTGAGGCTGGGAAGGGGGCCACTAGACTGCCAGAGGCTATGGCCTCACAACCTCGATTCAGGGCACCCTGCGCATCCAGCTGGGCGCAGCCCTGCACAGGACATGCAAATGGTGCCTTGCATGGCTAATGGCCTCATTTGCATGTTTTGATCTGAATATCTGGAATGTATGCTCCACGCATCCGCAAGGTGTGCTGTGCATTCCAATTCCAGGCACCTAGCTTCACCTGAGCTCCTTTCCTTCTAAGACTGCTTGAAAGGCAGAGTAGAGAAACTTACCAGAGCAAGGGAGAAGGATTAAGACTTAGTTTGGCTAAGCAGATTTACTGTGTGGTGGTGTTTTGATTTTTTACTCACATGGATTGCTACTGTTTGTAGTAACATTTCATTGTTTATTTTTCTCTGATTCAAATTGTTGTTGCTGGTATACCTCTTCTGCATTATTACAAGGTGTGCCTATAGGTAGTGAGTAACAGATTACTGCTGTAATCTTCTGATTCAAATTGTCTTTTGCAAGGTATATCTTCTGTTACTGCTTTATTTTTCTCTGGAGCAAAGTGTTTCTTACAGGGTATATCTTCTCTGAAATTACTGTATTACAGGTGGAGCTTACATTTTGTGACTTTTTATCATTGGGCTAAGCAAAATTACTGTTTGACACTGTGTTTTATTTTATTCTTGTTTGTTGAAAAGGTTTGTTGTCTCAGAGGTGTTTCAGTCTCCTTCTCACATTGAAGGAGCTAATTGCTTTTCCTCCCACAGCTCTTCCAAAGGATTAGGTGTATGTGGGGTGGAGCTGGCAAACTGTCAGTAATTTCCAACAGAAAGAAGGGTTAAAAAGTCAGGTTAGTTGATATCTTGTAGGTAGAAGACTTGGTTTGCTGGCCAAGGCACCTAGCTTCACCTGAGCTCTTTCCTTCTAAGACTGCTTGAAAGGCAGTAGAAACTTACCAGAGCAAGGGAGAAGGATTAAGACTTAGTTTGGCTAAGCAGATTTACTGTGTGGTGGTGTTTTGATTTTTACTCACAGGGATTGCTACTGTTTGTGGCTAACATTTCATTGCTTTATTTTTTCTGATTCAAATTGTTGTTGCTGGTATACCTTCTTCTGCATTATTACAAGGTGTGCCTACAGGTGTGCTAACAGATTACTGCTGTAATCTTCTGATTCAAATTGTCTTTGCAAGGTATATCTTCTGTTACTGCTTTATTTTCTCTGAGCAAAGTGTTTTTACAGGGTATATCTTCTCGAAATTACTGTATTACAGGTGGAGCTTATATTTTGTGACTTTTTATCATTGGGCTAAGCAAAATTACTGTTTGACACTGTGTTTTATTTTATTCTTGTTTGTTGAAAAGGTTTGTTGTCTCAGAGGTGTTTCAGTCTCCTTCTCACATTGAAGGAGCTAATTGCTTTTCCTCCCACAGCTCTTCCAAAGGATTAGGTGTGTATGTGGGGTGGAGCTGGCAAACTGTCAGTAATTTCCAACAGAAAGAAGGGTTAAAAAGTCAGGTTAGTTGATATCTTGTAGGTAGAAGACTTGGTTTGCTGGCCATAGGCACCTAGATTCACCTGAGCTCTTTCCTTCTAAGACTGCTTGAAAGGCAGAGTAGAGAAACTTACCAGAGCAAGGGAGAAGGATTAAGACTTAGTTTGGCTAAGCAGATTTACTGTGTGGTGGTGTTTTGATTTTTACTCACAGGGATTGCTACTGTTTGTGGCTAACATTTCATTGCTTTATTTTTCTCTGATTCAAATTGTTGTTGCTGGTATACCTTCTTCTGCATTATTACAAGGTGTGCCTACAGGTGTGTGCTAACAGATTACTGCTGTAATCTTCTGATTCAAATTGTCTTTGCAAGGTATATCTTCTGTTACTGCTTTATTTTCTCTGGAGCAAAGTGTTTCTTACAGGGTATATCTTCTCTGAAATTACTGTATTACAGGTGGAGCTTACATTTTGTGACTTTTTATCATTGGGCTAAGCAAAATTACTGTTTGACACTGTGTTTTATTTTATTCTTGTTTGTTGAAAAGGTTTGTTGTCTCAGAGGTGTTTCAGTCTCCTTCTCACATTGAAGGAGCTAATTGCTTTTCCTCCCACAGCTCTTCAAAGGATTAGGTGTGGTGGAGCTGGCAAACTGTCAGTAATTTCCAACAGAAAGAAGGGTTAAAAGTCAGGTTAGTTGATATCTTGTAGGTAGAAGACTTGGTTTGCTGGCTAAGGCACCTAGCTTCACCTGAGCTCTTCCTTCTAAGACTGCTTGAAAGGCAGAGTAGAGAAACTTACCAGAGCAAGGGAGAAGGATTAAGACTTAGTTTGGCTAAGCAGATTTACTGTGTGGTGGTGTTTTGATTTTTACTCACAGGGATTGCTACTGTTTGTGGCTAACATTTCATTGCTTTATTTTTCTCTGATTCAAATTGTTGTTGCTGGTATACCTTCTTCTGCATTATTACAAGGTGTGCCTACAGGTGTGTGCTAACAAATTACTGCTGTAATCTTCTGATTCAAATTGTCTTTGCAAGGTATATCTTCTGTTACTGCTTTATTTTTCTCTGGAGCAAAGTGTTTCTTACAGGGTATATCTTCTCTGAAATTACTGTATTACAGGTGGAGCTTACATTTTTGTGACTTTTTTATCATTGGGCTAAGCAAAATTACTGTTTGACACTGTGTTTTATTTTATTCTTGTTTGTTGAAAAGGTTTGTTGTCTCAGAGGTGTTTCAGTCTCCTTCTCACATTGAAGGAGCTAATTGCTTTTCCTCCCACAGCTCTTCCAAAGGATTAGGTGTGTATGTGGGGGTGGAGCTGGCAAACTGTCAGTAATTTCCAACAGAAAGAAGGGTTCAAAAGTCAGGTTAGTTGATATCTTGGAGGTAGAAGACTTGGTTTGGTGGCTAAGGCACTAGCTTCACCTGAGCCTCTTCCTTCTAAGACTGCTTGAAAGGCAGAGTAGAGAAACTTACCAGAGCAAGGGAGAAGGATTAAGACTTAGTTTGGCTAAGCAGATTTACTGTGTGGTGGTGTTTTGATTTTTACTCACAGGGATTGCTACTGTTTTGTAGTAACATTTCATTGCTTTATTTTTTCTCTGATTCAAATTGTTGTTGCTGGTATACCTTCTTCTGCATTATTACAAGGTGTGCCTACAGGTGGTGCTAACAGATTACTGCTGTAATCTTCTGATTCAAATTGTCTTTTGCAAGGTATATCTTCTGTTACTGCTTTATTTTTCTCTGGAGCAAAGTGTTTCTTACAGGGTATATCTCTCTGAAATTATTACAGGTGGTGCTTTACAGGTTTTACAGTTTTATCTAACATTAGGATAAGCTTTCAGGGTTACTCCATTTGTTGTTGACTGATTGTTTCTGCCTACCTCCTTGTTCTTTCGTCGTGGTTCTTCTTTTTAGGCAGGGAAGGGCCCAGCCACCCACCCCATCCCCAACCACCCCACACTACACTCCTTTTATAGGGTACCACAGTTGTGACATTTCCTGTGGCAGAGCAGGAAGGGGCGGATCAGTGGGGCCTCCACAAGGTGATCTCATTTACAGGGCACTAGTAATTTAACTTGTTATAACAAGTTAAACAAAGCACAATTAAACCATTACTTGCATTTTTTTCCTTTTTTTTTCCTTCTAATTACTCTGACTAGGTTACAAACCCAGCAACTTATTTGGAATGGATTTCATTAACTGCAGGTACTGTGGAGCAATTTTCAGAAGGACAGTCTTACAGGATTTAGGACACTGTCCTACATGCTGGGCCTTTGGAGATCTTCGGTCTCAGCTCCGGGCAGCATGGGCAGAGATTGCACGCCTCAAATTTCATATTGAAGAGGAAATACATTATAAGAACCACCCGCCATTTCCCCAGCATCCAACAGAAAAACCTCGACCAAGAGAGGGAGTTGGTCCAGGAGGTTGGCAGGTGGTTAGGAGGAGCAAATCAGGTGCCCCATCACCTCTGCTCTCCAACACATTACCTCCAAAACCATATAAACGCTTAAACAGGTATCTGCCTCTATCTCTGAAATCAAATAAAGAGGCAGAAGACACTGCAGAGCAGGACACTGCGCACAGGAGCTAGCACAACAATACTCACCCAAATCAGGAACCAAACTAAACAAGCACAAAGGAAATCCAAAAACTTCTGATCATAGGAGACCTCCATGATTCGGGAGTTGATACCATCTCCAGCCAGGTGATGGTCAGATGTCTCCCAGGTACATCAGCATGGAGAGACACTGACCGCATTGCTAAAATTGTTCACAAAGCAGGAGAAAACATTGATGTCCTAGTACACATAGGGACTAATGATCTCGCCAGCCGGTCAGTTGTGGAGACCAAGGAACACCTGACTAAGCTGGGTGACAAACTATCATCTATTTCGTCCGGCATCTCCTTCTCTGAGATCCTGCCAGTCTGGGAGAAGGAACAGATGGACGGAAGGTCAGAGAAGGAGAGATAGGGAGCTAAACACGTGGCTCAAGGACTGGTGCCAGGAAAAGGACACAGATTTGTAGGAACTGGCAACAGTTCTGGGGCGAAAGTTCTTTAAATTTGATGGACTGCATCTGACTAAAGAGAGTCAGTGCATTGGGGCAGAAGTTTGACGTCTTTGCAGAATATTTAAACTAGCAAATGGGGAGAGGGGTGCAGCACCCCATACGTCGAATGGGAAGAACACCCCTCCCCCCTCAGCTAGTGGTCAAACAGGAATTCAGCGTGTTTGCCATTCATTTGCATCACCAGGTAAGAAAAAAGGTTTGTCTCCCCATACGATGCACAGGGGTAATGCCAAACTTCACCCAACAACTAACACACCAAAATCTGGCCAATGGAAAATCATGTACACAAATGCTCACAGCCTGGGAAATAAGATCCCAGACCTGCAGGCAATAATGTCAGAGGCTAAACTGGACATAGTAGCAATTAGTGAGACGTGGTTTACCAGTAACCACACTTGGGAGACTTCAGTACCTGGCTATGTATTGTTCAGAAGAGACCGAGGTGCAAAAGGGGGGAGGAGGCTCTGTATGTTAATGAAAATATCAAAGCTACAGAAATTCAGAATACACATAAGGAGCCAGAAGAACTGTGGGTCACCCTGGAAACAGGAAATGGGACAGCCATAAGAACTGGGGTTGTCTACAGGCCCCAGACCAGAGGGAGGACATAGACACATTACTGTTAGAAGATATACAAAACATGACAGCTAAAGGGAGGTTCTGATAATGGGAGACTTCAACATGCCAGATATAGATTGGTCAATACCAGCAGGGAACATCTGCCAGAACTAGACTCATAGTGGATTCCCTGCAGGGGAGGGCCTCAAACAACTGGTACAGCAACCCACAAGAGACAGGGCTATCCTAGATCTAGTACTGACTAACAAAGAAGGGATCACAGATCTCCAGGTAGAAGGTCACCTGGGGGCCAGTGACCATCACATGGTATGGTTCAATTTGGCTACTACACTCTAAATCATCCCATTCCAAGGCAAAAATATGGGACTTCAGAGGAGCTGACTTTGATAAGATGGCCAACAGAGTTAAGCTAGCCCTGGCAAAAAGAAACACAGGTGAGGAGGTACAGGCAAAGTGGGCAAGCATTAAGGATACAATACTTGAAGCAACATCCCATTGTGTTAGACAGAAAAGGAAGTGCAAAAGAAGAAGGAAACCACTTTGGTTCTCAAATACAGTAGCAGAAAAGGTCAGAGCCAAAAGGCTGGCCTTCAGAAAATATAAGGGAACAGTGCGGATGAAGATAGGGAGGCATACCAAACTGCCCTAAGGGAAGCAGGTAAGCAGTAAGGCAGGCAAAGTCCCAAACTGAGGAAACACTAGCACGAACAGTAAAAGAAGGTGACAAGACTTTCTATAGATACATTAGTGAAAGGAGAAAGTCCAGAGGGGTATTGCTAGTTTAATGGAGAAAAGGGAGCATGTGAGGAGGAGGACCCTGTAAAGGCATCTATCCTAAATAGATACTTTTGCTCAGTATTTACTGAAGAGAAGGTAGGGCAGGGCCCACAGCTCAGCATCATGGACACAGGGGGGAGGGAGGTGAGCACTACTCCCTTCACAAAAGAAAGGGTCCTACAAGAGCTTGCTAAGCTCAGGGTGGATAAGGCAATGGGACCTGATGGCATACATCCCAGGGTACTTAAGGAGCTAAAGGAGGAACTAGCAGAGCCATTAGCAGAATTGTTTAGTGAGTCTCTGAGCACAGGAGAGGTCCCAGAAGACTGGAGAAGGGTTATGTGATCCCGCCCACAAGAGTGGTAGCAGGGAGGAGGCGGGGAACTACAGACCAGTCAGTCTTACCTCAGTAGGGCAAGATTATGGAGGCATCCTTAAGGAAAGGATAGTGCAACACCTGGAATCCATAGGGCACAGGATCCAAGACAGCATGGGTTTACAAAGGAAGGTCCTGTCAAACTAATCTCATAGATTTCTTTGACTGGGTAACCAGAGTGGTGGACCAAGGGGGAGCAGTTGATGTCGCCTACCTTGACTTCAGCAAAGCTTTTGACACTGTTCCACATAGAAGATTGGTAAATAAGCTAGGTAGGCTCGGGGTGGGTCAGAAGTTGGTCAAC
Source organism: Neoceratodus forsteri (assembly GCA_016271365.2). Lineage (NCBI taxonomy): Eukaryota > Metazoa > Chordata > Ceratodontiformes > Ceratodontidae > Neoceratodus > Neoceratodus forsteri. Next base: position 1,259,460,722 of record CM028129.1, read on the forward strand.
TGGGTGGCAAACTGGTTGACTGGCAGAAAACAGAGAGTGGTGGTAAATGGTATACAGTCAGAAGAGATGCAAGTCACAAGTTGGGGTACCTCAGGGATCAGTCCTGGGGCCAGTCCTATTCAACATCTTCATTAGTGACCTCGCAGATGGACTAGAGGGTAAGGCTTGTCTGTTTGCAGATGACACCAAGATCTGCAACAGAGTAGATGATCCAGATGGGGTGGGCAGAATGAGAAGAGATCTGGATAAACTAGCAAAATGGTCAGAAGAGTGGCAACTGGGATTTAATGCAAAGAAGTGCAAAATCATGCACATAGGGAAGAGAAATCCTGAAGCCACTTATAGGCTGGGAGGAGTTGCTAGCAGTCACAAAGGAAGAAAGAGACTTGGCATCATCATCACTGATGACCTAAAATCATCCAAGCAGACCTCTAAAGCAGTAGGTAAGGCTAGGGGGTGTTAGGTGTATTAGTAGGGTATCACAAGTCGTAAGAGGAGGTAATAATCCTCTGTACAAGACATTGGTTAGGCCCCATCTGGAGTACTCGTGCAGTATTGGAGGCCACACCTTCACAAGGACATTAACCAAATTGAGGCAGTCCAGAGAAGGGCAACAAAATGGTGCAGGGACTGCATCAGAAGACATATGAGGACAGATTAACTGAGCTCAATATGTATACCCTTGAGCAAAGGAGGAGAGAGGTGATATGATCGAGACATTTAAACACCTTAAGGGCATAAACAAGGTGAAAGAGTCTAACATGTTTAAATATAAGAAAAATTGCAGGACAAGAGGACACAGCATGAGATTAGAGGAGGCCGATTAAGGGGGAATGTGAAATTCTTTTCACAGAAAGGGTGGTAGATGCATGGAATAGCTTACCACAAGAAGTGGTGGCTATGAATACAGTGCAGGGCTTCAAACAGGCATGGGATAGGCATAAGGAGCAATACAAATGACTATGAATAGATAGGTCACTGACAGAGCAAAGGCCGATGGCACATTTATAAGGTAGAAAAAGAAATGGGCAGACTGGATGGGCCTTGCGGTCCTTATCTGCCGTCAACTTCTATGTTTCTATGTCTATGTTTCAGACCTGGCAGGGGGATGTGCCGGCGCATCATCAGCTGCCCCCATTTGCGCCACACGTATATCATGTTATAGTCAGACAAGATGCGCTACTGCACTTCTCGTTTGAATATATTCAGTTTGTGCTCCAGCGCATCACAGTTGCATGGAGCAGCCACTTGCGCCCTTTCATGGTGCAGTTGGAATACCCTGCCCATATTTCTCAAGTATTGGCTAGAGGATAAAACCCCCTCCACTCAAGAATGGAAATACAATCTCTTAAGAGATTCTTAAAATAGAAAAACTACTGCTGGCCCACTAACGCAGGGGCAGAGTGCTGACCTGCGGCGCCGACAACCCAGGTTCAGGAACGGATCCAGGGACGTCGGAGGGCTGGCCGGGGGAGAAGGATCAAGCATCCCATGACTGCTCTCCTTCTCCAGGGGAGGAGGGTAGAGTGTCCAGTACACTATGGACACCCAGCGGAGGCTGGGCGGTACTGCAGCAGTCAGCATCGCTAGGGGGGCCATCATTGCACGTCCCCACCCCTGTATAGGAGAAAAAACAGCTGCCTACCATGTCCATGAAGCCAGTCCCTCTGCCTTAATCAGCCTCCAGGGCTGGCTCCAAAACCTAATACAGTGCTCGCGGCACTTGGGGCCGGTGCCGTGGCCCCGCCCTGGGGGGTAAGATAGGGGGCTTCGGGGAAGTTGCGGCCAAGTTGGAGGTGGAGGCAGTGGGGTCCGTGACCGGGCTGACGCAAGGTGGCAGATAGGCTACAAAGAAAAAAAAAACAAACTAGAAAAACTAGCTTTTTCCTTAAAAGATCAAGAGGACAAGTTTGATAAAAGATGAGGTGTCATATATAAGGTCCTAAGTGACTATGACAACCTGTCCCAGATAGCAATACAGCCCAATCCATCTGACTACCACAGGAGCCGACAGACAACAGGAGGTATATATAGGATAGGAGACCAGGTGTCAATCTGTAACTTAGGGAGCATGCTTTTGTTGTCCCTCTGTGCAGCCTGGTCAGTCACTGAGGTGGAAGGATAAATGTATGACTGGACATCGTGTTCGAAAACTGGCTCCTTATTTCTGTGAGCACATTGATTATGACATCAGTTGACTTCTGCTAGACTGATCAGTAGTGATGTCACAATCAGTGAGGTCACAATGCTGATGAGATATGAAGGGGAACAACATTAGATACGTTTGCTTCCAGGACAGTACTGTTCTATGTATCACCCCTAATACTCTTGGGTAGAAACCTACAGAACCTTCTAATCTGGAAAAAGATAAAACTATTTAAAATATAAAATGCAACAAGTAACAACTGTCTACTAAAAATTAATAAAATGTTCTGTCTGCTGTTTATGTTGCTACTAGATCTTAGTTGAAAGATCAGCCACTGCCAACCTGACAGCTTACTACAACAGTGAGATGAAAGTACAGTTACGTAAGAACTTACCGTAACAACAGATCTTCGAGAGAGGCTCTTGCAGTAGGTATTCACATATAGGACTAAGCCACTAGGCATCAGGACCCCACAGAAAAACTTCTAGCTAGCAGTCTCTGGCGGGGGACCACCCCACGTCAGGTGACCGGCGTCAGCCGATGTCAGTATAAAGGGGCGGTCCCCCACACCTGCCCTCCAGTTCTTTGCCGCCCAAAGCCAGAAAGGCATGACAGGAGAGAAGAGGATATGCCCCCACAGACAAAAAGGAGAAACTGAGGGGGACGGAGGGAGGGAAGATAATACCTTCTGCAAGAGCCTCTCTCAAAGATCTACTGTTATGGTAAGTTCTTACGTAACTGTACTATCTTACTTCGAGAGGGCTCTTGCAGTAGGTATTCACATATAGGACTGATTTCCAAGCAGTATGGAACAAAGAGAAAAAATGAGAGGAGGAATCATCATCCACAGATGATGGAAAGTCTGATCAGGGATCACAAAAGGAGTCTCTGCAGAATAGCCAATCCGAAGCCTGCTCTGCGACGAGAGGCAATGTCCAAACTGTAATGTTTCGTGAAAGTATGGATGGAAGTACAAGTTACGGCTGCACAGATTTCTTCCGCTTAGACATTCCTGAAACAAGCAGCAGAGGCAGCTACCCCCTGGTAGAGTGGCCTCTGACCTGACCCGGTAGGGTCTTGTTATACTTTTCGTAACAGAAAGTGATACAATTCACTAACCAGTAAGAAAGGCATTGTTTGGAAACAGCATTGCCTTCTCGTTTGTTAGCGAAAGAAACAAGAGTTTTTTGTTTTTTTTAACTTTCTATTTTCCTCCTTACCCGTCCGGAGCCACACTGCCGGAACTCCCTGTCTTGCGCCCCCCCGCATGCCCCATTGAGCCGTGGTTATATCCCCCAGGTGGGTACGGGGGGGCCAGGACACCCCGATATCTTCTTGTCTCGTCGGGTCCCCTGGTGGTCAGGCAGGCAGTCGCAATCAGGGCAGACACTGGAGCTCCGTCTACCCGTGCTCCGGCGGCGCTTTTTCCCTTTTCCTCTTCTGTGTGGTGTGAGCCCTGACGTCAAGGCATTACGCTGATGTCCACCACACAGCTCCCACTAGTCTGTCCTACCAGCTTGCTGTACCTCGGGCCTCTGCCCAGGGTCAGACAAGCCGCAGATCCTGTCACTCCCGGGAGAAGACGAGTAGTCCCTGGGACACTCAAGCCTTCTCCCCCGGCAGGCCCTCCAGTGACCCGAGTCCACTCCCAAACCCGGGTCGCCGGCGTCGCAAGCTGAAATCCAACCGCTGAGCTGACAGGCCAGCCAGAAACAAAGAGTTGATCCGTCTTTCTGAGATCCTTAGTCCTATTGGTATAGTATCACAGCATTCTGTGCACATCCAAGATGTGCAGAAGATACTCTCCATGACTGGAATATTCTGTGAAGAATGCAGGAAGTTCAATGGATTGATTTAACGTGGATTAAGCCACCACCTTTGGAAGAAACTTGGGATTAGTGCGCATGGCCACCCTTTCCCTGTGAAAAATCAAGTATGGGATTTTGCACATTAGGGCTTGCAGCGTGGAGATTCTCCAAGTGGAGGTAATGGCCATTAGAAACAGTGTCTTCCAAGAAAGAAACTTTAAATCTGCCTCAGCTGCCGGTTCGAAAGGAGGCAGTGTGAGCTTCTCTAGGATAAAGTTTAAGTCCCAAGGAGGAGCAGGCTTGTGGATCGGGGGCCCTTAAATGGAGAATCCCTCTCAAGAAAGTCTTGGAGGCTTCCAACTGAACAAAAGTCCTGTCTCTGAAGGGGATGTGGTGGGCTGATATAGCTGCCATATGTACCGTCACAGAGTAGTAGCTAAGCCCAAGTCATACAGATGTCTCAGGTAATCTAGGACTTTGTTCGCTGGGAAGGAGAAAGGTTCTAAATCCTTGGAGCCAGCCCAAACAGCGAAATGCTTCCACTTCATAGCATAGGTAGACTTGGTGGAAGGCTTTCTGGCCTCCACCAGAATATCCGCTACTAAGGGGGAAACGCTAAAGCGTGCCTTGGCTACATCTGTAGGAGCCACGCATGAAGGTGGAGTGATCTGAGGCCTGGATAGATCAGGGTCCCATGATTCTAGGTCAGCAAATGCTGCAACAGAAGTAGAGGAAGAGGAGGTTCCTCGGAAAACTGTTGCAGAAGAGAGAACCAAACTTGCCTCGGCCAGAAGGGAGCGATGAGAATCATTCACGCCCCTTCAGCCCAAAGTTTGTTGAGTACTCTCAGAATCAAAGGAATGGGAAGGAAGGAGTAAACGAACCGCTCTTTCAAGAGAGAGATAGCATGTCCCACCAAAAACGCCTCGCCCCGTAGCGCAGCAAAGGTCAGGCGGAAGTTTGGCATTGTTGGGGAAGCGAAGAGGTCCACTTGAGGAGTCCCCTACTGTTGGAAGATGTCGTCTACAACGTCTTGATCGAGATCCCACTCGTGAGACCTGGCCAACGAGCAACTGGGGGCGTCTGCCAGAGTATTCTCCACTCCTGGAACGTGGACAGCCATCAGATGCAGGTTGTGCTGAGATGCCCAGTACCAGACCCTCATTGCTTCCTGGCAGAGGGGATAGGAATGAGTTTTCCTCCCTGTTTGTTGAGGTACCAGACTACACACGTTGTCTGACTGGATCAGGAGATGACAGGGAAGAATGACCAGAAGGAGAGCCTGAAGGGCACAGAGAACTGCCCTCAGCTCGAGGACATTTATGTGAAGCTTCTGTTCGAACTGAGACCAGCTGCCCTGGGTCCTGCGGGACCCCAGATTGGCAGCACAGCCTGCCCCAGACCCTTTTGTCGTCAGAGTTTGGATGTTTTGGGGGGGGGGGTACAGAACGGGACTCCTTGGTTGAGGAGTTCCTGAACCGTCCACCACTGCAAGTCCCTGATCATCGGCTCCGACATTAAGGACCTCGTGGTCCAGGTCGTCTCGAGACTGGTCCCACTGGGACCTTAAAGTCCACTGGGAGATTCTCATGTGAAGCCGTGCTAGTGGGACAGTGGGAATGGCAGCCGCCATTAGCCTCAGAAGGCGAAGGATCTTCCTGGCTCCGACCCATCTGAGACCTGACAAGAAACGAGCTTGACTTGAAAGCGTCTCGACTCTGTCTGGGGGCACAAAAGCTTTGCCTAGGGTCGTGTCCAACACTGCCCCTATGAACTGCAGCTATTGGCAAGGGACCAGGTGGGACTTGGCTTGGCTGACTGTGATACCCAGGCTGGAGAAAGCTTGCAGGGTGAGAGAAAGGGAGCGTAAGAGTTCCTCCCAGGATGGAGCTGCTAGAAGCCAGTCGTCCAGGTAGGGAAAGACTTGAACTCCCTGGGTACGCAGGAAGGCCACCACTACCGCCAGGCATTTGGTAAATACTCAGGGAGCCAAGGAAAGGCCAAATGGGAGGCCCTGAACTGACAGTGTGACCCCTGAAAACAAAAATGGAGGTACCTGCGGTGGGAATGGCATATGGGGATATGGAGGTATGCATCCTGCATATCCAAGGCGCAGAGCCACAATCCCGGTCGAAGCATGGGAAGAAGACTCGGTAGTGAGAGCATTCGGAACTGTTTGTATTCCACAAACTGACTGAGGGAGCTGAGATCTAATATGGGTCTCGCATCTCCAGTCTTCTTTGGTACTAGAAAGAAATGGGAATAGTAACCTGTCTCCTGTAGGTGGGAAGGGACAGGTTCTATTGCTTCCTTCAAAAGAAGAGAGCGGATTTCCTCTAGTACCAACTGGGGTCTGTGAGGAGGTTTTTCAATGAACTTATCCAGTGCCCTGCTGATACCAGCTGAAGCACCCAAGTATCTGCCGTTATCCTCTCCCAACCCAGCAGATGGGAGGGAAATCTCCCCCTTACCGGTTCCTCTGAAATTGACAAAGGCAGTGGGAGAGGCAGGAAGTCAGGAGACAGAGGGCAGAGCAGCGGCCGAAGCTCCGGAGGCTTTTGTGCTGGGGGGAGCTTTGGCTGCTGACGTGGCTCTACGCTTATTCAGGCATTTAGCTTATGTTTGTTTTTGGAGGCTTTGGCGCTGAAAGGGACGTTTCTGCCCTTGGGAGGATTTGTACATTGTCTGGACAGATTTCAATGCCAAACCTTTATCCTGCAATTCGGTAATGATGTCCTAGACGTTGCCACAGAAAGGCACAGATCCCCCTAAGACAGCATCATGAATCGCAGTCTGCACTTCAGGGGCCAAACCTGACATGCGGAGCCCAGCATGGTGCCATAGGCCTATGGCAAAAGCCGAACTCCTACCTGCCATGTCCACTGCGTCGTAGGTAGCACGAAGCATGTGTCTATAGGCTGAATGCGTAAAATGGACCAGGTCTCCCAGTTCCTGTTTAGTCTGGGAATCTGGGAAGGAATCCAGTTTTGCTTCCACCTGACGGAGGACGGACCTCTGGTAGTTCCCCATAAGACCGACGTAATTTAGGGCCCTCATACCCAGAGTGGAAGAAGCATAAATCTTCTTCCCATACTGGTCCAGAAGTCATGATTCCACGTCAGAAGGCGACGAGCTGAGGTGCTTTGGACTGGCAGATCGGTCGTGAGCGGTGCTAATCACCACCGAATCCGCCTTGGGGTAAAGACTAAGGAAGTCTTTAACCTCTGGAGCCTGGTATAGCCTATCTGCCTTTCTACGGAGAGAGGCTAACGAGGAAGGCTGTTTCCAAATAGTGGAGAAAAGATCCGTGAGAGGCTCGATCCAGAGTGGAATCATGGTGGGAGAGGTCTCTAGGAGGTCCAGATGAGCAGCAAGTTTTTTACGCTGGGGATCTGGCTCCACTGATTGCCACTCACAAGCGGACTGGATCTTCTTCAACAGCTCCAGAAAGGAAGGGTCCTCCAGCAGAGACTTCGGAGAGCCCTGCAACCTAGGGTTTTCTGGAGTATGTGGCTCGTCCCCAGGATCAGAGTGGCCAGAATCCGAATACGAATCTGATGGCTCCGATGAAGATGAAGAGTTGTCCCTGTGTGGGGGTGGATCGTCCCCTCTAGGGGTACCCCGGGGAAGCATATCTTCCCTAGCCCACGATCCAGATAGTTCTGCCCTGGCATCGGGTAAAGGAGGAGGAGTCTCTTCTCGCTAACGTAAGGGGTCCAGTGTCAGCAAACAACTTTCGACCTCCCTGGTGAGCTGGGTTTTAGCCTCAGCCCATCAGGAGGCCAAAACCTCCCTCAAGTCCACCTGAGGCTGCGGAGGAGGAGGAGGGGGGCTCAGATATGGGTAACCTGGAAACCCGTAATAAGGGTACCCATAACCCGATGGTGGGAGGCCTGGCATCGGGTACTGAGGTGCCGGGTACTGCGGCATCAGGTACTGAGGAGCCGGATACTGTGGCGTCGGGTATCCAGGCGTCAGTGGCTCTGACAGAGTGGAAGGTCCTGCCGTCAGCCCTGGAGGCGGACTGGACGGATCAGACGTCGGCCCAGAGTAGGCGGACCCACAGGAGGGTCCGGGAGCCCAGCCGGCCCTGACGGCCCAGCGGGTCTGCCGTCGGGGAGCAGAATGTCGGAGGATGACGTCGGGTTATCTGGCTTCGGGGCACTTCTGACGACACAGTTCCAGCATCCTCGACCCCAGCCAGTGAGGGAGGAGCAGATTCCCTGGGAGTTGAAGGAGACAAGGGGACCTCAGAGGATAACGCAACCGGAGTGTACTGCGGTGACTCCTGGATGTCAGGCATGGTGTCAGAGCCTGAAGTGGGGTCGCAGGCTGGGCGGTCGTCCGAGGAATCGATGGCCGACTTATCAACCGTGTCCGGGTGGACGTCAGACATACTGGACCCACTCTTATTGGTAGGCCGAGGTTTAGGGGCCGTAGCGGGAGTGGAGGCCTCCTTTTCCCCAGAGGCTCCCAGCTGGCCCTAGCACAAGCCTGTTGGGGATGTTGACGCCGGCTTATTTACCACCAAGGCGGCCGTCGAAGGACGATCCCACGGAGGGTAAGTTACCTGAAGGGCCACGACTCCAGCCAAAGTCGCGGCCGCTGTGGACGACGAGTCCCGGTCTCGGTGTTTCTCCTTGTCCCTCTTCTTTTAATGATGACCCTCAGGAGAAGTGGACGCCTGCCTCCATTACTTCAATTCTTTCTCCATGGATGTCATTTTCCTTTTTAACAAATGGGCCTCCAGGAACTGTTGTCTTCATTTCCAGGTAGCAGAACTGAATTTTCAGCAGTGCTCGCACTCCTCCACACGGTGGTCCGGGCCTAAGCAAAAAAGACAGAGAGAATGGCCATCCTTGTGAGGAAGCTGGGATCCACACGAGTCTCACTTGTTCTTATGCGATTCAGAGGGTGTCGGGGACAACATACACAGCGAGGTAATTTAACAAATATTTGAGAGAAACTAAATAAATATCGAAAAAAGAGTAATATTCATCCAAAATGGCGAGACAAGTGAGTGCTGTTTTTCTGCGAAGTACTTTCGCAAGCCAACAGCGGGAAAGAACCGGAGGGCAGGCGTGGGGGACCCACCCTTTATACTGACGTCGGCTGACGCCGGTCACCTGACGTGGGGGCGGTCCTCCGTCAGAGATCGCTAGCTAGAAGTTTTTCCGTGGGGTCCTGACGCCTGGTGGCTTAGTCCTATATGTGAATACCTACTGCAAGAGCCCTCTCGAAGTAAGATCATCCAATACAATCAGGGTTTCGTATCAATAGCTGTGTGTGGCAGTGAATCCCACACCATCACCACCACCAATATACCCAATCCAGTTTAATCAGAAGAAATAAAAGGCAGTCTAACCTAGAGGTTAGAGTCCAAACTATAAACCTGGAGAACCAGCAGACCTGGGTTTGAAACCCACAACAGCCACTTGCATACTGTGTGATTTAAGCAAGTCAATCACTTATCCTTCCAGTGCACCTGAAAACGAGCTTCGACTCTGTGTGCCCTTCCTGGCCAAAAAAGTCTAAATAAATTAATAAAAAAACATGAGGCAGAATACTATCTCACAGCCGAGTCCCCTCCTGAGGGAATCCGTGACATTCATACCAAAAGTCAGTCATCAAGGTTCCATAAAAAGTCTTCTTTTCAGGACCTAACCAGGCCTTCCGTAATCCAAGTCCTGATTGATAGTCACATAAGTAGATGTTGGTTGAAAACAGAAATTCATACTGCCTTTTAAAATCTTGTGCAGAAGTCTTATCTTAACACATCATTAGGGATGGGCGTTGCTAGAAATTCATATTGCCTTTTAGAATCCTGTATACATGCCCCATCATTACACACATCATTAGGTATGGGTGTTCGTACATCTTTGTAGATTTCAACTGTTTTAAATCCCTCATTACTCAGTCAACCAGCTACTGCGAAACAGTAAATCTGACATTCGCTGCGAACGAGAGGACAAGAAAGAAGACTGAGATTTGGTTCAAGCTTTTCACTGCAGATAAAAGTTTTTTAACTTTGTCCGATAGTGTTGAATTTCATGAAATAGTCATTAAATATATTTCCATCACAGTAAACCAAAAATGTGAATAGCTCTAGTAGACAAAATAAAAGGGGATCTTCTACAAGCAATAGAAAATTCAGTACATTACCCCTTATAAGCTATTTTGTCAGTGTCCCCCTTCATCTTGCTGCTGCCTGTCCTGCTGAGATTTGTCAAGCTTCTTGCCTGCAATAAAATGTAACTGCTCCAGATCATAAACTATTTATTGTTGCCAAAAACAATTTGCCACTTAGTAGGATATACTGTGAAGAAAGTTTCTCCCAACTCTAGTAAGTCTTCAGGAGCTAAAAATCACCACTGTGTGGCAAAGATATGTTCGGAAATAGACACCAAAGTTTTATAAATGCAAGAGCCACTTTGCTAACGGCTATCCATCTCAAATGCAGGTGCTACAAAAATAGTAGCATTCTTCAGTCCTCCTGCACTAGGTTCCAGATTTCCAGCAGAAACTACTACACTACTCTCCACATTTACACTGGTCTCTTAAGCTTGTGTGCAATTCGGTCATCCCATGATAACCTAACTTGAACGGCCCTCTGAAAGCCTGTGTCACAAAAGGAAGATGGTCTCACATTACTTACTTTATTTATTTCAAAACTGGTGACCAGGAAAGGCACACTGAGCCAAAGCTTGTTTCCAGGCCCAACCTGGAAGCGAGGAAAACCAAAGGAAATGCATACTACAAGCAACAGAGTTTATACAGAATACATAACACAAGCAAGCAGTGGTTATAAAGCAGTAATCATACTACTGTAAATACTAGAAGTTGAGAATGCAAAGCAGCAAGTGGTATATGCAAATCAAACATGGTAACAGCAGAGCAGCTAAAGACAACAATAGTGTGGCAACAATGCAGCATAACAAATTCAGCAAGGCTAACACTGGATAAGGACAGCAAGCTAGAGTTAGGTGTCAGCTAAGTGTGGAAAGGCACAAACAGAAGAGAAGTGATCACGCAGAAGCATCTTAAAGAAGTAGTAGGAGAGAACTAGTCTAATAAGAGGGGGACAGGGTTCAAGACAGAGGGCAGTCGAACAGAGAAGGAGGTCTGGCCTATGGACAAGGAACAATGAGGAGTAATAAAAGAATGAGAAGCTGAAGAGGGAAAAGAATAAGTGGAGGGCACCGCTGGAGAGACAAGGTCAGAGAGGTAGGAGCGTAAGGCACAAAATCTGGAGAGAAAGGGAACACAATGGGACAAAGGTCTTGAATACAGGAAGGGGAGACAAAGAGGAGATGGTGCAGGGAGAAATGAGGAGTAAGAAGGGAACCAGTGGCAAAACAGCAGCAGGACTGAAAGAGGACTGGGCAAAGGATGGAACCTTGGGGCACACCAGAGCTGTTGGGGAGGGGAGATGAGAAGGAGTCCCCCGCCTAGACCGAGTGAACCAGGACTGGAATCACTTGAGGATGGTGACTGAGAGCTGAAAGGGGGAAGAGGAAGGAGGAGTCAAGAAAAGTTAGAGAGCTGGGTGAAAACCAGTTTTTCCCGCAGTTTAGCCAGAGAGGCTAAACTGCAGATTAACTGGAATAGATTTAATAACTCTAAAAACATTTCTTTCAACAAATTTTATTTATGGAAGGAATGTCCTGATCCAGAACATTATCGAAGCAAACAATAGTAAGTTTCTGAATTCAACAAGTTTTCTTAATTCTCAGTCTTGAGTTGGACAACTGTTGCACTGTACACATCTGTAGTAGTCAGAATTTCCAGAGATACAAAATTTGTTTGCCACTTCTCATCCATTTGCCTTTAACAGAACTAGCTTACCAAGAATGCTAGTTTTTTTTTTTCAAGCTCAGTCTTGTCTGTTTTGAGCTTTAACTCATTCATCTTCTTGTCAAAGCGTTAGAAAAGCAATTGAACAGAGTTGGTAACATCCTGCAGGGATGTTACATTTTTGGGCTTTACTTCAGGTGTAAACTGGGCTACTACAGGCCTTTTCCATGGGGCGTACGTCTCTCCGAAATGCTGTGGCCACGGTCATCTCATTCACACCTTCAACCATATTACCAGCTTTCTTCAGGCTATGGCTGTTTCAGCACACAAATTTGTCCACAACCACTGTGTTTAGCAAAAGTGTTACTCTCAGCTGAAGAGGATTTTTTTTTTTTTTCAAAGACTTCTCACCCAAGCACTAAATTGAGAAAGCAACAGAATGCAGCCAGCTCTACAACTACATTGGATACCACCCCCAACCAGCAATACATTTCTTATCTCGGATAAAGCCAACTCACCAAGTGTACTCAAAATTATTTTTATTGCTCAAATCAATTAAGCTGAAATGCAGTGTCTATATCAGTTCCCAAACGTTTCGGACATTAGTCCTTCACCAGTCAGAAACACTATCTAAAATGTTAAACAACAAAATACATATTCAATTTCTTTTAATTACATATATTTCAATTCTCAAATAATTAATTTTTATTTTATAATTAAGAGCTAATTCCTCACCATTCACTTTCTCAGTTTATCATATTTGTTGAAGTGTTATTGTTAAAGGGTAATTAGCTTCCTGTAAAAATTCCAAATACAGTGTCGTGGATAAACCAAGAAAAGAGATCACTTTTCACAAATAGGGTGGCTGTTCCAGAGCGCTAGAAACTGGCATTCAACAAGGGTGCAGCTGTGCAGGAAAACAGAATTGCATGATATGCAAAGTATACTTTTTTTTTTTTTTAATTTTTGGACCAATGTCCCTGCTGCATTGCTGGCGTATTGCAGATCGATCTGTTTTCAAACTTTATGGGACAAAAAGGACTTAAAATGGGAGCTGTTATTTACAAAAAAACAAACAAAAAAACCCCACCTCTACTGCAATCCATTCTACAACTGATAGTGGTCCCGTCCCACAGAATCTTAAGTATTTACAGTAGGTGCAAGGACCATCCAAGTCGCAATAAATTATTTTCTCTGAACTTGTCTCCACTGCTGGAGAAAATAAAAGAAGACTTTACTGGATGCACATTCTGCTTACCTACTGTACAAATGGGTTTGTCTTTTCCTAATGTTTAAGCTTATTACTGGGTAGCACCAATGTATTAGCTTTGGGAATGGTTTCAGCACATGCCTATACAATGAGAGATTGAATAAAAAGATGCCACATAATCTCCTGAATGTTTTATACACTGTTGTAACCAAACAGGAAACCCAAAAAGAATATGTTAACCCTCATACAACTGTGTCATCAATCCACCCTTAGTGCAGTGAAAATTATCATATGCATCAAGACAAATGATCACCATGGACACCAATTATGAAATAGGAAATTTCCTTTCGAATAGGGAGACTTGGATTTTCAAAGCTGGGCTAGAAGGCGTTTACACCAAATTAGTGCTTTGTGTGATATGCCACAGCCCTTTTCCGACTAATTATAACTTTTCCTCAATACAATGTGACATCTAAGAATACTGTATAACAGACAGTTAACTCAGTTTGTTCATAGTTTCTGAGTCGTTTTTCACACAGAACCATACAGAATGACTTTTCAGGAACTCCAAGCTTTGTTCTTGTGGGTCTGTGATGATGATTGGCTACTACTATGAAAGACAACAAAAATGTTTTACAATTATATAGGTTCTATAAGAGGAAACATCAATGCAGTAGGCCCAATTCTGACAAAGAAGGGTCTAGTAAACAAAGAAGATGACGTGGCCACTGAACTCAACAAGTACTTTCTCAGTGTTTACAAAGAAAAACAGATTTCGAATAAAAACCCTCTCCAACAGGTAGACTTCCCTCATTTTACTCAGAGGGGGTAATCGATGTTATTAACTCTATTAAAACAACTAGTTCAGTGGAACCCGATGGATTAACCCCTAGATTTATAAAGGAATCAGCGTTACAACTGGCAGGTCCAATCTCAATACTCTTTAATACTTCACCCTAAGAAGGGAAAATAATAAAGTAAATGGAACAAGGCCTTAATTACACCAATACATAAAGGAGGTAACAAACAGAATATGAAGAACTACAGGCCCATTAGTTTAACATCAGTCTTGGGTAAAGTGTTAGAAAGGGTGCTGTATAAACGTATCACAGAACATCTGCAACAAATTGGGCATATAGATCCAACTCAGCATGGCTTCCTCTCAGGCAGGTCCTGTTTGACTAACTTACTACAGTTCTTCAAACCTGTTAGTGCCGCACTCGATAAAAGAATTCCCATAGACGTGGTCTTTCTGGATTTTTCAAAGACGTTTAACATGGTTTCCCATAAGATCAGAGTGGAAGAACTGATTAGGTTACAATTCCATCCTAACATCATAAGGTGGATAAACTCATGGTAGGATAACAGGAAACAACGTGTATCCATTAGGGGATTTATATCGGAATGGGGCCCAGTAACAAGTGGAGTCCCTCAGGGCTCTGTTCTGGGCCCTATCCTTTTTAATATACTGGTTATCAACAATGAAAACATCCCACAGTACATGGTTGAACAAATACGCCAATGATTGTAAGATCGGTGCTATGGTTACTGACTTGGACACTGCTGTAACATTCCAGGAAAACTTAGATCAACTTGCAAAATGGGTTCATGATTATAAATTAATCTTTACTGAATCCAAATGTCAGGTAATGTACCTAGGTTGTAACAACCCTGGATATCATTATACACTAAACGGCATTTTTTAACAAGAAACAGCTAACAAAAAGGATCTAGGAGTCTATGTAACAACAGATCTAAAGTTTGATAAATATGTTCATGAAACAACACAATTTTTTTTACAGAATCCACAGATGTATTTTAAGGAACATAAAGAGTAGGGACTCTGAAGTCATCATCCCACGGTATACTTCCTTGGTTAGGCCACATCTAGAGTATTGCTCTCCTTTTTGGGCTCCATATGCAATTGAAAGTAAAAACAAACTAGAAAAAGTCCAGAAGCAAGTTACAAGGCGGGTTAAAATTTGGATAAAATGCAATATGATGACAGGCTCAGACACTTAAACGTATACTCTATGGAATATAGGAAAATGAGGGGAGACGTGGGTCTCACATTTAAAGCATATCATGAAGATACCTTATTGGAAACAATAGGTCTTGTTAAACACACAAATAACAATACTAGGTCTCATAATAATAAGTTAAGAGCAGAGGTTAACAAGACTCATAAAAGGAGCCAGCGGTATAGCCAGAGAGTTATTACCCTATGGAACACACTCCCTAGAAGTACAGTAGAAAGTAACAACATGAAAACTTTTAAAAATAGATTAGACAGATTTATGGGAAATAAAAAGGTTTTATTCCACCATTAAAACTAGTGCATGGTGGCAAGTTCACTAAAGGACCTCGGTCTACTGAACTTGAAATCCTCTATGAAACTATGAATGAAACCTTTGGTGTCCTAACAACCCTTTAACGTAAATTAATTATTCTGTACCTACATAACTGAAGAGTTGTATTACAGCTAATGACAATGACAATCTTCTCTCTTAAAATGTGCTGGAAGCTGAATTGGGACTGTCCACTTCCAGAAAAGAACTGCTTTCTCAAATATAAAATACTTGACTGCTATTTACGTACACTTCACATAATGTTACAAACAATGTGGGAGACTTGTGAGTGTGCCTTTGCTAGATGAGATATGAGAGATGTGTTAATTTTTTCCCCCATAAGCACCGTCTCCTTGGGACTTGTACCCCATCAGGCTTCAGTATGTCAGGCCCCATCAAATCACCAACCCTAGGACTTACCTCCGCTGGCAATCCCCTATGAATTATCCCTCAGGGCGGGTCCATCACAGCTGGCAAGACCCCTTTGGAACATGCTCCAGAGGAGGGTGCCTAGTCAGTGGGTGTGGGGCCTGTGGCAGAGCAAGCTGTCACCCTGTTCAGTTCCAACCAGTCCTCCTCCTGCTTTTCACACCGGCTGCCAAGCATGCAGATGATGCAGGCACAAATGTGTGGGAGGCACACCCCTGCTGGCAGCCAATCCCCGACACCAATCTCACTGCCCTGCAACCTAACCTCCCCTAAGAGAAAGGTATAAAGCGGAGCACACGTACCATCCTCTCAGGGAGAGGAGAGCATTCCCTCGGACGCTGGATCCCCCCTTCCACCAACCTTCGGATGACCAGTGCTCTCTTCCAAACGCAGGTCTCCAGCGTGGCAGGCGGTAGTGCTAACACCGAGCCACAGGGCCAGTAGATGTGTTAATTTTTTAAATATTTCTATGAACAACAGGTCATAGCACGTTTATTTTAATATACTGCATGGAGGTTATTGGACACCACGTGGACTCTACACATGAATGTTTTGGTTCCAAGTAACTGTGACTGAGGGTGCTTGGTGGAAGGCACCTTTTTTCATGTCAGTTATGTTCCCTAAATGGGTTCCCTTTCGCAGGCCAGTTTTCCGAGCATCGAGGAAGATATTATTTATACCACTTTTTCTCCAGCACCAGAAATGGTGGTATTCTGAATAAATTTATTTTATTTATTTCGTTTTTTTGACCAGGTAAGTGCACTAGACAAATCCTGCCTATTTTCAACACGACCCGGGGGAAGGGGATACAGATGAATGCCAACTGACCTTGAACCAGATTAAGCTGTTGGTGGTATTTTTAGTGAATGAAGGAAATTTGGCCAGGACACCGGGGAAATTCCCCTACTCTTTTCGATAAGTGCCATGGGATCTTTAACATCCACCTGAACTACCACCAATCTAGGCAGATGGGACCTCGGTTTAACGTCTCATCCGAAAGACGGCACCTCAGAAGTGCAGCACCCCTCTCATGCTGCACTGCAGTGTCAGTACTGGGATATTAACCCAAGTGCCAGATGTGGGAACTGAACCCACAGCCCTCTGATCTCCCCGCCTCAGAGGCGAGTGTGCTGCCTACTGAGCCACTGACACTGCAAAAGTGTCACTGGCAGTGGTGAGATTTGAACCCACGCCCCCAAAGAGACTGGAGCCTAGATCCAGCGCCTTAGACCGCTCGGCCACACTACTGCAGTCAATGTTTCAGATTCTGTGCCTTTACAGGCAAAAGGGTCATTTGGGGTATAATTATTCATGCCTACAAAATCATGGTACCTCTGAGAGATCGAATACAGCAACCACTTTCAATCTGTGGCCAAATTTAATCATGGACTGTATGTCCCTTGAGAGAATCTGCAGGAGTTCAATAATGAAACGCATAAAGGAGAACAACACATTGCAAAAGAGGCACAAGGTGCTGTCTGCAAGCCAAACTGCTGAGCACAAAACTCCACAAAGGCAAAGTGGGGTACCGCAGGGTTCAGTATTAGGACCAGTCCTCTTCAATGTCTTTATAAGCGACATTGCAGAGGGACTGGAAGGAAAAGTATGTCTCTTTGCAGATGACACAAAGATCTGCAACAGAGTTGATGCACAAGGTGGGGTGGAAAGGATGAAAAGGACTTGGCAAGGTTAGAGGAATGGTCAAATGTATGGCAGCTTAGATTCAATGCTAAGAAGTGCAAGGTAATGCACCTGGGAAACAAAAACCTAGGGAAGAGTACACAATGGGGTGAGATACTAACGACAACAAAATGGAAAGGGACCTGGGGTAGTCATATCAGATGACCTAAAGGTGGGCAAGCAATGTGAGAGGGCAGCAAGGAGGGCTGGGGATATTGGGATGCACAGGAGAGGCATCACCAGTAGAAAACAGGAAGTTATTATCCCTCTGTACAGACAGCTGGTCAGACCCATCTGGAGTACTGGCAGTTCTGGAGACCCAGTCTTCGGAAAGACATAGACAGGATGGAAGCTGTCCAGAGGAGGGTAACTAAAATGGTGCAGGGTCTGCACCAGAAGACATATGAAGAGAGACTAAAGGAGCTTAATATGTATAGCCTCGAGGAAAGGAGGAGAGGGGTGACATGATAGAAACTTTCAAGTACCTCAAGGGAATCAACAAAGTACAAGAGGGTAGCATCTTTCAAAAAAAGAGGTGTGCAAGAACAAGGGGGCACAATTTGAAGATAGAGGTGGGTGCTCAGAGGTAATTTAAGGAAGTATTTTTTCACAGAGAGGGTTGTGGATGCATGGAACGGCCTTCCGGAGGAGGTTGTGGAGTCAAAAACAGTGGTGGAATTCAAGCATGCATGGGACAGTCATAAGGCAATTCTAGGGGATGGGGGTAGGAAGAAGAAGTAGGCTGCTGGTAACTAGGATCTGCAGCTTATCCAGTAGGCAGGGAAATGGGCAGACTGGGTGTGCCAAGCGGTCCTTATCTGCCGTCAAATTCTATGTTTCTATGTTTCTAGGCAGACGCACATGAGTCTAACTAAAAAGTAAATGCAAAATGTAAAAAAAATTGTGGGGTGTCATGGAATTTACAAATAGTAATAAGCAAAAATCCCCACAGAGCTCCGGAGCAAATTCCCAAAGTTTGGCAGCAATGCTACCATCCAGAAAGCCAAGCCAACAGGGTCTCTAAAGCAGATTATGTGATCTGATGGTGACGGCATGTACGTTATCCAAATATTGTAATATTTTGGGACATTCCTACATCTTATTTTATTCCATATAGTATGCAGACTTTTTTGGGGGGTGGTATCTCTGCATCTGTTATTAGTAAAGTTCTGTTTTCTATGTTTGATTCATCCAGGGTATATTTATGGACACATTTTGCAAAATGTAATACTTTGCTGAAAAAATACACCATGGGGAAGTTTTACAGAAGGGTCATATTTATAAATAACATTAGCGCCACTGAGAGAGATCAGTGGGCAGGCTGCCGCTGTGCAAAAACTAAAGAGAGTATCACAGACTATTTCAGTCAGTGAGAAAGAAAAACCGTGAATCAAGGAACAGATCACAAAAGTAATACAATGGCAAACCTGTGAACATTGAAACTTGTAGTTGCAGATTATAAAATGGGTAGGCTAAACCAGCCAATCAGAGATGAAGCTCACCATGCATGAAATATGTTCCATGCATGGTTAAAAAAAAAAGGACGGCAGTAAAAAGGCTGAAATCATCAAGGCTTAGAACGTTGGCATTTAAAAATGCCGCCATTGTTGTTTCCTCGCTAAAAGCAGTTCTCCCATGGCTGAACCTGCTCATTCACTCACTTTGCAATCCTCTCTGTGGGAATCAATTTGTATTTCTTGCAAAATGACTAATAAAATAAAAAAAGCCATCCTGAGACAGCCCTGGGATAAAGTTAGCTCTGCTCAGCAGTCTATGGGGATTTATTCGGGCTCTCGTGTCCTAGCTTTCACTTCCTGGTTACAGGTCGGTGCCAAAACATCTTCCTAAGTGAGATCTGGGACTCCTGGACCTAATCTACCCTGGTCCCCGATACTGTCACTCTCCCTGTTCTACCCCATTACTACCACCCGCATGTCTCCCCCATCTATGGGCTCTCCCCCTCACCTGTCGACACCAACGGCTCCCTTTCCGCTGACTGTGGCTCCCTGGCAGGAGCAGCAGCACTGATGACGGCGGTCCTGGACCCCGGGGGTTGGAGGTTGGCAGACAGTAAGTAGAGGTAGACTGTGGCGGCACAGAAAAGCAGCACCAAGCTGGCCACCGAGCGCATGGTCTCTGCTCCTTAGTAACAGCTCACTGCCCGGCTGACTTTCCGCGGTACTTGCCCTGCTCTGTCGGGGCGACAGGTGAACTCGGAATGGGAGAGCGGGAGGAGACACCGTGCTTTTCCCGATCCTGCACAGGTTTAGTTTTTGTGCAGCTGTTTTCACTTTTCTTTCACCAGCAGCATTCTTCAGCCAGTCTCAGTAATCCTATCTTACTAAACGCTATATACAAATGACCTCATGACTATTAAGCAAATTACCTCAGTCCTCCCATCTCACTAAAGCAATATATGCAAATGACCTCATTAATATTATGCAAATGACCTCATGAATATTAAAACTATGACAGTGGAAGGACTATTTTATCATGCATTAGCAGCATTACATGTTTTTTTCTACATACCTGCAATATTTCTCTAACTGCAAACAGTAAAATAAAGCTAGGATCCCATTTTATAAAGCGTAATAAGACTCCAGGTGTGCATGGAACAGATTTTATCACGCAGGGTTAAAGGCACCGCCAAGGCCTCGTGCCTTATTACGCCCCTGGCCGTGTGGTAAAAATCTGTTCCATGTATACCCTGTCGTGTCTTATTGCTTACATATTTCTATCTGCCAAAATGAATGATGGCACTGTATGAAGCTTTGATGATTACTAGCTCATGGCTAGAAAAAAAAAATATTTCAGGTAATAAAGTAACAGTATGAATCCGATACTGAGTTACACAGACAGACAGACTTTGTTGGCAGAAAAGGACAGTTTGGCCCATCCAACCTGCCTAGTTACAGAAATTATTCCAATCTTGTAACATGGGAAAGAACATTTTAGCAACCTGCTTGGCTAAAAGACAAGTGCAAGAATTTAATTACCTGGCCATAATTACACTCCTGTACTTGTTTAGTATGTGCACCAGGATCAGCTAAAATATCAATATACTTCAAATGGAACCATGCTTTTGTCTTCTCTCATATTTCATAAAGAAAATATTTTCTTATTAAAATCATAAACACCTTTTTTAGAAACATTTTTAAGGAGAACCCATGATATAAGTGCAGTAAGACACTTTAAGGATGCGTAATTATGGTCAGTAATTGCACTTTGCTCTTGAGTGTTTACAGGCACTCGGTGCTAACAAACTCAAGGCGTGCGATTATTGACTCACACATTCTGGCATGTCTTACTGCACACACAATATACGTCTGTGGAAAAATGGACACAGAACATGCATTTCTTTGTTCAAATTACAAACTTGGATCAGACTGTATCCTACTGCGAATATAATGCAATGGATCTATCAG
The DNA here is from genome assembly GCA_016271365.2 of Neoceratodus forsteri. Classification (NCBI taxonomy): domain Eukaryota; kingdom Metazoa; phylum Chordata; order Ceratodontiformes; family Ceratodontidae; genus Neoceratodus; species Neoceratodus forsteri. Next base: position 1,259,481,562 of record CM028129.1, read on the forward strand.
TGATGTAAACTAATTAAACCAATCTGTCGGCTCAAATTCATGAATTTATCTGGTTATTGGCATCACCCTGCAAACCTCTTCTAATTACTAATTTTTTTTTTTTTTTTTTTTTTTTAAGTATTTTGCAAAGTCTAGAGTTCAAACGGCTCATCTGTATATCCGTCAGTTGCAAAACAGTTTAGGTCGCACTTAATTTTTTTTTTTAACCCTGAATGCATGAACCATGTGATCCTACTTGTAACAATAAATCACATTCTTCACAACCCTCACGGTTGATTGTCTAATCTGGTCTGCCCCAATGTTTGGCAAACCACACATACTTACATCGAGCTGCTGATCTGCTGAACCTGTTGCGACGTCAAAGCAAACGCAAAACAGGTTTCTTGAAACCGCTGACTGTTATCTGAAGCTGAGAGAAAAGGACAAATTAGAATTTTCTTTCATCTGTGACAGTTCAAGAACAAAGATGAGAACAGACAGTGGGGCATGCACAAAAACAGGTTACTCACCTGTAACCGTAGTTCTAGGAACTGTATATAGTTTACATCCACACTCTGGCAGTTCCGCTGGAACAGTCCGATTTGCCGGTCATCTTTAAGCTAAGCTGCTCTCACCATCCGGGTGGTATATCCCCCTGACTATGTCCTGTGACATCAGCTCTTACACGCTGGAAGCAGGTATCCATATGCCACTTGCCAGGGGAGGTTGGGTGGGTTGTGTGGATGTGAACTATATACCACTCCTAGAACTAGTTACAAGTGAGTAACCTATTTTTCTAGGGGCGTGGATATAGTTCATTATCCACACTGTGGCAGATTCCTAGCAGTTCTCTGGGAGGAGGGTGCAAGCCGGACACTCCTATTTGGTGAACACAGACTGGAGACCCAAGGTTCAAAAACCAGCACCCCAGCGTGACTCAAGATCAATGTGCTAGTGGGTAATGAAGGTGTCTGCAGACTTCCAAGTAGCAGCAATGCAGATTTCCTGGATAGGGATGTCCCTGGAAGCATCTGCTGAGACAGTGGTATGCCTGACGGAATAAGCGCTAAGCCCTACAGGAGGGCTCCCTACCAGCCAACCCAGAGCAGAGGTCGATGGAGGATGTGATCCACCTGCCAATTGTCTGCTTTGCTGCTGGTCTGCTAGGCATGACTTCAGCATAAGTGACAAACAGCTGGCAACCCTCTCTCAGAATTCCAGTTCTGCATGCCACATAATAAGAGAACGCTCTCCGAAGGTCAAGGGTATACAGCCTCCAATCGGCCTACGAAGAGGGATTGTTAAAGTATACCGGTAAGTTAATCACCTGGTTACAGTGAAACTCAGAATTAATTTTTGTGAGGAACTTCAGATTGAGGTGAAGGACAACTTTGTCGCTGTGAAAGACTAGACAGGGAGACTCCACAAACAGTGCCTGGAGCTCTCCAATCTTTCAGAATGGCGTAATGGCCACCAGGACGGCTGTCTTCCACAACAGGTGAGACATCTCACACCTGTGCACTGGCTCAAAAGGCTTGCACAAAAGCATAGCCAACACCAGCAGAAGGTCCCACAGTGAAGGCAGTTCACACACCAGAGGGGACAGGTCATCTAGACCCTCGAAAAAAGTACCCAACCACCATCACCTGGGCCACCGCTGGTTTACCAACCCGCATCCAGTAAGCAGAGATGGGGACCAGGTGCACCTTAAGGGTCATGCCTGCAGGACCAACTGAGAAAGGGACAAAAGGTAGTACAGGATGATAGCCACAGGGCAAGCAAGAGGCTCAAGCTCCTTGCCCTGACACCAAATGGAAAATCTCCTCCATTTAAAAGCACAGCATCTATAAGTCGGCCCTTTTCGAGAGGCCCTCCACAACGTGGAACACATCATCCAAAAGACCCAAGGCCTGGAACTCTAGCAACTCAGGAACCGGGCCGTGAGACCCAGGGACTGCAGGTCCAGATGCCAGATCATCCCCAGATGTCTGGTCAGCAGATCCAGACAGACAATGTAGTCACCATGGAGGTCTGCTGCTGAGGTTAAGGAGATACAGGTATCAGAACTGCCTTGGCCAGTCTGGAGCTATTGGGACCATCCATGTCCTGTCCTTCCAGGCCTTGACCACCACCTTGTGGATCAAGAGGAAGTGAGGGAAGGCATACATGAGGCCTGGTATCCATGCATCGCAAAGGAATCCCCCAACATTGTCCCAGACTGTGAGAGCAGGCACAAAACAGCTTCAGTTTGGCATTTTCCCAGGAGGCAAACCAATCCACCTCTGGGAGAACAGGTGGTTCACCACCTCCTGATTCAGGGACCGCTCGTGCGACATCCCTCCTATCCACCTGAGAGCATCCACAAGCTGACTGTTCTCTCCTGCGACATGAACTGCCAGGAGATCTCCACCCAGGCTGCACAACAGTGTCCAGGTGCGGAGGGCCTCCCAACACAAGGAAAGGGACAGAGTTCCACCATGCCTGTTCAAGCAGAACATGGTCATGGTGTTGTCAGTCTGGACCTGCACAATTTGACCCCTAACTAGAGAGGCAAATTCTGTCAGCTAAGTTGCACTATATGGAGCTCCAGAAGGTTTATGTGGTGACAGGACTCCCAGTGTGACCATAACAACTGGGCTCTGTGGTCTTCCAAGTGGGCTCCCCACCCCCCAGAGACGCGTCCATCGTCAGCGTGACAGTCGGTTCTGGGTGGACAAATGGGTTTCCTTCCATCAGGTGTTCTGGGATCAACAACCAATGGATGGCATCCCACATCAGCTAGGTCACTGTGACTGACTGGTCCAAGTGGCCTAGGGGCTGGGACCACTGACGGCCCAACTCCCACTGGAGGTGACAGATCCACAGCATGCCACGTACCCCAGAAGCATCAGGAAATCATGAGCAGGGCGCGAGAGCCCAACCTGAAATGATCAAACAAAGTAGGTAAAAGCCAGTGCCCAGTCTGCAGGGAGGCGGGTCTTGGCCCGCAGGGAGTCTAGCTCTGCACCAATGAACTTGATCACGGGTGCGGGTACAAGTTTGGACCTGTATCGGCTGACCAACAGGCCCAAGTCTTGTCAAGTCTGGAGAATCAGATCTCTGGACCTCTCCATAGCCTCTTTGGACAAACCGGCTAGAGGCAGTTGGCCAGGTAGAAGGTACACCCTGACACCCAGGCACCGCAGGTATGCTGCCACTACTATTATAAACTTGGTGAAGACCCTAGGGACCAAGGAGAGGCTGAAGAGCATGACCTGAAACCAGAACACAACCCCTTCCACTCAGAACCAGAGATACCAGCAGTGGGGCAGATGGACTGGGATGTGGAAGATCGCATCCTGGAGGTCTAGGGAGCAAAAGCACAGGTTTTGCCCACATATTCTGCTCCAGCGACAGAATTATCTATTCAAAGTGACCATCCAGAGCTTGCGTTTCCGCATGAACTGGTTCAAATCGTGCACATCTAGTATGGGGCACCACTCCCCCATACAAAGTACTTGGACACATAACCTTGACTGGCCAGGGCATCTGGGACACAGGCTACTGACATTTTTGCAAGGAGCTGAACAATGCCCTCCCGAAGGGTGGACAGCATGTCCTATGACACCCTGGACTCCTGAGATACGTGGAGGAGGTAAGGTGGGAGAGTCTAAAAGTCCAGAAGCAACCCTCTGACCACTATGTCCAACATCCACTTGTCCGCTGTGACAGAGGACCAATGCAGCAAGAAATGATGTAGCCAACATGGGTCAACTGCCGAGGAGGCTGTGACTTAAAGGACTAATACTGGAAAGCCTGTTTCTTGGGCTTCTTTCTCGTGTCCTTTTGAGATAATGCCTCAGAATCCAGTGTGGGAATGGACTTCTCAATATGGGTGAGATGTCCCCCCAACCCAGGGCCAAACAGGTCAGTATCCAAGAAGGGGGACATTGGCTCTTGTTGGGTGTCTGCTGTGAAGGTGGACAAATGCAGCCAGGTCCTGCAGTGCATGGATTCAGCCACTGACACTGCACGGACACATGACTTGCCCATGTCCAAGGCTGTCTGGAGCTGCTGTTCAGCCAGCGAGTTGACCTTTGTCTCTGATGACCGTCACCGCTGACTGCTGGTCAGCTGTGAGGTAAGGGAGGATGCAATCAAAAACTCTAATCAGAGAGTGACCAAAATTGGCCATCATCATGGCATAGCTAGCCTAATGCAGACCCAGGGATGCCGCAGCATACACCTTTTCAGTGGTGCGGTCAATCTTACGGGATTCTTTGAATGAAGGCTTGTCTATGTCCCCCGGTGACTGGTCTTGCAAAACACCAAATCAGTTATCAACCACTCAATGGAGGGGTGGTGCGAGAATCAAGAAAGTGACCAAGTTAGGACTGCATACTTGCAGGACTATACAGGTAGTGTGTGCCAGGCAGGATGCTGGATGCTGCCAAAGTTCCAGGGCCCGTCCCAAAATGGCTTCGACAAAAGGAAAGGCAACACTTGGGGATCTGTCGCTAAAAGGATACCTAGCCCTTTTTTTAGATTCTGGCTCTAGGAAGACTGACATGGACTCCGATAGTAAGAGGAGAAGTGCACTGAAGGACACAAGGCCACATTCGGTGGACAGCTCCTTGACCGATTCCCAGTCGAGGTTAGTCCCAGAGCAGGCCACAGACTCGTAGTGAGTTGTCCAAGGACTCCTCAAAAACAGCCAATGACAGTTTCTTGCCATTGAAGATCCAGGTATCCTCCTCCAGGGTGATCTGCACCGACAACCGGACTGGCAAGCCGGTGACTAAATGGGTCTCCTTGGTCGTAGCATCCACCTTCAGCTGCAGTGGTGGCGACTCCACCTGTATAGGTGTACAGTAGAAACAGTTGTGGGGAGCACCTGCATAGTATGGACTGGTGGGGGCACAACTGGCAGCTGCCAGGTGATTGGCGGTCCAGGAGGTAGAGCCCTATCATGTCCCGCAATGGCCCCATTGTTGCCAGAGGAGCTACTCGTAGCACTGACATAGCTTACGACAGTGCCTCTCTTCACCCAAAGATGCAGAAGTCCAGGAGCATCAACGAACATCAGTCAAGCAAGATCAAGAGCAGTAATGCCTCAACTTAGACCCTGACTGTTGACCGAACAATCGACAGTGAGGGGAGCCTTCTGGCTGGTTGTGGTATACCGTGTGCCTGCCCCCGTCAAGCAGCATGGGCGTGGAAGGCTAGACTGATAGTGGTGGCTGCTCCCATCGAGGACTGGATGGGGACACCAGCACAACTACAGCTTCTTGAGTGAGGACCCGGAGCACCAGAGTCTGTGAGACAGAGTCCTTCAACTCACCCAACAAATGGCCAACAAGCTCAAGGAAAATTTCAGCAGCCTGCTCGACTGGAGGCAAAACTGATTGGCTCAACAGAGGCACTGAAGAGCCCTCCACCTGCCCCTTGACCGAAGGGTGCTCACCTACCATCAAGTAGTAGTACATATGGAGGGACCAGGAGGACCTCAGTTTTTTCCAGTCCCATGACTGTTGCATTTGTGCTTGGAAATGCAGTGGGCAGGGCTCTCCCCCAGGGTCTGGAGGGCCAAACACATGCCCTGGAAGCCTCCTGCGAATGACCTTCTGATGAAAGCCCCAGCCGGGAACAACGTCGAGACCGATGATGTGCCTACTGCAGCTGCCTCCGCCTCAAGGGCTGCAAGCTGCTGAACAGACCCAGCCACAGTCCAGACCATCTTGCAGTCCTTCAGATCTCATTCTGAAGACCGACCCATCAAGAGCCGGAGCTTCCTGTCCTCGAGGGACTCGGGAAGCATGCTGAGACAAAGGCTGCACACGGCCAAGTAATTATGCCTGCCCAGGCAATATACATACACACATATCAAGCGGGTTGGTGAGCAACATCTTGCACCAGCACCGAACTCAGAACTTGAACCCCAACTTCCACTGCTCCATCAAAAGTCTAAGAATTGAGTAGAAGGAACCAAAGAAAGAAATCCAAATAACTCAAAAACTTTGAAAAACAACATTTGCCTACAGTGCACTAAATCCTAAGCAGAAGCCACGAAGGAGGCAACTGTTCTTCCAGTAGAAAGAAAGATCTGACATCAGGGGGTGGAATCTGAGGATATACCACTCGGATAGTAGGAGGCGCTTAGCTTAAAGAAGTCTGGCAAATCACACCGTTCCAGTGGAACTGCCAGTGTGTGGATAGTAAACTATATCCACGCCCCTAGAATTGTGTTGTTACAGATTCAAGAGAAATGGTGACCACTGTAACCTCGGAGAGCGAAGCTCGAGAGCATCTCCTTGGCAACCATTTCTAGGAACCTGCAGCTAGCCCCATCCCATATAGCACCTGTTGTTATGTATAATGGGTGGAGGAAAAACGTAGGTTTTACAAAGAAAGAGTTACTCACTGTACTAACAGGGCTTCTGCTAATGGATGTGACAGATGGACAAAATAAAACCTCCATATCCATTCCATAAATGTGCGATACTCTGGAACCCCTGTAATTCAAATGACACTCTCTGCACTGTGATGGTCACGTGCTACGCTGCTTCCCAAGGCCAAATCTTTTAGCAGAATTAAAAATGGGAAGCATGACATAATCTGAATTACTAAAACTTACAGAAATCCATTATAAAGTTAAAGTACAGTTATGTAAGAACTTACCGCAGCAGTAGATCTTCAAGAGAAGCTCTTGCAGCAGGCCACACCAGTAGGACTAAGCCGCCAGGCGTCAGGATCTCATGGAAAACTTCAAGCCAGCAGTCTACCACTAGGCACTGCCCACCACCAACTTCAGCCACTGACGTCAGCCTATCCTATAAAGGTGGGCGGTCCCCAACAACTACCTCAGTTCTCCTGCTGGAGACCCTAAGCAGGCAGCATATGGAGAACAGAGGAGGTCCCTGAGAACCAAAAGAAAGACAGAAGTAGAGCGAGAGAAACAAAGAGCAGCAGGGGGAAGGAGGGAGGGAAAGTAGGGCCATGAAAAAGTTTCTTCTAAGATCTACTGTTACAGTACGTTCTTACGTAACAGTACTATTTTACTTCGAGGAAGGCTCTTGCAGCAGGTCACGCCGGTAGGACTGAGTCCCAAGAAGTACTAGGTATCACCAGGAAAATAACACTGGAAGAAGAACAGATCAGCAGCCAAGCACTCAGGAGAGAAGGCCCTGAAATACTGCTAGGACAAAATTGTCCCTCGCCTAGAGGCAATGGGCAGACTGTAATGATTGGTGAAGGTATGGACAGAACTCCAGGTGACAGCTGCACAGATGGCTGCAGCAGACACATTTCTGAAAGAAGCCACTGAGGTGGCCATACCCCTGACCCCTGGTGGAATGGCCCTTGACCACTCTCGGAAGAGTCTTGTTGTACTTGCGGTAGCAATAAGCAATGCAATTTGCTAATCACTTAGACAAACACTGTTTGGAAATGGGAGCACCCTCTTTCTTGGGGGTGAACAAAACAAACTGGTTGGAATTCCTTAAAGGCTTGGTGCGGTTCGTACAGTACAGCAAAATCCTATGTACATCCAAACTATGGGGGCAAGGCCTCTACCTGATAAGAATACTCATGAAAATAAACTGGAAGGTGGACGGATTGATTCCAAGTAAACTCCAACACCATCTTAGGTAAAAATTTAGGATTAGTATGCAAAGGCACCTTGTCTTTGTGAAAAAACAAATAAGGCTCCTTACATACAAGATCCTGGAGCTCGGAAATCCTTCTAGCAGAAGTAAGCATCTAAAACTAGTGCTTTCCATGACAGAAAGCGTAGCTTGCAACTCACGGCTGGTTCCAAGGGAGGTAAAGTGAGTTTCTCCAACATAACGTTGCAGTCCCATGGAGGGACCAGATCCCGAATGGGAGCTTTCAGATGCAAAATGCCATGTAGAAAGGTGCAGGACACTTTGAGCTGAGCAACAGCTTTGCCTATGACAGGTGCATGGCATGCAGAGACGGCGGAAAGCTGCACCTTGAGGGAGGAGTGCCCGAAGCTGGAGTCCAAAAGGGAAAGAAGGTACTCCAACACCTGATTCACTGGGCAGGTGAAAGGGTCCAAATGGTGAGCAGCAACTCAAAGGATTTGAAAGGCCAGCAGAGCATAAAGAACCACTCGCATCTCCAGGACGTTGCTATGGAGATCCTGTTCCAATTCCGTCCAGGTACCCTGGGTCTAGCTGGGGGTCAAAAGCTGAAAGGAGACACACCCGGCCCCAGAGGAGGCTGGCTGGCTCCAGCCACCACAAAGTACAGTTCCATAAGAACTTACCGTAACAGCAGATCTTCGAAAGGAGCACTTGCAGCAGGCAATAACCACTAGGATTGAGCTGCCAGGCACTAGGACCACACGGAAAACTTCTAGCTAGCAGTATATAGTGGGGGACCGCCCCCAGCATCTGCGTGCCGACATTAGCCAATGGTTTGGACGCCGTCCGCAATCCCAAAGCCCCTGAAGTTCAGGCCCCTTTTCCCAGTGGGTTCTCAGGCAGGTGGCTCGATCGGTTCTTCGGACAAAGGGTCTCTGCTCTCCACCCCCCCCCCCATCTTGGTGTTGCCTACTTCGGTCCCACGTTCAGGGTCCAACGCCTCCAGGTGATGCCCAGAGCGTGCGCTCGCCTCTCCTTTAAGGGCGATGCCACTGTCTCTGAAGGGGACTTCCTCCCCTACACAGGATACCCCTGAAAGGGTGCCAGGCCCTTCTCCTCAGCCGACATCAGCAATGCCTTCTCCATCTGTCAAGTCTCAGCCGGTGCCAGTTACTTCTCAGCTGCAACCAATGCCTGCTACACTAATGCCGGGTCCTTCAAGACTGACACTGGCCAGCCCTTCGCCTCAGGAGCCATCATCCAGCCATTCGGTTCCTCAGAGTCTGATGCCGGATCCTGAGAAGCCTCAGGGACAGACGCCAGGGGATCCTACACCTTCCCACCTGGTGCCTCCTCCCCTCCCCTCGCCTATGGACTATACTGCCCTGTTTAAAGCCCAGTGGGAGTTTATGCAGAACAAGGAACCCCGGAGAAGGCCTCCTACCACACCACCAAGGAAACCTTTCACCCTCACCGGTCCGGGTTCCTCCTCCCACTCTCCGGCCTCCCAGTGACAAGGAGGACCAGCCTAATAAGGATTGCCATCCTTCCATCAACGCCAGTCCCGGACTCTCCATTGGGGGAAGATTCCTCCTCCTCTTGCTCTGAGGACTCCAAGGATTCCAGTTTACCCTCAGAGCAGGAGGAGCCTAGGGATACCCCCAGATCCCCTCCTGATGATCCAACGTTCCTGGACGTCATGAGGCACACTCAGTCCCTCATGGGCTGACACTCAGAGGAAATGGACCCAGAACACCGGCACCTGGCAACCTCCCTCCATAAGAAGGATGCTCTGCCCTTGGTCATACCTCCCCTTATTGACTCCATTGAGGAGGTCAACAAGGTTGCTTGGAACCACCTGTCGTACAACCCCAACCCTGCATAAGAAGGCGGACAGGCTTTACCATGCCCCTAGGGACAAGCCTTTATATGGAGAGCACCCTATGACTGACTCAGTGGTCTGAACACTGCTCATGACCATACTAAGAGACCCAGACACCTTAGCACGCATCCTCCAGACAAGGAGTCTCATCAGGTGTATTTCTGGGGCAAGAAGGTCTACACCTCGGCCACCCTGGCTGTTCGGTCCATAAATTTCCTGGCCCACATGGTACAGTACCAGAATGCCCTTTGGGATAAGGCTCTCAAATTGGTAAAGATCCTGCCAGATCATCCCACTAGGTCTCAAATGACCCAACTTCTGAAGTCAGGGTCCAATGTTGGGAATCATGTACTAAGGGCTTCCTATGATGCAGCCAACGTGGCCAAACAGGCAGCAGCCATGGGCATTCGCATTTACCAGCATTCCTGGCTCAGGGTTTCCAGTTTTGCTCTGGATGTACAGACCAAACTCCCTGATGCTCCTTTTAGGGGGTCGGTTCTCTCTGAGAGGATGTCCAGAGCATTATCTCCCACCTGCAGGAATCTGACCAGGCTCTGAAGACGGTGCACTCATTATACCGGTCTCAGCCTAAGCCTCAGCAGCGTCAACCTTTTCAGAGTAACCAACTTCAGCAGTCCCAGGGACTGCAGCCCAGAGGAGCCTTCAAACATAAGGCTCCAGGCCTTCAGGATGGTTACCCTTCAGGGTCTTCTACCCTCCTTCATCTAGAAGACTGGCTCTGCTCCCTGGACACACAGGATGCCTACCTCCACATCCACTTGTTCTGGCCTCACAGGAGGTTCCTGCATTTTTGCTTCCAGGGGAACCATTACAGGAGGCAGGGTCTTTATGTCTTTCCCTACCTCTACGATTGGCTACTCACAGCCCCCTCAAGAGGTCAGCTGTTCCGAACCATGGAGATCACCTTCGAATTGTTTTGGACACTGAGAATCACCCTGACCCTTCCAAAGTCCTCCCTCTTACGAAGTCAGACTGCAGCTCATTGGTGCAATCTTAAGATTCAGCTCAAGGAAAGACCTTCCTGCCTCCAGACAGAGTAGAACGCCTGGTGTCCTCGTCATGACAGGTCCCAGACAGATTGTTCCTCAGGCTCTTGGAACACATGGTGGTGGCCATTGTCACTGTTCCGCTTTCCCGCCTGTACATGAGGGTGCTTTGGTGGACCCTAGGAATGGGACCAACGCACAGATGATTTCGAACAGGGAGTCCTAGTTTCCAGCCCTCTCCAGCAAATCCGGTCTTGGTGGTTGAATCCCCCCAACCTCCTCACAGCAGTCCCTTTCCAAGCAGAATCTCCCACTCAGATCCTCATGACAGATACATCCTGCCTGGGCTAGGGCATCCACCTGACAGACAGTCAGACACAGGGGACCTGGTTTCAGCAGCAGCAGTATCTCCATATCAATGTGCTCGAGATGCACGCAATCCTCCTGACCTTCTGGGCTTTTCAGACTCATCTCCTTCCAGGCCCTCTCTTGATTCAGACAGACAACATGTCAATAGTCTATTATATCAACAAGCCAGGGGCAGGGCTTGCGTTAACGCACTACTGACGTCCCCCTCAGGCAAAAATCCTAATTTTGATGCATTACTTTGAAAGCAGTGCATCTGCTTTGATGCAGCCCTTCTCTGCTTAATTGGTGCTGCTGTCACTTAAAATGCACTGCTTCTCTGTGGGACAGTGAGAAAGGTGGTGATGACTGGTCCTGTATTTTTTTGTCTTTACATATTAGAGGCAAGCTGCGATTGGTGATGTGACTGTAAGGGGGCAGGGGACCCAGCCGAATAGGCATTGCCAAGTTATCAGTGTGGGCAGTGATTTGACAGTAAATCTGGCGGGAGGATTATGTGGGCCGACAGTCTTCTTCAGTTTGTATACCTGATCTGCAGCAATTGAATTGGCGTGGCAAAGACAAGCAACTTATGGAGTGGTAGTCCCTGTCTGTCTGGGTCTGGAAGAGCTGGTGAATCTGGAGAACTGAGCACGGAGGAGCCTGGAGAGATGGGCGTGACAGTGGCAGCAGCAGAAGACTGTGTCCGGCTTGGCAGTTCCACCTACAAGATAATGTCATCAGGTGGAGACTGGCTTCCTGCATTTTCTATGGGCTGGCTGAGGAATGAAAAAAGTTACCGGCTACTAGATGAATGCCTGTGGCTGCCCCATCATAATTAGGGAAAGCAGGGGTATTTTCTCTGGCACCTGAAAACAGCGTTTTAGTTGGCGACTTCTGATCCACAGACTGCCTTACACTGAATCCGATTCAGTCTGTGGAGCAGTCTGGTGGCCCAGGCAAACAGAGATTGCACCTCTGCTTTTGCTATTGATGTGGCAGCAGCAGGCATTTCTAACAGCTGGTAATTGCTTGTATGTATCTGCCAGTATTTTTTTTTTTTTTTAATTCCTCAACAGCCTGACAAACAATTAAAAAAAAAAAGGCCGGGAAGGTTTCACTTTTACATGTCATGCAGAGCAGAGTACTACTGTGCTGATGAGGCATGGCAGTAACTTGTATATACTACACCTTCTGGCAAGGGTTAGGGGAACATTTTTAACCAGGAGATGCACACTAAGCCAAAGCTTGATTCAAGGTGCGACCTGGGAGCACAAGGAAGTTAAGTGACTTGCTCAGGGTCACACAGTATGTAAGTGGGGGCTGTGGGATTCAAACCCACGTCTCCAGGTTTGCAGCTCAGAGCCTTAAACCACTGCGCCATACTGCCTCCTAGCTGATATATTATCATAGCCAATTTTTTTTTTTTTTCATGAACATATAAATTTGGTGCAGTGACCCCCAACTTTTGGCTTCTGACCCCCTACTTTGGGAGAAGGGGGTCAAACTGACCCCCTGATTTCTGACTCTAGCGCAAGGCCTGCAGGGGGAACTCATTCGTACCACCTTTGCAGGGAGGTTGTGAGAGTCTGGCACTGGGCTATAGAAAATGACCTAGCTCTAATGGCAGTTCATGTTCTAGACATCCAAAACGTCCTGGTTGACAGCCTAAGTTGGTCCAGGTCGAAAATACACAAGTGGGAACTCCAGTCCTCCGTAGTCAAGGATCTCTTTGACAGGTGGGGTCATTTCCAGTTAGACCTCTTTGAGTCCCCACTCAATGCAAAACTGCCCAATTTCCGCTCATTAGATCCAAGGCCTGGTGTTTTCTGGTGAGACACGTTGTCGCTCTCTTGGACAGTGAGGTTTCTGTATGACTTTCCTCCCTTTCTGCTTCTACAGAGAGTTCTTTTCAAGCTACAATCAGAGGGGCAGACATGATTCTGATAGCCCCTTACTGGATGTGACAGATCTGGTTTCCTTTGTTGCAACAGTGGGCAGTGGAACCCCCTCTCCCTCTGCTCCTTTGTCCCGACCTGTTCTCACAGGACCACGGTGCTCTAATTCACCCAGACGTTAAGTTGCTTCATCTTCATGCGTGGCTCCTTCAGACTTGGCCATCGCACGATTGAGGGTGTCCTCTAGGGTGGTGGATGTCCTGGTGGCTGCGAGGAAGCCCTTGACCAGAGCCACTTACGTCATGAAGTGGAAGCGGTTTTCCATCTGGGCTACTGCCTGGCATTTGGAGCCCTTCACCTGCCTCGTAAATCTCATCCTGATGTACCTCCTTTCCCTCTCGGACTCAGGTCTGGGCTATTCCTCCATCAAGGTGCACCGTTCTGCCATCTTTGCGTACCATGCACCAATTGCCCAGTTGGACCTGTCCCACATGTTGCGGGGCATTCTCTGATTGAAACTTTCCATTAGGGACAAAGTCCTGCCATGGGATTTGTTATTTATTCTGGAGAAGCTTACTCTTCCTCCCTTTGAACCTGCCACAAGCTGCGCGCTGCACTTTCTATTGTGGAAAGCGTTGTTCTTAGTTGCCATTACCTCAGCTCGGAGAATTTCCAAGCTTCAGGCTCTGATGTGTAAAGAGCCTTACTTGGTTTTCCACAAAGACAGAGTGTCTTTGCGGACTAGTCCTATGTTTTTGCTAAGGTGGTGTGTGAGCTTACTTTTCAATTAATCCACTCCATCTGTCTATTTTCCAGAGTACTCAAATCAGGGGGAGGCTTTACTTCATACTCTGGACATTCACTGGGTGCTTCATTTTTATCTGAACCGCACCCACCCACCCTTTCAGAAAAACTGACCAGTTGTTTGTTTTGTTTGCCCCCAGGAAAGAAGGGGCTCCTGTTTCCAAACAGTGTTTATCTAAGTGGTTAGCCAATTGCACTGTCTATTACTACCGCAAAAACGACAAGCCTTTGCCAGGCCAGGTCAAAGGTCATTCTACCAGGGCACAGCTGCCTCCACTAGAAATATGTCTGCTGCAGACATCTACACAGCAGTCACCTGGAGTTCTGCCCACACTTTTGTCAAGCATTACAGTTTGGACATTGCCTCTAGGCACAGAGACGGTTTCAGCCTTGCAGTCCTCCAGGGACTCCTGCCCTAATGCTCATCCGTCCTCCTCCCATCTGACTGAGTCTGCTCCTTTACTGCTTGGGATTCAATCCTTATGGTTATTGCCTGTTGCAAGAGCCCCTTCGAAGTAAGACAGTACAGTTACGTGAGAACTTACCGTAACAGCAGATCTTTGAGGGGAGCTCTTGCAGCAGGCACTGCTTCCCCTCCATCCTTCCCCGATTGCTGTTTCTCCATCACAGCTATTCTGCTTTCCTCATTTATGAGGAACCTCCTCAGTTCTCCAGTTTCTACCCATGCTGGGGTCTCTGGCGGGAGAACTGGGGATGGGATGGGGGAGTGCCCCCTTTATACCATTGGCTGATGTCGGCATGCCGACGTCAGGGCGGTCCCCTGCTATATACTGCTAGCTAGAAGTTTTCGTGTGGTCCTAGCGCCTGGCGACTTAGTCCTTATAGTTACTGCCTGCTGCAAGAGCCCCCTTGAAGTAAGATCAGAACTTGCCAGACCAGGTTGGAGACCAAGACCAACTGGTCCAGATCATCCGTGTGTTGGTCCCATTGGACCCTCAAGGTCCACTGAGGAACCTGCATATGCAAGTGGGCCAGGGGAAACTGTGTCAATGGCCACTGCCATATGGCCCAGGAAAACCCTGGCAGGGACCTGATGACTGGAGGAAACCAGATAGGCCTGCTCCATCAGTTACTCTGCTCTGTCCTTGGGCAAAAAGGCCTTGCCCTGACTGGTGTCTAGGGCTGCCCCTACGTACTGAAGGTGCTGGCAAGGGGAGAGGCAGGACTTCGGCAGATTGATAGTGATTCCTAAGGCCTAACAAAAGATGGAATGTGGATTCCAGAGTCTGAACCAGGTGGTCCCTGGAGGGGCTGTTAGCAGCCATTCGTCCAGATATGGGAACACATAGAAGCCCTGCCGTCTCAGAGCAGTCGCAACTATTGCTAGGCACTTGGTAAAGACCCAGGGGGCTGAAGAAAGGCCAAAAGGGAGAGCCAGGAACTGAAAGTGGGCTCTCTGAAAGTGAAAGAGGAGGAAACGATGATGGGCAGGAAAGACCTGGATGTGCAGTTAAGCTTCCTACATATCCAGAGAGCAGAACCAGTCCCCCTGGTGCAAAAGGGGTAACAGATTCTGGAGAGTGACCAGATCCAGATGGCTTAGGTCCAGGATGGGCCGAAGATCCCTGGTATTTTTGGGGATGAGGAAGAAGTGGGAGTAAAACCCCCTTCACCAGTGAGGAGGAGGAATGAGCTCTATGGCTCTTTTTTGGAGGAAAGCCAGAATTTCCTCCCAGATGAAGGACGTGTGGGGTAAAAGGAGTTTACTTGGGGATTTTCTGGAGGCCACTCTAGAAATTCCAGCATGTGACCATCCTCTATCATCTGAAGCACCCAGGTGTCTGTGGTTACTCCCCACTACCCGTTCAGGTGGAGGGAGAACCGAACTCCCACTGCCTCCACCAGATCCTCGGGGGGGGGGGGGGTCAGCTAAGGAGTCAAGAGGTGGGGGTGGGCTCTGGTGGCAGCAGCTGTGGGAGCTGCCGTGGCCTTTTGCTTCTGCTGGCCTCTGGCAGACTGCTTCTGGGACTGCTTGTGAGAGGACGGACGAAAGGACTGACGTTGGCCCACTCTAGGCTGGGTGTGATAGAGCAAATGAACCAATGTAAGGGCCCGTCCCAACTCCTGCAAAGTGGAGATGATGTCTTGGACATCTCCTCCAAAGAGAATGGAACCCCAGGAGGGGGCATCCAATATACTGGATTAAATATCCAAGGCAAAGCCAGATACCTGAAGCCAATAATGGCATTGTAGGCAGATCGCAGCAGCCGCCCCGCGACCGGAGGCATCCTCGGCATCATAAGCAGCCCTGATTACGTGGTTGCAAATGTCCAAGCCCAACTTCAAGAGTTAGGCGAGCTGAGTCTTGGTGGGATCCTTGGGCAATGTCTGTACCAGGTCCCTAGCTTGGTCCCAGAGGACATTCTGGTATTGGACCATATCGGCTAGGTAATTAAGGGCCCCGATAGCCAGGGTTGTCGAAGCAAACACGCACTTACCCAGGTGGTCCAGTCACCTAGACTCCCTGTCCAGGGGAAGGGCACTAAGGTGCTTGGGCTCCTTAGTGTGGTCATGCGCTGCATTTATGACCATTGAATCAGCCTTGGGGTGACCCTCTAAGAAGGGTTTACCAGCAGGGGCATGATAAAGACAGTCTGCCTTCTTGAGCAGCGGAGGGGTAGTAGAGGGGTGATTCCATGCCACCCTTGTGACATTCTCATAGGACTCTATCACGGGTGGCACTACCACAGGGAGGGCATCCTGCTGCCTTAAGTAAACTGCCAGGTGGCACTTACCCAGGTCCTGCTCCTCAGTTTCCCAGACCATGATGGACTGAATGTGGCACATGACATACAAGAACGTCGGGTCATGGGGGTGGGGTGGACGTAGGAGCCACCCTGGGAGGGTCCTCACCCTGGCATGGTCCTCCCCCTCCGAAGACTCCCCTTGAGAGAAGAAGTACCTGAAGGTTTCTGAGTTATCTTCAGACTCGCTGTCTGGCTCTGACGCCTGTGGCTGACGCTCGTCCCGGTGAGGGCCAGAACTGACATTGGGTCGAGATCTGGAAGACTCCAACGTCCGGGGGTCACTAGGTCCAGCCCGGTCTGGATCCTGAAGCGGTGGGTCTGCTTCTGGACAAAGGACCACCATGCCAAGAACAGGGCATTATAATCCACTGGGAGTGGGAAGTTATACACAGGTGGATATGGCTACGAGAGCGCCAGGTAAGGAGGTGCAGGACCACCTGGCGCTGGCTGAGGATCTGGTGTGGCCCAACAGTCATCGTCTGCAGTAGGGATGACGATAGCGTTGGGCCCAGAGGCTGGAGCAGTGGCAGTACTGGCAGCGGTCCAGCTGGCGTTGACCTGGAACACCCGGGGGAAGGATCTGCCAGTGCAGGTCTAGCCAGAGAAGCAGGCGCCTGGAGGGAAGGAGATCCATGAGGCAAGGGCAGAGGCAACACCGGGAGGAAGAAGTGGCGATAGTCTGCTGCGGGTGTTGCCTGGAACCGACGAAGGTAGCACCTTGGCCAGGGAGACAGTTAAGGAATCAACGCCCGATGAACCAACACCGGCCAAGCCACCTGGCTGAGAGCCTGTCGAAGATAAGGGCCTTAGTATCAGGGGCTGGGGAGAAGGAGAAGGAGACGAAGTCTCTGTCCCAAAGAGCCACTGCCCGAGATATCTATGAGCGCGGGTGACGGAGCCACTGGGAGACCGGAGGAAGAGAGGGCTGGCGGGGCTGATTCCCCCCCCCCCAAGCAGGACGACCCCGTCGCAGTCGAAGGTTTGTGGGGTGACCACGAGCGGGAAGCTGACCAGTCCTGGTGTTTGTGTGTCCCACAGGATTTTTCTTTCTGAGAAGAAGAGGAGGCCCTGGAGGACTGTGTTGGCGAGGTCGAAGAGTTCCTGGCCTGCAGCTCCTTTTCCATCGCAACCAACTTCTGCTTCAAAACATGGCCCTCCAGAGTTTTAAGACAACGTCTCTGAGTGGCCTGATTGGATTTTTGGCAAAACTGGCAGATTTCAGCGTCATGGCTGGGGCCTAGGCAGATGAGACATGCAGAGGGGCCATCCATTTCAGGGACTGGTTTGCTGCAGGCACACTTCAAGGAGCAGTTAAAAGATGATGCTGGTGGAAAAGACAAACTCGTCAACGAAAACACTGAAAATCTGATACTGAACACTAAAGCAGAAGGAAAATAAAAAAGCGCAGCAAGCAGGGGAAGTGGCGGTCGACTGTAGCTGCGACATCCGCTAAGGTCCAACATGTACGGTTTGACGGCTTGAAAAGAACTGAGGTAGGTGTTGGAGACTGCACACCTTTATAGGATAAGTTGACATCAGCAGCCAACGTGGGCGGTCCCCCATGGTAGACTGCTAGCTAGAAGTTTTCCGTGTGGTCCTGGCACCTGGCGGTTTAGTCCTACTGGTGTGGCCTGACGCAAGAGCCTTCCTCGAAGTAAAATAAAATGTTACGTATGGAGGAATGCTATCTTTAAATGCTCAATCATGCTTAACAAAAAAACTGGTTATCCTAAAATGGAAGGTTGGGAAGGGTATTGTGACCATCCATCACATCCAGTAGAAGAAACAGTCACTATGGTGAGTAACTCTTTCTTCTAGCAACATGAATGTCAGAAATGAGGTCACACCTCCAAAGCAGTACCCAGGAGAGTTTAGGATACCTATTTAGGAAATTCCTAAGGACCGATACCCCAAACCTAACTCCCTTCTTTATTTGAATGGTTTTATTTTTATCTACTTTGTTCATGCAGGATTCTGTCGGATCTCCATCGAAAAGGGAAGTAATCTGAAAGGGGAAACCTGTTGCCCAGTTGTTAAGTTCCACAGATAGTCTAGTGGTTCCTAGCCATACATACCTCCAAATGGAGGTGGTGCTTACAAGGGACCTCATAGTAGTGTCATTTATGTCCACTGATATTTGGAGCTGATGTTTTGCAGTATCAAGGCCTTGCCTGATATTCTGTAACATATGCGCTCTCTCTTCAGGGGACAAACTATCAGTAAATGGTCCATCGCTTTCCAAAGGGATTACTGGTAATGAGCAGTATAGCTAATGGAAACTGTTTCTTTAACCAGCAACATAAATGAGGTGTAGTATTTTTTCCCCAATGCGTCAATTTATCTTGATTCTTTTTCAGGTGATGTCGTAAAAAAGGTAAGCCTGGCTTTTCTGGAAACAGCATCTTGCGTTAAACCTTCTCTGTTAGTGTGTTCATAAAGGTATACTAGGGATGTCACTATATCAAATTTTTTATTATCATGATATTTCTGTAAAAGGTATCACAATGCATTGATTATCACGATAATGTATGGCATTTCTTATTGTAGGAAAGACAGTAAAAATCCCATTGGAGGAAGATGGGGAATCGGGAATTATGGTCGCACCCAGAGAAGAATACTTCATCGGAGCAACAAGTTAGGCTGGTTTACCACAGTACGTCGAGCTGCATGATACTCACAATATTGTTTTTTCACAGCGATGAAATATCATCAGTGAGAATTGATCGTGACTGATATACCTTCATATACTGTTATGACGTCCCTAATTCAGATCCCAGTCTTCCTCACCATGTACCTTCTCTCTCAATCTTTTTATCGACTGCATTTTAGATATACATACATACATAGAAAGTGACGACAGAGACCTGTCCATCACATCTACCCTTAAGTTGCTAATTGAAGCCCCGCTGGCTTACCACTTTATGGGTCTAATTTTCTGCCCTCCTCACCCTAGATGCTGGCAACTGTAAAATGTTCTTTGTCAATCTTTTCAGTGTCATGTACAGGTATACGCACTCTCTTTGTAGCTGTGACACCTAACATTTTTAGAAAATCAGAGGCTCAGAGTATTTGTGTGGGGAATTCTCTATTGTGAGATGACGTCAGTTCCTGCAGCACGTAGCAGTTGAGCAGAACGCAGACACACAGCACACAGCTCTCATGGCAGCTGCTTTGATATCTTACTGAAATGGAGTTTCTCTCTCTCTGTTTGTTCTCGGTTGTCTAGCGGTACAAAGGTTTTTCTGCCTAGCTGCCTTTCTTTTATTTTTTTGGGGTGCTTACGGGATGTCATAAAATATTCAGCGGGTGAGTGAAGTAGTAAAGTGGCACAGACTCCAAAAGTCAGAATTGAAGGAGTTCATTTTGGTAGACTCACAACAGGTCATGCAATTTCCTTTGGGATCCGAATCAACTAACCATGTAACTCACCCTCAGTCTGTAGAGTTTCTTCAGGTGGCAAGTCAACCCCCTATTTCTCCCCTCCCGGACAATCCTAAACATGAACCTGCTCTGAATCCAGGTAATATTCATTTTTACTTTTCTGGTGATAAAGCATCCTTCATTCTAAACCTGCTGGTATTATTCTAGCGGAGATGCCAGGGAAAAAAAGTAGCAGGAAAATCTCAGGATGTGGCTTGCAGGAAAACGGCCGGTAAAGGGAACTCTGCAGTTATATTTCCTGATAAAAAGTTACTGGTGGAGTTGAAAGAACAGAAGATTGTGATGACAGAAGGGGAGTGGGGGGGGACTGGAAGAAAGGAGGGATTCTGCTGCAGAATACGTTCTGGCAACGCATTTAAATGTGGTTCAGAATGGAGTGGAGGAGAACCAGGATGAAATTCCACGTAAAGGACAACACGTCGAACTAATCTCTGTCCTTACTAGTTTCAGGAGTGAAATGTTTTCAGCTGTGGGTGACTTTAAAAACGCTATCCAGAAGGTCTCTGATCCGGTGGGTAATTTAACAGACAAATTTGAATCTCTCTCTGTTTGCACCTCTGAATTAGAAAACAGGGTTTCACACTTAGAAGACGTGCATAAACCAACAGAGCATAAACTGAATGTGCTTGATAAGCAATTAACAGGCTTTAATTTTAAAGGTGGCCGAGTTGGAAGATCGTTCTCGACATGGAAATCTAAGAATCACTGGGATTTCGGAGGGGCAGGAAGGCAATGGAGATCCTAAACCATTTATGGAAAAGATGCTCACCCTAGTAATGGGCCGTGAATATCCTCCACAAAAAAAATCTCGCTTGACCGTGTGCACAGAGGAGGTAGTAGATTTGTAGGCAAAAATCAATCATATACCAGACTCTTCTATATCAAACCACACTACTACCAGGATAAAGAATCTTTATTGCAGAAGGCAAGAATGGAAAAGGGTTTGAAATATCAGGACCTTGTTTTTCATGTTTATCCGGATTTATCAGCGGACACAGTTAATAAGAGAAAGTCATTTAATCGGGTAAAGGAGAAGCTATTTCATAAAGGTGTTAAATTTTCTTTTTTATATCCTGCTAAGCTTAGGTTCGTGGTAAATAGAAAATTGATGGTGTCTGATGATGCAGAAGATGCCATGGAAGCATACGAACATGTGTATGGAGAACACCATGCAAAAGACTAGCCAAATCTAACACTTCAAATGACCATAATTTAAAAGGTATAATGATTTCATCTTAGTGGTTACCCTCATTGTAAAGGTCTTATTCTGCTGTACAACTTTGCTACGTATGTTTTCCAGTAGCTCATGCAGTTTTCCAGATATTTACACTTGTTTGACGTGTGCAAATATGCTTAGAAATGTGTGCAGCGCAGTAGGAATGTCACAGCAAAACAGCCTGGAGTTCCATCACCAACATTCTAAAGTCAGAATAGAGTAAAATGAGTTAATCAGGCTTCTCGAGGGGTAACCATATTCTTTCATAAAAAGTTATTACGGGTAAATCCTATTATTAATTCCATTAAATCGGATGCATGTGGCAGATATGTTATAGTGGAAGTTAGTCTTGGTCAGTCAGACATTATTATATGCTCTTTGTGTGGTCCAAATATCAATACCCTGCTTTTTTTTTCAGAATTGTTTTTACAGTTATCGAAATGCAAGACACCATATACAATGGGGGGTTAATTTAGTTTTGAGGAAGGAAGATCGCACATCTAAAGTGCCTACCTCATTCAAGGCATCTATAAGAGTTAATAATTTTAGGTCAGACTTTAAATTAGTGGATCCATGGGTGGTAGCAAATTCGAAGAATAAAGTTTTTTCTTATTTTTCAGCAAAACATCAAACGTATTCTAGGACAGATTCTTTTCAAGTTTTGGATTCAATTCTTCATAAGATAAAAGATTTAAATTACTCTGGAAGGACAATATCGGACCATTCCCCGTGTGGTTTATCTGTACAGCTGGGTCATGAACATAAAAGGATTATTCAATGGAAAATGGACCTTTCGATTTTGAATAACCAAGAGAGTAATGTGAAATTTCTTATGGAAATGGATTTTTTTTTCTTAAAAATAATGAATCAGAAATTGGCTTATTTGTAATATGGGATTTTGTTAAGGCCTGCGCTAGAGGTTATCTGCAGCAACTTAAATCATTTAGAAGAAGGAAATGGGTAAGACTGCAATTAGAAAGGGAAATTCAGACACTTCAAATAATACATAACTAATTTTGACTCGAAAATTTATAATACACTATTAAAAAAGGGGCTGAATATAATCAACTTATTACGGATAGGGCAGAAAGTCAAATCTTGAATACAAGGAAAAATTACTATCTAGCGTTGGATAAACCATTAAAATTAATGGCTTGGTAGCTTTATAAAGAAAGAGAACAAAATAATATTGTGCAAATTAAAGATCACAATGGTAGGGTTCACAGGGATCCAAGGGATTTAGGATATATTTCTAGATTTTTATGTTCCGCCTTATGCTTCTGAAGTAGATGTTGTTAATTCATCTACTTTTTTGGATAATTAACAATTAAAACAAATTTCACAGGAAGTAAAAATGCACTTGGATGAACCAATTGCACAATGGGAGGTAGAAAATACTATTGACACCTGTTTGAGTAGGAAAGCACCCAGCCCAGATGGGATTCAAATGGATTTTTATAAAAAGTATAAAGAGAAATTGTCCCCTATACTAACAAAAATATTTAACACCATTTCTTCTTCATAAGTGATGTCACAATCCTTTGATTTGGCAACAATTTTATTGTTGTTAAAGCAAGGAAAAGATATTGTGCTTCTTATAGGCCGATTCCTTAGTTGAACTCAGACTATAAGATTTTTTCTAATATTCTGGCAACTCGACTGGAGGGGATACTCCCTGCCTTGACTGACCCGGATCAGAATGGCTCCATAAAAGGGCGTTCCATTAATGAAAATTTAAGAAGAACTATAAATATCATAGCCAATAACAACTTTCAAGATGCTATTCTTTTGGTAGTAGATGCAGAAGAAGTGTTTGATAGAACAGAATGGGGCTTTCTTTTTGCCCTAGTAGAGAAAATGGGGTTTGGCCAAAAGTATATTGGCTGGGTTAAGAGTATTTATAAAAATCCTACAGCAAATGTTAACATCAATAATGGGATTTCAGAAGCCATTCGATTAAACAGGGGGACGAGGCAGGGATGCCCCCTCTCTCCCCTTGATGTCTGCTTTGGTGATGGAACCCCTGGCGGTAGCGGTAAGACAAAATAAGGGTACACAGGGAATTAGGGTTAACAATTTCACTCACAAAATAAGTTTGTATGCGGATGACACTTTATTGTATTTGACGAATCCACAGCAGTCATTAATTGAATTTTTGAATGTAACTGTACAGTTTGGTGCACAATCGGGATATAAAATCAATTGGCAGAAACAGGGCTCCAGATAAAGGGGAGTACCAACCTGTTTTACTCACCTCATTTTAGAAAATACTCTTAAGAACATTTTTTTAATGAGTACCAGTACTCACACAACATCTGTAAATATTCCACACTCCAAAGAGAAGTGCTTTATAACATAACTGGAGATTCAAAAGAAACAGTTTTTTCCAGATTTACAGCACTCGTATACAACCCTACTTTGTTTTACTCACTATATTTTAAAACTGGCGAGTAGATTACTCCTACCTGCCAACATTTTCTGGAAATTTTATTGACCACATTCCTATAGTTAAGTCTAGCAAACTGCAGCAAATACAGTATAATACACTGCATAGGGTTTATTTCACTCCACACAGACTTCATTTAATCAATAATTCCATATCTGCCAGTTGCCCTCGGTGTACTAGTACTTTGGGAACCCTGATACACATGATTTACGACTGTCCCCGGTTGTCTAATTATTGGACAAAAGTTTTTGCAACACTAACTTAATCTTTGGGGTTTTATGTCCATAAAGAAGCAATAATACTTTTATTGGGCTTTTCAGAACAAATGGTTCAATTTCATAAATTTCAAAGAATTTTAGTAACTAATGCAATGATGTTGGCTAAAAAATGTATTCTCATTAAGTAGAAGGACGTGGCTCCCCCAGATTATAAGACCTGGCTTAATTATATGGTTGATACCATTACGTTAGAGTGTATCCACTATCTACAAAGTGGAAATGTCTCTGTTTATGAAAGAATTTGGCTTCCTCTTGTCTGGGCAATTTAGTTGATAGCTCTTTAGTCAACGTATATGTTGTTTCCTGCTACTTTCCTTCTCTCTTTTCTTCTTCTATTGATATATATATATATATATGTGTGTGTGTGTGTGTGTTAGTAGGAGGTACTGGGTATTAAAAGTAGATTAAATAGGGAGAATCTTGGACCCAAAGGTGATATGGTTATGATGATGGTGATTTTGCTGGGCTCTGAAGGCCTTTTAACAGGGTTATTCTGGCTAATGATGTAGCCTGTGTATTTTCTAACTGAACCATATTACAAAGGGAAAAAAAAAAAAAGGAGAATCAGAGGCTCCAATGTCAGTTTCTGTTTCGACTGCTGGCAATTTTATCACATTAGACACATTTTGTAAAACAGAGGAGTATGTGGAACAATCACCAAGCTCCCTGGTAAGTGAAGTAACAGTTACGTAAGAACTTAACGTAACAGTAGATCTTCGAGGAAATCTGAGTCATCAGGTTACACCTTAGGATCCTTCACCGTTGGTGAAGGGGAATCCACAAGGAAGATTTTCAGCAGTACAACTGGTGCTGCCCACGCCATCAATGTCCACCGATATCAGCAACCCTATACAGGCATGGGTAGCCCCGTTCCCACCTCAGTTCTTTCCCTCCAGAGAAGAAGGGAGCAAGGCTCAAGCCCTGGGGAGCCGAGGAGAGAAACAGGGACCCAGCTCTAAATAAAAGATAATAAACAGCAGATAGCCAGGTCCTGAACAGGAGCCCCCAAACAGGTGGATAGTGGGAGGGAAATCATTCCTGGTGACCAAGATCCCCTCGAAGATCTACTGCTATGGTGAGTTCTTATGTAACTGTTCTGTCTTCTTCGGGGGTATCTCGGTCATCAGGTTACACTATAGCAATGAGTACCAAGTAATAACAAGTGTAAACAGACAGTCTGGGATGCTGGAGCTCCATAAACTTAAGACAGGAGTCCTTGTAGCACAGCCCTGCCAAATCCTGCACTGGCTCTTGAGGCAATATCCAGACTGTAATGCTTGGTGAAAGTGTGAACTATACTCCAAGTGGCTGCCGGACAAATGTCAGCAGTTGAGACCTCTTTGAAACAAGTCACCAAGGTAGCCATGCCTCTCGTGGAATGATCTTTGACAGCACCAGGCAATTCTTTGCCATGCTTACTGTAGCAGAACACAATGCAGTTTGCTAACCATTTGAATATACATTGCTTAGAAACTGAAGCACCCTCTATACTTGGGGCAAAAGTAACAAACAACTGCATAGACCTTCTGGACTCTGTAGTCCGAAGCAGATAATACTTCAAAGTTCTGCGCACACCTAACGTGTGAAGCAGTGCTTCCACTGGATTGGCACGCTCAGTAAAATAAACAGGAAGGTGGATAGACTGATTAAGTGTGAACTCAAGAAACCACCTTAGGTAGAAATTTAGGATTTGTGCGTAAGTATACCCTGGCTTTGTGAAATATCAAATAAGGTTCCTTGTACCAGAGGACCCGAAGTTCTGAAATTCTTTGAGCAGAAATAATTGCAACTAAAAACAGTGCTTTCCAAGACAGAAAGTGCAAATCAAGTCGCGACTGGCTCAAAAGGAGACAGGGTCGACTTTTCCAATATAAAATTTAAGTCCCAGGCCGGGGCCGGGACCGGGTAACGGGGGCTTCAGGTGCAGGATGCCCCTAAGAAAGGTACAGGAGACACCCAGCTGAGCATTAGTACGGTCAACCACAGCCTAGTGAAATGCAGAAATAGCCAAAACGTGGACCTTGTGGGAAGAATATTGGAGAGCTGAGTCAGACAAAGAAATCAGGTAGTCAAGCACATGATTCACAGGGCAGGTGAACAGGTCTAGGGAATGTTTGGCAGCCCAGAACCCGCTTCTACTTCATGGCATAAGCGGCACGAGTGGAAGGCTTGCAGGTGGCCACCAGGACATCCACCACCTTGTCAGAGATACCAAATAATGGCAATGGCTACGTTCTCAGGAGCCATGCACGCAGATGGAGGGACCTGAGACTGGGATGGACCAGGGTCCGACGATCCTGGGTCGGCAGATTCCTGCAAAGGGGCAGAGGGACCTGAGGTTCCTCTGCCAGCTGCTGAAGCAGAGGGAACCATATCTGGTGAGGCCAGAATGAGGCTACCAGAATCATGCTGACCCCACTCCATTTGCAGCTTGATCAGCACCCTCTGAATCAGAGGAAATGGAGGGAACGCGTACAGAAATGTCCCGCTCCAAGAGAGGGACAACGCGTCTCGCCAGAAAACTCCAGGCCCTGGATCTAGCGAGCAGAAATTGGGCAGTTTTGCTTTGAGTGGGGACACAAAAAGGTACAACTCTGGACAATCCCATCTGTCGAACACATCTTCTGCTATGGATGAGAGAAGCTCCCATTTGTGCATGCTGGACTGAATCCTGCTGAGATTGTCTGCCAGGGTGTTTAGAACACCTGGCACATGGACTGCAGAGTGTCAGACTGTGCTCCAGTGCCCAATACCACACTCTCATGGCATCACTGCAAAGGGAGTACAAGTGAGTCCCGCCCTGCTTGCTGATGTAGCAGACGATACTCAGATTGTCAGACTGCACCAGCAGTTGGCCTGGAGCCAGATGCTCCCGAAATGCCTGCATGGCATACAGCACCACTCGTATCTTCAGAACACTGATATGCAGGGTGGCTTCCCAATGGGACCAGGAGCCTTGGGTTTGAAAGGGACCCAGGTGTGCTCCCCAGCCTAGACCTGAAGCATCCGTGGTTAGAATGTGATGTGGGGGAAGAAATCTGGAAGGGAACCCCTTGAAGAAGATTCAAGGCATCCATCCACCACTGCAGTACCTTGCGAACTGGGAAGGAGACCAGGACTTGTTGGTCCAACTCATCCGCGTGCTGGTCCCATTGCACTCTGAGGGTCCTCAGACTGGAAGCCCATTGTGGCAGACAACTGCTTCATAACATTGAAAAAGGTGGCATCCTCAGGAGGATAACTTGGAGTATGCTTGACAGAGTCCTCGCTGACAGAAGAGGCAGTGGACTTATCTGAGATGAGGATTTCCTCCTTTCCTCTTCATCCTCTGTGTCATCAGGGAGGATGAGATCAGGATGATACTCCTCCTCGATGTCGACCTCATCTGGTGTCGGATGCGCTATCGACTGCCCACAGGGAGTTTCTCAGGGTCAATGAATAGGTTTGATGACGAAGCTGCCAGCGACGGTGCTGGCTACAAGGTCCTATTGAAGGCACCCAGCTGCTGAACGAGTACATTCATGAATTTAATAAAGTACTTTGTTCAGGTCCATAGTGGTCGTTGACGGGGGGGGGCAGTTAGACAGCATGGGAGCTGACGATCCTCCGTCCTTGGAGCCCAATGAGCCTGTAGGTCTGGGGAAGAAGGGTCAGGCCTTGATGGAGTCATTGTCGACGTGCCCGTCACAGACGGTGCAGGGGCCGAAGACCCGGAGGCTGACAGCCGCATGCCCTGGGAGTCAGACAGAGGAGCTGTCGTTATGGGTCTGGTAGTAACAGAGAACTGGACAGCTGGTCTCTTCGTCAAGGCAGCTGCAGTTGACAAAGAGCCCCGCGAAAAAGAGGCTGACAGGGAATATGATCACCACCGGGGACAGTGGTCGTGATCCTGGTCTTTTTTGTGACTTTTCTCCGAGAACTTGTCTCGGACCTTGGAGCCCTGAGAGCTTGAAGATCCGGTGGGCGATTGGGCAGCTGGGACCCCAGAGGATCCCTGCCCAGAGCTGGCTGCCTGTTGTTCCATGAATTGTTCGAGAGCCTTCTTTTATCGCCTGAGGGTTGTTTGATTAAACTTCTGGCAGAGCTCACAGTTGGAGACACTGTGGTCAGGCCCAAGACAGCAGACACAAACAGAGTGTTCGTCTGTAGAGGCAATCTTCTTTCCGCAGCGACAGAAAACAGGAGAAGGATTAACTCTCGACATAAACAAAAAGAAAAAATATCTAAAAAGAGATTTAGGTTAAGTGTTATGGGGGGAAAAAAAACGGTCATAGGCTGAAAAAGTCGCGAACACTGCGCCGAAGCTTCTGCAGAGACTGTGCTTGCAAGTCTATGGTGGGAAAGAACTGAGGAGGGAGCGGGCCACCTACGCCTATACAGGGTTGCTGACACCAGCAGACACTGGGCAGTCCTAGCTGTACTGCTGAAAATCTTCCGTGTGGATTCCCCTTCACCGACAGC
Organism: Neoceratodus forsteri; assembly: GCA_016271365.2. Lineage (NCBI taxonomy): Eukaryota > Metazoa > Chordata > Ceratodontiformes > Ceratodontidae > Neoceratodus > Neoceratodus forsteri. Next base: position 1,259,509,670 of record CM028129.1, read on the forward strand.
AAAGGTTCCTACAATGTAACCTGATGACTGAGATACCCCCGAAGTAGATCCCATGTTACTGTCAACAGTGTTATCTGGAACAACACGCTCCCCTTCATCCTCCTCAAAGTAATCGTCTTCATCTTGGAAAGATGGTTCTTCTGGTGTTTTGTTTTATAGCCTGTTGTTGTTTGGAAGAACTGTCACATTTGCCGACAGTCTTCCATGGAAGGCAGTTGCTTTGCACGGATAGGCTGGATAACAGTCTCTACCTCTGCAAGATTCAATGAGTCCAGGTGCTTTTCTGTTCTGGCTTTTCTCCACCTGAATTCTGAGGGCTTTACTCAAGTGACGTTTTATTTTTATTGTCTCATCAGAGAATAACCTTCATGAAGGATTTGTGTTTACCAGATTTAACTTTTTTTTTTTTGAGGGCTTACATCACTGGACATGTTATTAAGATTGTTCTCAACATGTTTAGTAGGAGAATTTTGGTTAAAGAGTTTGTAATCAATGCTGGAGCAGACACTGAGAACCGTTTATTTTTCCTCCATTTGTGTGTCTCGTGACAAAAAATGTCTCAAGATGAAGCATTTTTGCAATCATGGGTTTGGACACTTTTATATGCCTATTTGCCTTAAGGGAACACTTGCGACCTGGCACCACCTTAGGCAAGTACTTCCTACTGGTTCAAAGGCTCATCATGTCTCTGAAAAATTAGGTAGTTTAGCTCTATACACAGGGCTTGTAGCTTGCTTATACTCCTGGCAAATGTTATGGCCATCAGGAAAACTGTCTTGCATGTGACATATTTTAAGCCAGAGTCAGCTGTAACCACATGCTCAAAAGGAGCCTCCATCAGCTGGGAAAGTGTGGTAGAACTGCATTCTGTCAGTCCGATAACCCCGGTGGAGGGATGCCTTTCCTATCATCTTTTTTTTATTTTTATTTTTTTTTTTATTTTATCCTCCTCCTACAGCACCAGCCCTGCCTTAGCTCCAGCCACCGCTCCTCACCGCTGACCCCGGAGTCCTGCGCGCCCAGCTGGCATACGCATCTGTACTGTCGAGAGGTGCCCCCTCCGATGGCCCCACGCCTAGCCAGGATCCATTACGGCATGCCTCTATCAGGCAATTGCCGACCAGAGTGGCTATTATTGCATCAAGCTGCGCGGGCCTGTGCTGCCTTGTTTTTCTCTAATTTTCTCCCTGGCGTGCGAAGCGTACAATGGCGTCTGACAGCGCCGGCGTCTGCTACCTCCACCTTACTGCACCGCTCTAGGTAGTGCCTAGTGCGTCACCAGGGGCCACTAAGCGGTGGTTCTAATTCCCTCCTGGGATGGGAGAGCAGTCCTCCAGACGCTCAATCCCATCCCTCCCCTGCCAACCCCTGGCACCTCGGGCTCGCGTCCGAACCCGGGTTGCCAGTGTAGCGCGAGGTGTGGCGTCCAGCACCTCAACCCTCAGTGCCACCAAGATGGCTGCCTTTACGATCTTCTTCTTTTTCCCTACTGAAATTTGCTACGCAACAGTATCTTCCTATACTATACTTTACCTTTTTCCACCCCTGGCGTAGGTTGGCCACCTACGTCAGTCTTTTCTATCTCTCACTAAACTTTTTCCCTACTACTTTTTTTTTTTTTTTTAATTTCCATCCCTCAACAAAAATCTCCCTAAAATAATGCATCAGGCTAAGGTCAGCTGGCAAGAATACAATAAGGTGCATTTATGGCATTTAATGCCAAACGATATAAAGTGCCTTTAAGTACATAAGGTTGGCCCAGTGACGCTGAGAGTTGAGGCGCTGGGCCATACACGGCACGACTGGGTGCGAGAATGCACCTCGGCCGCCGAGGTCAGCAAGGAGGGTGAGGATCAAGCATCCGGAGGACTGCTCTCCTCACCTGGGGTGGATTCTGAGGGCTGCGCCTGTCTCGGCCTCTGGTGGAGACCAGGGCAGCGCAGACTGTCGGGCTGCATTAAAGGGCGGGGCGTTGGCAGGTATCAGCGGCAGAGTACCACATAGGACGCCCTAGCACGCTGCGTCCTGTGGGGAGAAAAATTAAGACAAAACCCTACTGTGTGGTGGGCGATGGTGGGGATCAGTGGCAGGACCCCATGCCCAGTGCCGGGCCTACAGAACCGTGCTCCTGGTTGCCCTTCGGTCGCTCCACTTGATTTGTAGAGCGCCGGAGGAGTTGGCGGTCCCATCCCGGGGGTCTCAGAGCTGGGGAGTCGTGCAGCCAGAGGAGGCTGGATAGTATGGGGAGAACCGGAGAGTGCGCATGTTGGGGGCTTCAGGTGGGCAGCAGAGCTCTGGCCGTGTGCCCTCACCGAATAGAGTCTGTACAAGTAGGTGCCAAAAATAAAGAATACAAAAAAAAAGTATATAAGGTGCTGGTTGAATAAAGCACATTTTGTGCCATATTATGAGTTTAAAGTGCCGCAGTGCTTACTTAAGTTAATGCACATGCCATTTTTATGTATATGGTTCAGGAATGTTTAGAAATGTTTTAAAATGGCAGTTAAATATAAAATAACATCCACTCTGTTAGGTGGAATATGAGTATAACAGAGCAGCATCATGTCTCCCCTGTTTAAATTATTTTGCTGCCGCTCTGTTGTTATGTAGAATGTTATGCCAAAGAAATCCTGCATCAAAGCAGGAACTGTTGGAACCAAGAGGCAAACTTTAACGTTTACTTTTGCTGCTGCTAGCTATCTGTGTAAAGAATTGCTGCTGCTGCTCAGTATCTGTGTAAAGAATTGCTGCTGCTGCTCGGTATCTGTGTAAAGAATTACTGCTGCTGCTCGGTATCTGTGTAAAGAATTGCTGCTGCTGCTGCTGCTCAGTATCTGTGTAAAGAATTACTGCTGCTGCTGCTCGGTGTCTGTGTAAAGAATTACTGCTGCTGCTCGGTATCTGTGTAAAGAATTGCTGCTGCTGCTCAGTATCTGTGTAAAGAATTACTGCTGCTGCTCGGTATCTGTTCAAAGAATTACTGCTGCTGCTCGGTATCTGTGTAAAGAATTGCTGCTGCTGCTCGGTATCTGTGTAAAGAATTACTGCTGCTGCTGCTCGGTCCGATCTGTGTAAAGAATTACTGCTGCTGCTCAGCATCTGTGTAAAGAATTACTGCTGCTGCTCAGTATCTGTGTAAAGAATTACTGCTGCTGCTTGGTATCTGTGTAAAGAATTGCTGCTGCTGCTGCTCGGTATCTGTGTAAAGAATTACTGCTGCTGCTCGGTATCTGTGTAAAGAATTGCTGCTGCTGCTGCTCGGTATCTGTGTAAAGAATTGCTGCTGCTGCTCGGTATCTGTGTAAAGAATTGCTGCTGCTGCTCGGTATCTGTGTAAAGAATTACTGCTGCTGCTCGGTATCTGTGTAAAGAATTGCTGCTGCTGCTGCTCGGTATCTGTGTAAAGAATTACTGCTGCTGCTGCTCGGTATCTGTGTAAAGAATTGCTGCTGCTGCTCGGTATCTGTGTAAAGAATTGCTGCTGCTGCTGCTCGGTATCTGTGTAAAGAATTGCTGCTGCTGCTCGGTATCTGTGTAAAGAATTACTGATGCTCCTGTATTTTTAGGACTCCCGGCTACTGGCTTAGTATAAAATATGCTGCAGAACTGTGCCAGCTAGCCGTGGAGGAGTCCATGGCATGTGTTCAGCCAGTCCAGACTGCTAAAAAGGCAGGCTTCCCCGAGTAATCTGTGCATTCTGAAACACGAGCGCTTGAAAATAAAAAGGGGCTATGTTGTCCCTGGACATAAAAGCTACAGCCCAGTATAAAAAAGAAATAAAAAGGGGCTTACCAAAGCTATGCAGAGACCCAAATCAGAGCAGCTAGATAATGACTGTCTAGCAGTCTGCCACTCTGCTTCAACATAGAAAACATATGATTTAAAGGGACAGGAACATCCCTATGTATGTGGAAATGCTATACAGTTAGAATAGCCCCATGAATAAGGAAAGGGCTGCAAGATAAACTAAACACAATAAAGAAATTAAACACATTAAAGAAAAAAGAGACACTGCAGGTCTATAAAAGAGCCCCATTATGTATAGAACCCGGAGATATAAATTAAAAGGCTAGTGTCCATATACTATAACAATACAGCACATGTATAACTACAATATATGTTTGCATACATAGAAAATAGGGGACTTCCCATAAGTAAAACCTCCGGAAGAGGATTTCCTATAGAGGGATTTCCCATGGGGGGGGGGGAAGAGATCTAGGACACTGGCAGTGGACTTCAAGGGGGCAGACTTTGTGGCATGGGAAATATTCTCAAGGATCACTTGAAGGGGATTACAACAATGACAAATGTGGAAAAGAGATGGGAGGTCATAAGCAGGGACTTCATGAGGCAGTCAGGACCTGCACTAAGGTGAGCGTGAGGCAGCAGGTCACATTAACCATGCTGGTGGTCAGTGAGGTTCAGGTAGCGGTCAGAGAAAAGAAGGCTGCCTACAAAAAATATAAAACAACGAGAGGGGATAGGGAAAAGGAAATGTACCATCTTGCATCTAGAAAAGTCACCCGGATGGTGCGGGGAGAAAGTCCAGTAAAGAGCAGCGGCTGGCACAGGGGATACGGGGAGGGGAAAAGGGGTTCTTCCGGTACATTGGGGGGCGGAGAAAAACTAAGGGCCATCTCAGCAGGTTGAGATCCGAAGGAGGGTGGGTGGAAGAGGCAAAGGACCAGTCAGAGGTATTAAACAAGTACTTCGCCTCTGTGTTCACTAGGGAGGGGGATGGGATATCTACAAAGCAAGGCACGATGGGGATAGAAGTGGTAGTGAGTGGGATCAGGGGAGCAGAAGAAATGGAGCAAGAGGGAGGGAGAGGTACCCCAGGGGTGTCACATCAGGATAAGGATAAAAAGGCCAGTAAAGTGGAGGGGACGGATGATGCTATCTCCACTGAAAGGGTGTGGTTAGCCCTTAAGGACCTAAAGAAAGATAAATCTCCTGGGCCGGATGGCATTCATCCGAGAGTACTATGGGAATTGGCGGACATACTGGCTGCACCCCTGGTGGAGCTCTTCAACAGGTCGCTTGAGACAGGGAGGGTACCTAGGAATTGGCAAGAGGCACATGTGGTGCCAATCCATAAAGCGGGGGTCGAGAGAAGTACCAGGTGACTACAGACCCATCAGTTTGACCTCGGTGGTGGGAAAATTAATGGACAGTATACTAAAGGAACGATTGTGGGTGTACTTGGAGGAGATGGGAGGTCTGGATAGTCGGCAACATGGGTTTGTACCAGGTAGATCATGTCAAACCAATCTTGTGGAGTTCTACAGATGGGTAACATCAGAACTAGACAGGGGAAAGCCTGTGGATGTATTATTCTTGGACTTCAGCAAGGCGTTCAACTATGTCCCCCACAATGGTCTGGTGGAGAAACTTACGGGGTTGGGAGTAGGCCCTTTGATGGTCAGATGGATTGAAAATTGGCTAGCTGGATGCACTCAGAGAGTAGCAGTCAGTGGGGAGCTCTCGAACCCTAGAGAGGTCGGTAGTGTGGTACTGCAGGGCTCGGTCCTGGGTCCAATCCTGTTTAATGCATACATTTCGGACATCAGGGAGGGTATAGGGTGTGAAATGAGTCTCTTTGCTGGCGACTCCAAGATGGGAGCAGTAGTTGAGGGAGAGAGAGGAGGTTGGCCTGCAATGGGGCCTGGACACCATGGAAAGGTAAGGCTCACACATGGAAATTAATTTCAGTATCACCAAGTACAAGGTGTTGCATCTTGGTGGGAAACCCTAACCTGGGTACGCCCTGGGAGGGCTGGAGGCCTCAACAGGGGAAAAAGACCTAGGGGTTATGGTGGATGCATGTATGAATAACTCCAAGCAGTGCAGGAGAGTGGCTAGCAAAGCAAACAGGATGTTGGGATGCATCGTAAGGGGGATCACCTCTAGGAGCAGGGAAGTGATTCTGCCAAAGTACAATGGATTGGTTAGACCACACCTTGAGTACTGTGTACAGTACTGAAGACCACACTTGAAGAGGGACATACAGCTCCTGGAGAGGGTACAGAGGAGGGCAACTAAGATGATACAAGGATTAGGGAATTTGACGTATGAGGACAGACTTGAGGAGCTCTGCCTATTTTCAATGGAGAGGAGAGGAGAGACGGGGGGACATGATTGAGGTCTTCAAGTACCTCAAGGGAATAAATGGGGTAAACATGGAGGGGATCTTTAGACTAAGGCAGGGAGGTATCACCAGAGGGCATGGTTTGAAGTTGGAAGGGTGAGGGGGGGAAAGAGGAAGAGGTTTTTCACTGAGAGGGTGATGGATCCTTGGAGCATTGCTGCCTGCTGAGCTGGTTCAGACAGCCACAGTGGAGGCTTCAAGAGAGGTGGGACAGACACAGCAGGGATGTATCAGATGATGGCCTGGCCGAGGGAAGAGATGGATGATGGGGGTTTCTGGAACACGGAGAGGAGGGAGGCGCCTCGGTGCCAACTAGAGATCTGAGGTTCGAGCAGACTCGATAGACTGTAAGGCCTAATCTGCTGGCAATTAGTATGTTAGTATAAGTAAAACCTCATTATGTAATAGGAGTTTCCCTATTTAGGGACCATTCTGGAACTAACTGGAAGTTATGGGAGGGTGGAATAGTATTATACTATTGTTTATTTTCTAGTTCTGACTGAACTGTTTATTTATTATTTTTGTACTTTTTCATACAATAAAACACACTGCGGGTGTGTTGTACCCTTTTACTGTGTCCTGCATTATCTTTGCATACCCACGACAGCAAGACAAATGTTTAAGTCACATGGGAGACAGGGTCCTTTACAAGGGAATACAGTTGGTTGAGACCCTTAAAATACATTTTAAAAACAGACTGTGAGGTCAAGGACATATCTATGTTCGCGGACATGTAGGATGACACAGCTGCCAGGTGCACTTTCAGGGATGAAGATCTCTTCACTGGGATTAACTTTCTTAGGGCACACAATTTCATCCACTCAGAGGAATATGCTTTCCTTGTTGCTGGTTTTCTGGAAACCTTCAGCACCCTTAGCATTTCCTCTGAAAGATTAACTAGAGAATTCTACTTCCTCAAGAACCAAAATGCCCTCAGATGTAGTGTTCTGGCATCTGGGAATGTGATTCTGCCATGAGGTAGAATCAGCAGGTTGCATCTCAGTGGCAGACTGACTGGAATCCTGCTGGACAGGGTCTGAGGCATCTAGTACCAGGCTTGTCCGGGGCCATCAGATCAGTGTTGCTTGCTGTCTCTTGAGCTTTATGAGCACTCCCTGCGTGAGTGGGAATGGTGGGAAGGAACTTCCCTGACCAGTCCAGAGATGAGGCATCCTGTGGAACTGTGCCCCTGGCTGGTGGCTTACAACAAAACTTTGGGAGTTGATTGTTCTCCCAAGAGGCAAACAAACCTATTTCTGGAGTGCCCTATCTTCTGAAGACAGCACTTGCCCTTGCCTGGCAGATGTACTGCACAAATCTTTGAATCCATGGAATAAGCCAGATCCTCATAGCTTCTGTGCACAGTTTTGAGGATCTTAATCCTCACAGAAACACAGAATTTGCTGGCAGATAAGGACCACTTGGCCCACCTAGTCTGCCCATTTTTCCCTGTCTACAGTATCACCGCAAATCCTACTTGATCTCCGGACCATTCACCCCCATCTTCCCTTTCCTTAAGATTCCCTTATGCCTATCCCATGTATTCTCGAACCCCATCACTGTTTTCGACCCCCACCAACTCCTCTGGAAGATTGTTACAGGAATCCACCACTCTATATGTGAAGAAGTACTTCATCAGATCTCTCCTAAATCTACCCCCTCCTGCTTATCATGCCCCCTTGCCCTTGAGAACCTTTACTTCCCTCATGTGCCTTGTTTGCCCCGTGAGGTATTTAAAGGTCTCTATTATATCCCCCCTTTCTCTCCTCTCTTCCATGGTGTACATATTTAGGTTCTTTAATATCTCCTTGTAGGGTTTCTAATGCAGACCCTGCACCATTTTAGTTTCGCTCCTATGAACCACTTCCAATCTGTCTATGTTCTTTGTGAGATGAGTTCTCTAGAACTGGACCCAGTACTCTAGGTGGTGTCTTACCAGTGATCTATCCAGAGGCAATAGTACCTCCATCTTTCTGCTGGAGATACCCCTTCCTATGCACCCCAGCATCACACTTTCCCTTCCAACTGCCTTGCAGCACTGCCTGGCCACCTTCAGGTCATCCGATATGATCTCCCCAGATCTCTTTCCTGCTTGGTAGTGGCTTGAAAAAATTCTATACTCCTCCGCACCTGGGTTTCTCTACCCCAGGTGCACCACTTACACTTTTGCACTGAACCAGCTGCCATACCACTGAACACTCTCTGAGTTCTCTCAGGTTGCTGCACATCCCTTCCACCCCCCTTCCCCCACAAAGTGACCACCCTGTTGTACGGCTTGGTGTCCTCCACAAAGAGGGAGACCTTCAACAAAGCACACAGGTATTCCACCCCCTTCTCTCCATATGATACTTTTTTCCCAACTTTATCATCTATGCCAGCAGCAGCTGAACTGGGAGCGGACATAGAAGCACAGATAACGATGGCAGAAAAGGAGTCCATCCAGTTTGCCCAAGTTCCCTACAATCCCTGGAACCTACTGTTCCCTCCAGGGTACTAACCTTCCCCCATCCTCCCTCTATTCTCCTCCTGGGTCCTGTCGCTTCCGGTAACCACATTCCCTTCATTATGTCCCAGCCCTGCTTGAATCCCATTTTTGCACCCACCACTTCAGCTGGCAGACTGTTCCAAGGTTCCACCACCCTTTCTGTAAAGTGGACATGACTTTTGATGTGGCCTTTTGGATGACTTGTGGTTGGGGACTACTAGTCTCCCCTGTGGGGGCTAGCCACATCATGTCCATGAACTTAATTTCCTCTTCATACTTCTCTGTTTCATGAGAGGGGATGTTGAGGGTGTTCACCATCTCTTTAGAGGTATAATCCTCTGTATGCCTAGGAGGGGAATCAAACTCTCGGTCAAGTGAACCATCAGCTTCTATAAGTTCACCTTCCTCTTTTTTCTCCATAGTACACATACTCCCCTCTACAGGCAAGTGGTCTGGAGCAAGAGCCTGGGGAGAGGAGGCAGGCACATTAAACTAATTCCCTATAGCCTGCAAGGCCTGGAAAAAGTTCCATACCTTAAGTCATGTTCTCTGTTGAGGGCATCTGATTCTGTTCCACTGCCTTTTCCATCACAGGAGTGGGAGAGATATGCTCTTTTTTTTTCTTACCAGGCACTGGTTCCAGCACCTGCTCTAAGGCACTTTCATCTGCATTTTTGCCATCACTGGGATCAGGGTTCCTTCCCCCTATCAGACACCAATGTCTTCTCTATCCTCTCCATGCCTTTCTGATGGCTGAGCAGCTTTATCGTTTTTATCTGTGCCCTCTGACAAGGACTGCTCCTTACACAAGTAAATGATGTTTATGAGAGGTCTCTTGGCTAATCAAGAGTATAATCTGACTTCAGTGTTCAAGACCCGAACCGTGACGTGCTCTGTGAACATTTACACTTGGTTCTAATGTATTGTTTTATTGTGGGGAGCCCAGAGTCCTTGTGAATGGGCACCATACAAATAAAACGGCCTCACCTTACACTCCCAACCCCAAGCCTGCTGGACATTATCAACACTGACTGCTTTATTATGTGGTATTATCCCATTCCCCACAAAGAAACCTTACAGGATATTTTTTTTAATTCTATATTTTTCATTGTATTGAATTACATTTAAGGCACACAGAGAAACTGTCTGCTGTAGTTGGGCAGCATTTAGGGAAAACTGATATGTTTCATGTGTTCGGGTTGAGTTTTTTTTTTTTTTTTTAATATAAAGTTTTTCGTTTCTTTTGTCTAATTTTTTTTCTGCAAATATTGTGGTGGGTTACTGTGTCAGGTAGAAAACTTTAGTCCTCGAGTAAAAAGCCTGAACAATTTCTGACACATACCCCCTCCGCCCGAGTACAGTCTAGCAGTGCTGAACAATCTCAGTGATGCCCACCTGCTATCTGCTTCCAGAGACAAATGTGCTGCCAGTGGTACTAGGTTCCTACCCCAACTTGCCATCGCAACGGTCACCTGAGTACAGACTTTAACAGTCTCAACTTCTACTGTCTACTGATGGTTGCGGCTGTCCCAGCTAAAGGGTTGGAGAACTCAGGGGGGTAAGAACCACTAACAAAATTAAATGAGAATGTTCAGGAAAAAGCCGCTGCTAGTTTACAAGTACACAGCAAATGGGATATAGATTAAGTCGGGGTCATGGCATGCTTAGGTGCAATTTAACCACAGCCTGATTATGCACAACTTTACCACGACCTGGAGAGTGAACCAAGATGTTGCCAATAAGTATTATTTTCTTAAATTGTACAACTGTAGGAAAACAGTGTTTTGACCCTTTTACTTGGTGAAAATTTTATTATGAAGCTACTGATATACAGTATCTGCAGCTGTGTGATAACAGTTTACAAATACGACTACATAGATTTAAAAAAAAATGTGGAATGTAGAACAAAGGCAAACACAGATGTTGCAGCATGTGACAATCTCTACTGTGCAAGAGGTCATCACGTGCTGCATACTCCATCATGACTTCTACAGATATAAAAAAGAAATGTTTTATATTGAGGAGAAGAACATTCTGATGCATGCTTTCCACCATGACTTGGAACTCCCTCTGAGCCTTTCTTGTGCTTTGATGACACAGAGGCACACTGAGAAGCCCTAAACTCCTCCTTTTAAAGCCCCTTTTTGGTTTAAAGGCAAAACTTTCTACAAAGTTCACAATAAAATCGTGATCTGAATTTTAGACAAAGCCCATGGACATATATGCCTGGCACTATGATTCTGATGATGGATGGTCCTTGTGAGGCAGACTGGGCTTTAATGGCGGGCAAGGGGATTGGGATACTAACACGCTCTAGTGGAGACCAGCTTTACCTATTGCCAGATCGAAGTTATGCAACTCGACAACAGGAAGAGGAAACCTGAGGAAGCTTGGTACATTGTAATAACTGGAACTCCTGGCAAAGCTGCGCTTGACCTACAAGATATGAACTCCCTCTATAACGATGGGGCAGAAGTGTGAAAACTCACAAAAAAAAAAAAAAAAACCTCAAAGGGGACTTTGCTGCTGCCCAGTCGGGTACAGATGACTCTAAAGACTCTGATGCGGATGATGGAACATGCTTAAATCATTTATTTGTTCCCTACTGGAGCTGTTTATGAGAGCTATTTCTGACTGAACTTATGCTTGCTTTTGATGGGTGAGAGGCAACATGTCATACTGTGGAGGAAGCGAGTGCTACTTTCTAAATAACTGGCAGCACTTTCATGGGAGAGGACTCCAGCATTTTTTTTGAAGAAATGGCACCATCAGCGTTGTCTAAACTTGCAATCCTGGGTTTCCCCCGGGGACGACATAAGGGTTCCAATTTTGTGGCATCAAGAGTCTCTTCTGTGGTGCAGCAGCAACGTTAGGTGAGCTTGAGTAGTGAGCATCTCACTCACCATTCTCCCCTTCTCCTTTAACTGTCACATAGTGCATTAATCTAATACTGACGTCCTAGTATTAAACACAAGAACCAATCCTAATAATGTTCAGCCTTTTTCAATGGAATATTATAGTTACAATTATAAGAAAACTTTATCTCTGATGATCTCCTAGCTTTACAGAGTGCCATGATATATCATAATGTTCAGATATACAGTGCTCTCTCATTTATCTGCCCCTCGTTTATCTGCCACCCTGGCTTACTGCCAACCTACTCCTGTGCACCATTCTAACGCAGTGTTCATTCCAATTATCTGCCACCCTCGCTATTCGCCATCTGCCAGGTACTGCTGCTGCGCAGACTGTACTATGAGCAGTGTTAAGCTCCCTCTCTTATCTGCCGGGTGACGCCAGTGTGACACGATTGTAAGCATCTGGAAACGCTGTAGAAAGTAACCAGTGATGTGAGAAAAGGTACGCTAACTCAATTGCTCAGTGCAATGCCAGATTATTTTTACTGCTGTGGCTTTTATCATCTTTTCTGCCAGTACCTTCCTTTTTCTTTTACTGCTCTGGCTGCTTTGTGGATCAAGAGGCTGTGTTGGGCGGAGGAAGAGACCAGCGAGATGAAGTGATAGACCGGGGCAGTAAGCCAGGACAGTGGGAGCAGACAGCGTGAATTAAATCATAAATTCCTCAGCCAGCAGTTTTTTGGGGTTTTTTTAAACATCTGCCGCAACTGCCTTTTCCTTCTACTGTCCTGGCTGCAGTGACAGCGCTAACATGCACCAAAAGGGAAAAAGTTGCATCCTTTCCAAAAGTGTCCCCCCTTTCCTTTGCCAGTGGGTCCAAACTGATGCACCAATTCTATAACAATATCTGAAGAGAATGTGAACTGTTCAAAATCTGCCACTGATTATGTTTTTACTCAATAGGTTCCTCTTTAGACCCATATTTTTTACACCAGTGGGTCCTATTCGACCTATGTTTTAAACCTCCCAGCGCTCTCACCGTCTGGATGTTGTCATGGATCGAGCGGCTTTGTTGTGTGGAGGAAGAGACCTGAGGAGATGAAGTGACAGAGTGGGGTAGTAAGCTGGGACAGCGGGAGTGGGTGGCGTAAATGAAATTATGAACTCCTCAACCAGCTGGGTTTTTTTTTTGTTTGGTTTTTTTAAACTTCTGCCACAGCTGCCTTATGGAGCATATTCTGTTGCCAAGTGAGATGCTGGAGAAGCAAGAGAGTTCAGGATTGTTCAGTGCTGCCAGCGAGAAAACAGACTGTGGGGACGCTGCTTCATTTTTTGCCTAAGCTTTCTGGCTCCTCTCACCTTCCCTGTCTCTCTCTCATCCATGCTCGCTCTCACTTTTAAAATTAAAAACTATGCTTGCGGCTGGCCCAGTGGCGCTGAGGGCTGAGATGCTGGTGCCTTACCTCGTGCTCGCTGGCGACCCGAGTTTAGGGCCAGAGCACGGGCAGGGGAAGTGAGAAAGGACTAAGCGTCCGATGGACTGCTCTCCTTCTCCAGGGAGGGGTTTCTGTGGTCGGCGCTTGTTCGCGCCCGGCCCGAGCTGGGAGACAGGCGCCATACCACAAAGCTGGGGAGGTCAGGCCAGGCAGCCTGGAGGAGGCGCTTGTGGAGCGGCGTGCGCACTCCCCTCCGCTGGCGTCACTGCATAGTCCTGACTCCTTGGGAAAACAAGGAGGAAAAAGCAGCACTGCCATGCACAATGGCGGAGGGCGCCTCTCAGGCTCCGCTCCCGGCTAGCCACGGCGCTGGCCCACTAAATCCGGTCTTCAGTGGGGGGTTGGGGACCCCCGCCAACCCCGCCAGGAGGGCAAGCCCTGGGGTTCAGTCAGTGTTGGCTGGTGGACACCGGGGGACGGGGCTGGGGGCGCCCTCCTGAGGACAAGCCGGCAGTGCAAGAGAGAAAAATAAGTAAAAGAAACCTATGCTTGCTACTAAACATATACTGTGGGAGGAGGGGGTCCATGGAGAGCTCTATGGTGACTACTATATGGAAAATGCCTACCTTCAATTATCCGCCACCTTCTTTTAGTCACCAAATTTTACAATGTACCAAGGTTGGCACATCAAAGAGGGAGCACTGTACGTGGATCTTACAGACACTGGTTTGGCTCACATATGTATTGCTATAGAGTATATTCTTTTCAGAAGTATAATCCATTGTCTTGCTACTTATGCAGCTCAATCTTACAAACAATTTGCATAAAGGAATTTCTTGATATGTTGCTAGCCCCCACCCGCCCCCGATGTCAGTAACAATTGGGATCAGATTGTGTATCCTATGATAAGATGCTGCTGTTATATTTTCATAACATCAATGATCTCTGCATCAAAAGTATTCAAGTACTTCTTGAAAATAATAAACATAAAATTAAAATATGGCTGAAGCACTTTTCATCTTACAGGCCCCAGTCAACAGGAACACCTGATCTCAGGCTTTCATAAACTAGAAACTACCGTTTCTCATCACAGTCATTGTGAGAATGCTGTTGCAGTATTTTTTGGTTCTCAGAACTTAAAAAAAAAAAGTCAAGGAATTTATCATAAGAGTAAAATCCATAGCAGGTGTTCGAGAACAACCAATAAACTTTTTACAACAAAAATCTAAATTCTTAACAGTTAAACTTAGGCTACACTAGATCGACAGTCTGGAGTATCCACTCGCTTTGGCGGAAAATAAAGATACACCATTGGGAGGCAGGGGGAAAGCACAATCAGCAGAGTGCAGAGTGTCATTTGAATTACAAGAGTAGCGCATGTGTAGACTGAATGCAGAGCTTTTACTGTGACATCATCAATCGCATGCATGTTCTTTTTCTCTCTCAACTTTGTCTTCTCTGAAGTTGAGCTCCCATATCAGAACACAGCTGCAGCATGAGCATTTAGACACTAGAGGGAGCCTGTAACATAGATTGTGACATAAGCAGCATGTACAAAATGGTGCCGCCCCTGCAACCATAGTATTCTCCTCCACATATTATAACAGTTACTACAACAAGCAAAACAATTTATTCAATGTATGTGAGAGAAAAAAATACAGGATAAATAATTTATCTGGCCAGGTTCTATATTCTAAACGAGAATAAACAGTTTATTCTCTCAGTGGAAATACAACCAAACACTCCACAAGCCACTACCTTTCCTTCCCTGAAGCAGTTATCTGATCACAGTCAGATTCCAACATTGTGCACCAATCGGAAAGCTCTGCATTCCTACCATTTCGTAACTGTCATAAACAGTAGTGAAACACTGGCAAATTAACAAAACAGTTCTACAGATTTTGTTTTAAATCATCAATACTACATATACTTTAATCAAAAACAAAACAGACTACACTGCATAAATTGAACATGCAACAAGGACAGTGCCTGGAGAACTCTTTCATTCACCACTGCCTGTGGTGACCTCGGAGAGACCTCACTTGTGGCTATGCTTCACTCTGCTACTCGTGAGGTCATCAGACGTCACCACAACTAGTATGGATAAAGAATTCATCCCAACTGCCCTGCTGCATATCCCCTGTTTACTCACTGTATCACCTTTAACAAGTCACTTAACATCCCAGGGCCATTCATTCACATCCTCAGACGTGCTTACCTCTCTGGGTTTGTGTAATGGCTACTGCAGTTCTTCGTGGCTTATAAAGTGCTTTGGGAAAGTGTGTATGAAAGGTGCTATATGGAAAGAATTCCTTTTTAAAGTCACAAAAATGATTTCCAATTCTAAGGTATTTAAGGAGAAAGAAATGAAAGCCACGTAACTTACCGTAACTGTTGATCTTACAGAGTATCTTCACCATTGATTACCACTTGTGGGTCTGGGCCAAAGGTGCTAAGACCCCGCGAAAGCAAAGCTTTGACAGGGGGGCATGGCTATTGAGCACAGCCCCTTCGCACTCCCATCTGGTGCCGTGAATTAGCCAATAACCACTGCCAGCTCCGTCACTAACTTCACTTCTGTACGCAAGGAGAGAAATGAAGTGGGGTAAATATAAGACAGGGCCAGAAGACAATGAATTTCAAAATAAACCACTTGTCCCAGGACAACTGGCCTTATCAAAAATGGTAGTCCCTGGGCTCCAGATAAGATCTTTTGGGAGGAGTACTCTACTCCTCACTTTGAAAAGTAGCGGAGTAAAACCAAATTTAGATGCATACAAATGTCTGGACGGAGTGGAGTGAGGAGTACATTTTTAAAAACAATGTAGTTTTTTTTCTAGATAAGATGTCGTCAGGTGCCACTGAGTCCCACTGTTGGGAATGGTAGTCCATGGTCGGAAGGCCATATTTTGAGGGAAATTACATAGAGAATAATGGAGGCAAGTGTGTATTATGGATTTTTTTTGCACATCCAAGGTTTATGTGGTCATCACACACAGAGGGTGTGCAAAAAAATCCTCTATCCTATGCCTATTATTTATTTTTATAATTGCTAGTGCCTGGATTTGTGGTTTAACGCAGTACTTTTCCCTCGATGCCTGTAGCGTAACCGAGCAGTGTCCGGGGTTGTAAACCACAATGTTGAATTTATTCAAAAACACCAGTGCTGTGTGTAAAAAACATGTCAGGTTTAGTGGCTTACTTCACTTTTCCGAGTTTCGAGAGAAAAAAAGCCACCGCGTGTAGAGACAGCACAGCGAGTCACTTGGCGGCTTGCGAAGACTCGATGTACGCATTAGCTAGTGTTGCTATGGCTATGCTTGCTAACTCTTGAGCTGCAGCCTCCGAGCGACTCGCTCTGCTGTCTCTACAAGCGGCAGCTTTTTCTCTCTCAAAAAACTCAGAAAAGTGAAGTAAGCCACTAAATCAGACATGTTTTTACACTCAGCACTGGTGTTTTTGAATAAATTCAACATTATTGTTTACGACCCCGGACGCCAGGAGGCTTAGGAGGCAGCACAGTGCAGTGGTTTAAGGCTCTGAGCTGCAAACCTGGGTTTGAATCCCACAGCTCCCACTTGCATACTGTGTGACCCTGAGCAAGTCACTTAACTTCCTTGTGTTCCCGGGTCACACCTTCAGCTTAGTGTCTCTCTCCTGGTAAAAAAAAAAAAAAAATACAGATCCAGAAGCAGCAGCAGCATGTCCGTGAACACGTCAAGTGCCAGGACCAAAGACCAGCCTGTAGTCGGATCAGGATCAGAACTATTCAGTTCAGGACCATCCACCGCTATTTTCAAGAGATACTGGAGTGTGTTATCAGCCATCTATGCCCTTATTTCTGTGTTTATGAGCTTTTTTATTTTATGTTTGTTTTCAACAGAACCAGGAAAAACAACGGTGCATAGTTGTAAGAGGCATAAAACATGCCATAGAGACATTCTCTCATAATTATACATTAAACCCAGTAAACTCTGCCCCAGGGCTCTAGATAAGATTTTTTGGGATGAGTACCTGTACTCCTCATTTTGAAAGGTGAGTAAAACAAAATTCAGATGTGTACAAATGTCTTGTTAGAGTGGACCGAGGAGTACACATTTAAAAAAAATGTCTTTTTTTTAGATAAGAATTTCAGGTGCCAACAATGCTCCAAATAATGTTGGCAGGTAGGAATTTACTACCAGTTTTAAAACATTGTGAGTAAAACAAAAGTGGGATGCATACAAGTTCTGTAAATCTGGCAAAAAATTTTTCCTTTTGAATCACCAGTTATGTTATGAAGCACTATTCTTTGGCGTGTGGAGTATTTACAAATGTCGGGTGAGTACTGGTAATCACTGACAAAATTTCTGAAAAGTATTTCCTAAAATGAGGTGAGTAAAATAGTCCGGTACACACCTTATCTGGAGCCCTGCTCTGCCCCCTATTTACACCATGGGGAGGGGATTAATATACAGAACTGCACCTTAGGAAATAGAGTAATTAATGCGACCCAGAACACCGATTATGGTAGCAGAGGGATTTGTTACCAAAGAGAGAGATAACCGTAATTGACTAGTTGCTGTAACACCATGAAATGTCACTTTTATTAAAATTAAAAGCTATAGGAGCATACCTATGTTTTTTCCTAATAAATGGACAGCTGAAATAAGTCAGGAAATAAAACTCTTTCTTGACTGAGAAGAAAATATTACTTACCACAGTAATGTTTTTTCTTCCAAAGGGATCCCTCACCATGCTTAACAACTGTAATCATTCACATGGAATGAGCTGCCCCGGAACTTAGAATTTATGCTAATTAGAGAATGTTAGAATTAAGTTCAAAACTGTGCTGTGTGGTCACACTCACCCCTGCATTCTAATGGCAGACTTACTTCTAAAGCTAGGGTGAGCAGAGACCACTAAATTAGCTACCAAAAAAAACATCAAAAAACAAATTAAAAAGTTTTCAGAACTTTTTCAGTATGGCAGAACAGTTTATTTTAAAATGTAATGAAAGGCACTGTAACAAGTAATGCTCAAACAGAAGAGAGTCTTGTGTGAACTTTTTCCAGGTTCTGGAAGTAAAGGATGGGATTTTTAAGCATAGCAAGCGTTCCCTTAGGAAGAAACTACATTACTATAGTGAGTTAATTTTTCCTTCAAATCCCAGGAATCCCTCACTTATAATAAAAAGCTTAAATACACTAGATTTACACCAATTATGTTTTAACTTTGTTTTCTAGTTATTTACTTTTTTTTTTCCCCTCAGATGTTGGTCTACTACATATTGTGGATAATGCAGCAATTATTTCACTGAGTCTTTCAAAATCTTTCTTAATCTCCCTGCTAATTACACAACTGCTGTTTGTGACATCACAGTCTTGTCACAGTGAGCACTATGACGTCATAAACAAAGGCACTGCGAGGTTAACAGGAGAGAGACAAATGTTTTATATACAGATTTTTTGATGGACTACCAAGATGTGCTGTAAGTCTTGAAAAGGAACATTGAAAATGAAAATAATGTATTTTCTAACAGCAGAAAACATTTATTATAGCACATACTGAAGTGCAGAGTTGCTCTTTAACAAATGCAGACTCCACAGCAGTATCTTAGGAGGCTGGGTACAGAACCTGTTTAGGGAAAAGGTTCTGCAAGACAACGCTGCCAAAAATGCCATCCCTTCTGGACTGCGTGTCCAGGTAGTAGTGCTTTGTGAAAGTGAGTACTGTTTTCCTGGTAGCTGCTCTGCAGATTTCCTGCAGGGAGCACGTGCTACCTCTTGATGCTGCCTCACAGGCAGAGGTGCCCCTTATAGAGTGAGGCCTAAGGTCTTCAGGAGGCAGTTTGCCAGCTTAGCAACAACATCAATGTACGCAGGAAAATATCAGAGAAATGGTTGTTTTGGATGCTGGTTTTCTCTTCCCCACTTCACCATAGGTGACAAATAACAGAGAGTTAGTAGACCTTGCATCCTCTTAGGAGTGGTCCAAGCAGTAGCTCAGAGCTCTCTTGACATCTAGACTGTGGAGCTTCTGTTCTCCCGAAATGGACTTTGCTGTAAACAACAGAGTGTAATAGACTGATTCAGCGGGAATTCAGACACCACTTTGGGAAGTAATTTTCTGTTAGTTCTTGTGATAGGGATGAATAAGGCCCTGTCCCATCTGTTATGCAGAGGGAGTTAAACACAAGGATCTGTTCTAGCCTCTCCTTTTCTGTCTGGTTGTGCAACCAAATGCTCTTGTGAGACCTAGGAACTGAGCACTCTGATGGTCTCAGGATTCTTCGCCTCTCACTATCTGTCTGCCTTCACTTGCTGTTTGTCTTTTCCTCCTCCTTGCATATCTACGATTATAAAAATATATGTGGATCTTTGTGTGAAACTAAGTGATACTCAGATCCCTTTGTTTGAAACTGTGTATAGTTATACTGTTGAAATGATTGCAAAAAGCTATTTGGAATTTAGGGGGTTAACCTGAGATGCACTTTGAGCACCTCTCAGGCTTGTTTGCAAACTCTTTTGCAGAACTATCAGCAGGGGGCCAGCTTAAGACACTGTACTATTTGTAAGCCTGCTCTACAAAGAAACTGACAAGAACATTTTCTGAAAATCAGAATTTCTCTTAATGAGTTCCCAGGCAAAGACTTATAAAAACAGCAGCAACACTTTTGCTAGAGCGTGAGAGAGAGACAGATTTGGAATTAAAAACTAACCCTCACATGAAGGACTTCTGTTTTCAGCATTTGTACTGCCTTTGTATAGAGCTATCCTGGACATATTTTTTATTTTACTCTACTCTATTGTTGTTGTTAATAATAGAACGCTACTTGGAAATTTTGAAACTGCTCCTGATTTTCCTATGCTTCCTGACCTGTGCCTCGACAACAGATGGTGTCAGCCAAAGTGGGATATATGCTGTGCATACTCTACGTCAGGAGTTTTGTGCGTGGGTACTAGACCTAGTACCAGGGAAGCTTATAAGAAAGGCATGGATCCTGCAACAGCAAGCCCAGGAGTGATTACCAGAAGAATGGCAACTAAACTAGAAGCAGAGACAACAGTCCAAACTGAGACTGTACAGCCAGAACCAGTGCTAACAAAGACACTATGGAGTGGGCGAAATATGACTTTTGGGCAATGAAGGAAATGATGCAGATAGTGAAAACCTTAACAGAACTGGTGAACTGGCTCACAGAACGATGGATGGAGGCTGAGCAGAGATACCCAGGGGTCCGGGTAATCCACCAGGAAAAGAATTTTGACTCCGCCAGAAAAGCAAGCCCCTGAACAATTCGAGCAAGGTCGAGAGGCAAGGAGAGGCCCCATCTGTTGCAGACAGAGGCCACAGGGGGTCAAGTCGCAGTACAGAGAACCAGTTCAGAGCTATACCTGAGATGGAGATGGCGAATTTGGAGCTTCCTGTGTTTCACGGATGCTACCTTACTAATTCAGAATTGGAGATGGAGGAACGCCTGGTGCTGGGTCCTGAAGGATCAGGTGTGAGTGGTATAGAGACTGCCAATGAAGAGATGCTTGTTCATGGTGAAGACGAAAGGACACCCTGGGATGCAGATCATGTGATCCGAGATGGAGGCATGGCTCCTTTAGTAGAGCAGCTGAAAGGTGAGGATGAAGCCTGAGAGAAGGTTGAAGAGACTGATCTTTTTGCTAAACCAGGGATTCCCTGGAGATTCATAGACTGGGGTATGCTACAAAATGAGGATATATATATGTTTGCAGGTTATACCAGTATGTGAAAAGTATTGATGGTGTACTTATCGATCCTGGGGTGCTTAACAGAGCCGTCCCCATTATGTTGTGAAGAAAGGGGTATTATTCAGGTTACACGTCCTAACCCCAGGTTAAACAAGATGGAAGAGCAGGTGGTTGTTCTCACCAAATGTCGGATGCAGTGGGCACACACTGATCACAGTGGGAAGCATCTAAGTAAGACGGAAACCTTGGCAAACCTTCTGCCACATTTTTAATGCCATGGAGTCTACAAGCAGGTAGCGACCTACTGTAGATCCTGCAGTGCCTGTCAGTAAATGTTGGCTGCAGCTCCCAAACAAAAGGGTGTGGTTACCCCTCAGACAAAAGCCTTCACTTCTCAGAGACCAGGAGAAGCAGAAGGCCCTCAAAGGAAGACCACCTGGGGAGAGAGGTGGCATTCTGGGAAAAATAGGCATGCTTCCTCCAGGGCTGGGAGCGACATAAAGAAGAGAGATAAACGGGTAACAGTATAATGGTTTTGCTGCAATGTTAAACGGACAGTGTCAGCTTTGCCCCTCATTTTTCTGTCAAATTTTATTAGTGTGTCTCTAGGCTAGTGCTTGTTTTTTTTTTTGTTTTTTTTTTTTTAAAGATGCCAGGGATGCTTCAGTATAACAAGATGTACTGGATTAAATGTTTTTTTGCGATGGGGATGTAAAAAGGTGCACTTCGGGACAGCACTCCCAAATTTTATTAGTGTGTCTCTAGGCACGTACTTGTAAAACGGCTACTCTAGAATGCACCTGCATAACATGAAAGTAATCTGCTTACCTATTTTTGTAAATTTTTCTTTATTTTCCTTAGGTGCGGCCCGCACTCAAATCCACCGCCCAACGGAAGCATATCCGCACTGAGAACGCGCGTCTACCAGGGAGTGTTGTCCCGAAGTGCAACTTTTTACATCCCCATCGCAAAAAACATTTAATCCAGTACATCCTGTTATACTGAAGCATTCCTGGCATCTTTAAAAAAAAACAAGCATAGTAGAAGCCAAAATACATTTTAAACCTGGTGCTGAAATCCCACATCGCGCTTGAGCTGCCAGAGAAAAGATCCGCGCATGTGAGCGTGCCTACGCATGCGCTGGATTGCACCAGGTTTAAATGTATTTTGCGGCTCAACTAGAGTGCTCGGTTTTTCTTTAAAGATGCCAGGAATGCTTCAGTATGACACGATGTGCTGGATTAAATGTTTTTTTGCGATGGGAATGTAAAAAGGTGCACTTCAGGATAGTGCTCCCTGGTAGATGCGCGTTCTCTTTGCAGATATGCTTCCAGTGGGAGGTGGATTTAGGTGCGGACCGCACCTAAAGAAAATAATGAAAAATTTACAAAAATAGGTAAACGGATTACTTTCATGTTATGCAAGGGCATTCTAGAGTAACTTTTTTACAAGTATGTGCCTAGAGATACACTGATAAAATCTGACAAAAAAAGAGGGGCAAAGCTGACAGTGTCCCTTTAATGGCTAAACTGATAAAGTAGAAAACATTAGAATTGAGAATTCAGAAGGCTGAAAAAATGTGTGTGCCCAGACTTAACTGTCTGCTGTACTGGTTGTTATGTAACAAAAGAATACCGCATATGCGTATAACTGTAAGGTTATAAGGTAAAGTTAAAAGAGAATTAATAGAAAGTTTTGGAATCCTGTTTTTTCAAAACAGGTTCCCTCTTAAAGGGGGGGGGGTATGTGACAGGGTTGAATAAGGCTATGTTCCCATTTGTTATACAGAAAGAGTTAAACGCAAGGATCTGTTCTATCCTCTCCTTTTCTGTCTCGTCTGTCCGGCTGCACAACCAAATGTTCTTGCGAGACCTAGGAACTGATCACTCTGATGGTCTCGGGATTCTCCGCCTCTCACTATCTCTCTGCCTTCACTTGCTGTTCCTGTCTTTTCCACCCTCTTGCATATCTGCGATTATAAAATATGTATGTGAATATCTGTGTGAAACTGTAAGGAATACTGAGATCCCTTTGTTTGAAACTGTATAGTTATACTGTTGAAATGACTGCAAAAAGCTATTTGGAATTTAGGGGGTTAACTTGAGATGCACTTTGAGCTTCTCTCAGGCTTGTTTGCAAACTCTTTTGCAGAGCTGTCAGCAGGGGGTTAGCATGGGACATTGTTCTATTTGCAAGCTTGCTCTGCAAAGAAACTGACAAGAACATTTTCTGAGAAGCAAAAATTACTTACCATAGTAATATAGTTTCTTCAAAGGATCCCCTAGTAGGATTAGACAATCTGCAGTCAGCTCAGAAACCCTAACTGCCCCCAGAACTATGAGGTGGAATGTATGCAAATTACAGAATTTGGAATGCAACATTCAAACTTGCTGCCTCTGGGTGGACTGTGTTCCATCTAACTGCCAGATTCGATTTTGCAAATGAAAATACTAGACTATTAAATAATTATAAGTAAACACTCTTAACACCAATACCCTCCCCTTGGTAAAGAGGACGGATTCCAAACAGGTCAAGGAACACAAAAAAGGAGAACTAGGTATCCTATCCATACTTGTGTGCATTAACAAATATTAGAAACTCCCATAAAACTATTGCTGAACATATTCAGGTTATGTAAGGGGAGAAAGAGATGGGAGGTCTAATCCTACTAGGAGATCCCTTGGAAGAAATAATATTACTATGGTAAGTAACTTTTTTCTTCAAGCCCCAGGAATCTCCTAGCAGTATTAGACAATCTGCACACTACCAAGTAGTGTCTTGGGAGGTGGGTACAGAATTTATTTGGGGAAAAAGGTTCTGCAATACTGCAGTGCCAAACCTAGCATAAATCCTAGACTAGACATCCAGGCAGTAGTAGTTTGTGAAGGTGTGGACTGTACTCCAGATAGCCGCTTTACAGATTTCCAGTGAGGGGATGTCCCTTGCAGCTGCCACAGAGGCAGCAGTTCCATGAGTGGAATGTACCCTGAGGCCCATGGTGGCTGTTTGTCAGCCTTACTGTAGCAGAACTGGATGCACGATACTATCCCGTGTGCAATCGACCTCTTTGAGGCAGGCCTGCCCTTTTCCACTTCACCACAGGTAATGAACAGCTGTGAGTGGGAATCCCCAAGGTCCTTAATACGTGTAATGTAACAGCTGAGAGACCTTTTTACATTCAAGCTATGAAGCTTCAATTCACCTGAACTGATTTGGCTGTGAAAAATACAGGCAGGGTGGTGGACAGGTTCAAGGGAAACTCAGTTACCACCTTTGGAAAGAACTTCCTGTTAGTCCTAAGGACTACCTTGCCCTTATGGAAGATAATGTAATTAGGATCAGTGCAAGGAGCTTGAAGCTCACACACTCTTCTTGCTGAACTGCCACCAAGAAAACAGTTTTTCATGTGACATATGTCAGGGCAGCTGTAGCCACTGGCTCAAAGGGAGGTTCCATGAGTTTGGCTATGCACAAATTCAGATCTCAAGGAGGGACTGGTTCCCTAACAGGGAGTGAACACATGATAATCCTTTGAAAAGGTTTCTAAAAATTGGGTGTGAACCTACTGTTCTCTGAGCACCTGCAGTCAAATAAGCAGATACTGCTGCCAAGTGAACCGTAAAGGTTGCAGGCCTGAGGCCTAAAGATTGCAAGTGCACCAGATAATTAAGCAATGTAGACAAACTTGCCTTAAGGGGATTGATTTTCTTAGGCCTGCACCAGATGGAAAATCTTTTCCATTTTGAAGCATAAGTCTTTCTTATGGACGTTTTCAGAGACACTTTCAGTACTTTGTACCTCTTCTGACAGGTCAAACTCAGAAAATTTTAATTCCTCAAGAATCAAGCCTTCAGGTGAAGGCTCTCAAGGTACGTAAAAACTATCTGCCCCAAAACAGCTGTTAGAAGATTGTTTCTCTGGGGCAGACGAATGGGTTGCTTGGTGGGCAGGATGAGCAACAAAGGGCATCATGACTGCCTAACCCAGTCTGGGGCAACCAGTATTATGGTTGCAGACTGACTCCTCAGCTTGAGAAGGAATCTCGACACCTGTGGAATTCGATGGAAGGCATAAAGAAATGTTCCCATCTAATACAGGGCTAGTGCCTTCATGGCCATTGTGCCCAAGGAGGGTGGCCTGCAGCAATAAAGTGGAAGCTGGTGATTGTCTTTTGAAGCAAACAGATCTGTATTACATCTTGACTGTAACACAGATTATGGTCCCGGGTCACATCTGAAAAAGGGCCTTGGCTCATATTGTTTACCCAGTAAATACAGGTTACTCACCTGTAACAGGAGTTCTAGGAGTGGTATATGTTGTTCATCCACACTGTCTGGCAGGTTCCTTGCCGCTTTAAATCTTGCCAGAAGGTCTTCAAGCTGGCTCCACCCACCCACCCGGGTGATAAAACTCCGGCTCACTTCACGGCGTAGATCTAGCCCGCTGGAAGCCAGGTTGCTGGTCAAGCCGAGGAGGTCGAGGGTTGTGGATGAACAACATATACCACTCCTAGAACTCCTGTTACAGGTGAGTAACCTGTATTTCTAGGGACGTGGATATGTTGTTCAATCCACACTGTCTGGCAGACTCCTAGCAGTTCTCCAGGAGGAGGGAGGCAAGGCACGCACCCCCTACTTAGGAAATAAGGACTGGAGAACTGAGGTCCCAAAACCAGCATGCCGGTGTGACTCAAGGTCGATGTGGTAGTGGGTAATGAAGGTGTGTGCTGACTTCCAGGTAGCAGCCCTGCAGATTTCCTGGATAGGGACGTCCCTGGAAGCAGCCACCGAAGCAGCAGTATGGCGGGTAGAATGAGCTATTATCCCTTTGGGAGGCTCTATGCCCGCCAACCTATAGCAGATATCTATGAAGGGGGTAACCCACCTGCCTATCGTCTGCTTGGCTGCAGGTCTGCCAGGTGCGGCTTCAGCATAGGTGACAAACAGCTGCCGAACCTCTCCCCTAACTTCAGCCATCTGCTCCTTGTAGTAAGGGAGTGCTCTTCTAAGGTCCAGAGTATGGAGCCTATATTTGGCCTCCAAGGTGTGACTGGGGTAGAACACTGGCAGAGTCAACACCTGGTTAAGGTGACACTCCACCACCACCTTCGGAAGGAATTTCGGGTGGGGGCACAGGACAACCTTGTCCCTATGGAAGACCAGATAAGGAGACTCGATGGAAAGCGCCTGGAGCTCTCCCATCCTTCTGGCCGATGTGATAGCCACCAAGAAGGCGGTTTTCCACAACAGGTGAGAGATGTCACACCTGTGCATCGGTTGAATGGCCTGCCCATGAGCTTAGCCATACCAGCAGTAGATCCACGGGAGGCGTTTTCGCACCGGAGGGGATATGTGATCAAGGCCTTTGAAAAAGCACCGACCACCTTCTCCTGCGCCACCAACTGCTTGCCGGCCCACACCCGGTAAACAGAGATAGCTGCCAGGTGCACCTTGAGGGTCGTCGACCGAAGCCCTAGCTGAGAAAGGGACCACAGGTAGTCCAGAATGCTAGCCAATGAACAGGAGGAAGGGTCCAACCCCTTGCCCTGACACTAAATGGAGACTTTCTTCCATTTGAAGGCATAGCATTTTCTGGTCGACTCCTTACGGGAAGCCTCAACAACGTTGAGGACCTCGTCGGAAAGACCCAAGGCCTAGAACTCTAGCCACTTAGGAACCAGGCCATCAGGTGCAGGGGTTGAAGGTCTGGATGGAGTACCTTCCCCTTGTTGACTGAGATCAGGTCCGGGCAGGCTGGAAGCCGCTTCAGGAGCCTGGAGCTGAGGCTGAGGAGATCTGGATACCAGAACTGGCGGGGCCAGTCTGGGGCTACCAGAATCACCTGCGCCTGGTCCCTCTTCACCTTGAGAAGCACCTTGTGGATCAAGGGGAATGGAGGGAAGGCGCAGAAGAGGCCCGGGGTCCACGGCCTCGAGAAGGCATCCCCCTGCAGCGAACCCTGCTGAGGGGGGCCGGCATGAAACAGCCTCAGCTTCGCATTTTCCCTTGAGGTGAACAGGTCCACCTGAGGGGTGCCCAAGTTGGAGAACAGATATTGTACTATCTCCGGCAGGAGAGACCACTCATGAGATGCAGCGCCTATCCAGCTTAGGGCATCAGCCAGACTGTTGGAGGCTCCTGCCACATGGATAGCTAGGAGATCCGCCTCCAGGCTGATCACGAGAGACCAAGTGCAGACAGCCTCCTTACACAGAGGCAAGGAGTGCATCCCGCCCTGCTAGTTGAGGCAGTACATGGTCGTGGTGTTGTCCATCTGGACCTGGACCACTTGACCCCATACAAATGGAGCAAAGGCAGTGAGGGCTAGGCAGACCGCTCGAAGCTCCAATAGGTTGATGTGTCATCGAGACTCCTGAGGGGAGCAGAAGCCGTGGGCTCTGAGCTCCCCCAAATGGGCACCCCAACCCATCAGAGAGACGTCGGTCGTCAGAGTGACTGTCGGCTCGGGGCGGACAAACGGGAGACCCTTCTGCAGGTGAGCTGGAATGAGCCACCACTGGAGGCCGTTCATCATCTCCTGGGACATGGTCACTGGCTGGTCCAGAGGACCGGAGCACTGTGACCGTTGACTGGCCAGCCCCCATTGCAGGGGACGCATATGCCAGCGGGCTGGTGTAGGCCTCCATGAGGCCCAGAAGGCGCAGGAAGTCCCGGGCAGGGCGCACTTGCTCAACCAGAAATGACTGGGCAAAGGAGGAAAGGACCTCGGCCCTGTCCGCTGGGAGCCGTGCTCTGGCTCGAAGAGAGTAGAGCTCTGCCCCGATTAACTGAATTACCTGCGATGGTACAAGTTCCAACTTGGCCTCGTTGATGAGGAGTCCAATCTGAGAGCAGACCTGGAGGGCCAGATCCCTGGACCGCTCTACCTCCAACCTGGAGGGGGCCACAATCAGCCAGTCGTCCAGGTAAGGGTACACCCGGACCCCTCGACGCCGCAGGAATGCTGTCACCACTGCCATGTATTTGGTGAAGTCCCTGGGAGCTGGAGAGAGGCCGAAGGGCATGACCCGGAATTCGTAAAGGGATCCCTCTGCCCTGAAACGGAGGAATCGCTGGTGAGATGGACGAATTGGGACGTGAAAGAACGCATCCTGAAGGTCTAGAGAACAGAACCACATGCCTCGTTCCAAGGATGGAATGATCTGAGCCAGAGTGACCATCCTGAAGGTGCAAAACCTTAGGAACTTGTTCAGGTCGTGTAGGTCGAGAATGGGGCGCCAGCCCCCCGTCCGTTTTGGGACCAGGAAGTACCTGGACACAAACCCCGGGTCTGGAGGGCAGTCCGCCACCTCCCTGATCAGCTTCTTCTGGAGGAGCAAGGCAATGTCGGCTCGATGAGCCGACAGAGAGGCTGCGGAACCCGCAGCCCCCCATGGGGCGACGGCTCGATAGGAGGGGGACTGCTCGAATTCCAGAGGCAGACCCCTGCCTATCACTTCCAACAGCAAGCAGTCCGTGGTGATAGCGGACCAGGTGGAAAGGAAGTGGCGGAGCTGTCCCCCCACGGGGGGGGGGACCCGGGGAGGAGGGACGAGGTTGGGGGCGACACCCCCTCAACCCGTCACTGGGCAGGCTTGGAGGAAGGGCTGGCCAAGGAGCCGCCTGGGCCTTTTCCTCCTGGCTTCCTGCTGGAGGAAGCAGCAGGCTTGGCTTTGGGGTGCCAAGTACGAGCCTGCTGGCCCTGATGCTGGTGTTGCTGGGCCGGACGTGCCGCAGGGGCTGAAGGACAAAAGGGCTTACGCTGCTGCTGGCGGCCTTTGTCCTTCTGGGCAGACGTGACCAAGTCCAAGGTGGCACTGCACTTCTCGATCTGTTGGAGATGACCCTCCACCCCGGGTCCGAACAAGTTGGTAACCAGGAAGGGGATGTCTGCCAGCTTGTGCTGGGTATCAGCCGTAAAAGGTGGAGATCCGCAGCCAAGCTCTGCGATGCATGGCCACTGCAGCCTCTACTGACCGGGCACATGACTCAGCGATGCCCAACGAAGTTTGGAGCTGCTGTTTTGCTACCGCTCTTCCCTGATCCCGCACCTGCTTGACCGTCATTTGAAGGTCAGCCGGGAGATAAGGAATCACCTCATCCAGGGAGCCCAAAAGGGCATGTGAAAAGTGTGCCATCAGAACGGCCGAGCTAGCCTGACGAAAGACTAGGGAGGAAGCAGCATATACCTTCCGCCCTGAGTAGTCCAATTTCTTGGACTCCTTATCGGGCAGTTTGTCCACATCCCAAGCGTTCCCGGAATGCCGGGAAACGCTGTCGGTCACTAGCCCCTCCGCAGAGGGGTGCTCTGAGAAACCGGAGAGTGACTTGTAGGGACCGCATACTTTCGAGCCATCCTGGCCGAAGGTGCGGGACAAGATGCTGGCCACTGCCACAGCTCCAGGGCCGGGCCAACAATGGCTTCGGCCACTGGAAAGGCCTCCGTAGGGGAATCCCCTCGGTCCAGTATCTCTGTGAGGGGATACTTGTCCCGTTTTGAAACAGGTTCGAGCTTCATC
This sequence comes from Neoceratodus forsteri, assembly GCA_016271365.2. Classification (NCBI taxonomy): domain Eukaryota; kingdom Metazoa; phylum Chordata; order Ceratodontiformes; family Ceratodontidae; genus Neoceratodus; species Neoceratodus forsteri. The sequence continues at coordinate 1,259,538,818 of CM028129.1, forward strand.
CCAGTGGACTCTGAGATGAGTTGAAGCATTCCTAAAAATGAGGATGGGCTCTCGTCCACCGACTGACCCCCTGTAGACTCCAGGTCAAGCAGCCTGGAGAACAAGGAGTCGTCGTCAGACTATGAGGAGTCTGCAAACAACTGCCGAGCGCCTGAGCCACCCTCCACGTGCTGAGGTTGATCAGGAGTGAGGGTGACCGACAACCTATGGGGCAAATCCTGACCCGACAGAGAATCCTTGGTCGGGGCCCCAGTCTTCGGTTGTGGAGGCGGAGGTTCCACCACAATGGGTGGAGCAGCCGGTTTCGGCCGAACAACCGGTGCTGGTTTTGGCTCCACTACGAGGGGTTGTTTCGGCCGCTCAGGTGACAGCCACTTAATGGCCAGAGAAGGCGATGGAGTCGGCTTATTCCCGGACAATAAGAGCTGCTGCCACATTAAATCCTCGTAGCGCCGACGCAACTTGCGCCGGAGCCTATTCTCTGAAGAGGACGACAAGGATGAGCGGTGCCGGCGCTTTCCATGGTGCCGAGACCGCCAACGTCGGCGGGACCGGCTAGACCTGGAAGAGGTCCGAGACTGAGACCTTCAGGGATTCCGAGGGTGGGTCAGAGAGGGGACGGGGGAACCCGCTCCTCCCTCAGTTCAGGGACCTTAACCGGGGACTCCGGCACAGGAGGCACAGGCAAGTCCTCGGTTTCCATCGGGGGAACTGGTGAAGCAGGGTTGTCGGCATCACCAGTCGACAAACTGTCCGACGGGTCAAGAAAAATCTCGACTACATCGACAGGTGTCTCGGCCGGCTGACCCAACGGGGACACCGTGAAGCCAGCAACCTCGACCGAAGTCGAAAGTCAACCATCCAGTGAAGGGGATCTCTCCTGCTCCTATGAATGTCAACGGTGGGACTTACCTTTGCAGTCCTTCTTTCTGGACCGACTGGAATGTCCCGATGGTCCTTCTCCCTTGGTGGAGAGGGACTGGCAAAGCTCCTTAAAAGAAGCTGTATATGAAGAGCATAAGGAGAGCGGGATAAATGCCGCGACCGAGGAAGAAGATGCGGCCTGGGCCGCCTCCTCCTCGAGGGCAATCATCTGCTCCAACTGATCCGCGGAGCCCACCACCGCGGACACCACCCAACGGGCCTCCTTCGACTTGACCGGTGGATACCGTTTTTCAGGTTGCCCCAAAAGAAGTCTAGTAGCGCGGTCCTCCAAGACTGAAGCCGAAAAGGATTTGCACAGATCGCAAGCCTGCGAATCGTGGCCGAGTCCTAGGCAGTAAACGCATGTGGAGTGCGGGTCAGTCCGGGACATCTTCTGCCCACAGGGGCAACGACGAAATCCAGGAGTCGATTTGTCCATCACAGCTGCGAGGGGAAAAAGAAGACCAAAGTCTTGTAAATTTGAGAATTAGTTTCGGATTAACCAAAGCGTGTGGATCCAGGCCTAAAACGCAGAGCGCTAAAGGGGGAACCTGAGCTTCCAAGCAGTAAGGAAGATCTGGCATCATGGGGCGGAGCCGAGAGTTTTACCACCCGCGTGGGTGGGAGGAGCCAGCTTGAAGACCTTCCGGCAAGATTTAAAGCAGCAAGGAACCTGCCAATAAGTGTGGATTGAACAACATATCCACGTCCCTAGAAACAAAAGTTTAAATAAAAAAAAAAAAATTTGGGGTGCCCCAACGCCGGAAAATTGTATCCAACACTGGCCTGTTCAGCGCCCATTCATGATGATCCTGGCAGATTCTGCCGAGTGAATCTGCCAGTGTACTGTCCTTCCCTGGAAGATCAGTGGCACACATAAGCACCTCCAGGGAATAAGCTAGGGACCAAACTTTCATGGCCTCTGTGCACAGCCTTGAAGATCTGGTAACTCTTGCTTGTACCACATGGTGGTTCTGTTGTCTGTTCTGTTCTGACCTGAACTGACTAACCCTTTAACTGAGGGGCAAAGGCCTTTAGGGCAAGGAGAACTGCTCGTAACTCTAAAAGGTTGATGTGCAGCTTGGATTCCTGAGGTGACCAAATTCTGCCGATTCTGAAGTCGCACGTGTGAGCCCCCTACCCTAGGAGGAAGGCATCTGTTGTTAGGACCACAGTGTGGTGCTGTTGCTGAAAGGGGATGCCCTGTCAGAGGTTGTCCCTTTCTTTTCACCGCTGCAGGAGGAGTGGGGACCAAACGAGGATTGGAGACCGAGCTAAGAGTGAAGAAGTGGGAAATAACTGCCATTTCTTTTCTTTACTTGCAGGGTTCGTGTTTACTGGGTTACTAACCTTTAGATTTGTTTTTCTGTACTGCCAACCTTTTAACTTGCAGCCACTCGGGAGAGTAAATAAGCACTGGAGGAGCAGGGAACACTGATGGCAGCAATCTGCTGTTTGACTACAGGGAGCTGGCCGGTTTTCACTGGAGGCAAGGTAGAGCGGGTGGATAATTCCACCCTCCCTCCAGCCCCCTCGCCCATGTTCATCTACCTTTCAAGGGATACACCCAGACAGCACTAATCTACTTCCTGGTCAGTACCAGGAAACACAGGATCACCAAGTAAACTAGTCAAAGCTCTTGTATTGCACAGTACTTTAATTCAAGAGAAGGGAACGTTGTAGGGGAGGACAGAACAACAGGGAGAAGGAAGAAAGGAAAGAGGGAAAGAAAAAATCAAGACCAAGACTGCAAGTAAGGGCCAGGATGTGAGTACTACAACAGAAGATACAACAGTAGCAATCAGAATTGGTTATAGAGGAGGGACCCCTAGTGTAGTCAGGGTAGAAATCAGGTAACAGAGAAGGAGAAAGATGCTGGGAGTGGTGCAATGCAGTGGTTGTGGGGTGGTAGAATTCAGGAGGACCGTCTGGATACTGTGGTGCTGCTCCATCTGCAGGCACCTCGCTGGGCTGAGGGCAGAGGTTACCAGTCTCTGGGCCAAGCTGGCCAGGATTCAGGGGGCCTCCTCCTCACCCAGAGGCCACCAAATCCACACCCACTACCTAAACAATTGCCCAGCAGGAGGAGTGGTTGCACTACAGTGGGTTCAGGAAGGGCAAGGGAGGTGGGAGAGAGGCACATCCCCCAGATGGTATAACTGAAGAACTCCTACGCTGTGTTGGAGGAACAGGAAGGCCCCACAGGGTCACCTGAAGTTGCATCCAGGAAGGATGTGAGGGAGCTCCAGAAGGGAGCCCAAGGGTGGGTAATAGGGGATCTCACAGGAAGAGGAAGCTACTCCTGGTGGGGGACTCCATAGTCCAGGGAGCGGAGATAGGGGCAGGTAGTGAGAGGGAGGTAAAGTGCCTACCAGGAAGCACTGGTCAGAGAGATGGAAAGCGGATCCAGGGGATTGCTAGGGCAACAGAAAGGAAGGCGGAGCTGGATGTCATTGTCCATCTGGGGACAAATCACCTGGATGGAGACAGTACGGAGATAGGAATGGTGCAGGAGGAGCTCATTGAGCGTTGGAGGGTCCTGGGGCAGATAGCATGCTTCATATCCTTCTCGGAGGTGCTGCCTGTCCGGGGCAAGAGAACGGCTAGGGATCTCCACACCAGGGACTTCCAACGCTTGGTTGAAAAACTGGTGCAGAGAGCAGGGTTTCAGCTTTATTGGGGACTAGGGATCCAATTTGGGGGAGAGATGCGGACCTGTACGGGGAAAATGGCCTGCATCCTTCCAGGAAGGGGACCAATGTCCTCGGTGAACAGTTTAGATGCTTCACTAGCAAGCATTGAAACTAGCCAAGGGAGGTGGAGGAAAGAAGCAGAGTAAATCATACTGCCCACCCCCACAAGATTGGATATACTACGATATCCTGACTTTTGTCTGCCTGACACCCTGTAGCCAGACACCACAATCCTGACAATGGGATTTTGCCCGGTTTCCATGTTTCAGAGGGGGCTTTAACCCCGCACCCCCCTAATTAAGATAAACTGCGGGGAGGGGGGCCAAATTCCACTGTCAGGATTTTGCGTTTCGGGATTCTGGTGTCGGGCTACAGGGTGTCGGGATACCGTAGTAATACCATAAGATTATGTAGCCAGCAGGGAGGACCATAACATTGCAAAATCACCAGGGAAGACTGGACAGGGCAAGGAGGGGGGAGAAAGCACAAGGGGAAAAGAGGTGAGGGCAGGAGGGGGGGTATGCAGAAAATGGAAGGCAATGTGTGCAAATGTCCGCAGCCTGGGGAGTAAAATCCTAGACATGGCAGAGGATGGCCTGGATGTTGTGGCTATTACTGAAACATGGTACAATGGGAACCATGAATGGGATATAGCTATTCCATGTTATACTTTATTCAGGAGGAGGAAAAAAGGGTGGGGGTGGCTCTTTACATCAAAGATGAGATTAAGGCAACAGAGGTGCAAGGAATGCAGGGGGAAGCAGTAGCACTGTGGGTCACCCTGGAGACAGGCAATGGCACAACCATCTACACTGGAGTGATCTACAGACCCTCAGCACAAGGAGAGGAACTGGACAGGGAGCTACTGGATGCCATACATAAAATGGTGGCAAAGTGGGAGGTGATGCTGGTAGGTGACCTTAACCTGCTGGATGTAGACTGGAACATCTCAACAGCAGCTATAGCCAGGAGCAGGGACATCCTGGACTCCCTGCAAGGAGCAGGCCTCAAACAGCTAGTGCTTGAGTCAACCTGGGAGGGAGTGATTTTGGACCTAGTACTAACAAATGGGGACAGAATTACGGATGTCCGGGTGGGAGAGCACCTGGGAACTAGCAACCATTGCACAGTGTGGTTCGAGATGAATATGGAGAAAGGGTCGATCCACACAAAAGTGAGGGTCCTGGACTTTAGGAGGGCAGACTTCACCAGGATGGGACTGTCTCAGGGAAGCCCTGGCAGAGGGAAAGAAATATGGGGGAGTTGAGGACCAATGGACCCACCTAAAGGAAGCCATAGTGGAGGCAACAAACCTTTGCATTCGGCAAATACACAAAGGCAGGAGAAAAAGAAAGCCACTGTGGTTCTCAAGAGAGGTGGCCGGGAAAGTAAGGGTATAAAGGGTGGCTTTCAGGAAATATAAGGAAACACAGAAGAAGGAGGACAGAGCAGTGTATCTAGAGAAACAAAGGTAGGCAAGTAAAACAGAAGTACAAAGGCACAGCCAGAGGAAAAGATATCAAAGGAAGTGACGAAGGGGAACAAGACCTTTTATAGGTACATTAGCAAAAGAAAAAAGACGGGGGGGGGGTGTAAAGCAAAAGGGGAGGAGGCAGACTGCATGGAAAGAGACCAGGAAAAAAAAACATCAATCCTGAAAAATATTCTGTTCAGTTTTCACAGAAGGTGTAATGCAGGGACCACAGCTAAGTAAGAGAATTGGAAGAGAGGTGGACACAGGGCTGTTCACAGAGGGGAATGTCCAACAGGAGCTCACAAAACTAAAGGTGGACAAAGCAATGGGACCAGACGGGTACACGCTAGAATACTAAAGAAGTTAAGGAAGATACTGGCAGCACCACTGTTCAATGAGTCTCTGGTTACAAAGGACTGGAGGAGGACAGATGTAGTCCTTCTCCACCAGAGACAGAGAGAGAAAAGAAGGAGGAAGGAAACTTTATTTGTATAGCACCCTTCCCCGGAGGCTTGGAGTGCTTAACAATATTTAAACACAATCCAAGAGTGGGAATAGGGAGGAGGCTGGAAACTATAGACCTGTCAGCCTGACATCAGTGGTGGGGAAGTTAGGGAAACGCTGCTAAAAGAAAGGATAGTGGAGCACAGGATCCGAGGCAGCACGGATTCACAGCAGTAACATCATGGCAGATGAATTTGATAGATTTCTTTGACTGGGTGACCAGGGAAGTAGATCGGGGGGAGCGATGGATGTGGCATATCTGGACTTCAGCAAGGCATTCAACACCGTTCCACACAGGAGGCTGATAAATAAGCAGGGCAGCCTAGGATTGGGACACAAGGTAGTGAACTAGGTTGCAAGTTGGTTGAGGGATAGAAAGCAGAGAGTGGTAGTAAACAGAACTAGATCCGAGGAGGGGAGGATGACCAGCAGGATGCCACAAGGAACAGTTCTAGGGCCAGTCCTCTTTAATGTCTTCATCAGTGACATTGCAGAGGAACTGGAGGGGTAGGTATGCCTCTTTGCAGACGATACAAAGATCGGCAATAGGGTGGATACAACACAAGGGGTGGAAAAAATGAAAAAAGACCTGGATAAACTGGAGCAATGGTCCAGAGTGTGGCAGCTATGATTCAATGTGAAGAAGTGCATAATAATGCACTTGGGGCACAGGAATCCAGAGGAGGAGTACATGACGGGTGGGGAATTGCTATCGGCCACCAAACAGGAAAGAGACCTGGGGTTATCATATCTGACAATCTTAAGGTGGCCAAACAGTGCGCCAAGGCAGTGGGAAAAGCCAGCAGGATGCTGGGGTGCATAGGGAGAGGTATCTCCAGCAAAAAGAAAGGAGGCGGTGATGCCACTATACAAGTCTTTGGCAAGACCACATTTGGAGTACTGTGTCCAGTTCTGGAGACCGCATCTCTGTAAGGAGACAGAGTAGCAGCAGTCCAAAGAAGGGCAACAAAGATGGTGCAAGGCCTGCACCAAAGGTCATACAAGGAAAGGTTGGATGCACTCAATATGTATACCCCAGAGGAGCGGAGGGGGGGGAGACATGATAGAGACCTTCAAGTTCCTAAAGGGAATAAACAAGGTTCCGGAGGGTAGCATTTTTCAAAAAAGGAGTTACCCCAGAACAAGAGTGCAAGACATTAGACTGGAAGGGGACAGACTAAGGGGCAACTTGAGAAAGGGTGGTGGAGGCATGGAACAGCCTCCTAGCAGAGGTGGTGGGGACAACGACACTGGGGGAGATCAAAACTGTATGGGATACTCATAGGGGAACCCTATCAGTATAAAAGCGGAGACAGTGCAAGGATTGGCGGGCTTTGTTTAGAAGGAAAAAAAGGGCAAACAGGATGGGCCTATTGGCCTTATCTGCCGTCAAATTCTGTGTTTCTATATTTCTATTGCAGAGCGAGAAACAGAGTTCTTGTGACTGGCACAAGCTTTGTAATGGGATCCCTTCTTTGGGACCAATGGGATCTGAGGTGATACTGGATATCCCTCATCTGAAACCTGGAGCCCGACACTACTGCACTAGTTGAGGCCATGAGTCCTAGTAATGCTAGGAACTGTCTTGCAGTTCTGGGCTGACCCAAGGCAAAGGAATTTGCTACAGTTAGATTTTACACCCTCTCCTGTGGGAGGAAAGCTTTTCCCTGAACAGTATCCAGTTCTGCTGCAATGAACTCCAGTGACTGAACTGGCTCCATCTGAGACTTTTGAGCATTGATAAGGAAACCCAGTGACTCCAGGGTACTTTGGGTCACCCTGATGGAATCCTTTACCTGTTGGTATGAATTCCCTATGACTATCCAGTCATCCTGGTAAAGAAATACACTGATTCCCTGCCTTCTGAGGTAAGCTGTCACCACTGACAGACACTTTGTAAATACCAATGGGGCAAAAGTGAGCCCGAAGGGAAGTGCTGAGAACTGGTAATGACTTGAGGGAAGAGAAAACCTTAGGTACTTTCTGTGACAAGGTCTGATCGGAATATAAAGTATGCGTCTTTCAGATCCAGAGATGCCAGACAGTTTCCTGTCCTTAGAGAAGGAACAACTATGGCCAGTGTTACCATTTTGAACCTGGGCTTTGGCAGGTGCTTGTTTAGGTATCTGAGATCCAGGACTGGCCACCAATCCCCAGTTTTCTTTTTGGTCAGAAAGTATCTCGAGTATGTGCCCCTTTCCCTTTGGGTAAGAGGCACTGGCTCTACTGCCCTGGCATGCAGGAGCTTTTTTATCTCTAACTCCAGCAGAATAATCTCTGCTGGAGTTGAAGGCTGGAAAACCCTGCGGCCCTGGAGTTTTGGAAACTGAACTGTAGATGGAGACCCTGCCTCACTACCTCCAGTACCCAGTTGCCTGTGGTAATGTTTCCCCAGTGTTAGAAATAGTGAGCCAACCTGCCCCCTACTGGAGGAGGGGGCAGCCTGATCTGTACAGTCAGGGATTCTGTCCGGATTGTAGTCTAGGAGCTGGAGCTGGGCTGGCCTAGCAGACCTCCTGCCTCATAATACCCTCTGACCTGTGTGTACTCTAAAAGCATAGAGTATGGGGCATATGACCTGGGGTAATACCCCCTAACTCCCCTTCCTGTAGATCTAAAAGAAGTGGAGGCCCTCTCTCCGGAGGAGTTACTCCAGCAGGTGGTTTTGTACTCCTCCACCTTTTTCATATATGCCTCAGTTTTGTCACCAATAAGGGAATTGTTTTTGCAAGGGAAATCCATAGCCTTTAATGGAGTGTCTGGTGTAAGACTGGTTGTTTTGAGCCAAGCAAACCTTAGGGCCAACATTCTGGATGCAGTGTCATTTGCATCCACGGCCATGTGAAACTAGTACTCTGTGGCATCCAAAGCCGTTCTGGCAATATCTGTCATATCGTGTGCCACATCACCTGGAACTAAAGCCAGCGCAGAATTCCATAGGGCTTTCTGGTACTGTGCAGCATAAGCCATGTAAGCTGTCTGTCAGAGGAGAAGGGAAGAGCCCAAATAACCTTTCTTCCCCATAGTGTAAATTTTTCTGGAATCTGTCTGGTGGATGAGATGCCGGGGGCACTTTTACTTTATCACAGGCTGTAGCCTGTATCACACCCTGATCTGGATAGGCATGCAAATAATCAGCAGAAGCCCTGTCCAGCTGGTATTTCTTCGCCACCTTCTTGTCCTCTCTTGGGACAGAGGAAGGTGTCTGCAGAATTTTAAAAGTAGCCTTTTTAAGGGAATTATGGTTAGGGAGGACCACCTTTTTCATGGGAGCCAAATCCATTATATCTTAAAAAATCTGCCTCTTCCTCATCATCCATAGATTCCTGTGAGGTGAGGACCAGGTTGTCAGCAATTTGCCTAACAAATGAAAAGTGGAATGAAAAATCATAATGCCCACAAGGAGGGGAACCAAACTCCTGGTCTGGGGATACCTCTGGTTCAATGTGTTCCCCTAGATCCGGTTCCTCCTCTTCCTCCTCATGTACACTCCCAGGCCTTGGTCACTGGGAACCGGTGGTGGGATCTGAACCAGTGAATCCAGTATGGAACCTGCAGTCTGCAAAGCCTGAATGACTTACAGGGCTCTGGTAATTTCCTCCGCAGAGGGTATTTTATCTTTGTCTGTTGGAAGGTCATTTGCTTTTTCAGCAGGAGGCACGACGACATGTTTCTCTTTATATTTCTTTTTGGCAGGCACAGACTCAGGAGCCTGCTCAGTTGTTCTTTTGTGCTTAGTATGCTCAGATCCCTTTTCAGGAATTTTGGGGTCTGAGGAATCATTAGAGGGTCTCTCCGTTGTTTTGGAGTGGGATGAAGAAGGACCCTCTTCAGTATGTTTTGGTGACACCGAGGTGGGAGCAGAAGCCATTTGCTCTAATCTCTTGGCACTCTTTTTTAATAGTTTTTGAACAAAAAGTACTGCACACTTCACAGTTAGAGAAAATATGACTGGGACCCAAGCACTCTATACACAAATTGTGGCGATCAGCCTTAGCAAAAATTTGGAAGCACTTGATACAATTTTTAAAACCTGTGGGTCCCATCCTCTTTTTAAGTCTAACATGCCAAAATGTCAGTAGACTGTAAAAATTTCCCCAGAACGAGTTTTAAAGCAAATCGCAGTCGTTTCCTTATGCTAAAATGGAACCACGATTTAAAACAGATTTCTATATTTTAAACCAAATGCGATTGGTTCCTAGATAGAAACGGGAACCGACTGCCAACCAAAACGTAATATTTTAAAAGTTCTTTTAGATTCTGGTTTACCTTTACCAACATTCCCATAGGTCAGGAACAGTTGCTGTCTGTCCTGCCTATGTTCCTTAGTGTGAGTCATGTAGTAGCTGAAAGCCCTCTTGACATCAAGGCTATGAAGTCTGCTTTCACCTGAGTGCTCAGTGAAAAAGACTAGTAAAGTAATGGACTGGTTCAGGTGGAAATCAGAGACCACTTAAGGAAGGAATTTCCTACTGGTTCTAAGGACTACAGTACCTTGTTCCTATGAAATGAAATACAGTGTATGGTGGAATGTGGTTGTGTATGGAAATCCATACACCGCAAAAAGTTGTTCTGCTGCAGTAGTGACGTCCTCATTAACGCAGAACGACTTTTCGTTCTGCGTTAGTGAGGACATCATAATACAAGGGACTACAGCAGACATCCTGATTCGTCCCTTGCTGTGTGAGAGGGGTGCGCGAGTGTGCTGGGCAGCGACAGTTGTGAATCGAGGGCCTCGGCAGAACCGAGTGAAAATATGGAAAAATGAGCCTCCTTTTGTCTTTTTTTCGGGCACCATACACTATAAAGAACAGTGTGTGGTTACCCAAACACTACTTGGCTATTCTTTCACCTAGTAGATACAATGCTGACTTGGAGACCTCTCGAGCTTCACTCTTGAGGTCATCAGTTGGCACTGTATCCACTTGGTGGAAGAATAGCCTTGTAGTGTATGGGTAACCATATACTATCCTATATGTAGTTCTGCTCTATGCACATGGCCTGAAGCTCACTAATCCTTCTGGCTGAACGATGGCCACCAAGAACACTGTTTTCCAGGTAACATACTTCAGGTGGGCCGAAACCAATGGCTCAAATGGGGAACCCATGAGCTTGCCAATGGATACATTAAGGTCCCATGCAAGCATCGGTTCCCTACGAGGTGGATGCAGATGGGTCAACCCCTTGAAAAACTTTTTAAAAATGGAATTTGAAGCTATGGATACACCCTTGGCAGCTGAGATGTATGCCAAAACAGAAGCCAATGTACTTTTAGAGTAGTGGACTGTAAACCCAAAGAATGCAAGTGAATAAGGTAGTCCGGGTAGCTACATCATTAGTAGAACACCATGTAGAAAATTTCCTACAAGCATAGGTCGTTTTAGTGGAGGGTTTCCTGTAACCCCTCAGAATGTTTAGGACACTTTTGGAGAGATGCAAATCCGCATACTTTAAGTCCTCAAGAGCCAGACCTCGAGCCTGAGGGATCTGAGGTTCGGGCAGAGGATCCTTCCCTGGAAGGATGTTAACAGACTGTGCATCCAAGGGAGGTGTATTGGTGATGCCACAGACATGGAGAGCAGTACAGAGTATCACGGTTGCCTGGTCCAGTCTGGTGCTATCAGTATCGTTGATGCTGGCTGGGATCCAAGTTTGATTAGAACTCTGGGAATCAGGGAAAAAGGAGGGAAGACATACAGCTGTTTTCCTGACCAATCCAGGGTCAGGGCATCCAGGGGTATTGTGCCCCTGGCTGGTGGTCTGCAACAGAAATGTGGCAGCTGTTGGTTTTCATGGGATGCAATGAGATCTATCTTTGGGGTGCCCCACCTTCTGAACACCACCTCCAGTACCTGCCTGTTGACAGTCTATTCATGATGGTCCTGATTGACTTGATTTAGAGCACCTGCCAGGGTGTTGTCCTTCCCTGGCAAGTGAATGGCCACCAGTGAGGCCCGGAGTGAGTAGACCAGGCTGCATACCCTCACTGCCTCTGTGCACAGAGGGTTGGACCTTGTTCCTCCCTGCTTGTTTATGTAGTACACTGCAGTGGTATTATCTGTTCTGACCTGTAACACCTTGCCTTGTATCATGGATGCAAAGGATTGCAGGGCTAGGAACACTGCTCTTAGTTCCAGCAAGTTTATGTGCTGGAGAGACTCCACACTTGACCAAGTGCCGTGTACTGTATGATCCCCCAGATGAGCTCCCCAACCTAGAAAAGAATGCATCTGTTGTGAGGACCACTGATGGGGACTCTTGCTAGAAAGGAACTTTCTCTCTGAGGTTTTCCCTTACTTGCCACCATTGGATAGCTTGCAGTAATGTTCCTGTTACTGGAACCAATTTTGAAAGTGGGTCCCTCCTTTGGCACCAATGTGCCCTGAGGTGGAACTGTATGTCTCATTTGAAACCTGGAACCTAAGACTGTAGCTGTGGCTGCAGCCATGTGTCCCAGGAGCTGCAGGAATTGCCTTGTTGGCTTTGGTCTGTTTAGCCTGAATGACCCAGCTATTTGTACAATGCTGGTTACCCTTTCCTGAAGTAGGTAAGCACTTTCCCTTAGAGTGTCCAGCCCTGCTCTTGTGAAGTGCGACACCTGCACTGGTAGTAGGACAGACTTTCTCAGATTTACCAGGAATCTTAGGGACTCCAGGAGGTCCCGAGTCTCACTTAGGTAGTCTCTGACCTGTTGAGAAGATATTCCTACCACCAACCAATCATCCAGGTAAGGAAATACTGTGACTCCCTGCCTTCTTAGGTGTGCCGCCACCACCAAGCACTTTGTGAACACTCTTGGAGCTGTAGTGAGGCCGAATGGTAGTGCTGAGAACTGGTAGTGACCTGATGGGAGTCTGAACCCAAGGTATTTTACTAAAAGCCAGCAGAATAGGCCTAATGGTCTGTCATGTCTGCTCGGTAGCCAGCCACCTTGTGGGTGCTCGCTTTCCTGCCCCCCCAAGCCCCCGAGAGGGTCTTCTTTGGCTTCAGTTTCCCCTTGTACCTGTCCCACCCCTTTTTGAAACCCTCCACTGTGCCCTCCTCCACCAGCCTCCCGAGCAGCACATTCCATGGCTCCACCACCCTCTCAGTGAAGTAATGTCTCATACGTCAGCCCCTGTAATTTCCCCCTCCAGCTTCCACTCGTGCCCCCTGGTTGTTCCCCCCTTCTTTAGCCTGAACAGCTCCTTGGTTCTGCCCTTGGTTATTCCTTTTACATATTTGAAGACCCCTATCATGTCTCCCCTGTCTCTCCTCTCCTCCAGTGTGTACAGCCAGAGGTATTCCAGTTTCTCCTCATAGGGCCTCCCCCCATGCCCCGAATCATCCTGGTCACCCTTCTCTGGACCCTCTCCAGCAGTGCTATGTCTTTCTTCAGATGAGGTCTCCAGAACTGTACACAGTACTCGAGTTGCAGCCTGACCATGGCATTATACAGAGGGAGGATCACCTCCCTCCTCCTGGACGTAATCCCCCTGGCTATGCAGGCCAGTATCCTGTTTGCTTTGGCTGCAGTTCTTCTACAATTTTCAGAGTTATTCATTTTGACGTCTACCACCACCCCTAGATCCCTCTCGGCCGATGTGGCTTGCAGTGTGACACCCCAGGTATACATGGCCCGGGTTTCTGACCCCCAGATGCATCACCTTACATTTCCAAGCATTAAACTTCAATCCCCACCTCCTTGACCACCCCTCCAGGGTATCCAGGTCCCTCTGGACTGTCTCTCTCGCTTCTTCCCCATCTGCCAGTGCTCCCAGTTTTGAGTCATCCATAAAGAGACTCAGCCTACTCCTAACCCCCTCCCTATATCCGAGACATAGGCATTGAACAGGAGTGGCCCCAATACCGAACCTTGGGGGAACCCACTGATGACCTTCCTTGGGGGAGGAGACTATCCCACTGACCACTACCCTCTGTATTCGCCCCGTAAGCCAATGTTCCTCGCACTTGAGCAACTGCCCTCCCACCCCATCCCCCAGCTTTATCAGATCATTTAGGGTGCAGATCAACGCTTGCTGAAATCCAGGTAGACAGCGTCCACCGGCCATGTCGGTCCAGGGCCCTCGTCACCCAGTCATAAAACTCCACAAGGTTGGTCTGACATGATCTCCCCGGGACAAAACCATACTGTTTATCATCCCGGTGCCCCAACCTTTCCAGCTGCCGCCCAAGCCTCTCCTTGATAATGCCCTCCATTACTTTGCCTACCACAGACGTTAGGCTAACAGGCCTATAATTCCCCATCTCCTCTCTAGACCCCCCCCTTTGTGGATAGGCACTACATGAGCCACCCATCCTGTCTGCAGAGAGGTGTTAAAGAGTGCAGCCGGTGGAGCTGACAGCTCATCCGCCAGTTCCTTCATAACCCTAGGATGTAGCTCATCCGGCCCCGGCGCCTAATCAGTTGTTAGCTTCCGAAGGGCCTCCCTCACCCTATCCACTGTGATTTCTCCCTCTCGGCCCTCCCCCTCATGCAACCACCCATCCCCTTCTAGGTCTGGCCCAGCCTGTACCCTAGCCTCTTTCAGTCCTCTGGACTCCCATCTGACCTCTCGATTTTGTTGGCTCCTCTTCCCTCCTGTTGGGATGGAGGGATCCCCTGTCTCCCTCTGTAAAGATCGAGGCAAAGTACTCATTTAGCACCTCTGCCTGTTCCCCTACTCCCTGAGCCCATCATTCCCCTCAGTCCTAATCCTGCTGATCTGTGTGCTCGCTTTTCTCTTCTCTCCTGTGTATCTATAGAATCCCTTTTCCCCCCTCTGGATATCCCTAGCCAGGTTTTGCTCCATCCCTGCCTTGGCTCCCCTCACCACTCTGGTGACCCTCTTGCCCATCAGCTCGTACTCTCCCACTCCCTGTCCCCCCTTGAGCACTTAAAATGTGCGTAGGCAGCCTTTTTCCCCTCCCCGCCTCCTGCACCTCCCTGGTCCACCTACATGGCTTACTGGCTCTACCATGCTTTCGCCTTACTTTTGTACAGGACCTAGTAGCCTCCTGCACCCCGTTGTTAATGGTCTCCCACAAGTTTCCAGCATCCATGTCCAGCCTAATCTTGTCCAAGCTCCCCTGTAGAATCCTACCCATGCACAAGAAATCCGCTCCCCTGAAGTCTACTACTACTGTATTAGTGCGGTTTTCCTCCCCCCTAGATACAGCAGAAACCAGACCGTGGCGTGGTCACCACCTGCCAGGGGGCTACACACCTCCAGGTCCCTTATCTGGTCACTGTCTGCTAGGACAACATCCAATATCCGCCCCTCTGTAGTAGGTTCCCCCACCTGTTGGACCAGGAAGGCATCCTGAAAGATGCCCATCAGTCTCTGTTCCCTGGCCAAAGAGGATGTCATACTGCCGCAGTCTGTCCACGGCATATTAAGGTCACCCATGACCACCACCATACCCTTTCCAAGGTCACAGTGACCCTTGATGTTCTCAACCAGTTTATTCTCTAGAGCCTCCTCTATTGCGGGGGGCCTGTACACCACCCCTATTTTCAATTTTTTCCCTCCCCTCGTTTACAGTGTTACCCAAATTGCCTCCACACCCCCTAGAGCCTCCTCCACTCCATTAACCACTATAATTTCTGACTATCAGCGCTACACCTCCTCCTCTATCTTTCCTGAATATTTTGTAGCCCTCCAAGTTTAGGTCCCAGTCATTTCTCTGGGTGGCCCATGTCTCTGTAATTGCCACCACATCCGCTGCTCCCTCAACCAACGTAGCCTGGAGTTTGGGCATTTTATTGCACATGCTCCTGGCATTGATCAGGACCGTCCTCCACCCCAACCTCTACCCCCTCTCCAGTTCCCCTGGCCCTGCGCAGTCCCTTTCCTGCACAGTTCTCCATGGATTTGCAATGCAGTCCCCTGCCCTCTTTTCGTGCCCTAGACCTGGACCTTCAAGCAGCCCTCCTGGAGCCTTTCTTTTACTTAACCCTCCCCCCTTTACAAGTTTAAACCCCACCTCTCGCCTATGAATCCAGCAAGCTTTAGTTTCAAGATTTCTCTCCCCTCCAGGTTGAGGTGTATCCTATCCCTGGCATATAGCCCCTTATCCTCCCAAGTATCCCCCCAGTCCCCCACCAGCCCATACCCACTGCCTTGCACCAGTCCCTGAGCCACTGGTCCACCCTTCTAAGTTTTTGCTTGTTCTCCCCGGTCACCCCTGGTACCGGCAGAATCTCAGAGAAGGAAACTGTGCTTCCTACAGAGTGGCAAACCCAGGCCAGTTCCCGGAATCTCGCCTGTATTTCTAGTTCACTGTTCCCTTCCAAGTCATTTGTTCCCAGATGTACTAGAAAGTCTGGGGATCCCCCGCATTCCAGTGCTATCGTGTATAGCTGGAATTTGGCCTTGTGTACAGATAGTCCTGGGCAGGGTGCGAAATTCCTATACCTTAGGTGCCCCAGGGCAGGCACTTTTACCTCTGGACACCTACTGCTGGTTTGTACCTGCCCACTGGGGCACCTAAGGTATTTTATGGTGCAGAGCTCCGTTTTCCGTTTTTTCGTTTTTTTTTCCCCTACCCTAGTGATTTTTTTTTATTTTCAGAAGAGGCGGGGAGCCTTTGGAGGAGTGAATGGCGCCAATCACGAGTGTGCCTTTGTAACTGTCAGCTGACACAGTAATGAAGACGCCCTGATTTGACTGACACAGTCATCAGCCAGCCGCCTGCCTAGGTCCGTCGCCGGTCGCTCTGCACCAGGCGTGAACCAATTGGAGTGACTGTGTTTGAGTTAGCCCGCCCCTTAACTTGCGTTATGCTGGAATGCAGCTCAGCCGCCATTCTGTCAACGATTTGGAGACAGAGGTCCGTGCTGATTGCAGTAACTATGAACTCAAGTTGCTGCTATAATTAGCATTTCTATAAAAAAAAAAAAAGGCAAAAGCTCTTTAAGAGCTCTCTTAGTACAGTCAAGAGAAGTGGAGGTGTGGAGCGTTTATAGGCAGGGAGTGGGACTTGGGAGTGAGAGAGGAGGCAGAGGGTGGCGTCTGTGGTCTTGGAGGAAATCGGGAATCGTTAAGAGGAGACAAAGAACAAGCAGACTCAGTAAAGTCAAGAACAGGACTTTTTAAAGTCTGCAGACAGTGCTCAGTTTTCAGCATTGCAGTCTACTAAGTTGAACCTGTGAGAGCTATTCAAATTAGATAAAGCCATCCAGCTAGTGCCTGATACTTCTCTGCTTGGGGTGTGTTAATTTAAAGCAGGAGAGGCAGATAGTAGGAAAAAAACAGAACCAACTGCAGCAAAGAGGAGGGGACCTATTCTGTGATCTCTGCAGCCACAGTTGCTGTCAGCTAAACTTGCTAAGTTTGCAGGGGAACTGAATTTAAAACCTATAATAAACTATCTCTATCTAACTGAAGCTAACTATAAAGATCAGCAGCCTATACTGATACAGACAGTTCACTGCTCGAAGTACTAAATCCTGTGTGAGGACTAGCAGCAAGTCAGTAGTCAACTCATCACTAGTGTGTCTATATTCAGTTACTGGCTGGGAAGGGAACTGAATTGAGGCAAAGAAAAAAACTCTACCTAACTAAACCATACAAAAAAAAGCTCATTATAGTTTTACAAACTTAGTGTGTTAAAACAATCTCTTAACAAGCTTTAATAAGCTTGTATGCGTATATGCATAAAATCTAATGGGGAATACATAAGGAATTGTTGGATTCTAAAGCGTTTATTAAAAGCTACTTGGACCACCTAAAATAATCTGTGGTGGAGTACCTAAACTCTAAATACAAGGGATCTGCAAACTAAGAAAATCTAATTAAAGTAATTGTTAATTAAAGTTCTAAAAGCTTTTGTGAACTTGGTGGAACACCTAAAATTTAGGGGATCTACTATTATTCTACTAGCTAAAGCTACTTTAGGTGAAGTTGACTATCTCAGTCAAATCTAAATACTGTTATTAAAAAAACTTTCATTGGACTTAATATCTAAAATCTGTATAGTTATAAAAATCTCTAGCTTTTACAGGCTACAGTACACTGTCTGTGGACTATCTAAAATCTGAATACCTGAGGCTGTTATAATACCTGTTATAATAAATAATCAGACAACACACAGTCAGGTTTTCTTGTTAAGTTTATTATAAAAATAAAGACAAGACACACTTTTTTCCTTATTGCATTTATTAATACTGAGTAATACAAATAAAAAATTCTTAAAATCAGTATTCACAAATTCAACTCTGAACAGCCAGGCAGACACCATGAGTCTTTTTAAATTTGGATTTGAGAAAGTTCTGATGAGACTGCGGGAGCTGACTCGGATTCCTAACACAAAGTGCTAGTACCACTACAGGCACAGCTATAACCCCACCATCTCCTTGCCCAGACAGTGAAACTGTTGTGACCACTAAGTTTCCTCAAGTGCTACTGCTTGTACTGAAAGCCAAGTTAAGGCCACGGAAAGTTAGAAAATTTCAGGAATCCTGGAAAAAGGGCAGGAAGTGGCTTACGTATGACACAGATAAATGTGCCATGTTCTGTACATGGTGTCAGAGTTATGATAAAAGCCAAAGCAAAAATAATTTCAGAACTGGATGCAGTACTTTTTAGAGTACACATTATCTCAGCACATGTAGTGTCCATAGCACACAAAAATGCTGAGATGGCATACATTGCAAATAAAACAAAAGTTGAGAAAGACCAATGAAATCCATACAATTCATGGAACAAAAGAAATGGATCAGATTTGTAAATTGTTCTGTACTGCATATTACGTTACTAGGGACGAAAGGCCTTTCAGGGATTTTCCTGGTTGATAGATTTACAAAGAAGAAATCATGGGGGTGATGCTATGAGTCACAGTTACAGTAGTGACAAGCAATGCAGGTGTCTTCATTCACTATATAGCAAGATATTCAAAGCACTACAGCTAGTCTACAAGACAATGACTTCTTTTCTTTCTTGTTGATTCCTGCACAGATAAAAGTGTGACTGAGGAGGAGGGCATTTATGTACGTGTTTTTGAAAATGGCCTACCTGTAACAAGATTTCTTGCAGAAACCAGTCAGTGTCCTAATTCAGAAAGCATTTTAAATACTGTGATTAATGCTTTAGAGGGTGAAGGTGGTTTTAAAGGATGGTGGTTGGAAACATAAGCTGATAATGTGGCATCTGATGGTGCTGCTGTAATGTTGGGAGCACTTCAGGTGTCCTTAGTCGAATAAAGCAAGATTTCCAGTGCCCACACCTCATTGACATACACTGCTGTGCACATCGTTTAGAGCTTGCTGTTAAGTTCGTTCAGAGCTGTCCCTTTTACAAGTCATTAGAACAACTTCTGCTGAACATTTACTCGTTTTACCAGGTCACAAAAAGTTGGAAAGGCCTACAGGAAGCAGGATCCCTTTTAAATATTAATGTGGTCAAACCAGTTAGCACTGGTGGCACTGGGTAAATTCACACAGAGAGCAGGCCATTTCTTGCCCTTGAAAGGAACTGGGTGCATTAGTGCCTCACCCTCGAACATGTGTCACTGACAAACAAGCAGGATCATGGCCAAAAAAGCACTAGGAATACTTAAAGTGCTTAAGACTTTAAAATGTGTTATATACATGAACTTTCTGAAATGTTTTTGGTTACTTATCTGCTCTTAGTCTGTGCTTTCAGCAAAGAGGATGCCACTGTTGAAAAAGTTCACAGCAGGTAGAAGCACAATTCAAAACTAAATGGTCTCTCGAGATAAGAACTCTTCACCGCATAACACTTACATCTGTAAATGAGAACCTAATTCAGTACAACAGTGTTGACTTAACTAATGAAACTAGCAGGCACAGATCAGGTTCTCCTTCAGACATTGTAGAAGCCACAATTACAGAGATCAAAAATTCTTCAGAAAACGTCACAGCACATTGAATCTTTTCAGTCCTTCACGACCAATAAAGTGCTACTAGCTGCAAGAGCTTTAAATTTTCAGTCCTGGCCAACATCCACAGAGGCACTTCAAACATATGGAGATCAAGCAATTCAAACAATTGTTGATCACTATAAAGTGGTCCTAGAGTCTCGTGGAGTTGATGTACCGGTACTGCTGGAGTGGCTAGACTTAAAAAAGCACGTACTCCACTTGCTGTCTGTTGAAAATTGTAAGTCTCTGAAATTGTGGCAGAAAGTGATTCTGCGGATGTGCTGGATCAACAATTTCAAAATGTGCTGGCCATTGTCAGAATCATCCTCCTGATTCCTGTTCACACTGCTGCTGCAGAGAGGGCTTCTCTCTGATGGGAAGAATAAAAATGACTGGAGGTTGGATTCGCCCAGACACCCTACACGACCTAATGTCTATATCTCTGAATGGACCCCAACTTAGTGACTATAACCCTGAAGGTGCCCATATCACTGTGGTGGAAAATGGCAAAAGAAGGCCCACTACCAAAGCTTATGGCTCCAGAACACTGTCAGTGCATGCTGCTTCTGCCAGCCCTAGTGGTGATGATGAAAACGAAAGCGCTTGGTCCAGTGAAGATGACGTGTAAAATTATGCAAACTAAGGGGCAGCATGTAAATAGTTTGTTGGGCATGTACATTTTCTTCTTACATGCCCAAGTGGGCAAGTACTTTTTTTCACGAATTTCATACCCTGGTCCTGGGATACATTTAGCCTTGGGCTGCTTCTGCTCTCCCCCACCCTCTCCCACTGGATACCCCTGGTCATGGAGTCCCCCAGCAGAATCACCTTCACCCCACCCCACTTTACTAGCCCATTTGATTCCTTCCAGGCTCCTTCTTCCATCGTAGATCCCGCTTCCCTCCGTCCCCCAGCCTGGAGGTCCTGCGCCTGTGTGTGTGCCCTACCATGCTCTTTCTTCTACTTGCGACCCAGCTTGCTCCTCACCCCACCAACCTCCTGGGTGGCACAAGCTGGCCCCCCCAGATCTACCCCAGTCTCCCTTCCTGAGCCGTTATCCTCAGATCCCCCACCCAAGCATTCTTCTACTGCTTCCCTCCCCCACTCTGGACCTGCACTTTCCGTCCCATCTGCTGTATTTCTCCCTGTCCTCCCCTCCTCCTCTCCTCCTCTACTCTCCACTCCTTCCGATTTTTCCTGTTTCGAAGCTGGCCTGTCTAGAGAACTCTCTACCGCACCCCCTCCTTGGTTGGCTTCCTCAACCTGGACACTGACCAGACCCAAGTCCTGCCCCCCTCCACCCTGGCCTCTCTCTCTCTGTACTACCCCATCTACCTGCCTCCCTCCAACCTTGGTTCATGTCCCACCCCCCATCCCTTCCTTTGGATCTGGCTCCCTCTTCTGTCCCCCTCAGCTTACTGACCAAACCCTCTGTCCCCTGCTCCTCCCCCTCCACCACCTCCTCCACTTCATCTCCCGGATACAGCAGGGTGAATCGATTAGTAAGTGTGATGCTTGCCCGATTTGCCTCTCCTACTCCCACCTCCTCCTCGGCTCCCTCTGGGCAGCCCCTCCCTCTGGAGTGATTTCCGTCGTTGCTTGTTTGTGCCCCACCCTCCCGAGTAACCATATGGTCCTTGTCCACCTGTCCCCAGGGGTATGCCATTTTGACCGTGTCCACCTGTCCCCTGGGGTATGCCATTTTAGCCTCGTCTAACCTCATATGCTCCTTTCCCACCTTACCTCCCCAACCCTCCCACCCTTCCAGCTGCCTTCTGTCCCATAACCTCCTCCCTAAGACCCGCCAGCTGTAAACACACTGGGCACCTTCTGAACCTCCATGCCAAATTTAATATTATGGCTACCCCGCACCCTGTACACCCAATCACCCTACCGAAGATGCCCGCTCTGGCAACCCCCAAGTCTACCCTCATTTTGGGTATGAGCAATATGGTCCCCTACCAGCAATAATACATTGTCAATCTTACACAAGCCCTCCACTAGCAGTTATTACACACACAATACCCAGCAGTAGTCAGTTCACAGCAATTTGCCCTCTTATTACACAAGCAATACCCAGCAGTAGTCAGTTCACAGCAATTTGCCCTCTTTCCCAACACTATCCAGTTTTCAAGCCTTAGTAATCCCTAGTAGTCACAATGCCCAAGCCAGCATAGTGTACGTGATCCTTTTGCCCGCCCCCCACCAGCCAGCAACAAGTCCGAGCTTCCTAGTGTTCCAGCTCACCCAATCTCTCCATGCCCTCCTCCAAGGCTCCACCCCCACAGACCATTTAATAGAGGTCGGGGCTGGGGTGGGTGGTGTGGGGAACAATTACAGCTCCTTTCTGGCCAGTTCAAGTGAAGGCGGCTGAGGCCGTCTTTTATAGCCCAGCCGCAAATTTAAACTTCGAGCACTGTCTTCTGATCGGTCCACAGCCCTCCTGGCAAAAACAGCTCTGCTCACTCCAGCCCTGGTCATAGGTTTCTGCAAGCCCGTGTGGCTGGCTGTTTGTGTTTGTCTCTGTCAGTAGTTTATTTTTTGTGGATTTTCATGTGTTTCTACTTGGAGGAACGGGACCTTTCTTGGACATGACATCTATGAACGTTTCCTGGACTAAGAAACTGCAAAACATCACCACCAGGTATTGGCATTCTCATCATAAATCAACTTTTTTGGAAGCCATCAAAAGCAAAAGTAACGTTCAGTAAACCTGTTATACAAGCTCAGAGTTGTGGAGTGCTGTACTGAATCCACATTTCTGTCTGACTTATTCCTAAAGGATGTGTGCTTGTCTTTGAGGTCTATTTACAATCATTTTGGAGAACAAAGGGAAGATACTAACAAAGGATTTTTACATCCTGCATATGCCCCAGGTCAACGTTCATCACCTTCAGGAATTGAACACATTCTGGGTCTTTGATCTACAGTAACAACAGTTTACTGATCCCCAGTAGTTCACCATTTGCTGTGAATTTGGTTACTTTTCATCATCTGACTCCTGGTACCTTGGACAAGATTACTATACTACACATCCCTGAACATAACTATCTGCATGGTTTAATATTACTACATCAAGAATGCAACCTACCCTGTTTCTGCTGCACCTGCTCCTTCTGACCCTACTGGCATCCCACACTACCAATATATTTAAATGCCCACTGCAACCAACCTCTGATCGCCTGGTTGATAGCTCCTTGCACAGAAGTGGAATGGTTACCAGTAGTCTCAGCTGCAACAACACTCATCTCTTCTCCCAAATACTAGGATACACGAACATGCTACTGTGCCTGATGTAAGCCCTACCATCAAACTATTTCTCCCTGTTCATTCTATCGGGAGTCAGGTCACTACAGACAACAACTAAGAATAAGTATAAGGGAAAAAGTGCACATAGCGGTCATTGCCGATATCTTAAGGAACTCCTAAAAAGACTAATACAGCTACTCCTGCTAATATCGGGCAACGTTCACCCCAACCCTGAACCACCCCTAGCGAGCAACGTAGAACAGGGACCCTCTCGCTAGCTAGCATCAACATCTGCAGGCTTACCAAAAAATCAGATGCCCTCACTGCCTGGACAGCACAGCATAGCCCAGATGTACTATCTGCAGTTGAAACGTGGTTGTCTCCAATTATCCCTGACACTGCTGTGGCAATACCTGGGTATACTATCTTTTGGCAGGATTGACTATCCAAAAAAGGGGGCGGCTGTGCCCTCTATCTTAAAGATTCTATGACAAGGCATGCCCTGACCCTACCATTAATGAAGTGAGCATCAGGTCCTTGCTATTAAAGTCATTCTTGGAGCCCATAACAAAGCTCTGACGATAGCCTCTGTATATATTCCACCCAAACTTACAACAACAAGCCTGAACCCATTCCTTACCTGCATCAGTAGTGTAAAGCTTAACTCAGAAGTTATATTGCTAGGGGATTTTAATGTCAACTGGCTTGCCCCCAGTGCAAGCAACTACAAGGATGCCTCGGCAGCTGCAAATTTTACACAGCTAGTTACCTCACCCACTAGGATCAACTATAGAACAGGGACCAGTACCTTACTGGACTGGATACTCTCAAATCACCCTGACCATATTAGCCACACTACAGTTCACCCTGATGCCATTAGTGACCACCCCCCGCAAAAACTATCAACAGTCGGATGCTAATCAAGGGACACCTTGCACCACTTAAGGCACTCCTGCGACAACAAGACTGGTACCGCTCTGAATGTTGATGCTGCACTTCAATACTTCATCTCAAAGTTCAATGCAGCATGTGATATCCACGGCCCCTTTATGAAACGAAAGATTAAAGGCCTTGACAACCCTTGGATCACACGCAAACTCCTAGACCAACTAAATGCTCAGGACCTGCTATGGGCTTGTGCTACAGCCTTTGGCAACCAAGCAGATTTTCAGGCATACAGAGCTGCCAGGAATGCCTGTACCAGAGCTATCCGCACTGAAATAGCCAGCTACTACAGGAGCACCCTATCAAACTCAGGGTCGGACAGAAGGAAATTCTGGCAGTCTCTCTGAAGTTATTGGGAAAAAGTTCAAAGCAACTCCAATATGCTAAAAGTTGATGGCAGCAACACCCTGGACCCCACCACAACTGCCAGTACTTTCAATCTGGCATTCACTGACCTCAGCCATATGCTTCCCTCTAACTTCTTTGACACCAACCAAACCACATCCTCCAATATCAATGGACTCAGGATACAAATCATCCACATTTCTATTCCAAGGCAGTTACTGAAAGGGATGCCAAAAATACCTCCTCAAGGTGCTCGGAAAATCCAGATCAAAAGGAGACACACTTGAAGCTCATTGCCCTCACCTTTGACAATGTCCTGCACCCTCTTACCAAGATTATTAACTGGTCCCTCACGCTCTTCCAGTTCCCGTTTAAGTGGAAGTCCGCCCTGGTGACCCCAATACACAAGTCTGGGGATAGGACATTACACTGTAACTACAGGCCCATCTCCTCCTACTCCCTTTATCTAAAGCCCTTGAGAAAAAATTGTGAGACCAGTTGGTGGAGTACTTGGAAAATATAACTTACAATGCCCACAGCAACACGGCTTTCATAGAAGGACATAGCACCACCTCTGCCCTCCTTGACTCACAGGCCACAGTCATCTAGCACTAGACCAAGGACAACTTGCTGGTGCCACCTTTATAGGCCTCTCGAAGGCCTTCGATACAGTCAACCATCCATCACTACTGGAACAACTTGGCAACTTAGAGCTCTCTCATGATACTTTACAATGGTTCAACAGTCATCTCTCCAGCCGGTCACAACAAGTTAAGATTGGTGACTCCCTCGCCTCCGAACTACCTGTCTTGGCTGATGTTCCCCAAGGGTCAATATTGGGACCCCTTCTTTTCAGCATCTTCTTGAACAGTCTTCCTTCTGCCTGTGATGAAAACATTATTCTGTATGCTGATGACGCAGTGATTTTCGATAAACATTCTGACCCCTTCCTCCTGGAGAAACAACTGCAGGAAAGTTTCACGAAAAGTTGAAGCCTGGTTCGTCTCACAGAAACTAGTGCTAAATTACAAAAAAACAAAGACTATGCTGTTCCATGGCACACATAACAAACAAACACCAACAGTTGACTATCAAAAACAGCTTGGGTGTGACCCTGGACCAGACGCAGACTTTCAAATACCTTGGTATAACCCTGGACCCTACTCTGTCCTTCTCCAGCCATATTGATTCAGTTGCGAAATCCGTAAATATCAGCATAGGCCTTCTCTATAAACATAGATACTGCCCGACACCTGACGTCCTTAAGCTAGCAATACACAGCTCTGTTGTATCCATCATTGATTATGGGATTATCTACAGAGCAGCCACAGCTACAGCACTACAGCGAATCATTACAACGCTGAATAGGGCCTGCAGATTCCTTACTGGTGCTGCCCACCACACACATACCTGTGACCTCTACGAACAGTCAAACTGGCTACAACTTCAGGGAAGGATTACTTTCCAAACCTGCCTATTAGCAAAAAAGTCATTGATGGGACTCAAGCCCCTGGGGTTCAGTCTCTCTTAGGCCCAGCCAACCACCCTCGTTACACAAGAAGCTCTGACAACTATTCTCTGTCTGTTCCCCACTGTCGTACCGCCCAAGGCCAGTGGTGTTTTGCATGTAGAGCCCGTGAGATGCTTGACTCCTGGTCAGCGAACTCACCAACAGGCACCCTCTGCTCCTTCAAACACAAGCTACGTCAAGCGGCTTGCGTCCAGAGCCACACTGTGACTGTTTCTCTAACCTCCCTGGTGATAAGCTTCTGTTCTTAGCACCTCTATACGCCACCTCTGCCTGCCACCACCCTTCCCTCCCCCATATCTACCCCTGCCTCTCTCCCAAGCCCTGGTCCACCACCTTCCTCTCTTACCCTCCTTCAACTCCCTTCCTCTCTCCCTTATCTAATCTGCTCACCCCACCCACTGTTGCACTTGTTCCCAGATCCTTACCTCCCACCCACCTCTCCTTATACCACCCTCACAGTTACCCCTCTACACCCACTCTCTCTTCCACTTTCCTATGCTACCTGGCATAACTAGCAGCAACTCAGTTTTTCCACTCTATCTTTCCTTTGACAACGCCTTCTGGCAGCTTTAATTCATGTAAATATTATTTGTTGTGACTCATCATTCTTAAATGTATGCCTGATTGTGTTGTTCTAACTGTTATTTATATTACCTGTAGCTTTTAGACCATGTATACCCTGTACTGAATTTTGTATTCAAACTGCTTGCCTGCTAATCTAACACAAACTGTACTTCACTTCTTTGTATACTGCGTAGAACCTTTGTAAAAAGAGCCACTGGCTCAAAGGTATTTATCCGAAATTCTAATAAATCTGGCCCCTTGGAAGTCTGCTCCGGTGCCCGTCCTGCCCCGGTGCTCTCCAGCTACCGATGCAGTTCCTCCTCCTCCTGCCACTGATGCAGCCCCGTGCGCCTCCGCCACCGATGCGGCCAGCTGCTGATGCAGCCCCAGCTCCTCCCGGCGTCGATGCAGCCAGCAACTTCCTCAGCTCCTCCACAGCACTTCCCGCTGCAGCTCTAGGCAATTACAGCTCCTTTCTCATTTTCTATGAGACTCCCTTATGGGAATATGGAAGTAAGCATCTTTTAAATCCAGGGATGCCAACCAGTCTCCTTTTTGAAGGGTTGGCAGAATCATGGCTAAAGTTACCATTTTGACTTTGTCAAATGCCTGTTCAGTAACTTTAGGTCGAGAATAAGTCACCACTCCCCTTTCCCTTTGAGGTAAGGAAGTATTTTGAGTAGAAACCTTTTCCTCTTTGCTGTGAAAGAACTGGTTCTACTGCCCTTGATAGTAGTAGATTTGCCACTACCTGTTCTAGCAGCTTCCTTTCTGAATTTGAAGCTGGTCTGAATACTCTCGTCCTTAGTGATGGGAAGGATTTGAAACTGAGGGACAAACCCTGACTCACTACTTCCAGGACCCACTTGTACAATGTGATGTTCTTCCAAGCCTGGAGTAGTGAGCTAGTCTGACCTCTACTGGAACATGGGAGGCAGACTTGGCAGCTAAGTCAAGGGTTCTGCTTAGACTGGGCGCAGACTGACTACTCTGCAACCCGTCTTGACCCCTTCTGCCTCTACCCCTGAGTTCCCTGTCTGCTGGGGTACTGCTGAACAGCCTAAGCTTGAAAGAAAGGTCTGGTGTAGCCAGACCTCGCCCCTTACATAAGACCTGTTGGAAGGTGAAGGTTTATCCTTGGCTGAATTGCTCTTGTAGGTAGCTTATACTCATCCACTTTCTTCATGTATGCCTCTTTCTTGTCCCAAAACAGAATTACTCTACTAAGGAAAATCCATGGGCTTCATCTGGGTATCTTGTGTGAGACTGGTGGCTCTGAGCCATGCAAACCTCCTGAGGGCCATCCTTCTAGCAGCAGTATCATTGGCATCAGCTGCCAGCTGAAATTGAGTATTTAGAGGCCTCCAAGCCAAACCAAGCTGTTTCAGCCAGATCAGCTGATAAGCCAGATGATGCCTTATCAGCCATTGCCAAAACAGACTGCCACAGAGATTTCTGAAACTGGGCAGAATAGGCCAGATAATTAGCTTGCCTAATAGACAAAGAAGCTGACAGATAGCCCTTTTTAGCCATGCTGCCAATCTTCCTGGAATCCTTGTCTGGAGGGTGAAATGACAAAGGTACCCTCGGCCTATAACAGGTTGCAGTCTGCACAACACCCTGATAATCAGGGTGGGAGAATAAGAATTCTGCCCCTTCCCTGTCAAATTGATATTTTTTATCAGCCCTTTTGTCAAGGGGTGGTACAGTGTTAGGGGTTTGTAATATCTTCAAAATATCCTTTCTGAAGAATTTATTTATGGGAAGCAATAGCTTCTTTGTTGGTGTAAGACCCATGAGTTCGAGGTATTCCACCTCCTCATCTTCTACCACTTTATTAGTGGCAATATCTAGAGCATCCACCATTTTCCTCACAAAAGTAAAATGTGAGGATAAATCCTCAGATACCCTCGGTAGAGACTCAAATTCTTGCTCAGGGGACACCTCAGGCTCAATGGGTTCCCCCTCATCCTCATCATATTCCTCATACTCCTATATTTCAGGGAGTGAGGAAGGAACCAGTGCTACCGGTTGCGGAACCGAGGATTGAACTGGTGTCTGTGGAACCAGAACCAGTACCATCCCCTGGACAGCCTGGATTACCTTAAATGCTTGCGCGATGGCCTCAGGTGTAGGCATCTCACTTTTCTCACCAGAAGTCCTCTTGTGCTTTTCAGCAGGGGGTTCTGTGTGTTTAATTTTCTTCAGTGTTTTGGCTGGTACCGGTGTCTCACCATTCGGTTTACCCTGCGAAGGTTCACCCTTGTCAGGGGTGGCTGGTTTTGATCCAGCGGTTTCACCCGCATTCTTAGAGGGTAGGTTGATTACAGCAGTTATCTTCCTGGCCTGTTTCCGGCCAACTTCTTAGTCTTTCCATCCATTTCTCAACAGTTTTTGATGGAAAAGACTTACAAATTTCACAATCAGTTGTGAAGTGTGATTCACAAGACAGACAAGACACTTATTTTCTTTAAGTAATCATGAAAAGCACTGTGAAAATCACGACTGTGAGGAGAGATCTCAGGGACGCCTCACTTCGCAGGTGGAGAATGAAATCTAAGGTGATACATAACACAGCAGTTAGTCAGGGCAGTATTTGAATAGTGGCATGAGCCAGTGATGGGTTCCATCATTTACATACATTTCCATTCTCCTGGCAGTTCTACTCAGAAGGCTGACTGCAAGAGTTAGGAATATTGAAGAATACCTGGGGTTAGAAATGAGCCTCCATTAGCTGGGCCACACACAGATTGAGGGACAGGATCCCTTACTGACGGGTACAGGTGATTAAGGCCTATTAAGAACTTTTTGAAAATGGGTTGTGAAGCCACTGACCTGTCTTTGTAAGCTGAGACATATGCTGACACTGCTGTCAGATGAACCTTTTGGGTTGAGGGCCTGAGGCCCAGGGACCGACTGTAGGTGGACTAGGTAGTCCAGGATTGAAGCCAGACTCACTCGCAAAGGAACACCAAATAAAAACCTTTTCCACTCTGAGGTGTAGGTTTTCCTTGTTGCTGGTTCCTGGTAACCTTAAGCACTTCCACAACCTCTTCAAAAGATTTAATCCAGGGAACTCTGGCTCTACAAGTACCATACTCTGAGATGCAGAGTAGTCAGATCTAGGAATGTTATCCTGCCCTGAGACAAAGTCAGCACATTGTATCCAGGAAGATTGACTGGATGTCTGACAGAAAGGGACAGGAGCAGGGAGTGCTAGATATGCCTGGCTCAATCTGGAGCTATGAGAATCATTGTTGGACTCCTTCCTTCTCAGTTTGAAGTACTCTCAGCAAAAGTGGAAAGAAGAACAGCATAAAGAAACTTCCTGACCAGTTGAGGACTATAGCATCCTCTGGGACTGTACCCACCAATGGGGGTCTGTAACAGAACAGTGGGAGCTGGCTGTTTTCCCAGGGTTCAAACAAGTCTATCTGTGGTATACTCCACCTTTTTAACACTGTCACAGCACTTGGTGGTTCATGGTCCATTTGTGATTTCCCTGGCTGATTCTGCAGACGGTATCTGCCAACACGTTGTCCTTTGCTGGCAGGTGCACTATCGCGAGTTGGACCTCCAAGGAGTATGCTAGATTCCAGATATTCAATGCTTCTATGCACGGACATGAAGATCTTGTTCTACCCTGTTTGTATATGCAACACATAGTTGTGGTGTTGTCTGTCCTGATCTGGATGGACTAACCTCTGGTATAGGAAGGAAAGACCTACACATGTGTTCTACATACCATTTACAGTGTGTTCTTCCAGGTGGCGCCCCAGCCCAGATGGCGACATCTGTTGTGAGTATGGGTGTGGCGACTGCTGAGAGGAAATACTCCCTTCTCTGAGGTTGTATTCTTCCTTCCACCACTCCAGTGCCCTTCGCATACATCTTCTGATAGGCACTAGTTTTGAAAACTGGATACCACCTCTGGGACCAATGGCTCCCTAGGTGGTACTGGATATCTCTCATTTGAACCTGGAACCACTGCAGTGGATGTTATGTGCCCTAGCAAGTGAAGAAAATTCCTTGCAGGTCGGGCTGACCTGCCTTGAAGAATTTTGCAGTTGTGATCAAATTTGCTACTCTTTCCTAAGGAAGGAATGCCTTTCCTTGTAGGGTATCCAGCTCTACATATAAAGTCCAGAACTTGAACTGGTTCTGTTTGTGACTTCTGGACACTGCTGAGGAAGCCAAGGTCCTCCAAGGTGCCTTGTGTCAGAAAGAGGAAGGACTTGACCTCTTGGTGTGATTTTCCTGTGACTAGCCAGTCGTACAGATGGGAAAAACCACCACTCATTGTCTCCTCAAATGTTCTACCACCATGGCTAGGCACTCTGTAAACCTCTTGGCACTGAGGACAGACTAAAAGAAAGGGCTGTGAATTGGTCATGGCAATTCCCACTCCGAATCTGAGGTGCTTCCTGTGGCCAGGCCTGGCTTGCAGTGAAAGCAGGTGTCTATCAGATTCAGGGACCCCAGCCAGTCTAATTTTGCAGTGATGGAATCGTTGATACCAGTGTTACCATCTTGAATTCTTTTCTTCTTTAAGTGTTTGTTCAGGTACCTTAGGTCTAATATGGGCCACCACCCCACCCACCCCATTTTTCTTGTGGATCAGGCGTCTTTAGTAAAGTCCTTTTAGCCTCTGTGAGGAGGAACTTTTACTACATTTGCTTGCAGGAATTTTCTTACCTCTATATCAAGCAGGAGCCTTTCTTTAGAGTGTGAGGACAGAAGTTATGTGAATCTACAATTTTGGAATTTTTTGAACTACAGGGGCAGAACCAGACTATTTCCTGGACCCACTTGTCTGCAGTTATTTTTATCCATTCCTGAAAAAAGCGAGTCATCTTTCCCCCACTGGCAATGGTTGGGCAACCTGTGTAAGTCTATCAGGGGTTTCGTTTTGCTTGGGATTTGGGAACTGGCATTGCATCTGCATGTCTGGGGCCCCTCTACCCCTGCTCTTGAAGAAACCACTCTGTTGGGAGCAGTCATAAGTAATGTAAGCATGGGAGAAGTATCCCCCTTACCCAGTGCCACCTCTGGCTTTTTATTTTTCTGCACCATCTTTGCCCAGATTTTTTCTTTTGCACCATATCGTAAGGAAGGCTTACTTTAATCAATATTTGATAGCGCCAAGCAGTTTTAAAAATCACAACTGAAGAAAAAATATATTTTTTTGGTTTCAATGGTGAGTAGCAGAGCTGGTCCTGCCTACCTCTACCTCCCCTTCCAGAAGGCCTGTAGGAAGTGGAGGCCTTTTCCTTCAGAGTGTTGCTCTTGTAGGTGGTCTTGTATTCATCCACCTTTTTAATATAAGCCTCTATACTGTCACCAAACAGTGAACTGCCTTCAAAAGGAAAATCCACTGCTTTTGTTTGAGTGTCCTGGAAAGGGTTTGTGGTTCTAAGCCAGGTAAACCTTCTAAGTGACACTGCATGAGCCATAACTCTGGATGCGGTGTCACAGGTGTGCACTGCCATGTGGCATCCAGGGCGGTCTTTGCTGTGTCACCAAATCCTCTGCCAGGTCGCCAGCAGCTTTCTCGCTCATTGCCAAAATGGAGCTCCAGAAGGCTTTTTAGTACTGAGCTGTGTAGGCCAAGTATGCTACCCGCCTTAACAGCAGGGAAGCTGCGGTATAAACTTTTTTGCCCATGCTATCCAGTTTCTTAGAGTCTTTATCAGGAGGCTGGGAAGAAAAAGCACATTGGCCTTGTTACAGGTGGCAGTCTGAACCACTCCCCTCATGATCAGTGTAAGATTCGAGGTATTCGGAGCCCTGTTTGTCCACCTAATACTGTTTCTCAATTTTCTTATCTATGCCAGCAGCTGAGGTGGGTACTGACATGATATTACAAGTCGTCTTCTTCAGAACCTTTTTGTGAGAGTTAAACCCATCATATCCATAAATTACAACTTGTCCTCATCTTCAGTAGTCTCTTGCGAGGAGATGCTGAAGGCGTTCACCATCTGCCTCACAAAAGTATAGTGGGGACAAGGAGGGCGCAAACGCCTGATCAGGAAAATCATCAACCTCTTCTTAATCCTCCTCCTCCCTGTAGTAAAATTCAGCCTTCTCCTCCACAGTAACTGGGAATGGAACTGAGGCAGTGGAGAGGAGGCAGGCATAGTCATGAAATTCCCCATAGCCTGAAAAGCCTGGATGAATTGTCAAGCCTCTGTCATGTCCTCGGTTGGGGCATTCTATTTGTGTCTACTGGCAGCTCCTTTCCTTCTTCATGACAAGGGACAGCGACAGGTTTTCCTTTGTTTTTCTTAGCAATCATCGTTTCCACTGTCTGCTCAGAGGCTCTTTTTATTTTACTGGATTGAGAGTTCCCTGTTGAGACACCCTGATTTCTGAACCATCTATTGCAGACTTTTCTTTGCTATGCTGCTTGCTTAGAGGGCTGGACCCTCCTTTGAGACTTTAGGTGATGTGGAGGCAGACTGAGAAGCCATAATGTCTTATCATTTCTTAGCCCTTTTCTTTTGTGTTTTAGGGCTGAACTTAATACAGAGTTCACAACTGACAAAACTGTGATCTGGACCCAGGCAACTCAAACACTACTCATGGCAGTCTGCCTTAGCCAGGAACTGGAAACAGATTTTGCAATTTTTAAACCCAGTGGGTCTTGTCTTCTTTTCGGGCCTGTCAGTCATTCAAAACAATGGCGATCCAAAGAAAATATTCTGTTTCCAAAAATTAATGCGTTAAAAAACTTTCAAGCAATTTGGTTCTTTTTTAGACCAGAACCACAAAAAAAAAAACACACAAGTGGATAAAGGCCCAGTATTGTCTTGATTCCAAAGAAAAGGAACTGGGAAAAGAAAATCAAACTACTATAAAGCGATATCCTTTTTTTAGCACTTTAACCCCATTTTACAAATCAATTTAAAGAGCTTGTGTACTGCCTAAAACTAATATTAGATTTTAAAAGCAGCCGGCCATTACCTTTTATATATGAGATGCTTTTTCTTTTCCCTTTGTTTAATTAGAAGATTGTTTACCCACTCTGCCTGGCATCTGACTTATTTAGCTTGACTGCCCTCCACTACATCTCCAGCACTGTAACATCACTGCTGTTTAGGAACAGCTATTCAGTAGCTGCCAGGTCATTCACCTGTGATGTCATGTAAATGTGATGTCAGTAAATGGGAGAAGTCCCATTTAGGGAACATGGCAGGTGTCATTTTCAAATTCCCTCCAAAACGTGTTCAATTCAATTCACTTTATTTACGGGGTAAACACACTGGGCTGAAGCCCATTTTCAGGAACAACCCGGAACTCCAAAACAAGTGAAGTTTAGATGACAACTACACACAATATATAACAAACAATTACAAAAACCAAAATAAAATACATTCTTAAAAAACATTTACATACAGCTTGAGATTGTAAGTGACTTAATAAGACCTTTTTAAAATGTGCTTGTCTAAAAGCATCTGCACAAGGCTGGGGCAGTGAATTCCATAGTTTTGAGCTTAGAACTGAAAAGCCCTCTCACCCACACATTTGTGAAATTCTAGGTAATGTCAAGCGTACGTAAAAGAAGACAAAGGGTTAGCTGTTCACCTTAATTTCAAGCAAAGCGTAAAAGAGATTTACTTTAAAGCTTATAGTATTGTTTAATAAACAACCCACATTATATAAAAAAAATAGAGCTTGGGGTAACCAACCCAATGCATCATACAGAACACAATGATGTGTCTTGTACGGTTTAGCTGTTACAAATCTGCATATAGAGTTAAATGTTTTATTAACTAGATCCAAATCCTTGACTCCCAGTTTAGAATACAAAAAGGAATCGTAATACAATGTAGGTAATAACACACATTTGGATATAGTTTCCCTTTCTTCTCTAGTTAGACAATCCCTGATCCTATGTAATACCCCAAGTTTCTGATTTACAATTTTACAGTGTTACTAATATGAAGAGAAACGTCTGATTAGGATCCAAAGAAACTCCTAAATTTTTTGTTTCTGTAACTTGTCACTAAAAGTTCCAGCAATATCAAACATGTGTAATGACTGTGCCTTAGCCAGTTTTGTTTTAGAGCTAAACGTAAACGTAACACAATGAGTTTTTTTTTCCCCCGAAATTTATTTTACTTTTTTGTCCGCTTCCAACGCCGGGCTCAGCCCGGTCACGGACCTCGCCGCCCCTCACTTCCAAATCAGCTCGACTCCTTAGTTGCCCCCTTGGCTTGCCCCCCAGGGTGGGGCCGCAGCACCGGCCAAGGTGCTACGAACATAGGTCAGATCGGGGGAGCCAGCCTGGGAGCTATGAAGGAAAGGTGAGGTGGGTTTCATGGAGGCGCTGGCTGTAGGAGTTTCTGACCCCTTATTTTTCCGGTGAGGGGGCAGGGACGTGCAATGACGTCCAGCATCCGCCCAACCCTTGAAGATGTCTAGATGCTGGCTGCCGCAGTACCCCCAGCCTCTGCCAGGGGTCCATCGAGCACCGGACGTACTCCGCACCCTCCCCAGAGAGGGCGCGGTCAATGGGAGCGCTCAGCCTTCTCCGGCCAGCCCTCCAACGACCCGGGTCCGTTCTCGAACCCAGGTCGCCCAGTCTAGCTGAAATCAACCACTGTGCCGGCGGGCGGCTCACAAAGATTTTTAGTGTTTAGCATTAATAGGTGCAATAAGAGCCATTTACTTAGGCGCCAAAAATCTTGATCTAACAACAGATTAATTATGTCAACCGTTGCGTAACTAGTGAACAGGATATCATCATCCGCATAAAGTAGTATTTTGGATGACAAGGGTCAGGGCTCGATTTAATGTTATTTACCTGTTTTTGGATACCAGTTTTCAAGGCAGAATATAATTTTCCTCATGAAGGTATTCCGACTGAAATACCACTACTCCATTCAATCACTCTGCAGTTTAATCTGTAGCATGCTGTTTTGGATAGATCGAATACAAGATTTTGAGGCGGAATACCAAATTTAGGTTTC
Source organism: Neoceratodus forsteri (assembly GCA_016271365.2). Classification (NCBI taxonomy): domain Eukaryota; kingdom Metazoa; phylum Chordata; order Ceratodontiformes; family Ceratodontidae; genus Neoceratodus; species Neoceratodus forsteri. Next base: position 1,259,573,882 of record CM028129.1, read on the forward strand.
TGGTATTCTGCCTCCCAGACCAGATTATTTTCTTAATTTTTACCTGAGGATATATTAGAAATTGAATCAATAAAAACAGAGAACAACAAGAGTCCCAAAATGGACCCCTGTGGGACTCCCTGATTGTTTCCACGGTAGCACAGCAAAATCACCATTCGGATGGGATTTTAAAAATTCCACCTGTCATGATCATAACATCAGGTCATAAAAAAACTGGACATTTGAGGTCAAAATGTGGAGTCCACTAAAAGTAGAATATGACTCTCAGCTGCCCTATCCTGGTAATTACAGTCTAACTGTATCAAAGCAGGACACTACTGAAAATGAGATATTGCATCTCATCTGCTCTATGCTGGGTAAACATATAGTAAAAATGTGTACAAGCAAGACCTAGTACAACAGCAATACCACCGGCGAACATTCAGCGTTGACAAATGCTTGTTTGATTTAGGCAGCAGAAACATACCAGCCAGAAGTTTAAAGTAAGCAAATGAAAGTTTTACACACATCACATGGGGCATTATTAACCACAGCGCAAATAAGTGTTGTTTTGCTTGACTAATTAAACAGTGAGAAGTATTTAAAAGAAACAAACTTCATGGGCGACTTTCCTGGCATTTTAAGAAAAGCCCATTTAGAACACATTAAGAAACCTTACTTCCCCTGGAGTTAATCCATGTAAAAATTATAATTTTGAGATGCATGGTTTTTGGAAGGGAAGGAATCGTATTTTAGCTCAGTGGAACTGAGCCGCCGATCCCTTCCACTTTCTTGTCTTGAGCACTGCCACCACACTAGCACATTTTTGGATGTAATTATATGGAGGGGGTGCGCTCCATAGACTACCATAGGGGCTGTCTTTAAAGTCTTTTTTTATACTAGTTCAGGGTTCCGATTCAGATAAATCAAGGCCTGCCTCAACTGGCAGGCCTTGTTAGTTGAAGCGGTGGCCTTGATTCTCCAATCAAAACCCTGAACATTAAAAAGAAAGAAAAAGACTTTAAAGCCAGCCCTATATTAATCTATGGACCACGCCCTGAGATCTCCATATAATTGCTTTATAAAACAGGCTGCGCGGGGTGGTGCTCAGGACTGGAAGAGAAGGGATCTGCGGCTTAGTTCCACGGAGCCACAATATGATCCCGCCCCTTCCAAAAACCATGGATCTCAAAACTATACTTTTTGTATGGACAAACTCCAGGGGAGGTAAGGATTATTACTGACTTGCCTTGGGTATGCCAGGAAAGTTGCTCTTTAAGGATGATTTAAATAACTTTTGTTTGAAATCCAAATCCTTCCTGCTTGAATTTTTGCACCCAACCCCTCACCTCTAGCCTTTATTAAATACTCTCCTCCCCTCAGCACTGTCCCTAGGCAATCTCCATCCGCCCCTCTCACTAATATTGCAACTCCACTTAAAGATACAGAGTGCAGCAATTAGGCCTAACACTTGTCCTGCCCTCCCATTAAAGACATCTTCCTATTTTTGCCATCTGCTTATCCATGAGCTTTGTTTAGTGCCTGTTCTGCTATCTACTCTACAGTTCCATACCTGAGCTTCCTCCCTTGCTACCCTCTACATAGCCCCAATAATCTTCAAGTTGCCTTGGTACCCCCCTGCCCTTGCTAAAACGCCCTATTTTAACCTACATTTTATATCTTAAACTAGATCCACTGCACCTGATCGGGCTTCCAGCGAGCGGCCGCAGCTAATCCAGCCAGCCGCCCGCACCTCCATCCTCCGGCCAACCAGAACACCTTCAAAGACGAGTAAGAGTCCCACCTGCTCCGGGGAAGCACTGTGCGGCTCTGATAGGCCGCCGCCTACTGCCACCCTCCTCTAGTTGGATCGCTGCACTCAGCCACTGACTGGCCCTGCTTTTTTTCCTATTGGATTTTCAGTCTCTGGGCTTCGGCACACACTGCTTTGCATTGACTTCTGCAGAAAATCTGCGCCCACACTCCCACCTTTATTAAATAGGCTTTGGCTCAACCCACTTTCGACCTTGGTATCCACCCTGCTTGAACCTTACTGGGCACACTTACTTGGGACCACCGCCGCTCCCTCTCCTTGCTTCACCTCCACGGGTGGCTCTTGCCCTATAGACCCTCTCGGTTATCTCTACACATCCTCTAAAGGCTCTACCCCTTAATCTCATTCTCTTTTGCTCCCTGCTACTGCTGTTTTTCCTGCCTGGAGCTAGATACCACTCTCTTCCTCTAGGCTACAGGACTGACCTTATCTACACCCACTCTGGTACCCTTCCAACTGAGCTTGTCTATACTCTCCCATTCTCCTCTGGGGATGGCTGGCAACACCTGAAGAACCATGACAGAGTGGTGTCTGTTCGCCTGTTGCCGTTCTCGACACTGGCTCATATTACTTCACTTTGGGACCTAAGACAGAATCACTGCAATGAAACGAGTAAACAAATCTGCCTTAAAACAATTAAGATGGTGCATTCTGAAGCTTCTGCTGCTGCTATCTGGGAATGTTCACCCAAACCTTGGGCCTAAAATTCTTTGCTCCGGCCATCAATCAAGGCACCCTGGGACTCTCACCCTTATATCTCTCAACATCTGCAGCTTCCTGCCTAAACTTGATGCCCTGCAAATATTCACTAACCAATACAACCCTGATATCCTTGCAATCGTTGAAACCTGGCTATAGCCCAAATTCTAGACACGGCTGTTGCCCTGCCAGGGTACAATGCCTTCAGACTTGACAGGGGTACAAAAAGAGGGGGAGGCTGTGCTATACATCTCAAAGACACCCTCCTGGGTCACCGCTTACCTTCCCCCCTCTCGGTTTCTTCTATGCAGAACCTACCTATTAAAATTCTGTTGGGGGCTCATAACAAAGAACTGACTGTTGCTGGTGTTTACACTCCTCCAAAAGAACAAGGTAAAAGCCTAAACTCAGTCTTGGACCTCATCCGTGCCCAACCCCTGACTCGGAGTTGATACTAATGGGTAATTTTAACATTAATTGGCTAGCCACTGACACGGGGGCCTCAAGGATGCCATCTCAGCAGCCAACCTGGCACAGCTGGTAGTCTCCCCACCAGACATAATTATAAAACTGGTGCAAGCACTCTCCTGGGCTGGATCCTGACCAGCCATCCCTCCCACGCATCTCAGATGTTTCTATCCTTCCAGATACACTAGTGACCATTCCCCAGTCATCTGCGATAGTCGAATAAGTCTGCAAGCCCCCTAAATTAATCAATAGTAGAGTCCACCCCGCGGTCAGTTGAAACATCTCAAATCCCACCTCCGACAGCTCGACTAGTCTCCTATATTCAACACTTCTGATGTCAACTCGCCTTGGATTTCTTCATAAACTCCTTCAATGCTGCCTGTGACACCTATGCCCTTTCAAAAGGCATAAAATCAAAGGCCTTTGCAATTCTTGGCTCTCCGCTGAACTACTTACGGATCTGAAAGCAAGGGACCTCCTCTGGCTCGGGCACGGGCCACTGGCAATCACGCTAATATTCAGAACTATAAACAGGCACGCATAGCGAGTGCACTAAATCAATCTGCCAGAAGAAAATGCATACTACAGAGCTATCCTCACAAACACCTGGGAAAGGGAAATCCTTCTGGGACAATCTTAAAGTAGTAACTGGGAAGCAGCCCAAAATCACACCTACTATGTTGGTCATTGATGATGGCATAATTCTCGACCCTACCACAATTGCAAATACTTTCAATACTGCATTCTCTGACCTCAGTAGTGTTCTCCCTTCGGACTTCTTCAATGATGACCACCCTTCTTCTCCTACCCCCAGCTCACAACCCCCTCCCGTTCTACTTTAAGGAAGTCAGGGTGCATGAGGTCCATAAATATGTCTCTAATGCAATTGCCAAATCCAGAACTACTGGGGACTCACTCGACCTCAAGTTGGGGTCCCTCACCCTTGATGAAGTAATACTTCCACTAACAAAAAATTTCAACCTTTCCCTCGCCCTCAGCCAGTCCCCGACAGATGGAAATCAGTCACAGTAACCCCGGTCCACAAAAGTGGGGACAAGGACCTGCATGTGAACTACTAGCCTATCTCCATACTCCCCCCCCCCAGGCCACTGAACGTATGGTATCTAACCAGCTAACGGAATACCTGGATAAACACAACATCCTCTGCCCCAACAACATGGCTTCTGTACAGGTCATAGTACCCTCCTTGAATTCACCGGTGCTATCCACAGCACGTTGGACAACAGCATCCCAACCAGGTCAGTCTTCATAGACCATACCAAGGCTTTGACACTGTACATCATAAATTATTAATCACACAGCTACATTTTGCTGGGCTCTCACCTGAGTCCACTACCTGGTTCAAGAGCTACTTGGAGAACTCCTCTCAAAGAGTGAAAATAGTTCATGTTCTCTCAGATGCACGTCCTGTTCACTCAGGAGTTCCTCAAGGCTCCATTCTTGGCCACTTCTTTTAGCCTCTTTCAGAATGATCTCCCACAAATGTGTCCTGCACAATCCTCCTTTATGCTGACAATGCTGTCATCCTCTCCACTCCACAAGGATCGGGCCACCTTCAAGCAGAATCTACAGCTGCCTTCACCTCAATAGAAACTTCAGACTAAACACATAAATAAACTGCCTTGGTGCTAACCCTCGAACAGGTTCAATCCTTTAAATATCTAGGAGTTACCATCGACTGTAACCTATTATATGCTCGCACATTGACAACATTGCCAAGGCTGCCAACACTCGCACTGGCCTACTCTTCAGGCACAGGCAATGCCTTAGATTGCAGAACAGAACTCAGTAATCTCAATAATTGACTATGGCCTGATCATGTACAGCTCTGCCTCTGCCACGCCCTCAGGCGCATATCCATTGCACTAAACAAAGCTTGCCGCTCCTACTTACGGCACCCATCGCCTCACCCACACGTATGATCTCTACGCACAGACTGGGTGACTTCAACTCTCAAACCGGATCAACTACCAAACCTGCCTTATGGCAAAGAAAACAACACTAGGCCTTGCTCCCCCAGGTGTCCAAGCTCTCCTCTGCCCAGCATGGACTACTCGCATCACCAGGGGCTCTGAATCCCAACTACTGCATATCCTGCGTTTCCACACCACACAAGGGCAAAGATCCTTTGCGCACAGAGCTCCCAGCTGGTTCAATGGTCTCAAAATTGACATTGCCTCAATGCCAAAGCTTGGTCCGTTCAAATCCAGTCTCCATCACACCCGGTCTGCATCTAGCTCGAGTGACTGTCCTTCCTAATTGTTCTCCCCTCTCCTCTTTGCTCTTTCCACCTAGCACTTAACCCTCTACCCCTCAACTCCCTCTCCCAGACACCCACTCATCCTCCCTTCCTCCCACTCACCTTCCCTACCCCCTTGTAGCACTTCAATTGATACTAACATGTCTTAAAGCCAGCAGGATAGGCCAAATGATCTGTCATTGTTTGCTCGAAAGCCAGCAACCTAGTGGCTGCTTTCGCCTCCCACCCCCCAGCCCCCAAGAGGATCTTCTTTTGTTTCAGTTTCCCCTTGTACCTGACCCACCCCTTCTTGAAGCCCTCCACTGTGCCCTCCTTCAACAGCCTCCCGGGCAGCGCATTCTACGGCTCCACCACCCTCTCAGTAAAAAAATGCTTCCTACGCTCCTCCCTGTAATTTCCCCCCTTCAATTTCCACTCATGGCCCCTGGTTATTCCCCCCTTCTTTAGCCTAAACAGCTCATTGGTTCCACTCCTAGTTATTCTTTTTACATACTTGAAAACCTCTATCGTGTCTCCCCTATCCCTCCTCTCCTCCAGTGAGTAAAGCCCAAGCTCTTCCAGTCTCTCCTCATAGGCCTCCCTCCATGCCCTGAATCATCATGGTCGCTCTCCTCTGGACCCTCTCCAGCAGCGCTGTGTCGCTAACCGGATGGGGGCTCAGGAGCAGTACACAGTACTCTAGCTGCGGCCTGACCAAGGCATTATATAGAGGGAGGATCACCTCCCTCCTTCTGGACATAATTCCCCAGGCTATGCAGCCCAGTATCCTGTTTGCTTTGGCTGCAGTTCTTCTACAATTTTCAGAGTTATTAATTTTGACGTCTACCACCACCCATAAATCCCTTTCACCCAATGCGGCATGCAGTGTTACCCCTCCCACCCCCCAGGGTGTATACATGCCCCGGATTTCTGCCCCCCAAATGAAGTACCTTACATTTCCCGGCACTAAATTTCAGTCCTCACCTCCTTGACCACCCCTCCAGGGTATCCAGATCCCTCTGGACTGTCTCCCTCGCTTCTTCACAATCCACCAGTGCTCCCAGTTTTGAATCGTTCGCAAAGAGACTCAACCTATTCTAACCCCCTCCTATATCCGAGACGTGAGGCATTGAACAAGATTGGCCCCAATACTGAACCTTGAGGAACCTCACTGATTACCTTCCTGATATTTGACAAGTGCCTACTGCGCACCCACCAGTGTGTCTCTCTTCCATACCATGTTAACCCTGTCTACCAGACCTCCTTCTGCATTTTACCACTGTATTGAATGTATAAAACTGTATGTAACTGCCTGTATCCCACTGTTATTCAATGTATTGTTTGAACTGTACCTCATCCGACATGGAACCTTTGTAAGAGCCTTGGCTCAAAGGTACTTGTAATCCTAGATTCAAGTAAAATAAAAATAATTTACTATGTGAACTTGAAAGCAAATTGTTGTGACCTAATTTAAAAAAGCATGCAGTTTATATAGAGATTTCAGAATGAATTAGCAAATGTATATCGAGAGAGACAGACATTGAGCATGGTTTCAAGTATTTTATTTTTCGTTCTGTTAATTTGTAGATCATACAGAAGAATTAAGGTTAGATATTTGACTTTTATTTTTAGGACTGTTCTGAAATATCCAAGTTAATATACTACTTACTGGGTGAATTTAAATGAAATCAAAGGTACCAACATTTATTAAATATTTATTCCAGGTGCTACTTGTGTGCATAGTGAGAAGGATAATGAATTCATGTATTGATGTGTGTTCTCTATGCAGATCTATAACTGTGAAAAATTTCCTTTAAAGAAACAGTACTAAGTTGTAACACAAGTACGTACATTATATATTCACTTTTGACCTATCTTTCCAATATATATGATATACTGAATTTAAAATTTGATAATTTATATAAATTTGACATTTTACAAATGACAGGGCAAGGCAAATTAAATTTATATGGAGCCCAATCCTGAAGGCTCTGGGTGCCTCACATCAATTACAAATAAAAACAGATTAAGAACACTATGGGCTGTATATTCAAAAGGGTTAAGCCATGCGCAATAGGGTTGCGCCTGCACAAGTCCGAAATGCGCCATTCTGCGATATTCAGCAGGAGGCAGTTGCGCCCCCCCCAAGTGATGCTGAGCAACAGCGCAATGCTAATGAAGGCATGCTCAACCGTAGGGGGAAGAACCATGCATAAACTGCACAGCCCGATATTCAGCCGGCTGTGCAGAGTTGTGCAGGCGCAACCCCCTACCTGCGCCTGCACAACTTTGAGCCCAAAAAAAAAAGGATCAAGTCGAGGGCCACCCACAGGTGAGCTGCCGCATTGCAGGCGCAACACACAGCTGCCACCTGTGGATGGCCCTTCACTTGTTCCCTGTGCCCCCCCTGCAGCCCGATCGCGGGCATAATGATAAACCCCATAGAGATCACAGGCAGAACACTCCCCGACTGGCCCGATCACGGGCATAGTGTATCAAAACCCCGACTGGCCCGATCGCGGGCAGAATGGAGTTCAACCCCCAAATACCAATATCCCTGGTGGTCCAGTGGACCCGCGAAAACCGATCGCAGGCATTTGAGTCGAAACCCCCACCCACAGAGCCCCACCACCCGCTCCCCCCTCGTCAGCCGGCAGCACCCCACCAGCCTGCCGCCCAACAGCTCGGTAGGGCTGCATGCCCACTGGTTCAGAGCAAGAGCCAATGGGTGTGCAGCCCATACCGTACAAGACAGTCCAGATATGTGCATGAATTTCAGAGCAGTTCAGAGCAACAGCCAATGGGCGTGCAGCCCATACCGTACAAGACAGTCCAGATATGTGAATGAATTCACATATCTGGACTACTGTACAGTATGGGCTGCAGCCTGTAACTCTTACTCTGAACCAATGGGCGTGCAGCCCTACCGAGCTGTCAGTCGTACGGGCGGGTGGTGCTGCCGCCCGCTGGGGCGGGGGGCTCCGGGTGGGGGGGCCACTGGACCACCAGGTAATGGACTTGGGGGGTTTGACTCTAATGCCTGCGATGGGCTTCACGCGTCCACTGGACCACCAGGGATATTGGTATTGGGGGGAGGGGTTGAAATTCGTTCAGCCCGCGATCGGGCCAGTCTTGGGGCTCTATACATTATGCCCGCGATCGGCCAGTCGGGGTTTACATCATGCCCGCGATCGGGCTGCAGGGCGCCAGTCCCGACGCTGCTGCCTGGCAGGGCGCAGGCGCAAGTCGCCGTTCGCGCACCTGCATGCTAATGGCATGCAAATGGGGCCGTAATTAGATGCAAATGGCCCCGCACCTTTGCATGAATTATATCCCATTTGCATGTCACCTTTGAATATCGGAATTTACGGGCGAATGGAACTTGCGCCACCGCATCTTGAATGCTCCACTCTGACCACTCATGGTGGCGCAAGTTCCACTGCGCCATGCACAGTGGCTGTGGCGGGGCGATATTCAAAGGAGTTGCTCAACAGTGCAACTCCATTGAATATCGCCCGCCACACCCCCGCGCAACTTTTGAGCAGCGCAAGGGCTTGTGCCACAGAATGGCGTTTGAATATCCAGCCCTATAACTACAAAATAAAACAATGCATCACAGTGCCAGGGCAAACTTAAAGTGAAAAATTTGTTTTTAAATAGGAGAAGGGTTACCAAATAATTACCAGATGTCCCTGAAGGAGAACTTTCTCTGAAACATTGGTGTAATTACGGGTTTTTACTTTGTGACTGTAATAAATATTTTCTGTGTATTTTGTGTGGTGAAAGGGCTGTTTATACAATCAGATTTTTTGCCTTTTTCATTATCCTGAGCTTGCTAACAAAGGAGAAGCATTACTCCATACACTTGATGTACATAGTAGTATATAATCAGAGTGGATAAAGAAGGTGGACAGAAAGAAAAAAGGAAATTATCAGAATGGAAATGAAATCTGGAAGGACATGTGCGACTGCTAGAAGTCTAGGTAATAGGGTTCATGATCTGGAGGCACGCATATCAAAGGCCGACCTAAATATAGCAGCCATTACCAAGACATGGTGCAATAAAAACCATGACTGGGACATTGCCATACCAGGCTATAATCCATTTAGAAAGGACAGGGAGGGGAAAAAAGAAGGTGGTGTGTTGCCTTATGTAAAAGAAAGCATTAATGCGACAGAGGTACAAGGAATACATAGGGGGAACAGAGTTCTTGTGGGTCACCCTGGAGAAAGGAAGTGGTGCCACCATTCGCACTGGTGTGATTTACAGACCTCCATCACAGGTGGAGGAGTTAAATAGGGAACTGGTGGAAGCTACTGCAAACTGGTAGAAAAGGGGGAACTACTGCTCGTGCAGGATGCCAGTATGTTGGACGTGGATTGGAATCTCTCAGCTGCAACTACAGCAAAAAGCAGGGATTTACTGGACTCCCGACAGGGGGAGTTCCTCAGACAACTAGTCACTGAACCCACTCATGATGGGGCTATGCTGGATCTGATATTTACAAATGGAGACAATCTGGCAGACATTGAGGTAAGAAGTCAACTAGGTACCAGTGATCACTGTACATTGTGGTTCAACATAAGGACAAAGGCAGATTCCAGCCACACTAGGGTGAGTCCTGGACTTCAGGAGCGGCAGATTTTGATAAGATGGGCGATTGCCTAAAATGAGAGCTGACCTAGGTGGAGCTGAGCAACAGCACGCAAAATTAAACAGGGCAATTTTGAAGGCTACAAGCCTGTGTGTAAGGCAGCTGAATAAGAGGAAGAACAGGCCATTGTTGTTTTACGAGAGGTGGCTGGAAAGATAAAGGCTAAAAGATTAGCATTCAGATACTGTATAAGGAGAAATGGATACCAGTCCTTTTTCAGAGGATAGAGTACTAAAGGGACTTGCTAGTCTGAAAGCAGACAAAGCAGTGGGACCAGACAGGGTGCACCCTAATGTAATGAAGGAATGCAGGCAGGTACTAGCTGCACCTCTGACAATCCTATTCAACAGATCGCTAGAAACAGGTGTAGTTCTGGAGGATTGGAGGAGGGCAGATGTAGTCCCTCTTCATAAAAGTGGTAGCAGGAAGGAGGCTGGAAATTACAGGCCAGTTAGTCTGACCTCGGTGGTGAGGAAATTAATGGAATCTTTAGGTGCTTTTACACGCAAGTTTCTTTACCGAAATGATCATTACCTGTGTGGCGCTGTTGCAGTCTGTTCTGTTGTGTCTTGACTTTACATGCACAGCACTATTTCAGCAAACCCCTGCCTCAGTTTTCTGTCATTTCAATCCTGCTTCCCCACTAGTCCGAGATTTCTCCAGGAGACAACACTGTTTCTGGAATGGCCAACACACACGGCAGGAAGCAGCGGAACAAAACCAGGACAAACCACGCCAACCAGGAGCGGTTCCAGCGAGCGTTCACTGTGGAATCAGAACAAATGCATTTTACATATCAAGGAGGCAACGGTAAACTGTTTCTGTAACGGCCATTCGGTTACAGAACTGGTAGTGTAAAAGCGCCTATTGTTGAAAGACAGGATAGTGGATTATCTTGAATCAAATGGGATAGCATGGCAGACCCTCCAACAATTCTCAGATCAAAATAGGTACAGTACACTTCTTTGTTGCAATGAGTGGGGGTGGGGGGTTGTCTCCCCCCCCCCATTTTGTCAATTATTTTTCACCTCCTGTGTTCGGAAGAATAGCTAGCCTGCAACAACAAATATAGTACAAGCACCACCAAAGGATTAAGTTTTATTTGCACAGAAGAGTGAGACTTGTTCAAACTAAGCACGTTTTACAATTTAGGTACAGTCACTGCTATGTGTGACAAGAAAGGTTTACTTCATATTTTTACTTGCCTGTGTCATCACAAAATAAAATTAACATTTGTCATACTATAATGTGAAGTTTTTTCTAGGACCATTTGTCATCTCTGAGCCATCAGATGGATTGAAATAAAATAGCATTCACAGTTTGGAAAATGAACTTTGAATTAAACTTTTCCAAAGGTGTAAACAGTTCTTCCCATTATTTTCCTCTGTATAATAATAAAAAAAAAAAAGTCACCTGACCATTGATATATTACTTAACTGCCTTAGATAACTTCTTGATTTAAGTTAAGGGAGGTCATACTTCCATTATACAAGACACTAGTGAGGCCCACCTGCAGTACAGTATACAGTTCTGGAGACCTTACCTACGTAAGGACATAGCCAGGGTAGAGAAGGTTCAGAGGAGGGCAACAAAGATGGTGCATGGATTGCATCACAAGTCCTATGAGGACAGGCTGAAGAACTTGAATATGTACTCCCTGGAGGAGAGGAGGGAGATAAGGGATATGATAGAGACATACAAGTACCTTACAGGGAGAAACAGGGTGCAGGAATACACTATTTTCCAGCGAAAAAGATGTTCCAGGACTAGAGGGCATGGGATGAAGTTGGAGGGAGGACAATTCAGAGGAAACGTGAGGAAGAATTTCTTCACAAAACGGGTGGTGGACAAGTGGAACACCCTGCCAGAGGAAATAGTGGGGGCTGAAACAATCACGGGATTTAAGAATGCATGGGATAGACATAAGGGAATTATGGAGGTCAGGGGTAAGAGACAACAGACTTCTAGGAAAACATAAAGTGAACTTACAAGTTCAAGGGGGCAGACTGGGTGGGCCGTATGTCCTTATCTGCCAACAGTGTCTATGTATATATGTATAAGTTCTTGCTCTCATATTTTGCCAACCAATAAGGAGGCCCACTCATTGTGACAGCAATTCACACTGCTTTCTAGTAAACTCTTTCTTCAAAGTTCATGCATTATCTGCTAAGTAGCACAAGTCATGAGCACATCTCCACCAAGTTCAGTGCATCTCCTCTCTCTAGCTCTCTCTTTCACGAACTCCTTGTTCAGTGCTTGGTCAGTATAGTAAATAGCATTTCTGGTGCTCCTTAGAGCAGCCTGAGCCCATTACTGCAGGACATTCCTGAGCATTGAAGTTACTTTCTTAGGGAGAACTCAGAACAGCAAGACCTGAAGTTTACTGAAGTCCCTATCCTCCGGGGGGGCATCCCATCCTTACCTTCTGCCTCTCACTCTCAGTCTCTTCTGATGCGGCCTTCAGTCTGGCGACCTCGTGCTATGGGATGTGGGCAGTGGGGGCCGGTGGGGCGACAATGCCAGCGCTCTCTCAAGTCCCTCCTAAGTCCTGAGTCCCGACAACCGCTCGCTCCATCCTACCGACATCATCGTCTTGTGGCCCACCGCTGTGATTCCACTCGGGCTGGAGTGGACTACAGTTATCTCTCCGGGCAGACTGACTGGTATGTCCATCCCTCCAAGTTCACAGGGGAAAGGGCAAGCGGCTGCGCAGCACTCTCAGCTGCTGGGGCACACACAGTTGAGCCCTCTGCCGGCGCTGCCACAAAAGGGCAGGCAGTGCAGTGAGGCACTGGTTGCCATGGGGAGCCGGATGTTGAGTCCTTACCTCCCCTAGGATTGTCAGTGCCGCGGCTCAGTGCAAAACAAGATTTGGAAGTTAAATTATTTAAGGAAGCAAAAATTAAAATTTGGTACATAGTACGATCTAGGCAGGATCCAGTACCAGTCTTAAAATCCAGTACTGTACGAGGAAAAATGGTACAGTTGGAGGGGTCAGGCATGGGTTCTGGGAGGGAGGTCATGCAGAAATGAATCTGACAGAATTTTTGATTGGAGTACTTGAAGAAGTGGATCAGGTGGTGCAGTGGATGTGGCATACCTAGATTTCAGTAAGGTGTTTTGATACCATTCAACATAGGAGACTAATAAACAAGTTGGGTAGCTTAGGAGCGGGTCAGAAGGTGTTAAAGTGAGTAGAAAATTGGTTCAGAGATAGAAGACAGAGGGTGGTGGTAAATGGAATTCACTCAGAGGAGGGGGATGGTGACTAGTGGGGTGCCGCAGGGTTCAGTGTTGGGACCAGTCCTCTTTAATGTAGTTATAAGTGACATTGCAGAGGAGCTGGAAGGGAAGGCATGTCTCTTTGCAGATGATACCAAAATCTGTAACAGGGTGGACATTTCAGGAGTGGTGGAAAGGATGAACAGAGACCTGAGAAAACTTCTGAGGCATGATCTACAGTATAGCAGCTGGGGTTCAGTGTGAAGAAGTGCAAAATAATGAGTACAAAATCCCAGTGACTGAATATCAAATGGGAGAAATAATACAGCAACAACAAGCAAGAGAGAGATATTGGTGTAATTATCTCTGATGGCCAAAAGAGTAGCCAGGCAGTGTGACAAGGCAGTTGGAAAAGCTAGTGGGATGCTGGGGTGAATAGGGAGAGGTAACACCAGCAGAAGTAGGGAGGTGTTGTTACCTCTGTATAGGTCACTAGTAAGACCTTATCTAGAATACTGTGTACAGTTCTGGAGACCACATCTACAAAAGAACACAGAGTGGAGGCGGTCCAGAGGAGAGCAACTAAAATGGTCGGGGTCTTCATCATAAGATTTGAGGACAGACTAATGGAACTCAATATCCTGCAAGAAAGAGAGGATACAATAGGGACATATAAATACCTAAAGGGGGATAAATAAGGTACAGGATGGGACTATATTTCAGAAGAACATGTGCTTAGAAACAAGGGTACATGATATGAAGCTGAAGGGGGGTAAATTCAGGAAAGATGTAAGAAAGTTCTTAAGAGGAAGAGTGGTGGATGCATGGAACAGCAAACCAGCTAGGATAATTGGGGAGAAAACAGTGGAAGGGTCTAAAAAAGCGTGGGATAGACATACAGTAAGAGAAACTTAAGGGAAAGGGATAAAGGGTGGGAGGAAAAAACGATGAAATGGTGTGAGTGTAAACCCTGGTCTTGGATTGGACAGGGAGGTTGCTGTATGTCTTCCCACCATTCCGTCTCATGCAGAAAGTCCTCCTGAAGCTCAGGAGGGAGCCTGCAACACTGATGTTAATAGCCCCAGACTGGTCTGGTACTCGGTGCTCCTGGACCTATCCAGCAAGACTCCAATCAGCCTGCCTGCACGAAGTCATAGTCTACTGACTCTATCTCAGGGTAGGATAACATTGCCAAATCCCAGGACATTACACCTGAGGGCATGGTTCTTGAAGAGTTAGAATACCCTGGATTGAATCTGTCAGAAGTTCTGAAGGTCTTTAATGTTTCTAGGAAACCAGCATCCAGCAAAACCTATTCCTCTAAATGAAAGAGATTTTCATATTGATGCGACCCCAGAAAGATAATCGCAATAGAGGCAGGGTTGCCTATTGTCCTAGAATACCTGGTACACCCACAGTCCCTAGGTCTAAGGCCATCAGCACCAAAGGTGCACATGGCAGCATTATCAGCCTACATACTGTATCAGCAGGCAAGGGAAGGTCACTGGCCTCACAACCCTTCTTCAAACGGTTCCATTAAGGGACCCAGTCCCACCAAGGAATCTGAATGTCTGCCTTGCCCTGATTATGGAGGCTCCATTTGAGCCACTGGGCACTGCTGATCTAAAGTATGTCACATAGAAAACTATATTCTGATTGCCATGACTTCTGCTAGGAGGATAAGTGAGCTGCAAGCTCTCTGCACAGAGCCAGCACGGAGTCTACCACTGGGATAAGGTAGACCTTAGAACCAGTAGGAAATTCCCTACCTACGGTGGTGTCTGAATTTCACACGAACCAGTCAGTAGCCCTTCCGGTTCTCTGTCTGGAATACTTCAGTCCAGGTGAGCAAAACTGCACAGCCTTGACCTGAAGCAGTACTAGGTATTTACATGGACCAAACAAAGATGTCTGGTCCCAACACACACAGCTTTTGTTACCTATGTTGAGGTTTGCACAGCTAAACCAGCAGCCAATAGCCCTATCTATTATTGGATAATCTCTTGCATTCAGTTCTGCTATGAAAAACCTGGGAAAGTGCCATCCAGAGGCTTAAGGGCACACTCAACAAGAGGTACTTCTGCTTTAGTTGCATCCTCAAGGGGCATCACATTATTAGACTTTTGCAAAGTAGCTAACTGGAAAAGAGTTGACACCTTTACAGAGCACTACTGCCTCGACATACAGTCCAGTGGGGTGCCACCTTTGGAACTGCTGTCTTGCAGAACCTTCTTCCTAAGTAGGGTCTGGACACAGCCTCCCAAGGTACTACTACAGAGTCTGCATAAAGTGTAAACAATAAGTGAGAGATTCCTGAGGTAAGAAGAAAACAATTACTCATCATAGTAATGCTGTTTCTTCTCAGTGATCCCTCACCTGTATGCACACTCCCTAACCCTGCTACCTTACAGAACCTGAAAACAGGTTCACACAAGAATGTTCTTTTTATTAAACTCCTTTGTTCCCATAGACACCATATGGCGTCAGAACAATACATTGCTGAATCCGACCCAAAATGGCCACAGGGAGCAAATGAGTTAAGGTTGCTTGAGCATTATTGTAGCATTTACTCCAAAATTGTGAAGTTTCATTTTTCTTAAAACATTTCTGTGATCCTTATTTATGTGTTTGCTTCAGCTTGATGGATGTTCTTAAAAATACTTAGTTAAAATTTGTAGAAATTAAGCTGGCCCAGTGATGCTGAGGGTTGAGGCACTGGACGCCACACCTAGCGCTACGCTGGCGACCCGGGTTTGGAAACTGGCTTGGGCCACTGAGGGAGGTAGGACTGAGCGTCCCCACGGATGCTCTCCTCCTCCGTGGGGGAGGGGGCTCCAGGGCAGTGATGCCCACAAGCATCGTTGACAGTGGAAGCACGGGCAGTGAAGCATGAAATGGCTTTCTACAGGAGGGGGTGGGGAGGGCACTATGGACGCTTGAAAGTCACATGCGTAGGCACACCGCCTGTCTGGAAGTCAGTCCTCTGCATCAGCGCCCTCAGGGGAATGGGACCGGGAGAAAACCAAAGGCAAAAATCTCCCGGTCCCATGCAGAATGAAGCTGGGTCCACGCTACGTTGGGACCCAGCTGAAGAGACCCGAGGAATTGGGCAGAGATCAGGGGAAAGTAAAAAAAAAAAAAAAATTGTAGAAATTATTGGTAGCTTTTTAGCTAGTGCTACTAGCCACTGTTCCACTCTAGCTATAGAAACAATTCTGACTAGCTGCCAGAGAGGAGAGTAGATGCAGAATATAAATAAAGATTCTAGAGTCCATCACTAGAATAAGGTTCTATCTCTGGGGCATCTGTCTTCATGGAACTAGATGCTTAAAATGTAAACACTGGGAGGGATCCCTGATCAGAAACAACATTACTATGGTGAGTAATTTTTTTCATGTTCACCAGTCTAATACAAGGCACTGAACTGAAAGCCTTACTGAAGTCCAAATACAACATTTCTAGCGATTTGCCCATATCCAGGTTTTGTGAAACACTGCTGAAGAATAATAAATACATCCAGTGATTTGCCCATATACAGGTCTTGTTAAACACAGTTGAAGAATTCAATAGGGTTAGTCTGACATGACCTACATTTTACAAAACCATGTTGCTTATTTATGGGACTCCCTTTAACTCCAGGAAGTCCACTAGTCTTTCTTTTATGATAGTCTCCAGGAGCTTGCACAGTATGGATGTCAGACTCAGTGGCCTGTAGTTGCTTAGATCCTCCCTATCTTCGCCTTATGAAGTGGTATGGCATCTGCCCCTCCAATTGCCTGGGATCACTTCTGTGTGCAAGAAGCAATTAAACAGATCTATTAATGGCACAACTAGGACTTGTGCCAATTCTTTCAACGCTCTAGGATGCAGACCATTTGGGCACGCAATTTCTCAAACTTCAATTCCAATCAGCCTTTGAGAACCCTCTCTTCTGAGCTAGAACCCTTATGCCAAACTAGTTTCTCCCTCAAATAGAAATTACAGCCCAGAAGTGGACCTCCCTTCTCAGCTGTAAAGATGGACTAGAAGCATTCACTGAGTACCTCGGACAGCTGTTCATTCCCTCAACACTCTCGAGTCTCCTGTTTCTTTAGCTTTTCTACACCCCTTTTACTTTTCTGTCTTTCCCTTAAAGGAGACAGGAAATGAATTTAGTCTAATTTTACCTGTTAAATAAAGCATTAATAGCTAATATGGCTTTTTGAGACTTTTTATGGGTTAAATGGTCAACACATATTTGTATGTACAGTACCATTCATTTTTTAACTGGCCTACCAGCTTACATCTCATTTTTTTTGTAATCAGAAGTCAGTACGTGTCAAGCCTTGAAATGATCATGTCACAGACTCCCAATACAGCATGTAGGCTGCTGTAACTGCAGCTCCAGTAAAGGTTGATGCTTCTGTGTATGTAAAGGCTAGGGTTGATGGGAAAATCATACTCCTAAGGTGTCCTGATCACCATCCCTCTCTCTTCCTCAGTCCGTCACATAACAAATGCTGGTAATGTAACTAAAACTGTATCAGCAAATCCATAAACCAAACTCTAGCTGGACCTACCACAATGGGATGAGGAGTGGCCCAGCAGGTAATAAAGTTGTAAGGAGAAAAGTCAGAACAGGATCGCAGTGTTAAGCTGTAGTTTTGTAAAGCCAGCAAGGTCCTTTATAGTCAGGAGATATTATAGAATACTGTATAGTAATTGTTTAGCCAGAGCAAGTAAATCCCAGTGGGGAGGCAGGAAAAATTACTCACCTTAGTAATGTTGTTTCTTCTAATGGAGTCTTGCTATATTATAGACATTAGCAGTTTGATCCAGCTCTAGAACTGACCGGTGAAATGGTTAAAACCATTCCAAAATAGAATTTTGGCACGAGAGCAGCTCTATCTGTGTCATTTCAAACTTGAACTGTCAGATCTTTACGAGCCAAACTCACTAAGGTCTGTGTGGAAGCTGTAACCTACACTAGCCAAATGGCTACCTAAATAATAACAACCATTGATGGTCCCAACACCCAAGACTCAAGTCAGGGGACCAGAAATACTAACACCATTCTAATAATATGAAAATGGAACATAAGTATAATAAAACACACACGCGCGTACACATACACACCCCCAAAGTCCCAAAGGGGACAAAATGCTAACAGGACATAAGTAGTGCCCACACTAAGTTGCCCGCACCCCACCAAGTAGAGGTTCTGAGAGGGGCAGGTTGGGGGGGAGGTCTATAATATAGCAAGACTCCATTAGAAGAAACAACATTACTAAGGTGAGTAATTTTTTCTTCAAACAACATGAAGTCTTGCTATATTATAGATATTAGCAGAATACACAGCAGTACCTCCATGGAGGAGGGGCAGAACCTACTTAGGGAATAGGCTCTGAAGAACAGCTGTGCCAAACCGAGCATCTCTCCTGGCCTGGACATCCAGGGAGTAATGCTTGGTAAAAGTGTGTACCGTTTTCCAAGTAGCAGCCTGGCAAATCTCTAATAAAGGGATATCTCTGGCAGCAGCTAGAGACGCAGCTGTACCCCTGGTAGAATGAGCCCTCAAACCGGGGGCTCTGCCCACTTCTGATAACAAATTGGATACAAGAGACAATCCACCTGGCTATTGATCTCTTAGTGGCAGGTTTGCCTTTCCCAACTTCACCATACGTAAGGAAAAGTTGGAGGATTCGAACCTGTGACCTTTAGTACGCTCTATATAATAACTAAGAGCTCTCTTAACATCCAGGCTGTGCAACCTCCTCTCACCCAAGAGGATGATCAGTGAAAAATACTGGAAGGAGATAGATTGATTAAGATGGAAATCTGAAACCACCTTAGGCAAAACTTCCTATTAGTCCTAAGGACTACCTTATCCCTGTGGAAAGAAATAAAGTCAGTCTCCACTGACAAGGCTTGCAATTCACTTATGCGTCTGGCAGAAGTGATAGCCACTAGAAAAACAGTTTTCCAAGTTAGGTACTTAAGCTCTGCAGAAGACAGAGGTTCAAAAGGGGGTTGCATTAACTGAGCAATGCAAACATTAAGGTCCCAAGCAGTGGCCGGTTACCGAAAGGGAGGATTAGTATGGAGTAATCCCTTAAAAAACTTGGAAAACACAGGATGAGAGGAAAGAGGGGATGACTTTCCTGCTGACACAAAAGCAGACACAGCTGCCAAATGAACTCTCAGAGTAGCTGGTCTGAGACCCAAGGAATTAAGATGTACCATGTAATCTAACAAAATGGGCAATTCAGCAGATTCTGGGGAAATATTTTCCAGCACACCAAATGGAAAACCTTTTCCATTTAAGAACTATAAGTAGCCCTAGTGGAAGGCTTTCTGGAAGCCTTTAGGATCTCAAGAACACCCTGAGAGGGGTGTAAATCAGCAAACTCTAACTACTCAAGAGCCAGGCCTTGAGGTTGAGGGATTTGAGGTCCGGATACCAAACCCTTCCCTGGGCACAAGTCAACAGATTGTGATTCCTGGGGAGGCACAGGTGAAGATGGACTGTCAGAGACAGAAGGAGTGGGTACCAGGGTTGTCTGGCCCAATCCGGGCAATCAGAATCACCTGCAAGGCTGAGATCTGATTTTGACTAGTACTTTGAATAGAGAGAAAGGGGAGCATAGAGGAACTTCCCTCCCAATCCAGAAGAAGGGCATCCAGGGAACTGGAGCCCAGCACTGGAGGCCTGCAACAGAACAGAGGAAGTCTGTGATTGTCTGGGGCTGCAAAAGATCTATCTGAGGGATGCCCCACCTGGTAAAACTATCCCCAGCACTTGAGGATCCAGGGACCATTATGATGGCCCTGAGGAAATCCTGCTGAGGGCATCCGCTAGGACATTGTCCTTCCCTGGAAGATGAACTGCTATGAGGGAAGTGTTCAGGGAATAGGCCAGAGACCACAACTTCATTGCCTTGGTGCACAAGGCCGAAGACCGAGTCCCCCCCTGTTTGTTGATGTACTACATTGTTGTGGTGTTGTCTTTTCTGACTTGTATCACCTTGTCGTGGACAGATGCAGAAAAAGCTTGAAGAGCTAAAAAGACAGCTCTGAGTTCCAGCAAATTGATGTGGAGCAGAGATTCCTGGGTAGGGGGGACCAAACTCCCTGAGTGGAAAGGTCGCCCATGTGGGCTCCCCAACCCAGAAGGAAGCATCTGTAGTGAGAGTCAAGTCGTGAGAAGGGGAAATGAAGGGACCCCGCCTTAAATTGCTCTGATCCTGCCACCACTGGAGAGCTAGGATCAAGGTTCGAGTCACTGGGACCAACTTGGAAAGGGGTCTCTTCTCTGAGACCAAAAGGTTCTCAAGTGAAACTGAATGTCTCTCATCTGAAATCTGGCTCCCTGCACAACAGCTGTGGATGCAGCCATGTGCCCCAGGAGCTGCAGAAAGTGTCTTGCTGGTCAAGAGACCTGCAGAGTGAAGGAAGAGGCCAGAGCCACTAAATTCCTTACCCTTTCTGGGGGAAGAAAGGCTCTGGCTAGCTTTGTGTCCAATTCTGCCCCTATAAAGGTGAGTACCTGGACTGGTTCCAGAACCGACTTTGGTAGGTTTAGCAGAAAACCCAGGAGGTGAGAAGCTGCTGGGTGACCTGCAGGTGAGATTTACCTGTTCTGGGGACTGGCCTACAATGAGCCAGTCGTCTAGATAGGGAAAAACAGCAATCCTCTGCCTCCTTAAGTGGGCCACTGCCACTGCTAGACACTTTGTGAATACCCTTGGAGCAGAGGTAAGGTCAAGGGCATTGCTCTGAACTGGTAATGACCTGAGGGCAATCCAATCTGAGGTACTTTCGATGGGATCTTCTGATTAGGACATGGAAATAGGCATCTTTGAGGTCCAGGAGGCTAGCCAGTCCCCTGGCCTTAGGGAAGGTAAAATCATTGCCAGAGTTACCATTTTGAACTTTGGTTTCAAAAGATGCTTGTTCAGATATCTGAGATCTAAAATGGGCCGCCATTCTCCTATCTTTTTGGGGTAAGGAAGTATCTGAATACAGACCCCTGCCCTGATGCAGGAGGAACCCTTTCTACTGCTCTGAGAGCTAACAGGATGAGACCTCTGTTTCCAGAGCGAGGGTCTCTGAAGCACTTGCAGGTAGAAAAGTCTGCTTCTCAACTTGGGAAACTTTTGAAGCTGAGAACCAGACCCTGGTTTACTACTTCCAGAACCCACTTGTCTGAGGTTAAAGAAGCCCAATTCTGACTGAAGTAAGCCAGCCTGCCCCCACTGGTACAGGAGAATCGGCCCTGGGCACCCCATCAGGGTGCCTGTTTCATAGGAGCTTTAGGCTGGGGGGTGGGAGCAGGTCTGTCCACCCCTCGTCTGCCCCTGCCTCTGAAGAAGCCCCTCTGAGCATAGGCAGAGGAGGCCTGAGTCTGGTAGAAAGGCCTGTGAAAAGGCCTACCCCTACCCCTGGGGGCATGCCTTTGAGGAGTGGCTTGCCGCTCCTTAGCCTGGGCACTCTTATAAGTAGTCCTATATTCATCCATCTTCTTCATGTAATTCTCTGTCTGCTCTCCAAACAGAGAATTTCCCACCACAGGAAAATCCATAGCCTTAGTCTGGGTATCCTGTGACAAACTAGTACACCTGAGCCAGGCCAACCTACGAAAAGCTACAGATGTGGCCATGACCCTAGAGGAAACATCATTAACATCCACAGCAGCATGAAACTGAACCTTAGAGGCTTCAATGCCATCAGCAGCCACCTGTCCTAGTTCACTAGCCAGCTGGCCATGGGCCTGCTTGGCCAATTGCATAACAGTATCCCATCTAGATTTCTGATACCTAGCTACATAAGCCATATAATTTGCTTGCCTCAGTCCCAGAGAGGCTGCCATATACTGTTTTTTTGCCATGGCATCACTCTTCCTGGAATCCTTGTCAGG
This sequence comes from Neoceratodus forsteri, assembly GCA_016271365.2. Taxonomy (NCBI): domain Eukaryota; kingdom Metazoa; phylum Chordata; order Ceratodontiformes; family Ceratodontidae; genus Neoceratodus; species Neoceratodus forsteri. The sequence continues at coordinate 1,259,595,895 of CM028129.1, forward strand.
AGGATGGGAAGCCAAGGGAATATTAGCTTTATCACAGGCAGTAGCCTGAACTACCCCAACATGACTGCATTGCTGAGAAGGAATTCTGTATCAGGGCCTGACAATGTATACCTTCTGTCCATCTTTTTATCTACAGGAGGCACAGAATTAGGAGCTTTAAAATTTTAATTGTTTGTTTCCTAAAAGACTTATGTAAAGGAACAGACAATCTCCTAGACTCTGGAATATCCATCATTTCTACAAAATCAGGCTCCTCTTGCTCATCCACAGCCTCTTCTAAAGGAAGCTGGAGGGTTTCAGCAACTTTTTATAAAACATAAAATGAGATGGGGACTCAGGCAGCATGGGGAGATTCTAAAGGTCTGTCTGGGGAGATGTCGGTTCAGTGGGCACACCCAGACCTTCCCAGCCACATTCATACTGTTCATAATCCTCCTCCCCTCCTCTGGTTCATAAAATTCCTCAATATCATAATCCTGAACCACTGGGACGGACAAACCGACCTTTACCAGATAGTGGTGGTTCGGACGGACCCTGAGACAGTGACTGGACAATCTGTATGGCTTTGCTATCTCTGCAGCAGTTGGAGAAGGAATTTTGGACTCCAGACCTGCTGATTTCTTGTTTTCTTTACTGGAATTGGTTCCTCAGAACCAGCTTTCTTTGCCCGAGGAAGTCTGGCCCTGGTCAGAGGGCACTCCCTCTGGTTCGGTTGGCACCAAACCGGGCTGGCCATCCGGGTCAGCGGACTTTTTGCCTCGCTCCCTGAGCCTGCCCAATCTTTTTTCCAGGGTGGCTGCAGGGAAATTCTTACATACCTGGCAGTCTGACTGGAGGTGGTCAAACCCCAGACAATAAACACATGTGGTGTGTGGGTCAGCCTTGGCAAAGACTTCCCCACAAACATCACAGTGTTGAAACCCAGTGGGCCCGGTTTTTCTTTTGGGTTTCTCAGACATAATGCCAGCCTAACCAAAAACTTGCCCTTTTAACGGCAGTGCCAGGCAAGACACCCTTATCGATTCCTAACCGTGTCACGGGTATTGGAAAAAAACGTAATAAATCCGTTTTTTTTTAGAACCGATAAGAACCGGGAACCGCACTCTAAAATAGTAACTTTTAGTTTTAAATGAGTTTTAAACCCACTGATCGGTTCAAAACCGAACCGATAACTTACAAGTTCCACACAGACAAAACCTTCATTTACTTACGGTTACCACAGATAGAGCTTGAACCGAACGGGTTTTGCGGTTAAAATAAAACTATTCTCGGTTAAATCCAACCGAGAAAACACTTTTTAAACCGAGAAATGAACCGAGCAGAAGGAGAAATCTCCGGAGCGACTGTTCACTGAGGCGGAGTAAAGAATCTGACAGTTCAAGTTTCAAATGACACAGATAGAGCTGCTCTCGTGCCAAAATTCTATTTTGGAATGGTTTTAACCATTTCACTCCAGGGCAGTTCTAGAGCTGGATCAAACTGCTAATGTCTATAATATAGCAAGACTTCATGTTGTTTGAACACTTATTCCGAGCAGAAACAGCAGCAGGTTGAAATGGACCCGTGGACTCTTGCTTTCAGCAGCAGGCAGGATCAGACTCCAAACTTCAGTAGTAAACAAAACAATAAACTCACTAGCTGTTACAAACTAACACTAAAGAAAACTTAGTAAAACTGACCAAACTTAATAGCCCTGCCAAACGTAACAATAAACACTGTAAGAGCAAAAACAAACCCCAAGCAGAAAGTGCTGCTTGCATTAGCCAATCAGGGGCCAACAGAGAAGATGACAGGAGGGCTCTGTTGGTCGCTGAATACATTTGTGATTACAGTTTAATTAAAATTGTTACAGCTATAGCATCTGTGTAAGCACAGAAAGAATTTCACTAAGGACCCCGGATTTGACCTAGACACCTTGTAAAGAGACAGGCGCAAGCTCTCTATGGACAGGTTAAAGGGAAAGTAAATGTTACTCACCCGAGTAACAGGTGTTCTTCTAAAGTATGAGAACAGCCAGTGCAACCTATGAAAGAACAGGCTTCCGAAGTTCCTCACTCAATGCCAAGTTACCCCTCAGTGCCATCCTGTATCTCTAAAGAGAAACCTGTCACTCCTGAAGTCACAGGTAAGGAGGACATGTGTTCACACCCATGTCCACTGGAGGATTTTTACTCCTGTTCTGCTTTCCTGAGAGGAATGGCAGAAATAGCGGACATTCCACTATGTATCTTTTTTCAACTTCCTAAAACTGCTGTTGCCAAAGCACAATATTGTAGGATCTTTTGCTCATTTTCTTAAGTTTCATGAATGGGAATCGGACTATTTCCATAGAAGTCATTCTAACGTGCTAATTAAAAAAATAAATAAATCAAACTCACCCACATCAAAGTCAGTTTCCACATTGAGAATGTTTAATCATTTCTGCCATTCCCCTTTGGAAAGCTGACTAGGGGAGACATTTTCCAGAGAACATGCAGGATAACCAGCCAGCCCAACGTGTGAATGAAGAGATGTCCAAAGTTTCTCTGTCAGTGCCATCAAGTATTTCAGAGAAGGATTATTTTAAAGAGGAGGATCCTATCACTCCTGAAGTCACTGGAGAGAGTTCTTATCCATGTAGTTGAAAGTAAACGTTGACAGTCACTCTGTTTCTGAAACACCACGGAAAGACAAGCAGATTTTCAGGCATACAGAGCTGCCAGGAATGCCTGTACCAGAGCTATCCGCACTGAAATAGCCAGCTACTACAGGAGCACCCTATCAAACTCAGGGTCGGACAGAAGGAAATTCTGGCAGTCTCTCTGAAGTTATTGGGAAAAAGTTCAAAGCAACTCCAATATGCTAAAAGTTGATGGCAGCAACACCCTGGACCCCACCACAACTGCCAGTACTTTCAATCTGGCATTCACTGACCTCAGCCATATGCTTCCCTCTAACTTCTTTGACACCAACCAAACCACATCCTCCCAATATCAATGGACTCAGGATACAAATCATCCACATTTCTATTCCAAGGCAGTTACTGAAAGGGATGCCAAAAATACCTCCTCAAGGTGCTCGGAAAATCCAGATCAAAGGAGACACACTTGAAGCTCATTGCCCCTCACCTTGACAATGTCCTGCACCCTCTTACCAAGATTATTAACTGGTCCCTCACGCTCTTCCAGTTCCCGTTTAAGTGGAAGTCCGCCCTGGTGACCCCAATACACAAGTCTGGGGATAGGACATTACACTGTAACTACAGGCCCATCTCCCTCCTACTCCCTTTATCTAAAGCCCTTGAAAAAATTGTCGCAGACCAGTTGGTGGAGTACTTGGAGAAATATAACTTGCAATGCCCACAGCAACACGGCTTTCGCAAAGGACATAGCACCACCTCTGCCCTCCTTGAATTCACAGGCCACAGTCATCTAGCACTAGACCAAGGACAACTTGCTGGTGCCACCTTTATAGGCCTCTCGAAGGCCTTCGATACAGTCAACCATCCATCACTACTGGAACAACTTGGCAACTTAGAGCTCTCTCATGATACTTTACAATGGTTCAACAGTCATCTCTCCAGCCGGTCACAACAAGTTAAGATTGGTGACTCCCTCCTCGAACTACCTGTCTTGGCTGATGTTCCCAAGGGTCAATATTGGGACCCCTTCTTTTCAGCATCTTCTTGAACAGTCTTCCTTCTGCCTGTGATGAAAACATTATTCTGTATGCTGATGACGCAGGGATTTTCGATAAACATTCTGACCCTTCCCTCCTGGAGAAACAACTGCAGGAAAGTTTCACGAAAAGTTGAAGCCTGGTTCGTCTCACAGAAACTAGTGCTAAATTACAAAAAAACAAAGACTATGCTGTTCCATGGCACACATAACAAACAAACACCAACAGTTGACTATCAAAAACAGCTTGGGTGTGACCCTGGACCAGACGCAGACTTTCAAATACCTTGGTATAACCCTGGACCCTACTCTGTCCTTCTCCAGCCATATTGATTCAGTTGCGAAATCCGTAAATATCAGCATAGGCCTTCTCTATAAACATAGATACTGCCCGACACCTGACGTCCTTAAGCTAGCAATACACAGCTCTGTTGTATCCATCATTGATTATGGGATTATCTACAGAGCAGCCACAGCTACAGCACTACAGCGAATCATTACAACGCTGAATAGGGCCTGCAGATTCCTTACTGGTGCTGCCCACCACACACATACCTGTGACTCTACTTAACAGTCAAACTGGCTACAACTTCAGGAAGGATTACTTTCCAAACCTGCCTATTAGCAAAAAAGTCATTGATGGGACTCAAGCCCCTGGGGTTCAGTCTCTCTTAGGCCCAGCCAACCACCCTCGTTACACAAGAAGCTCTGACAACTATTCTCTGTCTGTTCCCCACTGTCGTACCGCCCAAGGCCAGTGGTGTTTTGCATGTAGAGCCCGTAAGATGCTTAACTCCCTGGTCAGCGAACTCACCAACTTAGGCACCCTCTGCTCCTTCAAACACAAGCTACGTCAAACGCTTGCGTCCAGAGCCACCTGTGACTGTTTCTCCTAACCTCCCTGGTAGTCGCTTCTGTTCTTCGCACCTCTCTACTATCGCCACCTCTGCCTGCCACCACCCTTCCCCCTCCCCATATCTACCCCTGCCTCTCTCCCAAGCCCTGGTCCACCACCTTCCTCTCTTACCCTCCTTCAACTCCCTTCCTCTCTCCCTTATCTAATCTGCTCACCCCACCCACTGTTGCACTTGTTCCCAGATCCTTACCTCCCACCCACCTCTCCTTATACCACCCTCACAGTTACCCCTCTACACCCACTCTCTCTTCCACTTTCCTATGCTACCTGGCATAACTAGCAGCAACTCAGTTTTTCCACTCTATCTTTCCCTTTGACAACGCCCTTCTGGCAGCTTTAATTCATGTAAATATTATTTGTTGTGACTCATCATTCTTAAATGTATGCCTGATTGTGTTGTTCTAACTGTTATTTATATTACCTGTAGCTTTTAGACCATGTATACCCTGTACTGAATTTTGTATTCAAACTGCTTGCCTGCTAATCTAACACAAACTGTACTTCACTTCTTTGTATACTGACGTAGAACCTTTGTAAAAAAGAGCCACTGGCTCAAAGGTATTTATCCGAAATTCTAATAAATCTGGCCCGCCGCCGGGAAAGTCTGCTCCGGTGCCCGTCCTGCCCCCGGTGCTCTCTCCAGCTACCGATGCAGTTCCAGCTCCTCCTGCCACTGATGCAGCCCCCGGTGCGCTCTCCGCCACCGATGCGGCCAGCTGCTGATGCAGCCCCAGCTCCTCCCGGCGTCGATGCAGCCAGCAACTTCCTCAGCTCCTCCACAGCACTTCCCGCTGCAGCTCTAGGCAATTACAGCTCCTTTCTCATTTTCTATGAGACTCCCTTTATGGGAATATGGAAGTAAGCATCTTTTAAATCCAGGGATGCCAACCAGTCTCCTTTTGAAGGGTTGGCAGAATCATGGCTAAGTTACCATTTTGACTTTGTCAAATGCCTGTTCAGTAACTTTAGGTCGAGAATAAGTCACCACTCCTTTCCCTTTGAGGTAAGAAGTATTTTGAGTAGAAACCTTTTCCTCTTTGCTGTGAAAGAACTGGTTCTACTGCCCTTGATAGTAGTAGATTTGCCACTACCTGTTCTAGCAGCTTCCTTTCTGAATTTGAAGCTGGTCTGAATACTCTCGTCCTTAGTGATGGGAAGGATTTGAAACTGAGGGACAAACCCTGACTCACTACTTCCAGGACCCACTTGTACAATGTGATGTTCTTCCAAGCCTGGAAGTAGTGAGCTAGTCTGACCTCTACTGGAACATGGGAGGCAGACTTGGCAGCTAAGTCAGGGGTTCTGCTTAGACTGGGGCGCAGACTGACTACTCTGCAACCCACGTCTTGACCCCCTTCTGCCTCTACCCCTGAAGTTCCCTGTCTGCTGGGGTACTGCTGAACAGCCTAAGCTTGAAAGAAAGGTCTGGTGTAGCCAGACCTCGCCCTTACATAAGACCTGTTGGAAGGTGAAGGTTTATCCTTGGCTGAATTGCTCTTGTAGGTAGCTTTATACTCATCCACTTTCTTCATGTATGCCTCTTTCTTGTCCCAAAACAGAGAATTACTCTCGCAAGGAAAATCCATGGGCTTCATCTGGGTATCTTGTGTGAGACTGGTGGCTCTGAGCCATGCAAACCTCCTGAGGGCCATCCTTCTAGCAGCAGTATCATTGGCATCAGCTGCCAGCTGAAATTGGTATTTAGAGGCCTCCAAGCCAAACCAAGCTGTTTCAGCCAGATCAGCTGATAAGCCAGATGATGCCTTATCAGCCATTGCCAAAACTGACTGCCACAGAGATTTCTGAAACTGGGCAGAATAGGCCAGATAATTAGCTTGCCTAATAGACAAAGAAGCTGACAGATAGCCCTTTTTAGCCATGCTGCCAATCTTCCTGGAATCCTTGTCTGGAGGGTGAAATGACAAAGGTACCCTGGCCCTATAACAGGTTGCAGTCTGCACAACACCCTGATAATCAGGGTGGGAGAATAAGAATTCTGCCCCTTCCCTGTCAAATTGATATTTTTTATCAGCCCTTTTGTCAAGGGGTGGTACAGTGTTAGGGGTTTGTAATATCTTCAAAATATCCTTTCTGAAGAATTTATTTATGGGAAGCAATAGCTTCTTTGTTGGTGTAAGACCCATGAGTTCGAGGTATTCCACCTCCTCATCTTCTACCACTTTATTAGTGGCAATATCTAGAGCATCCACCATTTTCCTCACAAAAGTAAAATGTGAGGATAAATCCTCAGATACCCTCGGTAGAACTCAAATTCTTGCTCAGGGGACACTCAGGCTCAATGGGTTCCCTCATCCTCATCATATCATCTCATACTCCTATATTTCAGGGAGTGAGGAAGGAACCAGTGCTACAGTTATGGAACCGAGGATTGAACTGGTGTTCTGGAACCAGAACCAGTACCATCCCTGGACAGCCTGGATTACCTTAAATGCTTGCGCGATGGCCTCAGGTGTAGGCATCTCACTTTTCTCACCAGAAGTCCTCTTGTGCTTTTCAGCAGGGGGTTCTGTGTGTTTAATTTTCTTCAGTGTTTTGGCTGGTACCGGTGTCTCACCATTCGGTTTACCCTGCGAAGGTTCACCCTTGTCAGGGGTGGCTGGTTTTGATCCAGCGGTTTCACCCGCATTCTTAGAGGGAGTAGGTTGATTACAGCAGTTATCTTCCTGGCCTGTTTCACGGGCCAACTTCTTTAGTCTTTCCATCCATTTCTCAACAGTTTTTGATGGAAAAGACTTACAAATTTCACAATCAGTTGTGAAGTGTGATTCACCAAGACAGACAAGACACTTATTTTCTTTAAGTAATCATGAAAAAGCACTGTGAAAATCACGACTGTGAGGAGAGATCTCAGGGACGTCTTCACTTCGCAGGTGGAGAATGAAATCTAAGGTGATACATAACACAGCAGTTAGTCAGGGCAGTATTTGAATAGTGGCATGAGCCAGTGATGGGTTCCATCATTTACATACATTTCCATTCTCCTGGCAGTTCTACTCAGAAGGCTGACTGCAAGAGTTAGAATATTGAAGAATACCTGGGGTTAGAAATGAGCCTCCATTAGCTGGGCCACACACACAGATTGAGGGACAGGATCCCTTACTGACGGGTACAGGTGATTAAGGCCTATTAAGAACTTTTGAAAATGGGTTGTGAAGCCACTGACCTGTCTTTGTAAGCTGAGACATATGCTGACACTGCTGTCAGATGAACCTTTTGGGTTGAGGGCCTGAGGCCCAGGGACCGACTGTAGGTGGACTAGGTAGTCCAGGATTGAAGCCAGACTCACTCGCAAAGGAACACCAAATAAAAAACCTTTTCCACTCTGAGGTGTAGGTTTTCCTTGTTGCTGGTTCCTGGTAACCTTAAGCACTTCCACAACCTCTTCAAAAAGATTTAATCCAGGGAACTCTGGCTCTACAAGTACCATACTCTGAGATGCAGAGTAGTCAGATCTGGGAATGTTATCCTGCCCTGAGACAAAGTCAGCACATTGTATCCAGGGGAAGATTGACTGGATGTCTGACAGAAAGGGACAGGAGCAGGGAGTGCTAGATATGCCTGGCTCAATCTGGAGCTATGAGAATCATTGTTACGGACTCCCTTCCCTTCTCAGTTTTAGAAGTACTCTCAGCAAAAGTGGGAAAGAAGAACAGCATAAAGAAACTTCCCTGACCAGTTGAGGACTATAGCATCCTCTGGGACTGTACCCACCAATGGGGGTCTGTAACAGAACAGTGGGAGCTGGCTGTTTTCCCAGGGTTCAAACAAGTCTATCTGTGGTATACTCCACCTTTTTAACACTGTCACAGCACTTGGTGGTTCATGGTCCATTTGTGATTTCCCTGGCTGATTCTGCAGACGGTATCTGCCAACACGTTGTCCTTTGCTGGCAGGTGCACTATCGCGAGTTGGACCTCCAAGGAGTATGCTAGATTCCAGATATTCAATGCTTCTATGCACGGACATGAAGATCTTGTTCTACCCTGTTTGTATATGCAACACATAGTTGTGGTGTTGTCTGTCCTGATCTGGATGGACTAACCTCTGGTATAGGAAGGAAAGACCTACACATGTGTTCTACATACCATTTACAGTGTGTTCTTCCAGGTGGGCGCCCCAGCCCAGATGGCGGCATCTGTTGTAAGTATGGGTGTAGGCGACTGCTGAAGGAAAATACTCCCTTCTCTGAGGTTGTATTCTTCCTTCCACCACTCCAGTGCCCTTCGCATACATCTTCTGATAGGCACTAGTTTTGAAAACTGGATACCACCTCTGGGACCAATGGCTCCCTAGGTGGTACTGGATATCTCTCATTTGGAACCTGGAACCACTGCAGTGGATGTTATGTGCCCTAGCAAGTGAAGAAAATTCCTTGCAGGTCCGGGCTGACCTGCCTTGAAGAATTTTGCAGTTGTGATCAAATTTGCTACTCTTTCCTAAGGAAGGAATGCCTTTCCTTGTAGGGTATCCAGCTCTACACATATAAAGTCCAGAACTTGAACTGGTTCTGTTTGTGACTTCTGGACACTGCTGAGGAAGCCCAGGTCCTCCAAGGTGCCTTGTGTCAGAAAGAGGAAGGACTTGACCTCTTGGTGTGATTTTCCTGTGACTAGCCAGTCGTACAGATAGGGAAAAACCACCACTCATTGTCTCCTCAAATGTTCTACCACCATGGCTAGGCACTCTGTAAACACTCTTGGCACTGAGGACAGACTAAAAGAAAGGGCTGTGAATTGGTCATGGCAATTCCCCACTCCGAATCTGAGGTGCTTCCTGTGGCCAGGCCTGACTGGCACGTGAAAGCAGGTGTCTATCAGATTCAGGGACCCCAGCCAGTCTAATTTTTGCAGTGATGGAATCGTTGATACCAGTGTTACCATCTTGAATTCTTTTCTTCTTTAAGTGTTTGTTCAGGTACCTTAGGTCTAATATGGGCCACCACCACACCCAACCCCACCCCCATTTTTCTTGTGGATCAGGAAGCGTCTTTAGTAAAGTCCTTTTAGCCTCTGTGAGGGAGGAACTTTTTGCACTGCATTTGCTTGCAGGAATTTTCTTACCTCTATATCAAGCAGGAGCCTTTCTTTAGGAGTGTGAGGACAGAAGTTATGTGAATCTACAATTTTGGAATTTTTTGAACTACAGGGGCAGAACCAGACTATTTCCTGGACCCACTTGTCTGCAGTTATTTTTATCCATTCCTGAAAAAAGCGAGTCATCTTTCCCCCACTGGCAATGGTTGGGCAACCTGTGTAAGTCTATCAGGGGTTTCGTTTGCTTGGGATTTGGGAACTGGCATTGCATCTGCATGTCTGGGGCCCTCTACCCTGCTCTTGAAGAAACCACTCTGTTGGGAGCAGTCATAAGTAATGTAAGCATGGGAGAAGTATCCCCCTTACCCAGTGCCACCTCTGGCTTTTTATTTTTCTGCACCATCTTTGCCCAGATTTTTTCTTTTGCACCATATCGTAAGGAAGGCTTACTTTAATCAATATTTGATAGCGCCAAGCAGTTTTAAAAATCACAACTGAAGAAAAAATATATTTTTTTGGTTTCAATGGTGAGTAGCAGAGCTGGTCCTGCCTACCTCTACCTCCCCTTCCAGAAGGCCTGTAGGAAGTGGAGGCCTTTTCCTTCAGAGTGTTGCTCTTGTAGGTGGTCTTGTATTCATCCACCTTTTAATATAAGCCTCTATACTGTCACCAAACAGTGAACTGCCTTCAAAAGGAAAATCCACTGCTTTTGTTTGAGTGTCCTGGAAAGGGTTTGTGGTTCTAAGCCAGGTAAACCTTCTAAGTGACACTGCATGAGCCATAACTCTGGATGCGGTGTCACAGGTGTGCACTGCCATGTGGCATCCAGAGCGGTCTTTGCTGTGTCACCAAATCCTCTGCCAGGTCGCCAGCAGCTTCTCGCCATTGCCAAAATGGAGCTCAGAAGCTTTTAGTACTGAGCTGTGTAGCCAAGTATGCTACCCGCCTTAACAGCAGGGAAGCTGCGTATAAACTTTTGCCCATGCTATCCAGTTTCTTAGAGTCTTTATCAGGAGGCTGGGAAGAAAAGCACATTGGCCTTGTTACAGGTGGCAGTCTGAACCACTCCCTCATGATCAGTGTAAGATTCGAGGTATTCGGAGCCCTGTTTGTCCACCTAATACTGTTTCTCAATTTTCTTATCTATGCCAGCAGCTGAGGTGGGTACTGACATGATATTACAAGTCGTCTTCTTCAGAACCTTTTTGTGAGAGTTAAACCCATCATATCCATAAATTACAACTTGTCCTCATCTTCAGTAGTCTCTTGCGAGGAGATGCTGAAGGCGTTCACCATCTGCCTCACAAAAGTATAGTGGGGGACAAGGAGGGGACGCAAACGCCTGATCAGGAAAATCATCAACCTCTTCTTAATCCTCCTCCTCCCTGTAGTAAAATTCAGCCTTCTCCTCCACAGTAACTGGGAATGGAACTGAGGCAGTGGGGAAGAGGAGGGCAGGCATAGTCATGAAATTCCCCATAGCCTGAAAAGCCTGGATGAATTGTCAAGCCTCTGTCATGTCCTCGGTTGGGGGCATTCTATTTGTGTCTACTGGCAGCTCCTTTCCTTCTTCATGACAAGGGACAGCGACAGGTTTTCCTTTTGTTTTTTTCTTAGCAATCATCGTTTCCACTGTCTGCTCAGAGGCTCTTTTATTTTTACTGGATTGAGAGTTCCCTGTTGAGACACCCTGATTTCTGAACCATCTATTGCAGACTTTTCTTTGCTATGCTGCTTGCTTAGAGGGGCTGGACCCTCCTTTGAGACTTTAGGTGATGTGGAGGCAGACTGAGAAGCCATAATGTCTTATCATTTCTTAGCCCTTTTCTTTTGTGTTTTAGGGCTGAACTTAATACAGAGTTCACAACTGACAAAACTGTGATCTGGACCCAGGCAACTCAAACACTACTCATGGCAGTCTGCCTTAGCCAGGAACTGGAAACAGATTTTGCAATTTTAAACCCAGTGGGTCTTGTCTTCTTTTCGGGCCTGTCAGTCATTCAAAACAATGGCGATCCAAAGAAAATATTCTGTTTCCAAAAATTAATGCGTTAAAAAACTTTCAAGCAATTTGGTTCTTTTTTAGACCAGAACCACAAAAAAAAACACACAAGTGGATAAAGGCCCAGTATTGTCTTGATTCCAAAGAAAAGGAACTGGGAAAAGAAAATCAAACTACTATAAAGCGATATCCTTTTTTTAGCACTTTAACCCCATTTTACAAATCAATTTAAAGAGCTTGTGTACTGCCTAAAACTAATATTAGATTTTAAAAGCAGCCGGCCATTACCTTTTATATATGAGATGCTTTTTCTTTTCCCTTTGTTTAATTAGAAGATTGTTTACCCACTCTGCCTGGCATCTGACTTATTTAGCTTGACTGCCCTCCACTACATCTCCAGCACTGTAACATCACTGCTGTTTAGGAACAGCTATTCAGTAGCTGCCAGGTCATTCACCTGTGATGTCATGTAAATGTGATGTCAGTAAATGGGAGAAGTCCCATTTAGGGAACATGGCAGGTGTCATTTTCAAATTCCCTCCAAAACGTGTTCAATTCAATTCACTTTATTTACGGGGTAAACACACTGGGCTGAAGCCCATTTTCAGGAACAACCCGGAGCTCCAAAACAAGTGAAGTTTAGATGACAACTACACACAATATATAACAAACAATTACAAAAACCAAAATAAAATACATTCTTAAAAAACATTTACATACAGCTTGAGATTGTAAGTGACTTAATAAGACCTTTTTAAAATGTGCTTGTCTAAAAGCATCTGCACAAGGCTGGGGCAGTGAATTCCATAGTTTTGAGCTTAGAACTGAAAAAGCCCTCTCACCCACACATTTTGAAATTCTGGGTAATGTCAAACGTAACGTAAAAGAGGAGCAAAGGGTTCGCTGTTCACCTTAATTTCAAGCAAAGCGTAAAAAAGAGATTTACTTTCAAAGCTTATAGTATTGTTTAATAAACAACCCACATTATATAAAAAAAAAATAGAGCTTGGGGGTAACCAACCCAATGCATCATACAGAACACAATGATGTGTCTTGTACGGTTTAGCTGTTACAAATCTGCATATAGAGTTAAATGTTTTATTAACTAGATCCAAATCCTTGACTCCCAGTTTAGAATACAAAAAGGAATCGTAATACAATGTAGGTAATAACACACATTTGGATATAGTTTCCCTTTCTTCTCTAGTTAGACAATCCCTGATCCTATGTAATACCCCAAGTTTCTGATTTACAATTTTACAGTGTTACTAATATGAAGAGAGAACGTCTGATTAGGATCCAAAGAAACTCCTAAATTTTTTTGTTTCTGTAACTTGTCACTAAAAAGTTCCAGCAATATCAAACATGTGTAATGACTGTGCCTTAGCCAGTTTTGTTTTAGAGCTAAACGTAAACGTAACACAATGAGTTTTTTTTTCCCCCGAAATTTATTTTACTTTTTGTCCGCTTCCAACGCCGGGCTCAGCCCGGTCACGGACCTCGCCGCCCCTCACTTCCAAATCAGCTCGACTTTAGTTGCCCCTTGGCTTGCCCCCAGGGAGGCCGCAGCACCGCCAAGGTGCTACGAACATAGGTCAGATCGGGGAGCCAGCCTGGGAGCATGAAGGAAAGGTGAGGTGGGTTTCATGGGCGCTGGCTGTAGGAGTTTCTGACCCTTATTTTTCCGGTGAGGGGCAGGGACGGCAATGACGCCAGCATCCGCCCAACCCTTGAAGATGTCTAGATGCTGGCTGCCGCGTACCCCCAGCCTCTGCCAGGGGTCCATCGAGCACCGGACGTACTCCGCACCCTCCCCCCAGAGAAGGAGCGCAGTCAATGGGACGCTCCAGCCTTCTCCCCGGCCAGCCCTCCAACGACCCGGGTCCGTTCTCGAACCCAGGTCGCCGGAGTCTCAAGCGGAAATCCAACCACTGTGCCGACGGGCCGGCTCACAAAGATTTTTTTAGTGTTTAGCATTAATAGGTGCAATAAGAGCCATTTACTTAGAGCGCAAAAATCTTGATCTAACAACAGATTAATTATGTCAACCGTTGCGTAACTAGTGAACAGGATATCATCATCCGCATAAAGTAGTATTTTGGATGACAAGGGTCAGGGCTCGGATTTAATGTTATTTAGCCCTGTTTTGGATACCAGTTTTCAAGGCAGAATATAATTTTCCTCATGAAGGTATTCCGACTGAAATACCACTACTCCATTCAATCACTCTGCAGTTTAATCTGTAGCATGCTGTTTTGGATAGATCGAATACAAGATTTTGAGGCGGAATACCAAATTTAGGTTTCTGGTATTCTGCCTCCCAGACCAGATTATTTTCTTAATTTTTACCTGAGGATATATTAGAAATTGAATCAATAAAAACAGAGAACAACAAGAGTCCCAAAATGGACCCCTGTGGGACTCCCTGATTGTTTCCACGGTAGCACAGCAAAATCACCATTCGGATGGGATTTTAAAAATTCCACCTGTCATGATCATAACATCAGGTCATAAAAAAACTGGACATTTGAGGTCAAAATGTGGGAGTCCACTTAAAAGTAGAATATGACTCTCAGCTGCCCTATCCTGGGTAATTACAGTCTAACTGTATCAAAGCAGGACACTACTGAAAATGAGATATTGCATCTCATCTGCTCTATGCTGGGTAAACATATAGTAAAAATGTGTACAAGCAAGACCTAGTACAACAGCAATACCACCGGCGAACATTCAGCGTTGACAAATGCTTGTTTGATTTAGGCAGCGAGAAACATACCAGCCAGAAGTTTAAAGTAAGCAAATGAAAGTTTTACACACATCACATGGGGCATTATTAACCACAGCGCAAATAAGTGTTGTTTTGCTTGACTAATTAAACAGTGAGAAGTATTTAAAAGAAAACTGGGCAAACTTCATGAGCGACTTTCCTGGCATTTTAAGAAAAGCCCATTTAGAACACATTAAGAAACCTTACTTCCCCTGGAGTTAATCCATGTAAAAATTATAATTTTGAGATGCATGGTTTTTGGAAGGGAAGGAATCGTATTTTAGCTCAGTGGAACTGAGCACGTGATCCTTCCACTTTCTTGTCTTGAGCACTGCCACCACACTAGCACATTTTGGATGTAATTATATGGAGGGTGCGCTCCATAGAGCTACCATAGGGGCTGTCTTTAAAGTCTTTTTATACTAGTTCCAGGGTTCGATTCCAGATAAATCAAGGCCTGCTCAACTGGCAGGCCTTGTTAGTTGAAGCGGTGGCCTTGATTCATCCAGTAAAACCCTGAACTATTAAAAAAGAAAAGAAAAAGACTTTAAAGCCAGCCCTATATTAATCTATGGACCACGCCCTGAGATCTCCATATAATTGCTTTATAAAACAGGCTAGCGGGGTGGTGCTCAGAACTGGAAGAGGAGGGATCTCTGCATGTTCCTGGAGCCACATGATCCCGCCCCTTCCAAAAACCATGGATCTCAAAACTATACTTTTTGTATGGACAAACTCCAGGGGAGGTAAGGATTATTACTGACTTGCCTTGGGTATGCCAGGAAAGTTGCTCTTTAAGGATGATTTAAATAACTTTTGTTTGAAATCCAAATCCTTCCTGCTTGAATTTTTGCACCAACCCCCTCACCTCTAGCCTTTATTAAATACTCTCCCTCCCCCCTCAGCACTGTCCCTAGGCAATCTCCATCCGCCCCTCTCACTAATATTGCAACTCCACTTAAAGATACAGAGTGCAGCAATTAGGCCTAACACTTGTCCTGCCCTCCCATTAAAGACATCTTCCTATTTTTGCCATCTGCTTATCCATGAGCTTTGTTTAGTGCCTGTTCTGCTATCTACTCTACAGTTCCATACCTGAGCTTCCTCCCTTGCTACCCTCTACATAGCCCCAATAATCTTCAAGTTGCCTTGGTACCCCCCTGCCCTTGCTAAAACGCCCTATTTTAACCTACATTTTATATCTTAAACTAGATCCACTGCACCTGATCGGGCTTCCAGCGAGCGGCCGCAGCTAATCCAGCCAGCCGCCCGCACCTCCATCCTCCGGCCAACCAGAACACCTTCAAAGACGAGTAAGAGTCCCACCTGCTCCGGGGAAGCACTGTGCGGCTCTGATAGGCCGCCGCCTACTGCCACCCTCCTCTAATTGGATCGCTGCACTCAGCCACTGACTGGCCCTGCTTTTTTTCCTATTGGATTTTCAGTCTCTGGGCTTCGGCACACACTGCTTTGCATTGACTTCTGCAGAAAATCTGCGCCCACACCTCCCACCTTTATTAAATAGGCTTTGGCTCAACCCACTCGACCTTGGTATCCACCCTGCTTGAACCTTACTGGGCACACTTACTTGGGACCACCGCCGCTCCCTCTCCTTGCTTCACCTCCACGGGTGGCTCTTGCCCTATAGACCCTCTCGGTTATCTCTACACATCCTCTAAAGGCTCTACCCCTTAATCTCATTCTCTTTGCTCCCTGCTACTGCTGTTTTTCCTGCCTGGAGCTAGATACCACTCTCTTCCTCTAGGCTACAGGACTGACCTTATCTACACCCACTCTGGTACCCTTCCAACTGAGCTTGTCTATACTCTCCCATTCTCCTCTGGGGATGGCTGGCAACACCTGAAGAACCATGACAGAGTGGTGTCTGTTCGCCTGTTGCCGTTCTCGACACTGGCTCATATTACTTCACTTTGGGACCTAAGACAGAATCACTGCAATGAAACGAGTAAACAAATCTGCCTTAAAACAATTAAGATGGTGCATTCTGAAGCTTCTGCTGCTGCTATCTGGGAATGTTCACCCAAACCTTGGGCCTAAAATTCTTTGCTCCGGCCATCAATCAAGGCACCCTGGGACTCTCACCCTTATATCTCTCAACATCTGCAGCTTCCTGCCTAAACTTGATGCCCTGCAAATATTCACTAACCAATACAACCCTGATATCCTTGCAATCGTTGAAACCTGGCTATCGCCCAAAATTCTAGACACGGCTGTTGCCCTGCCAGGGTACAATGCCTTCAGACTTGACAGGGGTACAAAAAGAGGGGGAGGCTGTGCTATACATCTCAAAGACACCCTCCTGGGTCACCGCTTACCTTCCCCCCTCTCGGTTTCTTCTATGCAGAACCTACCTATTAAAATTCTGTTGGGGGCTCATAACAAAGAACTGACTGTTGCTGGTGTTTACACTCCTCCAAAAGAACAAGGTAAAAGCCTAAACTCAGTCTTGGACCTCATCCGTGCCCAACCCCCTGACTCGGAGTTGATACTAATGGGTAATTTTAACATTAATTGGCTAGCCACTGACACGGGGGGCCTCAAGGATGCCATCTCAGCAGCCAACCTGGCACAGCTGGTAGTCTCCCCCACCAGACATAATTATAAAACTGGTGCAAGCACTCTCCTGGGCTGGATCCTGACCAGCCATCCCTCCCGCATCTCAGATGTTTCTATCCTTCCAGATACACTAAGTGACCATTCCCCAGTCATCTGCGAATGGTCGAATAAATTCTGCAAGCCCCCCTAAATTAATCAATAGTAGAGTCCACCCACGCGGTCAGTTGAAACATCTCAAATCCCACCTCCGACAGCTCGACTAGTCTCCTATATTCAACACTTCTGATGTCAACTCGGCCTTGGATTTCTTCATAAACTCCTTCAATGCTGCCTGTGACACCTATGCCCCTTTCAAAAGGCGTAAAATCAAAGGCCTTTGCAATTCTTGGCTCTCCGCTGAACTACTTACGGATCTGAAAGCAAGGGACCTCCTCTGGCTTCGGGCACGGGCCACTGGCAATCACGCTAATATTCAGAACTATAAACAGGCACGCAACGAGTGCACTAAATCAATCTGCCAGAAGAAAAATGCATACTACAGAGCTATCCTCACAAACACCTGGGGAAAAGGGAAATCCTTCTGGGACAATCTTAAAGTAGTAACTGGGAAGCAGCCCAAAATCACACCTACTATGTTGGTCATTGATGATGGCATAATTCTCGACCCTACCACAATTGCAAATACTTTCAATACTGCATTCTCTGACCTCAGTAGTGTTCTCCCTTCGGACTTCTTCAATGATGACCACCCTTCTTCTCCTACCCCCAGCTCACAACCCTCCTCCAACCACCCACCATTCTACTTTAAGGAAGTCAGGTGCGAGGTCTGTAATACGTCTCTAATGCAATCGCCAAATCCAGAACTAGTGGGGACTCACTCGACCTCAAGTTGGGGTCCCTCACCCTTGATGAAGTAATACTTCCACTAACAAAAATTTCAACCTTTCCTGCCTCAGCCAGTCCCCGACAGATGGAAATCAGTCACAGTAACCCCGGTCCACAAAAGTGGGGACAAGGACCTGCATGTGAACTACTAGCCTATCTCCATACCCCCAGGCCACTGGAACGTATGGTATCTAACCAGCTAACGGAATACCTGGATAAACACAACATCCTCTGCCCCAACAACATGGCTTCTGTACAGGTCATAGTACCCTCCTTGAATTCAATGGTGCTATCCAAGCATCGTTGGACAACAGCATCCCAACCAGGTCAGTCTTCATAGACCATACCAAGGCTTTGACACTGTACATCATAAATTATTAATCACACAGCTACATTTTGCTGGGCTCTCACCTGAGTCCACTACCTGGTTCAAGAGCTACTTGGAGAACTCCTCTCAAAGAGTGAAAATAGTTCATGTTCTCTCAGATGCACGTCCTGTTCACTCAGGAGTTCCTCAAGGCTCCATTCTTGGGCCACTTCTTTTTAGCCTCTTTCAGAATGATCTCCCACAAATCGTGTCCTGCACAAATCCTCCTTTATGCTGACAATGCTGTCATCCTCTCCACTCACAAGGATCCGGGCCACCTTCAAACGAATTGCTCTTCTGCAGCCCGCACAACAAACACAGACTCAAGCCCAGCACGATTAAAAACTGCCTTGGTGTAACCCTCGAACAGGTTCAATCCTTTAAATATCTAGGAGTTACCATCGACTGTAACCTATTATATGCTACGCACATTGACAACATTGCCAAGGCTGCCAACACTCGCACTGGCCTACTCTTCAGGCACAGGCAATGCCTTAAGGATTGCAGAACAGAACTCAGTAATCTCAATAATTGACTATGGCCTGATCATGTACAGCTCTGCCTCTGCCACCGCCCTCAGGCGCATATCCATTGCACTAAACAAAGCTTGCCGTCTCATAACCGGCACCCATCGCCTCACCCACACGTATGATCTCTACGCACAGACTGGGTGACTTCAACTCTCAAACCGGATCAACTACCAAACCTGCCTTATGGCAAAGAAAACAACACTAGGCCTTGCTCCCCCAGGTGTCCAAGCTCTCCTCTGCCCAGCATGGACTACTCGCATCACCAGGGGCTCTGAATCCCAACTACTGCATATCCTGCGTTTCCACACCACACAAGGGCAAAGATCCTTTGCGCACAGAGCTCCCAGCTGGTTCAATGGTCTCAAAATTGACATTGCCTCAATGCCAAAGCTTGGTCCGTTCAAATCCAGTCTCCATCACACCCGGTCTGCATCTAGCTCGAGTGACTGTCCTTCCTAATTGTTCTCCCCTCTCCTCTTTGCTCTTTCCACCTAGCACTTAACCCTCTACCCCTCAACTCCCTCTCCCAGACACCCACTCATCCTCCCTTCCTCCCACTCACCTTCCCTACCCCCTTGTAGCACTTCAATTGATACTAACATACTTAAAGCCAGCAGGATAGGCCAAATGATCTGTCATTGTTTGCTCGAAAGCCAGCAACCTAGTGGCTGCTCGCCTCACCACCCCCCCAGCCCCCAAGAGGATCTTCTTTTGTTTCAGTTTCCCCTTGTACCTGACCCACCCCTTCTTGAAGCCCTCCACTGTGCCCTCCTTCAACAGCCTCCCGGGCAGCGCATTCTCGGCTCCACCACCCTCTCAGTAAAAAAAATCTTCCCTCGCTCCTCCTGTAATTTCCCCCTCAATTTCCTCATGGCCCCTGGTTATTCCCCTTCTTTAGCCTAAACAGCTCATTGGTTCCACTCCTAGTTATTCTTTACATACTTGAAAACCTCTATCGTGTCTCCCCTATCCCTCCTCTCCTCCAGTGAGTAAAGCCCAAGCTCTTCCAGTCTCTCCTCATAAGGCCTCCCCTCCATGCCCTGAATCATCATGGTCGCTCTCCTCTGGACCCTCTCCAGCAGCGCTGTGTCCTTCTTCGGATGAGGGCTCCAGAACTGTACACAGTACTCTAGCTGCGGCCTGACCAAGGCATTATATAGAGGGAGGATCACCTCCCTCCTTCTGGACATAATTCCCCAGGCTATGCAGCCCAGTATCCTGTTTGCTTTGGCTGCAGTTCTTCTACAATTTTCAGAGTTATTAATTTTGACGTCTACCACCACCCATAAATCCCTTTCACCCAATGCGGCATGCAGTGTTACCCCTCCCACCCCCCAGGGTGTATACATGCCCCGGATTTCTGCCCCCCAAATGAAGTACCTTACATTTCCCGGCACTAAATTTCAGTCCTCACCTCCTTGACCACCCCTCCAGGGTATCCAGATCCCTCTGGACTGTCTCCCTCGCTTCTTCACAATCCACCAGTGCTCCCAGTTTTGAATCGTTCGCAAAGAGACTCAACCTATTCCTAACCCCCCTCCCTATATCCGAGACGTAGGCATTGAACAAGATTGGCCCCCAATACTGAACCTTGAGGAACCTCACTGATTACCTTCCTGATATTTGACAAGTGCCTACTGCCGCACCCCACCAGTGTGTCTCTCTTCCATACCATGTTAACCCCGTTACCAGACCTCCTTCTGGCATTTTTACCACTGTATTGAATGTATAAAACTGTATGTAACTGCCTGTATCCCACTGTTATTCAATGTATTGTTTGAACTGTACCTCATCCGACATGGAACCTTTGTAAAAGAGCCTTGGCTCAAAGGTACTTGTAATCCTAGATTCAAGTAAAATAAAAAATAATTTACTATGTGAACTTGAAAGCAAATTGTTGTGACCTAATTTAAAAAGAGCATGCAGTTTATATAGAGATTTCAGAATGAATTAGCAAATGTATATCGAGAGAGAGACAGACATTGAGCATGGTTTCAAGTATTTTATTTTTCGTTCTGTTAATTTGTAGATCATACAGAAGAATTAAGGTTAGATATTTGACTTTTATTTTTAGGACTGTTCTGAAATATCCAAGTTAATATACTACTTACTGGGTGAATTTAAATGAAATCAAAGGTACCAACATTTATTAAATATTTATTCCAGGTGCTACTTGTGTGCATAGTGAGAAGGATAATGAATTCATGTATTGATGTGTGTTCTCTATGCAGATCTATAACTGTGAAAAATTTCCCTTTAAAGAAACAGTACTTAAGTTGTAACACAAGTACGTACATTATATATTCACTTTTGACCTATCTTTCCAATATATATGATATACTGAATTTAAAATTTGATAATTTATATAAATTTGACATTTTACAAATGACAGGGCAAGGCAAATTAAATTTATATGGAGCCCAATCCTGAAGGCTCTGGGTGCCTCACATCAATTACAAATAAAAACAGATTAAAGAACACTATGGGCTGTATATTCAAAGGGTTAAGCCATGCGCAATAGGGTTGCTCCTGCAAATCCAATCGCCATTCTGCGATATTCAGCAGGAGGCAGTTGCGCCCCCCCCAAGTGATGCTGAGCAACAGCGCAATGCTAATGAAGGCATGCTCAACCGTAGGGGGAAGAACCATGCATAAACTGCACAGCCCGATATTCAGCCGGCTGTGCAGAGTTGTGCAGGCGCAACCTCCACCTGCGCCTGCACAACTCTGAGCCCAAAAAAAAAAAGATCAAGTGAGGCCACCCACAAGTGACTGCCGCATTGCAGGCGCAACACAACGCTGCCACCTGTGGATGGCCCTTCACTTGTTCCCTGTGCCCCCCTGCAGCCCGATCGCGGGCATAGTAAACCCCATAGCCAGATCACAGGCAGAACACTCCCGATTGGCCGATCACGGGCATGTGTATAAAACCCCCGACTGGCCCGATCGCGGGCAGAATGAGTTCAACCCCCCAAATACCAATATCCCTGGTGGTCCAGTGGACCCGAAAACCGATCGCAGGCATTTGAGTCAAACCCCCACCCACAGAGCCCCACCACCCCTCCCCCCTCGTCAGCCGGCAGCACCCACCAGCCTGCCGCCCAACAGCTCGGGTAGGGCTGCATGCCCACTGGTTCAGAGCAAGAGCCAATGGGTGTGCAGCCCATACCGCATAAGACAGTCCAGATATGTGCATGAATTTCAGAGCAGTTCAGAGCAACAGCCAATGGGCGCAGCCCATACCGTGAAAGACAGTCCAGATATGTGAATGAATTCACATATCTGACTACCTTGTAAGTATGGGCTGCACGCCTGATTGGCTCTTGCTCTGAACCATCGGGCGGCAGCCCTACCGAGCTGTCAGTCGGGCGGGCGGGTGGTGCTGCCGCCCGCTGGGGCGGGGGGCTCCGGGGTGGGGGCCACTGGACCACCAGGGTAATTGGACTTGGGGGGTTTGACTCTAATGCTCTGCGTTGGGCTCACGGGTCCACTGGACCACCAGGGATATTGGTATTGGGGAGGGGGTTGAAATCGTTCAGCCCGCGATCGGGCCAGTCTGGGGGTTCTATACATTATGCCCGCGATCGGCCAGTCGGGGTTTACATCATGCCCGCGATCGGGCTGCAGGGCGCCAGTCCCCGACGGCTGCTGCCTGGCAGGCGCCAGGCCAGTGTCGCCGTTCGCGCACCTGCATGCTAATGGCATGCAAATGGGGCCGTAATTAGATGCAAATGGCCCCGCACCTTTGCATGAATTATGGCCCATTTGCATGTCACCTTTGAATATCGGAATTTACGGGCGAATGGAACTTGCGCCACCGCATCTTGAATGCTCCACTCTGACCACTTATGGTGGCGCAAGTTCCACTGCGCCATGCACAGTGGCTGTGGCCGGGGGCGATATTCAAAGGAGTTGCTCAACAGTGCAACTCCATTGAATATCGCCCCGGCCACACCCCTGCGCAACTTTTTTGAGCAGCGCAAGGGCTTGTGCCACAGAATGGCGCAGTTTGAATATCCAGCCCTATAACTACAAAAATAAAACAATGCATCACAGTGCCAGGGCAAAACTTAAAGTGAAAAAATTTGTTTTTAAATAGGGAGAAGGGTTACCAAATAATTACCAGATGTCCCTGAAGGAGAACTTTTCTCTGAAACATTGGTGTAATTACGGGTTTTTACTTTGTGACTGTAATAAATATTTTTCTGTGTATTTTGTGTGGTGAAAGGGCTGTTTATACAATCAGATTTTTTTGCCTTTTTTCATTATCCTGAGCTTGCTAACAAAGGAGAAGCATTACTCCATACACTTGATGTACATAGTAGTATATAATCAGAGTGGATAAAGAAGGTGGACAGAAAGAAAAAAAAGGAAATTATCAGAATGGAAATGAAATCTGGAAGGACATGTGCACGACTGCTAGAAGTCTAGGTAATAGGGTTCATGATCTGGAGGCACGCATATCAAAGGCCGACCTAAATATAGCAGCCATTACCAAGACATGGTGCAATAAAAACCATGACTGGGACATTGCCATACCAGGCTATAATCCATTTAGAAAGGACAGGGAGGGGAAAAAAGAAGGTGGTGTGTTGCCTTATGTAAAAGAAAGCATTAATGCGACAGAGGTACAAGGAATACATAGGGGAAACAGAGTTCTTGTGGGTCACCCTGGAGAAAGGAAGTGGTGCCACCATTTCACTTGGTGTGATTTACAGACCTCCATCACAGGTGGAGGAGTTAAATAGGAACTGGTGGAAGCTACTGCAAACTGGTAGAAAAGGGGAACTACTGCTCTGCAGGATGCCAGTATGTTGGACGGATTGGAATCTCTCAGCTGCAACTACAGCAAAAAGCAGGGATTTACTGGACTCCCGACAGGGGGAGTTCCTCAGACAACTAGTCACTGAACCCACTCATGATGGGGCTATGCTGGATCTGATATTTACAAATGGAGACAATCTGGCAGACATTGAGGTAAGAAGTCAACTAGGTGCCAGTGATCACTGTACATTGTGGTTCAACATAAGGACAAAGGCAGATTCCAGCCACACTAGGGTGAGAGTCCTGGACTTCAGGAGCGGCAGATTTTGATAAGATGGGCGATTGCCTAAAATGAGAGCTGACCTAGGTGGAGCTGAGCAACAGCACGCAAAATTAAACAGGGCAATTTTGAAGGCTACAAGCCTGTGTGTAAGGCAGCTGAATAAGAGGAAGAACAGGCCATTGTTGTTTTACGAGAGAGGTGGCTGGAAAGATAAAGGCTAAAAGATTAGCATTCAGATACTGTATAAGGAGAAATGGATACCAGTCCTTTTTCAGAGGATAGAGTACTAAAGGGACTTGCTAGTCTGAAAGCAGACAAAGCAGTGGGACCAGACAGAGGTGCACCTAATGTAATGAAGGAATGCAGGCAGGTACTAGCTGCACCTCTGACAATCCTATTCAACAGATCGCTAGAAACAGGTGTAGTTCTGGAGGATTGAGGAGGGCAGATGTAGTCCCTCTTCATAAAAGTGGTAGCAGGAAGGAGGTTGGAAACAGGCCAGTTAGTCTGACCTCGGTGGTGAGAATTAATGGAATCTTTAGGTGCTTTTACACGCAGGTTTCTTTACCGAAATGATCATTACCTGTGTGGCGCTGTTGCAGTCTGTTCTGTTGTGTCTTGACTTTACATGCACAGCACTATTTCAGCAAACCCCTGCCTCAGTTTTCTGTCATTTCAATCCTGCTTCCCCACTAGTCCGAGATTTCTCCAGGAGACAACACTGTTTCTGGAATGGCCAACACACACGGCAGGAGGCAACGGAACAAAACCAGGACAAACCACGCCAACCAGGGAACGCGGTTCCAGCGAACGTTCACTGTGGAATCAGAACAAATGCATTTTACATATCAACGGAGGCAACGGTAAACTGTTTCTGTAACGGCCATTCGGTTACAGAACTGGTAGTGTAAAAGCGCCTATTGTTGAAAGACAGGATAGTGGATTATCTTGAATCAAATGGGATAGCATGGCAGACCCTCCAACAATTCTCAGATCAAAATAGGTACAGTACACTTTTGTTGCAATGAGTGGGGTGGGGGTTGTCTCCCATTTTGTCAATTATTTTTCACCTCCTGTGTTCGGAAGAATAGCTAGCCTGCAACAACAAATATAGTACAAGCACCACCAAAGGATTAAGTTTTATTTGCACAGAAGAGTGAGACTTGTTCAAACTAAGCACGTTTTACAATTTAGGTACAGTCACTGCTATGTGTGACAAGAAAGGTTTACTTCATATTTCTTACTTGCCTGTGTCATCACAAAATAAAATTAACATTTGTCATACTATAATGTGAAGTTTTTTCTAGGACCATTTGTCATCTCTGAGCCATCAGATGGATTGAAATAAAATAGCATTCACAGTTTGGAAAATGAACTTTGAATTAAACTTTTCCAAAGGTGTAAACAGTTCTTCCCATTATTTTCCTCTGTATAATAATAAAAAAAAAGTCACCTGACCATTGATATATTACTTAACTGCCTTAGATAACTTCTTGATTTAAGTTAAGGAGGTCATACTTCCATTATACAAGACACTAGTGAGGCCCACCTGCAGTACAGTATACAGTTCTGGAGACCTTACCTACGTAAGGACATAGCCAGGGTAGAGAAGGTTCAGAGGAGGGCAACAAAGATGGTGCATGGATTGCATCACAAGTCCTATGAGGACAGGCTGAAGAACTTGAATATGTACTCCCTGGAGGAGAGGAGGGAGATAAGGGATATGATAGAGACATACAAGTACCTTACAGGGAGAAACAGGGTGCAGGAATACACTATTTTCCAGCGAAAAAGATGTTCCAGGACTAGAGGGCATGGGATGAAGTTGGAGGGAGGACAATTCAGAGGAAACGTGAGGAAGAATTTCTTCACAAAACGGGTGGTGGACAAGTGGAACACCCTGCCAGAGGAAATAGTGGGGGCTGAAACAATCACGGGATTTAAGAATGCATGGGATAGACATAAGGGAATTATGGAGGTCAGGGGTAAGAGACAACAGACTTCTAGGAAAACATAAAGTGAACTTACAAGTTCAAGGGGGCAGACTGGGTGGGCCGTATGTCCTTATCTGCCAACAGTGTCTATGTATATATGTATAAGTTCTTGCTCTCATATTTTGCCAACCAATAAAGGAGGCCCACTCATTGTGACAGCAATTCACACTGCTTTCTAAGTAAACTCTTTCTTCAAAGTTCATGCATTATCTGCTAAGTAGCACAAGTCATGAGCACATCTCCACCAAGTTCAGTGCATCTCCTCTCTCTAGCTCTCTCTTTCACGAACTCCTTGTTCAGTGCTTGGTCAGTATAGTAAATAGCATTTCTGGTGCTCCTTAGAGCAGCCTGAGCCCATTACTGCAGGACATTCCTGAGCATTGAAGTTACTTTCTTAGGGAGAACTCAGAACAGCAAGACCTGAAGTTTACTGAAGTCCCTATCTCCGGGGCATCCCATCCTTACCTTCTGCCTCTCACTCTCAGTCTCTTCTGATGCGGCCTTCAGTCTGGCGACCTCGTGCTATGGGATGTGGGCAGTGGGGCCGGGTGGGGCGACAATGCCAGCGCTCTCTCAAGTCCCTCCTAAGTCCTGAGTCCCGACAACCGCCGCTCCATCCTACCGCATCATCGCCTTGTGGCCCACCGGCTGTGATTCCACCTGGGCTGGAGTGGACTACAGTTATCTCTCCGGCAGACTGACTGGTATGTCCATCCCTCCAAGTTCACAGGAAAGGCGAGCGGCTGCGCAGCACCCTCAGCTGCTTCGGGACACACAGTTGAGCCCTCTGCCGGGCGCTGCCACAAGGGCAGGCAGTGCAGTGAGGCACTGGTTGCCATGGGGACTGCCGGATGTTGAGTCCTTACCTCCCCTAGGATTGTCAGTGCCGCGGCTCAGTGCAAAACAAGATTTCGGGGGGGGGGATTAAATTATTTAAGGAGGCAGCAAAAATTAAAATTTGGTACATAGTACGATCTAGGCAGGATCCAGTACCAGTCTTAAAAATCCAGTACTGTACGAGGAAAAATGGTACAGTTGGAGGGTCAGGCATGGGTTCAGAGGAGGGAGGTCATGCGAAATGAATCTGACAGAATTTTTTGATTGGGTAACGAAGGAAGTGGATCAGGGTGGTGCAGTGGATGTGGCATACCTAGATTTCAGTAAGGTGTTTTGATACCATTCAACATAGGAGACTAATAAACAAGTTGGGTAGCTTAGGAGCGGGTCAGAAGGTGTTAAAGTGAGTAGAAAATTGGTTCAGAGATAGAAGACAGAGGGTGGTGGTAAATGGAATTCACTCAGAGGAGGGATGGTGACTAGTAGGGTGCCGCGGGGAGTTCAGTGTTGGGACCAGTCCTCTTTAATGTAGTTATAAGTGACATTGCAGAGGAGCTGGAAGGGAAGGCATGTCTCTTTGCAGATGATACCAAAATCTGTAACAGGGTGGACATTTCAGGAGTGGTGGAAAGGATGAACAGAGACCTGAGAAAACTTCTGAGGCATGATCTACAGTATAGCAGCTGGGGTTCAGTGTGAAGAAGTGCAAAATAATGAGGTACAAAATCCCAGCGGCTGAATATCAAATGGGAGAAGTAATACTGACAACAACCAAGCAAGAGAGAGATATTGGTGTAATTATCTCTGATGGCCAAAAGGTAGCCAGGCAGTGTGACAAGGCAGTTGGAAAAGCTAGTGGGATGCTGGGGTGAATAGGGAGAGGTAACACCAGCAGAAGTAGGGAGGTGTTGTTACCTCTGTATAGGTCACTAGTAAGACCTTATCTAGAATACTGTGTACAGTTCTGGAGACCACATCTACAAAAGAACACAGAGTGGAGGCGGTCCAGAGGAGAGCAACTAAAATGGTGCGGGGTCTTCATCATAAGATTTACGAGGACAGACTAATGGAACTCAATATCCTGCAAGAAAGGAGAGGGATACAATAGGGACATATAAATACCTAAAGGGGGGATAAATAAGGTACAGGATGGGACTATATTTCAGAAGAACATGTGCTTAGAAACAAGGGTACATGATATGAAGCTGAAGGGGGGTAAATTCAGGAAAGATGTAAGAAAGTTCTTAAGAGGAAGAGTGGTGGATGCATGGAACAGCAAACCAGCTAGGATAATTGGGGAGAAAACAGTGGAAGGGTCTAAAAAAGCGTGGGATAGACATACAGTAAGAGAAACTTAAGGGAAAGGGATAAAGGGTGGGAGGAAAAAACGATGAAATGGTGTAAGTGTAAACCCTGGTCTTGGATTGGACAGGGAGGTTGCTGTATGTCTTCCCACCATTCCGTCTCATGCAGAGAAAGTCCTCCTGAAGCTCAGGAGGGAGCCTGCAACACTGATGTTAATAGCCCCAGACTGGTCTGGTACTCGGTGCTCCTGGACCTATCCAGCAAGACTCCAATCAGCCTGCCTGCACGAAGTCATAGTCTACTGACTCTATCTCAGGGTAGGATAACATTGCCAAATCCCAGGACATTACACCTGAGGGCATGGTTCTTGAAGAGTTAGAATACCCTGGATTGAATCTGTCAGAAGTTCTGAAGGTCTTTAATGTTTCTAGGAAACCAGCATCCAGCAAAACCTATTCCTCTAAATGAAAGAGATTTTCATATTGATGCACCCCAGAAAGATAATCGCAATAGAGCAGGGTTGCCTATTGTCCTAGAATACCTGGTACACCCACAGTCCCTAGGTCTAAGGCCATCAGCACCAAAGGTGCACATGGCAGCATTATCAGCCTACATACTGTATCAGCAGGCAAGGGAAGGTCACTGGCCTCACAACCCTTCTTCAAACGGTTCCATTAAGGGACCCAGTCCCACCAAGGAATCTGAATGTCTGCCTTGCCCTGATTATGGAGGCTCCATTTGAGCCACTGGGCACTGCTGATCTAAAGTATGTCACATAGAAAACTATATTCCTGATTGCCATGACTTCTGCTAGGAGGATAAGTGAGCTGCAAGCTCTCTGCACAGAGCCAAAGTACGGAGTCTACCACTGGGATAAGGTAGACCTTAGAACCAGTAGGAAATTCCTACCTACGGTGGTGTCTGAATTTCACACGAACCAGTCAG
Organism: Neoceratodus forsteri; assembly: GCA_016271365.2. NCBI lineage: Eukaryota > Metazoa > Chordata > Ceratodontiformes > Ceratodontidae > Neoceratodus > Neoceratodus forsteri. Next base: position 1,259,624,777 of record CM028129.1, read on the forward strand.
TAGCCCTTCCGGTTCTCTGTCTGGAATACTTCAGTCCAGGTGAGCAAAAACTGCACAGCCTTGACCTGAAACGAGTACTAGGTATTTACATGGACCAAACAAAAGATGTCTGGTCCCAACACACACAGCTTTTTGTTACCTATGTTGAGGTTTGCACAGCTAAACCAGCAGCCAATAGCCCTATCTATTATTGGATAATCTCTTGCATTCAGTTCTGCTATGAAAAACCTGGGAAAGTGCCATCCAGAGGCTTAAGGGCACACTCAACAAGAGGTACTTCTGCTTTAGTTGCATCCTCAAGGGCATCACATTATTAGACTTTGCAAAGTAGCTAACTGGAAAAGAGTTGACACCTTTACAGAGCACTACTGCCTCGACATACAGTCCAGTGGGGTGCCACCTTTGGAACTGCTGTCTTGCAGAACCTTCTTCCTAAGTAGGGTCTGGACACAGCCTCCCAAGGTACTACTACAGAGTCTGCATAAAGTGTAAACAATAAGTGAGAGATTCCTGAGGTAAGAAGAAAACAATTACTCATCATAGTAATGCTGTTTCTTCTCAGTGATCCCTCACCTGTATGCACACTCCCTAACCCTGCTACCTTACAGAACCTGAAAACAGGTTCACACAAGAATGTTCTTTTATTAAACTCCTTTGTTCCCATAGACACTATATGGCGCCAGAACAATACATTGCTGAATCCGACCCAAAATGGCCACAGGGAGCAAATGAGTTAAGGTTGTTTGAGCATTATTGTAGCATTTACTCCAAAATTGTGAAGTTTCATTTTTCTTAAAACATTTCTGTGATCCTTATTTATGTGTTTGCTTCAGCTTGATGGATGTTCTTAAAAATACTTAGTTAAAATTTGTAGAAATTAAGCTGGCCCAGTGATGCTGAGGGTTGAGGCACTGGGCGCCACACCTAGCGCTAGCTGGCGACCGGGTTTGGAAACTGGCTTGGGCCACTGAGGAGGTAGGACTGAGCGTCCCCACGGATGCCTCTCCTCCTCCGTGGGGGAGGGGCTCCAGGGCAGTGATGCCCACAAGCATCGCTGACAGTGGAAGCACGGCAGTGAAGCATGAAATGGCTTTCACAGGAGGGGGTGGGAGGGCACTATGGACGCTGAAAGTCATGCGTGAAGCACACCGCCTGTCTGGAAGTCAGTCCTCTGCATCAGCGCTCAGGGAATGGGACCGAGAAAACCAAAGGCAAAAATCTCCCGGTCCCATGCAGAATGAAGCTGGGTCCACGCTACGTTGGGACCCAGCTGAAGAGACCCGAGGAATTGGGCAGAGATCAGGGGAAAGTAAAAAAAAAAAAAAAAAATTGTAGAAATTATTGGTAGCTTTTAGCTAGTGCTACTAGCCACTGTTCCACTCTAGCTATAGAAACAATTCTGACTAGCTGCCAGAGAGGAGAGGATGCAGAATATAAATAAAGATTCTAGAGTCCATCACTAGAATAAGGTTCTATCTCTGGGGCATCTGTCTTCATGGAACTAGATGCTTAAAATGTAAACACTGGGAGGGATCCCTGATCAGAAACAACATTACTATGGTGAGTAATTTTTTTCATGTTCACCAGTCTAATACAAGGCACTGAACTGAAAGCCTTACTGAAGTCCAAATACAACATTTCTAGCGATTTGCCCATATCCAGGTTTTGTGAAACACTGCTGAAGAATAATAAATACATCCAGTGATTTGCCCATATACAGGTCTTGTTAAACACAGTTGAAGAATTCAATAGGGTTAGTCTGACATGACCTACATTTTACAAAAACCATGTTGCTTATTTTATGGGACTCCCTTTAACTCCAGGAAGTCCACTAGTCTTTCTTTTATGATAGTCTCCAGGAGCTTGCACAGTATGGATGTCAGACTCAGTGGCCTGTAGTTGCTTAGATCCTCCCTATCTTCGCTCTTATGAAGTGGTATGGCATCTGCTACCCTCCAATTGCCTGGGATCACTTCTGTGTGCAAGAAGCAATTAAACAGATCTATTAATGGCACAACTAGGACTTGTGCCAATTCTTTCAACGCTCTAGGATGCAGACCATTTGGGCCACGCAATTTCTCAAACTTCAATTCCAATCAGCCTTTGAGAACCCTCTCTTCTGAGCTAGAACCCTTATGCCAAACTAGTTTCTCCCTCAAATAGAAATTACAGCCCAGAAGTGGACCTCCCTTCTCAGCTGTAAAGATGGACTAGAAGCATTCACTGAGTACCTCGGACAGCTGTTCATTCCCTCAACACTTCCGAGTCTCCTGTTTCTTTAGCTTTTCTACACCCTTTTACTTTTCTCTGTCTTTCCCTTAAAGGAGACAGGAAATGAATTTGGTCTAATTTTACCTGTTAAATAAAGCATTAATAGCTAATATGGCTTTTTTGAGACTTTTTTATGGGTTAAATGGTCAACACCATATTTGTATGTACAGTACCATTCATTTTTTTAACTGGCCTACCAGCTTCACATGGTCTATTTTTTTTGTAATCAGAAGTCAGTACGTGTCAAGCCTTGAAATGATCATGTCACAGACTCCCAATACAGCATGTAGGCTGCTGTAACTGCAGCTCCAGTAAAGGTTGATGCTTCTGTGTATGTAAAGGCTAGGGTTGATGGGAAAATCATACTCCTAAGGTGTCCTGATCACCATCCCTCTCTCTTCCTCAGTCCGTCACATAACAAATGCTGGTAATGTAACTAAAACTGTATCAGCAAATCCATAAACTGAACTCTAGCTGGACCTACCACAATGGGATGAGGAGTGCCCAGCAGGTAATAAAGTTGTAAGGAGAAAAGTCAGAACAGGATCGCAGTGTTAAGCTGTAGTTTTGTAAAGCCAGCAAGGTCCTTTATAGTCAGGAGATATTATAGAATACTGTATAGTAATTGTTTAGCCAGAGCAAGTAAATCCCAGTGGGGAGGCAGGAAAAAATTACTCACCTTAGTAATGTTGTTTCTTCTAATGGAGTCTTGCTATATTATAGACATTAGCAGTTTGATCCAGCTCTAGAACTGACCCGGAGTGAAATGGTTAAAACCATTCCAAAATAGAATTTTGGCACGAGAGCAGCTCTATCTGTGTCATTTCAAACTTGAACTGTCAGATCTTTACGAGCCAAACTCACTAAGGTCTGTGTGGAAGCTGTAACCTACACTCAGCCAAATGGCTACCTAAATAATAACAACCATTGATGGTCCCAACACCCAAGACTCAAGTCAGGGACCAGAAATACTAACACCATTCTAATAATAAGAAAATGGAACATAAATATAATAAACACACACACGCAGCATACATACACACTCCCCAAAGTCCCAAAGGGGACAAAATGCTAACAGGACATAAGTAGTGCCCACACTAAGTTGCCCGCACCCCACCAAGTAGAGGTTCTGAGAGGGGCAGGTTGGGGGGGAGGTCTATAATATAGCAAGACTCCATTAGAAGAAACAACATTACTAAGGTGAGTAATTTTTTCTTCAAACAACATGAAGTCTTGCTATATTATAGATATTAGCAGAATACACAGCAGTACCTCCATGGAGGAGGGGCAGAACCTACTTAGGGAATAGGCTCTGAAGAACAGCTGTGCCAAACCGAGCATCTCTCCTGGCCTGGACATCCAGGGAGTAATGCTTGGTAAAAGTGTGTACCGCTTTTCCAAGTAGCAGCCTGGCAAATCTCTAATAAAGGGATATCTCTGGCAGCAGCTAGAGACGAGCTGTACCCCTGGTAGTATGAGCCACTCAAACCGGGGGCTCTGCCCACTTTCTGATAACAAAATTGGATACAAGAGACAATCCACCTGGCTATTGATCTCTTAGTGGCAGGTTTGCCTTTCCCAACTTCACCATACGTAAGGAAAAGTTGGAGGATTCGAACCTGTGACCTTTGGACGCTCTATATAATAACTAAGAGCCTCTTAACATCCAGGTTGTGCAACCTCCTCTCACCAAGAGGAGTGATCAGTGAAAAATACTGGAAGGAGATAGATTGATTAAGATGGAAATCTGAAACCACCTTAGGCAAAACTTCCTATTAGTCCTAAGGACTACCTTATCCCTGTGGAAAGAAATAAAGTCAGTCTCCACTGACAAGGCTTGCAATTCACTTATGCGTCTGGCAGAAGTGATAGCCACTAGAAAAACAGTTTTCCAAGTTAGGTACTTAAGCTCTGCAGAAGACAGAGGTTCAAAAGGGGGTTGCATTAACTGAGCAATGCAAACATTAAGGTCCCAAGCAGTGGCCGGTTACCGAAAGGGAGGATTAGTATGGAGTAATCCCTTAAAAAACTTGGAAAACACAGGATGAGAGGAAAGAGGGGATGACTTTCCTGTTGACACAAAAGCAGACACAGCGCCAAATGAACTCTCAGAGTAGCTGGTCTGAGACCCAAGGAATTAAGATGTACCATGTAATCTAACAAAATGGGCAATCCAGCAGATTCTGGGGAAATATTTTCCAGCACACCAAATGGAAAACCTTTTCCATTTAGAACTATAAGTAGCTCCTAGTGGAAGGCTTTCTGGAAGCCTTTAGGATCTCAAGAACACCCTGAGAGGGGTGTAAATCAGCAACTCTAACTACTCAAGAGCCAGGCCTTGAGGTTGAGGGATTTGAGGTCCGGATACCAAACCCTTCCCTGGGCACAAGTCAACAGATTGTGATTCCTGGGGAGGCACAGGTGAAGATGGACTGTCAGAGACAGAAGGAGTGGGTACCAGGGTTGTCTGGCCCAATCCGGGGCAATCAGAATCACCCTGCAAGGCTGAGATCTGATTTTGACTAGTACTTTGAATAGGAGAGGAAAGGGGGGGGGAGCATAGAGGAACTTCCCTCCCAATCCAGAAGAAGGGCATCCAGGGAACTGGAGCCCAGCACTGGAGGCCTGCAACAGAACAGAGGAAGTCTGTGATTGTCTGGGGCTGCAAAAGATCTATCTGAGGGATGCCCCACCTGGTAAAACTATCCCCAGCACTTGAGGATCCAGGGACCATTCGTGATGGCCCTGGGAAATCCTGCTGAGGGCATCCGCTAGGACATTGTCCTTCCCTGGAAGATGAACTGCTATGAGGGAAGTGTTCAGGGAATAGGCCAGAGACCACAACTTCATTGCCTTGGTGCACAAGGCCGAAGACCGAGTCCCCCCCTGTTTGTTGATGTACTACATTGTTGTGGTGTTGTCTTTTCTGACTTGTATCACCTTGTCGTGGACAGATGCAGAAAAAGCTTGAAGAGCTAAAAAGACAGCTCTGAGTTCCAGCAAATTGATGTGGAGCAGAGATTCCTGGGTAGGGGGACCAAACTCCTGAGTGGAAAGGTCGCCCATGTGGCTCCCCAACCCAGAAGGAAGCATCTGTAGTGAGAGTCAAGTCGTGAGAAGGGGAAATGAAGGGACCCCTCGTTTAAATTGCTCTGATCCTGCCACCACTGGAGAGCTAGGATCAAGGTTCGAGTTACTGGGACCAACTTGGAAAGGGGGTCTCTTCTCTGAGACCAAAAGGTTCTCAAGTGAAACTGAATGTCTCTCATCTGAAATCTGGCTCCCTGCACAACAGCTGTGGATGCAGCCATGTGCCCCAGGAGCTGCAGAAAGTGTCTTGCTGGTCAAGAGACCTGCAGAGTGAAGGAAGAGGCCAGAGCCACTAAATTCCTTACCCTTTCTGGGGGAAGAAAGGCTCTGGCTAGCTTTGTGTCCAATTCTGCCCCTATAAAGGTGAGTACCTGGACTGGTTCCAGAACCGACTTTGGTAGGTTTAGCAGAAAACCCAGGAGGTGAGAAGCTGCTGGGTGACCTGCAGGTGAGATTTTACCTGTTCTGGGGACTGGCCTACAATGAGCCAGTCGCTAGATAGGGAAAAACAGCAATCCTCTGCCTCCTTAAGTGGGCCACTGCCACTGCTAGACACTTGTGAATACCTTGGAGCAGAGGTAGGTCAAGGGCATTGCTCTGAACTGGTAATGACCTGAGGGCACCAATCTGAGGTACTTTCGATGGGATCTTCTGATTAGGACATGGAAATAGGCATCTTTGAGGTCCAGGGAGGCTAGCCAGTCCCTGGCCTTAGGGAAGGTAAAATCATTGCCAGAGTTACCATTTTGAACTTTGGTTTCAAAAGATGCTTGTTCAGATATCTGAGATCTAAAATGGGCCGCCATTCTCCTATCTTTTTGGGGTAAGGAAGTATCTGAATACAGACCCCTGCCCTGATGCAGGAGGAACCCTTTCACTGCTCTGAGAGCTAACAGGGATGAGACCTCTGTTTCCAGAGCGAGGGTCTCTGAAGCACTTGCAGTAGAAAAGTCTGCTTCTCAACTTGGGAAACTTTTGAAGCTGAGAACCAGACCCTGGTTTACTACTTCCAGAACCCACTTGTCTGAGGTTAAAGAAGCCCAATTCTGACTGAAGTAAGCCAGCCTGCCCCCACTGGTACAGGAGACTGGCCCTGGGCACCCCATCAGGTGCCTGTTTCGAAGAGCTTTAGGCTGGGGATGGGAGCAGGTCTGTCCACCCTCGCCTGCCCCTGCCTCTGAAGAAGCCCTCTGAGCATAGGCAGAGGAGGCCTGAGTCTGGTAGAAAGGCCTGTGAAAAGGCCTACCCTCACCCCTGGGGCATGCCTTTGAGGAGTGGCTTGCCGCCCTTAGCCTGGGCACTTTTATAAGTAGTCCTATATTCATCCATCTTCTTCATGTAATTCTCTGTCTGCTCTCCAAACAGAGAATTTCCCACCACAGGAAAATCCATAGCCTTAGTCTGGGTATCCTGTGACAAACTAGTACACCTGAGCCAGGCCAACCTACTTAAAAGCTACAGATGTGGCCATGACCCTAGAGGAAACATCATTAACATCCAGCAGCATGAAACTGAACCTTAGAGGCTTCAATGCCATCAGCAGCCACCTGTCCTAGTTCACTAGCCAGCTGGCCATGGGCCTGCTTGGCCAATTGCATAACAGTATCCCATCTAGATTTCTGATACCTAGCTACATAAGCCATATAATTTGCTTGCCTCAGTCCCAGAGAGGCTGCCATATACTGTTTTTTTGCCATGGCATCACTCTTCCTGGAATCCTTGTCAGGAGGATGGGAAGCCAAGGGAATATTAGCTTTATCACAGGCAGTAGCCTGAACTACCCCAACATGACTGCATTGCTGAGAAAGGAATTCTGTATCAGGGCCTGACAATGTATACCTTCTGTCCATCTTTTATCTACAGGAGGCACAGAATTAGGAGCTTTTAAAATTTTAATTGTTTGTTTCCTAAAAGACTTATGTAAAGGAACAGACAATCTCCTAGACTCTGGAATATCCATCATTTCTACAAAATCAGGCTCCTCTTGCTCATCCACAGCCTCTTCTAAAGGAAGCTGGAGGGTTTCAGCAACTTTTTATAAAACATAAAATGAGATGGGGACTCAGGCATAGGGGAGATTCTAAAGGTCTGTCTGGGGAGATGTCCGTTCAGTGGGCACACCCAGACCTTCCCAGCCACATTCATACTGTTCATAATCCTCCTCCCCTCCTCTGGTTCATAAAATTCCTCAATATCATAATCCTGAACCACTGGGACCGGACAAACCGACCTTTACCAGATAGTGGTGGTTCGGACGGACCCTGAGACAGTGACTGGACAATCTGTATGGCTTTTGCTATCTCTGCAGCAGTTGGAGAAGGAATTTTGGACTCCAGACCTGCTGATTTTCTTGTTTTCTTTACTGGAATTGGTTCCTCAGAACCAGCTTTTCTTTGCCCGAGGAAGTCTGGCCCTGGTCAGAGGGCACTCCTCTGGTTCGGTTGGCACCAAACGGGCTGGCCATCCGGTCAGCGGACTTTTGCTTCGCTCCCTGAGCCTGCTCCAATCTTTTCCAGGGTGGCTGCAGGGAAATTCTTACATACCTGGCAGTCTGACTGAGGTGGTCAAACCCAGACAATAAACACATGGTGTGGGTCAGCCTTGGCAAAGACTTCCCCACAAACATCACAGTGTTGAAACCCAGTGGCCCGGGTTTTTCTTTTGGGTTTCTGTGACATAATGCCAGCCTAACCAAAAACTTGCCCTTTAACGGCAGTGCCAGGCAAGACACCTTATCGATTCCTAACCGTGTCACGGGTATTGGAAAAACGTAATAAATCCGTTTTTTAGAACCGATAAGAATCGGAACCGCACTCTAAAATAGTAACTTTTAGTTTTAAATGAGTTTTAAACCCACTGATCGGTTCAAAACCGAACCGATAACTTACAAGTTCCACACAGACAAAACCTTCATTTACTTACGGTTACCACAGATAGAGCTTGAACCGAACGGTTTTATGTTTAAATAAAACTATTCTCGTTAAATCCAACCGAGAAAACACTTTTAAACCGAGAAATGAACCGAGCAGAAGGAGAAATCTCCGGAGCGACTGTTCACTGAGGCGGAGTAAAGAATCTGACAGTTCAAGTTTCAAATGACACAGATAGAGTTGCTCGTGCAAAATTCTATTTTGGAATGGTTTTAACCATTTCACTCCAGGGCAGTTCTAGAGCTGGATCAAACTGCTAATGTCTATAATATAGCAAGACTTCATGTTGTTTGAACACTTATTCCGAGCAGAAACAGCAGCAGGTTGAAATGGACCCGTGGACTCTTGCTTTCAGCAGCAGGCAGGATCAGACTCCAAACTTCAGTAGTAAACAAAACAATAAACTCACTAGCTGTTACAAACTAACACTAAAAGAAAACTTAGTAAAAACTGACCAAACTTAATAGCCCTGCCAAACGTAACAATAAACACTGTAAGAGCAAAAACAAACCCCAAGCAGAAAGTGCTGCTTGCATTAGCCAATCAGGGGCCAACAGAGAAGATGACAGGAGGGCTCTGTTGGTCGCTGAATACATTTGTGATTACAGTTTAATTAAAATTGTTACAGCTATAGCATCTGTGTAAGCACAGAAAGAATTTCACTAAGGACCCCGGATTTGACCTAGACACCTTGTAAAGAGACAGGCTAAAGCTCTCTATGGACAGGTTAAAGGGAAAGTAAATGTTACTCACCCGAGTAACAGGTGTTCTTCTAAAGTATGAGAACAGCCAGTGCAACCTATGAAAGAACAGGCTTCCGAAGTTCCTCACTCAATGCCAAGTTACCCCTCAGTGCCATCCTGTATCTCTAAAGAGAAACCTGTCACTCCTGAAGTCACAGGTAAGGAGGACATGTGTTCACACCCATGTCCACTGGAGGATTTTTTACTCCTGTTCTGCTTTCCTGAGAGGAATGGCAGAAATAGCGGACATTCCCACTATGTATCTTTTTTTCAACTTCCTAAAACTGCTGTTGCCAAAGCACAATATTGTAGGATCTTTTTGCTCATTTTCTTAAGTTTCATGAATGGGAATACGGACTATTTCCATAGAAGTCATTCCCAACGTGCTAATTAAAAAAAATAAATAAATCAAACTCACCCACATCAAAGTCAGTTTCCACATTGAGAATGTTTAATCATTTCTGCCATTCCCCTTTGGAAAGCTGACTAGGGGAGACATTTTCCAGAGAACATGCAGGATAACCAGCCAGCCCAACGTGTGAATGAAGAGATGTCCAAAGTTTCTCTGTCAGTGCCATCAAGTATTTCAGAGAAGGATTATTTTAAAGAGGAGGATCCTATCACTCCTGAAGTCACTGGAGAGAGTTCTTATCCATGTAGTTGAAAGTAAACGTTGACAGTCACTCTGTTTCTGAAACACCACGGAAAGATCTTTCAAACAAGATATTAGGCTTGTCTGTAGGTATAAGGAGCCCGTAATATTTTATTTATTTATTGAGTCTTGGATTACAACACCTTTGAGCAATACAACTCATTTACAAAGGTTCCACATCAGCAGTACAAAAACAAAAAGGCAAACAATAGATAAGTAAATAGTAGATGTCAAGAATATACTTGAAAAAATGTAATACATCAAAAGCAATCAAAATAGCACCGAATGTTGCTCAATATAACAGTAGAGTGGGCTAGTAGAGAGGGCAGCCTGGGAGGCCTTGTCAAAATCTAGGAGAGAAAGTAATGGAGTGTAAGAATAATATATAATAATAAATGGATAATATATAAACCTCTAAATCATCTATAAATGAAATCAAGGCAGCAGCCATTGCATGCAGTCTTAAAACAAAAAGTGATGTCATGATGGGGCAAGCTATAAGTAACATACAGCTTTGCTCCCCAGTGATATTAATTTGTCTCTCAAGAGTTCATTCTCATTCTCAGGTACAATACTGGATGATGTCCCCACATTTAAGTACCTTGGACTATGGCTGGACAAGCATCTAGACTTTGGGGTACACGTTGATGGTATCCACAAAAAACTACTCCCTAAACTCGGTGCTCTGTACAGACACCGCAGCTGCCTGCCACTGCAAGCCAAGAGAGAAATCGTCCAAAAGATGATTCTCCCTGTCCTCTGTTTCGGGGATATAGTCTACTGTTCTGCCTCCAAAATCCACCCTCTCCAGACTGGATGCTCTCTTCAATTTCTATCGCTACGTACTTGGCTGCTCTCCACTTACTCACCACTGTGATCTTTATACCTCACTCTCCTTTTCCTCCCTCAATGCCAGACACCTATCCCACAGTGCTAATTCAGTTGGGAAGTTCTGGCTCGGATCTCTATCTCCATACTTATCCTCCCTCTTATCAATCCCCCCACCCTCCTGCTATACCCTCCATACATCCACACATAGAACCCTTGCCATCCCCCCACGGTGCACTTCATCTGGTTGGCCGCCTTCTCGTACAAGTTCCCTAATATCTGGAATTCCTTCCCACTAGAAATTTGCTCCGCTCATTCCCTATCGCTCCTCCTCCGGAAGCACACTGTTCACTGTTGTAACTGCACCTAACCCCATCTCTGCCTACTTAATTCCCTAACCCCAGCATCCCCCTCTGTATTTCCCCCCTAACTTCTAGGTTACCTTTGGCAGCAGCCACCGTTACCCCATCACCCCTCCTCCCCAACTGACCCCCCCCCTTTCTCTTACCACCGTACTTGCCGGGTCCTGTCCTCTTGCAGGGTTCTCAGCATCCTGAAGGGGTGCAGTTCTCGGCATGCTTCTCTTTTCTCCCTCCCTCCCCTTCCCCTGCCATCTCCTTTCCCCCACGAACACTCCCCTTGTTTATACTGCCATTTTAATAGGCAAACTCAGCATTCAGAAATCCCTGTACTCAGCCTACTACCTCTAGCACTTTTAAGGTATATGTCTTCTAACTGGTCTATACCTTACCTAGTTACCTGTAATACTCTTGTGCTCATGGTATTGCTACCCTGTATGTTATATCTATACGTTACTGTCTGTCCCAGTTCTTTTCATTGTCATGGATTGTAATGAACTGTACTTTGTGTTACACTTATGTATATTAGCCTGGTTACGTTTTTCTTGCTCTCCCTGCTTATGTAACTCCTCCCCCCAGGATGATTCTGGAAACGAGTTGTTTACAGCTCATGTTGTCTTTCCTGGGGAAACCTTTTCAAATAAATAAATAATTAATAAATGGCCACTCCCTTGATTTAATTTACAGACGATTTACATATTTATATCTCAGGACTGCTGGCACCTACAGGTGAGCCTAATAATAATAATAATATCGTTGCAGCAGCAGCTACTAAATTTATTTCTACTGGCGCTCTTCCCTGGAGGCCCAGGGTGCTTTACATAAAGTAAGGGAGCAAATAACATCATAAATAAGACAATACTCTACCTCATGTGAAAAATTTTTCCATGGGATTTCAGAATGTGAGTGATCCAGTGACATCTGCCTCAGCTCAGAGGTTGGGTTTACCATTAATGCAACCTTACAGAGACCTTAAGGTATAAGGCGTGGTCTCCAAAGAGACCTTGAAGCACAAAGCATAGTCTGGGGAAGAGGATGGGATACCAATTAAAGTGCACACCTCTAATATGAGTTGGTGTACACCACTTGAACCACAAATGGTTGAACATGATTTTGCTGACAGGAAACTTACCCAAAGGTTAGAAGGACAATTTTATTGCCATTTTTAAACCAGCCGACCACTCTAAGTGCAAACTGGGAAGTCTTGATTGACGCACTGACAAAAGTATTCAATGAACTTCTCACACAGAATGAACGGACTGAGGTACAAAGTATTACACCTGAGGAATCGACAGGATTTGGGTAGCATTTTGGGGACACAGATAACTGCTTCACAGTGGCATACTTGACAGACAGGTATGTTGGAGTCAAGCAGGCCAAACACTTCATAGTTGTCACAGACGTTTAATATGCTTTTGATTGCATTGATCGAGACACTGTATGGGGAGAAACTTCGCAAATTAGGCAAGGATCCCCATTTACTTCTCCTAATCAAGAAATATCACAGATCAACACGGATAAGCATTAAAGCAGTTTTGAAAAGTGTATGAACGTAGTATTTTCTCAATAAAAGGGGTATGGCAGGACTGTATACTGGCCCCCACTTTTTTTAATCTCTCTGTAAACAAGTTATTGCTTCTTTTGGAAAATTATTCATACCACTCCCTGCAATTCTGGATTAAAGAATTTCCCTCTTACATGCAGACAATCTAGTAATTTTATCACTGACTGTAACTGGTTTACATTGAAAATTAAGTTGACAGAAGCCATCAAACCTTGGGGCAGGGGTGTTCAAATCAAAACTTTTAGGACTTGCCCAGCTATGACTGTAGCTGAATTTTCACTAGCCCCTATTTATTGCAATGAAATTAGCTCTCTTTTTGTACTTGCCCTTAAAGGAAATTGACTTGCCCCAGATAGGGGGCAATATGATTTACACACCCCTGCCTTGGGGAATGATAACAAATATTTCAAAAGTTATGGATTAGAATCACGGCATGTTTACATGACGTCTGAGAAAAGATCAAATAGAGAGCGAAACTTCATATTATTAGGGGTGGTTTTCACAGATAACTTAACATTTTAGGATTTACCAAATGTTTTGGTGGCAACAATCCAAAAGGGACAAAGTGTTTTAATTCAAAAATTAATTTGCAACTTCTCAATGCTGTGAATGTTTGGGCGAGGCGCAATTTAGCCTCAATGGAAATAATACCAAAATAATTTGGTTATTTAAGATGTCAAGGAGGCAGTAAAGACAAAAAAAAACTGCATTTATTTATTTGGTGTTCGGTAACTGGGTAGGTACACTAGGCAACTGAGTGCCTATTTTCAGGAACAACCCACAACAGTACATTGTACGAGAAACAGCAGGTCACAAACACAAGTACATTAAGTCAGCAAGATACAAGTACATTAACTCGAGCAAGATACAAACACGGCTAGCTAATGGTTCCAGGGTGAACTTCTTTTGATATTCCCACTACGTACATTTTTTTCAACTTCCTATAACTGCTGTTGCCAAAGCATAATATTGTAGGATCTTTTTGCTCATTTTCTAAAGTTTCATGAATGGGAATACAGTAAAACCCAGATTATCCAAAAGTCTGGAGAATGTAAAAAAAACGTTCAAATAAGTGGGGTTTTGGTTAAATTACAGACTATGTTATAGTGCATAGTACACAGGCATAGACATGCTTTCTCCATACAGTACAGTTATTAAAACATAGTACTGTTTGCTGCTTCTTACTTGAATTGCTGACTCTTAACGGCTTTTCCCCATTGCTTGGTAGCTGCAGCAGTAAGCACAGACGCAGTTTCTCCATAAAATCTTACCCCATCTTGCGACGTTCAAGTGAACGGCATACTGTACTGCAACTGTGTTCAGGACCAAACTCCTACATTTTCCATTGCGCTTTTTTAAATTTCCCACTCCTGATCCTCAACTGCTGCCACAATGAACAGCTCTGTACAGCCCTTTTGCCACAAGGGAGAGAGCGAGCGAGCAAGCTGAGTTTAGGTACAGTTACATCCCTGTGTGCAAAGTGTAGAGAGTCCAGACTCCCACCTGCATCTGCAGTGCCCTTAGAGGTAACACTGAATCCACACAAACAGATGACCTGATACCTTTTATTGGACCAACCGAGTTGTTACAAAAGAACACAGGTGCTTTTAGGCTTTTGGATTACACAGAATCCTTCGTCAGAAAACAATGGCAGTTGTTTTGGAAGGACATACTTTCTCAATCTTTTGTTACAAGGACCAATGCATTAACAAGTTTTTCTTAGGGGCAAATTTCATTTTATAGATACTTGTTAAAAACTTCCCCACTCCTGACCCCCAACTGCTGCCGCAATGAACGGGTCTGTACAGCCCTTTTTGCTGCAACGGAGAGCAAGTTGAGTGCAGGTGCAATTACATCCCTCTGCCATTTGAGATTCTGTAATATACACACACACACTCACAACCCAACAGTCAGTGCTATGAAAGTATGGGGGACACTAACATGCTAATTCTAACTAGCAGACTGTGCAAATGACTCAAAGTACGGGGGACATGACTCTGTGTCGGATAACAGAGGTTTTTGGTTGTCCAGGGTTTGTTTAAATGGGGTTATATAACTTATATTGTATTGGGGACCTGAGTTCTGCTTGAAACATGGGAGGGGGAGAAGCAGGGGTATTTAAAACATACTGAGGCTCAAAATCAAAAGGGGAAACACAGGTCCAGGTATTATTTTAAATGTCTGACTCTGGACTGGCTAGCAGTTGTAAATAGCCAAGTGACAGTCTCAGAAATAACAGAAGAAGAAATTGCGGTAAGTATGATAACATTTCTTCTTTCTGCACTGGCCCAGTAGTTCACATTTAGAAAGAGGGCGGTGAGAGGTACAGTTTCATTTCCCTTTATAAACTGGCACAAAAGGCTCAAGCCGTGAGCATCAAATTCTGCTTCTTGTTGCAAGCAGCAACCTGGAACATGAAGACTGCTGCAAAACAAAACTTGCCTGGAATAGAACTAATTTGCAGGTGGTTTAAAACTGAGGTTTGGAACAGAAAAACAGTAGCAGGGCAGCCTTTAGTACTTCCTTTTATGGCTGCAGCCTATCACTGCTTTTGTCTATGTTCCAACCCTTGTTTTAAAACTACCTGCAACTAAGGTTTATATGTGCATAAAGTCGCTTCTTAGGACACAGTGCAGTGCTGCTAACAAATTTTGGTGGAAGTAAAAGTGTATGACCTGTCAGGGATTTGTGGCTTAAATTTTGTTTGTCTGTAAGAAACTGGGTGAGAATACATCAAAGGAGGCATCTGGTTTTCTAAGTAGAGTTATGTGCTTTCGTTCTGAGAAATTCAGTGGAGTGTAACTTCACTCTCAAAAAGAGGACGTCTCTAGATATTGATCTGTTAAATGGATGCTATGACTATTTTAATTTTAGTTGCTTAGTATAAAGTGCTCAGACTTAATATATCGCACATAGAGATGCCCAATCACTGAGCCGCACTGCCATGCTGGTGACCTGGTTGGGCAGCTGACCTGGGATGCTGGAGACTGGGTTGCCGACTAGGGTTTCCCACCTGGGAAGGGATGGTGCTGTAGTTCATCTCCACAGCCACCCTTGGTGAGGGGCCAGAGAGATTACTTCTTTACTGGGGCTATGCTGCATACAAGGCAAGGAACAGGCTGCATGCAGTGCCAAAGTGGTGGGTGGATCAGAGGTGACAGCGTCGGCACACTCAGCCCCTGTACCCTGTGCCACTCCTGATCAGACTGTGTCACCAGCAGGGACGCACCTCCCTGATGGCCCCATCACGATAAAAGAAGCTATGGAAGAACAGAGAAGCAGTTAATGGGGATGTCAAGCCAGGCAGGGTGGTCTCCAGCAGGAGCCTGAGGTGGGGTATCCAGCCAAAGCAGGTAACTCCCGTGATGGAAAGACCCTACATATTCAGTATATTTGTATGCTTGTAGTTTTCATTATAGAATTATAATTACGGGTTAGGTTATTTAATAACTGGGCTGCAGTAATTTCAAATGTCACAATAACAGGGTTTTATTATAATACATGGTTGGCCATTACAGCATAGCAGTCCACCAAACCCATTTAAGTAAAGAAAGCACTTTTTCCTTGTGCACTTTTAAGCCATGTCAGCACCCACCGTTTCCTGCAGTCGCACACTACAAAGACTGTGTTCTCAGTACAGAAAGCCTGTAAACAAACAGCTGTCACAAAGTTTGAGAAGCACCATACTAGAAAGTAAAAATTTCTCTTGGTGGACTTATTTTTCTTTTCAGTGTGTGTTTCTCAGTACTCAAGACATTTTCAGTTACATTTTCAGTATGAGTTGATACCCCCGAAAAAGTTGGCAAATGTATGTTTTTTTTTTTTTTCACCGAGACTGTTTTACACAATGTGCAAATGTTTGTGTTCTGCATGTTCATTATTAAAGATAACAGTTGGCTAAGCAGACAAATTCCTCTAACTTTCACAATGCTTCTCCAGCTCCATTTCAGTAAAAAAAAAAAAAAACAGTAGTTACTGTACATGAGAAAAAAGTAGGTGTTGGACATTATTTTTTTTTTTTTACACATCCTTGTTGTATAATACTGTCCCAAACCAGAGGGAAGAAAGGGGTCTTGGACACTGAATTTTTTTTTCACACCTTCATTGTATAGTACTATCCCAAACTACTTGTGGTTTATGTGATTCACACACCACAGGTGTGTAAAACTTCAGACTCGTGGTTTATGAGGTATCGCACACCTTGGGGTTGTACAACTAAAAAAACAAAAAGAAAAAGACATTCCCCAGAAGGTCCAGGTATACTATACTGTTTTTTTATATGATGTTTTTATAATGTGTCTACTGGTTACTTGCTTAAGTTGTAAATTGTGTAGCCTATTCTGGGCATATTCTATTATTCTGTAGCAAGGATTAATTTATGTAGTTGTACATTATTAAGGAGTTTTTCAACCCTACAAGGTTGTAATACTTTTTCATGTTTTTGTGTCGTTACTGTAGCAGTCCGGACCTGCGGCTCAATTTAGCCGCGATTAGAAAAAATATGGTTTTTGCATCAACGTCATGACATTGATCATCCCATGTTTCAACCTACTGCCTGTGCTAATGTCTGACTGTCCTGTAATGAACTTTGCAGAAGTAATAAAACCATCATTCTTAAACCAAGGAATCCTTTATTTGGTGGTAGGAGGACAGAGGTGATTATTAATTTTTGCTTTGCTATTCCCCCACTTCCCTTCTCATTTATGCTTATTTTCTGAGAAACAACTGAGTTTGTATGAATGGCTACTTTTCAAGCCATGTGGAAGAAATGGACCATTAAATTCTGTCAATTTACTTTGCATTGTGTTGCACATTTCCCAGTTTTTGCAGATGATATGGTTTTCATTGGGGGTGGCCTGCACCCCCAACACCCCCCCGTTTCTGTGAGTTCCAATGTTTTATTTATGATGCTGTTTTCATGGGGGAAGGGGGCACCCCCGGCACCACCACCCCCCATTTGTGTTTCTACGAGTACCGATGTTTCATTTATTTAGCACTCCGGATGTGTTTTTAGTGTAGCACACAGATGTTTTAATCGTCTGTATTATTTAATTTTATTTTTAATTTTATTTAGTCGAGTCCCATACATGCAGTACATATATACAGCTATGTCATAGATACAGCACTCCAAAACTCCGTTCACGCAGGAGCATGAGGGAGCACTAGTACTGTAAATCACCTAAGACAAAAATCTGCACAGCGTAGGTCTGGAGTGCTACAGTACCTCCGTTTTTGTTTTTCTATTCAAATATGTTAACCTTGCATCTCCAAGGGGGTCTCCCCTGGCCCAGATGCAATATTGTATAATTTTTTTTGTTTAATGTTTTCTTTGAGTTTTCTTCAAATTGTATGTGATAAAATACAATAAAATCTTCTTACACCAAAAAAACCCTCAATCTATAACGCCCCATACATTATTTTAGATTTAATATCATCAGAAGAGATAATATACCTAATCATAATGCCTTAGTTGCCAAAAGAATATAT
Source organism: Neoceratodus forsteri (assembly GCA_016271365.2). Lineage (NCBI taxonomy): Eukaryota > Metazoa > Chordata > Ceratodontiformes > Ceratodontidae > Neoceratodus > Neoceratodus forsteri. The sequence goes on from CM028129.1 coordinate 1,259,642,701, forward strand.
TCGCTGCTGCAGAGTTTGTTCCCTACCATTCAGCCTTTGCATTTTGCCAGAGGGTGGAGTGGAGTAGAGTTTGACTCATTTTAGCAGTGAACAGGATCAGATAATGTGAAGGATTGATAGTGAGCCAGATTAGATCAAGAATAACTACAAATCAAGAAAAGGTTGATAAATGGAATTGGAACTATTCCTCTTCTGGTTCGGGCTTTGCTGTCATTTGGGTTATTTATAATATTACAACTTGTTAGCATTCTAAGTTGGCTGGGTATCTGAATGTCCTTTACAGATTCCATTAAAAGCAACTCTGTACATCCATATGTAAATTCATAAAATTGATAGTTCATGTAATACAACTTTCTAGAGACTGTGTGTGTGTGTGTGTGTATATATATATATATATATATTTTTTACTTTCTTCAGTTTTCCTTTATAGGGTTAATAAATAAAGGTTTATATGAAAAGTAATTAACTGCCCTCCAATTGACCTCACAGTGCCTTCATTTATGAAATGATGGTGCTTACCAGGGCAACAGAAAGTGATTTCACAAACCGCAGTTGTGAGGTCAAGGGAAAGTAAAGATGATTTTTTTAAAAGACAACATGATATAAATACTACATTACTTGAAAAACTGTAAAGTTAACCATACTTGTTTTAAACCTTTTAATTTAGCAGAGGCCTACATTTGAATTTTTAAATATGGAAAAATTGCACATGCGTAGCAAAAAAAGCTGTGCATGGTAGTGTACCCTTGCACAGCTGCAGACTTTTTTCTAACCTCCGGAATCCCCTCACTTATGGTTTCACTCTATGCATCATTCAGCATAGAAACAGATGCCCCAGAGATAAACCTTAGTTTAAGAATGGAACTTAGAATGGGTGCTTGAAAAACTCTGCAGCCACCTTCTGCCCTGGCAGTTGTCAGATTTGTTTCTCCGCTTGGAGAGAAAGGTCGCCTCAAGTATAGCTCCGCTACAACTATGTCTCCAGTCGGTTTTAGCCCAGTCGACCTTTTCCACATTTTACAGCATCTTGCCAAGTGTTTTTTGCGTGCAGCACAAATATGTTACACCTGTTATTTCCAGGTGAAAATTTAAAAACTGTTGAAAATAGCATTTCCACTAGTATGAGGATTGTTCCCTGCACCTGCGAGTTGCACAAAGGGACTTAGTCCCTTGGCCATACCAGGCCCTTTAAAAAAAAAAATCAGACATGTGCTCTTTAAAGGAGGTGAACACTAAGCTTATTTCAACAGACTTGGAGTAAAGCCAGTGATTTTCTAATATGATACCCAATAGTAACTTAACCGTTTTAAAATGAAACAAGTGAGTTTATAGGAACTCGGCAATATGCAGGCAAACCTCTCAAGTACTGCCATCAACTGCCCCTGAGATTGCATTTAAGAGATGTAATCGTACGGGATGGTGACTAGGTGGTAGTCTTCATAGTACAGAGGTATTACAGTATATAGTAAAAATGTTATGTTCTTGCGTGCAGTTGCTGAGGCAGTTGGCTGTAGCACTTGAGTGGTCTGACTGCATTGTGTTGATTTCTTATTTACAGCCTTTGTTTTTTAAGATGGTAAGTTATGAATGGGAATCATATTCATCATTCATTTGCTTTACTCCAAGTCTGTTGAACTCACCCTAGTTTTCTTCCTATCCTAAAGGTCTTCATCGAGGAATATCTCCTCCATCGGGCCACACCTTTGGAAATACAGGCCGTCAGGACCACTTGTAAACTTTTTGCTAGCTGGGAGCCACCCACAAGGACGTGCAGCATTGGCGCCTATATAATCGTGGGCGGTCCCATTTTGCCCAAGTTCTTCTCCCTCCATTGACCGCTCCATGGACCAGCAGCAAACCACCACCTACACCTCTGCTGCTGCCTTCAAGGGTGCAGGTGGGGGAAGGATCTCCCTTCATCTTTCAAAGTAGATGGAGATCATGACAGATAAATGGTTCCTGGAAACAGTAGAAAAAGGGCATGCTCTGGAGTTGCTGTCCACCCTCCTGTACAACTTCAGACTCATTGTCATTATCCTCAGAGTCCGCTTGTCCATTCTGCTAGAGGAGGCTGAGTCGCTTACACACAAGTGGGCTATCGAATGCATTCTTCACCAAGAAAGAAACTGAGGCTTCTGTTCCAGATATTTCCCGGTTCCCAAGTAGACAGGAGATCTGTGACTTGTACTGGACCTGAGAGACCAAAACCTGTACACTGAATAAAGAAAAGTTTGGATAATGTCTCTTCAGGTTTTCATCCCTCTGCTGCAAAAGGGGGATTGGTTCTGTGCCCTGGACACGAAGAACACATACCATCATATAAAAATTTGCAAACGCCACAAGCATTACCACCACGTTATGCTGGAGGGCAGCCATTATCAGTTCCAAGTCTTGTCCTTTGGCTTATCCTTGGCACAGTGGATACTCGCCAAATGCTTAGCGGTTTTAGCAGTCACCCTCCAAAAGGAAGGGCATTGTGTTTTTCTGTATCTGGACATCTGGCTCATGAAGGCCCTGTCTAGGGAAGGGATTCTGAACACATTGTCCAGAACAAGAAAATTGTTTGAGGAACTGGGTGTCACAGTGACCATACTAAAATCCGTACTTGTTCCTTGCCAGCGCCTCCTATATACTGGTGTGGTGCTGGACATGGTGGTGGGCAGTACCATCCTGCCTGCAGACAAGGTGGAGGCTCTTGTTATCCAGGCTCAGCTGATACACAGAAGTAATTATGTGTCAATTTGGACACTACTGCATCTGTTGGGGCTGATGGCTGCAACCGTTATAATGGTTCACTTTTCCTGTCTCTGTGTGCGCATTCCAAATTGGACTCCGAGCAGAATGGGATCAGCTGATGGCCAAGCTAGAACATATGGCCCTCGTCATCTTCCCTCTTCACCATGCTCTAGCATGGTTGATGGACTGTCAGAACCTGTTACAGTACTTAATTTTCCCTGACTCCTGTGTAGATCCACATAGTGGATGCTTCGGCATCCAGTTGTGGTGCCCATCTGTGGTCCCACCAGACCCGAGTGTCATGGACTGATCTGGAGTCCAGTCTTCATATCAATATTCTGGAGATGAGGGCTGTTCGGCTTGGTCTCTAGGATTTCCAGGAGCATCTCAGCTGTGATCCCCTGCTGATTCGGACAGACAGTATTAGTGTTATGCATTACATAAACAAACAAGTGGGCACTCGCTCTTATCCACTCTGCAAAGAAGCATTGACAGTGTGGTATTGGGGCATGTCAGCAGTTTTTCTCCCAGGTGTCCAAAACGTCTTGCCAGACAGATTAAGCTGATCTCAGTCCCTGGTATCCTAATGGGAACTGCTGACCTCCATGCTAAACAGCCTCTTCCAGAATCGGCCCTTTTTTACTGTCCCCACATAACACAAAACTTATAAATCAATCATCTTTATTTTACCAAGTGGACCTGGGATGGTCAGCAAGACAGTGCATAAAATACATATTCAATCAATCAATCAAAATCTTTATTTGTCCAGGCGAATAACATTGAGCAGAGCTCTTTTACAAGATGGACCTGGTTAGAACAGGGTCGGGTAACATTCATCAAAAAAACATATAAATACATGTAAATAAGTACATAAACACAAACACAATGGTGCAGTAATAGGGGAGTCAAATGATAAAAGGAAGACAAGGCAAGCCATAACAGAGGAGGATTCAAATACAAGGGGGCAGGTCCACCATTGAACCATGCAACTGTATATAAATACAGGTTACTCACCTGTAACAGGAGTTCTAGGAATGGTATTTGTTGTTCATCCACACTGTCTGGCAGGTTTCTTGCCGCTTTAAATCTTGCCGGAAGGTCTTCAAGCTGGCTCCTCCCACCCACTCGGGTGGTAAAACTCTCGGCTCCACCCCATGACGCCAGATCTAGCCCGCTGGAAGCCAGGTTGTGTGTCAAAGCCGGGGAGGTCGGGTAGGTCGTGTGGATGAACAACATATACCATTCCTAGAACTCCTGTTAAAGGTGAGTAACCTGTATTTCTAGGGACATGGATATGTTGTTCATCCACACTGTCTGGCAGACTCCTAGCAGTTCTCCAGGAGGAGGGAGGCAAGGCGCACACCCCCTACTTAGGGAATAAAGACTGGAGAACCGAGGCCCCAAAACCAGCATCCCGGCGTGACTCAAGGTCGATGTGGTAGTGGGTAATATAGGTATGTGCCGACTTCCAGGTAGCAGCCCTGCAGATATCCTGGATAGGGACATCCCTGGAAGCAGCTACCGATGCAGCAGTATGGTGGGTAAACTGAGCTCTTATCCCTCTGGGAGGCTCCATGCCCGCCAACCTATAGCAGAGATCTATGCAGGAGGTGACCCACCTGCTTATCATCCGCTTGGCTGCAGGTCTGCCAGGTGCGGCTTCAGCGTAGGTGACAAACAGCTGGCGAACCTCTCCCCGAACTGCAGCAGTCCGCTCCTTAAAGTGAGCGAGCGCTCTGCTAGGGTCCAAATATGGAGCCTATATTCGGCCTCCGAGGTGTGATTGGGGTAGAACACCGGCAGAGTCAACACCTGGTTAAGGTGAAACTCCGACACCACCTTCGGAAGGAACTTTGGGTGGGGGCGCAGGACAACCTTGTCCCTGTGGAAGACCAGATAAGGAGACTCGATGGAAAGCGCCTGGAGCTCTCCCATCCTTCTGGTTGACATGATAGCCACCAAGAAGGTGGTCTTCCACAACAGGTGGGAGATATTGCACCTGTGCATTGGTTCGAATGGCTTGCCCATGAGCTTGGCCAATACCAGCAGTAGATCCCACGGAGGTGGAGGTTCTCGCACTGGAGGGGAAATGTGATCAAGGCCTTTGAAAAAGCGCCAGACCGCCTTCTCCTGCGCCACCGACTGCTTTCCGGCCCGCGCCCGGTAAGCAGAGATGGCTGCCAGGTGCACCTTAAGGGTCGTCGACCGAAGCCCTTGCTGAGAAAAAAGGACCACAGGTAGTCCAGAATGCTTGCCAAGGAACAGGAGGAAGGGTCCAGGCCCTTTCCCTGACACCAAATGGAGAATCTCTTCCATTTGAAGGCATAGCATTTTCTGGTCAACTCCTTACGGGACGCTTCAACGACGCTGAGGACCTCGTTGGAAAGACCCAGGCCTGGAACTCTAGCCGCTCAGGAACCAGGCCGTCAGGTGCAGGGATTGGAGGTCCGAATGGAATACCTTCCCCTGATGACTGAGATCAGGTCTGGGCGGGCTAGAGCTGAGACTGAGGAGATCTGGATACCAGAACTGGCGGGGCCAGTCTGGGGCTACCAGAATCACCTGCGCCTTGTCCCTCCTCGCCTTGAGAAGCACCTTGTGGATCAAGGGAAATGGGGGAAAGGCATAGAAGAGGTCTGTGGTCCACGGCCTCGAGAAGGCATCCCCCTGCAGCGAGCCCTGCTGAGGGGGCCGGGCATGAAAGTCTCAGCTTCGCATTCTCCCTGGAGGCAAAGAGATCCACCTGAGGCGTGCCCCAGTGGGAGAAGAGATCTTGTACTACCTCCGGCAGGAGAGACCACTCGTGAGACGCAGCCCCTATGCGGCTTAGGGCATCGGCCAGGGTGTTGGAGGCTCCTGCCACGTGAATGGCTAGGAGATCCGCCTCCAGGCTGCGCACGAGACCATATGCGGAGAGCTTCCTTGCATAACAGCATGGAGCGCATCCCGCCCTGGCGGTTTAGGTAGTACATGGTAGTGGTATTGTCCGTTTGGACCTGAACCACTTGACCCCGTAGAAATGGAGCGAAGGCGGTGAGGGCTAGGCGGACCACTCGGAGCTCCAACAGGTTGATATGGTATCGGGACTCCCGAGGGGACCAGAGGCCGTGCGCTCTGTGCTTCCCCAGATGGGCACCCCAACCCATCAGATGCACGTCGGTCGATAGAGAGACCATCGGCTCGGGGCAGACGAATGGGATGCCCTCCTGCAGATGTGCCAGAACGGTCCACCACTGGAGAGTGTTCCACATTTCCTGGGTCACTGTCACCAACTGATCCAATGGATCGTAGCGTTATGACCACTGGCTGGCCAGTCCCCACTGAAGGGGACGCATGTACCAACAGACCACGCTGGTACAGGCCGCCATGATGCCCAGAAGGCGCAGGAGTCCCGGGCAGGGCGCAATTGCCCAACCAGATATGATTGGGCAAGGAGGAAGAACCTCGGCCCTGTCCGCCGGGAGCCGAGCTCTGGCTCGAACAGAGTCGAGCTCTGCCCTGATGAAGTGTACCACCTGCTTCGGCACGAGTTCCGACTTGGCCTCGTTGATGAGGAGGCCAATCTGAGAGCAAACCTGGAGGGCCAGATCTCTGGACCGCTCCACCTCCGCTCTGGAGGGGGCTGCAAACAGCCAGTCAACCAGGTAGGGGTACACCCGGACCCTTCGGCGCTGCAGGAATGCTGTCACCACTGCCATGCATTTGGTGAAGACCCTGGGAGCTAGAGAGAGGCCGAAGGGCATGGCCCAGTACTCGTAAAGAGATCCCTCTGCTCTGAAGCAGAGGAATCTCTGATGAGACGGACGGATCGGGACGAGAAGAACGCATCCTGGAGGTCCAGGGAACAAAACCACACACCTAGTTCCAAGGATGGGATTATCTGAGCCAGAGTGACCATCCTGAAGGTCCGAGACCTTAGGAACCTGTTCAGGTCGTGCAGATCGAGAATGGGGCGCCAGCCCCCCGTCCGTTTTGGGACCAGGAAATACCTGGACACAAACCCCGGGTCTGGAGGAGGATCCGTCACCTTCCTGATCACCTGCTTCTCGAGGAGCAGGGCAATATCGGCTCGGCGGGCCAACAGCGAGGCTTCGGACTCCGTGGCCCCCCGGGGGGGGCGACGGCTCAAAAAGGAGGGGTCTGCTCGAATTCCAGAGGCAGGCCCTTTCCTACCACCTCCAACACCCAACGGTCCGTGGTGATAGCGGACCAGGCGGAAAGGAAGTGGCGGAGCCGTCCCCCCACGGGGGGAACAAAGGGAACGGTGACGAGGTTGGGGGCGACACCCCTCAACCAGTCACTGGGCAGGCTTGGAGGAGGGACTGGCCGAGGGACCTCCTGGGCCTTTATCTCCTTGCTTCCCACTGAAGGAAGCCGCTGGCTTGGGTTTGGGATGCCAAGTGCAAGCCTGCTGGCCCTTGTGCTGGTGCTGTTGGGCTGGTCGTGCTGCAGGGGCCGAAGGACGAAAGGACCTACGCTGTTGTTGCCGGCGGCCTTTGTCCCTCTGGGCGGAGGTGACCGAGTCCAGAGTGGCGTTGGACTTTTCGATCCGCTGAAGGTGTCCCTCCACTCCGGGGCCGAAGAGGTCAGTCCCCGAGAAGGGGACGTCCGCCAACTTGAGCTGGGTATCCGCCATGAAGGTGAATATCCTCAGCCACGCCCTGCGGTGCATGGCCACCGCGGCCGCTACTGACCTGGCACAGGAATCACCTATGTCCAGAGCAGTCTGAAACTGCTGCTTAGCCACCGCCCTACCCTGGTCCACAGGTCGGCCGGGAGATGAGGGATCACCTCATCCAGGGAGCCCATGAGGGCATGAGAGAAGTGTGCCATCAGCACGGCCGAGCTGGCCTGTCGGAGGCCGAGGGAGGACGCAGTGTACACCTCGCGCCCGGCATAGTCCAGCCTTTTGGACTCTTAGTCGGGGGGCCTATCCACGTCCCGAGCGTTTCCGGAACACCGGAAGATGCTATCGGTGACTAACCCCTCGGCAGAGGGGTGCTCCGAGAAACCGGGCAAAGAGCCCGTAGGGACCGCATACTTCCTGGCCATCCTGGCCGAGGGCGCAGGACAGGAAGCAGGCCGCTGCCAAAGCTCCAAGGCTGGGCCGACAATGGCCTCAACCACGGGAAGGCCTCCGTGGGTGAATCCCTCGGTCTAGTATCTCCGTCAGGATAGCTTGCACGCTTGGACATGGGCTCGAGCTGCATCCCGGTAGACTCCGAGATGACGCCGGAGAAGACCCTATGAAGGACGATGGGCTATCATCCAGAGACTGGCCCCCGGAGGACTCCAGGCCGACCCGCCTGGGGAACAGGGAGGAGTCGTCATCGGACTCCGAAGAGTCTGCGAAGAGCTGCCTTGGGCCTGAGCCACCCTCCACCTGCCGAGGACGGTCGGGAGTGATGGTGACCGACAACCTGTGGGGCAGGCCGTGACCCGACCGAGGTTCCACCATAATCGGTGGGGCAGCTAGATTTGGCTGAACAACCGGCCCAGAAATGGGCATCTCGACTGCGGCGAGCGGTTGCTTCGGCCGTTCGGGCGACAGCCACTTGATGGCTGGGGGATGAATGAGAGTCGACTTACTCCCGGACAACAGTAACTGCTGCCACAAAAGCTCCTCGTAATGCCGATGCAGTCTGCGTCGAAGCCTCTCCTCATCTGAGGAGGAGGACGAGGAGGAGCGGTGTCGCCACTTACTTCGGTGCCGAGACCGACGATGTCAGCGGGAGCAGCTTGACCGAGATGAAGTCCGAAACCGAGGGCGGGCCTGGGAAGGGAAGGGGGACACCCGCTCTTCCCTCGGCTCGGACACTTTAACCGGGGACTGCCACCTCGAAGGTGCAGGCAGATCCTTGGTCTCCACCGGGGAAACCGGCGAAGAGGGGTTGTCGGCTCTACCAGTCGACCGACGGGTCGAGGAATATCTCGACTGCGTCGAAAGGGTGTCTCGGCAGGCTGGCCTGACGGGGATGCCGTGAAGCCAGCAGCCGCAACCTTGACCAAAGTCGACGGTCGGCTGTCCGGGGAAGGAGACCTCTCCCACTCCCACGAACGCCGACGATGGGACTTACCTTTCGACTCCCTCTTCTTGGGCTGAAAGGAATGTCCCGATGGCCCCTCTCCCTTCATGGAAAGGGACTGGCGAAGCTCCTTGAACGAAGCCGAATAAGAGGAACTCAGAGAGAGCGGGATAAACGCCGTGACCGAGGAGGAGGAAGATGCGGCCTGAGCCGCCTCCTCCTCGAGGGCGATCATGTGCTCGAGCTGCTCAGCCGAGCCAGCCGCAGACACCGCCAACGAGCCTCTTGGATTTTACCAGCGGTAACAACACTTCCTCAGGCCTGAGCTTCAATTGGGCAGCTGACCCTCCAGGATGTTGGCCTAAAGGAGCGCACAACTCGCAGACCTGCGGGTCATGGTCTAGGCCGAGGCAGTAGACACACGTGGAGTGCGGATCCGTCCTGGACATCTTCTGCCCGCCAGGGCGCCTCCGAAAGCCGGGAATCAATTTGTCCATTGCAGCCGTGAGGGACAAGAAGATCGAAGTTTAGAAAACTTCAAAACTAGTTTTGGACGAACCGAAGAGTTAGGATCCAGTCTAAAATGCAGAGCGCTAAGGAGGGAACCTGAGCTTCCAAGCGGTAAGGAAGATCTGGCATCATGGGGCGGAGCCTAGAGTTTTACCACCCGGGTGGGTGGGAGGAGCCAGCTTGAAGACCTTCCGGCAAGATTTAAAGCGGCATGGAACCTGCCAGACAGTGTGGATGAACAACATATCCATGTCCCTAGAAACCATGTTCTCTGTGTAGAAGTACCAGTTAGTTCATTTACCAGGGGTAGTCACTAGTACTAGCCATGAAAATGGCTTGGAGAACCACCAACTAATGGCAGATGGGGTACCAGGAGGGTATGTAATATGTAAGCGAAGGATAAACATTGTGAGAAGTGAAGTCCCAAGGATAGGTTGGTAGAACTGATGCGGTGGTGGGGGCCTACGGGGAGAGGGAAAGGGGAGTTAGGACTTTTATAGCATGATTGCGTGTAGACTGTGGATGAGTGCAGTATAGAGTTGTGAAAAGAAGGCTGGAGAAAGTGGGAAGATAGACCAGTATCAAAGGGAGGAGAGAGGCATCAAGGTGTTACATGAAAGCATGATGACAGACCAGGGCCAAGGAGGAGACAAGCACTAGAAGTAATTCGTTCATGGTTAAATGGTACAGGTTAGTATGATGATATTACATAACGGGAAAAGAGAAAGAAAAGAAAAGAACTTAGCTGAATAACAGTAAGTAAGTACAGTGGTCATCAACATCTTTTTGATCTGGACAGTTTCATAGATTGATACAAGTTCAGAAGGTACATGCCCATTTATGAACTCGCCACCAGCTAAATTAGCAGTGGAAGGAAAATTTCTTGTCACCCATATATTTATCAAGGTTTCTCTTAAACTGTTCTATGTTTTCACTGTTTATAATATTACTAGGCAATGTATTCCAGATTGGAGGAATTCTCTGTAAAAAATCTAGATCGTTTATTGGTTTTACATAAGGATGATTTTAGTTTTGAATTGTGGGATCTAGTGGGATTACTTATTAAAAACTTTTCCAATCCTAGTGTGTTTAACAAGTAATCGTTATTGTATGCACTGTAAGTATAGATTAAGTCACCTCTTAGTATTCTGTATTTCAAAGAGTAAAGCTCTAAAGATTTTAATCTAGAACCATAATCAAGTTTGGACATATTAACAATCCTTTTAGTTATTCTTCGTTGAACTCTTTCTGTCATGTTTAAATAGCCAATGGAAGTTGGAGCACAAAATGATAAATTTACAAGAGTATACAAGGCAACAGTTAAGGACAACATAACATAATATTCATCTGTGACAAAAAAGGGAATAAGGAGGGTTAGGAATTACAGAGATAGAGGGGAGCAGGGGGGAGTGACCAGGGCTGGCAGGAAGGGGAGGTGGGGCAAAAGCTGTGGCAGGGGATGGAAAAAGGAAGGGGAACCTCAAAAGGACTCTTTACAGAAGAGGAGTGGGAGCTACAGTGAGGGATGTCCCTTCTTCGCGGAGCTTTCAAGGTTCAAGACGGAACGCGCTTAAGACTGGCAATCACATGATTCAGAAAGTTTACACTGGATCAAAGCCTTAAATAAGGTCATGCTTACTGGTGATGCGAGTTTTAGGGTTTTTTGAATATTGTTCCAAATTACAGAAAGAACATGACTTATGCTTTTTGCTCACTCCAGGGCCAGGAGTTTTTTTGGCGAGACGAGTTGCCCCTTCTCCTGGAAAGAGAGATTCCTTTACTCTTTCCTCCAAACCCTCACGTACAGAAGGTTCTACTCAAGAGATGGGCACAGCATGTCACTATAATACTGGCGGCTCCCTTCTAGCCTCACCAGGTTATATTTCCACATCTGTAGTATCTGGCAGTGGAATCTCCTGTTCAGGTCCCCCTTTGTCAGAGTCTACTTTCACAGGATCAGGGGTCCCTAGTCCATTTGGATCTGTGGTCCCTGCATTTGCATGGGTGGCTCTGGGAGACACAGCCACTGCCATTTTGAGGTCCCCCCTGGAGGCTGATGTCTTACTTGTGGCTAGAAGACCTTCTACTAGACATACTGTACCTACTCTCTGAAGTGGAAGTGCCTTTCCATATCGTGTGCTTCCCATTCAGTTTTTTTTGTTGTGCAATAAGATTTTATTCACATTTTTAAACTTGAAAATCATCAAACAGGACCAACATACTATACGTTCAGTATTACACAAAATACAGACAACAGGAACAATAAATACAGAAATAATCCATTGGTGTGTACGTTTCCAACCATAACAATGAAAATTTTCAGTTCTCAGATTAAAAAAAAAAAAAGAAAACTAATCCTTGTGTCCTGTTAGTGTTAATATTGTACTGGACTACCTTCTGTCTGTCTGACTCTGGTCTCCAGTACTCGTCCATTAAGGTACACTTGGCTGCCACCTCAGTTTTCCAAGTCCGTACGGATGGGCATACAAAGGCACAACTAGACGTGTCCTGTACATTTCTAAAGGGTATTCTGCACATTCGTCCCCCACTTTGTAAACTGTTTATGCCTTGGGACTTCATGTCATTCTGGAAAAATTTATTTTGGCTCCATTTGAGCTTGTTGCAACATGTGAAATGTGTCTCCTTTCACAGAAACTGCTGTTTTTAGTTGCCACTACTGCTGCTCGTAGGATTTCTGAGGGCTGATGTATGAGCCTCCTTATTTGATTTTCCATAAGGACAGGGTGTCTTTGCGAACCAGTCTTCATTTTCTACCTGAGGTGAGCTCTGATTTTACAGTGAATCCGACCATACATTTTCCTGTGTATTATCCCGAGCAAGAACAGAACCTCCAGTTCAGCCAGCCTCAAAAAGATACAGAAAAAAACTGATTAAGGGGAGAGGGCAGTTCTGATCAGGGCCAACTACGCAAAAAGTCAGATTGGAAAAACAGCCCACTCACCACACAATATAACAGAAAAATATTTATTGCAATCAGAGTAAAAACCAGTAATTACTCCACTGTTACGGAGAAAAGTTCTCCTTCAGGGACATCTGGAAATTAACTATAAAATTTCTAAATTATATTATCAAATTCTAAATTAAGTATACCATCTATACTGCTAAAATAGGTGAAAAGTAAATATATAATGTACGCACTTGCGTTACAAATTAAAAAGTACTGTTTATTTAAAGATGATTTTTTCACATTTATAGATCTGCACAGAGAACACACATCAATACATGAATTCATTATCCTTCTCACTATGCATACAAGTAGCACCTGGAATAAATATTTAATATATGTAGGCACCTTTGGTTTCATTTGAATTCAGCCAGTAAATATATATACATTCACTCAAGTATTTAAATACACTCCTAAAAATAAGAGGCAAATATTTAAGCTTCATCCTTCTGTATAGTCTATAAATGTAACATTAATAAAAATAAAATACTTGTAACCATGGTCAGTGTCTCTATCTATATAGACATTTTTTTAAAACTCATCTTTATTCAGTAAGGAATCAGAATGTGGAGAACAGTAGGTCTTGCAATGCTTGAGAATATAGTATATATCTGCACAACATTCTTTAACAGTGTTTACACCTAGTGCTACCTAGGAGAAAAATACATGCTTTGGAAAGTTTTGCCCCTCCCATCTAGTAATTCGCATTGTGATTAACCACCCTCCATACCAGTTACATCTTCAGGTAGATGTTTGTTAATTCATTCCGAAATCTCTATATTAACTGCATGCTGTTTTTTAATTAAGTCACGACACTTTGCTTTCAAGTTGACATAGTAATGCCTTTTTAATTTGGATTTCAAATAAAAATAACTTAAATCACCCTTAATGCTTCCTAGTTTTCTTTTAAATACTTCTCGTAGTTTAATTAGTCGAGCTAAACAACACTCATTTGTGCTGTGGTTAATAATGCTCCATGTGATATCAGTAAAACTTTCATTTGCTTATTTTAAACTTCTGACTGGTATGTTTCCCACTGCTTGAATCAAAAACTTGCCGGTGTAATGTTTTTCTGTGGACAGCTTCTATATTTCTATATGTAAAAATGAGAGACGCACTTTGTAATCTTCAAAAAGTATTGAGTTGCAAGATAAAATGGAGCTCTGCTCGGTAACTGATCAGTTTGTTCTTTAGCGTGGCCCCCTCTATACTGTAATAGGAAGGTAAAAGCACTGTAGTAAAGCACACCCATCTGCAGTCAGAGCGCATCTGAAAACAGGCGTCATGTGGCAAACACCCACTCAGACGTCACAGATGATGTCAGGCGTGCGCTTTCAGGCACAACTGTGCTCTGGGGAGAGGGGCTTCCTCATGTAGTGGTACCCAGTGTAGAAAATTAGGAAAAAAACAGGTGTTCACATATACTGAATCGAGGAAGAAACATGTTTTCCAGCACTACACAGTAATTTAAAAACTTTCTGGACCAACATATGATTCCCAAATAAAATAAAAATTGCTGGATACAAAAAGAGAGAGAGTTCTTTAAAGGGTATTTAAGCAGACCAAACTAGTGTTTGCAAATAAAGAGTTCTAGTCTAAAATAAGATTCACTGTTCCAGACCAGATATGGCATCCTAGCAACTGCCAGATACAGTTCAAGTCCCACCATCATATCCAGGGTGATAGATGAAACTCGGAAGGGACAGACGTTAAAATTATTAAAGGAAAAAAGGAGGCAAAGTAGAGCACTAAACAGTAAAACACACACATAAAAAAAAACATACACTTATGCTCCTATGAAGCAATAGAAGTTACGTAAGAACTTACCTTAACAGTAGATTTTCGAGAGAGGCTCTTGCAGTACGTAATTACTCAGAGGACTGCGCCCCCTGGCATCTAGACCACACAGAAATGTTTGCTAGCAGTGTTTGACGGGGGACTGTCCACCAGACATCACGTGGCTGACATCAGCGTGACACTACATAGTGGGCGGTCCCCACATCTGCCCTCCAGTTCTCCCGACGAAGACCACCATGGGTCATGACAGGAGAAAAGAAAGAGGCTCCTGGATCCAAAAAATGGCTATCTGGAAAGAGCATGAATAAGAAAACAAAGGGGGAAGGTGGATGGAAAAAGGTTACCTACTGCAACAGCCTCTCTCGAAGATCTACTGTTACAGTAAGTTGTTACGTAACTTACTTCAAGAGGGCTCTTGCAGTAGGTAATTACTTGTAGGACCGAGTCCCAAGCAGTAAAAAGAGTCCAAGGGACAAGAAAACCACACAGGAGGCTGGAACATAATCCCAGTAAGAAAACACCAGGAAATCGGGACAGGAGTCCCTGAAGGACTGCTAGTCCAAAACCGGCCTTATGCCGCAAGGCAATGTCCAAACTGTAGTGTTTCGTGAAAGTGTGGACTGAACTACAAGTAGTTGCTGCACAAATGTCAGCAGCCGATACATTTCTGAAACAGGCTGTGGAAGCAGCCATTCCCCTGGTAGAATGTCCTTTAACCTGACCTAGAAGGACTTTACCATACTTCTGATAACAGAAAGTAATGCAGTTTGCCAGCCATTTTGAAAGGCATTGTTTGGAAACTGCTGCACCCTCCCTTTTTGGTGCGAAAGAAACAAAAAGCTGGTCAGTCTTGCAGACATCCTCTGTCCTATTTGTGTAATAACGCAACATTCTGTGAACGTCTAACATATGCAGAATGAACCCCCCCCGGATTAGAATGCTCAGGGTAGTATACCGGCAATTCTAGAGACTGATTAAGGGTAGTCTCCGAAACTACTTTAGGCAGAAACTTAGAGTCTGTGTGCAGAGCCACCCAGTTTCTGTGAAAAATCAAGTAAGGCACCTTACACATCAGGGCCTGGAGCTCTGAAATTTCTATGAGCTGAGGTAACTTCAACTAAAAAGAGCGCTTTCCAGGACAAAAAACACATGTCACAAGAACTTGCCGGTTCGAAGGGAGATGAGGTCAATTTTTCTAAAAGAAAATTAAGGTCCCACGGTGGAGCAGGATTACGCACCGGGGGTTTCAGATGCAAAATATCTTTTAAAAAGATTTTGGAGACCTCGTAACTAGGCCATTGTCTTGCCTCCAACTGGATCATGGTAAGCAGAGACGGCTGCTAGGTGCACCTTCAGTGATGAATAGCTCAAGCCCAGATTCGATAAATGAAGATACTCCATGACTTGGGGAGTGGGGCACGAGAAAGGATCCAGATCTTTTGAGGTGGCCCAAATGGAAAAGCGTTTCCACTTCATGACATAAGTAGTTCTGGTAGACGGCTTTCTCACCTGTACCAAAATCTGAGCCACCCGTGAGGAAACCCCGTACCTGGAAGCAGCTATGACTTGAGGAGCGACGCATGAAAATGAAGGGATTTTAGCCCTGGATATACTAGTTTGTCCACCCCCCCCCGGTCAGGAGATCGTAAGACAGAGGTAGAGGAATCAGAGGTTCCCCCCGATGACTGCTGGAGCAGCGGGAACCATATTTGTCAAGGCCAAATCAAAGCTGTCAATATAATTTGCGCTCCTTCTGACTGAAGCTTGATCAACACTTTCTGTAATATTGGAAAGGGAGGGAACGCATACAGAAATCTCCCTGTCCAAGAAAACGACAGTGCATCTTGCCAGAAAGCACCACGCCCGGGATCAAGGAAGCAAAACTTGGGAAGTTTTGTGTTTGATGGGGCTGCGAAGAGATCCACTTCAGGATGACCCCAGAGGTCAAAGATGTGATCTACAACCTCTGGCTTTAGCTCCCATTCGTGAGTTCTTACCCTGGTGCGACTGAGACTGTCTGCGAGGATGTTCTGCATGCCTGGGAGGTGAACCGCCAGGAGACGAACTCTGTGCAGAATCGCCCAGTTCCAAACCCGCATCAGTTCTCTGCAAACAGGATACAAGCGGGTGCCCCCCTGTTTGCTGATGTACCACACCATGCACATGTCTGTTTGGATCAACAGATTCTCTCCGTAGGAGGATGTGCTGAAAAGCCTGAAGAGCATAAAGCACTGCTCTCATTTCTAGCACATTTATGTGCAGGTGTGCCTCTACAGGTGACCATAGTCCTGAGCTTTGTTTGAATTCCAGGAGTCTGTGGTGCTCCTTTTTAGCATGCTCCCTCTAAACACCTGTGTAAAATCCTTGATGGGATCACAGTGTATAAAAGGAGCCAATTAGATACATTAGCCATTGAGGCATTATTGGAAAGATAGGGACTGAAGCAAGGGTCCTACCTTGACATTGGTGATTTAGCTTACCCAAATTGGAATTCCAGTCTGAAACTAAGAGGACCCACTCCTCACATGGAGCTAAAGGTAAATATAGCCAATGTTGGCAGTTGAAAGTTTAAATATGCTATGCTATGTGTGTGTGGGGGGGGGGGTGCGGGGGGTGCGCTGGTACTTTTGGATTGTTTGTTGTTTGCCACTATCCAGCAGCACCCCTTAGAAGAAATGTGAATTCTAGTGTGTGAAGCAACTTTAAAGGTTTAAGCATGCTATTTTGGATTTGCCTGGCCAAGATGTGTTGGTTGGAGGATACCTGCTTCGTCTGGCTCTCCAGGGTATCTGCCCTGTCCAGGGGGAGAAAGGCCATACCCTGCACTGCGTCCAATACCGTCCCAATAAACTGAAGGCATCGGGAAGGAGCAAGCTGGGACTTGGGGTAACTGACCGTGATACCCAGGCACTCGAAAAGGTGCAGAGTAGCCAGTAAGAAAAGTTCCAACCCCTCCCTCGATGGTGCTGCGAGGAGCCAATCATCGAGGTAGGGAAAGACATAGTGCCCTTGACTCAAGGCCCCTGCCACTACCGCTAGGCATTTGGTAAAAACCAGCGGGGTGGAGGACAGGCCAAAAGGGAGAGCTCTGAATTGGTAATGCTCCCCTTGAAAAGGAAACTTGAGGAATTTGTGATGTGGATGGAATATTGGGATGTGTAAATACGCATTCTTCGTGTTCAGGGCACAAAGCCATTGTCCTTTGGAGAGGAGGGGCAGAAGGATTTGCAGTGTCAGCATCCGAAAACTCTTGTACTCTATGAAGAGGTTGAGGGTACTGAGATCCAGAATCGGGCATAAATCCCGTCTTTTTGGGAACCAGAAAGAAATGGGAGTAGAACCCTGTCCCTTATCTGGTTTGCCGGCACTGGCTCTATTACTTCTTTGCGAAGAAGAGCCGTGATTTCCTCCCTGAGATGGGGGATATGCACCCTTGGTAATGAGGAGACTTCGGAGGACTGTTTGGAGGTTTTCTCTGCATTCGAGAATGTGACCAAGCTTTATTAACTGAAGCACCCAGGCATCTGATGTGATAGACTCCCATTCTCCCAGTTGTCTCACAAATCTTCCGCCCACCTGTTCCTCCAACCGGAGGAGGGAGGGTGGTCAGCAAGTCAGGTGTTTGGGGAGGGTTAGGGAGGCCGCACCTGAAGTTCTCTGTGTTTTGGCATGAGGTGCAGCAGCAGTATTGGGAGCCCTACGTTTAAACTGGCGCTTGGGTCTTTGTTGGTTTTTCGTCTGACGTCTGTTTTGCCAACAGAAAGGATGCTCTTGTTGTTATTTCGGTCTGTACATAGTATGGACGGACCGAAGGGCTGTGCCTTTATCTTGCAGGCTTGTTATAATGTCCTGGGCATCCCGGCCAAAGAGGGCAGAACCTCTGAAAGGTGCATCTTGAATAGCTGACTGAACATCAAGGGCAAGTCCTGATACTCTTAGCCAAGAGTACCGTAATCGCTGTGGTATACCTCTAGCGGAGAGGAATCCACACTGCTCATGAGTGGCCCGCACAGAATGGCGTCCAGCCACCTTGGCTATTTTTAATGTGGAGGCCAAGAAGGATTTTGTATCAGAGTCCAGTAGGGCCTCGACAACTGGCTCGTGCTGTCGGAACAGGGTCTTCTGGTACTCTAACATGTGCGAGACATAGTTCAGAGCACATATGGCTAGAGTAGAAGATACATAGAACTTTCTCCCGAACCGGTCCATTTGTCTGGACTCCTTTTCGGGAGAAGTACTGAGGTGCTTAGGCTTAGCAGATCTATCATGGGTTGTCATAATGACCACAGAGTCTCCCTTAGGATGTACACTAAAGTGGTCCTTGTCCTCAGGGGTCCTGTAAACCCAGTCTGCTTTCTTTGCCATGACCAGGATGGAGGAAGGTCTCTGCCATATGGTCAAGGAAAGGGCACTCGTGGGGTTCCAGCCATTGGGAATGAGAGCCGGACTCGAATCCGGGAAATCAAGATGCTCTCTGCCAACCTTTGTTTTTTGGGATCCAGAGCTTCTGATTTCCATTCTTGGACCTCCGACATGTGCTTGAGGAGGTCCACAAACAAGGGATCTTCGGGTGGTGATTTTGGAGATTCTCTAGTGACTGGTTCCTCATGGGGAGGAATTTCAAAATCAGAATTGGAGGATGAGGAATCTGAGTCTGCATCGGAATCATCCGAATCCTCCAGAGTGTTTTCGGGAAGTGGAGGATCTGGCTCCCTTGTGAGTCTGTCCAACATCAGGGGAGTCGGTGCTGATGGACATCCTGACGTCAAAAGACAAGACGGTGTCGGAGAGGGCGCCCGAGGAGGGGGAGCTGGGCACCTGTGTCCGGGACCACCGGATGCCTGCTGTCTAGTTCTGAAGCCAACTGAGTTTTGATTTCCAACCACCAGGATTTTAAGATTTCCCAAAAATCCATGTGAGGTTGTGGAGGTGGAGTCTGCGAGAATCCAGAGCCAGGATCATGTCCTCCAAAACTAGCAGACTGGTAATGAGGGTAACCTGGTATATGAAAATAGCCAGGGTGGCCTGAATAATAGTATGACAAAAAAGAATCCGGTGTCGGGGCTGACAGAAGATAGCCCGATGGAGGATAGGCAAAGCCTGATGTCAGACCCAAATGAGGGAACCATGATAGCGGCCCTGACGGGTGACATCCCGACAAACAGGCTCGACAGAGGATATGATGGAGGACCAGCGTACGGTAGCCCGAAGGTGGCCCTGACAAGGGTAGCCTGACGGCGCCCCCGACAGGGGGGAAGCTTGATGGCAGCCCAGATGAAGGGATGCCTGACAGTCCAGTAGGCCAATCCAATCCAGAAGGGTGCGGCCCCAAGGGAGGTTCCGAGGGTGGAAGACCTGATGGGAGCCCCAACGGGGGTGGGTAGATAGGAACAGGGTCCAGTACCACTCTGGGCGTCAGAGCTGCTGTGAGGCCAAGTGGCAGCCTTTCGTCAGGAAGATCTGATGGAGGGGGTTCGTCTGTCGGACCCAGCAACAGTGGAGTTGGGTCTGACAGAACAGGAGATGGAGGTTCTCAGTGAAGGGAGCTCGGGGGGGGGGACCCTAGAGCTTTGGCCGGGATGGAGCGAACATCCGGCAGCGTCACGTCAGGGCCTGACAGACATGAAGAGGTCATGAGGTCGTTGAAGGCCCGACAATTGACCTGGGTCATGCAGGAGTCGGGGGGCTGACTCCCGGCTTACTAACCTTGGCCAGGCACTCGTCGTGGGTATCAATGAGTGGCTTATCAGCTGTGCCTGCTGACTTAGAGCCCGGTGTGGAAATGGACCTAAGAGCGGCGGTCATCTCGGACAAATCCGAGGAGACCGCCGTCACCTTAACCAGTGGCGGGGAGGGATGAACCCTGTTCTAAAGGGAGCACAGGTTTGGCCGTGGCACTCACCTTCCCGGAGGAAGAGGGCCTAACCTTTGATGAAGGGCCCAGGGGGTCTTCAAAGGAGGGAAGGACTGCTCCGTGTCCTGATGTTTTTCTTTATCCCTTTTCTTCTTCTTATGTTCCGATGGTGAGGAAGTAGTGCTTTGGAGCTTTTCAGCTCTTTTTCCATTGTTGCCATTTTCTATTTCAGGAGATAGGCATCGAACGATTGCTGGCGCTGTTTCTGCGTGGCCTGGTTTAATCTGGCACAGGCCTCGCACTCCTCGACCTTGTGGTGAGGGCCCAAACAGAAGAGGCAAAGAGAATGCTGGTCCACCGCATGAACCGCACTTGTTTGCATGAGATTCCGATGGAGAACTGGATGACATACAATTTTTAATTTGTAGAAAATAAGAAATAGCGGATACTCATTCAAAAACAAGGAGGCGTTCGAACTGCTGCAATGAGCTTCTGTCGGTTCCGCTGTGCACAGGGTGACGGCGGGGAAGAAATGAAGGGCTGACATGGGGACTGCCCACTATGCAGTGTCACGCTGATGTCAGTCATGTGACGTCTGGTGGGCAGTCCCCCATCAGACACTGCTAACAAAAGTTTCCGTGTGGTCCTGACACCAGAGGCGCAGTTCTACAAGTAATTACATACTGCAAGAGCCCTCTCGAAGTAAGATATATTATTTCTAAAAAAAAAAAAAGAACAAGAGGGAGAAACTTTGGGGGCGGGGGGTGGAGGGGGTTTAAACGGAGGATACCAGAATATTTTTAGAAAATAAAATTCTCTTTCTAAATACAGTAACCTCAGGTAACAGAATACAATGAGGACAAGAGCACCAACACTAACATGATTAAATAATGGGTATCTAGTCTATGGCACCATTTAACTCATATCTGGTATCTTTTGTTTTAAATCTTGCTATATAAAACATATCTCTTAAAAGATGCTTCCTAACACTGGTGGTTTCCAAACACTACGACATCCAGTTTACAGATGAATGCTGGAGAGGTTGTGGTGGGAAGGGAACACAGTTCCATTTTTTTGGGGGGTGGGGTTATCCTGAGGTTCACTTATTTGGGGCAAAAGTCACGGAGGTGATACAAAGTATGCTGGAACTTCTCATACCCCTCACCTTTGAACATTTGATATTAGGCCTCCTCCAAATAGGAGGTTAAAACCTTTTGGTAACAAAATATTTATCTTTTTATTTATTTATTTTATATTTGCTCTTTTAAGGTCCTTCCATTCACCCAACCGGACACTATCTTCCAAGAGCCCTTGGCAGTGCGCACTCCCGTAGCTCCATCCTGGGTAACTCCCCAGAGGTTCCGGAGGACCTACCCCCATCCTGGCTCAGTTTACCCCCAGGCGGGGAGGGAGGGAGACCCCTATATTATCCCCTCCCAGTCTGTATGTCTGCATTGGGTGGTCCGTCTGCCCCCAAAGGAACTCGGGACTGTCGGGTCCCTTCTACAGGTGTCCGGTGTACAGTTTTTTTTCCGCTTTTCTGTTCCGCCCCTCCAGATGTCAGCGTGCAATGGGGGCCAAAGAGGCAGAGCACACTGAGAGGTGCTGCCACCCAGCTCCTGACAGACGCCTTCCCACGCCGCATTTCTGCAGCCCCTGCTGCACCTCCACTGTGGTCACCCAGGTGGCACTAGCAACCCTCCCTCCCGGAGGAGAGCAGCCCCAAGCGCTCAGTCCCCCCACCCCACCCCCAAGCAACTTGAGATCGTTTCCTACCCGGGTCACTGGCGTCGCAAACAGTAGCGCTACCGCTGCGCCGGCAGGCCAGCCCTATTTGTTTTTTTATCTTGATGGCGGCAGCTAGTAAAACTATCACAGAGCACTGACTTTCCAGTGAGCGCCCTCTTCTGGGTCAGTGGTTGCGCAATGTGTTAAAAATCACAAGCATGGAGGCCATCACGGCCCAGTTCAGGCTGCAGCAAGAGAAGTTTAATTCCAGGTGACTACCATTTTTCACATATCAGGAAGAGACTGAACAAATTCCAGTGCTTGAGCAGCTTTTAGGATAACCGTATGTACAGTAATGCCTATTGTTTTACAGCATATCTGGTGGCTTATGCCTCCCTGTTTCGACCAGGACACATCAATGGACAACTCTACGTGAGTTGTTTTAGTTTACCTTTTGTTGTTAATTGCTTTTACTAGAGTTTGCTGTTCCATAGGACACATATATAATATTACAAACAGGTTAGTTGCAACAGATGGGGCTGGAAGATTGCTTGAAGTGATGGCTGGCTACTTCCTGAACTGGTATAACTGGTCTTATATGGAAGAAGCATGACTCTCACCTATAAAAGAGAAAGGACTGGTCAGTGGACTATTCTCACAAATAATAGAGACTGTAAGACACTTCAGAGCTTGCAGTGACTTGATGATCTTTACAACTGTATCAGACCATCTGTGCGCTGTGTAAGCTGACAAATGCTATTTTTGTAAATTTGTCAAGTTTCCAAAAAAATAATCAGAATCTCCTTACTGTAGTCACTTCCCATTTTATCTCTTGTCACTGTTTCTATACCAACAAGAAAAGGGGGGGGTTAAGTAAATTTAGGAGCCGACGGTTTTCTCTGATAAAATGTCTAGCCACTGGTGATGTCACATCTTTCTGTCTGATACAGCTCTTGTACTCCCCGATCCTGATCTTCAGTTGCCCAGCCGTTTTCCTAATGCATATCTTGTCACATGGGCCTTTAAGCCCATGTATGACCTCACTCCATGTGGTAGTTTATAAACTCTTTAATGGTAATCAGTTAATCCCTAGACACACTCCTAAGTTTTTTCAAAAGGTGTGTATTGTGACAATGGGTATAATGCCACAGGACAGCTACCGTTGATGTCATGTTAGATATAAAAGGCCCTTTGTCACGTAGTAATGTATTATGCTCTGCATGCATAAGTCTGTCCCCAAGCACTTACATTTCTTGGGAACCACCATAGGTGGGTTATGAAGTGTCTTATTCCCCAGTTCAGCTGCTTTCTACACTTCCCAGTGCTTAAGTACAATGGGCCTGATTTTCCAGAGGATGACACAAAGCTTGTGTCAAGCCCATTTTTTTGTGCAGCTGCGTCAAACACCTTTGCAGCAACTGCAGCCGATTTTCTGTTCTCCAGCACAGCTGCGACAGTTTCCTCACTTTATGGTAGCTTGCGCCAAATATTTGGCGCAAGCCCCGTAAAAAGGGTCTCGAATGCTGGAAGCTTGACCAGGGGGGAAGCTGGTCTAACTTGTGGTACTTGACGCATGGGAGAGAAAATCCTGACCACCGACTAGGAAAATGCTGCAACCCCGTGCATCGTATGAGCGGTGCACCAGGGGCATGCGGCATTCTCGGGAGGCTTTGAAAATCTGGCACCATGTTTTTTGTAGGGTAGAATACAGCACTGTATGTGGTAGTAAACAAAATCCTGCCTGTTACATTGTCATCCTTCTTTCGTTTCCTCGGTTGCATACTTGACTTCTAGCCATATTCTGAATTTTGTTAACTGAGGTCAGTATTCATCTGTTCCTTGTGTCCCCTTTGTTTAAGGGAAAACTACAACTTCATAGCTTGTAAATCTTTTTTTGTTTCCATGTCAACAGACAGCTCTTTTCCTGTAGCTGTTGGGGACATCTGTGCTTGCTTTCGTCTGGTTTCATTATTCATGCTAATCCCCTGTAAGTATCCTTGGGGTCTCCATTTTATAGTTGTTGAAATCCAATTGACCACTAGAGCTGCAGTAGCATACAAGAATGTGATGTCGTAACACCCATTTATACCATGTATCTCTATGCTGAAAGTACAAATATCCTGAAAAAACTCTCTGGAAACACACAGACAATGCAGTTTAAAAGGAGATTATAGATTGAGGGGGTAACTGTGGCATTTCACACCTTGCTGCAACTTGTGTTCTACTCTAATTAAGCAGACAGACATACTGTGGGGACTAAAGGGTGCTAAAACATCATGTTCTCATATGCTAATACAGTTCTCAGGGACAGTGAGATTTCAACAACCAAAGACCCCCCCCCCCACCACCCAAGGATCGTTACAGGGACTAGCATGACCAGTGAAAATAAACTAAAGCAGTCTGCCCCTCCAAATTATGCAACACAAATTCTTTAGCACGGCTTGATTTGGTGGTCTTCTGCTTGGTTCATACAGTCGCCTGTGGTGGTATGTTATAATGCAGGACTGTCTGGAATCTGGTATGTTCCAGGTTGTCAATTCATTTGTGCACCAGAAAATCCTACATTCCCACCTTCCCATTTTGCAAGCATCAAGTTAACATAAACACTGTAGTAGAACTCTGAACACAGTGTAACAGTTTGAATACAACTACAAGAAACTTTCTGGCTGGGGAAGGCCTATGTAGAACAGGGAGACAAACCCGTGAATTGCCTGCCCTCGCCAGTTTGCGTTGTTATGCCCCGTTTGTAGGTCTCAATCTTTCCTCTCACTAGTAATCGCCAAGCTATGTTACCAGGTGGGAGGGTTAGGCTCCCTATACTGGGCTTAGACTCTGTGTGTCTGCAAAGGTCAATAAATGGATGGGATGGGTAGAGGGTTAAGGGAGAAAAAGGGGGCAGGTAAATTAATGTCAGTACCAACTGCTTTCTATAAAGTCATGGTGTGCTTACAGTGATAGCTTGGTGTTCTTGTTTGGGTTTCAGCAGGTGTGCCAGAACTTTATGACCTTCGTAACCCTACTCAGGCATGTCCTGGGTTCATACACCTTGCTAGCTATTTACAGCTATGTATTTATTCTTCACATGTGCCTCTGTCTCCTTCAGGGTGGGGGGAGGAGACAGCCTTACTGGGATCAGATGCAACAAACATGCAAGACAATTCTCAAACAGCCGCTCCATCTCTCCACAGCTGAAGTGCTGCTAGGAATGGAAATACATAACAATCCAGCAAGATGTAACTCTACACGTTGACTTACTGCGGCACTTATCACAGCTATATGGGTAATACTGCACCACTGGAAGCAGGAGCAGCCCCCCAAATCCAAGAGTGGCCGACTGAATTAGGGAAAACCGCCTGTTATGTAAGGGTACATTTCAATAACCGGAGGAAACGAGATCAATACTGCTCAGTCTGGGGAGGGTACCTAGCTTCACAGTTTTGTCTCATTCCCCAGGGTTACCCATCATGTAATCATTAGAACAATGGTACTGACCCATAGAAATACCTACCCTTTGTAGTCACAGAATAGGCTGACATCATTAATGTCATCTATAGCAACGTGACGCACATTAGAGAAATTCCTAAATGGTATAATCTGTACCCTTAGGGAGAATCTGTTACACATATAAAGTGCATTCATTTGGCAACAGAAATCCGGAGTATAAGAATTCAAGGTCTGTTTAGTTTAAAAAAAAAGGGGGGGATGTTTGAATTCTGGTTTATTAGTCTTTGTATATTTATGTATAATAAGATTATAGTTTACTACTTTATGTAGATTGTTTATATATACATGTTGAAATATATGTCAGTGTTGTAATTCCAGGGGGCTTTTCCCTTACCAGAAGTGTTATTTTTGTTGTGATTCCTATTTTTTTTTTTTTTTTTAATTAGGCTTTTTTTCCCTGTTTTTGTACCTGCACCCTGCCCAGTTGTGTGTGTATGTACAGGCACACGCACATCGCAGCTCCAAGGCACCCTCCCAATGCTCTGCCACCCTCGCCCACCTGTGCTACCCGTTGGACCTCCGCCCGACAGGAGTGGAACTATGGGGGTGAGACAATGAAGATCCTCCCCAGGACAGGAGAGATGCTACTCTGGCTGCTCAATCCTGCTCCTCCCCCAAGCTGACCCCTGACGACCTGTTCCCGTACCAAGGTCGCCGGCGCAGCGCAAGGTGTGACGTCCAGCACCTCAGCCCTCAGTTCCACCAGGCCAGTTCGATTCCTATTGTTCTTTACTGCACATAATAAACAGTTAATTGCAAAACCTAAATAAATAAACAAAAGCAATTACGTATATCCCTAACACCTATACTAGAAGAGTTGCCTGTTGGTACGGTATGGAAACAAATACAATTTACAAGATATGAGGGTGTAGTTTTCCTGTAAATCTCTCTGCCATATCCTGTGTAGTGAATGTGCAATCAACTCTCTACTGCAGCTACGCTTTGCCCTGAGGAACTGACTATATGGAATGGAAGGTATCAAGTTTTTAGGATGCAAACTGGTTGCATGTCAGACAGAATTTCTGTCTGTTGACTTCCTGTGTAATTTGGTTCCATTTTTACCATTTTCCTTATAGACTGTTAAATCTAAAAAAAGGTATTTCTTCCTCACTTTGGTTTTTCACAAAATTAAGGTTATACAGTCCTAGTATTAAGGTATTCATGAAATTGTTCCAATTCCTTATTTGTTCCACCTCATGTGACAATAATGTCATCAATGAAGCATTTCCATAGCAGTACTGGATAATCAGGAAGTGATGATCAAAATTCTGCTTTATGGCTGGAAGCATGCAGCCATAGTTCCAGTTTTCTTATGTGTAAATATTTTTTCTAGTGATCTTTATTTTTTTAGATATTTAAAATTTACTTCAATTGTTGTGGAGCCACAGTAAATATGGCTGGTGCCTAATTTACAGCCAAGCTCCCCCCTCACATCGCATCACGTCTTTTGTTTACTTCTGTGGGACCCTGTGCTGTGCATTTCCACTGTCCCTGTGTAGTACTGCGAGTCGCGGTTGACAGCAGAGGGTTCCAATTCAACATGGCGGGTGGGAGAAATGGAAACAGAAACAAAGATAAATGGAGCAAATTATGGGGTGATAGTGCAGTGAAAACAAGAAAGATTACCAGTTAAGTGCTCAAGAGAGCACAAGGGACACACTGTTGCAAAATATCTAATTTTTTCCTTATCTAGTACTGCTGATTTAATGTCTTATCTCTAAAAAGATGGTCTTGTGTATGTATATATCTCCACACAAAACTGTCCATGTGAATATTACCATAAAATGGGGCCGTACTAGACCCTATCGCTGTACCTTTGATTTGCTGCTAATGTTGGTTTTTAAACTTAAACTGATTCTGTGATAACACTACCTCTGCTAACTTTATTAGAAAATAGTTTGGAGGTTTCGTGTCCTGATGTTCACGGTTTAGCATCTCTTCTAATGCCTCACATCACTTGTCATAGGGGATGGATGTATAGGAGTCCCTTATGTCCCAAAGTTACTAGAAAACAAGATTGTAAACCTCTATCACTCTTGTTTAAATCATCCCAAAATGTTGATAATATGAGTACTGCACCTTAAATAAGATGTAGTACTTTCCATGATAGGCCTAATGTTACGGTCCACAAACACCAAGAGGGGTTCCAGAACTGAATTAATTCCCAAAACTATAGGTCTACCTGGGGGTTTCACTGTATGTTTATGAAGTTTTGGTAACATATAGAAAAATAGGCATAGATGGTGCCCTCTTATAAAGTGCCTCCTTCTCGCATTCAGTGATCCATTTGTGTTCATGTGCCCTTTCTAAAATCCCCATTACTACATCCTGTACTGGTTTTGCTGAGTCAGTTGGAATACGTAAATAGTTTGTAGTGTCCCTGTTGTTCATAATTCTGAGCAACTGTAGCCACTTCCTTATCAGTGTTTCTGATGACAATTTTATGGTCATTTTCTAAATTTCCAAATGTTCCATATTCCCCAGCTGTGAGGTTAAATTTCTCAATGTCCTTTTTAACCAATGACAAATTATGTATCAATCATAGAAGGTGTAATGATGGGTGGAGCAAAAGTTAATTTCAGTATCAGTTTTTTAACTTAATTTTTTTTTCTTTTCCCTGTTTTCAGTATTAATACTGTCCTGCTCTGGAAGTGAGTCAAAGAAAAACCTGAGCCTATTTTTTCTATAAGAAAAAAAAACAAACATCTAGACTCAACTTCAATTCAAATTAGTTTACTCTTTCGTGGGGACAAAAAAGATAACGCCTTTGAAAGAATGTTTTCTTCTGTATCAGTTAAAACTCTGTCAGATAAATTGAAAATTGTTCTTCTGAGCTGTTGCTTGATATAATGTAGTTATTTTCTCCTGTGCAGTCTCTTTTTTGCTTGGTCTCTTCTTTTTCCAGCATTTCCTGCAGCCTCTTCTGTGTCTGACCCTCCTTCCCCTTGGTCTAGATCTCCTCTGTCTTGAAATCGTCTTGTGTACTGGTATCCCTGTTGCCTTCTGGGTCTGTATGGCCTTCTCCCACAAAAAGATCCCCTGTCAAAAAAGTATCCGCCCCTCTTGTCAGACACCCCCCACCACCACAATTCCCTCAGTATCACTACCAGAAGTGTATAAAGTGGAGTCTGAATCTGGATTACAAATGAAATTCCTATTATTAAATCTTTTCTTCTCTTTTATCCAACTATGAACTTTGTTTGAACTAGGACGACAGACACCATGGATATGTACCTGGCAGATCGTGTCAAAGGAACCTGATAAGAGTTTTTCGATTTGGCCACGAGGGCAGTGGACAAAAGCCAGGCGGAGGACATCATATACCTGTACTTTAGTAAGGTCTTCTATTCGGTTGCCACACAAAAGGTTGATAATGAAACGGAGGGACCAAGGGGTGGCGGAGAATATGGTAAGATGGACTGAAAATTGGTTGATGGGCAGAACCCAGAGTGTAGTGGTTGAGGACAAGTTCTCCAGCACCTGGGAGGTCACCAGCGTGGCCCCTCAGGGATCGGTGTTGTTCAGTGTCTTCATAAATGACATCAGGAAAAGTATTAAAGGCAAAATATGCTTGTTTGCAGATGACGCCAAACTCTGTGGGAGGGTGGACACCAAGGACGGGATACAGGACCTGAGGGGAAGCCCTTTTTTAATTATTTTTTTTTTTTAATTTATTTAGTTGTTTAACCAGCAGTAGCACACTAAGCTGAAAGCTTTTTTACAGGATCGACCTGGGAGCATAGGGAAGTTAAGTGACTTGCTCAGGGTCACACAGTATACAAGTGGAAGTTGTGAGATTCAAACCCAGGTCTGGTCTGCTGGATTTCACCAGATTTGCAGCTCAGAGCCTTAAACCACTGCACTATACTGCCTCCCAAGCCCTTGCCAGACTAGAGAGATGGTCAGGAATCTGGCAACTTGGTTTCAATGCCAAAAAGTGCAACGTGATGCACATAGGGGCCAAGAACCCTAGAGCAGAGTATTACATAGGAGAGGTTCAGATAAATTTATTTATTTTATTATTTATTTATTTCATAATTCGGATTTACAATCTTTGAGTCAAAGACTCATTTACAAAGGCATCTTGTCGCAGGGAGGGTAGACAACAATTGGTGGAGTACAACAATGGAGAACATTACAGTTGAGATACAATAAAAGAACACACAAAGCAATTCCAGTAATACAAAGGTGTACAAAGGCTTCAATTAGTTACAATTAGTCTAGTATATAAATAACAAGGTACCACTAGGGGTTCTAGGGAGAGATATCTGAGGGGGAAGGGGTGGTTGCTGGGGGAGAAGGCAGTCCGGAAGGACGCTGTCTGTAAATTGGCCAAGGCAGAGCACTAGGTATGGGCCAGTCAGGGGCATTTACAACTCCGAGTGTCAGTGAGGTGGTTTCGGAGGGCGATTTTGAAGGGGCCGATTTTGGGGATGTTTCTGATATGAGTGGGAAGGGAGTTGTACCAAGAGGGGACTCTGTGGTGTAATGATCTTTGGGCGAGAGAGGTCCTGGCTCTCGGGACCTGGAAGGTGACTTTGGTTGTGCTTCAGGTGGCGACTGAGTGGGAGGCCAGTTTTTGGGATGCAGCAACCCCCGGGAGAGAGAGCCCAAGTAGTGATTTTTTTGCCAGTATACAGGTGTGGTAGCACAGGCGCTCATCAAGGTGAGTAAGGTCAAGGAGGAGTAGAGTTGGCATGTGTGCGTTCTGCTGGGGGCACCGGTCAGAAGCCTGCAAGCCTTGCTGATCAAGGTCTGGACTTTGGTGAGGGCAGTGGGGTCAGCAGCAGCCGCACAGACAGGGAGCCCATAGTCGACCAATGACAGGATGGAGGAGGTGATAGCCAGCCGGAGGGCATTCTAAGGGAGGCAGTCTTTGTGGCGGTAGAGGAGTCCAATCCGGGTGTTTTCGGCAGTGGACAGGGAATTAAGATGAGAGTAAATGCTTGCGAAGGGGAAAAGAATCTAGGAGTAGTGATTACAAGTGACTTGAAACACACCTCCCAGTGTAACAAGGCAGTGGCGAAGGCAAACAGGATGCTGGGGTGTACTGCAAGGGGATTCAATAGCAAGCAGAGCGAGGACATTTTACCACTGTACAGGTTACTAGTGAGACCGCGTTTAGAATATGGGTTGAGGTACTGGCATTCATACCATAAGGACATCAGCATGCTGGAAGGGGTCCAGAGGAGAGCAACCAAGATGATAAAGGGGCTACAAGTTAGGTCCTATGAGAGGCTGGGAGCCCTTGGGATGTACTCCCTGGAGGAGATATTATAGAGACCTTCAAGTACATGAAGGGAATTAACAGAGTGCAAAAGAAGGGTCTCTTTAAAATGAGTGAAAACACCACTAGGGGCCACAGCCTGAAACTGATGTGGGGGAAGGGGAGATTCAGAGGGGATGTAAGCAAATATTTCTATACAGAGAGGGTGGTGACCACCTGGAATGAGCTACCAGAGGTGGTGGTATCAGGAAAGATGGTGGGAGCATTCAAGTGGGCCTGGGACAAACACAAAGGGAACCCTTGGGACCAAAGAAAGGGGGAAGGGAGGGACGGTTTGCGGGGGGCAGGGTCAGTGGCACAAGTTTAAGACCAGACCCTGCATCATTACAAACAGACACAATACTAACATACTACAATGCCAGCAGAATAGTCCTAGCGGCTGTCGTCTTTGCTCGTTTGATCAGCCCCCGCATTGGAAGCTGACCTTGCTGCCCCTCCCGCCCCCTCGGGTTTCTCCCTTCCCAGTCCACAGTCCAGGGTATTTTCGCTGCATTGGACTTTGCTTCCAGAACCCTTCCTCTGTACCTGTCCCAGCCACTTCTGAATCCCTCCACAGTCTCTGCCTCCACCAGCCCTCCTGGCAGCGCATTCCATGGCTCCACTACCCTCTCAGTGAAGTAACACCTCCTCCTTTCTCCCCTGAATCTCTCCCCCTCCAGCTTCCATCCATGCCCTCTAGTTGCCCCCCCCTTCCTTCAGAGCACCCCGACTGCACCTCCCCTATTTACCCCTTCATGTACTTGAAGACCTCTATCATGTCCCCCGGTCCTTCTCTCTTCCAATGTGCACATATTTAGCTCTTCGAGCCCCTCCCCATAGGTCCTTTCCCCCCCCAAGCCCCAGAACATTTTGGTTGCCCTCCTCCGGACCCTCTCCAGGAGTTCAATGTCCCTCTTTAAGTGTGGCCTCCAAAACTGCACGCAGTACTCCAGGTGCAGCCTCACCAAGCAGTTATACAGAGGGAGTATCACCTCCCTCCTTCTGGAGGTGATCCCCCTAGCAATGAATCCCAGCATCCTGCTGGCCTTGGCCGCTGCCCTCCTACAAGTCTCTGAGTTGTTCATCTTGACATCCACCTCCATCCCCAGGTCCCTCTCAGCCATCGAGACTTATAGCATTTCCCCCCTCAGGGTGTATACTTGGCCCGGGTTTCTGGCTCCCAGGTGCAGTACCCTGCATTTACCTGCATTGAACCTCAGTTTCCACTTTCTAGACCACCTTTCCAGAGCCTCCAGATCCCCCTATAGGGACACCCTCCCCCCAATCCTCGCCACCCTCCACCGCCTCCAGCTTTGAGTCATCCCCAAAGAGACTCGTCTCACTCCTGATACCCTTCCTTATGTCAGAGACATAGGCGTTGAACAGGAGGGACCCAAGGACAGATCCCTGAGGGACCCCACTAATGACCCTCCTTGGAGATGAGACTATTCCCCCCAACCTCCAGTCTTACAGCCAGTTTTCTATCCATCTGATCATCTGGTTCCCCACCCCCATTTGCCCCAGCTTATCCAACAGGCCCCCGTGAGGAACAGAGACAAACACCTTGCTGAAGTAAAAAAAAAAAAAAAAAGAGGACATCCACCGGCCTACCCTGGTCCAAGGCACTCGTCACCCAATCACAGAACTCCACAAGGTTTGTCTGACATGATTTCCTGGGACGAAGCCATGCTATCATCCAGGCACCCCAACTTTTCCAGTCCCCCAGCCCTCTCCTTGACAATACCCTCCATCACCTTGTCCGCCACCGATGTCAGGCTGACAGGCCCGTAGTTATCTGCCATCTCCCTTGATCCACCCTTGTGGATAGGCACTATATGAACCACCTTCCAGTCCTGGGGCACCCACCCTGTCCTCAGAGAGATGCTGAAAATCTCTGCCAGTTCTCTCAGCACTCTGGGATGTAATTTATATGGCCCCGGTGCTTTCTCCATCCTAAGGGACCTCAGGGCTTCCCTCATTCTCTCTACTGTGATTTCCACCTCCGTTTCCCCGGCTCCCTGTTTTGCCTCCCCCTCCTGCTAGTGATGCCCCCTCTCCAGACCTACCGTTTTGTAAGGGCCCCCCTCCTCAGTTTCACCATTTCCTCACATGTATGATGCAGCCCCCCCATTTTCCTTGGTAAAAACTGAGGCAAAGTACTCATTTAGTACCTCAGCCTGCTCCCCCGGGTCTTGTGCCCATCCCTCCCCTGTTTTAATCCTACTAATCTGCCCCTTCACCCTTCTCTTTTCCCCAATGTATCTAAAGAACCCCTTGTTCCCTCTCCTAATTTCCCTGGCCAGGTTCTGCTCCATCCTTGCCTTAGCCGCCCTCACCACCGCAGTGACCCTTCTGGCCATCAGCTCGTACTCCCCTCGATCCCTTTCACTCCTTGAGCACTTGAAACGCCCACAGGCCGCCTTCTTTTCCCTTACCACCTCCTGAACCTCCCGGGTCCACCAGCAGGGTTTTCGGACCCTACTGCATTTGCACCTCACTCTTGCACAGATGCTGGTAGCATCCTGCACCCCCCCTCCTCCTGATGATTTCCCACCTACCATCAGCGTCCATGTCTGGCCCTATCCCGTCCAAATGCTCCTTAAGGATCCTTCCCATTTCCTTGAAATCCGCCCCCCTGAAGTCAGTTACCTCTGTCTTTGTACAGCTTTCTACCCCTCCTAGGGCCAGGCAGAACCAGACCATGGCATGGTCACGCCCCACTAACGAGTCCCTTACCTCCAGGCCCCCAATCTGGTCACTGTCCGCCAGGACCACGTCCAGTATCCGTGCCTCCCTGGTCGGCTCCCCCACCTGCAGGGTTAGGAACACGTCCTGAAAGACATCCAGCAACCTCTGTTCCCTGGCCACCAAGGTTGTCATAGCCCCCCAGTCCGTTCCTGGCATGTTTAAATCACCCAACACCACCACCCTTCCCCCTGCCCAATCTACAATGTCTCCCAACATCTGCCACCAGACTCTCCTCCAGTTCTTCCGCCAGCGCAGGGTGTCTGTACACCACTCCTATTTTTGCTCTCTTGCCCCCCCCCATTATCAAGTTGACCCAAATCACCTCCATAGTCCCCTCTGCCTCCTCCACTCCTCCTATGCCAATACAGTTATTTACAATCAATGCCACCCCCTCCCCTCCCCGTCCTTCTTGTACATAGTGTAACCCTCAAGGTTCAGGTCCCAGTCGTGTCCTGCGGTGGCCCAGGTCTCAGTGATAGCTGCCACATCCACCTCTCCCTCAGCTAGCATCGTCTGGAGCTCAGCCATTTTATTGCACAAGCTCCTGGCATTTAGCAGGACCACCCTCCACCCCTTCCCTATACTCCCATTTCCCCTAGGGCCTCAGTCTCCCCCCGGTCTGCCCCTTACCAGTCGGCCTTTTCACACATTTCTCCAGCTCTCTAGGGAGATGGAGACAGAGTCCCTCCTTTTTCAGACCCCCTCCCCGACAGCCTCTTCCCCCATCCCTGTCCCCTTCATAAATTTAAACCCCACCTTTCACCAATGAATCCCTCTATTTTCAATTTAAGGATTTCCTCCCTCCAAATTGAGATGGAGCCTATCCTATCATACAGACCCTTATCCTCCCAGGTCTCCCCAATTCCCCATCAACCCATACCTCTGGCCCACACCACCCTGAGCCACTGGTTTATCTCCCTAATCTTCCTTTTGTCTTCCCCACTAGCCCTTGGCACCGGCAGGATTTCCGAGAAGGAGATCACGCATCCTATGTCATGACAAACCCTGGCTAGCTCCCTGAACTATGTCTGTCTATCTCCAGCTCACTATTTCCCTCAGCGTCATTGGTACCCAAGTGGAACAGTATGTCAAGGGAACCTCCACAATCTTTTGCCAGTTGATACACCTCATGCTTTGCCCTGTGCACCGTTAGTCCAGAGAAGCATTTTGTTCTAACCTGACAGGCTTCCCCCTCCCTACCCCATTTGATACCCCTGATCATGGACTCACCCAACAGGAGCACTGTAACCACCCCCTTTCCTCCATTCCCCCCTTTCCATGTCCCTCCTCGTCCTTTCTACCGGCTCCTCCTCTGGCTGGCTCCTTGCCCCTCCCCATCTGGTGACACCTGCCCTCTCCTTATTGACCATAGCCACCCCTCCCTCCGATCCTATGCCTCTCCTCCTCCTGAGTATCCTTCTGTGCACTGCTATCCCCGTCACTGCTTTCATGGCTGGTCCCCCTTCTGCATTCAGCTCCTCCTTGCCTGTCCAGGTAGTCTTCTCCTGCTATTTTCATATGTTTTCTTTATAATTATTCAAAATCCCTCTTAATTTCACTTATTTGTGTTGCCCTTAATTCCTCCTCATAAATGTCTTCAGTATTTACTGAGAAATAAGTTCTTCAATTTTCTGTAACTCAGTTGTAAGAACTTCTACAGTAACATAAAATCCTTGGAACATTTATTTCAAACCGCAGGAATCCCTCACTTATGTTTAATTACTGTGATCATTCACCTGGAATGAGCTGCCCTGGAGCTTAGAATGTTATGCTAATTAGAGAATATAAGAATAAAATTCAAAACTTGGCAGAGTGGTAACGTTTACCCCTGCATTCTAACTGCAGATTTATTTCTCTGCCTGAAGAAAGCAGTGGCCCCAAAGTCTTCACTTCAACTGATTACGGTTTTATTACTTTTGTTATTTATTTGAAACAGTGCAACTTTTAACTATATTTAGATAACTATGTGTTAAGTTTTTAGTTGGGTTAGTGTGTGTATTCATAATTTCTCCAGTTCCTCATCAGTTCCTAGGAACTGGAGAAAGCAGTTTTTCGGCACGGTTCTCGCCTTGAGGGAAAAAATAGATAAAAGATAGATAAATACAAGTCTCAGATGACATCTGCTGCTCAGCATGACATCAGCAGATGACTTTTGAGATGTTGGAATACAAGTATATTGAGGCGAGCGGCGCAATGCTTTCAAGCGAAATGGAACCACACAGATTCCGACATTTTGTAGAACCACGGACTTTACAAAATAAAAATACAGTACATTTCAGTAAGTGAAAAACAGTGTTTCACTTGCAAAATGCTTAATCGGGAAGGGGTAAGGCTTTTGGGGAAGGGGAGACTCCTGATTTCACCAGCTTTCCTTTAAAAGATCAAAAGACAGTGGAGCACTGAAAGTTCCTTATCTTTATTTTATTATTCAAGATTAGTATTATTATATCATCATCAAATTCCGCTATACAAGACACCAGTGAGGCCCCACCTGGAGTACAGTGTACAGTTCTGGAGACCATACCTACGTAAGGACATAGACAGGGTAGAGAAGGTTCAGAGGAGGGCAACAAAGATTGTGCATGGGTTGCATCACAAGTCCTATGAAGACAGGTTGAAGGAACTGAACATGTACTCCCTGGAGGAGAGGAGGGAGAGAGGGGATATGATAGAGACATACAAGTATCTTACAGGGAGGAACAGGGTGCAGGAAAAATACAGGTTACTCACCTGTAACAGGAGTTCTAGGAATGGTATATGTTGTTCATCCACACTCATTGGCAGTATCCTTGCGCTTTAAATCTTGCCGGAAGGTCTTCAAGCTTGCTCCTCCCACCCACCGGGTGGTATAACTCGGCTCCGCCCCATGGCCTTAGATCTGGCCGCTGGAAGCTCAGGTTGTCTGCGTCGAAGCCGGGAGGTCGGGTGGGTCGTGTGGATGAACAACAATACCATTCCTAGAACTCCTGTTACAGGTGGTAACCTGTATTTCTGGGACATGGATATGTTGTTCATCCACACTCATTAACAGAACTCCTAGCAGTTCTCCGGGAGGAGGAGGCAAGACGCACACCCCATATACTTACTTGGGAAAGAGACTGGAGAACCGGGGCCCCAAAACCAACATCGGCGTGACTCAAGGTCGATGTGGTAGTGGGTAATGAAGGTGTTGCTGACTTCAGGTAGCAGCCTGCAGATTTCCTGGATAGGGACGTCCCTGGAAGCAGCCACAGTTGCAGCAGTATGGCGGTGTAGAATGAGCTCTTATCCCTCTGGGAGGCTCCATGCCGCCAACTTATAGCAGAGATCTATGCAGGAGGTTACCCACCTGCTTATCGTCACGCTTGGCTGCAGGTCTGCCAGATCGCGGCTTCAGCGTGGTGACAAACAGCTGGCGAACCTCTCCGAATTTCAGCCGTGCGCTCCTTATAATAAGCGGCGCCCTTCTAGGTCCAGAGTATGAGCCTATATTCGCCTCCGAGGTGTGATTGGGGTAGAACACCGGCAGAGTCAACACCTGGTTAAGGTGAAACTCCACACCACCTTCGAAGGAATTTCGGTGGGAAGAGGACAACCTTGTCCCTGTGGAAGACCAGGTAAGGAGACTCGATGGAAAGCGCCTGAGCTCTCCCATCCTTCTGGCTGACGGATAGCCACCAAGAAGGCGGTCTTCCACGACAGGTGAGAGAGAGCACACCTGTGCATAGGTTCGAATGGCTTGCCCATGAGCTTTGCCAGTACCAGCAGTAGATCCCACGGAGGTGGGGTTCCCGACTGGAGGGAAATGTGATCAAGGCCTTTGAAAAGCGCCTAGACCACCTTCTTCCTACATACATCGACTCTCCTTGCCCGCGCCTGCAAGCAGAGATGGCTGCCAGGTGCACCCTTAGGGTCGCCGACCTAAGCCCTTGACTAGAAAGGGACCATAAATAGTCCAAGATGCTTGCCAAGGAACAGGAGGAAGGGTCCAAGCCCTTGCCCTGACACCAAATGGAAAACCTTTTCCATTTGAAGGCATAGCATTTTCTGGTCGACTCATACGGACGCCTCAACTACATTGAGGACCTCGTCGGAAAGACCCAAAGCCTGGAACTCTAGCAGCTCAGGAACCAGGCCGTCAGGTGCAGGGATTGAAGGTCCGGATGGAACACCTTCCCTGATTGACTGAGAGCAGGTCGGGCGAGCTGGAAGCTGCGCGAGTCCTGGAGCTGAGACTGAGGAGATCTGTACCAGAACTGGCGAGGCCAGTCTGGGGCTATCAGAATCACCTGCGCCTTGTCCCTCCTCGCCTTGAGAAGCACCTTGTGGATCAAGGGAAATGGGGGAAAGGCGTAAAAGAGGCCCGGGGTCCATTGCCTCGAGAAGGCATCCCCCTGCAGCGAGCCCTGCTGAGGGGGGGCATGAAACAGACTCAGCTTCGCGTTCTCCATGGAGGCAAACAGGTCCACCTGAGGTGTGCCCCAAAGGGAGAACAGATGCTGTACTACCTCCGGCAGGAGAGACCACTCGTGGGATGCAGCCCCTATCCGGCTCAGGGCATCGGCCAGGGTGTTGGAGGCCCTGCCACGTGAATGGCTAGGAGATCCGCCTCCAGGCTGCAGACGAGTGACAAATGCGGAGAGCTTCCTTGCATAGAAGCATGGGAGCGGCCCCGCCCTGGCGGTTTAGATAGTACATGGTCGTGGTATTGTCCGTCTGGACTCGGACCACTTGACCCCGGAGGAACGGAGCAAAGGCGGTGAGAGCTAGGCGGACGCCTGAGCTCCAGCAGGTTGATATGGCATCGGGACTCCCTGGGGACCAGAGGCCATGAGCCCCAGTGTTCCCCAGATGGGCACCCCAACCCATCAGAGAGGCATCGGTCGACAGAGAGACCGTCGGCTCGGGCGGACGAACAGGATGCCCTCCTGCAAATGATCTGGAGCGGTCCACCACTGGAGCGTCTCACATCCCTTGTCACCGACACAAGCTGGTCAAGGGATCGCGTTGTGACCACTGGCTGGCCAGTCCCCACTGAAGGGGACGCATGTTCCAGCGGCCCCAACGACCACGCTGGTACAGGCCGCCATGAGACCCAGGAGGCGCAGGAAGTCCCGGCAGGCGCAATTGCCCAACCAGAAATGATCGGGCAAAGGAGGAAAGAACCTCGCCCTGTCCGGCGAGCCGCGCCTGGCTCAAGAGAGTCGAGCGCGCTGATGAATAAAATCACCTGCTTCGGCTCGAGTTCCGACTTGGCCTCGTTGATAAGGAGGCCCAGTTGAGAGCAGACCTGGAGGGCCAGATCTCTGGACCACTCCGCCTCCTTCCTGGAGGGAGCTGCTATCAGCCAGTCGTCCAGGTAAGGGTACACCCGGACCCCTCGCGCCGCCAGGAATGCTGTCACCACTGCCATGCATTTGGTGAAGACCCTGGGAGCTGGAGACAAGCCGAAGGGCATGGCTTGAACTCAAAGAGATCCTTCCGCTCGGGCGAAGGAATCTCTGGTGAGAGCAGACGGATAGGGACGTGAAAACAGCGTCCTACAAGTCAGAGAGCAGAACCACCGCGCCCGCGTTCCAAGGATGGTATTATCTGAGCCAGAGTGACCATCCTGAAGGTTCGAGACCTTAGGAACTTGTTTGGGTCGTGAGGTTTGAGAATGGGCGCCAGCCCCGTCCGTTCGGAACCAGGAAGTACCTGGACACAAACCCTGGGTCTGAAAGAGGTCTCCACCACCTCTTACCACCTCCTCTGGAGGAGGAGAGCGATGTCGGCTCGACGAGCGCCAGTGAGGCGGGGATCCCAAGCCCCGAGGGCGACGGCTCTGAAGGGTGGTGCCTGCTCGAATTCCAGAGGCAGGCCTCTTCCCACCACCTCAAGACCCACCTGTCCGTGGTAACAGCGGACCAGGCGGAACGGAGTGCGAGCCGCCCCGCACGGGGACCCAGGGGAAGGTGGACGGGGATGGGGCGACACCCCTCAGCCCGTCACTGGGCAGGCTTGGAGGAGGGACCAGCCGAGGGACCTCCTGGGCCCTTTCCTCCCTGCCTCCTGTTAGGGAAGCCGCGGCTTGGGTTTGGGATACAGGCCGAGCCTGCTGGCCCTGGCGTTGCTGGGCCGGGCCCGGGGCACAGAAGGACGAAAAGGGCTTAGGCTGTGGTTTGCGGCCTTGTCCTTCTGAGCGGAAGAGACCGAGTCCAAGGTGGCATGGACTTCTCGATCCTCTGCAGGTGACCTTCCACCCCAGGGCAAGAGGTCAGTCCCCAAAAGGAACATCCGCCAACTTGTGCTGGGTATCCGAGTAAAGGTGGATATCCTCAGCCAAACCAGCGACGCATAGCCACTGCGGCCGCCACCGATCTGGCACATGAGTCCCTACATCCAAAGCAGTCTGGAGCTGCTGTTTGGCCACTGCCCTGCCTGGTCCGCACCTGCTTAACCGTAGTCTGCAGATCGGCGGAAGATGAGGGATGACCTCATCCAGGAGCCCAACAGGGCATGAGAAAATGTGCCATGAGGCGGCCGAACTGGCCTGAGAGAGCCGAGAGAGAGGGCAGCGTGAGACTTTTCGCCCGACATAGTCCAATTTCTTGGACTCCTTGTCAGGAGGTTTGTCCACATCCCTGGCGTTGCCGGCGCGCCGGAAAACGCTGTCGGTAACCAACCCCTCAGCAGAGGGGTGTTCCGAAAAACCGGACAAGGAACCGGTAGGGACCGCATACTTCCTGGCCATCCTGGCCGAAGGCGCAGGGCAGGAAGCAGGGCGCTGCCAAAGTTCCAGTGCTGGACCCACTATGGCCTCAGCCACCGGAAAGGCCTCCGTCGGAGAATCCCCTCGGTCCAGAATCTCCGTGAGGGGATACCTGGCCCGTTTGGAAACGGGTTCGAGCTCTCCATCGGTAGACTCGAGATGAGCCGAAGCAGTCCTAGGAAGGACGACGGGCTATCGCCCATTGGCTGACCTCCTGAAGACTCCAAGTCCAGTCGCTTGGAGAAGAAGGAGGAATCATCTTCGGACTGGAAGAGTCCTCGAAGAGCTGCCTCTGGCCTGAGCCACCCTTCACCTGCCGAGGTCGGTCGGGAGTGAGGGTAACTGACAGCCGATGGGGTAAACCCTTAGCCGACCGAGAATCCTTGGTCGGAGCCCCAATTGGTGGCTGTGGAGGCGGAGGTTCCACCGCAATCGGTGGAGCAGCTGGTTTTGGCCGAACAACCGCCTCGTATAGGCTCCTCTGGCAAGTCGAGGGTTGTGTCGGGCTGCCCGTGACAGTTACTTAATGGCCGGGAAGGCCTCGGAGTCGGCTTATTCCGGCCAGGAGGAGCTGTTGCAACATAAGGTCCTCGTGACCGTCGACGTAATTAGCGCCGAAGCCTCCTCATCCGGTGAGGAGGACGAGGACGAAGCGGCGACGCCTGACCAGCAGTGCCAGACCGAGACCGCTTATGACGGTGGGAACGGTTGGACATGGAAGAGGTCCGAGACCGAGACCGAGTCCCGAATTTCCGGGTCGGTGCAGGAGGTGTCGGCCGAACCGGCACCCCTTCCGGCTCGGAAGGTCCATCCGAGGGCCCGGAACCGGAGGCACAGGCGAGCCCACGGATCCTCAACTCTCCCGGGAACCGAGAGGGGAATCTCGCTGCTAAAGGCGACAGCCCGTCTAATGGGTCGAGAAAATCTCGACTTCATCAGTGGGAGTCTCGGTCAACTGACCTGCAGGGGACACCGTGAGGCCAGTGGCCGGCCGAGCGGTCGATCAAGCCGACGGTCGACGGCCCGGAGAGGGACCTTCCGCCTCCCAAGAGCGCCGACGGAGGACTTACCCTTGTCCTCTTTTGGACCGAGAAAAGGTCCAGCAGACGCAAGCCCTTCTCCTTTAGTGGAGAGGGACAGACAAAGCTCATAAAGGAAGCCGTGTAGGAAGAACCCAGAGAGCGGGATAAATGACGCGGCCGAGGAAGATACGGCCCGCGCGCCTCCTCTTCAGGGCGACCATCCGCTCGAGCTGATCCGCCGAAGCCCGCCGCACAGGACACCGCCAACCGGCCTCCTTGACTTCACGGGTGGAAACGCTGGGACGGCCCAGTTGCAATCGGGCACGGTCTTCAGGGCGTAGGCCGAGAAAGATGAGCACAGGTGCAAGCCTGCGAGGTCGTGCTCAAGGCCCTAGCGTGTAGACACTGCGTGGAGTGTGGATCCGTCCGAGACATCTTCTGCCGCATGGGCATCTCCAAATCCGAGTCGATTTATCCATCGCAGGCGAGGATCAAGATCAAAGTCTTTTGCAAAATATTATTTTAAATCCAAACGGAGAAATAGGAACTAGTCACAAACGAGAGCGCTAAGGAGGGAACCTGAGCTCCAAGCCGTAAGGAAGATCTACGCTGGGGCGGAGCCGAGTTATACCACCCGGGTGGGTGGGAGGAGCAAGCTTGAAGACCTTCCGGCAAGATTTAAAGCGGCAAGGATACTGCCAATGAGTGTGGATGAACAACATATCCATGTCCCTAGAACACTATTTTTAAGCGAAAAAGATGTTTCAGGACTAGAGGGCATGGGATGAAGTTGAAGGGAGGACGATTCAGAGGAAACATGAGAAAGAATTTCTTCACAGAACGGGTGGTGGACAAGTGGAACACCCTGCCAGAGGAGGTGGTGGGAGCTGAAACAATCACGGGATTTAAGAATGCATGGGATAGACATAAAGGAATTCTAGAGGTCAGGGGTAAGGGGAAATAGACTTCTAGGAAAACAACCTGAACTTACAAGCTCAAATGGGCAGACTAGGTGGGCCATAGGCCCTTATCTGCCGACACTGTCTATGTATCTATGTATCTATATGTATGTATGTACCAGTCATGTAGCATTACCCAGGTTCTAGATGGTTAGAGCCTAGGTAGGGTACCACAAACATTCCAGGTTGGTTAGGACTAGATATTGACTGGGCGGATTTCTTTAATCTAAACACAAGTTCTTTACTTTTTTTCAAAACCATTAAAATTACTAAAGAACAAAATTGCGATGAACAGTACAGGTGTCATTACAGGATAGTCTGAATTACTCAACCTGAATTTGGACAAATCCAAGCCACAACCTACATTTGGCGACCCAAACATTAGTAGAGAGGATCAGATGTTTAAGAAAGCCGAGTGGACCAGAAAAGGCTCAACAACAATAAAGACATACTTGGTATCTTGGTTATAAAAGACAAAAGAACACTGTAGCCCATCGGGATTGTCTTCTACCACCTGGTGGATTAATTTCTTGTTCTTGAATTCAGTATAAATTTATTACGTTTAAAGCAATCTAGTGAGTTTAAGTTTACTAAATGATTTGGTAAAGCGTTAAAGTATTTTGCTGACCTAAAAGAAATTTGCTCTTTTGTTAGATTTTGCCCTATGGACTATTAATTGTTTATTATGAGATCTTAATAAAGTTTTTCTATTGTTAAAATGAAGAACCATGTCATTCATAAATTCATTATTTTGGATAGAAGCAAGAGATGCCCCTCTCCATCTTCTCTCCTGAAGACTAAACAAACCTAGTTCAGTAAGCCTAGTGTTATAGTTAGAGTTGCTTAGCCCTGAGATCATTTTAGTGAGCTGTCGTTGAGAGCTCTCAATAAGTTTTGTGTCCTTTTTAAGATAGGGACACCAAAACCATACTCTGAAAAGGAACCATAATCTAAATATGGGATCACATATGCTTTATATGACTGGATAATGTAGCATGGCTGTCTTGAGACAAATGATCGTCTGATAGCATTAGTAATATGGGTTGCTTTCCTAGCAGCTTCTGCACAATGGTCATTTTGGTTAAGGGAATTATTCTCGGTGATCCCTAGGTCCCTTTCCTTTGACACAGATTTTAAGGGGATCCCGTTCAGTGTATACTTGAACATTTTGTTGTTACAACAAACCTACAATAGTGAACATGTATCAGAGTTAAATGTCATATTATTAATAGCTGCCCATTTGGATAATGTATCCAGATCTTTTTGGAAGGCCTCCATATCATCCTTGGTGACAACAGTTATCCCTATTTTAGCATTATCTGCAAATTTTGTTACATTACTTCCAATCACTATGCCCATATCACTAACAAACAAAGCAAACCGGGCTCAGGACCGAGTCTTGGGACACCCCACGGGCGCCAGATAAGAAGCTGTTTACTCTAACACTCTGAATTCTATGGTTCAGCCAAATTTGGACCCATCGTATATGTTTATTTATTCCCATTCTTAACAATTTGTTTATCAAAGGCCTTGCCCAAGCCCAACATGACCACATCATATCGATTACTTTCGTCTACGTTTCTGCTAACTTCCTCATAAAATACAATTAAGTTCGTATTACATGACAGGCCCTTTTTGAATCCATGCTGTGACGTGTCTGTCAGCTTCCGAGCTATGATTTCCTTGTCGGTTAAGGATTTTAGAAGTCTTTCCATACTTAATAAATTATACAAAAATTGCAAAAGAAAAGAATATACAAAATATAGACACTGAATTCTATAACTCGCTCAGCCTCATACAGTATGTTAAGAAAACTATTACAGAATGGTCCTCAGTTACGTAACATTAATGATAAAGTTTTTTGGCATGTTTACAACCACATCCAAAAATATCTACATTTTGTGTAAGCAATAACCCACGACAGGGTGTATGGTTACTGGGGATTAATCAACACCCCGGGTGTGTTGTGAGGCACAAGTCTGCAGGCCGAGTGCCCTCACAGCACCCGAGGTGTTAATTAATCCCCAATAACTGCACACCCTGGAGTGGGTTCTTGCTCTTATAACACAGGGTACCTATCGTGTTATAAAAACCAGGGAAAGTATTATAAAATGATGAGAAACTTAAGAATTTATTCAGTATCCTTCCTCCTAAAAAAGTAGTGCCACTGTTTCAACGCTGCTAATAAATACGTACTGTGTGCTTCTGTGCACCGACCACAGGGACACTCTTGGGACAGTAAAACAGTCACATTTATTGGCATAACAGCAGTTTTGGCCACAACATTACATATCCCTCACTGCAGTGCAATACCTAACAGGACTGAGGTACACACTTTGGGCGAGCAGTGCAGTAACACGATATCCCCGACTACGGGGATGCCTCTATTCTGGTAACAGATTGACACTCCACGCTGTGTACACAGTAAGCAATATGGACAATTTGCTAAACAGTTCAGAGTTCACTGACTTACTCGGGGGACAACTGTCCTGCAGACGAATTGTGTG
Organism: Neoceratodus forsteri; assembly: GCA_016271365.2. Taxonomy (NCBI): domain Eukaryota; kingdom Metazoa; phylum Chordata; order Ceratodontiformes; family Ceratodontidae; genus Neoceratodus; species Neoceratodus forsteri. The sequence goes on from CM028129.1 coordinate 1,259,687,053, forward strand.
TCCCTTGCTCATTTCAACAGCAGCAGGGCTCCAGAGCTGCAGCATTCCATGAATGAACCCATGCTGCTGACTAACACTGACAGTTGGTGCTAGATATGAGAGGACTGCCAAGGTGCAACTTTCTCAAGAACAGCAACCACACTCCGAAATCAGACAGTGGTAACACTCAAAACAAGTATGCATCCCATGAGTGTACTGTGCGGTTGCCACACTTCACTTTCACTGTCTCTCTCCAGCTATCAGAAGACGGGTCGGTGCTGCCGCTCAGTAAAATGGTGCAAATCAGACCAGACCCTGACAACACAGATTGGACAATGCAGCATTTCTACATGACATATGCTATGGTCTCTGTTGCTCTCACTCTCGCTGTCTCCCTCCCTGTTGCTGCAGGGGTCGCTGGCACAGAGAATGAGCGAATGGGTGATTGCTGTTTTCCTCTCTTTCACGCCATTGCTCGATCTCCGTGTCCTGCCACTACTGGTCTGGAAGATCAGTTCACTCACTGGCAATGCCAGGCCTGCTGCTATCTCCCCCAGACAATCTCACTCTCTCTGGAAAATGGCAAATGCAAAAAGACAACAGGGAAAGAGGGCGGACACAGCCAAAACTCCCTGTCACCTACTGTACATGGGCGGACTACCATGCACCTGCTTTCCTCTGAAAAGGGGATGCTGGCATGCTGCACTGCATGGTGTTATTCTGCTTGGAGTCAGACTCAGAGAAAGACAGACACCAACAAAAACAAAGGATAGCATTATCTTCCTTGTCCCGGTGTCTGTCAGTCACTGTCATGCAACATAGCCCAAGGGTTCGGTTCTCTGCACATTTCATCGCTCTCTCTCCACTCATCCAATTCGTTCTCTCCCTATCACTGTTTCACTAACACTGGGTGGCACTTTCTGCCATATTTCACACTCAGTGTTAGCACAGGGAGCAGAGATGGGGGAGGGGCTCTACCAACTGCAGAGTCTACTTGGGGAAAAATGCATAACAGCAAGGGAATTCAACAATCAATGACAGAGAAAGACAGGGGATAGTGCTGCAATTCAGATTTACAAGCCCCAAACTCTCAGCCTCACTGTCACTGCTTGTCTGTCTGTCACGGTGCATAGCTCACTTCTCCTAGACACTCACTGACATGCTGTGTATGTTTCCAGCTCAATGGGCAAGAAATCAGAGGGCTCTGTCTTTTTTTTTTTTTTTTTTGTTAACTTTATTTATGCGCCCCGTGACCTGGAATTCTCTCGGGCTTCCTCTGCTCGCCGGCCGCTCAACCGCTGACCGGATCCCCTGCCTCCTCAGAGGATACACTACCCCCTCCACCAAACTCCGACCGGGAACCACCCAGCTCTGAGCCCCCTGGGGCTGGGCCGCCACTCCATCCGGCGCTCTATCTACAATCTTGCGCTGGCCAGGGAGAAGGAGGGGAGAGAGGCGGAGGTAAGGTCTGGTACTGGCATGTGGAGGTGGCCCAGAGAGGAGCCGTCGCCTATCTAGGCACAGGGTTTTTTTCCTGTTTGTGTGCTTGCCCCCCGTGCGCGGCCATGCAATGGCGTCCGCACGAAAGGATCCGTAGATGTCAGCCATGCACGTCCCCCGATCTGATCCCAGCGTCAGTAGTACCTCCGGTCTCCACCGGAGGTCACTATTGCGCCAGGATACCACGGGATCCCGCCCCAGAGAGTGGAAAGCTGTCCTCCAGACGCTCAATCCTGCTCCCTCCCTGCCGACCCCCAGCACCCGGGCTCGTTCCCGAATCCAGGTGGCTGGCGTGGCGTGAGGTGTTGCATCCCATGCCTCAACTCTCAGCGCCACTGGGCCGGCTGGGCTCTCTCTTACTGCCACTGCCAAACTCCATAATAGCCCTGTGTGCAGCATCGCACTTGCCTGGCGTTTCTCCATTGGGGAACTTTTCCTTCCACCACTCGGTGACAGTCAGGTTTCCGAGAAAATTGAAACTGACCTGCATCCTGGAGACTGCCAGATTAACTTGCCGATCAGCTGTGCTGTGTGCTGCTCACTTCCCCACAGAGACAGACACACTCTGAGAAGTCAGCAATGGCTCTCCAGATTTACTGTGCGCTGGGTTCCCCGGGATCAGCGGAGCAGGTGAGTGGGTTGCACAGTAGCTCTCACTAAGGTCAGCATTACAAATGGCTGATTTTTCACATTTCTGCTGTAAGGGAGAAAAAAAAAGACCCATTTTGCCCATTGATTCACTCTCTCACCTGCTTACATTAACTGTGAGTATATGGTGCATTAACACACAGTCAGGTGACAGCGCTGCACCAATGATTTCACTCAAACTGCTAACCCCAAGTTATAAAACTTCTTACTGGAGGTCACAAGAGGTTTGGATAAACAAAACATCAGGTGATGGTCACAAGCTCTAGACGTGAATTTAGAGAACTGGAAAAGGGGAAAAACATCTGGCTACATTCAACGAAGACATTTAAAATTTAAAACGGTGTACGTGAAGATGGTTCAGTTTAAATTACTTCACAGCCTTTATTACAACCCTTTTCAACTGCATAAGATGGAGCACAGAAATACCTCTGGCAGATGTGGGGCAGTTAACTGTGATTTAATTCACATGTTTTGGGATGTCAAAAAGTACAACAGTTATGGTCAGAAATAATCTATTCAGTATCATCACCTGGTTAGATGACAATTAATCTGGAAAGGGAAAGAGTAAATTGTTTAACCAAGAAAGGCACACTAATACGAAGCTTGTTTCCAGGTGCGACCTGGGAGCACAAGGAAGTTAAGGCCCTGGACACACTACAGAACTGTTTCTGAAAACCGTTTTTAAAACCAGTTTAGCTAAACTATTTCAGTGCAGCGACACTACTCAGTAACCATTTTCGATAACGGTTTAGTGTGGCCACACTGCTAGTGTTAAACCTGTTCTACTTGTAAGTATTTTGTGTTAAGTCCAATACACAGAACTGTGCTTGCCTGGACATACTGCAGCTAGAACTGTTTTAGTTAAACCATTACAGCATAAAACGTTTTTACTCCTGGACAGACCTGTGAGTAAAACCATGCTAGCTCCAAAACATTTTTAAAAATGGTTTTAAGACTAGGTATCTAGCACGGTTTAAAAACACTTTTGTTAAAACGTTTTAAGGGGCTTGTAGTCTGTCTGCAAACAGTGCTAGGGGGATTTAAACTGTTTTAAGACATCTAAACCATTTTAAGTTCCCCAGTGTGTCCAGGGCCTTAGTGACTTGCTCAGGGTCACAGAGTATGCAAGTGGGGGCTGTGGGATTCAAACCCCTCTCAGGTTTGCAGCTCAGAACCTTAAACCCCAGGCTCATAGGTTACTTTGACGACACAGAGTTGGTTGAAAGAACAAAAATATATAATCTCTCTTACTGCAGTATCAGTTAAAAAAAATTCTATTTTAAGAATTTAGAAAGAGAACACAGCCCCTGCCATCACGGAGTGAAAAACGAACTGTTTAGACATTCTTCGATCAGAGAAGCTTGCTCACCTGATAGCTGGGCAGAAGGACGGTTTTGTGATCACATGGAACACCGTTTACAACTTTTTTACTTTAGGAACAATAACATCTACAATCTACAGACAGTCATATTTGTGTCTTTCTAACTTTCTTTTTCTTCATACTTCTTTGTTCATCTTCTGTTAGTAATATCTGTATTCTCACTATAAGAATAGGCGGGGAAAATTATTAACTAGTAGTAGAATTCTAATCCTATACTATAGGACAGAGGTATAATTGTATGTGTTATCTAATATATTTTCATTATGTATTTGTATGAATTTAGATATGTATGCTAGAATTTGTATTTATTGTATAATGTTTACGATTGTATCCAATGGAAGTGTTAGGATGGTACCAATGTTATATATAGGATAAAGTATGGGGTGCAGTGTGTTACGAGAATTTCACACACACCTGAGTTGTTGGATGGCACATAAACCCCGAGGGTGAAGTCCAAGGGGTTTATCATAGCCATCCAACAACGAGGGTGTGTGTTAAATTCCAGTTAAACACACTGCACCCCATACTTTATTTTATATAATTGAAGGGTTCCATTTTTTTTCTGGTAGTTCTGTTTTGTTTTTTTTTTCTGGTAGAAAAGGTAAAAAGGAACTGGACTCTTACCTTGTGTTGAGTAAACGGTTTAATTCTGAACAGAGAAACGGTTTAACAAGTAACTAAATATTTAAGTATTTAAGAAGAAAAGTAAAAAAACAAAAAAAAAGTCAATCATTGTGTCCTTTCTCATGAAGCGAGTGTTTTCAAGTGCTGGCGTCATTTGACCTGCAGGGGAAAGGTGAGGGATGAAAGGGAGCGTGGTAATAGTTTTGTGTTTCCGTTTAGTTCGCGGTTTGAAATGTGCTGAAAATATTTTTTTATTTCATATCGGTTACTGAGAGTACCGGAGACTGTTCTTTATGGAGTGAATAGAAGAGAGGAGGTGAGCTGCTGTGCTGACTGATTTGTGTTAGAAAACGGACAGTGTGAGGCTCGCGTTGAGTTTTACTTTCTGTCTCGACTGCATTAGCATTGGAAGAAGCTGCGTGAATGCCGTAACACCTACTCAGGTGTTACGGTATTTCACACGCGTTTTTTTCCATTGAAAAAAACGGAACCCAGTAATTATTATTTGATAATTATCTGGTTGTGTAAATTATTTAAATTCAATAGAATTTAATTTATTAAAATCACCAAAAAAAAAAAAAAAAAAAGGAAGGGACCCAAACCAGTATTTGGATATGAATGAGGCACAGAGGATCAAGCAATGTGAAGAAAGAATTACAATGGATAAGGAGGTGTTCAGCCCATCAGCGCAGCGGTTGGATTTCCGCTTGTGACACCAGCGACCCGGGTTCAGAAACGGACCTGGGTCATTGGAGGGTCGGCCGGGGGAGAAGGATCGAGCGTCCCATGGACTGCTCTCCTTCTCGTGGGGGGGGGGGTTTTGCAGTGTGTGACCGGTGCTTGATGGACCCCTGGTGTAAGCCGGGGGCACCAAAGTGACCGGCACCAACAAGACTCTGAGGGGCGGGACGGACGCTGGCACCACTGCAAATTCCCACCCCCACTTACAGGAAAGAAAACCTAGCTGCCGGCCACCCTAGATGAAGCCAGCCCTCGGCTTCAATCAGGCTCCAGGACGGTCTCCTTGACCTATCCAGTCATCTGCGGCGCCGTATAAGGTGTTGGTGCCGCAGCCCCAGCCTGGGGGTAAACAAGGGGGTATCAAGGGGGGCGCGCGTCCAATATGGAGGTGGAAGCGAGGGTCCGTGACCTGGCTGAGGTACCGGGCGGCTGCAAAAAGTATAATAAAAAAAAATTTAAAAAATGGATAAAGAGGAACAACAAAGTGAGCAATGATGAGTACAAGAGAGGGAGCTGGTGACAAAGCAGCAGAAGGAGTTGCAGAGGATGTGCAGTCTGGCTAGGGAGCAGTACCATAGACCACGCCTGTACAGTCAAAGGCCAGGAGCATCATCTGGTGGCAAGCGCACGGCAGACCTGCAGAGACAATCTTTACTGTGGTACAAGGCACCAAATTTAGAGTGGAACTTAGCATGGATGGCATTAATGTGGTCGGAGAAGTCAAGTATGCAGTCTGGCCACATACTGAGGTACTTGAAGGAGTGAACCACTTCTACAGGGGTGCCATCCAAGGTAGAGAAGATAGGCAGAGTTGGGAGTCTAGCCAATTCCTGGCTGGTGCCAAAGGTCATAGGCACAGGGCGTTTTTATTTTGTGCGTGTGTGTATGTGTGTGTGTGTGTTGACCCAGAGTTGGTTTGAATGGAACCAGCGCAGGACACTGTGGAAGTCTTGCTGGAGCAGACCTTCCATGGTTGTAGTTGAGGTACAGATGACTGCCATCTGTATACATGTGGATATGTAAGTTGGCACAAGCTAAGGGGAGGTCATTAAGAAAGACGAAGAACAGGATGGGCCCCAAGATTAAGTCCTGTGGAACCCCCTCCTGAATGAAAGTGGCGGCAACCCAACACTATCAACCCATACTAACTGCAGACAGCCCGAGCACGAAGAACAGAAGAAAAAAATTACTCACCTTAGTAATTGCTTTTCTTCTCATGGAGTCTTGCTGTATTAGGACTATAGCAGTCAGCCTCAGCCTCTGAACTGCCCCGGAGAGGAAAGGGTTAACTCCAGAGAAGTCTGGAGTTCCGCAGCGCGAGGGCGCTGTTCAAAGCTCTATCTGTGCAGTTTGAAGTCAAACTGCCAGATTCTTACTAAGCTAAACTAATATAGCAAGTCTGTGGAAAACCCTACACTAGCCATTGGCTACCTACCAGTAGTAGAACTACAAAACACACAACAATCACAGAATAGCAACAAAATTATTAAATATTGTTAGCATTACTGAAAAAGAAGCATTAACAGACCCCTCTTCCCAAAAAGACTCAAGTCCAGGGAGGGGCCACCACCCAACAACAACAGAATTACCTAGTTCCTAAACCCAATAAGCAAGAAAAAGGCATGACACAGTGCTTGCACTAATTTGCCAACCCATACCCAAGGAGGAGTTCTGAGGGTAGGAGGGAGGGTTGTCCTAATACAGCAAGACTCCATGAGAAGAAAAGCAGTTACTAAGGTGAGTAATTTTTTCTTCAAACACCATGAAGTCTTGCTGTAATTAGGACTATAGCAGATTACACAGCAGTACTCCTCCATGGAGGAGGGTCAGAACCTACTTGGGAAATAGGCTCTGAAGCACAGCTGTGCCAAAGCGGGCATCCTCCTGGATTGAACATCCAAGGAGTAATGTTTGGTAAAGGTGTGAACTGTTTCCAGGTAGCAGCTAGACAGATCTCAAAATGGAATATCTCTAGCAGCCGCTAGAGATGCAGCTGTACCTCTGGTAGAATGAGCCTCAATCCTGAGGGGGCTCTTACCCAGTTTTTGGTAACAGAATTGGATACAAGAGACAATCCACCTTGCAATTGTCCTCTTAGTGGCAGGTCTCCTTTGCCGACTTCCCATAGGTAAGGAAGAGCTGGAGGGATTCAAACCTATGACCCTTAGTGCTCCAAATAGTAGCTTAGAGCTCTTTTGACATCCAGACTGTGCAATCTCCTCTCCCTGAAGAGGAATGCTCAGTGAAAATACTGGGAGAGAGATGGATTGGTTGAGATGAAAATCCGAGACCACCTTTGGTAAAACCTTCTATTAGTCCTAAGGACTACCTTGTCCCTATGAAAAGAAATGAAATCTTCTTCCACTGACAAGGCTTGCATCTCACTTATACTCTAGCAGAAGTGATGGCCACTAGAAAAACAGTCTTCCAAGTCAAAACTTGAGGTCTGCCGAAGACAGGGGCTCAAAGGGGTTGCATTAGCTGAGCAATGCAAACATTCAGGTCCCAAGCAGGAGCTGGTTCCCTAAAAGGAGGGTTAGTGAAGTAACCCCTAAAAACTTGGAAATTACAGGGTGAGAAGAGATGGAAGCAGGTTTACCTGCTGACACATAAGCGGAGACTGCTGCCAGATGAACCCTTAAGGTAGCTGGCTTAAGGCCTAGAGAATTTAAGTGGACCAGATAGTCCAATAAAACAGTCAAATCAGCAGATTCTGGGAGATTTGCTTCCAGAGCACCAAATGGAAAACCTCTTCCACTTAGAATTATAGGTGGCCCTAGCAGAAGGCCTCCTGGCGCTTCAAAATATCCAAGACACCTTGAGAGAGGTGTAGATCAGAATTCTAGCTCCTCAAGAACCAAGCCTTGAGGTGGAGGGAACTGAGGTTGGATACCACACTCTCCCTGTGCACAGGTCAACAGGGTCGTGGGTCCTGGGCAAGCTCAGGGAGGGTGGACAATCAGGGACAGAAGGAGAGGGTACAGGGCTGTCTGGCCCAATCTGGAGCAATCAGAATCACCTTGCAGGACTGAGTTCTGATCCTCACTAGTACCCTGAAAAGGAGAGGGAAGGAGGGAAGGCATATAGATATTTCCTTCCCAATCCAACTGGAAGGCGTCCAGTGGGACTGATCCCAACACTGGAGGTCTGCAACAAAACAGAGGAAGTTGGTGGTTGTCTGGGGCTGCGAAAGATCTATCTGAGAGGTGCCCCATCTGGCAAAGACTGACCCCAGCACTAGAGGGTTCAGGGCCCATTCTGTGGTGGCCTGAGAAATCCTGCTGAGGGCATCCGCTAGACATTGTCCTTCCTGGAAGGTGAACTGCTATCAGGGAGGTATTCAAGGAGTAAGCCAGAGACCACAGCTTCATTGCTTGGTGCACAAGGCAGAAGACCGAGTGCCCCTTGCTTGTTGATGTACCACATTGTTGTGGTATTGTCTGTCCTGACTTGAACTACCTTGTTCTGGACAGAAGCTGAAAAGGCCTGGAGAGCTAAGAGGACAGCCCTGAGCTCCAGAAGGTTGATGTGGAGCAGAGATTCCTGAGGAGACCACACTCCCTGAGTGGAAAGGTCGCCCAAGTGAGCCCCCCATCCTAGGAGGGAGGCATCTGTGGTAAGTGTGAGGGAGTGAGGAATGGGTAAGAAGGGGACCCCTTGAGTTAGATTGCTCTGGTCCTGCCACCACTGAAGGGCCAGGATCAGAGACCTTGTCACTGGGACTAATTTGGTGAGGGGGTCCTTCTTTTGGGACCAAAAAGATCTCAGGTGGAATTGGATGTCTCTCATCTGGAATCTTGCTCCTGCGACAGCTGTGGGCGCAGCCATGTGTCCTAGGAGTTGCAGGAAGTGCCTTGCTGGTCGAGAGACCATGGTGAAGGAAGATGCCAGGGCAATGAGTCTGTCCACTCTCTCGGAGGGAGATATGCCCTGGCAGACTTTGTGTTCAACTCTGCACCTATGAAGGTTAGTACCTGAACTGGTTCGAGAACTGACTTTGGAAGATTCAACAGGAATCCCAGAGAGTGAGAAGCTGCTGGGTGACCAACAAGTGAGATTTTAAGTGATCTGGAGACTGACCCACTATGAGCCAGTCGTCCAGGTAGGGAAAACGCCACCCTTGCCTTCTCAGATGAGCCACTATCACAGCCAGACATTTTGTGAAAACCCTTGGGGCAGAGGTAAGGCCGAAGGGCATTGCTCTGAACTGATAGTGGCCAGAAGGTAGTTCGAACCTGAGGTACTTTCTGTGAGAAGGCCTGATCAAGAAATGAAAAATAGGCGCCTTGAGGTCCAAGGAAGCTAGCCAGTCTCCTGGTCTCAGGGAGGGCAAAATCATTGCCAGAGTTAACATTTTGAACTTTGGTTTCAGAAGATGCTTGTTCAGGAACCTTAAATCTAAGATGGGCCGCCATTCTCCTGTCTTTTTGGGGTAAGAAATTCCTTGAATAAAGACCCTTGCCCTGATGGCAAGGGAACCCTCTCTACTGCTTTGCATCCCAGCAGAGAAGAAACCTCTGTTTCCAAAGCAAGGGCTTCAAAGGATTCGCAGGGTGGAAATGTCTGGCCCTCATCTTTGGGAACTGTTTGAAACTGAGGACCAGACCTTGGCTTACCACCTCCAGAACCCACTTGTCCGAGTTAGGGACAACCAGTTCTGGCTGAATAAGCCAACCTGCCCCCACCGGTACAGAGAGCTCGCCCTGGGCACCCCATCAGGGTGCCTGCTTGGCAGCTGTTTTTGGCTGGGAAGAAGGGACGGTCTGCCAGAGCCCCGTCTGCCCTGCCTCTGAAGAAACCCCTCTGAACAAAGGCTGTAGAGGCTTGAGCTTGATAAAGGGCCTGTGGTAAAGGCCTACCCCTGGGGCATGCCTCGGGGGGCATGCCTCTCTTTAGCTTGGGCACTTTTGTAGGTAGTTCTGTATTCATCCATTTTTTTTCATGTAATTTTCTGTCTGATCACCAAACAGAGAGTTACCTACTACAGGAAATCCATAGCCTTTGCCTGAGTGTCTTGGGACAAAGTAGTGCATCTGAGCCATGCCAACCCCACGGGAGCTACAGAAGTGGCCATGACCCTAGAAGAAACATCATTAACATCAACAGCAGTATGAAATTGAACTTTAGAGGCCTCAATGCCATCAGCAGCCACCTGTTCCAACTCACTAGCCAGCTGACCCTGGGCCTGCTTGGCTAACTGCAAAATAGTGTCCCATCTAGACTTCTGATATCTAGCCACATAAGCCATGTAATTAGCCTGCCTGAGTCCCAAAGAAGCTGCCATATATTGCTTTTTTGCCATGGTATCAATCTTCCTGGAATCTTTGTCAGGGGGATGTGATGCCAAGGGAATATCAGCCTTTTCGCAGGCTGCAGCTTGAACAACACCTACATGACTACACTGCTCAGTGAGGAAGTCTGTATCTGGACCTGATAAAGTATACCTTCTGTCCATTTTTTGTCTACAGGAGGGACAGAATGAGGATTTTTAAAATCTTTGTTGTTTGCTTCCTAAATGATTTATGCAAAGGAATAGACAACCTTCTAGACTCTGGAATATCCATCATTTCAACAAAATCAGGCTCCTCTTGCTCATCCACAGCCTCCTCTAAAGGGAGCTGGAGGGTTTCTACCACCTTTTATAAAACACAAAATGAGAAGGGACTCAGACAACAGAGGGGAGACTCTAAGGGTCTGTCTGGAAAATGCCGGTTCAATGGGCACGTCAGACCTTCCCAGTCACAAATGCACTGATCAAATTCTCCTCCCCTCCTGTGGTTCATAAAACTCCTCAATAACATAATCTTGAACCACTGGACCTGGGCGAGCCACCCTCTGCCACTTGTGGAGGGCTCTCCAAGTCGCTGCGACAAAAGACTGAACAATCTGTATGGCTTTGCTATTTCTGCAACAGTTGGAGAAACTATCTTAGACTCGAACCTGCTGATTTCTTTGTCTTTTTGCTGGTGCTGGTTCCTCTGAACCAGCCTTTCTCTGCCGAGGAAGTAATGCCCTGGTCAGAGGCACTCCCTCTGGTCCAGTGGGTACTGGACGAGGCTGGCCATCGAGTCAGCGGACTTTTGGCCTCGTTCCCTGAGCCAGCCCAATCTCTTCTCCAGGGTGGCTGCAGGGAAATTTTCATATCTGGCAGTCTGAAGGAGGTGGTCAGCCCCCAGACAATAAACACAAGTGGTGTGTGGGTCAGCTTGGCAAGGCTTCCCCACAAACATCACAGTGTTGAAACCCGTGGGCCGGTTTTCTTTTGGGTTTCTCAGACATGGTGCCAGCCTAACCAAAACTTGCCCTTTTCTTCAGGCGTTGCCAGAGCAAGACACCCTTATCGGTTCCTAACCGTGTCACGGTATTGGAAAAACCTAGTAAAAACTAGGGGTTTTAGAACGATAAGAACCGGGTACCTCACGTCTAAAATTCATCAAAATACAAAAGCGATGGGTTCAGACTGAACCGATAATTATTCCACACAGACTAAATTTTCGTTTTACTACGGTTCCAGATAGAGCTTAGCGAGAAACGCGGTAATTTTGAGACTTTGCGGTTTTCTGAACCCGAAGGAACCGACCAACCGGCGTAGTGAACCGAGCTGAAGGAGCTGATCTCGGGAGCGACTGTTCAGTGAAGCGGAGTAAAGAATCTGGCAGTTTGACTTCAAACTGCACAGATAGAGCTTTGAACAGCGCCCTCGCGCTGCGGAACTCCAGACTTCTCTGGAGTTAACCCTTTCCTCTCCGGGGCAGTTCAGAGGCTGAGGCTGACTGCTATAGTCCTAATTACAGCAAGACTTCATGGTGTTTGAACTAGCTGATATCATCAGCTGAGAGGCCAGAAGAACACAGCTTATCCAGGACGAGTGGGTGGGACACAAGAGTCAAAAGCCTTGGCTAGGTCAATGAAAATGGCAGCTGTGATGTGCCCCTGATCCTTCCCTTAAAAGACAGAATCAGTTACAAGAAAGAGGGAAGAGACAGCGCAGTGATGCTTCTGGAAGCCAGACTGGAACGGGGAGGGGAAAACGGTGGAGGATAGGAAATCAGAAAGCCTGATGTAGGCAAGCTTCCCTTGCAGCTTAACAAAGGAAGGGAGGAGGAAGACTGCCATAAATTACCTGGGGAGGAACCCTTCCCCCCCCCATGAAGAGTAGAAGAACTCTGGCCAACTCCCAGGACTGAGGGACAGCACTAAGGGAGAAACAGAGGTTGAGCAGGTGAGTCAAAGGAAATGCTATGGCAGAAGGAACTGTTATCCTTCCCTGGGACAGGATCAGCGAGTTGTGCCTGAATCATTATTGCTGGCTCCCACCTCAGCTTTATGACTACCCTCTGCAAGAGTGAGAATGGAGGGAAGGCATACAGGAACCTACCTGTCCAGTTCAGAATCTGGGCATCCTGTAAGACTGCTCCTATTGCTGGGGGCCTCCAACAGAATTGTGGAAGCTGGTTGTTCTCCCAGGAAGCAAACAAGTCTAGCTGGTGTACCTGACCTTCTGAACACTGCTGCCAGAACCTGCTGATTCAGGGTCCACTTGTGGCCGATTCTGCATAGTGAATCTGCTAAAATATTGTCTTTTCCAGGCAGGTGTACTGCAGATAGCGCTACATCCAGGAAATAGGCTAGGTTCCAAATCTTCATGGCTTCTGTGCATAGCCTTGAGGCTCTTGCTCCTCCCTGCTTGTTTATTTAATACATTGTTGTGGTGGTGTCTGTTCAGATCTCAACAGAATGGCCCTGTATTTGGGAGGAGAAATCTTGCATTGCTAGGAACACTGCCAACTCCAGGGCTTTTTTTTATTTTTTTAAAATCAAGTTTACTGAACAACACTGGTACAGAGTAGATCATGTTCCTGAATCTCCTGTGTGCTCCAGGTGCCACTCACTGAGATTCTCCAAGTGAGTGCACTACCCTAGGAGTGAGCCATCTGTCATGAGTATACTTGTTGTGGATTGCTGGAGGAAGGGGAATGCCCTCTCTGTGGCTGTCCCCTTCCTTCCACCACTCTAGCGCCATTACCAACATTCTTGTGACTGGTACTAGTTTGGACAGAGGGTCCCACCTCTGGGACCAATGGTCCTAAAAGTGGTACTGAATGTCCCTCATGGGGAACCCTGCCCCTGGTACCACTGCAGTGGAAGAGGCCATGTGTCCCAGAAGTTGCAAAAAATCCACAGCAAGTCTTGGCTGGCCTAGTGTGAAAGATTCTGCAATGGTAATACCCTTGCCTCAGGAACAAAAGCTTTCCCCTGCAGGGTATCCAGCTGTATACCTATGAAGTCACTTTTTTTTTTTTTAACTTTATATTTCTCCTCCTTACCCCCACCCTGGAGCTACGCTTCTTCGGGAGACTCCTATGTGCCCCCCCGCAACTGGCCTACTTGAATCCCCGGAGGTTCCTCCATGGAGCCGTGGCTATACCCCCCCAGGCAGGTATGGGGCGGGGCCAGGACACCCCCGATATCTTCTTTGTCTCGTTGGGTCCTCCGGTAGCCAGGCAGGCAGTCACAATCAGGGCTGGCAACTGAGCTCCGTCTACCCGTGCTCCGGCGGCGCTTTTTTCCCTTTTTCTCTCTTTGTGGTGTAAGCCCTGATGTCAAGGCATTATGCAGACGTCCGCCACACAGCTCCCCATTGGTCTGAACTACCAGCTTGCTGTACCTCAGGCCTCTGCCTGGGGTCAGACATGCCGCGGATCCTGTCCCTCCCTCCCCCTGGAGAAGGCGAGCAGTCCTGGGGCGCTCAAGCCTTCTCCCGAGTCAACCCTCCAGCGACCCAAGTCCGCTCCGAACCTGGGCGCCGGCGTGCTAGCGGAAATCCAACCGCTGCGCCGAAGGGCCAGCTTGAAGTCAGGGTTTTAAACGGCGGTGTCGCGCCATGATTTGCGATGCAATCTGCTTCTTTCGGGTGTTCCATTCTCACATTTGCATCGCGAAAAAGTGCGATGCATTCTGTGACCCTCCCCCCACAGAACAAGTACCTCATTAGTTTAGAACGCTGCCCAGTCTCACCGCCGGGGCCCCAAAATGAACACTGGCAGTCACACCGTAGTTAACTGTATTAGTTAAGCTATCCACCTAGTAGTGCTGTCTGTAGTATTCTCAGTTTTACTGCCGCGGCCCTGAATGCCAGTAGTCGTTCCCCAGTAGTGCTCTGCAAGCGTGATCGCAATGCGCTACTGCGAGGCAACTTCCGGCATTCGATTGCAGCGGCAGTGGGCTGGTACCTGAACAACACTACTAAGTGAACAAACAACAATACGCAGTTAACCTCTGGGCGTTCTCAGCGTTCGGCTGGGGTCGTAGCCGATGACAAGCGGCGTTCGCTGGTATGGTGGTGTCTGTGGGGAAGGTGGTGGGCCTGAGATGGGTGGGGGAGAATTCTGGTAAAGTGGGTTCGGGGCTACAGAGTACCTCTCCCTGATCATGAGGGATGTCCTTAATTCACCCCCTCAAAACTGATTTGCTCTTCCTCTGAGTGTCCTTACAGAAAAGATGTTTGCTACCAACACAGAGAAGGTGCTGTAAATTCAGACTTTAAGGCAGAAATATATAATGTGTCAGAAATAAAAACAAGTAAAGACAATGGGTTTAACACTGCTAACAATAAAAGCAGCAGTATTTGTCACTGTGGCTGGTGACACGGAGCTTTACGTTTTTGGTAATGGGGCCATGGCTGGGGAGGCTGAAACGGGTGGGGCTTTTAGCAGGTACCCCATGGATGGGGGCTGGTGGTTAGCCACTGAGATGGGTGGGAGGAGGGTTTTAGTGGTTCTGGCAGAGGGGACAAGAGTGGGGAGGGTGTGGTACTTAGATGGGTATGGGTGTGTGTGTGTGTGTGTGTGTGTGCTGGGTTACCGAAACAGATGAAGCCAAGACAGAATTGATTTTAATAAAAGATTTTATTTAGGTTACAATATTTAAGGATTTTTGATTTTGCTAATCAAATTGAAGCATATGCTATTCATTTTCACAACTGATTGGCACTTTCACATGCAAAACCGCTAATCAATTTTCCAAGCTTATTTAAAACCCTGGAAGTCCAATACTTCAGCTAATTCTGTTTGTGACTTCTGCAAGTTGATCCTAGGCCCTTTAAGGTGCTTTTAATCACCTGTATAGAGCACCTTGCCTCCTGCTGTGTTTTTCCTGAAACCAGACAGTCATCCAGGTAGGGAAAAACCACACCTTGCCTTCTCAAATGTGCTGCCACCACAGCTGGGCACTTCTGAAAACCCAAGGTGCTGAGGTAAAGCCAAAGGGAATGGCTGTGAACTAGTATTGGTAGTTTCCCAATCTGAACCCGAGGTATTTTCTGTGGGCATGTCTGACTGGCATATGAAAGTAGGCGCCTTTCAGATCCAGAGAACCCAACCAGTCTTCTGACTGTGGGGATGGTATCACTGAGCCCAGTGTGACCATCCTGAATTCTTCCTTTTCTTATGTGTTTGTTGAGATATCCCAGCTCTAAAATGGGTCGCAATTCTCCATTTTTCTTGTGGGTTACGAAGTATCTGGAAAACAGATCTTTGCCCCATTCTGATGCAGGGACCTTCTCCACTGCTCTTGCTAACATCAGTTTCATTATCTCTAACTCCAGCAGGATGTTTTTTCTGTTGGAGAAAGAGCCGACAACAATTTTTGTTTCTGTAGTTTTGGGAATTTTTTTTTTTTTTAAACTGTAGGGACAAACCTTGACTCACTAACTTTCAGGACTCACCCATCTGTCATAACTTTTGCCCTTCCAGGAAGTAGTGAGCCAGTACCCCAAAATGGCAATGGCTGGGCACCCTGAGAAGAACGGTCAGGGTTTTGTTTTAGCTGTCACTTAGGGGCTGGAGCTGCAGCTGCCCACCTAGTGCCCTTCCTTATTATTTTTTTATTTATTTCAGAATTTGGATGACACCTTTGAGCATAGCTCATTTGCAATGGTTCCAGGTCAGCTTAACATTAAACACAGAAAAAAAGAAAATAATACAAGATTAATTTGACAGAGTAAATAAATATATAAGATTAGATTTACAAAATGTATACAATATAACATCAAAGTAAACCAAAAGCAGCTCACTACATTGTTGCGGAGTACACAGAGTGTTGTACAGTGATAGGAGGTGGGTTGGATAAAGGTGAATAGATAGGTGGCTTGGTGAGCAAAGGCGTAGCGGGAGGTGTTGGAAAGGGGTGTGTGGAAATGTTGAATCAGCCTAGCAGTGATTGTGGGAGTTGTGAGTGAGTAGGGTGAGGTGGTGGGAGTGAGAGGTTAAGTACTGGAGCGTGAGGCTTTGGAGGGAGGAGGTAGGGAGTGAGGATCTATTCGGGGAGAGGAGACGGGGGAGTGGAGTGGTGGTGAAGTGGAGAGGAGTAAACTAGAGGAAAGGGGGAGTGGGGTGGGGGAGCAGAGTGTGTGTAGTAACCTCTTTAGGGTTGATACTCATGGGGAGCGTAACGCTTTGGGTAGTAACCTCTACTCCTGCCTCCTGTTCCATAAGGCCTATAGAAAGTGAAAGCCTTTTCTTTGTCTGTTCTTTCTGTAAATGTTTTTTACATCTACTTTTTTCACATATGCCTCTGTCTGGTCACCAAACAAGGAATTTCCCTCAAAGGAGAAATTCATGGCCTTGATCTATGTGTCCTAGGATAGGATGGTATCCCTAAGCCAGGCAAACCTCCTTAGAGATACTGCATATGTCAAGCCCCTTGAAAAAGAGTCATTGGTGTCCACGGCCATGTGGAATTAGTACTTAGTGACATCCAGTGCTGACCTGGTTGTGTCAGCCAAGTCCTGTGCCACTTCACCGTTTACTTTCTAGCTTGGTGCCAGGACTGAATTCCACAGAGCCTTCTGGTACTGAGTTGTGTATACCACTGAAGCTGCCCATCTGAGAAGCAATGAAGCTGAGGTGAACAATTTTTGGCCATGGTATCCAGTTTTCTGGAGGCTGTTCAGAGAAAGGCATCTTAGCCTTCTCACATGCAGCAGCCTGGAACACTCCCTCATGATCATGGTGAGCACAGAGGTATTCAACCCCATCTGTCCACTGCCATTTCTTTTCAATCGTCTTATCAATGCCAGCAGCTAAAGTGGGTGCTGACATGATTTTGGCAGTGACTTTCTGGAGAGATTAGTGGATGTGAAACAGCAGCCACTTTGTGGGAGCCACATCCATCATGTCCATAAATTACACCTCCTCTTCATCCTCCTCAGCTTCACGGGAGGGGCTGTTGAGGGTGTTTACCATTTGCCTAACAAATAGCAGAATGTGGAATCCTCAAAAGGCCTGAGAGGACAGCCAAATTCTTGCTCAGATGCACTGTCTGTTCCAGGGGGTTCACCCTCCTCCTCATCTTCATAATACATTACTTCCTCCTCCACACAAGGGAGTAGATGTGGAACCGAAGCCTAGAGAGGGTTGGGGGCAGGCATATTCATAAAATTGTCCATAGCCTGGAAAAACTGTCATGCTCTTGTTATGTACTCTGCTGACAGCATTTGTCTTGTGCCAACCCTTCCTTGTTTTTTTTTTTTTTTTTTAAAAGGCGTCTTCACAAAGAAGTGTTCTTTTTAGTGTTTCTTTGCAGACCCTGGTTCCAATGCCTACTCTGAGGTGCTTTTACATTTACTTTTGCCATCACTGGATTCCGTTCTGAACTATTTTTACTATACTTTTCTGATGGCTGTGCAGCTTTATCATTTTGTAATCTGTCCCCTTCGTCAGGGACTGCTGCTGATTCTAAGAGGAGAGACCTGCACCTGAGTGTTTACTGCGTTTTGGTGACATGAAAGCAGACTGGGAAGCCATAAGGTCTTCCCTTATTTTGGTCCTTTTCTTTTGTGTTTTAGGGCAAAACTTTTTTACAGAGTTCACAGATTCTGTGGTCTGGACCCAGGCACCTTAAACAAAGCTTGCAGCAGTCTGCCCTTGCCAGCAGCTGGGAAAATACAGATATTTCTATCAGTTCCAGAAAACAATCAAATACATTGCAAAAGAACCCAAAAAAATATTAAAAAGGCTCTGAGAGAAAATACCTCAGACCTAGTAGTTTTAGTTTAAAGTACTAAGTCTTTTTTGTTTGTTTCAGAGTTTTTGTTTGTAAGAGCACTTCGGTTCCCTCTGAGCGGGAACTGCAACTTCAACAGCGAAGAACGCTAATAAATAGCAAGATAAGCAGTCATTTATTTTTCACAAAAAAAAGCATTTCCCTAAAGGCAGGAACCAGAGAAACCACTGAAATTACAATAAATAAAACAGACATAATGTAACTAACATTATTGAGGAAATAACTAAAATAATATTTTAAAGAGAAACTGAAACGCTAAACCATTCTGGAGGCCAGAAGAGTGGAGCTGTACTTTGGGGTGACTGTCCTCTTCAAACAAACAAATCTGTTAGTAAGAATGCAACCACAACTTAGTTCTACGCTTCCAAAATCGGCATAAGTTCTATCTCCAGGGCAACTCAATCCAGTGAATTGCTATTGTACAGCTATACTGATGGATTCCTGGAGTCAGAACATGTAGGGACATAGGCTTTATTGTATTACAGTTCAAAATATTTGTCATAATGTGGAATTCCATCCTGAATACACTGTGCTACAATATACTTGATGTTTCCACTCCGCATGCCTGCAGTACTTGTGCTTTAGTCTACGGATTTCTCTGTCGGGTGTTCAAAGCAACACATAGCCTTCATCCACTGTGAAGGAGAAGTGCATCTTTATAATCAGATGCAAATTTCAGTTGCTACGCTGGAGTTAGTCCCTTGAATGAAGAGTAGGTTCATTTCATTATTTATTATACCGGAAAATCTTAAGGGGCAAAACCCTTTTTCATAAGTGCTCAGCACAAAACAACAGTAGAAACAGACAGAATACAATAATTAATGGGTTGTGTTTTTCCCCATAGAAAAAGTTGTGTATTAAATGCCGTAATACACGTATGTGTATTATGCCATTTTTTTAACACATGGCTCTTTCTGTCAGACTGATCTCGGTATCTCAGAAGAGCGAGTAGTCCAGATCCCTACTGTGCGCCTCCCAGGGCTCTAGATAAGATTTCTGGGGATGAGTACTGTACTCCTTATTTTGAAAGTGAGGTGAGTAAAACCAAATTCAGATGTGTACAAATATCTGGACAGAGTGGAGTGAAGAGCACATTTTAAAAACAATGTCGCTTTTTCCTTGATAAGAATTCATCAAGTGCCAATAATGCTCCAGATAATCTTGGCAGGTAGGAGTAATTTACTCAGCAGTTTTTTTTTTGTTTTTTTTTTTTATTTTTCATCTTTATCCTCCTTCCCTACCCCCGGTGCCCCCTCCTTCCATCCGCTCATGTCCCCCGACACCCACCTTAGGGATCTGCCCCTAGAGTGCCCTTCCTCCTCTCCCTGGCACATTGGGGTCTGTCCCTGTAGGTGGTCCGGGTAGACTTAGGGCGGACTTCATCTAGGGCAGCGGAGGTGTTTTTCCGGTTTTCTCCCCTTACGCCCACGCCCCTGGGCGCCGTGCGCTTGGGACGTATGTCCCGGTGGCTACGTGCTGGCGCCGCCAGCCCTCATGCGCGCGGCGTCCCCCCTCCCGGCTCCGGCGAAGCGAGCCGCCTCCATCCCCTTCCTACTGTCGGTGCTTCCACGGCTATGGAAGGATGCAGAAACATAGGCGTTCTTGGTCACCACCCTGAGGAGGAGGCATCCATTGGGGCGCTACGATCCTCCCTCCCCCTACCGACCCCGGCTGCTGAGTCCGTTCGAACCGGGCGCGGTGTAAGCAGCAGTGTGGCGTCTAGCGCCTCAACCCTCAGCGCCACCGGGCCGGTTACTCAGCAGTTTTAAAATGTAAGTGAGTAAAACAAAACTGGGATGCATACAGGTGCTGTAAATCTGGAAAAAATACCTGCTCATTTTGAATAACCAGTTATGTTATAAAGCACTATTCTCTGGAGTGTGGGGTAAAATTACAAATGTTAGTTGAGTACTGGTACTCATTAAAAACATTTCTGAAGAGTATTTCCTAAAACAAGGTGAGTAAAACAGCTTGGTACTTCCCTTATGTGTTCCCTTGGCGCCAATGTTGTTTTTTTTTTTTTTTTTTAAATCATTTTAAACATAGCTTTGGTCCCTCGGCAGCAACGACCACAATGTAAGCCACATATTCAATCACACACTCTCCGTCAGGCTGGATGAGACAGGAACATCAAAAGCAGCAAGGCATCCAAGTTGTCCCTCTAACTACCTGTCTCCAGCTCCTCTCCGAGACAGCATCTCTTGCCTTCTCCTCCTCTAACTTCATCCCGGGCCGGGGTGCTGAGTAGGCGGTAGCAACACTGACCAGGTGCTGACCGCCTGAATCAAAATAAATAAAAAATTTTATTTCTTCATGGTAGACCATACACAGGAGCAGATGGAACTCAGCGAAAAAAATGCAACCTCTTGAATTATACAAGCCAATTATGGAGTGTAGTGTGTTTAACTTGAATTTAATACACACCCTTATTGTTGGATGGCGGCCATAAACCCCTTGAGCTTTGCCCTCAGGGTTTGTGTGCCATCCAACAATAGGGGTGTGTATCAAATTCTTGTAATACACGGCACCCCATACTTTATCCTATATAATATACAAGAGACAAATAAATTAATAACTGTTACAAATAGACTGTGATGATAGTTACTCTGCATAAATTGTTTTAAAACTGTATACAGATTTCAGTGCAGTTACTGATGTAGTCAACCTGTTGTACCAGACATTTCCAATACAGCCTTTTTATGCTCAAGCCTAAATGGGCTAATGCCTCCCAAAGAGGAATTTTGTGCTTATAAATGACAGGAGGAATATATTTGAACTCTGCTTGGCAGCATTGCATTGTGCCTGTCTGATTATATATACACACATACACACAGATTTTGGAGCATGAAAATGGCTCCAAGCTGATTTGTGCATGGTTCCAATATACTGCCCTAAGGTTATTGCAAAGAACAATGACCTTTCGGAAGAGTGCAAAAATACCAAAACAACTTATTTCCATAAATTCAAGATTACACATTAATGGGAATCGTATCCCTCTATCTAACAAAAAAACAAAAACATAAGTGAGATGTGCTTACTCAAATTTGAGAATATAGTAAAGTATGTCATTTTTTATTTGTATTTTGGCACCCAATCCTGGAGGTTCTGGGGGCCATTACAGTAAGGAGAAGTTGGACAATACAAAAACAGTGTTCATAATTACAAAAATCAAATATAAAACATCAGTTATCATAGAATGAAGCAAATGTTATCAGCAGTCCTAATCGGGAGGTACTCCAAAATCTAGATTCTGCACATGTAATACACACACAAACTACCGACCTAGTTCCATATTACCCCCAATCTCTAAAGCCTTAAAACTGATTGTCTATGATCAGCTCATTGACCATTTAGACAAATACCATCTTCAATGCCATCAGCAACATGGTTTTAGAATGCAACATAGTACAACAGCAGCACCATTAGAGTTTACAGGATTTGTACATGATCCACTTGACCGGGGGCACTTAGTGGGAGCTACTTTCATAGACCTAAGGACTTAGATACGGTTAACCATGAACTCCTGCTTACGCAACTAGGTGACTTAGGCATATTCTCGAACCCTCTATGCTGGTTTGGGAGCCATCTCTCTGGACGTGTACAACAGGTAAAAATTGGCAGCACACTCTCCGATAGCCTTGGCATTAACACTAGAATTCCCCAAGAAACCATTCTGGGCCCACTGTTTAGTCTCTTTTTAAACCACCTTTCACAAGCGTGTCAAGACAGAATCCTCCTTTACATGGATGATGCTGTCCTTTTCACTAGCCACCCAGACCCCACCACTCTGGAACATTCGTATGCAGAACAACTTCAATATTGCTGAAGACTGGTTCATTAATATATGGCTACTGTTAAACTACAAGAAAACAAAAATCATGCTGTTCGCCTCCACACACAGCAGGTACAAGTCATCCAAACTGGTTATTCGGAACAAAGAAAATGTAACTCTCCAAATGGTTCAAACTTTTAAATGCCTCGGGGTTACCTTGGACAGCTCCCTCTCTAACTCAACACACACTGATCAGGTCACTAGGTTGACTCATAGGAGACTTGGCCAACTCTACAGACATACACATTGCCTAACAGATGTAGCCCTTCATCTCGTCATAAATAGTGCAGTCTTTTCTATAATAGACTACAGTGCGGCTGGTGACCTAACCTTAAAAAGAATTGCCTTAACACTGAATTAAGCTTGTAGACTAGTCCTGGGTACCTCACGCCTTTCCAACGCCTGCAATCTCTACTCGCTCTCGGGTTGGCTAGATCTGAATAACAGAATTCAATATCAGTCTTGTCTCCTAGCTAAAAAGGCTATCCTTGACCTAGCACCAGCTGGAGTTCAGTCCATGCTTAACCTATCTGCTGCAGCTCGTCTTACCAGAGTGTCCAACAACAACCTCCAAGGCACCTTTCCGCTAAACTTCACACAAGGTCAACAATCTTTCGGTTACCATGCCCCAGACTGGCTCTACTCCCTCCCAAGTGGCCTACTCGCAGAGCCCAAAATTGGAGCTTTTAAATAGAAACTCTGCTCACAGCTCTCAAACCTAATGAAGTGCACCTGCTTCCACTAACTTGCTTTCTTGCCTTGGACAGTCTTGATTATCTTAGCTCTTTGTTCTCCCCTACTTGATATCTAATCACCATTCCTCCACCTTGCCCCTTTTTATATGTAACCCCTAAGTGGCACTATCCCAAGGGCTACTACCACTGCCTGCGTGACTAGGTACGGATTAAGGGGCCTGGGTACTGAAAATAGGTGCCTCCACCCAGAGGACAGGGTTAGTGATAGCGTAGCTGACCCGGGTACAGCCCTCCGGGACACTGTAACCCCCCT
This sequence comes from Neoceratodus forsteri, assembly GCA_016271365.2. Taxonomy (NCBI): domain Eukaryota; kingdom Metazoa; phylum Chordata; order Ceratodontiformes; family Ceratodontidae; genus Neoceratodus; species Neoceratodus forsteri. Next base: position 1,259,709,831 of record CM028129.1, read on the forward strand.
CTTTCCCCTCCAATGGCCTAAACAATGAACAGAATACACAGGTACAATAGCCCCCAAACAGCAGATATATCCCCACTCTGATTACATTTACCGCCAGGGCTGGTTCCACATGTTCGGCCCTGGAGACCCCCTGTAAAGCAAGATTAAACACAGCAAACAATAGTACTACAGTACTATTTGTACAGAAATGTACCACAGGCAGGTTAAGTGCAAAAAGATTCAGATCTGATTTATTCAGGGGAATGAACAAGGAAGGGGCATAATCAGGTTGATTGGTTTAGATACTGATTCAATCAGGCTACAAGGCATGCACTTTAGAGTCCCTCAACACAGTCACACACACTCTAGGTACCCAGTGTTGAGGTAGACTAGCCTGACACGTTGCCCGGGGTAGGCCGACGTTGCAGCTGGTCGGGGTCCTATGATGGAAAGGCAAGTCATGCATAATAACCCACAATTTGTAATCTGCAGCCAGGAGGCTCAGTTCGTGATAATTAGACAAAACAATTAAATCAGATGACACACTTTAAGTTGTTGTTGCAGGGAGCTACCCTGGTGTTTACTCACGCTACCCAGTACAGGGCGCAGGAGTGACTAAATGGAGACTTCAAGATGACTTGCTGGTTTGCCAGGAGAAGCAGGGCCCACACGAGTCACTGTGGTGTTGTTCCTGTTCGTGATGTTGAGCAGGGGGGTTGATCCACAGGCAGTTCTCTCATTGTTCTTCTCTGTGATGTGAGCAGCTGCCTGGGCCAAGATGGCAGAGCCCAGGTCGGGTGAACAATTCGGATGACAGTCCGATAGTGCTGGATTCAGCTTCCAGCAAGCGTGACACAAGCAGGCAGTGGGGAACCAAATCACAACCACTGGATGACAGTCCGGTCGCAATCACAGTGTCTCTGCGCAAGCTGTACGCTCTGTGGTGGTTTCAGACTTCCTGACAGGCCGATCACGTGGAGCAAATCTTCAGTCCTCTTCAGGCAATAAGGCAGTCACAATTCGGTAACTCTGGTCACAATTGATTCAAATTTAGTCCAATTTAAATTCAGGCTAAAGGATTCCCTCACGAGGGACAAGTAGGTAGGCAGGCCAAACACAGCCTTCCCGCCAGTTTCCTGCGCAACCACAAAGGAGCAGCTGCTCGAATGTCTCGAGCTCTTCACCCTCTTGACTCCAAACCCAGACACTCTGCTGCAAGCAGCTCGGGACTTTCCCTCTGATCCAAAAGGTTTGATTCATCTGTCTGTCACAGCAAGGGCTCCCCCCTCCAGATCCATTTAGGTGCCGAAAGGAAAAATCCACAATTCCTACAGAAATTCACTCCCACAAGACTCCTGATGACAGACTCCATTTTAGAGTCCCAAAGGTACTGACTGGTCCACAATGGCAGTCCAGAACCAAGATGGTGGTGATTTACAGAAATGTCCACGCTACAAAGAAGGCAGGTTAGACAAACTTCGATACCATTATTGTTAGGATAGATAATCAGCAAATAGTTACAGCTTCTAACAGAGCTCCCTCTGCACAACTAGTGATGGCAAAATGGAGCGATTATCTGGCAGCCCAGGCGGGACTCGAGCTTAGAAACACTCAGCCCCCACCCAGATTAATTACACACTGTGATTTTATTTAGTTAGTTAGTTTTTGTTGCCTGTGTAAGTGCACTAGACAAATTCTGCCTGTTTTCAGGCATGACCTGGAAGGGGACACAGATGAATGCCAACTGACCTTGAGCCAGATTAAGCTGTTGGTGGTATTTTTAGTGAATGGGGAAATTTGTCCAGGACACCGGGGAAACTTCCCCTACTCTTTTGGAGAAGTGCCTTGGGATCTTTAACATCCACCTGTACTACCACCAGAACACGCAGATGGGACCTTGGTTTGAACGTCTCATCGGAAAGACGGCACCTCAGGAGTGCAGCATCCCCCTCATGCTGCACTGCAGTGTCAGTATTGGGATATTAACCCAAGTGCCTGGTGTGGGGCTAGAACCCACAGCCTTCTAAGCCCCAAGCGAGTGTGCTACCTGCTGAGCCACTGACACTCTAGGCAGCTCTTAAAAAGAGTCAGGACACAGAGGCCTTCAAGGCACTCACATGCAATAGATTTTAAACGGTTAAGATACAGGACACCAGCCTGGCAGCAGCCATTTAGGCACACCCAAAGACGACCTTCGGGAACCCCTATTTGTGTGTGTGGGGGGGGGTTACATATAATTTTCTGCACACCTCTAACTCTACCCTTCAAAACACTCATCTACTACCTTAATAACTTCCCTTGTCATTCCCCTCCCCCAAACTCTTCTTCCCCACCCTCCCAATCCCCTTCTTGACAAAGGAAATTGGCTCTGCTGGTTTCCCGCCTTTGAACCTGTTCACTTTGCTGTACCATGGAACTGGTTAGCTCTTGTAAATTGTATTCCCTCACCTGTTTTTATATCAAGCTATTCTTATTGTTTTTCCACTGTAAATTTCTTTTGCTAAGTATGATTGTGTGTTATTGAGCATATCATCACTTTCTGTTATGTATTACGTGTCTGATTTTGGCTTGTCTGTTTCTCGACGTGGAACTTTTGTAAATGAGCTTTTAGCACAAAGGCTGTCAGAAGTTGAAACTCCGCTGCAGTATCTTTCTGTCTGCCCCAGTGTACAAAGAAATCAGAGCATCCGCCTTGGGCCCTTATTTGGCTAACCGGTTTTCAGATACTGCCTCAGTCAAGACGCGATAGCAGCCCTGTTGCTTTATTTGTGTACAAGGCAGCTTCAATAAGAAACTGTGGTTTTAAAATCTCTTTTCATCAAATCCTGCAGTTACCTCCTTCTTAAGTAAGGGACTTTTAGTAAGATACTTTACACTGGTAGCTTTAAAAAGTTGGAAGCCTGAGCTGTCCGGTGGACCAGGGGATAGCGCTGTGCACTCCCACAGCAGCAACCCGAGTTCAGAAGCAAGCCTTGGAAGCTGGGCGGGTGACCCTAAGGGCTGGATGGGTTCTGTCACATGGCAGAGCTCCCAGCCAGGGAGGGAGGGCATCAGATCCCGCCACTCCAGCTACCCCCACGGTGCACTACGGAGCTTGCTCCTCTCATGAAGGCATGTTAGAGCACAGAAGGCTGCCTCAGTGCTACATCTGGCGATCAGGGCAGGGCCCAGTCAGAAAACAAAAATACCTGTGCTAGCCGCCGGACGATTCCTTGATGGTCGCAGCCCGCGCACTCATACTTCTCAACCTTTTGTCCCCCAAATGTGGAACAAATAAGCAAATGTGGAACACTTAAAATACTGTTAAAATGTTGCCTTTATGTTCAGAAAGTCTGTTATTAATTAAATAATATATTTTTGTCATTTACTATGGATTTTTGCTTTAAAATGTTGACTTTGAACGTGGAACAAGTCCTCACAATGTGGAACATGGAGCTTTTGTGAAGTAAAATGAGTAACGTTCTTCGTAATGTGGTACAGTTGAGAGGTATGCTTGCACCACCTACAGGGCCCTGAGGACTTCTGGACTATGCTTCTGAGGTGGGAAGGACAGATCTCCTGTCTTGGACCCCACCACGGGGTTGGGGGATCCGTGGGGAACCTTCTCCAGGAAGGTGTCCGATCGGGGAGGAAGGAAGGAAGGAAGGTGGCTAGCTGTAACTAATGGAAAAGGCATGATACAAAAACAAGTTGGAAGCCTGGGTCAAAAAATATTTTATAAAGTCATTACGATAGATTTAACCGATCACCTACAGATGTGGGGCATGAGACAAGTTCACATGCACTACGGCCACGATACTTACATACTAACATACTAAAAGCCAGCAGAATAGGCCTCATGGTCTCTCGTGTCTGCTCGGTAGCCAGCAGCCCTACTGGGTGCTTGATTTGCCACTTCCCCACCCCAGAGAGGCTCCACAGCTTCAGTTTCCCCTTGTGCCTGTCCCAATCCCTTTTGAATCCCCCACTGTGCCCTCTTCCACCTGGCTCCTGGGCAGTGCGTTCCAAGGCTCCACCACCCTCTCAGTAAGTAGCACCTCCTTCTCTCCCCGAAACTCTCCCCTCAGCTTCCATAATGCCCCTGGTTATCCCCCTTTCTTAACCTGAACACCTCCTCTGTTTCGCCTTGTTGATCCTCTTTACATACTTAAAGACCTCTATCACGTTCCCCCCCATCTCTCTTCTCCTCCCTTCCAGTCTCTCCTCATAGGGTCTAGTCCCCATACCCCAGATCATCCTGGTCACCTTACTCTGGACCCTCTCCAGCAGTGCAATGTCTCTCTTTAGGTGTGGTCTCCAGAACTGCACACAGTACTCGAGGTGCGGCCTGACCAGGGCATTATACAGAGGGAGGATCACCACCCTCTTTCTGGCAGTAATCCCTATGGCTATGCAGCGCAGCATCCTATCTGCCTTTGCTGCTGCTCTTCGACAAGTCTCAGTGTTGTTCATTCTGACGTCCACCACCACTCCCAGGGCCCTGTCGCCCAATGAGGCCTGCAATGCGTTTCCTCCTAGGGTGTATATATGACCTAGGTGCAGCACCCTGCACTCTGCCCCCCCCCACCCCCCGCTCTGCTAGCAGGCATATTGTAGGGGCCGAATCAAACGCCTTGCTGAAGCCCAGACAGAGGACGTCCACTGGCCTATTTTGGTCCAGGGCACTCATCACCCAATTGTAGAACTCCACAAGGTTGGTCTGGCACACTCTTCCCAGAACAAAGCCATACTGCCTATCGTCCAGGTGACCCATCTGTTCTAGCTACCCCCAAGCCTCTCCTTGATAATGCCCTCCATCACCTTGCCTACCATGGACGTTAGGCTAACAGGCCTGTAGTGCCCCATCTCCTCTCTCGACCCCCCTTTGTGGACAGGCACAACATGGGCCACGCTCCAGTCTTGAGGCACCCACCGTCTGCAGAGAGAGATGTTGAAGAGTGCAGCTAGTGGAGCTGCCAGCACATCCACCAGTTCTCTCAGCACCCTCTGGTGAAGCCCATCTGGCCCCGGCGCCTTCTCAGTCTTGAGCAATCGGGAGGCCACCCTCACCCTGTCCACTGTAATTTCGCCGTCCCAGCCCCTCCCCCATTCTGCCCTTAATGTCCCCCCTCCTCTAGTGTCAGCCCGTTCCCCACCCTAACCTCTTCCGGACCACCAGACTCCAAGTAACCTACTGTGTTTGTAGGCTCACCATACCTCCCATCGGGACAGGTGGACCTCCATTCTCCCCTGGTAAAGACTTGAAGCAAAGTACTCGTTTAGTACCTCACCTTGCTCCCCCACTTCCTGAGCCCAACCCTCCCCAGTCCTAATCCTGCTCATCTGTGCTCTCGCTTTCCTTTTCTCCCCTATGTATCTAAAGAACCCCCTGCCGCCCTCAGGACATCTCTGGCAGGTTTTGCTCCATCTTCGTCTTGGCCCCTCTTACCACCGTGGTGACCCTCCTGGACATGAACTCATACTCTCCGCGCTCCTTTCCTCCCCTTGAGCGCTTTAAGCGCGCATAGGCTGCCTTTTTCTCCCTCACCACCTCCTGAGTCTCCTGGGTCCACCAACATGGCTTCTGGGCCCTACAGTACTTGTCCCGTACCTTCGCGCAGATCCTGGTAGCCTCCTGCACCCCCTTCTTAATGGCCTCCCACCTGCTCCCAGCATCCATATCCAGCTTTAACTCATCCTAGTACCCCTGAAAAATCCTCCCCATGCCCTCGAAGTCTGCTCCCCTAAAGTCTTTTACTACCGTATTCATGCGGTTATCCCCGTGCAGGAAAAAACAGACTGTGGCGTGGTTGCTGCCTGCCGATGGGCTCACCTCCAGACCCCTAATCTGGTCACTGTCTGCTAGGACCATGTCCAATATCTGGCCCTCCCTAGTTTGACTTCCGCACCTGCTGAACAAGGAATGCGTCCTGGAAGACATCCATCAGCCTCTGCTCCCTGGCCACCGGGGATGTCACAGTGCCCAGTTCTGCCCCCGGCATGTTTAGGTCCTCCGTGACCACCACCCTACCTTTTCTCAGTCCACAATGGCTCCTAATATTCTCCACCAGGTTTGTCTTCCAGGTCCCCCGCCTTTGAGGGGGGTCGGTACACCACCCCTACTTTCATTCTCTTACCCCTTCATTTGCAAGTTACCCAAATCACCTCACCCCCCCCCAGCCTCCTCCACTCCACTAACACCTATCAAGCGCCACCCCCCAACTCCTTTATCTTTCCTGAACATTGTGTAGCCCTCCAAGTTTGGGTCCCAATTATGCCCCTGGGTGGCCCATGTCTCAGTAATTGCTGCCACATCCACTGCTCCCTCAACCAGCACATCTTGGAGCATGGGCATTTTATTGCCTATGCTCCTGGCATTGATCAGGACAATCCACCACCCCGTCCCCTCTCCGCCCCCATTCTCCATGGCCCTGTGCAGTCTCCTGCCCCACTCCCCTGCACAGTGCCCCTCGGCCTTACACCACTGCCCTTAGTCCCCTTTGTGGGGCCTTGCCCTAACCCCTTAAGAGACTCCCCCCGGAGCGGCCCTTTTTTCCAACCCTCCCCCCTTTACAAGTGTAAACCCCGCCTCTCGCATATGAATGTAGCCAGCTTCAGTTTAAGGATCTCCCTCTCCTCCAAATTGAGGTGTAGCTTATCCCTGGCATATAACCCTTATCCTCCCAGACTGTGCCCCAGTCCCTCACCAATCCATAACCCCCAGCCTCGCACCACTCCCTGAGCCACTGGTTCACCACTCCAAGTTTTTGCCTGTCCTCCACACTCACCCTTGGCACTGGCAGTAATTCAGAGAAAGAGACACAGCATCCTATAGAATGACAAACCCTGGCCAGCTCCCAAAACCATGCCTGCATCTCTAGTTCACTATTCCCATCTATGTCGTTTGTTCCCAGGTGCACCAGAAAGTCCGGGGAGCCCCCACATTCCCTAACCATTGAGTATACTTAAGTAGGCAAACAGACCCAAACAATGGTATCATGTACTTGGCTACTGTTTACATACCCCAGCTGGAAAGCAGAGGCATTTGATAATGCTCCCTGTGGCTCTCAAAATATTACGTGGTACCCATGCTCATCTGTGTTTTGGAAAAATATGTACTCCCATTCCTTATTAATTCCATATTGCCACTAATTTTATACTCTCCCTTTTCCTTGATTCAACTGATGTGGAGTACCACTTACTAGCGTACCTCTCAACCTTTTGTCACTGAAATGTGGGATACTGACAATCTGTGGGACACTGGCTTTCGTAATGTGGAATGAAATCAAATATTGTGATACACGGACAGAACACTGTGGAAACAAGTACTTTCATTTAAGTTTCATTTTGATTTAGTATCTTAGCATATTAAGGTCTGCAGCTTTTAAGACTGAATTTACAGCACCTGCTCTGTGTGGGCAGCACATTTTCCATGTACGATCAATGTGGGACACAGTGGGCAGCATCTTCAAGAGGGGCCACCCAAGATGCGTCTGCCTCTATTTTTCAAAGCACAAATGTATCCAAACCTGCTAGACCATCTATTAGACGGTCTAACAACCTGCGTCCAGACTGGACGCAACTCACAACTGTTTCTGCCACAAATTATGACTTTTTGTCATAAACAGATATAACTTCTGTAACAGCAGCAAGGCTGCCTGGACACAAGTGAGTGGATGCAGATGCAGGGGCAGCACGCTTCTGCATCCATGGCCAACCATTTTGAAAATCTACTCCCCAGTAACTTTCAGGGCTAAAACGAGGGGTATGTCTCATAATCTGACAGTTGAGAGGTACGCCTAGTGATGGTGCCACCACCTCCTCCCATTCCTTATTTATCCCATATTGCTGCTAATTTTAAGCACCTTTTTTCCTTGATTCGACAGATGAGGAGGAGTGCCACTCATTCTTGAAAGTGCCATCTCTGGGCTAATGCTACCAAGCTTCAGGAAAATATTTATTCAACTGTTGTTATACGTATGCACTCCTCACTGACGCTTTATGCAATAAATAAAGAAACTGAACTGAACGAGATGTAGCCAAGGTCCCAATGGCACTGTAGGGTTTGAGTAAAAAATGTAACCCAATTCCTTGAGCGCCTTGAACTGATTTTTCAAAAAACTAGTTTCCAGCTTCCATTAATAAAAATATTAGCATACGTGTTGGATCTTCTTTTCTAGGCGATTCCTATTCCGATTACTGTTTTTTTTTTTTTTTTATCCAAACCCTTTATCAGTTTTACAATGCCATTTCTGAGCGACATACGTGGCCATTCACTTTTCTTGAGAGAAAAGCAACCTATAATGTTTATAAAATATCTAAATTCTGGTTAAAAAAGGTAGGGTAAACACTATGCAACACTTCACTACACTGTAGCTTTAAGAGGACAGAAAAGTATTTGTAACTGGCATCTGCTCCCATTTTCAGAAACAATATTCATACCCCCAAATGATCCATGCCTAACCTGACAAAATGCGAATGTGGAAAAATACAGGTTACTCACCTGTAACAGGAGTTCTAGGAATGGTATATGTTGTTCATCCACACAACCCACCCAACCTCCCCGGCTTCGACACACAACCTGGCTTCCAGTGGGCTAGATCTGGCGTCATGGGGCAGAGCCGAGAGTTTTACCACCCGGGTGGGTGAGAGGAGCCAGCTTGAAGACCTTCCGGCAAGATTTAAAGCAGCAAGGAACCTGCCAATAAGTGTGGATGAACAACATATCCATGCCCCTAGAACAGTATTTTGCATTGTTTTGATTTTATGAGCAGCATTCTGGACAATTCTCTTCACATGGAGTTTTGACGATGTCATAGTTTGTGAACATCTCAGCAGATCATGATTATCATTCTTTATAAAATGGGGAGCGAAAATCCTTCGTTTTGATTGGTACTTACCTGTGCATCATATCTGTGCAATGCACACGGGTAAGAAACAGTACTCAAAATCAGGACCGCATTACAAAAAAAAAAAAAAACAGAATGGCATTTTTTTTTCATGTTAGCAAGGAAAACATGTAATCGTAAAGCACACATCAGTCTTACAGCAGCATGTGATTTAAATTTCAATTAGAAAACATCTATAACTGTTATTTCAATTTAACAAAAAAAGGTACCGATGGTCCCGCTGCTCTCCCATAGCCTGAGGGCTCTCACTTTGCCTGTTAATAATCTCGCTCCGGACCCACCCCAGCAGTTCCTAAACTGGTATCAGGTTCTGTAACCTGTAATATTACTTTTTTTATAAACTGTATATGCTCAGCTTGATTTGTGATAGGCAAGGTGGGGAAGGGGAAGCAGTACTTCCATTTGTTCACTCCCCAAAAATGCTGCTTAGGATAACTGGAAGCATTTTTTTTGGGCAAAGTGACAAGCTGTTCTAAAATGAGTTAAAAATACAGGGCAGGCTCTATCATTCATGCTGCCATCCGGTGATACAAAACAAAAATTGCCTCAATAGTAGTCCTTTCCACAGTTACCTCATTTTTAAATAGGCGGCAGCTGAGGGTGGGCGAGGAGAAGACGGGACCACGGCTCCTCAGGGTGTGTGTAACTGCTGCATGGCTTCAACAAGTCCCGGCCCCTTCCTGCTAGCGGTTTAGAAAAAATCAACAATGTTCACTCTCTCTCTCTCTACCATCTGGAGCTCCATTCCATTTAAAAAAAAAAAAAAAAACAAGAACTCCACAACAGTTGCTGCGGCTGTACTTTCCAATAATGCCCAGAGACTCCCACAGCAAATGGCTGGGACAGCGCTCGGTGTGACTGCTGGAGCCTATCCCAACTGCACGGCGCTGCAGCAAGAAAGAAAACATGTTCAGGGGAAAGGGCTGCCTTCATCCTTGTGGCAGTCAAGATAGTTGTCACTTACATAAAGTGTTTGTTTTGGGGTTACGCAGGGGAGTTCTGCTGCAACACTTAAGTACAGGACAGTCAGTAGAGAGGCAGAAGAGTTCGCAGTTATACATAACTTCTAGCAAGTGTTGAGTTGAAGTGGGAAATTCATCTCATTGGCAGAACAACTATTTTATCACAAATTCTGATAAGAACAGCCTTTTTATGCATATATAAATTTTCCTTTTGTAACAACCGCTAAAAAAAAGTAGCCCATTTTATAAGCGCAATAAGACACTCCTGGGTGTGCATGGAACATATACAGTATTACTGGACTTCCAGGTGCTAAAGGCACAAGGCCGCAGCACAACGCCCCCTGGGCATGCGGTAATATATGTTCCATGCACACCCAGGAGTGTCTTGTTGCTTCCGTGCACAAACCATGACATAAGGAAAACTCCAAATTAGTGGTTCAATTTTTTTTAACTATGTGTTTATTAAAATCCTTAATACAAACAAGTACATAAATCAAAACATCACATTTGTATCATCCAATTTGGAACTACTGTAACTTAGCACACTTCTTAGAACAAATCATTCATACAATATATAATTTTATAACAGACTTTAAAATAATATATTATTGCATATTTGAGAAGAAACAGAAAGAGAAAAAGAAAGGTAAAGCAAAGTGAAAGAGTAGCAGACATGAGGTTTACAATGGCTCAGGCTACTGAGCTGGCGCGATGAAAAAAAACTGTACATAAAGTTGCCCATAATATACAGAAGAGAGTATGGGAGCCCATACACAACAAGGCTATTCTTTCACCAAGTGGTTACCAGGATGACAAGGACCTTGAGAGCGAAGTTCCAGAAATCCATCAGTTGTCCTGGTAATCATAAGGTGAAAGAAAAGCTCAGTTGTGTATAGGGGCTCACATACACTATTTGATATAGCGTATGTGTTTATAACAACAACAAAAAAAGCTACAAGTCCTTTTTTCTTGTTTTGTCCACTTTGTTTTTTATTCTACTGAAAGTGCTACTCACTTCACTACAGCACGAATGGTAGTAACATGTCTACCAATCAGCTGATCAGCAGCCCACAGTCTTACAATGACAGTCACTCTGCAGAAGAACGACTTTTTTTTTTACTTTCTTTTTATCCCCTCCTATCGCCCCATCATTCCACTCCTTCGGGCTCACTCATGCTACCCACCCCGACACGGAGTCTGCCCCTAGAGTGCCCATGGGTGACTCCTACCTTTCCTGGAGCACTCTGGCACAGCGGGGTCTGCCCATGGTTCCTGGACTGGGCAGCTGGAGCGGCCGTCACCTAGAACCGCCGAGGTTGGTTTCTGTTTTTTTTCTGTGCCCCCCCCCCGCCGCCAGGACGTCGGCTCGGGCAAGTGCGTGCTAACGCACGCCTGCCAAATGCCTAACAACGTCCTCCCTTCCCCGACTCCAGCCCTTCTGAAGCCGCCAGTGCCCCATGAGAGCCGGTGCTCCCACCAGTCCCCAGGGGCATCGGGTGCGTACAGCACCCCTGATAACCCACCCCGAAGGAGGAGAGCATCCATTGGGACGCTCAATCCTCCTTCCCCCTGCCAACCCCAGTCCATACCCGAACCCGGGTCGCCGGCATGGAGAAGAACGACTTTTTACAAGGCATGGAATTCCATGCTCAAGAAAGCCTCACTATGCACTACAAAACAATACAAAATACAGTTTTTCATGCCAGTTTAAGTTCAGACATAGTTATACATGGATCTTTTGAAGGCCTGAATTTCATTCTCATAAACAAGAAAACTACAAATATCACGGTAATCAGAAGTATTATTGTCCACTTTAATGTGTTAGTGTTACACTGAATTATTTAAAAAATTGATATCATACAGTAGCAGGAAAGAATGCTGGGCTCTGACTGGTTGGTGCCATCCTTCAAAAGTGATGTTATCAGAGTATAATAACCGGCTCAGGCTTTTTCCCATAAGGAAACCGTGGTGTAATTTGCCATTATAAAGGGGTGTTTATAACGGCAAACACCACGATTTCCCTTGCCGTGCGCATGCTCAGACAGCTGCGCAATAAGTTGAGACTGCTCGCCGCTTCCGTGTCGCCTGAAACGGAACCGCCACAAGAAGTCGGTGGTAAGTCTTTTATTCCCCGATAATAACCTAGGGACACACAAAGACCCACAGAAAGGAAAAAAATTTGTTTTAAAAAACGAAAATCTTGGCACTCGCTAAAAGGACCGACTGCAGGATGCACTTGAAGAATACACTGGAACTTGTTTATTTTATATAATTGCTGTGGCAAAAAAGCCTAACACAGCAATCATATAAAATAAAATATGAAGTGGTGTGTAAACTCAAATTTTACACACACCCCGGGGTTCGATGCCTGGATAAACCCCTCATGCTTCGCTCTCGGGGTTTATATGGCATCCAACCCCTCGGGTGTGTGTAAAATCTTGTTACACACACCACCCCATATTTTATTCTATAAATAACATCACTGTATAAAGGACCAGCAGCAAAATGGCCTCATTAAACATAAAAACATCACTGCACCTTCATCTTAAAGCGTCATGGGCTTAGCTCCCGTCTCCAGAGTTCAGTCAAAAAAGTACTCATTTGACAACATCAACCCGTCCACTGCCAACAACCTCCTTTCCCACCTAACTCCCCCAACACGAGAGTGTATGTTTTTTTTTTCTCCATTCACATTTAAACAAACTGCTGCACTGAATGGCTTGTCCTGATCAGAACATGCACGCCCGCACCAACCTGCCTCAAGTCAGACGTTCCACCCACCACTTTCAATGATGTCCTCAGGTTTCTCCCGGTACAAATCACAGATCCTAGAGACAGTACCGTGAGAACATAAAAAACACACTGAATCCGACTGCCTATTCAGATGTGAGCGTGCATCTGAATTAACACCACTGTCCTCCCGGCTTGGCAGCAAAGCTGAATGGATAACTGCCGCATGTTTGTAATTGCTGCCTGTTACTTCTGTTTTGCACTTTTCAGAAAAGAAAAAAAACAATATTACCAGAAGAAAGGAAAACTGGCCAAAAACAACGAAACCAAAGACGGACCATCACTGCTACACAGAATTTTGGGGTGGAGACAAAGCTACAGACATCACACAGTATGCCAGAGAAGCACAAAGGGAAATGTTTCTTTGAACACTCCTCCACTACTGTAAATAAATAAATAAATAACATTTAAAAGTGTATTCTTTGTATTTTTTTACTCAAATATAATGAGCCATTGTATAATAGTAATAATGCACTCCAAGGTGTGTGTGTGTTGTGCTGGGATAATGTCACTTCTTGGGTGTTGGACACACTCGGCCTCATGCCCAACCACCTGAGGCGTGACTTTATCCCAGCACGACATACACCCTGTCGTGCATTATTGCTTAATTGTACAGTGTAAATCCTAACTTTTGATTTGTACACTGGGCTTTGCAGCAACTAACCTATGTCAGCCAATTAAGCGACAATACATGACAGGTTGTGGTGTATCATGGGATACTGTCACACCTCAGGTGCATACCTCTCAACCTCCTGCCTTATAAATCAGGGACAATGCTTAAAATAATCAGGGACAAAGGACCAAAATCAGGGACACATCTTCAAAATTAGAGATATCCACCCAGAAAGCTGGCAGAATATGGGGCTTAGTCCAAAATGCATTTTCTAAGATGAACAAGTCTGTAACTTTAATGATTGGCATTATTTTGTGCTTACAGTCCCCACTGTTTAGGCACAAAAACACAAATTTTAGGAGGGACAACGTAAAATTTTGAGGCAAAATCAGGGATGTCCCTGAAAATCAGGGACACTTGAGAGGTATGCTCAGGTGTGCTGAGAAGCATAAGACCGCTGGCTGAGTGTCTCCTGCACCTGAGAAGTGACAATATCCCATGATACACCACAACCCGGAGTGTATTACTGCTACTATGAATTGGATTAGAAGTTTTATCACTAAAAAAAATAATAATAAAAAAAAAAACTCCTAAAATCCTTTGAAAATGATTTTTTTGGGGTGTTGGAGGAGTATCTTTTAAGAAAATAGTTCTTGGAGGGCTGTGGGCAGCAGGTTGCGCTGCTGTAACTGGAGTTCGTAGAAGAGGTGCAGCTGTGAACTCTGCCCCACTCTCTGAGCACTACTCCTGATGTGAACTGTGGTCTTCCTGCGTATGTTGTCATTTCAATCATTTTATAAGTTTTCTACAGCTTTGAGGTTGGTTTGTGTTTTTGGAGGTTTGGAGGTGCAGTTATTTGAGCCGGCAGTGATGCTGATGTTGGGCCGGAGCGGCCATTGTGTTCATGTCTGGGTGAGGTCTCAAAAGATGAAGCTGGCTGCTGCCGATGGGGGGGTCTCAAAACACAGAGTCTGCCATTTGTGCTTGGTGGCACATAGTTTTCTCCCAAATCGGCATGGTCAGTGCTGTGACAGAGTGGCTTGTCTTTCTTTCTTTCCCCTTCCCATGGGGGAAAAACATGATTTGCCTGTTGCCACTCATGTGCTGCTGTGCTGAAACTGCAACTTCAGCGCTGACAGTTCCCTGTCGGCTGACTTTCTGATCAGTGAGGAGGCTGGTGGACGGAGTTTTTTTTGCAGTTGTGAGATTTAATCAGGGCTCCAAATACTTCTGGGCCAATCCGGTTCTTTCTTCCTTTCTACCCAGTTCATAATTACAGTTCTCCACTTCCAGTGATTGTTTTATAATGCAAAGTGTACACGAGAAAGAAACCTGCACGCTCACCATTACCATCAAACTATAATTTGTCTCAAACATCTGTCACCACCTTATTACACCAACACCGACATTTCATGTTCATCTCTGCTTCCTCAGGCTGATGGTCCAAATTTGTTCAGGTCTGCTTTTTTTTTTTCTGTCAGAGACTCTCACTGTCCCGGGGAGAGCTTGAGATATTATGTCACACAATCCTAGGATCTCCACAGGGAGAGTGAATACGAAAAGAAAAAGACAAACCTGTAGAAGTGTGGGCCACCACCAGCAGAGATGGCCATGAAATCTGTTGCTGTACTAAAGTAAGATGGCTAATGATGTTTATGAGACAATAAATAGATTATCTGCACTTTGATCTTCTTCTGTGATACATTCAGAAACATAAAAACAGGATGGCAAGTGTAAGACCCAAGGTCCATCCAGTCTGCCCAAGATGCCTAACTATATTCTATGTTCATTTACTACTTTTAGCATTACTGAATGCAGAGACTAGTTACATTTTGATTCCCTTCTATTTTACTTTCAACTAACTCTCCTACAGCCCTACTTCCATATATCCTGTTCCCTGAATTAGAGACAATTAGCCCTTTAAACTTATCTCATCCTTTCTTATAACTATCAAGAGATCCAGCTTTAAATACCTCCCTTTGTAATCCATGTTTCTTTCCATCGCTCTTTCTGTGAAGAAGCAGTTTCTGAGTTCCATTTTACAGCTTCCCCTTACCACTCTACATCCATGTGCCCAGGTCACTGTCAGGGGCGGATCCAGGAGTCCTATAGATGGGGGAGCTCAAGTCAGAGAAAAAAATAAAAATAATAGGCCGGGGGTCTGGTGGGCTGCCTAGGCCCCCAGAAATTTTTTAACATTTTGGTGCATTTTGGAGGGTATTTCTAATGCAATTTCTACTCATTTCCTCCCTCCCCATGCTTTGTTAGTTGCACCCTAGCACCATCTCCAGAGTCCCCACAGTCCACATGACAGTATGTTGCCCAAAATACCCTTCCATCCCCCCCAAAAAAAATACCAAAAGACTGCAGCTGGGCAGCAGCACATCCAAAACACATAAAAATAAGAACAGCTGAAAGAGACTTGGTGATAAAGACAAATTGCAGACAAATTAAATGACAATCCAAGTAAACAAGTTCACAAATGTCACTCACTCAAGCACATTATGACATTACCATAAAGCCAACCCATCCCAGTTTGTCCTGCAGTACAGATTAACATATCTCCCAACCTTATCTCAGTAAAAAAATAAATACAATAACATACAAAAATCACACATGCCCCCACAATGCAAAGCATCATGGGCTACATATGCAAATCACCACAGAATGTTATGCTGGTCCAACTTTAAGCAGAATTGCATGGTGCCGAAAGGCCTCTCACACAGTTTGCAAAGGGTGCTAACAGAAGACATAGACACGTGTTTCGTCCTACCAGGACTCATCAGTATGCCTCATCTGTCTGACACCCCAGTGGAATGGACCAGCTACCCTAGAGGCAGTGTGCCTTGGATATATTGTGGTGAACCCATTAAAATAAAAAACATTTAAAAGACAAAAAGAACCTCTGTCTGAAAACACTGAGGCAAGGGTTACCCAAAGGGCATTTGGCTGGGAAGCAAGTTTCAAGAAAATACAAAAATCACACATGCCCCCACAATGCAAAGCATCATGGGCTACATATACCAAATCACCACAAGAATGTTATGCTGGTCAACTTTAAGCAGAAATTGCATGGTGCGAAAGGCCTCTCACACAGTTTGCAAAGGGTGCTAACAGAGGACATGAACCGTGTTTAGATCCTACCAGGACTCATCAGTATGCCTCATCTGTTTGACACCCCAGTGGAATGGACCAGCTACCCTAGAGGCAGTGTGCCTTGGATATATTGTGGTGAACCCATTAAAATAAAAAAAACATTTAAAGACAAAAGAACCTCAATAGCAAACACTGAGGCAAGGGTTACCAAAGGGCATTTGGCTGGGAAGCCAAGTTTCAAGAAAATACAAAAATCACACATGCCCCTACAATGCAAAGCATCATGGGCTACATATGCAAATCACCACAGAATGTTATGCTGGTCCAACTTTAAGCAGGAATTGCATGGTGCCGAAGGCCTCTCACACAGTTTGCAAAGGGTGCTAACAGAGACATGAACACGTGTTTCGTCCTACCAGGACTCATCAGTATGCCTCATCTGTTTGACACCCCAGTGGAATGGACCAGCTACCCTAGAGGCAGTGTGCCTTGGATATATTGTGGTGAACCCATTAAAATAAAAAACATTTAAAGACAAAGAACCTCTGTGCACAAACACTGAGGCAAGGGTTACCCCAAAGGGCATTTGGCTGGAAGCCAAGTTTCAAGAAAATACAAAATCACATGCCCCCTACAATGCAAAGCATCATGGGCTACATATGCAAATCACCACAGAATGTTATGCTGGTCCAACTTTAAGCAGAATTGCATGGTGCCGAAAGGCCTCTCACACAGTTTGCAAAGGGTGCTAACAAGACATAGACACGTGTTTAGGCCCTACCAGGACTCATCAGTATGCCTCATCTGTTTGACACCCCAGTGGAATGGACCAGCTACCCTAGAGGCAGTGTGCCTTGGATATATTGTGGTGAACCCATTAAAATAAAAAACATTTAAAGACAAAAGAACCTCTGTGCGCAAACACTGAGGCAAGGGTTACCCAAAGGGCATTTGGCTGGAAGCCAAGTTTCAGAAAATACAAAATCACACATGCCCCACACAATGCAAAGCATCATGGGCTACATATGCAAATCACCACAGAATGTTATGCTGGTCCAACTTTAAGCAGAATTGCATGGTGCCGAAAGGCCTCTCACACAGTTTGCAAAGGGTGCTAACAGAAGACATAGACACGTGTTTAGTCCTACAGGACTCATCAGTATGCCTCATCTGTTTGACACCCCAGTGGAATGGACCAGCTACCCTAGAGGCAGTGTGCCTTGGATATATTGTGGTGAACCCATTAAAATAAAAAAACATTTAAAAGACAAAGAACCTCTGTGCGCAAACACTGAGGCAAGGGTTACCCCAAAGGGCATTTGGCTGGGAAGCCAAGTGTCAAGAAAATACAAAAATCACACATGCCCCCACAATGCAAAGCATCATGGGCTACATATGCAAATCACCACAGAATGTTATGCTGGTCCAACTTTAAGCAGAATTGCATGGTGCCGAAAGGCCTCTCACACAGTTTGCAAAGGGTGCTAACAGAAGACATAGACCACGTGTTTGCATCCTACCAGGACTCATCAGTATACCTCATCTGTTTGACACCCCAGTGGAATGGACCAGCTACCCTAGAGAGGCAGTGTGCCTTGGATATATTGTGGTGAACCCATTAAAATAAAAAAACATTTAAAGACAAAAGAACCTCTTGTAAACACTGAGGCAAGGGTTACCCAAGGGCATTTGGCTGGGAAGCCAAGTTTCAAGAAAATACAAAAATCACATGCCCCACAATGCAAAGCATCATGGGCTACATATGCAAATCACCACAGAATGTTATGCTGGTCCAACTTTAAGCAGAATTGCATGGTGCGAAAGGCCTCTCACACAGTTTGCAGGTCCAACTTTAAGCAGAATTGTATGTGCCGAAGGCCTCCACAGTAGCTCTAAGGGTGCTAACAGAAGACATAGGACATGCAGTGATTTTTGTATTTTCTTGAAACTCTATTTCCCAGCCAAATGCCCTTTGTAGTAACTCCTTTGCCCTCAGTGTTTGTGCACAGAGGTTCTTTTGTCTTTAAATGTTTTTTATTTTAATGGGTTCACCACAATATATCCAAGGCACACTGCCTCTAGGGTAGCTGGTCCATTCCACTGGGGTGTCAAACAGATGAGGCATACTGATGAGTCCTGGTAGGATCTAAACACGTGTCTATGTCTTCTGTTAGCACCCTTTGCAAACTGTGTGAGAGGCCTTTCGCACCATGCAATTCTGCTTAAAGTTGGACCAGCATAACATTCTGTGGTGATTTGCATATGTAGCCCATGATGCTTTGCATTGTGGGGGCATGTGTGATTTTTGTATTTTCTTGAAACTTGGCTTCCCAGCCAAATGCCCTTTGGGGTAACCCTTGCCTCAGTGTTTGCGCACAGAGGTTCTTTGTCTTTTAAATACAATAACTATAGAAATATGGGAACAAAGTCACTTTGCCATCTAGTTTCTGGAAATATAATTTCAAGTCTGCTTGCTATTTTTGCAAAACATATGTTATTCTATAGAACAATTTATTCCAAAGAAAATACATTTTTAAATAAATCAAATATTTTGTATTGTTTTAAAATGTCCTTTACTGGAATAACCCCATGGTATGAGGCATCTAATTTTTATGATAGGCCCAAGAAGTCAGTAGGCAGACAGAAAAACAGTTTTTAAACAAATATAAAAATGCATTTTTTTATTAGCAACAGCACTTGCTTGGGTACATCACAACTTGCACCCTCCAATTCAACACATAGGACTACATAAACCAAATATTTGATTCTATCACTTTTTTTCCAGTTTTGTAACTGCCTGTGTCAATGAGCCAAACAAGGTCATGACTTCTGTTGCCAATTTTGCTCTCCAAGCATGCAGAAACTCCTGCACATGCCATAATATACATCAGAACACCTTCAAATTCCCCTTGTCTATCAATTCCCTCTGTGCTCATTCACACTGTACAACCACGACTGAAAGACCACACAGATTAGACATACAGTACATGCTGAAGTTTTTACCTCAGTTCAAAGGTCTCATGTACCAGTTTCTGCCTCTCCTGGTTCATGCTGTCGCTGAGACCAGACCTGCCCCAGCATTAGTTTTGTACCATTTCTAGCATGCTACAGGAGGGCACTACTCTCCAACTCCCTCTCCTGCAAATCTGCATCAAAATCAATTTGCCATATAGGACAAAACTAGCAATGACCTTAATTTTAATGTCATGAATTTAAGCTCCCCATACTAGAAATTAATATCACTAATACTACATTTATTACACACCCAGTTTGATGGAACACTAATGTCCTGTCCCATCCCAGCAGCTGCCCCCCACCCACCATAGTTTGTGACTGTGAAAGTCTTTTGTTTTTAAAGCAAGAAGTACCTGATTAAATGAAGACTTAATTTTCAGCAGGCTGAAGTCTATGTGCCCCTAGTTGAGTACTGCTTCCGGTCACCTGGCTGCTAAACTCTCTCTCTCTCTCTCTAGACAGCACACACTGATCCCATGACTCCTAATGAGCAGAGCTGTCAGCTACAGCTTGCTTCAGCTACCAGAAGATGACCTGAACCTCACTCCAACCCCTTGTGCTGATTTGCCAAGGCCACATCGACCCCTCGTTACTGGACTGCTGCCGCCTGAAACCTCAGGCTTTGCTCTTCACTTGTGGGCACCACTCTCTCTGTCTCCCCTCCTCAATAGTACACTCACTCCTCTTTTACTCCAACATTAATCTTATGAGTTAATGAATTACAGCTCACTCTTGTTTCAGCAGCCCAGACATTTAAAGAAGGTGCCCCTTGCTAGCCGCATCCACTACTGGACGCAACAGCAAATCAGAAGCAGTGAGCACCAGGCGACCTGACTGAGATCTGTATTGTTAATGTCCTCTCTCTGTTGCTGCAGCTGTACCCCCGCATGAACTCCCCTCTGCAGTTGAACAAAGGGCTGCACTAAGCCTGCAAAAGTAGAGAATGAATGCTCAGGCTTACCAAGGCAAGACCAACTGCTGCCACAGAGCTGAGACCGGACCACATGGAGCAGGATGAAGGTTAAGAAATTCATGCTGGAGACTGGCTTTTTGGGTTGGGGAATCAACTATGTAATGCGGGTGGGGTGGTTGTTTACTGCTACCAGGATACTGGAGGACAGGGTCAGCCTAACCATTCTGGGCCCTATGCAGCTCCTGCCGGGCCCCACTCATCCATTCCCTGTGGGCCCCTACATCCAACATTTACACCTCACTAACCCTCCTATCTTGAATTACTAAAGCAGTACCAGGTCTACTAGTTTAACCAGTATCTTTTAATTAGTGCCGTTGACTGTACTGAATTATTTGACCTCACCACTGAAAATGAATCTGACTAAGCCTAGAGCAAGAACTTAAGTAAGTACGGTACCACTACCATATTCATTTCTGTAAGGACAGGGCCATCATCACTGGGCACTCACATCTCAGATACTCTGATTTGCAAACAAGTTAAACAACTTAACTTTTCTGGTGTTGTGAGTGAGAGAGAATAGAGAGGATTATCATGGGACACCAGTAAAGTTGCCAGCTATCATTTTTTTTACCTGGTGATCAGGTTTTCAGGGTCCCTATCAGGAAATACGGTTTTGCTCTGTGCTGGTCAGGTTTTTGAGTCATTTTGAGTGCTCACATACTTTTGAAACATATTTTGTCATATCATTCATTGTTTCATCTATATGTCCAGGTTACAAACAAATTCTCTTGTTAATATAGCCATTTGTTTGTGAAATTAGTCAACCTGGGAGGTGTAAAGTATGGCCATTAACACCATTAGCACTTACTTAACCTAATCTTTTCCACTGCAGCAAATCTGCCCCCTCCTTTTGTAACAGTAACAGAGCCAGCTGTCTCCCACTTTCATTTGCTGGTAAACATTTTCATCTCTAACATCATTTAGCCATTTTTAAATGTCTTATATAATTTTTTTTCCTCAAGAAAAAAACACGGGCCCCCAAGGCTCAGGGGCACAGTTTGCACCTAGCTAAGGCCAGCTCTGCTGGAGGACAGATGAGACCTGTGTGGCTAAGGCAGCTTTCATAATTAAGAATGCAGCACAGTGTGTTACTAATAGAGGAGCTCCATGATGGGGGAGCTATAGCATCCTTAGCCCCCCCTCTAAATCCGCCTATGACTGTGTTGTCATTTCTAATGAAACCCCACCATCTTTATTCTACTTAAACATTTGCAGACAGTACTTAAAGGATGCCTTTGATGTTACTGCTTGTACACGATTGGGTCTGTGCTGTATAGTATACTGTACTCAAGTGAAACAATAACATTTTTGCCATTTATCATCTGTTGCCACTGAAAAAGCAATAGAGTCATCACCTCCATCAGAGTTCAGAAAAATGTGGTTCCCCTTTCAGAAAGGTGCCGTGGAAGTACTTAATTTGCCACATCTATAATTAAAGAGCACCTTTCTTGAAAATGTTCTCAGCTTTCAACAAAGAATAGGGAGCTCCCTTACCTGAATGGGAGCTCCTCCTTGGTGTTCAATAATTTTTTGTGCAGCCCCCAAAGGAAAGGAAGGGGATCATAATTTACTCCCGAGAGGTTGCAGCATGATCCCTTTCCACTTCCTACCAGCCTGCTCAACCCCAGCGCTCCGACATTTTATGTCCGCTCCGCACTACATTCACGTCTATGGAACATCATTTCTACAGCAGATTTACCGACTTATAAATCAGGTTTTGGTAAAGATCAATGCCAGAGTACAACTAACAAGAGTCTTATTTGTTGAACCATGGCATCGATCTTACAATCAGTAAATCTGCTTTAGAAATTACGTTCCACAGAAGTGAACTGAGTGTGTCCCCACGCTCTCCCTATACAGACATCATAAAACGTCAGAGCATGGGAGCAAAGTGAGCTTGCAGGAGGTGGAAAGGGATTGTGTGCTGCCAGCCCCTTGAAGGCAGATTACGATCCCTTCCCTTCCTTTGTGGGATGCACAAAAAAATTACTGAACATCACAGAGGAGCTCCTGTTCACGTGAGGGAGCTCCCTATTCTTTGCCGAAAGCACCAAGAAAGGTGCTCTTTAAGCTCTACGCTTAAAATAACGCACATTTTGTTTTTGTTTGTTAACCTTATAGAAAACTCAATTTTGATACCTGTTTACTGCTAACAATGTTGCATTTTCTTGTTTCTTGTTATGCTATTGACTGAAATAATAATAAAATTTTATTGATGAAAAAAATATAGAAACACACAGAAAATGACAGCAGAAAAAACACCAAAGATTCATCCAGTCTGCCCGAGTTCCCCATTTAGCCTTGGAGCCTATTGTTCTTCCTGGGTCCAATCCTCCCCCACCCCAACCCTATTCTCTTCCCCAGTTCTGACGCACTGTCCGAGCAACCACTATACCTTTCATTCTGTCCCAGCCATGCTTAAAGCGACCAGCGGTTTCTGCAGCATGTTCCATAGCTCCACTACCCTTTCTGTACAATAGTATTCCTTTCACATCCCTCCTGAACCTCCCTTCTGTTAGTTTCTACTCATGACTGTGAGCTGGAATTCAAGCTAAAAAATTCCCCACAGTTCACCCTGTTAATTCCATTTAGGAACTTGAAGGCCTCTATCATATCTCGCCTCGCTCTTCTGGTCTCCAGCGTGTACATGTTCAGTGTCTTGAGGCGCTCCTCACAGGACATGCCCTGCCGGCCCTGAATCATTCTTTTTTTTTTTTTACCCATCACTGCACCATCTCAAGCTTACTTCTATTCTTCCTGAGGAGAGAACCTCAGAAGACGCAGTACTCAAGGTGTGGCCTCATCAAGGATCTATTCAGGGAAGTACTGTAAAACTTGAAAATTACACTGTCAAATCATTTTTTGCTATTTTCGCTGAAGCACTAATTTGCACTAAAATAAATTTGCACTAATTAGTGTTAATAGCACTTTTTTCCATTATAGCGAATGTGGCGCTACTGGCTTAACACTAAATTTAATTTTCACAATTATGGCTGTATTCGTCTTTGTGCTAAAATTACTTTGTGTGAAAACAACTAGTTTTACAGTATTACCTTCCCTTTTTCTGCTATCAATACCCCTCCTGAAACATCCAAGCATCCCACTTGCCTTGCTATCAGCGTTGTTAAACTGACTCAATTGCTTTGGGGAGTCGCTGATAACTCCAAGGTCTCATTCTTCAGCCATGGTACTGAGTCTCACCCCTCCTATCCAGTACTCCACCCTGGGGTTCTTGTTCCCTAGATGCATCACCTTGCACTTTCTGGTGCTGAATTTCAACTGCCAAACCCTTGACCACCACTCCAACTTTGGCAAATCTCTCTGTACTTCCTTTATTCCCTCGTCACTATCCACTCTCCCACAGAGCTTAGTGTCATCTGCGAAGAAACAGAGCCTGCCCTGTATGCCCTCACCAACGTCGTCGATGAACATTTTGAAGAGGACTGACCCAACACAGATTCCTATGGAACCCCGCTCATGACCCCCCTTCTCTTCTGATTTAAGATGCTGTCCATAGAGGCCCAAGTCTCTGACAAGCATTATTGATGCTCTTTTGCCTGCAGGATTAGATGTGGGTCTGTGATCTGTGTGGCAGCTCACAGCTTCATCATAGAACCAGAAACAAATGCAATGACCAGAAAATAAACCACACTGCAAGTTCCTCCTCTAGGTGCCATTCACCATTCTGTCTCCTCTTAGTTTGCTGACTCAGCACCACTGTTTGCCGTTGACAGCCTCCAGAAGGTCTCGCAGGCATTAAACAACAAATCCAGTCACCAGCAGAAAAAGAAATCCCTGTAAGTACTGACAGATCTCAACTGCAATGCAGCAACAAAAATGTAATGTCAAACAACTGCATTCATCAATGCTAAGGGCAGTTGCACAAAAAATTAAAATTATGTACCTACTGTAATTGTTCACCTTTCTGTGCATCTTCACCATTCATCACTGGTGAATACAGCCGGAGGTGCAGGACCCCATGGAAGCAATTGTTTTCTAAAAGGGGGGAGGAGCCGGCACCGCCCTAGAGGCAGGCGCACTGCGTGGCACGAGGGTTGGCCAGTAACAGACGTCGACTCCTCCTCTACCTCAGTTCAGCAGTAGCCGGAGAACGAGTAGAAAACAGAGACCGAGAAGAGACAAGGGCAAGGGAGCTCAAAAGACAGAAAAAGGAAAGGATATAAACATAAACAGGGGAAAAGCCGGGCGAGAGGACAGAGGTAAGGTAGTACCTAGGAGTCTGGAACAGGGCCCCAACCTCTGGACAGGTAAGAGAGGGAGAGAGAAAGATAAAGAAGAAAGGATAAAGAAAGATAGGAGAGGAGATGGGAGACCCCACAACACCCCAGCAGAGGTTCCAGGACAATTTGGGACACTGGAGGGGGGCACTATTGCCCCGAGCCATCAGAAAGATCTCTCTATTGTTAGGTGCCTTTTTTTTTTTTTTAACCTCACCCCACAAAGTGGAGCGGAGAAGAGACTAAGAGAAAGTCCCAGGTTGAGCACAGGAAGGTTATTGGACTTCAGTTCAGAAAGGCAAGAGAAGCCAGAGCACTGGGCTTAAGGGCCTCCCTTCCCGACTCGAGAGGGAGAGGCATCAAAGGTCTCCCACTCCTGCCACAATAAATCAGGGTGGGGACAGAATCCCCCTCCCGGGGCAGGGACTCCCCCCAGAGCAATACTCTCCTCCACAGAGAGATCTTAGGGAAGATTGCCTACCCCTCAGGAAGACTGGAGGGGGCGGGAACAAAGAATCTCCACTGGAGTCTCCTCACCTGCCTGCCTTTTTTTTAGGAGGGAAGGGGGCCAACGCACTCCCTGGCTGAGAACTCAGCGGGGAAGGAGCTACAATTCCAGACAGGGGAGTGAAGATCCCAAACCCTCTCTATTCCCCGTCCCTCCCAATGAGGACCCCAGCACTAAAATAACGCTGGAGATCCGTGTCCTTCAGAGAAGGACCCAGATTCCCTAAGGGAAAAAGCATGTCCCCCATCAGAATCACAGGGAGAAGACCTGGGGAGCCCCTACCAAATAGGAAAAGTGCCCCTGCTTGTTCTCCCCTAAGGTGGGCCCCTGCCTCTTCAAAGTAGAATCAGAGGGCCGGAGGTACCAGCAGGACACAGCCCACAACTAGCCTCAACTGAGGGAAGGCAAACAGGGAAGAGGCACCACCCAAAGACTGAGGCCCAAGAGGGGATGGTGAGTGGGAGGCAGTGATGAATGGTGAAGATACACAGAAAGATCAACAATTACAGTACTGTAGGTACGTAATATCTTCTCTGTGTCAGTCTTCACCATTCATCACAGGTGGGCGATTACCGAGCACCCCGAAGTGGACCTAGTACTGCCCTGAGGAACAAAGTCCCTTAGCCCCCTGTGGGGGAAAACACAGAGGGATGAGACCCTCACAAGCCAGGGGAGGCCTGTGACTGTTTAGAGTGAGGTATGGTCTCCGCTGCCTGGAAGAAGAAAAGCACCCCTCAAGTCGTCGCATCACCCTGTGGGAGAAAAGGTGGGTCCCCTGGAAGGAGGAAGCAAGCACCCTATGTCAGGCCAGGGGTGTCAGCCCAGAAAGGTGACGCCACACCATCTGCCTAATGCAGATCGCTGTTCCCGCCAGCCTGGACACCACCTCACTGGCATTGTACAATGCCCTTGGTGGGTGCCTTGCAAGCTCCAGGCCACGTGTGGAAAGGGCAATGGCTTGCCTGGTTGCCTCTGAATAAGGCACTGATGCCAGCAACTGGCATAGCATCGACCATAGGTGCCTGTTGTAGGCAGCATAATGGGACTGATGCGATGCAATACACAGAAGAAGGTGCGCCAAAGACTCTCCTCTTTAAAGAGTCAATCTCTGCAAAGTTAACCTCCAGGGGACAGTCATGCCTTGGGCTTCTATGCCTGGTAGGGGTGTCCAGAAGACTTAGTCCAGAGATGGGGTGAGGCGATGCTCCTGGAGATCCCTGGGGAGCAAAATTCCTGCATTGGCATCGGGGCTGGGGCTGCATCAGGGCTGGAGAAGGGACTGATGGATGCTGCCAGGTACTGTATGATGCCTCCTGAAATGGAGTAGGCCAGGCAGGCACCACCAGGTGGTTTGCGCTGAACTTACTTAAGAAAGTGCGTGTCACCCATTCAGGATTGCGTCTTGCCACCCTGGAAACATGGAGTTCATTGACAAACCTTTGACAGGACACACCGATAGGCCGATTGGTCAGCATCCAAGGAAAGATGGACTGAAGGATCCTCTTCCTCAGGAGAGGAAGACAAGGAGGCCGATGAGTCCGAAGGTTCAGAGTCCGGCTGCTCCAGGGAAGACAGGTGGAAGACCTGCTCATCCATAGCTCTAACGTAATGAGGGAAGCTGGCAGCCACAACTCTGAACTACTCCCAAGTCAAGGGCCCCAAAGGACCCACATGGCCCAGGAGAGAGGGAGGGGAAGGCAGAGAGAGAGAGAGGGGGGGGGGGAGGAATGCCCCTTCTCTGAAAGAGGAAGCCTTCTGCCAGGGCTATGAGACCCTGCCAACGATGCACCCCCTGGAAGGACCCGCTAGTCTCTGCAGCCAAGGGCCATTCAACCAGGCTGAAGCAGTCAGGACTGAACCCAGGAGGAGAAGCCCTCCTGTGAGGTGACCGGGGCTGTATGGGTCCAGAAGGGCAGCCCCTAGCCCCACTTATCAAGATCACCCCCCCCCCAATGAAGACAGAGAAGGCAGGGTCAGCACTATGGCTCCTTCCAGAGCCCCGCAGGACTCCAACAGAAGGCTGCTGAGCCTCACCCCTTCCCCTCAATCCCACTAACTCTGAGGGGGACCTCTTCCTCACCACCAACTTACGGGACTCCACTCCACCCACCACCGGGGAAGCGGTGAATGTGGAAGAGCCCCCTTCCAGCACCAGAAATCAGAGCAACACTGCGAACAGTGCCAGCCCCGGCTCTGGAGGACTCTATCCTCACTACAGCAGAACCACGGTCCACGCAGGGAGCCTCACTGGTACCGTGAATGGCTCTGGGGAGGCCTACGATGCCAACCCCGGCGCCAAAGCCGACGTAGATGGTGACTATCACTTCCGAGGGCAGAGAATGTTGGGGGAGCACCGAGGTGTGGAGAGAAGGAGAGCCCTGGGACTCCAAAGAGTCAGGCTGCCAGACCGGATCAGCATTCCCTATAATCCTCCTCCTCCAAAGAGGAGAAGATAAGGGAGATCAGGAGGGAGGCAACCCCTGAGGCTCTCCCACCCTTGGAACCGCGAACAGTGCCATGGGGCCGACCTGCTCATCGGAGCTGCGAATGGCTCCAGGAACAGCAACGCCATGGCAGGTGGTGCAGAGGAGACCACTGCTTGGGCACAGCAGACACAAGCCATGACACCAAGGGAGACTTGCCTGCGACGAGGTAACTGCCAAGACTGTGCCGCAAGCCCAGCCCTCAGAAGAGCCTGACTGTCCCCCTGGCACAGAGGAATAGAACTCCACCCTGGCAAGGCTTGAATGGGCAGAGACCCCCTCCTCCATGGTCCTCATAGACCCAGGAGGGGACCTGGAGGAAGGGTCGAGGAACCAGAGTCTGGTGTCCCTAGTGTGTGGCTGCCCTCCGAAGGTCGGCAGAGCACGGCCGATCTTAAATGCATGGTTCTAAAGTACTTTGCAGTCCATGGAGAAGCAGGCATCACAATGGTCCATGTCATGGTTTGGACCCAGGCAGGTCAAACAGCGGTCATGCCAGTCTGTCACAGAATACTGCCGGCCACAGGGACACTGACGCACTGGGGGCCAGCCCACTTTAGATGATTTCTTCTTGTCCCTTGAACCAGGCATGTCTGAACAAAGAACAAAACTTTCAAACTTTAGGAACAGACTCGGTGCCAAAAATATAAAAAGGAAAGGTCTTACTGGCTACAGAAGGTCCAAAGGGCAGGGGTAAATGGGGAAAAAGACAAAGGCTGTAAGGATGGGGATGGGGCAGAAAGGGGTAAGGCCATCAAAAAATGGAGGATAATGAGTACCAATGCCCGTAGACTAGGTAACTAGCTCCCTGAACTGGTGACCTCGATGGAAGAGGGATGCCTGGATATCGTGGTAGTTACAGAAACATGGTACACAGAGAACCATGACTGAGATGTCAACATACCAGGGTACACAATCTACAGGAAGGACAGGGAGGGTAGAAGAGGAGGAGTAGTAGCTCTCTGTGTAAGGGAAGGGATCAAAGCAATGGAACTAAAGGGTAAACAGGGAGGAGAGGAGGCACTGTGGGTCACCCTGGAGACTGGAAATGGCACCACAGTCCGCACAGGGGTTGTATACAGACCCCCGTCTCAGAGGGAGGAAATGGACAAGGAAATGATACAAGGCATCCTTAGGATGGCAGAGAAAGGGGAGATATTGCTGATGGGGATCTGAATATACAGATATTAACTGGCGTGCCTTAGCTAACATACTAACATACTATTTGCCAGCAGATTAGGCCTTATGGTCTATCAAGTCTGCTCGAACCTAGATCCTTAGTTGGGTGCGAGACCCTCCCATCCCTTGTGCTCCAGAAACCCTATCATTCATCCCCACCCCCCGGACAGGCTATCATCTGATACATCCACTTTCTGTGTCTGTCCCACCTCTCTTAAAGCTCTCCACTGTGGATCTCTGAACCAGCTCACCAGGCAGAGCATTCCAAGGGTCCACCACCCTCTCAGTGAAAACCTCCTCCTCTTTTCCCCCTCACCCTTCCACCTTCCAACTTCAAACCATGCCCTCTGGTGATGCCTCCCTGCTTTAGTCTAAGATCCCTCCATGTTTACCCTATTTATTCCCTTGAGGTACTTGAGACCTCAATCATGTCCCCTGTCTCCCTCTCCTCCAATGAAAACAGGCAGAGCTCCTCAAGTCTGTCCTCGTAAGTCAAATCCTAGCCCTCGTGTCATCTTTGTTGCCCTCTGTACCCTCTCCAGGAGCTGTATGTCCCTCTTCAAGTGTGGTCTCCAGTACTGTACACAGTACTCAGGTGTGGTCTAACCAGTCCATTGTACAGCGGCAGAATCACTTCCTTGCTCCTGGGGTGATCCCTTGCGATGCATCCCAACATCCTGTTTGCCTTGCTAGCTGCTCTCTGCACTGCTCAGTGTTATTCATACATGTATCACCATGACCCTAGGTCTTTTCCCCTGTTGAGGCTTCCAGCACCTCCCTCCCAGGGTGTACCTGTGTTTAGGGTTTCCCACCAAGATGCAACACCTTGCACTTGGTGATATTGAAATTTAATTCCATGTGTGAGCCCAGCTTTCCAGGGTGTCCAGGTCCCTTGCAGGCCAACCTCCCTCTTCTCCCTCAACTACTGCCATCTTGGAGTCATCTGCGAAGAGACTAATTTCACACCCTATACCATCCCTGATGTCTGATATGTATATGCATTAAACAAGTTGGACCCAGGACCGAGCCCTGTGGTACCCACTACCAACCTCTGTAGGGTTCGAGAGCTCCCCACAGACCACTACTCTCTGAGTGCGTCCAGCTATCCAGTTTTCAATCCATCTGACCATCAAAGGGCCTACTCCTAACCCCATCAGTTTCTCCACCAGACCATTGTGGGGGACAGAGTCAAACGCCTTGCTGAAGTCCAAGCTGCAGCCACACTAGTGCTGGAACCCACTCGGGAGAGAGCAATCTTAGACCTGATAGTCTCAAATGGGGATGGACAGAGGATCTCAGATCTAGAAGTGGGTAGCCATCTGGGAACAAGTGACAGCCATCTGGGAACAAGTGACAACCAAACAGTGTGGGTCACGATAAATTCAGCTGTAGAGTCAAGCCATACAAAAGTGAAGGTACTGGACTTCAGGAGGGCTGATTTTGTCAAAATGGGAGAGTACCTCAGAAAAGCACTAGCAACAGGCAAGAAGGAATGGTGCAGCAACAATGGGGAAACATCAAAACTGCCATCACAGAGGCAACAAGCCTTTGTGTGAAGCAAATAAACAAATCAAAATGAAAAAAAATTTAAGTGAGAGGCAAGTACCAACAATGCAGAGTAATCCCCGAAATTTAAGTGAGAGGCAGCAGCGCCAAGAATACAGAGCAATTCCCCAAATTTAAGCGAGAGGCAGCAGCGCCAAGAATACAGAGTATTCCCCCAAATTTAAGTGAGAGGCAGCAGTGCCAAGAATACAGAGCAATTCCCCAAATTTAAGCGAGAGGCAGCAGCGCCAAGAATAGAGAGTAATCCCCCAAATTTAAGTGAGAGGCAGCAGCGCCAAGAATACAGAGTAATCCCCCAAATTTAAGTGAGAGGCAACAGCGCCAAGAATACAGAGTAATCCCCCAAATTTAAGCGAGAAGCAGCAGCGCCAAGAATACAGAGTATCCCCCCTGCAACAAGCAGTAACCTGACCACTCTGTCGTTCATAAGCCCCAATTCTCCTCATTCGGCCGGCAGCTGCAGCCGCGCCCGCCCCACCAGTCCAGCACAACACAACCCTCCCTCCTCCACTGCCGAGCACTGGCTTCTACGAATTAAAATCGCTGCTTGTTGCTGTAGTACAGCTAGCAGATCACACTGCAAAGAGATGTTAATGCATCAGTTAGGGTTTTTAGTTAGATGGAAATTATCGTGTTAGGGTTCCCACCTCACCACCACCCCCCTCCACACACCAACAGACGTCAGGCTATGCCATGCCCAGCTCTCACCCCATTCCATGTGTAAACATACTGACATGGTAAAGCATAGGAGACTGGGGTGAGAGTTAGGCCTGATGACCCCATGGCACACCCCAAAGCCTGTTGGTATGTGGAGGGAGGGTGGGTGATAGTGGTGGGAACCCTAACATCGAATTTCCCAGCTTTTGACAATTTAATAAAAACCCTAACTGATGCATTAACATAGTTTTTTGCAATGAATTTCTCTTTTTGAGATAGTATAATAGTATCCTTACTTTACTGTGGGAGTGCAGGGTCCAAATTCCGCAAAGTTATGTGCATGCGTAGAATAAATGTAACATACGCACATAACTTGGGTATTTTCAGAAATTTTTTCACCAAATTTTCAACATGGCCTTTTGGGGACCACATATCATGAGCACTGGCACTGTCATTTCATTACTATGTCCCGAAAGTTGATTTCACAAAGCGGTAGTGCCATTCTGCGCAACAGGTGCTGAAACATGTTTCGGTCAGGATGTGAAAAATGACAGATGAGTAGTGCTTATGAGGAGGTGTGAAAAATGGCAATGTTGAAAATCTGGAGTAAAAATATGAAAAATTGAAGTTACACGTGTGCGTAGAACATGCACAACGCATGCTTGTAACAGTAATTTTTTGAATTGTTTCACCGAATTTTCAACATGGGGTCTTTTAGACCTCCCCTCAGGAACACTGCCACTGTGATTTCGTTAATCCATCCCGAAAGTTGATTTTGCACAGCGACCACACCATTCTGCATCACAGGTGCGAAAACACATTTCAGGCAGGATGTGAAAAATAACAGCTGTACTACTGTTCATGAGGAGGTGTGAAAAAATGGCAATGTTGAAAATATGGAGTGAAAATATAAAAAAATTGGAGAAGTTACGAGCGTGCACTTGAACTGCGCAACACACACTTGTAACACAGTCATTTTTGGGACCATTGTGATGGGACCCCACCTCATGAACACTGGCACTGTCATTTCGTTAATCGGCCCCACAAGGTGATTTGAAAGGCGATTCCGCGTAGCGATCATAAAATCACCTTTCGGGACTGATTAACGAGATGACAGTGCCAGTGTTCATGCGGTTGGGTCTCAAGAACCACATATCGAAAATTTGGAGTCAAAATTCCTAAAAATGTCTTCTGAGATATCAAGATAAGCTGAAAGCCCCAGTGACAGCCATTATACGATTTACCTTGATTCCTTCAGTTCACGGTTCACCTTTGAAGAGTGCAGACGTGTCCTGGTCCAGAGAAGATCGCAGCCGCTGACCTCCAGAGGTAGGTAAGGGGTGGGGTACAGAGAGGTGGGTGCACAGAGGGACAGTCGGGATGGGGGACGTGGGGAGACGACGGGGAGCAGTTTTCTTTTTCCAGGATTTAAAAAAAAGACGTTGGGGGACTGTATCTTTTTTTACAGGTACATTATACATTTGGGGACACTGTGAGTGGGCTACCCAGTGTCCCACACTGTCGGGGGAGGGGGGCTACTGTTGACAAACATAAGGGGGGGGAAACGGCAACACTGCTGGGGGGGGGGCATACTGAGAAAACAGGGAGCGGGCTCCCCAGTGTTCTACAGCAATAAATGGGGATTTTATACACAACTGGGGATGGGCTACCCAGTGTCCCACACTAATGGGGGAGGAGGGCTACTGCCAACACGGGATTGGGCATCCCACGGCTGGCAACCTTAGATCAAGTGGGGGGATGGGCTGTTTTTGTTGGTCTGAAGAGATTTTTTTTTTTTTTTTTTTGAAAGCCGCTGTTGCAAGACTTTCCCTTTCATTCCACAAACCTCCTTGAAGTCGAGCCCAAGCATTAATTGGTACACGAGTTAAGACTGATCTTAAATAAACAAACATGAAAGCCAAATAAGAAAAAGGTTCAAAGCAATGTAATTACAAACTGCACTAATGTGGTACACCACCATTTCACTGGGAATTGTAAAAATATAAAATGCGAGCTGAAAAGAAGACATGTTGTTTGCTCTCAGAATTTCAAATTTAAGTAAGAAGTAAGCTGTAATATGAACAAATATAGTAAATTTGACTACTGTTAGCGGGCATCACAGATTTATGGAAGATGAATCACTGGGGGCTGGCCAGGAAAGAGTCAGTATCCCAGTGGATGCTCTCTTCCTCCTGGGAGGGAAGGTCGCTGCCTCTGCTGCAGCACTGCCTCGTGGATGACCACGGATGGCAGTGCAACAGAAGGACAGCGGGGAGTGAGAACACTGTCCAGGCTATGCTATGACATGCATAGCATGCACAGGCATGGAGCCTCTAGTGTGCCAGTGTCCAGGGAAGGACAGCGTTATCAAGTAAACACCCTGGCAGGCACGAACAGGATGATCCCTTAGCTTACCTGGGCCCTGCCCTTGTCACAGGCTTCCTCCTGTACCCAATGTTCTCCAGCCTCCATGCCCTGCCGGGGGGGGGGGTTGGAATAAGGAGAGTGAGTGCCAGGGATGTGTTTGGGTTCGACCTGAGGGGACTATGGCATATAGCCAGACCATGAATATAAAAATGTAAAGGGTGGGGGGAGAGAGAGAGAGAGAGCAGTCAATGGTGCAGTACGGGAGCTCCTAGCAACAGGTGTTCTGCAATGGCAGTATAGCGATTACTGATGCAAAAAAAAAAAAGTAGTAATTTAGCAATAAATAAAAGAAAAATACAGGTTACTCACCTGTAACAGGAGTTCTAGGAATGGTATATGTTGTTCATCCACACTCATTGGCAGTATCCTTGCCGCTTTAAATCTTGCCGGAAGGTCTTCAAGCTTGCTCCTCCCACCCACCCGGGTGGTATAACTCTCGGCTCCGCCCCATGACGCCAGATCTGCCCAGCTGGAAGCTCAGGTTGTGCCACCGGGGCCGGGAGGTCGGTGGGCTTATGGGTGGATGAACAACACATACCATTCCTAGAACTCCCTGTTACAGGTGAGTAACCTGTATTCTAGGGACATGGATATGTTGTTCATCCACACTCATTGGCAGACTCCAGCAGTTCTCCGGGAGGAGGGAGGCAAGACGACACCCCATATACTTACTTGGGAAAGAGAGACTGAGAACCGAGGCCCCAAAAACCAGCATCCCGGCGTGACTCAAGGTCGATGTGGTAGTGGGTAATGAAGGTGTTTGCTGACTTCCAGGTAGCAGCCCTGCAGATTTCCTGGATAGGGGCGTCCTGGAAAGCAGCCACGTTCACAGCAGTATGGCGGGTAGAATGAGCTCTTATCCCTCTGGGAGGCTCCATGCCCGCTAACTATAGCAGAGATCTATGCAGGAGGTTACCCACCTGCTTATCGTCCGCTTGGCTGCAGGTCTGCCAGATGGCTTCAGCGTGGGTGACAAACAGCTGGCGAACCTCTCCCGAATTTCAGCCGTGCTCCTTATAATAAGCGAGCGCCTCTAGGATCCAGAGTATGGAGCCTATACTCGGCCTCCGGTGTGATTGGGGTAGAACACCGCAGAGTCAACACCTGGTTAAGGTGAAACTCCAGCACCACCTTCGAAGGAATTTCGGTGGGGGGGCGAGGACAACCTTGTCCCTGTGGAAGACCAGGTAAGGAGACTCGGCGAAAGCGCTGGAGCTCTCCCATCCTTCTGGCTGACGTGATAGCCACCAAGAAGCGGTCTTCCACGACAGGTGAGAAGAGCACACCTGTGCATAGGTTCAATGGCTTGCCCATGAGCTTTGCCAGTACCAACAGTAGATCACGGAGGTGGGGGTTCCCTTACTGAGGAAATACTGATCAAGGCCTTTGAAAAGCGCCAGACCACCTTCTCCTCGCCACCGACTGCTTCCGCCCGCGCCCGGTAAGCAGAGATGGCTGCCAGGTGCACCCTTAGGGTCGTCGACTCTAAGCCCTTGACTAGAAAGGGACCATAAATAGTCCAAGATGCTTGCCAAGGAACAGGAGGAAGGGTCCAAGCCCTTGCTCCTGGACACCAAATGGAAAACCTTTTCCATTTGAAGGCATAACATTTTCTGGTCGACTCCTGGGGACGCTCAACTACATTGAGGACCGTCGGAAAGACCCAAAGCCTGGAACTCTACAGCCAGGAACCAGGCCGTCAGGTGCAGGGATTGAAGGTCCGATGGAACACCTTCCCTGATTGACTGAGAGCAGGTCCAGTGCAGCTGGGAAGCTGCCGCGGAGTCCTGGAGCTGACTGGAGATCTGGTACCAGAACTGGCGAGGCCAGTCTGGGGCTATCAGAATCACCCGCGCCTTGTCCCTCCTCGCCTTGAGAAGCACCTTTGTGGATCAAGGGAAATGGGGAAAGGCGTAAAGAGGCCGGGGTCCATTGCCTCGAGAGAGGCATCCCCTGCAGCGAGCCCTGCTGAGGGGGCCGGGCATGGAACAGACTCCAGCTCGCGTTCTCCGTGGAGGCAAACAGGTCCACCTGAGGTGTGCCCCAAAGGGAGAACAGATGCTACTACCTCCGGCAGGAGAGAGACCACTCGTGGGATGCAGCCCTATCCGCTCAGGGCATCGGCCAGGGTGTTGGAGGCTCCTGCCACGTGAATGGCTAGGAGATCCGCCTCCAGGCGCTGCGCACGCAGTGACCAAATGCGGAGAGCTTCCTTGCATAGAAGCATGGAGCGCGTTCCCGCCTCGGGCGGTTTAGATAGTACATGGTCGTGGTATTGTCCGTCCGGACTCCGGACCACTTGACCCGGAGGAACGGAGCAAAAGGCGGTGAGAGCTAGGCGGACCGCTCGGAGCTCCAGCAGGTTGATGTGGCATCGACTCCGGGACCAGAGGCCATGAGCCCGGTGTTCCCCAGATGGGCACCCCAACCCATCAGAGAGGCATCGGTCGACAGAGAGCCGCGGCTCGCGGGTGACGAACGGATGCCCTCCTGCATTGATCTGGAGCGGTCCACCACTGGAGAGCATTCCACATCCCTGTGTCACCGCAGTTGCTGGGTCCAAGGGATCGCAGCGCTGTGACCACTGGCTGGCCAGTCCCCACTGAAGGGAGCATGTTCCAGCGGGCCCAACCGACCACGCTGGTACAGGCCGCCATGAGACCCAGGAGGCGCAGGGAAGTCCCGGCAGGGCGCATTGCCCAACCAGAAATGATCGGGCAAAGGAGGAAAGAACCCGCCCTGTCCGCCGGGAGCCGCGCCTGGCTCAAGAGATCGAGCCTGCCCGATGAATAAAATCACCTGCTTGCTCGAGTTCTGACTTGGCCTCGTTGACAAGGAGGCCCAGTTGAGAAGCAGACCTGGAGGCCAGATTCTGACCACTCCGCCTCCTTCCTGGAGGGAGCTATCAGACAGTCGTCCAGGTAAGGGTACACCCGACCCCGGCGCGTGAGGAATGCTGTCACCACTGCCATGCATTTGGTGAAGACTCTGGGAGCTGGAGACAAGCCGAGCGGGCATGGCTTGAATCAAGAGAGATCCTTCCGCCGGAAGCGAAGGGAATCTCTGGTGAGGCGGACGGATAGGGACGTGAAAACGCGGCCCTGCAAGTCCAGAGAGCAGAACCACACGCTGCTCCAAGGATGGCATTATCTGAGCTAGAGGACCATCCTGAAGGTTCGAGACCTTAGGAACTTGTTTAGGGTCGTGAAGGTCGAGAATGGGGCGCCAGCCCCCTGGTCTCGCTTCTGGAACCAGGAAGTACCTGGACACAAACTCCTGGGTCTGGAAGGAGGTCCACCACCTTCTCTTACCACCTCCTTCTGGAGGAGGGAGAGTGATGTCGTCGACGAGCCGCCAGTGAGGCTGGGGATCTCGGCTGCCGAGGGGCGACGGCTCTGAAGGGTGGTGCCCTTTCCCACTCAGAGGCAGGCCTCTTCCCACCACCTCCAAGACCCACCTGTCCGTGGTAACAGCGGACCAGGCGGAACGAAGTGCTGGAGCCGTCTCTTAATGGGGACCTAGGTGAGTGGACGGGATGGGGGCACCCTCAGCCCGTCCTGGGCAGGCTTGGAGGAGGGACCAGCCGAGGGACCTCCTGGGCCCTTTCCTCCTGCCTCCTGTTAGAGGAAGCCGTGGCTTGGGTTTGGGATGCCAAGGTTGCGCCTGCTGGCCCTGACGTGACACGGGCGCCACTGGGGCACAGAAGGACCCAAAGGGCTTAGGCGTGGTTTAAGTGCCTTGTCCTTCTGAGCGGGAAGAGACCGAGTCCAAGGTGGCATTGGACTTCGATCCTCTGCAGGTGACCTTCCACCCCAGGGCCGAAGAGGTCAGTCCTCAAAAGGGAACATCCGCCAACTTGTGCTGGGTATCCGCGTAAAGGTGGATATCCTCAGCCAAGCCCGGCGATGATAGCCACTGCGGCCGCCACCGATCTGGCACATGAGTCCCCACATCCAAAGCAGTCTGGAGCTGCTGTTTGGCCACTGCCTGCTCCTGGTCCCGCACCTGCTTAACCGTAGTCTGCAGATCGGGCGGAAGATGAGGGATGACCTCATCCAGGGAGCCCAACAGGGCATGAGAAAATGCCATGAGGACGGCCGAACTGACCTGACGGTAATCGAGAGGAGACCAAAGCGAGACTTTTCGCTCCCGACATAGTCCAATTTCTTGACTCCCACAGGGAGGTTTGTCCACATCCCTGGGCGCGGGCGCTACCGGAAAACGCTGTCGGTAACCAACCCTCAGCAGAGGGGTGTTCAAACCGACAAGGAACCGGTAGGGACCGATACTTCCTGGCCATCCTGGCCGGGCGCGAGGGCAGGAAGCAGGCGCTGCCAAAGTTCCAGTGTTGGACCCACTATGGCCTCGGCCACCGAAAGGCCTCCGTCGAGATCCCTCGTCCAGAATCTCCGTGAGGGGATACTGGCCTGCTTGGAATGGGTTCGAGCTCCATCCCGGAGACTCGAGATGAGCCAGGCAGTCCTAGGAAGACGACGGCTATCGCTCATTGGCTGACCTTCTGAAGACTCCAAGTCCAGTCGCTGAGAAGAAGGAGAATCATCTTCGGACTCGGAAGGTCCTCAAGAGCTGCCTTGGCCTGAGCCACCCTTCACCTGCCGAGGTCGGTCGAGTGAGGGTAACTGACAGCCGAGGGGGTAAACCCTCAGCCGATCGAGAATCCTTGGTCCGAGCCCCAATTGGTGGCTGTGGAGGAGGTTCCACCGCAATCGGTGGAGCTGGTTTTGGCCGAACAACCGCCTGGTATAGGCCTCGGGCAAGTCGAGGGGTTGTGCCGCTGCCCGGTGACAGCTACTTAATGGCCGGGGCGGCGCCGAGTCGGCTTATTCCCTGCCAGAGGAGCTGTTGCAACATAAGGTCCTCGCATCGTCGACGTAATTTACGCCAAGCTCCCTCATCCGAGGAGGAGGACGAGACGAAGGGCGACTTAGCTTTACCGCGGTGCCAGACCGACCGGCCGATGACGGGGAACGCTGGACTGCCAAGAGGTCCGGTAGACCGAGACCGGGAGTCCCGGAATTTCCGTCGGCAGGAGGTGTCGGCCGGAACCGACATCCCTTCTGCCCGAAAGGTCCATCCGAGGTCCCGAACCGAGGCACAGGCGAGCCCACGGGATCCTCAACTCCTCCCGGGAACGGGAGAGGGAATCTCGCTGCTAAAGGCGACAGCTCGTCCAATGGGTCGAGAAAATCTCGACTTCATCAGTGGAGTCTCGGTCAACTGACCTGGACGGGACACCGTGAGGCCAGTGGGTAGCCGAGTGCGGTCGACCGAAAGCCGACAGTCGACGGCCCGGGAGAGGGACCTTCCGCTCCCAAGAGCGCCGACGGAGGGACTTCACCTTGTCCTCTTTTGGACCGAGAAAAAGGTCCAGCAGACGGAGGCCCTTCTCCTTAGTGGAGAGGGACAGACAAAGCTCTTAAAGGAAGCCGTGTAGGAAGAACCCAGAAGCGGGATAAATGCCGCGGCGAGGAAGATACGCCCGCTACCGCCTCCTCGAGGGGCACCATCCTCCGAGCTGATCCGCCGAGCTCGTCAGCGGACACCGCCAACCGGCCTCCTTGACTTCACCGAGGAAACGCTTCGGGACGGCCCAGTTGCAATCGGGCAGCACGGTCTTCGAGGACGTAGGGCCAGAAAGATGAGCACAGGTCGTAAGCTCCGGGTCGTGCTCAAGGCCTAGCAGTAGACACACGTGGAGTGTGGATCCGTCCGAGACATCTTCTGCCCGCATGGGCATCTCCAACCGGAGTCGATTTATCCATCGCAGCCGCCAGGGATCAAGACTGAAGTCTTTTGCAAAATATTATTTTAAATCCAAACGGAGAAATAGGAACTAGTCACAAACGCAGAGCGTTAAGGAGGGAACCTGAGCTTCCAAGCGTAAGGAAGATCTGGAGTCATGGGGCGGAGCCGAGAGTTATACCACCCGGGTGGGTGGGAGGAGCAAGCTTGAAGACCTTCCGGCAAGATTTAAAGCGGCAAGGATACTGCCAATGAGTGTGGATGAACAACATATCCATGTCCCTAGAATCATAGATTATGATAAAAAAATACACATCAGGAGTCAGAGCAGTCCCACTTCACTTCACTGTTCTCTCCTCCTGAGGAATGCTCGTGAAATCACTTACTGCAGTAAGTGTTAACATGAGGCTCCCCTGGACCTACCTCTTCAGCTTTCTGAAAAGGGAAGGCACAGTAATGTGCAATCACTAACAGTAGTAATTTGCAGATAACTCTGTTTTTCCACAAAAGAGCTTTTAAAGTGCCTGTAGAAACAGAGTACAGGCATGCCACTTTCAGCAGCTTGTTTACATGCCGCAAAACACTGTCGCCACTGAAGGGCAAAACTGATGACAACACACCGTTGTCCCGGTTTCTCTATATGTTAAACAGGGAGAAGAGAATTTAGCTCCATGTTAGCAAAAGGGGAAAAACACCCATTTTCATACTTTTGAGTATATGAGTCTTTCCAAGACTTGAAAGGACCAATCCATGTTCAAAAGTATATATATATATATATATATATATTTTTTTTTTACTAAAACAGATGTTTAATTAAGCAATAATGCATGACAGGGTGTGGGTTGTGCTGAGATAACCTCACCGCCTGGGTGGTTACGCGAGGCAAGGCCAAGTGCTGCCCAACGTCCCAGAAGTGAGGTTATCCCAGCACAACCCACACCCTGGAGTGCATTATTGCTATTATACAAGGGCCCGTTGTTAAATATAAAATAAAAAAAAATTTTAATGAATGTTTTTATTAGTGTGGAAAAATATTTTTGTTTCTTAGAGGAGATGCAAAAAAAGAGAAGATCCATAATGGCCATAATGATGACAGTAGACCTGTGAGGTTGTGCTGAGATAACTTCACAGGTCCAGTCCAAGACTGACCAATCAGAGTCCAGGATTTTTTCTTGCCATTGTATAATTATCTTTTCTCCCCAAGTAACATAAAGGGAGGGGGGACAGTGGTGCATTTATCAGTTCTGCCTGCCCCCCCCCCACCCTTGGTAAACAATGTTTCGCGGTATGTAATCAAGTTGCTGGAAGCATGTTAAAATGGTGTGCCTGCCTGCTATTAGTCCAGGCTCTTATAGTGCAGTGGTTTAAGGCTCTGAGCTGCAAATCTGGAAACCTGGGTTTGAATCCCACAGCCCCCACTTGCATACTGTGTGACCCTGAGCAAGTCACTTAACTTCCCTACGCTCCCAGATTTCACCTGTAAATACAGGTTACTCACCTGTAACAGGAGTTCTAGGAATGGTATATGTTGTTCATCCACACTGTCTGGCAGGTATCCTTGCCGCTTTAATTCTTGCCGGAAGGTCTTCAAGCTGGCTCCTCCCACCCACCCGGGTGGTAAAACTCTCGGCTCCGCCCCATGACGCCAGATCTGGCCCACTGGAAGCTCAGGTTGTGCGTAGAAGCCGGGAGTCGGGTATCGTGGATGAACAACATATACCATTCCTAGAACTTCTGTTACAGGTGAGTAACCTGTATTTCTAGGGACATGGATATGTTGTTTATCCACACTGTTTGGCAGACTCCTAGCAGTTCTCCGGGAGGAGGGAGGCAAGGCGCACACCCCCAATACTTACTTGGGAAAGAGAGATTGGAGAACTGAGGCCCCAAAACCAGCATCCTGGCATGACTCGAGGTCAATGTGCTAGTGGGTAATGAAGGTATGTGCCGACTTCCAGGTAGCAGCCCTGCAGATATCCTGGATAGGGACGTCCCTGGAAGCAGCTACCGATGCAGCGGAATGGCGGGTAGAATGAGCTCTTATCCCTCTGGGAGGCTCCATGCCCGCCAACCTGTAGCAGAGCTCTATGCAGAAGGTGATCCACCTGCCTATCGTCCGCTTTGCTGCAGGTCTGCCAGGTGCGGCTTCAGCGTAGGTGACAAACAGCTGGCGAACCTCTCCCCGAACTTCAGCCGTCCGCTCCTTATAGTAAGTGAGCGCTCGTCTAGGGTCCAAAGTATGGAGCCTATACTCGGCCTCCGAGGTGTGACTGGGGTAGAACACCGGCAGAGTCAACACCTGGTTAAGGTGAAACTCCGACACCACCTTCGGGAGGAACTTCGGGTGGGGGCGCAGGACAACCTTGTCCCTGTGGAAGACCAGGTAGGGAGGCTCGATGGAAAGCGCCTGGAGCTCTCCCATCCTTCTGGCTGACGTGATAGCCACCAAGAAGGCGGTCTTCCACGACAGGTGTGAAAGATCACACCTGTGCATTGGTTCGAATGGCTTGCCCATGAACTTGGCCAATACCAGCAGTAGATCCCACGGAGGTGGAGGTTCTCGCACCGGAGGGGAAATGTGGTCAAGGCCTTTGAAAAAGCGCCCAACCACCTTCTCCTGAGCCACCGACTGCTTGCCGGCCCGCGCCCGGTAAGCAGAGATGGCTGCCAGGTGCACCTTAAGGGTCGTCGACCGAAGCCCTTGCTGAGAAAGGGACCACAGGTAGTCCAGAATGCTTGCCAAGGGCAGTCGAAAGGACCAAGCTCTTCCCCTGACACCAAATGGAAAACCTCTTCCATTTGAAGGCATAGCATTTTCTGGTCGACTCCTTACGGGACGCCTCAACGAGGTTGAGGACCTCGTCGGAAAGACCCATGGCCTGGAACTCTAGCCGCTTAGGAACCAGGCCGTCAGGTGCAGGGATTGAAGGTCCGGATGGAATACCTTCCCCTGAAAGACTGAGATCAGGTCCGGGCAGGCTGGAGGGAGCCTGAAGCTGAGGCTGAGGAGATCTGGATACCAGAACTGGCAGGGCCAGTCTGGGGCTACCAGAATCACCTGCGCCTTGTCCCTCCTCGCCTTGAGAAGCACCTTGTGGATCAAGGGAAATGGGGTAAAGTCATAGAAGAGGCCCGGGGTCCATGGCCTCGAGAAGGCATCCCCCTGCAGCGAGCCCTGCTGAGGGGGGTGGGCATGGAACAGACTCAGCTTTGCATTCTCCCTGGCGGCAAACAGGTCCACCTGAAGCGTGCCCCAGTGGGAGAAGAGATCTTGTACTACCGCCGGCAGGAGAGACCACTCGAGAGACGCAGCCCCTATCCGGCTTAGGGCATTGGCCAGGGTGTTGGAGGTTCCTGCCACATGAATGGCTGGAGATCCGCCTCCAGGCTGCGCACTAGGGACCAAATGCGGAGAGCTTCCTTGCATAACAGCAGGAGCGCGTCCGCCCTGGCGGTTCAGATAGTACATGGTCGTGGTGTTGTCCGTTCTGGACCTGAACCACTTGACCCGTAGAGAACCGGAGGGAAGGCGGTGAGAGCTAGATGGACCGCCTCGAGCTCCAGCAGGTTGATGTGGCATCGGGACTCCCAAGGGGACCAGAGGCCGTGTGCTCTGTGTTCCTCCAGATGGGCACCCCAACCCATCAGAGATGCGTTGGTCGAGAGAGAGACCGTCGGCTCGGGGCGGATGAACGGGATGCCCTCCTGCAGGTGAGCTGGAACGATCCACCACTGGAGAGCGTTCCACATCTCCTGGGTCACTGTCACGGGCCAGTCCAATGGATCGCGGCGTTGTGACCACTGGCTGGCCAGTCCCCATTGAAGGGGATGCATGTACCAACGGGCCCAACGGACCACGCTGGTGCAGGCTGCCATGAGGCCCAGGAGGCGCAAGAAGTCCCGGGCAGGGCGCAATTGCCCAACCAGAAATGATTGGGCAAAGGAGGAAAGAACCTCAGCCCTGTCCGCCGGGAGCCATGCTCTGGCTCGCAGAGAGTCAAGCTCTGCCCCGATGAACAGAATCACCTGCTTTGGCACAAGTTCCAACTTGGCCTCGTTGACGAGGAGGACAACCTGAGAGCAAACCTGGAGGGCCAGATCTCTGGACCGCCCCACCTCCTGTCTGGAGGGGGCTGCTATCAGCCAATCGTCCAGGTAAGGGTACACC
This sequence comes from Neoceratodus forsteri, assembly GCA_016271365.2. Taxonomy (NCBI): domain Eukaryota; kingdom Metazoa; phylum Chordata; order Ceratodontiformes; family Ceratodontidae; genus Neoceratodus; species Neoceratodus forsteri. Next base: position 1,259,753,136 of record CM028129.1, read on the forward strand.
CTGACCCCTCGGCGCCGCAGGAAAGCTGTCACCACTGCCATGCATTAGGTAAGACCCTGGGAGCTAGGGAGAGGCCGAAGGGCATGGCTCGGAACTCGTAAAGGGATCCCTCCGCTCTGAAGCGGAGGAATCTCTGATGGGACGGACGGATTGGGACATGAAAGAACGCGTCCTGGAGGTCCAGGGAGCAGAACCACACGCTTGCTCCAAGGATGGGATTATCTGAGCCAGAGTGACCATCCTGAAGGTTCGAGACCTTAGGAACTTGTTTAGGCCGCAGATTGAGAATGGGCGCCAGCCCCTGTCCGCTTAGGAACCAGAAGTATCTGGATACAAACCCTGGGTCTGAAGGGAGGATCCGCCACCTTCCTGATTACCTCTTTTTCGAGGAGCAGGGCAATGTCGGCCCGGCGGGCCAACAGTGAGGCTGCAGACCCCCGTGGCCCCCCGAGGGGCGATGGCTTGAAAAGGCGGAACCTGCTCGAACTCCAGAGGCAGGCCTTTTCCTACCATCTCCACACCCAGCGGTCCGTGGTGATAGCGGACCAGGCGCGGAAAGGAAGTGGAGCCATCCCCATGGGGGAACCCAGGGGTAGCGGGTTGAGGGCGGCACCTCAACCCGCCACTGGGCAGGCTTGGTAGAAGAACTGGCCGAGACCTCCTAGGCCTTTACCGCCTTTGCTTCCTGTTGGAGGAAGCCATCGGCTTGGGTTTGGGATGCCAAGCGTAAAGCCTGCTGGCCCTGTTGCTGGTGCCTGGGCTGTCGAGGAGCAGGGACCGGGCGATAAAGGATTTCTGCTGCTGGACGGTGGCCTTTGTCCTCTGGGCGGAGGTGACAGAGTCCAGAGTGGCATTGGACTTTTCGATCCGCTGGAGGTGTCCCTCCACCAGGGAAGAAGAGGTCAGTCCCATGAAGGGCGATGTCAACTTATGATGGGTATCCGCCTGTGAAAGTGGATATCCTCAGCCACGCCCCTGCGTCGCATGGCCACTGCGGCCGCTTTGACCTGGCACAGGAATCACCTATGTCCAGAGCAGTCTGGAGCTGCTGCTTCACCACCGCCCTGCCCTGGTCCCGCACCTGGCGGACCGTGGTCTGCAGGTCAGGTGGGAGATGAGGAATCACCTCATCCAGGGAGCCCGCATGAGGGCGTGGGAGAAGTGTGCCATCAGCACGGCCGAGCTGGCCTGTCGGAGGCCGAGGGAGGACGCAGCATACACCTTGCACCCAGCAAAGTCCAGCTTTTTGGATTCCTTGTCGGGGGGCTTGTCCATGTCCCGAGCGTTACCGGAACGCCGGAAGACGCTGTCGGTGACTAACCCCTCCGCAGAGGGGTGTTCCGAGAAACCGGGCAAAGAGCCGGTAGGGACTGCAGACATTCCTGGGCCATTCTGGCCGGCACTGGACAGGGAGGCGCTGAAAGCTCAAAGGCTGGGCCGACAATGGCCTCAGCCACTGGAAAGGCCTCCGTAGGTGAATCCCTCGTCCAGAATCTCCGTCAGGGGATGCCTGGCCTGCTTGGGACTACGGCTTCGAGCTGCATCCCGTGGACTCCGAGATGAGCCAAGAGACCAAAAGGACGATGGGCCATCGCCCACTGACTGGCCTCGGAAGACTCCAGATTGCACTGCCTGGAGAACAGGAGGAATCATCACAGATTCAAGAGTCTGCGAAGAGCTGCCTCGGCCTGAGCCACCCTCCACCTGCCGAGGATGGTCAGGAGTGAGGGTGACCGACAACCTGTGGGGCAGGCCATGACCCGACCGAGAACTCTTGGTCGGTGCCCCGGACTTCGGTTGTGGAGGTGGAGGTTCCACCAAAATCGGTGGACCAGCTGGTTTCGGCTTAGGAACCAGCCCTGAGGTGGGCAACTCGACTGGAACGAGTGGTTGCTTCGGCCGTTCCGGTGACAGCCACTTGATAGCCGGGGTCTTAGCCGGGGTCGGCTTAGGCCCAGATAGCAGCAACTGCTGCCACATCAAATCCTCGTAACGCCGGGCGCATTCTTGTGTCAGCCTTCTCCAAGGAGGAGGAGGATAGGAAGAGCGCGTCGCCTACTTCGGTAATGAGACCGGGAAGAGGTCCGAGACCGAGACCCCGGGGACCGAGAAGGCAGGATACCCGCCTTCCCTCGGCTCGAATTTTAGCTGGGACTGCAGTCCCGGCGAGCAGGCAGATCTCGGTTTCCACCGGGGAACCGTGAAGTGGGTTGTCGCTTCCAGTTGACAGCCCATCTAACGGATCGAAAAAATCTCGACCTTGGGACGGCAGTCTCGGCAGGCTGACGCTGCAGGGCACCGCTGAGCCAGCGGCTCAGCCACAACTCGACCGAGTCGACGGTCCGGCTGCCCAGGCAGGGGACCTCTCCCGCTCCCAGGAACGCAGAGACGGTGGGACTTACTCTTCGACTTTCTTGGGCCGAAGAATGAACTCAAGGTCCCTCTCCTTCGTGGAAAGGGACTGGCAAAGCTCTTGAACAAGCTGTGTACGAGGAACTCAGAGAGAGTGGGATAAATGCCGTGGCCAAGGAAGAAGAAGATGTGGCCTGGGCGGCTTCCTCCTCGAGGCGATCATCTGCCGAGCTGCTCCAGCCAAGCCGCCCGCCCGGACACTACCCAGCAGGCCTCTTTGGATTCACCGGCGGGAAAGCCTCGCGGCGCTCGAGCTTCAAACGGAGGCGTGATCGCCCAGAACACGGCGAAAAAGGAACGGCACAACTCGCAAGCCTGCGGGTCGTGATCTAGGCCTAAGCAGTAGACACACGTGGAGTGCGGATCCGTCCTGGACATTTTCTGCCCGCAGGGGCACCTCCGAAGGCCGGGAACAGATTTGTCCATCACAGCCGCGAGGGAAAAAGAAGACCGAAGTTTAGAAAACTTCAAAATCAATTTCTGTCAAACCGAAGAATTAGGATCCAGTCTCAAACGCAGAGCGCTAAGGAGGGAACCTGAGCTTCCAAGCGGTAAGGAAGATCTGGCATCATGGGGCGGAGCCGAGAGTTTTACCACCCGGGTGGGCGGGAGGAGCCAGCTTGAAGACCTTCCGGCAAGAATTAAAGTGGCAAGGATACCTGCCAGACAGTGTGGATGAACAACATATCCATATCCCTAGAATTATAATGTCACTTTAACAACAACAGCAACAACAATGTAGGGTTCATTGTGCCAAACTGGAGGAGGAAAAGGACCTAGAGGCAGAAAAACCTCAATGGTAAAAAAAGGAAAAAATACTTACCACAGTAATCTTGTTTCTTCTAATGGAGTCTTGCTGTATTCTGACCATATGCAGTTAGCCCTTCCAACTGAACTGCCCCAGAGATGAGCTAACTCTATGCAAATGCACAGAATGTTGAGCTCGAGTTTGGTCGTCAAACCCCTGTCCCTGGTTCAGTATATGTAACCAGCAAGAGTCTTATGAGCACTAAAATAGTGGCTACTAAACTATACTAGATAACCTTGAACATTAATAGTCAAATGACCAATAACCCAGCAATAGGGCATAAAAAGAAGACTGAAGTCATAGATGCCCAAGAAATGCCACTCCAGTGGTGCAGCACTTAATAAAGAACAGCTGGAGTGCAGTGCCCCCCCAGGTTCTGGTACGGGAGACAGGGAGGTCAGAATACAGCAAGACTCCATTAGAAGAAACAAGATTACTGTGGTTAATAAATTCTTCTTCAAACAACATGAAGTCTTGCTGTATCTAACTATATGCAGACTACCAAGCAGTGCCCCATGGAGGTGGGCACAGACCCTGCTTAGGAAATAGGCTCTGCAATACTGCTGTGCCAAACTTGGCATCATTCCTGGCCTGGGTGTCCAGGCAGTAGTGCTTAGTGAATGTGTGATTAGTTTTCCAGGTAGCTGCTTTACAAATTTCAATCAGGGGGATATCTCTGGCAGCTACTACAGAGGCAGCTGTCCCACGGGTAGAGTAAGCCCTAAGGCCCACTGGTGGCTCTTTTCCCCAGTTTGCCATAGCAAAACTAGATGCAACACACAATCCACCGGGCAATGGTCCTTTTAGTGGTTAGTTTACCCTTTCCCACCTTACCACAGCAGAGGAATAGTCGAGTACACTAATTCCTATAGGCCTCTGTTTGATCCAAACAGTAACTGATAGCCCTCTTAACATCAAGGTATGCAGTCTACGTTCCCCTGGATTAGAATGTTCAGTAAAGAATACGGGCAGTGTCATGGACTGATTCAGGTGGAAATCAGAGACTACCTTTGGAAGAAATTTCCTGTTTGTCCTAAGGACGACCTTATTATCCCTGTGGAGTGCTTTGTACTGTAGCTGGGCTCCACTGACAAAGTCTGTAGCTCACTAATCCTCCTTGCAGACGTTATGGCTACCAGAAAAAAAACAGATTTCCATGTCAGATACTTGAGTTCAGCAGAAGACATGGGTTCAAATGGGGGCTGCATTATCTCTGCTATGCAGATATTCAGATCCCAAGAAGGGGTAGGCTCCCTGTGTAGGGGGTGTAGATGGAGCAACCCATTAAAGAACTTCTTGAAAACTGCATGAGATGCCAGGGAAGCGCCCTTCCCTGCAGAGAGATAGGCAGAAACAGCTGCCAAATTCACCTTCAGTGTAGAAGGCTGCAGGCCTAAAGAATGAAGATGGACTAAACAGTCCAACAGGACTGCCAATCCAGCTGCCTGCAGATCTATTTCCTTTTGTGTACACCAGATAGTAAATCTCTTCCATTTGGAACTATAAGTCTTTCTGGTGGCAGGTTTTCTGGAAACCCTAAAAAATATCCAAGGACCCCTTCAGAGATGCAAGCCTGCTTACTCTAGGTCTTCAAGAGCCCAGGCCTTGAGCCTGAGGGACTTGAGGTTGTGGTATAGAATTCTCCCTTGAGTGGAGGTCAGAAGATTGTACTTCCCGGGGAGACAGATCGGACTGCTCACTGCCAGGGACAGTAGCATGGAGTACCAGGGCAGTATGGCTCAATCCGGAGCAATCAGAATCATAGATGCTGGCTGACTCCTAAGTTTGAGGAGGACTCTGAAGATCAGAGGAAATGGAGAGAAGGCATACAGGAATCTGCCTGTCCAGTCCTTTACCAATGCATCCAGAGGCATTGAGCCCAGCAATAGAACTGGGGTAGCTGATGACTTGACATGGGCTGCAAACAGATCTATCTCTGGTGTGCCCTATCTCCTGAACACTGCATGTAGGACTTCCCTGTTCAGAGCCCACTCATGGTGATTCTGATTTATTCTGCTGAGGGCATCTGTCAGTACATTGTCCTTGCCCGGCAAATGCACAGCTGAAAGGAAATCTTGAGAAAATAAGCCAGACTCCAGATCTGCACTGCTTCCATAGACAGGGCAAAGGACCCTGTCCTTCCCTGCTTGTTGATGTAGTACATGGTGGTGGTATTGTCTGTCCTCACCTGAACCACCTTCCCCCATACCATTTTTACAAATGACTGAAGTGCCAGGAGCACTGGAGCGAGCTCCATCAGGTTGATGTGGAGCAGAGACTCCTGTTGAGACTGTGTCCCATGAGCAGTGTGGTCCCCTAAATGAGCTCCCCACCACAGGAGGGAAGCATCCATGATCAGAACCACTGTAGGAGATTGCTGGAGGAATGGTAAACCCTCCCTGAGGTTGTCCCTGTCCTTCCACCACCGTAATGCCTGTATCAACGTGGCTGTCACTGGGACCAACTTTGACAGCGAATCCCTTCTCTGGGACCAAAAGAACTTGAGGTGAAACTGAATATCCCTCATCTGAAATCTGGCTCCTGGAACCATTGCTGTGGATGCTCTGCCATGTGTCCCAGGAGCTGAAGAAAGTGTCTTGTCGGATGAGACACATGTGTGTGAAAGGAGTTTGCCAGTTGAATTAGGTGTTCTGCTCTTCCAACTGGCAGGACAGCCTTTGCCTGAACTGTGTCCAGCTCTGCTCCTATGAAATCCAAGATCTGGACCAGTTCCAGCACTGACTTCTTTAGGTTTACCAGAAATCTTAGGGATACAAGGGTATCCTGCACCAAATCAAAGGCCTCCCTTACCTGTTTGGGGGGGGGGGGAGTGTCCCACGACTAGCCAGTCGTCCAGGTACAGAAACACAGCCACTCCTTGCCTTCTCAGGTGAGCTACAACAACTGCCAGGCATTTTGTGAATGCTCTGGGGACCGAGGTAAGGCCAAAAGGCACTGCCCTGAACTGATAGTGGCCTGAGGTACTTTCTGTGAAAATGTCTGATTGAAATGTGAAAATAAGTGTCCCTGAGATGCAAGGAAGCCTACCAATCTTCTTGCCCGAGGGTAGGAAGGATCATGGCTAGGGCCACCATCTTGAATTTGGGTTTTGACAGATGCTTGTTGAGATACCTCAGATCTAGAATTGGCTGCCACTCCCCAGATTTCTTTAGGGTAAGGAAATATCTTGAGTACTAACCCTTTTCTTTTGTGACTATAAGGAACAGTTTCCACAGCTTTGTGGTCCAGAAGTGTGGTAACCTCTGCTTCCAGAAGAGTTGTATCTGAACTGTTGGCAGGTTTGAAAGATCTTGCTCTTGATCTTGGGAATTTTTTGAAACTTAGAGCAACTCCTTGGCTCACTACTTCCAGGATCCACTTGTCTGTGGTAATGGCTTACCAGGCCTGGAAATAGTGAACCAGCCTAACCCCTACTGGTAATGGGGAGGCGGCCCTGACTGACACCTCAGGGTGTCTGCTTGGCAGGAGTCCTAGGCTGAGAGGTGGATGCAGCCCTGCTTGCACCCTTCCTGCCTCTACCCCTGAAATACACTCTTTGCTGCTGGTAAGCAGGGGAACACCTGGGCATAGTAGAAACGCCTCTGATAAGATCTGCCTCTACCCAGCTTAGCCTGCTGCTTGTGTGGAGTTGCAGCCTTTTCTTTAGCAGCTGCACTCTTGTAAGTCACCCTGTATTCATCCATTTTCTTCATGTATGCCTCTGTCTGTTCCCTAAACAGAGAATTCTGGACAACAAGGAAATTCATAGCTTTTGATTGGGTATCCTGGGAAAGACTGGTACATCTAAGCCAAGAGAATCTTCTTAGGGAGACAGCAGTAGCCATAACCCTAGAGGATACATCATTCGAATCCACAGCTGAATGAAACTGAACTTTGGGAAGCTTCAGTGCCATCCTTGGCTACCTGTTCCAGATCCACAGCTAACTGAGGTGGAGCAGTCTTGGCCAGCTCCAAAACAGACTCCCACCTGGATTTCTGATATCTGGATACATATGCCATGTAAGAAACTTGCCTTATACCCAGTGAAGCAGCCAAATACTGCTTCTTGGCCATGGCATCAATCTTTCGAGAGTCTCTATCAGGAGGGTGAGAAGCCAGGGGAATGCCAGCTTTATCACAGGCAGCAGCCTGAAGTACTCCTACATGACTACAATGACTATGTAAGCACTGTACCATTGCCAGACAGCATATACCACCTGTCCATCCTTTTATCCACAGGGGGAATGGAAGTTGGCATCTGTAGAATTTTGTCTGTTTCTTAAGAGACTTGTGCAGGGGTATTGAAAGTCTCTTAGTGCCAGGAATAATCAATCAGTCAATCAGAATCTTTATTTATCCAGGCGAACATCATTGAGCGAGGCTCATTTGTAAGATGGACATGGGTATAACAAGGTCACATACAAAGAAAAAGGAAAAAATCACACACAGGTGTATATATAAGCATACATGATCAAAAAAGTACTAACAATACATATGGCACAAGGTGCAACAGATAATAGACATACATAGGGAATATCGTGCGATAACTATATATCGATTGCAATATTCATATAAAGCTAAGTAATGGGGCTAGATCCAATGGAGCCCATCTCTAGTAATGTATGAGGACATATACATCATGGGGAAGGGAAGAAAGTTGGGTGAAGAGTAGTAACTGATTGGGATGAAGTTAAAGTCTAGCGACCAGGACCAGAACCAGGATCAGGCAGCATTACACTAGAAGGATGAAGGGATAGGCATAGGTACCACACAGAGTAGGCAGGCATTGCAGGATTAGGACCAAGTGAGGCAACTGCAGGACTCCTTAATAAGACAAGAGTAAAGGGTTTTGAAAGTGGTAACGCTGACAGGAGTACTCAGCTTCAGTGCTTTCTGAAGACTGCTCCATAGGGAGGGCAACATAGAGCTTATAGTCGCCCTACCAAAGCGTGATTTGACTTTAGGGATTGTCAAGGAGATGGTTGTGGAGCTCCTCAGGGCATACTTGCCTAGCTGGTGTAAGGGGAGGCAGTCAACGATGTATTTGGGGAGCCTGTTGGAGATTGCTCTAAGAGTCCATAGAGCGGCATTTCTATTCCGCCTATACTGGAGGGAAGTACAGCCCATGGCATCATATAGCACACAACGGTGTGTGGTGAAGGGAAGCCCTGTAATAAATCTCAGGGCTCTGTGATACAGTGTGTCCAGTTTTGAGAGGAGAGAGGCAGGACAATGACTGTACAAGAAGTCCGCGCAGTCGATCCAGGAGAGAAACGCTGTTTGAACCAAACATAGTTTGGTATCCTTTGTTAGGTAGTGGCTGATCCTAAAAAAAAAAAAAAAGGCCTAATCTTTGTCGTAGTTTTTTTTTTTTTTTAATAAGACCTCTATGTGCTCTACAAATGAAAGCCTATGATCCAGCCAAACTCCTAGATATTTGAATTTTGAAACAAATTCCAATTTTTTCTCCGAGGATTGTAGAAATTTGCGGCACTAGTCCTATGTCGACCGGGTTAGCTGCATGAATCACAGGAGAGAAGAGCATAGCTTTGGTTTTCTTAGCACTGAGCAAAAGCTTTTTGTTTAGCAGCTGTTTTTGAAGTAAGTTTTAATTCAGCTTGTAGGTTATTACACGCTGCTTCTGGGGTTGACTGGCTCAAGTAAAGTACAGTATCATCAGCAAACAGATGAATATTAGCCCTGGTTATAGAGACATCAATGTTGTTGATGTATATGGCAAACAAAATAGGACCTAATATACTAGATCCCTGTGGAATGCCTCTTCGAAGTGGTTTGAGGGTTGAGAATTCACCTTCGGACTTTATTTGCTGGAGACGGTCTGAGAGGTGGTAGTTAAACCATTGCAAGGACAGAGTGTCCAGACCTATCGCTTGCAAGGAAGAGAGTAGCAGACTATGATCAACAGTGTAAAAGGCTTTGCTTAAATCTAAAAATACAGCACAGACCTAGTTTCTATTATCCAATTTTCTTTACCAATCATTTGTCACCTTTGCAAGAGCTGTAACAGTGCTATGTTTCGCTCTAAAGCCTGATTGGACAGGATTTAGGAGATCCGTATCTTCTAGGTATATCCTTAGCTGATTACTTACAAATTTTTCCAGTAGTTTGGACAGAACAGGAAGAATGGAAATAGGCCTATAGTTGTTAAGATCATCGGGATTTCCTGACTTAAACAGAGGAATGACATGTGCCATTTTCCAAATGGATGGTATGTTTCAACATACCGTAGTCTGTCTCCTCCTTTTCCTCAGCTACCTCCACAGTAGGCAACTGTAAAGTATCAGCAAACTTTCTAAAGAATAAATAATGAGAGGAGGATTCCCCAGACTGCCTAGGAGAAGAAACAGACTCTGGTCTATCAGGGACAACATCAGGCTTGATGGGTTCACCCAAATATTATTATATTTATTATTCCTCCTCCTCTTCTTCTCCTTCTTCTTTTCTCTCCCCTCAAGCTCATAGTAAGCCTCCGTATCATGTGAACTGGTGGGAAGCAAATCGGCAGGTGACTGAACTGAGGTATGCGCTTTATGACCCGGTCTCGGTTCACCAGCTCCGGTTTGTAAAGATTGTACAATTCTTAATAGCTTTTGTAATCTCTTCCACGGCTGAAGCTGCAGCCGAAGATGGTGCCGAACTGGCAGATTTTCTTTTCTTTTTCGCAGGTACTGACTCCTCGGTATCTGCTTTTCTTTTGGTCGAGGAGGTATCGCCCTGGTCAGAAGGCACCTCCTGCGGTTCCCCGACTCCCTCAGGAGCCAAACGGGACCGGCCATTCGGATGAGCGGAATGTTCAGCCATTCTTTCCCGAAGCCCAGACAAACGCTTATCTAGCATGGCCTTGGGAAAGTTCTTATAAATTTGGCAGTCTGTTTTCAGGTGGTCAAACACCATACAGTAAACACAGATAAGTTGGGGATCAGCCTTGGCAAATGCTTCCCCACACTCTGTGAAGTGCTGAAAGCCAGTGGGACCAGTTTTCTTCTTGGGCTTCTCTGACATAATGAGAATTGATAAGCTAAGTTACCTTTTGGTGGCGGTCACACCAGAGTAACTTAAAACTGTTTTCGGTTAACGACTGGTTCAGTGGTTGATTGAAAAAAACGAGATAAAGTCTCCATTTTTTTTTAAACCGAAAACAACCAAATCCCCAACTAAAATACAACTTAAAACACTTTACCTCAAGAGAAACAAACTTTCCTCGGTTCCCCGTCGGTTATGCGAACTGAAAGGAAAAAACGAAAACCTACCAAAATTGAAGTAAAACTAGTCTAGTCTAACCTGTATCGAGGGGCAGAGGCTTGAAGAACTGAAAAATAAAACCCGGTTTGAAGAAATCATTGAACAACCAACACTTGAACCGAAATGAGTGAGGAGAAATCTCTGGAGCGACTTCACAGGCAGGCGGAGTAAAGAATCTGGCTGTTACACAGAATGAACCAGGGACAGGAGTTTAAAAACCGAGCTCAAGCTCAACATTCTATGCATTTGCATAGAGTTAACTCTTTCTTCTACGGGGCAGTTCAACTGGAAGGGCTAACTGCATATAGTCAGAATACAGCAATACTTCATGTTGTTTGAAACAGACAAAGGGTAAAGCATGACAAGTGATGTGCAGCTGCTGTTAAGAGGGCTGGAAGAGAACCAATATGCAGGCACTGCGGTGGCACCACCACTTGCAACACCAACAACCCGTATTAAGGACTGAGCTCGACTCACTGGAGAGCTGGCCGGGAGAGGGAGTGAAGACAGACTCCACTGTGTTACTGCCACCTGGGTGTCTACAGATGGCAGTGCAAGTGGAGCTGCAGACCGAGGGAGGATGTCGATTTGCTCTGACATGTTACACATGTCAAGTGCTCTTAGTATCCTACAGGGGCTGGGCTAGAAAATGGGAAAAGACAAGAAACTTCAGGAGGATGTCCGCCTCACATGAGCCCTCCCCCACCAATTGTGGCACTCTCCTCCTGAAGCACCCACTCAGCTCTGTCAGGGATGGAGCCACCTTCCAGTGGCCCTACCCTGGGGGTAAGCCAGGGTGTCAAGGAAGGAAAGTCCCACAGAAGGTGGGTGAGGATGCTGGGTGTAGGCTTCAGATCGATGGGTGCTGACTGGCAACATGGGGATAAAAGCATACTAAGTTAAAAAAAAAAAAAAGGGGCTTGAAGAATGCTGGAGTGTGTCAGTAGCACTACCACCTCCGACCCCAGTTTGAGAACAAGCCTGGATCATTGGGAATCAGCCAGGGGGAGGAGGTTTGAGCATGCCACTCGGATGCTCTCCTCCTCCTCCATGGTGGTGGGGGGGGGCTGTTGCACCAGGACACATAGGACTCTGGGTGTAGGGTGGGGAGGATGCCATTAGGTGCTTGGCTGGGATATGCAGTCGCATGTCCATGGTCTGGACCTCAGTTCTTGCGCTGGCATCCTTGGGGGGCAGGACTTCCGGGAACCAAATCAATGAGCCAGCAATGGAAAAAATTACAAGCCCCCACTACGGTGCAGCATGATCCCCCTCGCAAGGGAGGATGAAAAACGGAGCCCCCAGATAGTCGGCATAACCGCCACCAAGCCCCCATCCCGGAGCGGGTGAAAATATGTGATATATATGAAAAAGAAAAAGAATGCTGGGGTGCACTGGGGAAAGGGACCAGCAGAGAAGGGAATGTAATCCTACCACTTTACAAGGTTCTGGTCAGGCCTCATCTGGAGTACTGTCTGCCGTTCTGGACTCCTCACTGCAAAAAGACTACTGAGACAGAATGGAGGGTGCAAAGCAGGACTGCCAAAATGATTACAGTATGGGGAATAAACACCAAGGAGAGACTGCAGGACCTTATGTTCGCTCTGGAGAAAAGGAGGTGGGGAAGGGGCAATATTTCAGTTTTCCACATACATACTGAAGGGTAACAAGTTCGAACAGATGGAAATGTTTGATCTGGTGTGGTTCTCCAGGACCGGGGACACAACATGAAGCTCAAAGGTGGTAAATTCAGGGCTAATTTTAGCTTTCAATTCTCCCAGATGGCTGTGAACCTGTGGAACAGCCTACTAGCAGGGACAGTGGACATGACAACCACATAGGCATTCAAGATAAGCCGGGACCAATTTCTGCTTACCAAAGGCATCACAGGGAGCCAAGAGTAGTAGGGTGGGAGGGAAATCTCTGCAAATACTGTAGTACATTTTTATTATTATTTTATTGAAAAGTTTCACCAGGTAAGGCACACTGAACAACAAGTTGCTTGTCTCCCGGTACGACCTGGGAGAAAGGGTGATGGGAGTTGCATAGTAACAATAAGCACACATAAATTACACAATAGCATAGAGAACATAGGGTATGAGTGATCAACACATAGCAAGAAAAACAAGTAATTGCAGGGTGGCATAGGTTTAAATCCAGTAGCTATACCCACATGGAGTGGCAGGCTCACCAGCAACTTAACAGCTAGAGGGACTAATGGACTAGCCCACTTCAGGCTTAAAGAAGCACACAGCAGACAAGTGATGGTGAGATAAAAAGGTGGTAGAGAAGAGAGTCTGAGCCTAGGGCTTGGAGAGCAGGTCTATAGGGAGAGAGAGATGAAATGAAGAAAGCATGCAAAATAGGAGCCAGGATTGGCTCTGAGACTATAAGTGCATAGATGTGGTTGGGTTAGGCAACCAGAGCATCAGGCAGGGTGTGAGACAGGAAAGGGGGGCGGGGTACTAGGGGTAAGTGCAATTTACAGATAGGAAGTTGTGTACAGTTTGATTTAATGAGCCAGGCAAGAAGAGGACTGGATCAGAGTAGGAAGAGAATTCCACAGTTGAGGTAGGCGGTAGGAGGGGGGAGGCCTGTCCACTAGAGGTGGATCTCCATGGAACAGAGGGAGTTCTGTGGTCATGGGATCTTAGAAGTCGAGAGGGGGTGGATGGGGATGGGGGGAGATTAGGGAATTTAAGCAGGAAGGGAGTGTACCAAGCCAGCACTTAGATTGAAATTTACGAAGCGATGCAGTCACCTTTTTGTCAGGGAAGGGAAGGCTAAAGCTCAGTACAAGTGACAGTGGTGGATAAAGGGAGGTGCATCTACAGCAAACCGACAAAAGGAGTTGAAGAGGGTATCCAAGTTAGCTAAGGAGTTGGCAGGAGCAGAGCAATAGACAATATCGCCATAGTTCGAACCGGTTACCCTTCAGTATGCAGAAAACTGAAATATTGTCCCCTCCCTGCCTCCTTTTCTCCAGGGAGAACATAAGGCCCTGCAGTCTCTCCCCTTGATGTTTTATCCCCCATACCGTGACCATTTTGGCAGCCCTGCTTTGCACCCTCCATTCTGTCTCAGTAGACTTTATTTTATTTATATATTATTTTACAAGGCTTTCTTTTTGGTACCTTCTTGGGGGGGGGGGCTTAATGGACCTAGTGTGTCTTCTGGACTTACATTACTAAGTTACGGAATATAAAATATTGTAAATTAATGAAGCCTCAGGAAAATCGGGCAATAACGGACACTGAGCTGGCAGGACCGGTGGTTTTCCCAACTGCTGTGAAAACATTCTGCTCCAATCTTTAGTACCCCAGCATCTAAAAATAGCTCCATAATCCCCCTCTTACAGCCCACTGACCATCTCCTTTCTCTGGGCATGGCAAATCTGAGATGCACATTTAAAAGGCCTTCCTTGATCAAAGTAAACATTCAGAGCTTTGATTTTTCATTTTTTAATACAGCTTGCACATAATAAATATTTTAGTGCCCTTCTTTAAATTCAGTGTGAGAAATAATTTCTCTGTCTTGTTTTCAATTAGGGAGACTGAAGAATGATCTAATTACGACTGAAAGTAGAGCAGACTTTCAGGACAAAAGAAGGAGCGTAACTCAAAACTGGCAGATTTTATGCAAACAGCTTCAACAAGGATGAAGTTTCACCCCTTTTTTGACTTTGGTAATGGTTACCATACCAGTAAAGCTTTCTTAATACCTAGAAATAATAGCAAGGGACTGGGAGGGTTACTCGGCGCAGAGGAGGCACCCAACACTGCGAGGAGTGGAGGCTGGAAGGCAACAGTGGCACCTCATAGAGGAGAGAAAGCTTTGTAAACATAAAACAAGAAAAAAAAAGAGAAACTTGGCTTAATAGTTTGAAAGTGGGCTACATCATTGCTGTCAAAACTATGTTCAAATTCCAAAACAGAGTCATTTTTTGAAAGACAGGCAGGCATATTAGCCTTAGAAACTTCAGAATGTGCAGATGTGTTCCCACACACTGCCTGGAATCAACAAGAAACAGCACATATGAAGCCGGCTCCATGACACCAAGCGAAGGGGTTCGCTTGGCATGCTGGTGAACCAGGCTCACACTCTGAGCCCAGGTGTCAGAAGCGGAGACCGGCAGGGAGGGATCGGCCTCAGCAGACATGCATGGTGGCGTGAAGTCTCAACATGCCGACCCCCCCCAACCCATGTGCCCGTGCATGGTGGCGTGAATCCTTGACACGCCGCCCGCCCCAGGGCACCATCTTCGTGGCCTAAGTTAGGTGGTGGGAGAGGAGAAAATATAGCCACCCTTGCCAGCTGGATGACAGCGCCCTGCCTCCCCACGCCGCAAGCCCCCCCCCACAAGCTGCGACTCCACCCAGCATAGCAGCAAGGAATCCTCGATCTCGCTGAAGGGATATGTCCGGTCAACCAGAGCAGGAGGTGGCAGAAAGGAGAGGCGGTGGTGGGGAAAAGGCTGGCCACTCAAAGCAGTAGGTGGCTGGGTTCAGCAGGGGGATAAAAATAGCATGAAAAAAAAAATAAGAAAGAATCAGCACATATGAACACATGAAGAAGCCAGCTGAGGAAGGCCATTTGGTCTATTGAGTCTGCTTGTATTGCAGGGTCTTTAGTGTAAGCAACTGACCGGTACCTCCCCCCACCAATTTGCCCTTCCCTTCCCTTCTGTCCACCCCCTCCCTTGAACCTTCTTTTCCCCTTAACTTTGCCCCAACCTCTCTTGAAACGGACCACTGTCTTCCAACACCACCAACCATTCCAGAAGCACATTTCAACCTACCACCACCCTCTCCATAAAGAAGTGCCCACTCCCCCAGCCTCTCTCCTAAACCTCTCCCTCTTCAACCTGAGACTGGGTCCACTAGTGTTACTGTTTCAACTAATCAATCAATCAAAGTCTATTTAACCAGGCGATCACCGTTGAGCAAGCTCATTTTCGAGGTGGACCTGGGTTTAACAAGGAGCAAGGGATAATATACACTGGATGCAACACACAAGAAAATAGTAATAATACAAATAAAGTGAGATACAATAATACAGTATATACAAAGTTTATCAGCTGGTAGCACTGACAGTAGTATATGTTTGGAACAGGAGATACAGCTAGTTTTGGGTAGGACACAATTTTTCATAAAAGTAAAGAAATACACATATCAGGTGCACCGAACACAAATAAAACCTAATATAAAAAGATATATAGTGATACGGTATGGAGAATTTAGAGCTGGAACCAGGGTCAAAGGAATGTGGAAGGGACAAACATGGGGGTAGAAAAAGGGGAGAGGGAAGAGTCGATTATAGATGTGATCAGTTTTTTAACAGTAGTAATTAGAGTGTGCTTGGAATTATAGGAGTCACTATTTAGGGTAGACAGGCGCAGGACTCCTTATTATGATGTAGGTATAGAGATTTAAAGGCTGCTAGGCTGATGGGGTGAGTTAATTTCAAAGTTTTTTGCAGCTTGTTCCACAGTTGAGGGAGCACAAAGCTGATGGCTGCTCTGCCAATGCAAGATTTTGCTTTGTAAACATAAAGTAGATATATGAGGTGCTTCTCAGGGCATACTTCCCCAGAGTGCACAAAGGTAAAGAGACAGAGATATACTGGGGCAGTTTATTTGAGATAGCTCTGTAGGTCCAAACCGCAGCTTTTCTTTGCCATCTGTAAGCGAGGGATGACCACTAAGCTTGAAGGGATTCTCCATATCCACCCTATTTATTCCTTTCAAATACCTGAAGGTCTCATTCTTGTCCCCTCTCTCTCCTCAAGGGAGTACATGTTCAGGGCCTCCAAACTCTCCTCATACGTTCTACCCTGCTGGCCCATGATAATCTTCATTGCCCTCCTTTGGACCATCTCCAGCAGCTTAATGTCCTTTTTAAGGTATGGGCTCCAGTCCTGTACACTGTATTCCATATGCGGCCTCACTAAAAACCTGTACAACGGTAGTATCACCTCTTGTCATCTGCTGCTGATCCTTCTGGCAATGCAGCCCAACATTTTTTTGCCTTTGCTGATGCTTTCTTACACTGTGTGGAGTGCTGCAGGTCACTAGCGATCACCACTCTCAGATCACGCTCATCCTCTTATGTAGATGCCTGGAGCACCCCCCCTACCACCACCTCCAGCTGTACTTAGTCCTGGGGTTCTTAGCTCCAATGTGCATGGCTCTGCATTGAAGTCAAGCTGCCATATCCCACTCCACCTCTCCAGTTTCTTTAGATCCTCCTTTAGATCTTGTATTCCTTCAGCTAAGCCCACCTTCCCCCAGAGCTTAGTGTCCACAAATAGGCACATTTTGCCCTTAATACCATCCCCAATATCACTGATGAAGTCAATGAGCAGTACTAGTCTGAGCACTGTGGGACCCCACTGGGGACTTCCATGGTGCTAGATAGCCACCCCCCACTACCACCATCACTCCCCCACACACACATACACACACAACCACCAACACAAACACTCTCTGTTCAAAGAAATATAAATATATAGAACATCAAACTATAAATATAAGTTAACATTAAAGACCCTGCAATACTAGCAGACTACATGGACCAAAGGGTCTTCTGTTGGCTTCTTCGTATGTTCTTATGTGCTGTTTCTTGTTGAATCTAGGGAGTGTACGGGAGGGGAACACATCTGCACATTCTGAAATTTCTAAGGCCAGTATGCCTGCCTGCCTGCCATTCAAAAAAGGTTCTCTGTTCACATCAAATGTTGAAACATATACTCATAGAGTACTTCCAAAGCAGACAGATAAAAAAAACTTGGAGGAAACAGAACTAAATCTATCAAAATTTCTGAAGATCTGGCCATCTATAGCCTGTGGGGAAAGCCTTTCCACATTCGGTGATACACTTTTGATGTAGATCGTTAACTAGACTAAACCACTATGTCTATTACTTGCAGAACAACAACCAGGGATATTCCTGCCCCCCTCTAAATTTGCAAAATGCCAAAGATAAGTCTGTCCAACTGTTGGTAAATGGGATGCTGGGATAGTAGGCCAGGCTTAGTCCGAAAACCAAACAGGTAATCGCAGCCATTGATTAACCTTGGAAACTGTGGCTTGTGAGGCCAGAAAGGGGTCACAAGGATCACTAATGCACTAGCTCCACAGTTTCTTCAGCACCCTGGAGGAACAGTAAGGAAGGCAGATAGATGTGTCACTGTACCACAGAATGGAGAAAGTACTCCTTGCATCTGGAACAAATCTGTAGTGTCTTATTCTCTGCCACAGAGACTATCTCCATTTGAGGGATCTTCGACCTCTCTGTGATTAAGTCAGATGCCTCTGGATACTTCCACCACTCTCATCAAATTACATCTTTTCTACTGCACTATCCACTATGGTGTTTAATCACCCTTCAGGGTATACAACCTAAAGGGAGAAACGTGTTTCTCTGCATAGGACAGTAGGATGTTTTTACCATCATCCTTTGATACGTGTACCCCCCCCTTTTGATCTTTAATGTACGCAACTGGTTTTACAAACTTACGAAATTTGCCAGCAGATAAAGGCCTAGAGGTCTATCAAATCTGCTCAAATGTGCAGCTAGAACCCTTTATTCTGCAGCTGCCCCTCCCTTCCACCCATCCACTCTATTGACCCTCCCCCCTTGTCCTGTCCCATCCCCTTTTGAAGCAGTCCCCTGTTCTACTGGATACCACTTCTGCAGGTAACGCATTCCACCCAGCCACCACCCTCTCTGTAAAAAAGTGTCTCCTCATCTCCCTCCTGAACCTTCTTCCCTCCAGTCTCATATCATGACCCCCTGGTGTCCCTCCCCTCTCTTACTTTGAACAGCCCCTCTGCACCTGTCTTGTTTATTCCTTTCACATACTTAAAGGTTTCAATCATGTCTCCCCATCCCTCCTCTCCTCCAGCGAGCACATGTTCAACTCCCTCAGCCTCCTCTCGTATGATAAGTCCACCAGCCCTTTGATAATCTTTGTCGCCCTGCGCTGTACCCCCTCCAGTAACTTAATGTCCCTCTTCAGATACAGGCGCCAGTAATGCACGCAGTACTCCAGGTGCGGTCTAACTAATGACCTATACAGTGGAAGAATCACCTCCTCCCTCTTCGAGGATATACCCCTTGCAATGCAACCCAGCATTTTGTTGGCCTTTGCAGCTACCTTCCTACATTGTGCCGAGTTGTTCACTGACCCTGTAATGAGCACCCCCAGATCCTTCTCCTCCTCTGTCTGGGCTAGCTGCACTCCCCCCAGCTGGTAACTCCTCCTTGGGTTCTTCACCCCAAAATGCAGCACTTTGCACTTTTTGGCATTAAACCCAAGTTGCCAGGTGTCTGACCAGGTTTCAATCTTTGCCAGATCATCCTGCAACCCCTGCCAGCCCCCTAGGTCATCCACCATCACTCCCACCTTGGTAACATGAGCAAACAAGACAGATTTTGCTCTTGATGTCCAATGATATGTCTTCAATGAATATCCCAAACAACACTGATCCCAAAACTGAGCCCTGCGGAACACCGCTCGTCACCACTCTTGGGTGAGAGAGCTTCCCCCAACCACCCTCTGTTGCCTTTCCTGAAGCCAGTTCCCTACCCATCTCACCAGCTTTGCACCTGCCCCTGTGCCTTCTGACTTACTTATCAGCCTCCCATGTGGCACTGAGTTGAATGTCTTACTGAAATCCAGACACAGGACATCCACTGCATGGGCCCCTGTCCAGTTGCTTAGTTACCCAGTCACAGAACTCCACCAGGTTGGTTTGGCAGGATCTGCCACATATGAAGCCATGCTGTCTGTGGTCCTGTAGTCCTTTGGCCTTTAGGAGGGCCACCAGTCTCTCTCTCTCCTTCAGGATAGTCTCCATCAGCTTACCTATGATGGATGTAAGGCTCACTGGTCTGTAGTTCCCCAGTTCATCCTTGGGGCCGCTCTTGTGGAGGGGCACCACATGAGTCATCATCCAATCCTGAGGTACACACCCTGAGTGTAGTGAGACACTAAACAGGTCTGCCAAAAGTCCCGCAAGAACCTCTGCTAGCTCCTTCAGTACCCTGGGGTGGATGCCATCTGGGCCTGGCGCCTTGTCCACCCTCAGTGCCTTCAAACCCTCCCAAACTCTGCCCTCCATGACTTCCCCATCTGTCAACCGCCCACCCCCACCCCGGTTTCTGCCATTCCTCCCCTTGGGTATCACCTCCTTCTCCTTAGTAAATACCGAGCAGAAGTAATCACTTAGCTTTCTGCCTTACTCTCCGCGCTTAGCCCGCCCAACCCTCCTCCTAATCCTTACTATGTGGCTCCTTAAACTTCCTTTTCTCCCTGATGTACTTAAAGAAGTCCTTCTCCCCCTTCTCAATGCTTTGTGTCAGCCTAAGCTCCGTAGATGCCTTGGCTCCCCTTACTGCCCGTGTCACCTCCTTCAATTCCGTCAGGTATTCCTCCCTGTCCTCCCCACTCCCTGTTTTCTTGTACCTCCTAAAGGCAGCTCTTTTCCTCCTTACCTTTTCCATGACCTCCTTGCTCAACCAGCTCGGTTTCTCAGCCCTAGCCTTCTTGCTCTGGGACTTGCAGCAGGTTTTGGTTGCCTCCACTATCCCCAGCTTTATGAGCTCCCACCTCTGGTTAGTGCCCATACTAGGCTGAATTCTGGCCAGGTACCCTTTTACCATTTCCCCCATCCTCCCAAAGTCGGTTCTCCTGAAGTCCAGCACTCTTGTGCCGGATTCCACTCCTCCCTTGCCCATATCCAATGTGAGCCATACTGAATGGTGGTCATTCCCTGACAGCAGTTCTTCCACCGTAAGTTCTCTCACAAAGTCCCCATTTGCCAGCACAAGGTCAAGGGTATTCACTAACCTGGTTGGTTCACTGACCATTTGCAGCAGGAAGCTGTCCTGGAAGGCATCCAGCAGTACCTGATCCCTTCTATTCCTGGTTGTTGGGGTACTCCAGTCCACTCCTGACATGCTGGAGTCCCCCACAATCACCACATTACCTTTCTCGCAGGTCCTCCTGATCTGTCCCACTAGTTCCCTGTCTAACTCCTCCGTCTAAGACGGCGGCCTGCACACCACTCCCATTCTGAGAATCCTATTCTTGGAATCCTGGATTTGCATCCAACGTGACTCTGTATTACCCTCCTCCCCTTCCTCCTTTACACATTTCAGTCCTTCCTTCACATATAGTGCCACCCCCCCTCCTTTCCCAATCACTCTGTCCCTACGAAATAATCTGTACCCTGGTACAGACAGGTCCCAGTCATTGTATTGGGTGGCCCATGTTTCCGTGATGACTGCAATGTCCACCTCTCCCTCTGCCATGAGAACCTGTGACTCTGCAGTTTTCCTCCCAAGGCTCCTAGCATTAGGGTAACCACCTTCCACCCTCCCCTCCCATCCTGCCCTCCTTTCCTAGCATCACCAACAGTACTTGCCATTTGTCCTTTGTCACTGTTATGGGGGTAGCTTATATGGTTTACCAACCTGTGGTCTCTGCATATCTCTTCCCAACTGCCACCCCCACTCCTAGTTTAAATTCCCAACTTCCTCTATGTACTCCTCCATCCTCTGTTTCAACACTTTCTTTCCCCCTCACTCAAGTGTAGTCTGTCCTTGGCATAGAGACTACTGTCCTCCCAGGTCCCTCCCACCCCCCACCCCCAACAGGCCATACCCTTTAGCAAAACACCAGGTTCTTAGCCATCCGTTAAATTCCTCTATTCTCAGCTTTCTTGTTGTGCTTGCCTTTGGCACAGGAAGTATCTCTGAAAAGTTACTGATCTTCCTGCCCCTCACATAATTGTGCTAGTTCCTCAAACCTCCTCTGGACTGTATCTACTGTCTTGTCAGCCAGGTCGTTTGCCCCAAGATGTATAATTAAATGAGGCTTGTCCCTACCCCTTCTAGCATATTTCAGAACAGACTGTCCCACCCTTTCCGCTGTCATTCCTGGCATGGCCTCAACCCAAATGCGACTATGCCTCTCCCCCTTGCTACCCCACCTAACTCCTCTTAGTATTGAGTCCCCCAGCACGAAGATTCCACCCCTCTTACTCCCTGCTTGCTTCCATTCATCTCCCTCTCTCATTTCCAGCTCCTCTTCTTCCTCCTGCACATTATTTCCCCCTTTTACCCCCTATTGCAATTCTCCCAGCAGAACTTCCCCCCGCTCCAGTTTGGTCCAGGCATTTATCAATTACTCCTCTAATTTCATCATTTCCCTCCTTCACCTTCTTCCTCTCTAGCAGTGCACAACTATTTTCTGAAGGCCCTTCACAAATGCCCGCCCCCTCTCTTCATAGTAACCTGTTCTCTCCTTTCCACTCCATGACTTTTGCTACTTCTTCACCTCCCCTTACAAGTCCCTATCTCCTCCTTCCATTTGTCTTTTGTCTCCTGACCTGGTTTCCCCAGCAATTGTTCTTCCTGGCCTGGGCCCCTTTTTCTCTGCTTCCCTTCTTCTGGCCCTCTCCTCATCACTGTTGGCTTAAATCGCCCTCCCTCATCTCCCCTTCTTCCTCCCTCCAGTACTGGGCTAAACCCACCCCCAATCTGCCTTGCCTGTCTTAGTTCCTCCTGCAGACTCTCAATCTCCTTTCTAAGTTTTTCTATGTGGTTGCACACTAAACATCCTCCCACACTCCAGGCAATTTTTAGAAAGATTGGTGCACCGCAGTTGTTGCAGCCTACCACCCATCCCATTGCTGTCGTTGCCCACCAGCGACCCCCCACCCTTCCAGATACAGGATACCAAACACTCCCCCAAGTCTCCCCTCTCCCTCCTCTATCAGTACAAAACATTTTCTTTATTTCCCTTACCTCCTTTGTTGCACATGTTTAGACATATTGAGCAACTGCTTTTTATATTCCTATCCTTCCTATCCACACTCAAAAACAGACTTTAAGTAGCCATTGCACAACCTTCTTCAAACTCCTACTCCTCCTTTCCCCAATGCAATATCAATGCGAAGAAGTAATAATGAAAGCTCTAGATTTGCATTTACTTCCCTTCCACTGAGAGAGCAGTCACCTTCACTTGCTG
This sequence comes from Neoceratodus forsteri, assembly GCA_016271365.2. Classification (NCBI taxonomy): domain Eukaryota; kingdom Metazoa; phylum Chordata; order Ceratodontiformes; family Ceratodontidae; genus Neoceratodus; species Neoceratodus forsteri. Next base: position 1,259,775,655 of record CM028129.1, read on the forward strand.
CTGTTCCTTTCCTGGATGTCTGCTTTTGCTATGACAGGTGCATATCCTTTGCCTGTTTGAGGAAGTGATGTCAGAACCCCTGGTATAAAGGAAATAATGGACCAAGGGTGGGACCAGCCCACGTCTTCCAGAAACAATCAGGTAGCTGAGGCCTCTGGTCAGACCATTAGCACCCTTCCCCCACTCTGCACTCAAACTTTGCAGCTAGTGAAGCCAGCAACAATGAATCACAATTCTACTCAAAGCCCCCAAAATAAGTTTGCTACCCAAAGAAACAGGACTCCAATTCAAACAGCTTCATCAACAACACATTAAAATATGCTTGGAATTAGAAGATATATGTCTCCAATTCAAAGAAACAGACCCAGTTAAATCACACCAATTATGTTTTAAAACAGAAGAAACAGGTCTCTACAAATGCAGCTCACACACAGTGACTCAAACAAATGAGCCCACTTATAGCTACCAAAACAGGTTTCAAAATTCCAACAGCCCCAAACAATACCCTGCTAGCCCCTTAGTAGTAAGAAAGAAAACAAATAACCTTCTACCAAGTAGAATCCACAAGAAACAATGTAAAACAACAAGAAGCTACTGTACTGTAGATCTGATCTTGTCCCCCTTCTAGTTCCTCCTGAGAAGCCAAAGCACTGAGTTCCAAACTCTGTGATTTCCCTTGTGCTGCTTTCAAAATCAGACAGTTCCAAACTCTGTGATTTCCCTTGTGCTGCTTTCAAAATCAGAGTTCCAAACTCTTTGACTTCCCATGTGCTGCTTTCAAAATCAAACAGTTCCAAACTCTGTGATAGTTTTCAGTGATGGGCAAAGCTGGGCCTGATATACTGGTATCGGTTCCTGGAGGGCTCCACTGTCCAAACTTTTGTTGACTTAGTTGCTAAATATAGCACAGACACTTTTTTTTTTTTTTATCTACAAGTTTGAAACTATTTAAACAGTTCGGGCAAAATCAGCAGAGCATACCATCAACTGTTTCTCTGATGGAACATACCTTGAAAGGAGAAGACCACACTAAATCTCTCATATCCTAGTTGTACCAGGCCTTGCTCTCCCTTCAGAGTCATTTGGTGGACCAATTAAAATAGCTTAAGAGAAGAACCTTAACACTACTTTCTCAGAACATCAATGGGAGATTAGCTTTTAATCTATCCACAAGTTGACCCCTTCCCATCTGTGGAAGGAGTTTTCATGGAAATCCACCATATGAAACTTTATCACCCCAGCCAAACAGGTTAAATGTTTACCCCCACTGGTTTGCTCATTGTTGGAGACAGTGTGGCACCTCTCCAGACACACGTGGTCATATACTGTGGTCCTGCCCTGTGCTGACGTCCTATAAATCTCAGTTGCAGCAGGCCCTCAGGGATATACCTTCGACTCACAGATTCCCTTTTTTTTTTCTCTTGGATATACTGGAAGGATATAGGACCCTAGATAACCGCAAATTACTGATCATAGCCATAGTTGCCGTCAGGAAAACCGTTACTAAACTTTGACTGACAACCCTCCCCCCTTCTCTTGAAATGTGGCACACTTTAGTGTGCAACATATATCAGATGGAAAAACTCACCACAAACCTTAGCAATTCTTATCCTTCCTTTGAAATCTGATGGTGCAGATTGGTGGCTTACATTATGCCAACAAAAACAGATGTTATTCCACGAAGACACCTTTGAGAAAGGACCAAGAACGGTCCGAAACGCACCAGGCAGGATGTGTAGCTGTTTCTGCTATTTCAATAAAATGAATTGTATTTGATTTTTGATGTTTGGCGTCCCTCATATGGAATAGTGTGCCTGAACCTTGTGGTGCAGTAATGCTGAACTTGTCTATTGTGGAACACATCCCAGGTTGGCAACCTCTGAGAACGATACCACTGTCTGTACTGTCCATATGAAATCTTCTGAGTGATGTGAATCCGCTGAGCATCAAAAAACAAAACTTATGAAATTAACTACAGGAATTGGTTCCTTCTCTTTGGCTAGTCCATCATTCCTGAACAGCTTATCACCTTATGATAACAGCCCTAGGCAGCCATTTTGAATAAGGTTAAGCATAGAACATTTCGACTCACATGTGAGTCCCGGGGCTGAGTTTATAAATTATTATTATTAAATAATATTGGCATTTCTACATCCAGCTTCGGCCAAATTCTTAATTTAATTTATGCACTACTTTCTTCAGAGTGCAAATGTTTTGATGTTCAGCAGTTTTAATGTACTGAAATACTTATATGCGGATAAATTTAAAGCAGCAGTGCAACAAAACTGGGCAAAAAAGTTGACCCAACTTTAAAGACTCCAGTTTTATTTTGTAGTAAAATGATGTAATTACACCAAAATGTGAATATTTTGTATGAATGTTTTAATTTTTTTTATCTCAAGAAAAAAGATGTCTGTCTCATTTGGCTTAGAAATAGCACTTTAGATCTGACAAGGGTTAGACTGAGAAAATAAAACTCATGGTGCACAACACAGAATGTACCTAGAAAAGTACATATCACAGGTATTGTAATATTTTTATTATTTGTAACTGAAGCTAGATTAAAAAAACATTCTTCGCTGTACTGCTCATTTAAGGTTTTGCACATTATTGCTGTATTTGTGTTGCATCTCTTTGTCAGATGTGGTTGAAAAAGGGCACTGTCAAGGGCCTATCTTTCTGGAAAAAGAACAAAAATGATTTGCTATAGCCTGCTGTTGTAGATAAAACTGCATTCACGATCTCCAGGACCTCTTTACTGTACCTTCGAGGACGAGTAAACAGGCAAAATGTACAAACCGCCACCCCCCCCCCAAAAAAAATTCAGAATATATGGTGCCTGAGACTGTAAGCTCACCTTCTGAATGCTGTGCTTCATTTTACAGAAATTGCAGATTTAATCTTGTTTCATCAAGTTTAAAAACATAACACACCAGGTCTCCTGCTTAAAATCCGCGCTCCAGCATCTACTTAAGATTGCCACAATGACTTTGTGGAATGATGTCATTGGGCCGAATGTGCTCCGGAGTGAACATATAGTGTCTTTGGGGAGCTATTAAATATAGTTTTATTAGTTTAAACTTGTAAGGGGGGGGGATCACATAATAAATTGACCCCAAGGGGGATGTTTGAGGCACAGATCTTGGGCATGGGGGGATATGATGAGGGTCCAGGGTCTAGGCATGTGAGGGGTAACAGGAATATGTTGAAAATTCAAGGAATACTGGTAAAATAATGGACAGCGTAGGGTTGTGGGGCTGGAGAAAAGGGAAAAGTCGGGGTGGAGGACAGTCCTGATTAATGCCAGGAGTATGAGCAATAAAATGCCTGAGCTCCATGCTATGCTGGCTGAGGGAAAAGCGGATGTGGCAGCAATTACAGAGACATGGGCCACTCAGAGAAATGATTGGGACTTAGAGGGCTACAAGATATTCAGGAAAGACAGGTATGTTGGGGGGGGGGGTTGCGCTGCTTGTCAGGAATGATACAACGGTTTGTGGAGTTGAGGAGGCTGGAAAGGGTGTGAAGGCGAGTAGGGTTACCCTGCAAATGAGTGGACTGGGGCGAAGATTTACGTTCCAACAGGACAACGACCCCAAGCATACAGCCAAAGCAACACTGGAGTGGCTTCAGAACAAGAAGGTGAACATCCTTGAGTGGTCCAGCCAAAGCCCAGACTTGAATCCCATTGAGAATCTGTGGAAAGACTTAAAGATTGCGGTTCACCGACGCTCCCCATCCAACTTGACAGAGCTTGAGCAAATCTGCAAGGAAGAATGAGCGAAAATCCCCAAATCCAGATGTGCAAAGCTGATACAGACATACCCAAGAAGATTCAAAGCTGTAATTGCTGCCAAAGGCGCTTCTACAAAATATTGACTGGGGGGGGGTGAATACTTAAGTAAACAAGATATTTCAGTTTTTAATGTTTCATAAATGTTTGTTACACAATAAAAATACTTTTGCCCCTTTAAATTGTTCAGTATGCTGTGTAAATCAAGGGGGAAACAAATCATTTCAATGCATTAAAAATTCTGGTAGTAACACAACAAAATGTGACAAAATCCAAGGGGGGCGAATACTTTCTGAAGGCACTGTACCTCTCAGAAACATACGGGGTATCTCTAACTGGGCCACAGTACAAACATCAATAGGGGCATGGAAAGTTGATATAGCAGCCAAATGTACCTTAAGTAAGGAATACAGTAGAGTCTGACAGTGACAGCAAGTATTCCAGCACATTTACAGGACATGTAACCTGGTCCAAATTCCTGGAAGTAGCCCACAGAGTGAACTGCTTCCATTTCAAGGAACAGGTATGGCCGGTAGAAGGCTTTCTAGCTGCAAACAGCACATCAGCAACTAGCGAGCATACCCCAAAACGTGCGATGGCTATATCTTCAGAAGCCATGCAGGCAGGTACAGGGACTTCAGTTCCGAACAGATCAGAGATCCTTTGTCCTGTGACAACAAGCCCCAACACACTGGAAGGGGAACAGGAAGCTCCACTGTCATCTGGTGCAGAAGTAGAAACCATATCTGGCGAGGCCATAATGGAGCAATGAGGCAGAGAGTGGCATTCTCCCTCTACAGCCTGAATACTACCTTCTGTATTAGTGGAACTGGGAGAAATGCATGTATGAATTTCCCTTTCCAAAAGAAGGGCAACTCGTCTTAGCAGAAAACTCCAAGCCCAAGAAAGAACAAGCAGAAACGCTGCAGTCTGCATTGTGTGGGGACGCAAAAAGATTCCAATCTAGACATCCTCATCTGGCATAGAGGTTGTTTACCATGGAGGTCAACAACTTCCATTTGTGAATTTGGCACTGCGACCTGTTTGACTCGCCTGTTAAGACGTTTTGGAGATCTGGGAGATGTCTGGCTGACATACGTAGGCTGTGGGACAGATCCCAATACCATACTCACACTGCCCTCTGGACCCTTTGTGTCCACTGATCGATTCTCATATAAAGATTGGCCAGTGGCATCGTCCCCACGGCTGTAGTCGTGAGACTTAGGAGACTCCTATATACCAGCTGTGTTGAGGCAATCAGGTTGTCTGCCCTGTCCTGTGGCAGAAAAGCATAATTTTGTGTCCAAAACTGCTATGTACTGTAGTTACTGCCAACGATTCATCACAGTCTTTGGCACAAGTACTGTGACCCCAAAAGCTTGGCATAAGTGTCTTGTCTGAAACAATATATGTAGGAGACGTTCCCTGGAACTGGCTTCCAAAAGTCAGTCTCCAAGCAGGAAGGACATACAGACTTTCCCTCTAAAGGGCAACTGCCACTATTGCCGTTGGTAAAGCCCCCCTGGCACAGAAGCCAAGCCAAAGGGCCAGATTGAACTGGTAGTACTCCTCTCCCTGGATAAAGCGGAAGTATTGTCTGTGAGCTTTTGCAAGGAACAAAGTCAGTCCCATGTTTATGATAGTGGAAGTATAGTATGAAATGTTATAATCTCCCTTTATTGTTTCCAATACAGGGAGAGTCTGCTTCCCACTTTCACTACCTAATGTAACAGCTGGAGTGGTGGTATAGCCTGTAAATAGTCACGTGGAACCAGTGCAACCGATACCTACTGTTTTTGGTGCTTTTGTATGGGTACCTGGGGGAAGGGGAGCTGGCCAGGCGCCACCTTCCCTACCTCTGCCCTGCTGACGGTAGGGCACAGCCATCTCTGGCAGCAGACTGCTGACAGAAACCCCCTCCCACGACCCCAAACTGGATTGGGATACAGGGACGTAACAGACCTGAGAATCATTTTGGATGTCTGAATATCTCTTAGGGCTTTTCTACATCATAACAGAAACAGTTGTGTCCCTCTGAAAGGCACATTTAAAACTGCTTGTTACACAACAGTTGCAAAGCCAGCAAACCTGAAAAAAGAATATCGCCTCAGCTGGCCCGTCAGCACAGTGGTAGCGCTACCGCTCGCAATGCTGGCGACCCACGTTTGGGAACAAGCCTGGGGAGCTGGAGGGCCGGCCGGGGGGAGAAGGCTGAGCGTCCGTGGACTGCTCGCCTTCTCCAGGGACGGAGGGGGGTCAAGGTTCGGTACTTGACTGCCCCCAGGCGGAGACCTGGAGTACAGCAAGTGCTTAGCCACTCCAGGAGAGTCGGGCGTGCCAGACGTCAGTGGAGCTCCACCTTGACGTCAGGGCGCATGGCACGCCCAGGAAAGAACAGGAAAAAACACCTCCTTCACTCCAGGTAGACGGAGCACCAGCACAGACCTCAATGGCCCCCTGCCTGTTCCATGCGGCGGCCCTGACGAAGTGCTGTTAGTTCGGGGTGCTTGGAGCCCCACCTCATCCCCACCTGGGGGGAAATCCAAGGCTACATGGGGGGACCGCCACAGGGCTCCAGGTCTGGAAGGAACCGAGGCAGATGTCAGGCGCTCCCGAAAAAGCGGAGAGCAGAAGGCAGGGGTAAGCAGAAAAAGTACAGTTACGTAAGAACTTACCGTAACAGTAGATCTTCGAGAGAGGCTCTTGCAGTAGGTAATTACATATAGGACTGATGCCGGCAGGCGCCAGGACCCCACGGAAAAATTTCTAGCTAGCAGTTCCTGGCGAGGGACCACCCCCACATCAGGTGACCGGCATCATGAGACATTGGTATAAAGGGGCGGTCCCAGACGCCCGCCTTCCAGTTCTTTCCCGCCACAGGCCCGGACGAGAGAGAGAAGCAGATGTTTCCATTCCTGGAAAAAGAGCTGAAGAAGCCTGGGGGGATGGAGGGCGGGAAGGTATTACCTACTGCAAGAGCCTCTCTCGAAGATCTACTGTTACGGTAAGTTCCTACGTAACTGTACTATCTTACTTCGAGAGGGCTCTTGCAGCAGGTAATTACATATAAGACTGAATCCCAAGCAGTCTGGAACAAATAAAAGGCACCTCGAGGAGGAAACTACTACTGAAAATAGCAGTAGCCTTGCAGGCATCAAGACAGAAGGCCTTGCAAAACCGCTAGCCTGAAGCCTGCTCTACAGCGAGAGGTAATGTCCAAACTGTAGTGTTTCATAAAGGTACGGACGGAAGTCCAGGTGGCGGCAGCGCATATGTCTGCCACAGACACATTCTTGAAACAAGCTGCAGAGGCCACTATTCCTCGTGTGGAGTGACTTCTGACCTGACCCGGGAGGGTCTTGTTGTACTTGTCATAACAGGAAGTGATGCAATGAGCTAACCACTTCGACAGGCATTGCTTGGAAACAGCATTGCCTTCCCTTTTGTGAGCAAAAGAGACGAACAACTGATCAGTCTTTCTGAGATCCTTCGTCCTGTTGGTGTAGTATCTCAGAATCTGGTGAACATCCATGGTATGGAGTAAATATTCTCCCTAGTTGGAGTACTGCGTGAAAAAGGCAGGTAACTCTATAGACTGATTTAAGGTAGACTCTGCTACCACTATAGGTAGAAACTTAGGATTCGTGCGAAGAGCCACCCATTCTTTGTGAAAGATCAGGTATGGGATTTTACATATAAGGGCCTGGAGCTCGGAAATTCTTCGAGCGGAAGTAATGGCCACCAAGAAGAGCGTCTTCCACTAAATAAACTTCAGATCTGCGGAGGCCGCAGGTTCGAAGGGAGGAAGGGTAAGTTTCTCTAGAACAAAGTTCAAGTCCCAAGGGGGAGCAGGAGTTCTGATGGGGGGCCTCAGATGAAGGACCCCTCTAAGAAAGGTCTTAGAGACCTCTAATTGGGCAAATGCTTTATCTGCGAAAGGAACATGGTACGCCCAGATAGCGGCTGTGTGTACTTTTAAGGAGGAATGACTGAGACCCAGGTCGAAGAGGTGACGTAAATATTCCAGCAGAACGGCCACTGAACAGGAGAAAAGCTCCATGTTCCTAGAGGCGGCCCAAATAGAAAATCTCTTCCATTTCATGGCGTAAATGGACCTAGTAGAGGGTTTCCTAGCCTCCACCAAAATCTCCGCCACCTTTGGAGAGACACCAAAGCGGGATTGAGCTAGGTCTGCAGGAGCCATGCATGGAGTTGCAGGCACTTGAGTCCCAGATGGACCAGGGTCCCCTGATCCTGGGTCAGCAAACCTCGAGATAAAGGAAGCGGAAGAGGAGGAACCTCTGAGTATTGTTGTAGAAGAGAGAACCAGATTTGCCTGGGCCAGAAAGGAGCGATCAGAATCATTCTCGCTCCTTCTGTTGATAAGTTTCTGCAGCACACGAGGGACCAGTGGAATTGGGGGAAAAGCATAGACGAATCTGCCCTTCCAGCTTAGAGACACAGCGTCGTTCCAGAAAGCACCTCACTCTGGAATGAGCGAGCAAAAGTTGGGAAGTTTTGCATTTTGGGAAGAGGCGAACAGGTCTACCTGTGGAGTCCCCCAAAGGTGGAAGATGTGATTTAGCACCTTTTGGTCCAACTCCTACTCGTGTGGCAGGGCAGAGGAGCGACTTAGCTTGTCTGCCAGGGTATTGTCGACTCCTGGAACATGAATCGCTGTGAGGTGAAGGTTGTATTGAGTTGCCCAGTCCCAAACCCTCATTGCTTCCCTGCATAGCGGGTAGGATCGAGTCTCTCCCTGCTTGTTGATGTACCACACCACGCACATGTTGTCCATCTGGACGGCTAGGTGACCAGGAAGAATGTACTGGTGAAGGGCTTGGAGAGCATATAGTACTGCTCTAGCTCAAGCACATTGATGTGGAGAGCTAGCTCCAATCTGGACCATAATACCTGGGTTCGGTGAGGACCCAGATGGGCTTCCCAACCTTCGCCCTGATGTGTCTGTAGTCAGAGTCTGGAGGGGGAAGATGAAAGAAGGGACCCCAAAACAGTTTCTCTCAAACCATCCACCATTGCAAGTCTCGAGCCATCGGCAAGGAGAACAGAACTAGATGATCTAGGTCGTCTACCAGTTGATCCCATTGGGAGCTGAAGAGTCCACTGAGAGATCCCATGTGAGCCTAGCGCGGGGATCTGTCGGGATGGCGGCCGCCATGAGCCCCAGGAGACGGAGAACCGACCTCACCGGAACCTTCCTGTGCTCTGATAGCGGGAAATCTGTGACTGAAGAGAGACCGCTCCTGTCCGGAGGCAGGAAGGCCCTGCTTACAGTCGACGAGGATAGCCCCGATAAACTGTAGTCTCTGGGAGGGATCCAGATGAGACTTGGAATGGTTGATGGTAATACCCAGGCAAGTGAAAACCTGCTGGGTGAGGGAGAGAAAATGCAGGAGCTCCTCCTGGCGAGGCCGCCAGGAGCCAATTGTCCAGGTAAGGGAACACCTGAACTCCCATCATACGCAGGTGGGCCGCTACCACAGCCAGGCATTTGGTAAAGACTCGGGGTGCCAAGCAAAGACCAAACGGGAGTGCTCGGAACTGGTAATGGTCCCCCTGGAAAGCAAAGCGAAGGTACTTGCGGTGAAAAGGGCGAATGGGGATGTGCAGATATGCATCCTGCATATCCACCGCACAAAGCCATTGATCCGGCCGAAGGAGGGGCAAAAGGGTCTATAGGGAGAGCATCCTGAACCTTTTGTATTCCACGTAAAGGTTCAAAGAGCTGACATCTAGAATGGGTCTGAGATCTCCCGTCTTCTTTGGGATCAGGAAGAAATGGGAGTAATAACCCGTCCCTTGAAGGTGAGGGGGAACGGGCTCTATAGCCTGCTTCGCGAGGAGGGCAGAGATTTCTTCCCGGACCAAAGGAAGATGGTCCCTTGGGTAGGATGACTTCAGAGGGGGGTGGCAGGGTGGTTTCTGTAGAAACTCTATAGAGTGCCCTTCCGTGATAACCTGAAGCACCCATGAATCCGTTGTTATCCTCTCCCAACCCGGAAGGTGGAGGGAGAACCTCCCTCCTAACGGTTCCTCCGGTGTGTCCGGAGGCGGTGGGAGAGGGGAGGAGTCAGGTGGCGTGGGGCAGCGCCGCAGCTGGGGCACCCGCTGCTTTATTGGGCGGAGGGGGCCTGATGTTTAGTGGCCCGCCTTCCTTGGGGTTTCGCTTGTGGCCGACTGCGTCTGTGAAAAGGATGGCGCTGCGGGTGATGGGGACGGTACATGGAATCCACAGATTTCAGAGCAGTCCCCTTCTCCTGCAAGTCGGTGATGGTGTCCTTGATATCACCACCGAAAAGCACCAACCCCCTGAAAGATGCTTCCTGGATCGCGGATTGTACCTCCGGGACCAAACCTGACACGCGGAGCCAGGCATGACGCTGTAGACTCACGGCGAAAGCGGAGCTCCACCCGGCAGTGTCCACTGCATCATGTGTCGTCCGCAGAATGTGACGACTGGCTGAACGAGCAGAACGGACTAAATCAGCTAACTCCTGCTTGACTTGAGAGTCAGGTAAGGAGTCAATCTTAGATTCCACCTGGGTAAGGATGGCCTTCTGGTAATCCCCCATATGAGCAACATAATTCAGGGCCTGAATTCCCAGTGTGGAAGAGGCGTAGATTTTTCTTCCACACTGGTCCAGGAGGCGAGATTCCTTATCCGGAGGAGACGAGCTTAGATGTTTTGGGTGTGCTGATCGGCCGTGAGCGGCGCTAATTACGACCGAATCTGCGCGAAGGTGAGAGTCCAAAAAATCTACACCCTCAGGAGCCTGGTATAGCCTGTTAGACTTCCTAGGAAGCGGGGCTAAAGCCGACAGTTGTTTCCAAATAGTGGAAACAAGGTGGGCGTGAGGCTCGATCCAGGGTGGCACTAAAGTAGGGGCTGCCAGGGGCAGGTCCAGATGTTCGGCGAGTTTGACCCGCTGAGGATCTGGTTCCAAGGAGCGCCACTGATGTACTTCCTGGATTTTTCTGAGCAACTCCGTGAAGGAAGGGTCCTCCGGAGGAGACTTCGGAAGGGTCCTCGGCCGGGGCTTGGACGGAGAACGAGGCTCGTCCTCTCTCTCTCAGAGCATCCGTCGGAGGATTCTGAGGAATCTGAGAGGGAAGAATAAGATGCAGAATAAGACACCCTAACACGCCAGGGGGAGGAACGGGTTCCTTGGGGGGATCCCTAGACGCATGTCCTGCCCCTCTCGGGATCAAGAGGGAAGGGCTCTGGAGTCCGGAGGCGGTGAGGGAATGTGCCGTCTCGGGCGTACGGGGGCCGGGAAAGGCACAGTCACCGTAAGGCGGCTCTCTACTTCCTTGGTGAGCTGAGCCTTGGCCTCAGCCCACCAGGAGGCCAGAGTCTCCTGCAGATCCACCGGCCGCCGAGGGGGCGGTGGAGGTGGAGGAGGAGGGGGAAAAGAATATAGGTTGTATCCGTAAGGCGAGTATCCGAAACCCGGCTGCGGGAAAACCGGTGCCGGGTATTGAGGCGTCGGGTACTGCGGCGCTGGATACTGTGGTCCCAGGTACGACGGCATCGGATAAGACGGCAGGTATCCAGGTGCCAGAGGAGCTGCCGGAGCAGGCGGCCCAGAAGGTGGCCCCACGGGCGGGTCAACAGTGAGAGGCCCGGGGGGAGCAGGGCCCGATGGAAGGGAAAAATTCCCCGCCGGCGTCGGATCAGGTTCCCTGGAGGAGGGTCTGACAGAGGTGGACTATCCCCGCATCGCCGGGGGAATCCCCGGGGTCAGGCTGGGGTGACTCAGGCTCCCCGGACGGCAACGAAGGCTGCAGGGAACCGGGTATGACGGGGGTTGGAAGGTCCGTCGTAGGTTCCATCGCCCGGCGGGGGAGCCGACGTGTGGCTTAGGGACTAGGTCCCAGCGGGTGCCGGAGAAGCCAGCGTCCGTCTTACGGGGTTCCTCGTCGGAGGCGGGCCGAGGAGGAGGAGCGGCCCGGTCCGAGGGGGACAAGGTCGTGTGCCACCCCGAAGGGTCGGGCGTCTTATCGACCTTCTCCCGGCAGACGTCGGAGGAGCCGACGTCCAACTTATGGGAGTCGCCCGCACCAGTAGGCCACAAGCAGTTGGGCGCCGCACGAGTCGCACTTGTTTTTGTGCTCGGAGGGTGTAGGGGACGACATACACCGATGATGACCTGACAATAGGAAGAAAAAATACTTATAAATCTCGGTAAAACCGACAAAAGAGCAGGGCTGACTAAGCACGAACTTTACCGCGAGGCGCTGCACGAACTAACGGCAGGAAAGAACTGGAAGGTGGGCGTCTGGGACCGCCCCTTTATACCAACGTCTCATGATGCCGGTCACCTGACGTGGGGGCGGTCCCTCGCCAGGGACTGCTAGCTAGAAATTTTTCCGTGGGGTCCAGCCGCTGGCCGGTATCAGTCCTATATGTAATCACCTACTGCAAGAGACCTCTCGAAGTAAGATTAGAAAGTACAAAAAAAAGAATATCGCCTCAAACAAATGTCAGAAGCAATACTCATGTGTTTCAGTGCTTTGGGCCCATTATGAACAGCCATTATGACTAGAAAGTCATTTTCTGCCTGGTTAGCCATGATAACACTTAGCAGACGGGGCTGGATACCACTTATCAGCCTTTTGGGGCGCTGTAGGTAGTGAGTTTGGCCTGTACAATGTAGCAAACGTAGCATTCTCTAATGCACGATATACAGGTGGAATTATAATGGAGGGGGAGCAAGGTATCTCCAAAAATTCCATGAGGAGTCTTTCTGAAGAGTCTTCCTGCTCCACAGCAAAGCCCATGGCGGTTTGCATTTACTGCATAGTGGCTTGAGAAGTTGGATCCTTGGGAGGAGACCTTGGAGTATAAGCCACCGAGTCCTCACTGCAGGATGACAGGGTAGAACTAGATCGAGGTAGCATCTAGTGCTCTCCCTCGTACTCTCCTTCTAAATCCTCCTCTAACACCACAAGGTCAGAATTATATTCTATCTTGGCATCCCTACCGATGACAGGAGCTGCAATGTACACTGGTGACGCCAGTGGCTGCTCAGGAGGAGTATACTGTGATGTGCTGTTAGCAGGCGTCGACCGTATTTGAGAGCTCTGAGACTCCATTGACAGGATAGCTGCCTGCATAGGTAAGACAGGCTAAATGCACTGTATCATCTCTGAAAACAATGTCAGCACAATTTGAGAGTCGATAACGCTCTGTACAGGGGTCGGGACTACTTGTGTCAATGACAGGTCTTGGTCCAACGACTATGGCGTCCTACCATCTACAGAATGCATGGTAGCACCTTAGCCAAACCCTGTCCTTGCTGTCTCATCGACAGTTGGGGGGGACCCGGCCTGTTGTCAATGTCACTTGAAGCAGTCAATTACACAATATAATTACCCTGTCTCACCGGCAACTGAGACCTTACCAGCAAAGTAGATTTTTCTTTATCTCTATGCTTATGATCAGATGATAAGTAGGGCCAAGACACCAACCATTCCCTATCCCAGTCCTTCGACTTTGGCAGTCACTTCTCTCGGTCGACGGCGGTGCTGCAACATTTGGGCCCTATTCCTCCTCCATGGCTGTTAAAGTTTAAGGTGAAGGTAATTTTCTAGAGCTTTCCTGCTGTGTCAACTTGTAGCCTGGCTGAAATTCTGGCTAATTTTACAAGTCCTCACACTGTGAGAAAGGCCCAAGCAGCACACAAAAAGTGTGTGCATCTTCTTTGTAAATTTTCTTTCCACACTTACAATACAAAAATAAAGTTTTTTAGATTTCGGTGGCATGCATGAACAACAAAATATGCTTATAATAATAGTAAGAAGAATGAACAGCAACAGCAAGCTGACATTTCCTTCAGCAGGTCCAACGAGGATGATCAAAGGCAGGAGAAGAACTGAGGAGTGATGGGGCTGTCCATGTTTATATAGACGCTGATACATAACGTTGTCGTGGGTGGCCCCTGGCTAGCCAAAATTTCTGTGTGGTCCTACTGCCTGATGGCTATAGTTCCAAAGAAGTGGACAAATAGAGGAGATATCCCTGAAGAAGATGGACTGTTATGTATCACAGTTTCCCCCAAAGCCTCTATGCAGAGCAGTCCTGCTATGCTTATGCTGGCTGACACTAACTTTCTAACGTGCCGCCACCCTTCCAGCTATGCCTCTGCATGACATAAGCTCCCTGTGCTGTGCTTAACCCTTGCTTTTCCATGGACTGACATATCAGTCCAGAATTCCTCTACATTCCCATTGTGCCTGCAGTGTAGGGGCTAACATAGCAGTGAGTAGCACAGCACTCTTATCTCCTCTTTAGGTTATACATTTCACACACACACACACACGGGCCAGCTTTGATATTAGAGTTGCCTACCACAGTTTTATGGGGAAGATTGCTCTGTTATAGATCGAAGGAGCGCTCCTGACCAATCGGAGTGCTACTTTCCTCTGCGCATGAGACACTCTTATTCCGTGAGGAGCATCTCATGCGCAGATGCCCTGGAAACGGGCATGTCCTGAGAATTTTTTTTTTTTTTAATATATTATTGATCCTCTTGATCAATAAACATAGAAACATAGAATTTGATGGCACATAAGGACCGCTTGGGCCCACCTGGTCTGTCCATTTTCCTACCTGATGGATAAGCTGCAGATCCTAGTTAACCAACAGCCTACTTCCTCCTACCCCCAATTAGAACTGCCTTATGTCTGTCCCATGCATTCCTGAATTCCCCCACTGTTTTTGACTCCACGACCTCCTCAGGAAGGCTGTTCCATGCATCCACAACTCTCTCAGTGAAAAAAATACTTCCTCACATTACCTCTGAGCCATCCCCCTCTATCTTCAAATTGTGCCCCCTTGTTCTTGCACATCTCTTTTTCTGAAAGCTACTACCCTCATGGACTTTGCTGATTCCCTTTAGGTACTTGAAAGTTTCTATCATGTCTCCCCTCTCCCTCCTTTCCTCAAGGGTATACATATTAAGCTCCTTTAGTCACTCTTCGTATGTCTTCTGGTGCAGACCCTGCACCATTTTGGTTGCCCTTCTCTGGAGAGCCTCCACTCTGTCTATGTCTTTGCAGAGATGGGGTCGCCAGAACTGCAAACAGTACTTCAGATGGGGTCTCACCAATTGTCTGTACAGAGGGATAACAACTTCCTATTTTCTATTGTTTATGCCTCTCCCTATGCATCCCAGTATCCCCCCAGCCCTCCTTACTGCCTTCTCACATTGCTTGCCACCTTTAGGTCATCTAATATAAATTACCCCCCCAGTCCCTTTCCATTTTTGTTGTTGTCAGTATCTCACCCCCCCATTGTGTACTCTTCCCCTTGGTTTTTGTTTCCCAGGTGCATTATCTTGCACTTCTTTGCGTTGAATCTAAGCTGCCATAAATTTGACCAATCCTCCAACCTTGCCAAGTCCCTTCTCATTCTTACCACTCCATCTTGTATATCAACCCTGTTGCAGATATCTGTGTTGTCTGCAAAGAGACATACTTTTCCTTCCAGTTCCTCTGCAATGTCACTTATAAAGACAGATCCCAGTACTGAACCCTGCTGTACCCCGCCAGTAATCTGCTTTTCTTCACTGTGGACTCCGTTTACTATTACCCTTCGTGTCCTATTCTCCAGCCAATTCTTTACCCAGGCTGTCATCTTGGGACCCACTCCCAGGCTGGCTAACTTGTATATTAATCTTTTGTGTGGGACTGTATCAAATGGTTTATTAAAATCTAGGTAGGCCATGTCCACAGCCCCTCCCTGGTCTACTACTTTGGTCACTCAGTCAAAGAAATCTATTAGATTAGTCTGACACGACCTTCCCGCTGTGAATCCATGCTGCCTTGGGTCCTGTGCCCCACTGGCCTCTACGTACTCAACAATTCTTTCCTTCAGAAGTGATTCCATCATTTTCCCTACCACTGAGGTCAAACTAACTGGTCTGTAGTTTCCTGCCTCTGCCCTGCTCCCACTTTTGTAAAGAGGAATCACATCCGCCCTCCTCCAGTCATCAGGTACCACTCCATTCTCCCATGACTTGTTAAAGAGAGTAGTCAGTGGTGTCACTAGTTCTACCCTTAGTTCTTTTAGAATTCTTGGGTGAAACCCATCAGGCCCCCATTGCTTTATCCACTTTCAGTTTCACTAGTTCTTTCAGAACCCTTTCTTCTGTGAATGGACTTGTATCAACCCCCCTATACAGAGTGTTTCTCTTGTTTGGTTTAGGTACCTCCCCCTTCTCTTTCTTTGTGAATACTGAGCAGAAATATTCGTTCGGTATCCCTGCTTTTTCACTGTCACCCTCTGCCCACATTCCCTCCCCTTTATTAAGCCTCAGTATCCCTCCCTTGGTCTTCCTTTGCTCCCTAATGTACCTATAAAAGGTCTTATCCCCCTTCCTAGCAGAGTTGGCTATCCTTTCCTCGGTTTGGGCCTTTGCTATTCTGACTGCCTTCCCTGCCTCTTTCTGCTTTAACTGATAAAGTTTTCTGTCCTGCTCCTTCTGTGTTTCCTTATATTTCCTGAATGCTATCCTTTTCTCCTTATCCTTCCCTGCCACCTCTTTTGAGAACCATAGCAGTTTTTCCTCCATTGTGTTTTGTTGATTTGTTTCACACAAAGGCTTGTTGCCTTCAGCTTGAGCCAAAATAGGTCAGCTTCGCTTCCCTGTTCTCACTCCTGCTGAAGGCGTGAAGCCACTCGTTTTCAGCAACAAGTGGCTCCGAGGGACGTACAGTATTAACACATACAAGTGGTATGGGGGAGGATAACTTGGTATAGTTTCTTTCTGAAACTGTTAGCCCATAAGAAAATGTTTTTTTTTTTTTTTTTTAATTCCCACCAAAAACTACAGACAAGCAAGAAATTATTTATGTTTAATTGTGTTAAGTTTTAAATGGCTAAAGTGCATTTCTGAGCATGGTTTTAAAGGCCTTAAAAGCATAGGAAATTGCCTGAAAGTCTGACAATTTAAAGATCTCCTGACACAGTTGAGAGCTGAGACAGCTTTGAAAACATGTAACATTCAGGCATAAATGTAGCTTATATTTTGTATTTTACTCTGAAATTCATACCCTTATTACTAAGGCTATTTGCATAAATACAGTATATCTGCTCTTTTAGCTCTGGCTGCTTGCCTACACTTGACATCCTAATTCTGTTTATGACATCAAAATATGTTGCTGTGGAGACAATTATGTTGTAATAAACAAGGGATTATGACAACATGTGTAGAGAAGCAGCCAGAGTAGAGACAGTTTAGGGCATAGGGATCTTGTTTAATGCAACTTTTTTCTGTAATAAAGAAAACGGGGAACTGATTACTGAAAATATATGAAGTAATAAAGAAAATGGGATGGAGTTGAATATAAATCTTACTTTTTCCAAAGTTTTCCTAATGCTGTCACAGTCTCTTTAAGGCCCAAGGCAAATAGGCAGAGTGCCGCCAACCACCCGAGCGTGGATTAATTCTCAAGTAGAACCACGCTCAGGAGTGGGTTAATGCACTTGTGGCATGGCAAACGTGAGCCCTGAACGAGAAGCGGAAGCACTTAAGTCCCGTTGTTGTTCAGAGCTCGCACTTACCATGTTACAAGACAAGGCAACATACACAGTGGGTCGCTCACTTGTGCCTCTCTCTGCCTCGCTGAGAACTTCTCCTGCCCCCCCGGTCTGGTTGCAGGGATGCACTGCTCTGTCTGCTGTCTCTCTGGAGCATGGTTGACTAGCACTAAAAGAAATTACTTGAGAAAATGTTACTGCACATATGGTCACTACAGACAGGTACACTAGTAAGAGCAAAGTAATAAATTTGTAAGGGGAAAGTAACAAAAAATGAAAGTAAACAAACTGGATGGGGCTAATTAAACCGGAACACTGCAAGGGAAATTCTGTTAAACTAAGGTGACTATAATGGGCTATCTATGGAAAAACATGGCTAGGAATGGCTGACTACGTACAGTGTAGCAGTAACATAAACAAGGAGTAAGATTAATGCATACCAGTTTCGTAGGAAGGTAATATCACTGTTAAACTACAAATGATGCAGTAAGCAGGAAATACATCTTGCATCCAAAGATAAAGCAGGGAATTTGGAAATCTTGGCTGACAGTTATACTGAATGAAGAAAGCACGGAGCACAGATACAATGTCTACAAGCAACAAGCATTTGCCAATGCTGAAAGTTCCCCGGTGGTACTGCTGTTGTACCATGCGGTCGGCAGGCTACAATTCCCAGCAGCCTAACCTGCTGGCTTATTTGCATGCGTTTTGTGTAAAAAAAAAAAAAAAAAACTACTTTTGCTGCCCCCTCAGGTCCCTCCCTCATGTCTCCGGATCCCGATGGAGATGATTCAGGGTCCAGGAGCACTGGGGAACCTCAGTTTTGCCACAGGAGCGGGTTTAAAACAAGCGACCCGGGTTGTCTGTTTTCCCACCTGCCTGAAGTCCCAGCCTTACCATTCGGTGGAGGAGACCCCTCTTCGCTCTTCTGGCCCACCGGATCTAAGCCCCGTGGGGCGGGACCACCGACTCCAACTGGCGACCTTTCTGCAATCTAGACAGGCTGTCTTCAGAATGAAGCGAGTACCGATGGCAGGTTGAGGACGAGGCGCTGGGCGTGGAGGTCGGCCCCTGGACCCACCATCACCTACCGAGGGTCGGGGCTTTTCCGTGTTTTGTGTTTCTCCATGGAGCGCACATGTGCAATGATGTCTGCGCAGGAACGCTGCTGACGTCCGCCGCCACTCCACCCCTTACTTCGCTGACTCCTGTAGAACCCCTGACCTCCATCGGGGCTGCTAAGGAGCCAAGCGGAACTCGTTAACTCACCCCGAGAGAGACAGCAGTCCTCCCGACGCCAGTCCTTCCTCCCAGCCGACTTCATTGGGTCTCTTCTTTGCCATGTTACAAATGCACTTAAAGCAGTACATGTTATAATGAAAAGTTTAAGCTACACTTTTTAGTGGCAATTAATGATATCCTTATTATGTCTTCCATTAATCTGGTTGTCTTGTCACTGTGTCACAAATGCATCTAAAGCATAAAGTTATATGTACAAAAAAATAACGTGTATAACATTTTTAACTTAAGTTGAAAATCTTACACACGGTTATTATGTATGTTTCCATATTCAACTCTTGAAAGCACACATCTGTACTCTCAAGAGATCTGAATAAGGAAACATACAACATTTGATCTGGGTCAGTAACAAGTACTTTTCCAGTATAAAATGTCAGTTTTTGACAGCAGAAATAAAAATCAGAAAACAATCAGGACACCCCTGCCCCCAAAAGAATGCTCCATTTTTAAAACAAATTTTCGGGAGGGGGGGGGCATGCCCCCAGATCCCCCTAGCTTGTTTAGGGATTCTGACTTTGCAGAACCCGCTATCCTTTCAATTTCTTCTGGGGCAAACACTATCTGAGGCAAACCCTGCCACATGCAGCCAAGAGTGGCAGCGCTAGGCAGCAGTACAGGCAGCTATATCTGAGGCACTACAGGCATATCTGAGGAGATGCTTTCTGGCCTCCAGGCCATTAGTGACCGTCTGTCGAGTCATTATCTTGCCAGGGCAGTCTGGCAGCATACCAACTTGGGAGGCCATGGTTTTCTATAGGCAATTTTGATACTTCATCATGTATACTTGATAGTCTGCAATCCTTAGTCCCAGGGAAGCAGAAGCAAATGTCCTCTTCCCCATCATGTCCAGTTTCCTCGACACCTTACCAGGGTGAAGGGAGCTCATATGTTTAGATGCTTTTGACCTATCATGAGCAGCCATTATGACTACTGAGTCTGTCTCAGGTTGAGATGAACAGTAAGGATTAGCAGTAGGGACATAATATTGTTGATCTGCCTTCCTAGGGATAACAGGCAGTTGAGCAGGTCAGTGCCAGGCTGCCAAAGTAGCATCGTCTAAAGCAGATTACACAGGAAGGATGATGACTGGAGGGGAGGCAGACACTTCCAAGAACTCATAAAGGTTCTCCTTGGAGGAATTCTCCTCCTCAGAATCAAACCCAATTTTGTCTGAACCAGCTTGAGGAAAGCCTAGAATGAGGTATCCTCAGGAGGTGACCTAGGAGTGTTTTCCACACTTTCCTCTGAGCAGGAAAAAAAAAAAAGAGTAGAGGTAGAGCCTACTACATCAATGACTTCCTCTAATTCTTCATTCATGGCCTCCTCTCCACCTCTTTCACATATTCTAGATTGTATCCCAGTTTATCGTCGACCGTCACTGGAAGAGGGTCAACAAGACAATGGAGGAGGAATTGTCAACGACTGTCGAAAAGAGATCATTCCAGTTTCTGGCACAACAGCATGGACCCAGAACTGCTGTGCTGACAAGAAGGTCGACAGCAGCATCACCGATGGCACCAACGATGGTGGCAATAGTGCAAGTCACTGAAAGGGCTCAGCCATCACCTGATAAAGGAGCTGCACATCGACAGGCCCTGAAGGGGTCGACGACAGCAAAACTGTTGATAGGACAGTGCCAGACATCATAAGAGCTGCGAATCCCCTGGAAGGAGAGGCAAGCCAGCAACAGATCCAACCTTAGTGCCTATGAGACAGTCGGGGGGGGCAGGGATCAGGGCCTTGGCCTGGGACCTGTCCTTTTCTGTAGTCTTACCTCTTTTTAAGAGAAGATCTTCAATTCTTGAAAGGTATGGGGAAGCACTCTTTTCTCTGTGGCACTTCTCCGACAAGTGGCAATTTGTTTTTGACAACTTGGTAGCCTTGTTCTTTTGTGTACCGGGAAGAGAGGCAGTGGACAACTGGGAAGCCACCTTTGACACAGCCTGCTTCTCCTCCACTGCTTTAATTTTCAAATGAAACTATAAAGCCTTCTTGCAATGTCTGCTTGTTGCCTTATTAAAGCCCTGGCCGACACTACAGGCTTTAACGTTGTGGCTAATGTCTAGGTATCGAATACACCCAAGTGGTCGTCGTCTTTATAAATCTCAATGTCGCCACAACAATAATATCGGAACAGCAGTTCCCCGTCTTTCAGCAGCAGCATAACAGTTTTAGTTTTAACAGACTAGCGGTTGACAGCAGGAGAAAGAAATGAGACATGCTGAAGGCACCCACGTTATACAGGTGCAGACGAGGCACACCAATGTGGGCGGCCCCAGCCAGCAAAATTTCAGGGTGGTTCCTGATGCCGATGGCTTACGGTTCCATGATGTGGCTCAATGGAGGGAGATGTCCTTCAAGAGGAGCGCTCAATCTTCCCTCCCCGAGCAACTCCCATCAATTCCCGTACCCCAGTCTCTGTTCTGGTAGGTGGTCTGACACTCAGTGCTTCAGCCCGCCACGCTACTGAGCCGGGTACAATATACCATTTTAATGAAAATGTCTTTGGTAATAAAAGGTCTGGACTTTTTAATCTGCGGGTAAATTGGTGTAACTGAGGTCTGCTGATGATCAACTAATTGCCGAAAACTGAAAATCTCATTAATATTTGCAATTGCACAGGCTAATTTAAGGCCTAGTACTAATGCAGAGAATCTCATTAAATATTTCTGCTACAGATTTCATAAATGTATACAAAATTGTCTGTCCTTTGCATGAATTCCAATACCTAAAATAATTTATAACTATAAAACTTGCTTTTCTCTGACAGAATGAAAATGACTACACAGAAAATGATGGCAAAAAAAGGATCACAGATCCATCCAGTCTCCCAATGAAACTCTAACAAACCCAGGATCTATTGTTCATGCAGGGTTTTAACCCACACTATTCACACCCGCCCTACCGCTACCACCCTGAGCAGTCAACTAAGCCCTTCACTCTGTCCCAGCCATCTTAGAAACCATTGGTAGTGTTGGCACCCACTGCATCAGCTGGCAGATTGTGTTACAGCTTCACCACCCTTTCTGTAAAATAAAACTCTCACTTCCCTCTTGACCCCGACCCCCCCATCCCCCTGATCAGTTTCCATTCATGCCCTACTATCCTTGATCCAATACTTAAGCTAAATAGTTCTTCGCAGTTTACCTTCCTCATTCCTTTTGGGAACCTGTAGGACTCATCACATTTCCCCTCTCTCGCCTGGCCTCCAGCAAATACATATTTGGGGCCTTGAGCCAAACCTCATAAGATCTGCCCTGCTGGCTCTGAATCATTCTGGTCACCCTACGCTGCACTGTCTGCAGCCTGTCCTTAGGTGAGTATTCCAGAACTGGGCACAGTAGTTCAGGTAGGGCCTCATCAGTGATCTGAAGAAAGGCAGAAATACCTCTTTCTTTCTTTCTGCTGTCAGTACCCCTTCCTATACATCCCAGCATCCTGTTTGTATTACTACAGGCCTTCTTACACCTTCTTTATTGTTTTAGGGAGTCACTGATGATGACGGCCCTTAGATCTCTTTCCTCAGAGGTCATGCCCAGCTTTACCCTCAACCCCACCCCATCCAGTACTCTGTACGGAGGCTCTTCTTCCCTATATGTATCACTTCCATTTTTTGGCACTGAATTTTAACTGCCAAACCTTTGACCATTTCTCTAGTCTTTGCAAGTCTCTCTGCATCTCCCCGACACTCTCCTCACCTTTTACCCTCCCACAGAGCTTAATGTCATGTGCCAAGACACACATTGCTCTGGATTCCTTCTGCCATGTCACTGATCAACATAATGAAAACGACTGGACCCAGGACCAATCCTTGTAGCACCCCACTGGTGACATCCCTTCTTCTGATTAGAGTCCGATAACCACAACTCTCTGCTGTCTCCCTCCCAACCAGTTTTTCACCCATCTAAATGTGACTTTTGCTCCACTTCGGTATTCTAGAGTCCTCAGCCACCTACTGTGAGTCACAGCCTTCCTGAAATCAAAGTAGAGTAAATCCACAGTATAGCCTTTATCAACTGCCCTAGTTACCCAGCCAAAGAATACTACCAGGATGGTCTGACAAGACCTCTCTGCCACGAACCCATACTGTTTACTATCCTGGAGTCCTCTGCTCTCCAAGTAGTCCACGAGCTCTTCTTTGAAGTTAATCTTATTATTCAAAACACACAAATACACAATGCATCCACATACATTATGAAATAACATAGATACAGTAATGCTAATCCAAGTTCATAGTGAGATCCTCTTTGATTATAGTCGTCATCAGTTTACCCACATTAGAGGTAAGACTGACAGTTCTGTAGTTACCCGGTTGCTACTTGTCCACCCTCCCATGGAACGGGAGTACGTCCGCTATCCTCTACTCTTACAAAACTACCCATCTCAACTGGGCTACTGAACAGTCCTACCAGGGGTTCAGTTAGTTTCATTTCCAATTACCTGAGCACTTTCAGATGCATTCCACCTGGCCCTGTGGTCCTATCTACCTTCAGGACTGCTAGCCCCTTCTGAATCCTTTCACTGATGTCGAGGTCCCCCTTACAGCCACCTTAATGTCACTCTCTGGCAGAGGCCCTCTGTCTTCCTCCATCAATACAGAGTAGAAGTAGTCATTTAGAATGGCTGCTTTCTGCCCGTCCTCCTCAATTACCCTACCTTCCTCTACAAGTCTAACAATTCCTCCGTTTTTCTTTTTCCCCCTAATATGTCTCAACAACTGCTCTGTGTCTGCCTTTGCTTCTCTGACAGCCCTCTTGCTTTAACATGTTCTCAACTGGTACTTTCCCATTCTTCCATCCCTTATTTTTCCTTGTACTGGGTGAAGGCCTTCTTTTTTACTCTCACTGATTCCCTGACCATTCCAGAGAACCATAATGGTCTCTTGTACCTGTTTCTGTTGATTACCATTCTCATGCAAGACCTTTTTGCCTCGAGAATGGCCCCCTTGACTTCCCCTATTTTTCACCCACATCACTGATGGCGTCCACTCCAACTAACTTATCCCAAACCAGCTCCCTCACTCGAGTCGAAGTCTATACTTCTGAAATCTAGGACTTCAGCTTTCGATGAGGACTTACTTGTCCCAAGGACCAGGTCAAACCATATAGACAGATATGGTTATCGCTCCCCTACCCTCACTCCTCCTACCACTTCTCAGCTGGTGAGCACCTCATCGAGAATGGCAGCCTGTCTAGTGGGTTCCTTAACCAGCCGCACCAGCGGGCAGTCCAGCAATGTATTCAGCAGGGCCTGACTTCTGGAGCTCCTGGCTGCTGGAATGACCCAATCAACATCTGGCAGATTTAGACTGCCCACCACCACCACCCCTTTTCTATTCTGCCCCTAGCTTCTTATTTCTCCCCTCCCCCAATCCTTGAGGTCTATGGATCACCCCCATCGATAATTTCTTCCCAGGGATGCTGCAAGCTAAACTCACATCAATAAAGAATTTTTGCTAATCTCACATCACAAGCGAACAGGAATGTTTTATTTACTAAGATCACAGGTTACCATTTAGGGAACATGACAAAGAAAATGTGGCCCACGTCATGATACAGCAGCTCACAGAAAAAAAAGATAAAATCTTTAAAAAAAAACTAACGAGCAATGATTCATTCAGATCTAAAGAAAAACACGAGTAGAATTTGGCAGCATGACTAAGTATGGGTTGCTAGTGGTAGTTTTATATAATTTGAGTACCAAAAATACCCCAAGGGCCCTTCACTTTACTGAAACAAACAAGTCAGTACTGCAAGGAATCCAAATTATTTTAACTATAGTATTTTGTCGTGCTCTTCAAGTAAATATCTCGACAGACCATACTCCTCAGGAACATCATAAGTCTTGATTAAAATCATATCTTTCCCCACTTGACATTAATATTTACATGACAAAATGATGCTGGCCAGCCCAGTGGGGCTGGACGCCCCAACTCCAGCCAGCCAGGTCTGGGAACAGACCAGGGTCGCTCAGGGGTCAGCCAGGAGATGTAAGGACATCACATGCCAGCTCTCCTCACTCAAAGCGGAGGCTTCCAGGGTCCCACCACTTGACTACCATCTGGCGGAGGCTGGATGGCAGCGAATGTGGTTGACAGCTGAGTGGGGATAGTGTCGGCAGACATGGCACAGTCACATACAAACGTGCCATCACATGCGTGACACCCCAGGAACCAGGGATCTAGATAAGATTTTTAAGGATGAGTACCTCTACTCCTCATTTTGAAAGTGAGGTGAGTAAAACAAAATTCAGATGTGTGTAAATGTCTTGCTAGAGTGGACTGAGGAGTACATTTATTAAAAAAAAAAATGTAGTTTTTTTTTTTCTAGATAAGAATTTCAGGTGCCAACAATGCTACAAGTAATGTTGGCAGCAGGAATTTACTCACCAGTTTTAAAACATTGTAAGTAAAACACAAAGTGGGATGCATACAAGTGCTGTAAATCTGGAAAAAAAACTGTTTCTTTTGAATCACCAGTTATGTTATGAAGCACTATTCTTTGGCATGTGGAGTGTTTACAAATGTTGGGTGAGTACTAGTACGCATTAAAAAAATTGCTGAAGAGTATTTCCTAAAATGAGGTGAGTAAAATAGGCCAGTACACACCTTACCTGGAGCCCTGCAGGGGACTACCGGAGGAAAATTCCCCAAGCTCACCTGGCGTCCCCCACAGGCACCACATGATCCTACAGGGTAGGTCAGCCATGTTGTTACCTGTAAGTCCCGGAGACGGGTCAGTGATGGAGCTGGGGGACACCGCTGGGAACAGGGACAAGAAAAAAAAACTAGAGAAAATGTTTATGGGGTATAAAACAATGCTGAACATAAGTCTGAGTAAGAAAACAAAACTCTAGAGTCCCTCACTATTGTGGACATTCCATCTTATTTTAAGATTTCCCCATTTTTGTTCTTAGCTGAAAGCTGAAAAGCCAGCTTCACAGTTCTAAAGCAGCAATTTATTCATCTAACATACTGACAATGTATACCCTGGTCAAGCTACCCGGCATTTTTTTAATTTAAAGTTTATTAACTTTTCATGTTTTTTTTTAATTTAAAGTTTATTAACCTTTCATGGAGCAGTGCAGGTATATGCAACTTTACAGAATATAGGAAAAGGACAATGAATAAGATAGATATAAATATCACATTAGTGAAGTACCTAAAATATGTTAAAGTATGGTCCCTTGTCTGTTTGGGAGTACTCTGGCAATCCTGTTTAAAGGAAGTATCTCCATTTAACACCTTCCTCTTACGGAATAATATCTGAACAATGTCCCATCAACCACAACAACCACTTGTTCCAGAAGTTAGCAATTCTTTTTTTCATTCTAAGATTTATCACCGCCATCTACTTTTCCATTTGGTAAATTTGTTGCATGGTGTCTTTCCACTCTTTCTCAGTGGGGGCAGTTTTTTGTAACCACTTGCGTGATCTTCTTGCCGCTGTTAATATTATGACAAGGAAGGACTGAGTATGCCTGTTTCGGATTTGGTAAGGGAAATGCAGTAAGATAGCCATTAAGGGTGTACAGGTACCCACTTCTGGGAATAACTCCTGAATTGCTCCCTCTACAGCCCGCCAGTATGGGAGCAACACGGGGCAGCTCCGCTACCCAGTACCTTGTTATCTAAAACTTCATTATTCAGATCTGAATTCTAATGGCTGGAGTGGAGTTTCTTAAATTCATCGCTCTTCACATCCCCCCACTCTCCAACATTACAGAAAGATGAAACAGGAAAAATGTGACAGTTCACAATTATTGCTTCCTTCGCTCACTATCACTATACCTTGGTTTAAGAATATTTTGAAAATTCAAGATAAATCAGGTCTTCTAGCTCGAGTTTCAAAATTGGGATTGTAATGAAAAAACAATGGAAACATGACCGTAAGGTATCAATGGTTTAAGAGGCAAATGTCGTAATGATCAGCAGATTAGCAGAAGAAAAAATTACTCACCACAGTAATAGTTTCTTCCAAAAGGATCACTCACTATGCTTGACATCAATCATTCCCCTAGAATGAGCAGCTCCAGAGATTTAAGAATGTTATGTTAATTATGGAATTTAGAATGAAATTCAAACTCTGCTATGTGGTCACATTTACCCCTGCACTCTAACGTCAGATTTTTTTTCTAAACCTAGGGTTAGCAGTGACCACTAAAACTAACTAAATGACTACCAAAAAAATAGCAATATTTTGCTAAATTAAAAAAAAATAGTTTAACAAGGCATAACAAACGTATTTGTTAATGAGAGATAAAATAACTGACCACTGAGCAACAGCTGTAAAAGCACTGTAACAAGTAACGCTCAAGCTAACAAAAAACTGATTCACTGAACCCTTTACCAGGTTCTGGAAGGGGAGGTAGGAATTAGGAATTCTTAAGCATAGTGAGAGATCCCTTTAGAAAAAAAACAATCTTACTATACGTTGAGTAACTTTTTCTTTAAACCCCAGGAATCCCTTACTTATGCTTAACAAATGCAAACTCCACAGCAGTACCTTGGAAGGCTGGGTACACAACCTACGAAGGGAAAAGGTTCTGCAACTCATCAGTGCCAAGGCTGGCACCCCCTTCTGGACTGCATGTCCAAACAGTAGTGCTTTGTGAATGAGTGTACGGTTTTCTAGGTAGCTGCTTTACAAATTTCCTGTAGGAAAATACCCCTTGAAGCTGCCACAAAGACAGAGGTACTCCTTGTGGAGTGTGCACTAAGGCCTTCAGGTGGCAATTTATCCACTTTGTTAAAACAGAATTGTATGCAGGAAACTACCCAACGAGAAATGTTTCTCTTTAGATGCTGGTTTATCTTTCCCCCACTTCACCCTAGGTGACAAATAACTGATTGTTAGTGGACCTGACATCCTTAGTAGTGTGGTCCAAGCATTTACCTCAGTACCCTCTTCACAGGCAGGCTGTGGAGCTTCTGTTCTTCTGAGCCGGATTTTGCTGCAAAGAAAAGTGTACGGGTAACTGACTGATACAGATGAAATTCAGACATCACTCTGGGGAGGAATTTTCTGTTAGTTCTTAGGAGTACCTTGTCCCCAAGAAAGATTATGCAGCCAGCATCTGTGCAGAGCTTGCAGCTTGCTCACCCTTCTGGCAGACGTCACTGCCACCAGGAAAACTGCTTTCTAGTCGATATACTTCAGTGCAGCAGTTGTCATAGGCTCAAAAGAAGCCTCCATTAGCTGAGCAATGCTCACGTTCAAGTCCCAAGGAGGGACAGGGCTCCTTATTGGAGGGTGCAGATGTTGGCCTTTGAAAAATCTTTTCAAAATGGGTTGCAAGGCCACTGACCTGTCTTTGCCAGATGATGCATAAGATGACAGTGTTGCCAAATTAACCTTCAGGGCTGAGGCCCCGAGGCCAAAGGACAGGAGATGGACTAGGTAGTCCGGGATTGTAGACAGACTTGCTTGAAGGAGGCTGAGCTGTCTAGAACACCACAAGGAAAATATTTTCCATTCTGAAGCACAAGTTTTCCTTGTTGCTGGTTTCCTGGAAACCTTCAGCTCTTCCATCACGTTCTCAGAGAGATTTAGTTCAGAGAACTCTACCTCTTCAAGAACCACGCTCTGAAACAAAGAATTCTCAGACCTGGGAATGTTACACAGCCCTGGGACAATGTCAGCAGACTGTATCTCAGAGACCAATTGATAGAAGGCCTGCTGGAGAGGGACAGGTGCATGGAGCACAAGGTCTGCCTGGCCCAGTCTGAAGCTATGATAATTAATCCTCTCTCACTTTGATCAGTACTCTCAGTAAAAGCGACAACAGTCGGAAGGCATACAGAAACTTCCCTGACCAGCTGAGGACCAGAGCATTCTCTGGGACTAAACCCACCAACCGGGGTGGGGGGGGGTTGCAACAAAACAGTAGGAACTGGTTGTTCTCCCAGAAATTAAACAGGTCTATTTCTGCTGTACTCCACAGTCTGAACACTGCTACCAGCACCTGTTGGTTCAGGGTCCATCCGTGATTTCCCTGGCTGATTCTGCTCAGGGAATCTGCCAGCAAATAGTTTTCCCTGGCAGGTGTACTGCTGAAAGGCGTACTTCCAGGTAGTATGCTAGGTTCCAGATCTTCACTGCTGCTATGCACAGCTTTGAAGATCTTGCTCCTCCTGGCTTGTTTATGTAATACATTGCTGTGGTGTCGTCTATTCTGATCTGGACAGACTGACCTCTTATATGAGAGGAAAAGCCAGCACTGCCAGATACAATGCCCTAAGCTCCAAATTTATGTGCCCCTGAGCTCCAAATTTATGTGCCCCCTATCTCCTCTGTACTCCAAGTACCACTTACAGTGAGGTCCTCTAGGTGGGCACCCCAGACTAGGAGGGAGGCATCTGCTGTGAGCATTGCTGAAGGAAGGGAACTCCCTCTCTGAGGTTGCATTCTTCCTCCCACCATTTCAGTGCCCTCAGCAAAGACTCTGTGATAGGCACCAATTTGGACAGTGGATCCCCACCTCTGAAATAGGTAATACTAGATATCTCTCATTTGGAACTTGGCCCCTACTACCACTGCAGTGGACAAAGCCATGTTCCCCAGTAAGTGCAGAAAATCCCTTGCAAGCTTTGGCTGACCTGCCTTGAAGGATTCTGCAGTTGAAATTAGACTTGTTACCCTTGCTTGAGGAAGGAATGCCTTCCCTTGCAGGGTATCCAGCACTGCACCTACAAAGTACAAAAACTGAAATGGCTCTGTCTGGGACTTTTGAAGATGTATGAGCAAGCACGAGTCCTCCAATGTGTTTTCTGTCAGCAGCAAGTAGGACTTTGCTTCCTGCTACGTTTTTCCTGAGACCAAATGATCATCCAGGTAGAGAAAAATCAGCACCCCTTGCCTTCTCAAACGTACTGCCACCACAGCTAGGCACTTCGAAAACACTCTTTAGTGCTGAGGTGAGGCCAAAGGGAAGGGCTGTGAATGGCTACTGGCAGTTTCCTATCCTGAACCTGGGGTACTTTCTGTGGCTGGGCCTGACAGATTGTGTCCTTCAGATCTAGTGACCCTAGCTAGTCTCCTATTTGTAGAGATGGAATAAACTGAGCCTAGTGTTACCATCTTGAATTTTTCCTTCTTTAAGTGTTTCATCAGATATTGCAGGTAAAATGGGTTGCTGCTCCCCATTTTTCTTGTGGGTCAGGAAGTACACCTGGAATAAAGTCCCTAATGTCCCACTGTGAGGGAGGTACTTCTTCCACTGTATTTTCGCAAAAACTTCTTCATCTCCATCTCCAACACGATTCTTTCTGTTGGAGTGTGAGGGTGGAAAACCTTTTGATTCTGCAGTTTTGGGAACTTTCTGAACTGTGGGGACAAACCTTAACTCGCTATTTCCAGGACCCACTTGCCTGTGGTGATTTTTGTCCATTGGGTGACATGTGCAAACGTGTCAGTGGTTTCACTTTGCTTGGGTTTTGGGGACTAGTGCTGCAGCTGCACACCTAGTGTCCCTCCTACCTCTGCCCCAACAGCCCCTTTGTGAGGGATACTCATAGGAGACATAAGCACAATATATCAGTTGGGGGAAAGTATCACCTACCCCTACCTCCCCTTCCATAAGGTCTATAGGATGTGAAATCTTGTTGTTTCTCAGTATTGCTCTTGCAGGTGGTTTTGTACTCATCCACCTTTTTCATGTAAGCCTCTGTCTTGTCACCAAACAGGGAAGGTCCCTTGCAAGATAAATCTATAGCTTTTGTCTGTATGTCATGGGATAGACTGGCAGTTCTAAGCCAGGCAATCCGTCCTAAAGACACTGTGTGGTCCATGAACCTAGATGCAGTGTCATTTAGGCCCATTGCCAAGTGCAACTGGTACTTAGTGGCATCTATGGTGGACCTTGCTGTGTCAGCCATATCTTGTGTTAAGTCCCCAGTTGCCTTTTCACTCAGTGCCGGGGTGGAGTTCCATAGGGCTCTCTAATACTAGGCTCTATAGGCCAAGTAAGCTGCCTTCCTTAGGAGTAGGGAACCTGATGTAAACTATTTTCCCAAGCTATCCAGTTTCCTGGAATCTTTCTCAGGAAGTTGGGAGGAAAGGGGCACTTTCACCTTGCCACAGGCAGCAGTCTGGGCCCACCCCTCATAAGCAGGGTGGGAATACTGGTACTCAGTGCCCTGTTTGTCCACGTAATATTTCTTCTCAATTTTTGTTATCTGTGCCAGCAGCTGAGGTGGGTGCGGACAAGATTTTACAAGTGGCTTTCCTGAGGGATTTACAAATGGGCAGCACCAACCTCTTTGTGGGAGGAAGCTAAGCCCATCTTATCCATGAATTCTCCCTCATCCTCACCCCCCTTAGTTTCCTGTGAGGAAATGTACAAGGTATTTACCATATGCCTTACAAAGATAAAGTGAGAGGTATAATCCTCTGAAGGCCTAGGAGGACAGCCAAATTTTTGCTCAGGAGAACCATCTGGTCCTATAGGTTCTCCCTTCCTCTTCATAGTTAATTTCAGCCACCACAGCTTCTCTGCAGACACTGGGAATGGAACTGGAGCCTGGGGAGGGTAGGCATGTTCACGAAATTCTCCACAGCCTAGAATGCCTGGAGCACGTAACTGCCGTGCCTTATCATGCCCTCTACTGATGACATTTTGTGTCCACTGGTGACTCCTTTCCTTTTTCAGGAGGGATAGCAACATGTTTTTCTTTTTTTTTTTCTTGATAGGCACAGTATCCAGTGTCTGCTCTGAGGCTCCTATTTTTACTGGATTCAGGATTCCCCCTTATGAGCACCCTGAATTCTGAACCATCGTTTGCAGCCTTACTTTTTTTCTGTCCCCTTTGTCAGGGACTGCTGCTTACTCTGAGGGAAAGGACCCTCCTCTGAGCCTCTAGGTGACCTGGAGGCAGAAAGAGAAGCCATAATATCTTCTCATCTTTTAGCAGTTTTCATTCTCATTTTAGGGCAAAATTTAATACAGTGCTCACAATTGGCGAAATCGTGGTCTGTACCCAGGTACTTTTTTTAATTTTTTTAAGATAGTATGCTTTTGGGTGCTAGTCCTCAGAGAGCTCAGCCTCCGACTCTTCCAACTTCTTAAAACAGTTTAATACTATATAAAAATAAAATAATAAACCATAAATTGGCCAGCAGTGAAGAGAAGACTTTGGGGCGACTGTTATCTTCAGGTGCAGAAATAAATCTGCAACTAGCATAAAATTCTTAAAGAGCCAGACCTGTTCATTCCACGGGAATGATTGCCTTTAAGCGTAAAGTGAGGAATTCTTGGAGTTTGAATAGGTATGTACTTGCAGTGCTCCAGACACTTTTTGTCATCAAAATTACATTTTACTCACCTAACGAGTACCACTCTTGAATGCCACCATTATTTGGAGCACTGTGTACTTGTAACCATAGTTCTACCAGTATTCAATTCACATCCACACTTAGGCAGTTGCTCAGTGAGCATGCTTAGTTACCAAAACAGATTTTGGTGTCATCTGCAAAAAGGCATATGTTCCTTTCCAGTTCTTCAGCAATGTCACTTATGAAGACAGTGAAGAGGACCAGTCCCAGTACTGAGCCCTGTGGCACACCACTGGTCACTCTTCCCTCATTAGAGTGCCATTAACCACCACCCTCTGTTGCCTATCAATTAACCCATTACATACCTAATTCACCACTTTGGGCCCAACCCCTAGGCTGCTCAACTTCTATATCAGTCTCCTGAACAGCAGAGTGTCAAAGGCCTGGCTAAAGTCCAGATAGGCCAAATCCACAACCTTCCCCTGATCTAGTTTCATAGTCACCCAGTCAAGGAAATCAATAAGATTTGTCTCATATGACACCCCCCAATGCATTTCATGCTGTCTTGGTCTTGTAGCCTACTGATTCAAGATACTCTACCAACCTTTCTTTAGCAGGGTTTCATTAATTTCCCCACCACTGATGTGAGACTAACTGTCCTATAGCAGCTAGCCCCTCCTGCTGCAGCCAGTCCTCCAGAGCAACGCCTGTTTCCAGTGAGCTGTTGAATAAGACCGTTACAATGTTAACACAAACACCAGAGGTAATATGAAGAAGCTTATGGGGGATGTTTACAGAAGGCTGTCAGAAGGTACTTTTTTGTTTGTTTGTTACAGTGAGGGTGGGTAACAGGTGGAACAAACTGCCCAAGAAGGTGGTCAGTGCAATATCATTGGTAGGATTCAAGCATGGGTGGGGTGGACACATGGGTTTATTTTGGGGTCAACACTGAGGAAGGGACAAAAGGGAAGGATGAACACGAGTGACATCTAGAGAGTTTGGCCTCATGGGTTACATAAGGATAAGGGCCGACTTGATAGACCACTTGCCATTCTTTTAATTGGCTGCCTTCTGCCATCAGCATCTATGTTTCTATCTCCAAAAGCTGACCAGTCCTGTTTATAGATGTTCAGTAAGCTTGCAAATGATTGAAACTTGAAGAATGGTCAGGAGTTTGGCAGTTGAAATTCAGTGCAAGATAATGCATATGGGGCACAAAAAACCCTGGCACAATATATCAGTTGGGGGGGTGAGGATATAGCATGCACCAAGCAGGAAAGGGATCTTGGAGTTATCATCTCTGATGACTTCAAGGCAGGGAAACAGTGTGACAAGGCAGCAGGTAAAGCAAATAGGATGCTGGGATGCATAGGCAGGGGCATCACCAGCAGGAAAAGGGAGGTCATAATTCCACTATACAAGACACTAGTGAGGCCGCACCTGGAGTACACTGTGCAGTTCTGAGACCTTACCACGTAAGGACATAGACAGGGTAGAGGAGGGCAACAAAGATGGTGCATGGATTGCATCACAAGTCCTATGAGGACAGGTTGAAGGCACTGAACATGTACTCCTGGAGGAGAGGAGGGAGAGAGGGATATGATAGAGACATACAAGTATCTTACAGGGAGGAACAGGGTGCAGGAATGCACTATTTTTAAGCTAAAAGATGTTCCAGGACTAGAGGCATGGGATGAAGTTGGAGGAGGACGTATTCAGAGGAAACGTGAGGAAGAATTTCTTCACAGAACGGGTGGTGGACAAGTGAACACCCTGCCAGAGGAAGTGGTGGGGGCTGAAACAATCACGGGATTTAAGAATGCATGGGATAGACATAAAGGAATTCTGGAGGTCAGGGGTAAGGGGCAACAGACTTCCTGGAAAACATAAACTGAACTTACAAACTTAAATGGGCAGACCGGGTGGGCCATAGGCCCTTATCTGCCGACACTGTCTATGTATCTATGTATCTATGTACTAAGGCATCAGTTGGACCTCTGAGGAGGTTCTTTGGAATACACAGAGGATACACAATGGCCTTACTCAAAATATGCAATTTATCTTCATGACTGAGGGAGCAGGACTGTTATAACTCATGAGTGGCAGAGCCACAAATGAGTTGACAGTCCTGCTCCCTCACAAATGGAGATAAGTTGTATATTTTGAGTAAGGCTATTCTGCATTACATTTATACACAGTTTATAAGTTATACCATTAAACTCAGCTGTTTGTGTAGAGATAACTGTTGCTCTTTGAACTTAGCAGCTAGCTTCAGAGCAGGACAAGGCTACTGTGATGTCATCAGAATTATGAAAGCTGCTCTCCGATTTGTCCTTAGGTTAAAGATCGTCATTGTGACCTATCTAATCTCCAGATAAATGCTTATCTGGAGGTAAGACAGTGAGATAAACTCATAAGCCA
Organism: Neoceratodus forsteri; assembly: GCA_016271365.2. NCBI lineage: Eukaryota > Metazoa > Chordata > Ceratodontiformes > Ceratodontidae > Neoceratodus > Neoceratodus forsteri. The sequence goes on from CM028129.1 coordinate 1,259,810,003, forward strand.
CATCTTAAATATGATAAAGAGTATCATAGCAATATAATTCATCAGCAAATGATCAGTTTAAGGAACAATACCTTTTAATATTGATAGTTGGAGCCATATAAAAATAGCACAGTTATGTAAGAACTTACCATAATAGTAGACCTTCGAGAGGCCCTCTTGCAGCAGGCCATATCTGGGGAACTACAGCCGCCAGTCACTAGGACCACATGGAAACCTTTGCAGCTAGCAGTCTACCAGGAGGGCCGCCCACTCCGACATCACATGATGATGTTGCCCTTCCCATAAAAGAGTGGATAGCCACGCGTCGTCCTCACGTCTCCCGCTGCAGACCATGAACAGAAGATCTCCTGCTGGAGAACCAAGGAAGAGTCGAAGGTTCTCGCCAATATACTAGGAAGTAAGGGACAGAAGACTCTCTATTAAAGAGAAAGAGAGACAGACACAATGAGGCCCACAGGCCCAGGGGAATGGAGGGTGGGACGGCATGCATGGCTTGCTGCAAGAGATCCTCTCAAAGATCTACTGTTATGGTAAGTTCTTATGTAAAGTACAGTTACATAAGAACTTACCGTAACAGCAGATCTTCAAGAGGAGCTCTTGCAGCGGGTAATACCATTAGGACTGAAGCCAGCAGACGTCAGGACCCCACAGAAAACTCGTAGCTAGCAGTCTGAAGCAGGGAACCGCTCCCAACATCGGTTACGCCTAACGTCAGACGTGGTATATAGGGGCGGTCCCCTGGCGCCACCTCAGTTCTCCAACCGGAGACCCGGCTAGAAACAATACTGGAGAACCAAGCAGGAAGTCCCCACCATGGTCTGGTGACATGAAAACCAAATAACAATCCTGGGGGATGGAGGGTGGGAAAGCCACCTGCTGCAAGAGCTCCTCTCTAAGATCTACTGTTACGGTAAGTTCTTATGTAACTGTACTATCTCACTTCGAGGGTGGCGCTCTGGCAGCAGGTAATACCAATAGGACAGAGTCCCAAGCAGTACCCAAGGATAGACCCAGGTCTGAGAGGGTGGTAGGGAGAGATGCTGAAAACAGCTGAAGCTGAAAAAGGCACTTAAGAGAGCAGGCCCTGCAGGACTGCTAGTCCGAAACCTGCTCTCCTTCTAGATGCAATGTCCAGGCCGTAATGCCTGATGAAAGTGTGGACTGAACTCCATGTAGCTGCAGTACAAATGTCTGCCAAGGAGATGTTTTTGAGTGCCGCGAAGGAAGAGGCCACTGCCCTGGTAGAGTGGCCCCAGACAGTTCCCTAAAAAAGTTTGTTATGATGCTGGTAGCAGAAAGTAATGCACTGCACTAGCCAACGGGCTAGTGACTGTTTTGAAACAGGAGCACCTAACATTCGCTTGGCGAATGAGACGAACAACTGGTCCAACTGTCTGGAGGAGCGAGTCCTGTGGAGGTAATACCTCAAAATTCTGTGAACATCCAAGGTGTGCAACTGCGCTTCACCTTGGTTAAATTCTGGATAATAAACCGGAAGGTTGATGTCCAGGTTAAGACTGAGTCAGCACAGACACCACCTTCGTTATGGACTTAGGGTTCCTGCACAGGGTCACCCTGTCCATGAGGAAAACTATGTAAGGTTCCTTACACATCAAGGCCTCGAGCTTGGAAACCCTTCGAGCAGAAGTAATGGCTACGAGAAGGAGGGTCTTTCTTGAGAGGAAGAGCAGCTCTGCTCACAAGAGGCTGCTGGCTTGAAGGGAGGGAGGGCGAGTTTCTCCAGGACGAAAAGCAAGTCCCAAGGAGGAATGATCAGTCTCTCCTGGGAGGTCTGATATGTAAGACCCCTCTAAGAAATGTCTCGCAGACGTTGAGCTGTGCCAGTGTTCTACCTCCGAAGGGATCACAATATGCGGAGACCGCACACATGTGCACCTTAATGGATGAAAAGCTCAGTCCTAAGTCCAGAAGGTGACAGAGATACTCGAGCACATGCTTTGCCAGACAACCCCGGGGATCTAGGGCATGGGTCGTAGCCCAAATACAGAAGCATTTCTATTTCAGAGTGTATGTGGCCCTGGTGGAAGGCTTTCTCGCTGCTACCAAGATCTCAGCCACCCTGCTTGACACTCCTAGCCTCTCTCCACTAGGATTGCAGGAGCCACACGTGCAGGTGAAGAGAGTGGAAAGCAGGATGGATAAGAGTCCCCTGCTCTTGTGAGAGCAAGTGGGTGGAGAGTGGCAACTGTAATGAAAGTTCTAGAGACAGCTGCCGGAGCAACAGATACCAAATTTGGCGGGGCCACCAGAAACATTCTGGCTCTCTCTGACTGCAACTTGAGCAGTACTCTCTGAATGAGAGGAAAAGGAGGGAAGGTGTACAGGAACTTCCCTATCCAAGAGAGGGACAATACATCTCGCCAGAAAACCAGGCCAGGAGCGAGTGAGCAAAAATTTTGCAGTCTGACGTTGTGCGGGGACGCAAAGAGGTCCAACTCTGGGTGGCCCCAGCGATTGAACAGGTCTGCAACTTCCTGGAGCAGCTCCCACTCATGATTCAGAGAGGTAGAGTGGCTGAGACTGTCGGCGAGAACGTTCTGGACCCCTGGCAGATGAACTACGATGAGATCCAGTTGATGTTCTACTGCCCAATCCCATACTCTCATGGCCTCTCTGCAAAGGGGGTACCAATGAGTCCCCCTTTGTTTGTTGATGTAGAATACCATTAGTGTGTTGTCTGTCTGCACCAGGAGAGGACCCGACGAGAACTGGTCTCTGAAAGCAATAAGCGCATTCAGAACTGCTCTCATTTCCAGAACACTTATATGTAGAGAGCTCTCTGTGGCAGACCAAGACCCTCGGGTCCTGAGATCCCCTAAATGAGCCTGCCAACCGGACAGAGAGGCATCTGTGGTTAACGTCTGGAGAGGAGTGGGCCTCCGGAACGGGAACCCTCCCACTAGACTGTCTTGACAGAGCCACCATTCGAGGGAGCGGTGTACCGCACGAGAGATCCGGATCCAAAAATTCAGATAGTCTACCGACTGGTCCCACTGGACCCTGAGATGATACTGGAGGGTCCACATGTGTAGTCTGGCTAAGGGTACCGTGGCTATGGCAGCTGCCATGTGGCCTAGAAGTTGGAGAACAATCCGTGCAGGGGAGAGAAGGCCTTGGAGCCTGCTTGCCAGATCTCTGAAGGCGGTCTGTTCGCCTGGGAGCAGGGAAGCTCTCCCCCTGCTCGGTGTCCAGAACAGCCCCTAAGAATTGCAGCCTTTGTGTGGGCCAAGGATGTGATTTTGGCCAGTTTACCGTGATCCCTAGGGAGTAAAATAGATTCTGTGTCTCTCGTAGGGTGATTAGAAGCTCCTCATCCGACTGAGTGGAAAGGAGCCAATCATCTAGGTAAGGGTAGCCAAAGAGGCCTCTCCTTCGCAGGGCCGCCGCTACCACTAGACACTTGGTGAAAACCCTGGGAGCGGATCAGAGGCCGAAGGGGAGTACCCTGAATTGGTAGTGCTCATCCTGGAAGCTGAAGCGCAGAAACCTTCTGTGAAACGTCAGGAGGAAACTTCACTACATTCGGGGTGTGTACCTCAGGACTGGAGGATGGCTCATGTGGTGCTCCTCCACAAGAGTGACCCCAAGGATGAACCGGGAAACTACAGACCAGTGAGCCTCACATCCATCGTGGGTAAGCTAATGGAGACTATCCTGAAGGAGGGCTGGTGGCCCTCCTAGAGGCCAAAAGACTACAGGACAGCAGACAGCATGGCTTCATACGTGGCAGATCCTGCCAAACCAACCTGGTCAAGTTCTATGACTGGGTAACTAGGCAACTGGACAGGGGCCATGCAGTGGATGTCCTGTATCTGGACTTCAGTAAGGCATTCGACTCCAGTGCCACATGGAAGGCTGGAAGGAAGTTAGTAGGCACAGGGGCGGGTGCAAAGCTGGTGAGATGGGTAGGAAACTGGCTGCAGGGAAGGCAACAGAGGGTGGTGGTGGTGGGGAGCTCTCACACCCAAAGGCAATGACGGTGTTCCACAGGGCTCGTGTAGGGACCAGTGTTGTTTGGGACATTCATTGCAGACATATCATGGGACATCAAGAGCAAGATCAGTCTGTTTGCTGATGATACCAAGGTAGGCGCGGTGGTGGATGACCTAGGGGGATGGCACGGGTTGCAGGATGATCTGGCAAAGCTTGAAACCTGGTCAAACACCTGGTAACTGGGCTTTAGTACCAAAAAGTGCAAGGTGCTGCATTTTGGGATGAAGAACCCAAGGAGGAGTTACCAGCTAGGGGGAGTGCAGCTAGCCCAGACAGAGAAGGAGAAGGATCTGGGTGTGCTCATTACAGGGTCAATGAACAACTCGGCACAATGTAGGAAGGCAGCTGCAAAGGCCAACAAAATGCTGGGTTGTATTGCAAGGGGTATAATCCTCGAGGAGGGAGGAGGTGATTCTGCCACTGTATAGGTCATTAGTTAGACCACACCTGGAGTACTGTGTGCAGTACTGGTGGCCGTATCTGAAGAGGGACATTAAGTTACTGGAGGGGGTGCAGCGCAGGCGACAAAGATGATCAAGGGGCTCTGGGACTTATCATACGAGAGGAGGTTGAAGGAGTTGAACATGTACTCACTGGAGGAGAGGAGAGGAGAGGAGAGACAGGGGTGACATGATTGAAACCTTTAAATACATGAAAGGAATAAACAAGACGGGTACAGAGGAGCTGTTCAAAGTAAGGGAGGGAGGCCACCAGGGGCCATGATATGAGACTGGAGCGAGGAAGGTTCAGGAGGGAGATGAGGACACACTTGTTTTACAGAGAGGGTGGTAGCTGGGTGGAATGCGTTACCTGCAGAAGTGGTATGCAGTAGAACAGTGGACTGCTTCAAACGAGGATGGGACAGGACAAGGGGGAGGGTTAATGAAGGGGAAGGGTGGAAGGGAGGGGTAGCTGCAGAATAAGGGGTGCTAGCTGCACATTCGAGCAGACCTGATAGACCTCTAGGCCTTTATCTGCTGGCAAATTTCTTATGTTCGTAGGACTTTGATATGCATGTAGTCATCTTGCATATCTAGGGAGCACAGCCAGTCCCCTTGATGAAGCAAGGGGAAGAGACCTGCCAGAGTGATCATCCAGGATCTCTGGCACTTTACCGAGAGATTGAGCTGGCTTAAATCCAGGATGGGACGAAGGTCTCCCATTTTCTTTGGAACTAGGAAGAAGCAGGAGTAATAACCTTTTCCCTTCTGTGCCTGTGGGACCCTTTGGATGGCCCTTTTTTCTAGGAGCTGATGGAGCTCTGCTTCTAGAAGGGGACTGTGTGCCGATAGACAACAAACCGGGGAGGTGGGGATTGTCCAGTGGAATAGAGATGAACTCTATTGCATACCTTTTTCAAACGGTGTCCAGCACCCATTGGTCTGTTGTGATACTGGACCATTCGAGTGCGTAGAGTGCAACTCGCCCACCTACTTGCTCGTTCTACCTGAAAGGAGGAAGGGGGGAGGCAGAGTTAGTCAGGTTGAGGGAGTGGTGGGTCCCTGGGAGCTTTGGATTGCCTAGGGCCCTGGGAACCTTGAGGGGTAGGGTGACCCCGCCTCTTGAACCCCTTACCATGGGACTATTTACTCCCCAGTCCCTGCCCTTGTCCTTTACGAAAAGGGCATCGGTGGGGTTCCTGAGGCTGGGATTTATACATCCGGTGCAAGTCAGCCACCGCTTTCCCAGACTCCTGAAGTTGTTTGATCATCTCTTCAACGTCCGGGCCGAACAAAACAAGACCCTGAAAAGGGGAATCCAGGATGGACTCTAGTAAGTCCTGCTGGAAGCCAGCAAGCCTGAACCAAGACTGTCACCTCATGCAGACTCCCAAGGCGGCTGCTCTGGCGTCCATGGGTCGACGACCAGTAGCGCCTTCGGCTTGTGGTCCGGCATCCAGTGTTGTCCTGTCAGGCATCCGGTCCCTCGGAGGAGGTGCGGATGGCTGGTCTTCATCCGGCGACCGCCACATGTCAGGCATCAGGGAGCAGATCGATGGAGTAGGCGACCGGCTAGGGTTGCTCTGGTCTGGAGGAGGGCACATCTTAGTTGGAGGGGGAGGTGCCCGAGCCCGGGTGGCCTCCTGCCTACCTGAGGGTTCTTCTGAGCGCTTACATTTATCTGAAGATCAGGTCAGTCCTGAGTCTTAGACAGGCTTTCCTGAGTCGACTCCGGTAGTTTTAGGGGTCAAAGAGCCAGGCAAATGTGATGTCCCGATGAGGCCAACTCCCGGTGTTTGCCCTGGGAAGAAGCGGGAGCGGACTTAGACGAACGGGAAGGTTTGGACGACTAGGCCGGAACCGAACCAGACCTCCGGACGGAGATCGAGGAAGATGAGGCCTGCTTAGCTGGTGACTTCAGGCAGGACTCAGACCTGGCCCGATCCTTATCTCTGTGGTGATGTCTCCCCGAGGACTTATCTTTGGGTGGGAGTCCCAGCGGGAGAGGATGAGCTGGCTTTGATCCTCGCTGCATGGCTGCAAGCCTCTTCTCGAGTAGAAAGGTCTCGAGTGGCTAGGTCTCCTAGCATGAGTCTTCTGATTGAACTTCTGGCAATGTGCTCAGGCATTGGGCGGTGTTCTGGGCCTAAGCAGATGAGGGCAGAGCCACATGGCCATCTTTTGCGGAATCTGATTCCCGCACACACAGCAACTTTTCCCTCGGTGGAAGAGCTAATGACATACACAAGGCGATAGGAATGTTGAATAAAATGAAAAAAAAAAAGGGCATCTTTCCTAGGCTGTCAACTGCTACAGAAGGCGCCAGAGGAGCCGAACTACAGGTCGACGGCGGAAAGAACAGAGGTGGCGCCATGGGACCGCTCATATACCACATTTGACATTGGGCATAATAGACATCGGGGTGGTAATTCGCCTCAGACTGCTCAGCTAAGTTTTCCAGAATCCAGACGCCTCACGCTCGATTCCTAATGGTATTACATATAGGGGTTGTACTGATAACATATTGGATAAAACCACATATCACCACTAGGGAGCAACGATGAAGAAATGATGTGTACACAGTGGAGAATAGAAAAGTTATCATTAGCCTTTCTACATAGCACCCGATATCACCACTATGTACACGTCACGAGTCAGAAAGCTAAAGTGCCGAACTACATCCTAATAGACATGTCCCTTGCATGCCAATTAAATTAAACAAACAGTGGACCATAAAAAGAAAGTGACGTTCCAGCGTTCAAAAACAGCATACCAATTTACAAATTACCATAAAACAACGGCCCGATACCCCTAACATGGAACATAAAAAGAAATCCACAGCTGACAGAAATAAAACACTTAAATCAGGTAAAACCCCTCGTGCACAAACAACATAAAATGTAAGAAACTCGGGAACTCAACCACAAGAAAGAAAATGTCACCAACCGGTAAATAACACACAACCTAGCAAAACAACTAAAAAATAGATACTACGGGATGCAAATCCCTATTATATAAAACGCATACGTGATAGTCAGGGATGCAATAGGTGAAATCTCAGCACTTGTACCAAGTAAGCTCGGGGATTAATCAATCGTGGCTCCGCGCACTCGTACTGATATTTCACCTATCGCATACCTGACTGTCACGTATCCTCTTATTACCTGCTGCAAGAGCTCCACCCTCGAGGTTAGATCTGTACTATCTTACTTCGAGGGTATCTCTTGCAGCAGGTCACACTTATGGAACAAGTCCCGAGCAGTTCTGACAGCAGAAGAACCAGTCTGGGTGGCTGAAGATCATAAGCTTAAGAAAGAAGGCCCTGAAGCACAGCTAGGCCAAAATCTGCCCTACACCTAGAGGCAATGTCTAGACTGTAGTGCTTGGTAAAGGTGTTGATGGTGCTCCAAGGGGCAACAACACAGATCTCTGCAGCTGAAACCTTCCTGAAACAGTCAACAGAAGTGGCAATGCCTCTGACACAATGATCAAGAACATCTCCAGGAAGACCCCTACCATCCTTCTTGTAGCAAAAAGTTATGCAGTTGGCCAACAATTTGGACAAACCCTGGTTAGAAACAGACGCCCTCTTTCCAAGGACAAAAGAAACAAGCAGCTGCAAGGACTTCCTACAGTCCTTCATACGGAGTGTACAATGCAGAATTCTCTGTACTGCTAAGGTATGGAGCACTGCATACTCTGGGCTGGCATGCTCTGGATAATAGACAAGCAGGTGGATGGTGTGATTTAAAGTTAACCAAGACACCACCTCAGGATGAAACTAAGGATTTGTATGCAAAGACACCCTGTCTTTGTGGAAAACCAAATAAGGAGGCTCACATGACAGCCTGAAGCTCGGAAATCCTGAGAGCAGAAGTAACAGCAACAAAAAACAACGCTTTCCATGACAGGAAGCGTAGCTCGCAACTTGCGGCAAGCTCAAAAGGAGCCAAGGTAATTTTCTCCAACACAAAATTCAAGTCCCAAAGCAGGACTGAACTGCAGTTAGGAGGCTTCAAGAGAAGAATGCTGCTCAGAAACGTGTGACACTTCACTTCCCGCTGTGCCACTGTAAGGCCATCAACAGGCACTGTAATGAAGTCTGAGAGGGACAGTAAATACTCCAGAATCTAAATCACTGGACAAGAAAAAGGGACCAGTAAAAAAGGTCCAGAAGATGGGGAGCTGCCCATATAGCAAAGCGCTTCCATGGTGGAGGGCTTCCTAGCAGCCACCAGGACATCAGCCACCTTGGGGGACATCCCCAAATCTAGCCATGGCTATGTCTTCAGGAGCCAGGCGTGAAGATGTAAAGATCTGAAGTCTAGAAGGAGCAGGATGCCCCACTCCTGGGAGAGCAAGCCTACGGACAGAGGGAGGAGCACTAGAGGATCCCCTGTCCACTGCTGCAGTAAAAGAAACCAGATCTGATGAGGCCAGAAGGGGGCTATGAGGATTCTAGTGGCACCTTCCATCTGAAGTTTGATCAGGATCCTCTGGAGTCAAGGAATGGGAGGGAAGACTTCAGGAAATCTCCCTTTCCAAGATCAGGAGAACAAGTCTCACCAGAAAACTCCAGACCCTGGAGCAAGAGTGTAGAAAAGCGTCATTTGTACGTTGAGTGGGGACACAAAAAGGTCCAACTCTGGGCGACTCCTTCTGTCAAACAGGTCTTCTACGACTGAGGTCAGCAGCTCCCACTCGTGTGTCCTGGACTGTGAGCAGTTTAGCTCGTCTGCCAGGACGTTCTGGACACCTGTCACATGACAGTTCTAGACCATGTTCTAGAGTGCAGTACCAGACCCTAATCACTTCCCGGCAAAGAGGGTACGAGCGAGTCCCCCTCCTTGCTTGTTGATGTGGTAAACTACGCTGATGTTGTCCGTGTGCATCAGCAGAGAACCCGGTGATAGCTGTGTGTTTAACACTAGCAGGGCATACAGAAATGCCCGCATCTCTAGGACACTGATGTGGACAGTAGTCTCAACCCTAACCCAGATCTCATGTGTGGTGGGGTCCCAGATGAGCGCCCTCCCCAACCCGACCCCGAAGCAGCTGTGGTGATAATCTGCTGAGGGGAAGGAATGAGGAAAGGAATCCCTTTTTACTGTTTGCTGGGTTCCATCCACCAAAGCAGCACCTTTTTGACTGGAAAGGAGACTACGACCTGCCATTCCAGGTCATCAGTGCGTTGATTCCACTGAACCCACATTGTCCACTGGGGTATCCTCATGTGCAGTCTGCCTAGGGGCACTGAGGCAACTGACACCACCATCAGACCCCAGAACTGGAGAAAGGTTCTGGCTGAAACATATCTGCTGTAGTAGAGCAGGCGGGCTTGAGCCATTAGATGGTCTGCCCTGTCCTGGGGCAGGGAGGCCATACCCTGAGACATATCCAGGAGAATCCCCTATGTACTGAAGGTGCTGACAGGGAGTCAAGACTGACTTGGGAAGACTGACTGTGAACCCCAGGTCCTGAAACAATTGGGTGGTACATTCCAGAGTCTGCAGCAGATGCTCCCTGGACAGTGTTTTAGGAGCCAGTCATCCAGGCAGAAGGAGACACAGGGGCCTTCCCTCCTGAGGGCTGCCATCACTACTGCCAAGCATGCGGTAAGCCACCGAGGGGCCGAGGACAAGCCCAAAATGCGGGGCCCAGAACTGAAAGTGTGCTCCCTGGAATTGAAATCTGAGATACTGTACTGCCAGTGGGAGGCACACACCTTGATGTGCAGGTATGCATCCAGCATGTCGAAGGACCATATCCAATCTCCCTGATACACAAGGGGCAACAGTCCCTGAAACATTACCATCTGAAATTTCTTGAATTGGATGAAGAAATTTAGCCCTCGGAGAGGCAGGATGGGCCTGAGGTCCTCTGCAAATTTGGAGACGAGGGAGAAGTGGGAGTAGACCTCCCCCACCCTGCTGAATCTCTAGTAGGGGTTCTAAGGCCCTCTTATGCAGCAATGTACAAACCTCCCCCCAGAGCACTGGAATGTGGACAGGAAGGAAAGAGGACTGAACCAGAGGCTGCTCTGGCGGCCACTCCAGAAACTCTAGAGTGTGTCCATGTTCTATGAGCTGCAAGACCCAGGTATCTCGGGTGATCTTCCTCCACTTGACCAGGTGCGGGGAGAAACGACTCCCAACTACCACCTCCCGCCGGGGGTTCAAGCAAGGGGTCAAGCTGAGGTAGCATCTGTGGCCGGGGCCACATCATCTCCACTTTCCCATAGGTGGCGGTAGGGGTAGCTGTGGCTGATCTACGTCTACCTGATGCTTGATGCTGGGTTTGGGCCTACGGGCAGCACAGCGAAAAGGGCAACCCCTGACCACTGTTTGGCTGGTTGTGGTGGAGGGACAGGAGTACCTACAACTGCCTGTCTGAGGTTGGCAGGTCTGAAAATATGTCCTGGATGACCACCCAAGAGGGCTTATGGCCTCTAAAAGGGGGAATTCAGGAAGGACAACTGCACGTCCAGGGCAAAGTCAGACACCTGAAGACAGGGATGCCCTCTCGGGCCGATGCCCCCGTAGCCACTTTGGTGGAGGCAGGGGCGTTGTCGTAAACAGCTGACCATGCAGGCAATGGGACACAGTGCCCTAAGTCGCCAAGGTGAAGATCCTGTCCCCCCCCCCATAGAGGTGGAGGGGCCTGACAGATCCGGACACCATTCAGAAGGTCCACTGGGATGGCCCTAAGACACCAAGATGGAGAAACAGCCCAAAAAGTCCTAAACCCTGGGAAGGCACAGCCGGGTCCTCCACAGAACAAGGTAGGAGAGAAAACCGGCAAAGAATAGGAGCAGTCCTGGCAACAAGCGGCTGAGGCCCCCTCAAAAGACCAGGCCTGCCAAGCAGGATCTGCAGACCACTGGGAGTCCTGAACCTCCGCCCCCGACACAGTCACTCACCAGTCTAAGGGAACAGAGAGTGGAAGGGAGGGTCAGAGCATTCCCTAGAGAAGTCTAGCACTCACCCATGGTCAAGGCGGTTGTGAACGTGTTGAGGGGATTCCCGAAGGAAGCTGAGCCCCATCAGCCAAGGTGGGAGCAAAAATGCAGCAAGCAAGAAAGGCCCTCCAAAGTGGAAAGAAGGTAGGGAAGCCAGCAGGCAGGGGGGCAGCCCAGAACACCACTGGCCAGCGCTACCCCAACTGAAAGCTATGCACTAAGCTGAAACTGCAGGCAGCCGATAGGCCTAAGGCGGAGAGCAAAAGGAGAAACAGAGAAGTGCTCCTGCACAAGCCAGCTCTCAAATGGCGCAGTCCACAGGGCTCAAGGAAGACATTGGCGGTGCCAGGTCCACAGTACTAGGTTGGACCACAAGGATCACCAGAGAAATCTGGCCGGGGAGGCAAGACTGTGCCACCACCAGCGAAGACAGGCCTGCCGTCGACACTAAAGAAATGGTCAGGGCAGAACAGCAAGGGTGGGAGCCCTGAATACCCCGGTGTCAAAACCCGAGCCCAGCCCAAGCGAGCCTGAGAAGGAGGGAGCTCTCCAACCCCTACACAGCAGGGGGCGTCCGGGGGAGACAACACAATGTCTGGGGAGGCACTGAGCGCCAGATCAAGGCCCACTAACAAAGTCAAGCGGGCAGCCACCAAACCCCAGCCACTAGGGCTACGGAGGAGGCAGGCAGGATGGGAAAAGCAATGGCGTCACCATCCCAGGGTCCGGGTCAGTGGGAGTAGGCATGAGGCACCCCCACCGAGGGCCCAGGGCAGCTGAAACTGATCGGAAGCAGAAGACCCAGCCCCCGCGTTCAACGGCGGGAAAAGAAATGAGGAGGGTGTGGGGCTGTCCACTCTTATATGGGATGGGAGACTTCAGCGTGAGACGTCGGGAGTGGGTGGCTGCCTAGTATACTGCTAGCTAGAAAAGTTTCCATGTGGTCCTAGTGCCTTGCGGTTGTAGTTCCATAGGTGTGTCCTGCTGCCAAGAGACACTCTTGAAGTAACATAATAACTTTCACTATACTGTACAATCTCTCTTATTCAATAAATCCAACTCATTTTCAAGGTAACTAGAAATATTAGTATATTGTAGTTGCAGAACTTGTGTGGTAGTATAATGCCATTCTTAATGAAACACAATTTTCATCTAGTTTATGTTTAAGTACAAGTTTCTTAACACACAGTGAAGTCAAGTTAACTTATAGAACTGTACTTTGGATACCAGGTACAACGCCTTGTACACAGGCTTTTGGCATCAAACCATTTCCATGTCCAAGCAACACACCAAATCTATTCCTGTTTTCCAACCATAAATGTATAATCTTAGTATATCCCCTGAATATGACAAATTGAGCATCTTTTGCCTTTGCATAACTTTTCAGTGGCATTATTATGCTTGAACTGTTTATCTAAGGTCAAATATGCATTCTTTAGTAATTTATACTGTATTAGTTTATTATTTACTGAATTAAAAGTTGATGCCCAATTACACTTGTTTATTATACCACTGTCTGGAAAACTGAACTCTCTCACCAATCAATTTTTAATTCCTACATGTACACACTTGGTTTAGCTTAAAATGAATTTGTACATTAAAACTTGTAGCATGTGGTTGCTTATTATTTTCTTAAAGTGATTTTCCCACTTTTTTTCAGTACCTTCGCACTTGCTTTATTAGGTACCTTATACTGGCGATAGTTTGTTTCTGCCAATTTTATAAAATTATGCTCCACCTGTATTTAGGTGGAAGGGATTGTAATTTGGCCCTGGCAAGGTGGTCAGCCAATCCCTTCCACCTTCCCGATTCTTCTAGCATGTTTCCTGTTCAGCACGCAATGACGAGAAGCAAAGGAGAGCATGGGGGCAAGCCCCGTTCATTGCTATTTAATGCATAATGATGGCCAGTTGGAGATTTAAGAAGGCCACCACTCAATTAACAAGGGCCTCGATGATCGAGCACTGACCTTCTTTAATCTCAAACTGGCCATCATAATGCATTAAATAGTAATGAAAATCAGCCCCCACTGACTTTAACGGGGCTCGTCCCCGTCCCTTGTTTAATGACACTGCGCGCTGAGCACGGGGGCATGCCAGAGCAGTGTTCCCATTCACGTATAGATGTACGTGAATCACGTAAAGAAATCAAAATTCACATACATCTGTGTGAGCAGGCTGTGCACCTGCACGTAAAGAAGCCTGCCCGAGTTTTGTGAATGCAGACATGTGCGTATCTTTACGTGCAGACACTACAGACTGTGCCGGTGGAAAGATCCCCTCCCTTCCCAAAAGCAGCCAGCAGCTGATTGGTCCAGTGCCCCGTCATTTTTTTTTTTCATATCCATTGCGATCGGTGCACTCTGCATTTGTATGAAAATCTACCCTATCCCCATTCACCAGGTGTAATGTGGGCGTGCATCTATAGAGGAGGGACTGGGAACTGTACCGCGGGCTTCACTTGTGATGAGAGAGATTGGGAGAGAGGAGAAGTGTGCACTGGAGGAGACCACGCATCCCACAACCTACAAGTCTGGCCTGCCCACCCGATCGACGCTCCATTCGAATCCAGAGAAACACGACAGACTGACCCGGGCTGGAGTGCAGATTCCTGAAGAGGAACCATCCCATGCATGCCTGTATTAGGTTAGTAGTAGTATTAGTTGTGGATTTCTTTTTTCAGAATTTGAAGTGGTTGTCTTCCGTGCTACAGTTTCCACCAAATAAACTGACTCTGTCCTGGTGGGCGGGCGTGGGGTGGGTGATGTATGTTGCAGTCTGCAGGAGTTGTCGAGGCAGGGGTTGGTTCGGTGGTTTTGGTAGTTTTCCACTTTCCACCCTCCCATTTTTGGAGACTCCGACTGAGTCTGCCCAATGCCCAGCAAGTCCTTTCCTTCACACTGGCGTCCTCCCACCGTGTTACTGAGAGTGATCCCCTTCCCACCCTGCACATGTTGTTGTAACTTGTTCTTTCTCTGGGCCTCGATCACTCCTGTTTCCAGACTCGTCTCCCCATGTGTCACCGACCCCATCCTGGACATGAAGTGATCAGTTCTCCTCCTGTTGGTTGTCTGCCAGAGTGAGAGTGCTGGTGGCCTGCTCCAGTGCCTGGCCTGCTGAGTCCCAATGAGTGAGTGTGTCTCTCTCTCTCTCTCTAGTTACTTCCCTCCCAGTCCTTGGCCTCTCCCCACCCCATCCCCAGGCTGGGACGGGACCATCTCGGAGTCCTTATTCAGAAATTTCAGAGGAACAGCAGCACCAACCCACCGCTGTCACCTATGTGCTGTAGCCTCATCAGTTGGACGACAGGACGCGTCTTGCATCTTGCTGAGTGACCAATCACCAAGCCAAGGCCTCTCCAGTCTCCTCCCGTCCCAAGTGATTCCTAATGCGATTCAACTCTCATGTCGGGTCCTCCTGCCACCCAGGCCATCCCATCATGAGTGAACTCAAGCAAGTTACTTCACATTTGCAGGGCGGGAGTTGGTAGTCGGTCGGTGACTGCTACTGCTTAAATGAACTGATGATGATGTGCAGGACAGTCTGTGACAATGGTGACTTGGACTCGAGTCTTGACTCCCACCGTCTGTCCCTCCGCTTCAAATGCCTGTCGGGGTCTCGGGGAGTGTGTGTGTGTGTGTGGGGGGGTAAGAGGAGTGAAAAAAAAAAACAGCCTTGCAGTTGTAATGTGTTTTCTCCAACTTAAGTCATTTCCCCAAGTCAAGACTAGTATTAAAAATAAACGTGGCTGTGTGTGACTGTGACACTCACTGACTGCTTTGCTGGTGTGTCTGGCTGTGGTCTACTCTGGACTTGTCATAATTCTGCTGCAGCCTGCCAAACTATGTACATACACGGTACAGTAAAAGTAAATTTTGCTGCCTGCCTTGAATCAGATTTGATTCAGTGTGTGTGTATGTGTATGTGTATATGTGTGTGTGTGTGTGTGTGTGTGTGTGTGTGTGTGTGTGTGTGTGTGTGTATGTGTGAGTGACAGACTGCAATGCATGCTTCATTCGTCTGATCCTTCCCCATCATGTAACTCATTCAATATGTGTTGTCAGGTGTGTGCGCTCTGCTCTTAGCTCTCTGTTTATTTGCAATATTGTGTACTGTTGTGCATAATGAGATTACATAATTATGTAGTACTACTACTGTAACTGTTACTGTAGTATTAGTTGATTAGCTCTGCCTCAGTATATGAGCTATTAATTATATAAAATATTACTCATACTACTACAGTTAAATACTCAATTACTCATATCCACTATTGTTATACTCGATACTGTGTCTGTGTGAGTGACCTGGTCGCTTTGATTAGGGCTTTCTGCAGCTGGCAGCAGCTGTGCTGTGCTGTAAGAAATTAATTCGTATTTTGTTTGTTGTTGTGATTTGATTGAATTAAATTAATAAACTGTGTGACTGTGTGTGTTGCTCTGTCAGTCAGTGTGCCAGTCTGATTATTAGATGTGGACTGGAAATAATGGATTTGGAATCAGTTACAAAATGTACAGTTCGTGTATGTATTTGTATATCCCGCCTATTCCTATCTTATCTGTAAAGAGAAAAAATCATTAAACAGCTCTGCAGATAGCAATTACATATCATTTTATATATATATTTATATATATATTTTTTTAAATGACAACAAATACAGTAAAGTATATATGACATGGTGTATGGTGTTCTGCTTATGTTAAGTCACTGTTTGCGGCTGTGTGGTATCCCCCTTTAAAATAATGCGTACCTCCATGATTTTCTGCAAGGGGTGTGGCGTACCCTCAAAATACGATTTGTACCCCTGAAACATTTGGAGGAGAGTACGCTGTACCCCCTGTTACATGCCTCCAGTGGGAACACTGTGCCAGAGGAATCGGGAAGCGAAAGGGACTGGCTGATTACCTTACCAGCACCGAATATTGATCCCTTCTACCCAAATACAGGTGCAGTATAATTTTATAAAAATGGCAGGAATAATAAACTATTGCCAGTGTAAGATACCTGATAAAGTAAACAATACCAAAGACTCAGAAATTCACTTTAAAATAGAATATTAATTTCCAAATAGTGTTTCAGTTGTAGAAGTGATGCTGATTACCAGTATTAACATACTAACATATTAAAAGCCAGCAGAATAGGCCAAATGGTCTGTCTTGTCTGCTCACAAGCCAGCAACCTAGTGACTGCTCGCCTCACCCCCCCCCAGCTCCCAAGGGGGGTCTTCTCTAGGTTCAGTTTCCCCTTGTACCTATCCCACCCCTTTCTGAAGTCCTCCACTGTGCCCTCCCTCACCAGCCTCCCAGGCAGCGTATTCCACAGCTCCACCACCCTCTCAGTGACAAAATGCCTCATATGCCCCCCGCCCCATCATTACCCCCCTCCAGCTTTCACTCATGGCCCCTGTCCCCCCCCCTTTAGTCTAAACAGCTCCTTGGTTCCACTCCTGGTTATTCTCTGTACATACCTGAAAACCTCTATCACGTCTCCCATATCCCTCCTCTCCTCCAGTGAGTAAAATCAAAGCTCTTCCAGTCTATCCTCATAAGGCCTCCCCCTCCATGCCATGAATCATCCTGGTCACTCTCCTCTGAACCCTCTCCAGCAGCACTATGTACTTCTTCAGATGAGGTCTCCGGAACCGTACACAGTACTCGAGCTGCGGCCTGACCAAAGCATTATATAGAGGGAGGATCATCTCCCTCCTTCTGGATGTAATTCCCCTGGCTATGCAACCCAATATCCTGTTTACTTTGGCTGCTGTTCTTCTACAATGTTCAGAGTTGTTGATTTTGACGCCACCACCACTCCTAAACCTTTTCTCCCAGTGTGGCATGCAGTGTGACTTCTCACCCGGTGTATACATGGCCCGGTTATTGACCCCAAATGAAGTACCTTACATTTCCCGGCATTAAATTTCAGTCCCCACCTCTTTGACCACCCCTCCAGGGTATCCAGATTCCCCTGGACTATCTCCCTCGCTTCTTCACAATCCACCAGTGCTCCCAGTTTTGAATCAACCGTAAAGAGACTCAACCTGTTTCTAACCCCCCTCCCTGTATCCGAGACATAGGCATTAAACAAGAGTGGCCCCAATACTGAACCTTGAGGAACCCCACTGCTTATCTTCCTGTGGGAGGATAGTATCCCACCCCCATTACCCTCTGTAAATGCCCCAAAAGCCAATTTTCAACCCAATTTGGCTTCTGTCTTCCCAACCCCAACTCCCCCATTTTTGCTATCAGTCCATTATGTGGCACTGAATCAAACGCCTTGCTGAAATCTAGGTATAGGACATCCACCGGCCTATGTCTACCCAAGGTCCCCGTTCACCCAGTCATAAAAAACTCTACGAGGTTAGTCTGACATGATCTCCCTGGGACGAAGCCATACTGTTTATCATCCTGGTGTCCTAACCTTTCCAACTGCCTCCCAAGCCTCTCCTTGATAAAGCCCTCCATTACCTTGCCCACCACAGACATTAGACTGACAGGCCTACAATTCCCCATCTCCTCTCTAGACCCCCCTTTATATATAGGCACTACATAAGCCACCCTCCAGTCCTGTGGCACCCCATCCCATCTGCAGAGAGGTGTTAAAGAGTGCAGCCAGTGGAGCTGCCAGCACCTCCTCCAGTTCCTTTATAACCCTCGGATGTAGTCCATCCGGCCCCGGCGCCTTATCAGTTTTTAGTCTCCGAAAGGCCTCCCTCACCTTATCCACAGTGATTTCTCCCCCCTCTCTCATGCCACCTTCCTACTCCTTCTTGATCTGGCCCAGCCTATACCCTAGCCTCATTAGCCTATTAGATGATTATACTGAATTATTTCTCTGTTCTTCAGCGGACATCTTTCCTGCATTGTAGCAAATGAGAAAATGATTATCTTCTATTAAATGCTGCAACCTAATTACCCCTTTATGCTCCCATTCCAAGATACAACACTAGCTTACCAACTTTAAAGGGCACCTTTGTCGGTGCACTGCAAAACAAACAGGAGACTTTCTTACCTGAATGGGAGCTCCTCCACTGCATTTTCAAAACATTACATTTAGCCCCCTAAGGAAGGGAAGGGCTTGTATGCCCCCGAGGGCTAGCCACTGATCCCTCACATCTCTTGATCTCGGACACTGCTCCCGCGCTCCGATGTTTTGTGATGTAATTATACGACCAGCACAGGGCTGTGTTGCATGCAAGTCTATGGAGTGTCATTTTAAAAGCTATTTTCCCCAATTCTATTCTGACTTTTGGTACAAATCAAAGCCAGTATTCAAGTAACAAGGCACTTGTTACTTGAATACTAGCTTTCTCATTTGATACAATGCAGGAAAGATATCAGCTGAAGAACAGAGAAATAATGCAGTGTAATCATCTAATATAGGTAATCAACAACACTTCTACAATTGAAACACTATTTGGAAATGAATACTCTATTTTAAAGTGATTTTCTGACTTTTTGGTATTGTTTACTTTATCAGGTACCTTACACTGGCGATAGTTTGTTCCTGCCATTTTTATAAAATTATACTGCACCTGTATTTAGGTGGAAGGGATCAATATTCGGCGCTGGCAAGGTGATCAGCCAGTCCCTTCCACTTCCCGATTCCTCTGGTGATGGTTTGTTCCTGCCATTTTTATAGTCATATCATTACAACACAAACACGTCAGAGTACTGGGGCGGTGTCAGATATCAGGAAATGGAAGATCAAGTGACTAGCCCCTTGAGGGCAAAATACAATCCCTTCCTTAGGGGGCTAAATGTAACGTTTTAAAAATGCAAAATGCAATGGAGGAACTCCCATTCAAGTAAGGGAGCCTACTGTTCGTTCAGATCGCTTACTGAAAATTACAAGAAAGGTGCTCTTTACATTGGTGATTTCTCCAAAGAGGCCGAATGTTACTGGCTGACCAATTTTGTTGGATTGCCTCTTAACATAAAGAGAAAGCAAAGATAAGAGTGTTTCGATTAACTAACTCATCACTGATTACGGAAATGGTTTCTTTTTAATAAACAGTAGAGCACAAATGTCTATATCTGCATTTGTACACATTTCTTTTTCCATAAAAAGGCAAACTGGAATATAGGTATAGGTATTGTCATTTTGTTCAGTTTCTAAAGAAATCTTAAATATTATGAAGCCCTGAATGAGTAAAAATGTATAAAGAAATCAGTCAGTTTAGCCCACCTTATCCTTATCGGCCGATAATTAGGCGTAAGAAAGTCTCATAGGCTTCCCTCCCCCAAACAAATTCAAAGATTTTGCCATGTAAGGTTTTACAAGCGGATTCATTTACCATCAAAGGTAACACAGTAAATATGTAAGTTATCCTTCAAAAGATATTCACATTTACTATATTACTGCAACCCAATACAGAGAGAGGAAGCAATAACCACCTCTCCATAATGAATAAATGTCAATTATTGAACTGTATAAATTCCTTTTATGACTCTCCAATAGACTAGTCCATTGCATAACAGAGACGCACCAGGATTTCAATTAAGTACTGCTCACAGTACAGCCTAGAGGGAAGAGTAACTGTGAATGAACTTGAAACATACAACAGACCAGAGTTTGATTTCCACAACCTGCACTTGCACAATATATGACACTGAGCAAAAAATCAACTTTGCTTCAGTTAATTGGAAAATTTGCATTAATGCTTCCTCGAACCACACATCATTGTGTGGTTCTAAATCAAATGGGTTGGTTACCAGTACATTTAAATTTTCAATTCCAAATGGCTAAATTTTTATACAGAGTCATGAAGTCTGGTGCTCCCACAAGTCTTTCTAGACAATTTCAACATTTTGATTTGGGTGTTTACTCTAGACGTAGGGTTGACAGAGTTTTGAAACTGCCTCTTATGAGAACCACAAGTGGTCTAAGGGCCTTTGCTTTTACTGGCTCGAACATTTGGAATAATCTCCCACTTGCCACAAGGAATGTAACGATTGCCAGTCCCTGTGTAAATATGTTGTCTATGTATTTTACAGGTTTAGCTAAATGCGATTGTTTCTAAATCATGTTTTATGCTGACTGACGTAGAACTGCTGTTCCTAAATGTAGTATTCTGAGCTACTGTTTTCTTGTTTATGTTATATTGTGAGTTGCACCTGTAAATGGAACTTCTGTTTCAGTGTATTAACTCGTTAAGCAAACACACAAATTAGTAACTTTACTGTACCTCCCCAGTGCTCCGCCGTTTCTCCTGAAAACAGATGTTGTGCCTACTGGGCCTTACCGGTTGCCAAAGATTAAAAAAGTTCATTCTTATATTCATAAAGGCACAAAAGGGCAATGACAAGTACTCCAATATAGTGAAAAGAAATCTCTAATTGACCAGGTTGAAAGCTTTACTGATCTCTCTGATAATATGGGCAGTGGATTTGATTGTTTTTGCCGAACTGAATACATGAAAGATTTTAAGTATATTATCGGTGGCAAATCTAGGTTTCATAAATTCCACGTATTCATTACCAATTAAGTAAGGTGTAACATGATCTGTTCTTCTGGTAATCATACAATCTTTTGTATAATAATTAAAGAAACTGGCCTATAATTGCTAGATTGGTTAAATCCTTGCCCTCTTTTGGAATCAATGTGATACGGAAGACGGCACTTATATTTCATTAACACATTCTATGAGCACCAATAGAAGCTCATTTGATAAGCAAACTACAGACCTGTTAGTTTGACCTCAGTGGTATAGAAAATGATGGAATCACTTCTGAAGGGAAGAACTGTTGAGTACCTCGAGGCCAGCGAGGCACAGGACCCAAGGCAGCATGGATTCACTAAGTCAGATGAATCTAATAGATTTCTTTGACTGGGTGACCAAAGCAGTAGACCAGGGAGGGGCTGTGGACATGGCCTACCTAGACTTTAGCAAGGCATTTGACATAGTCCCACAGAAAAGATTAATATGCAAGTTAGCCAGCCTTGGAGTGGGTCCCAAGGTGACAGCCTGGTAAAAAATTGGCTGGCAACAGGACGCAGAGGTTAATAGTAAACAGAGTCCACTCTGAAGAAAGTGGGGCTACTAGCGGGGTACCGCAGGTTTCAGTACTGGGACTGCTCCATCTTAATGTCTTGATAAATGACATTGTGGAGAGACTGGAAGGAAAAGTATGTCTCTTAGCAGACAACAAAGATCTGCAACACAGCTTAGATTCAACACAAAGAAGTGCAAGGTAATGCACCTGGGAAACAAAAACCCAGGGGAAGTGTACACAATGGAGGGTGACATACTAACAACAAAGAAAATGGAAAGGGACCTGGGGGTAGTCATATCAGACGACCAAAAGGTGGGCAAGCAATGTGAGAAAACAGTAAGGAAGGCTGGAGGGATATTGGGATATATCGGGAGAGGCATCACCAGTAGAAAACGGGACATTTTTATCCCTCTGTACAGACAGATGGTGAGGCCCCATCTGGAGTACTGCGTGCAGTACTGGAGACCCCATCTCCACAAGGATATAGACAGGATGGAGGCTGTCCAGACGAGGGCAACTAAAATGGTACAGTGTCTGCACCAGAAGACATACGAAGAGAGACTAAAGGAGCTTAATCTGTATACCCTCGAGGAAAGGAGGGAGAGGCGGGACATGATAAAAACTTTCAAGTACCTCAAGGGAATCAACAAAGTCCAAGAGGGTAGCATCTTTCAGAAAACGAGATGTGCAAAAACAAGGGGGCACAATTTGAAGTTAATGGGGGGACGGCTCAGAGGTAATGTGAGGAAATATTTTTTCATGGAGAGGGTTGTGGATACATGGTACGGCCTTCCTGAGGAGGTAGTGGAAATCAAAAACAGTGGGGAAATTCAAGAATGCATGGGACAGACATAAGGCAATTCTAGTGGGGGGGGCAGGAGGAAGCAGGCTGCTGGTTAACTAGGATCTGCAGCTTATCCGTTAGGTAGGGAAATGGGCAGACTAGGTGGGCCAAGCAGTCCTTATCTACCGTCAAATTCTATGTAAGCAGTTCTTGAAGGACCCTCATGTCACTTTTGTTTCCACGTCAACAGACAACTCTTTTCCCATAGCGGTTAGGGCTCTACGTGTTCGTTTAGTTTGTTTTCACTATTCTTGGTAGCCCCTTGTGACTACCGTGGAGGCCTCCATTTAATGGCTGTTGAAATCTCATTATCCAAGACAGTTACATTAGCATGCAAGAACATGATGTCCCATCACCTATTTATACCATGTATCTCTATGTTGAAAGAACAAATACCCAGCAAAAACTCTCTGGAAACACACAATGCTATTTAAAGGGAAACACTACATTACTACTCAGTTTGCAACGCTATCTGAAGGTAAATGTGGTATTTCAAACTTTCTTTCAACTTGTTTCTTTGAAGTCTAATTAAACAGATAGGCATGTTGTACAGTCTAAAGGGTGATTACACATCATATTCTCATATGCTAATGCAGCTCTCAGGGACAATGAGATTTCAACAACCAGCAAATGGAGACCCCCCCCCCAGGACAGTTACAGGGCATGAAAACAAACTAAAGCAACTGCATACATTTCAAACAGCTACACGAAAATTGCTGTCTGTTGACATGGAAGCAAATAAAATTTACAAGATATGAGGGTGTAATTTTCTTTTAAAGAAATCAGATGTAAATCCATTTGGTCCTGGTGCCTTACTGAACTTAAGATCACGGACTGCAGAGTCAACTTTGACCATTAAAAGATCTAAGAAGTGCTTCTTTATCTTCCTCCTTAATTTCTAGAAGTCAGATTTTATACAAAAAGCTAGTGATTTGCGTCAATGTAGGGCTAAGATTCAGAATGAGTGTCCTGTTGTTGTTAACAGAATTCCATAAATACATGTTTAATATGTTTTGGTAATGTATGAAGGATCTGGATTTTTGGACATTTTAAAGAAAGAACGTGCTGTTTAGATTGTTCTTTTTTTGATCCGCATAGCCAAAATTGCTGTGCCTTCTCCCCATGCTCCAAGTATTTATTTGGCACTCGACAGCTGAAACTGTTCTCTGAGGGTTCTTGTTACAAAGACTAGGTTTGTTGGCCAAGGTACGTAACTTCACCTGAGCTCTTTTCTTCCTGGTTGGTTGAAAGGACAGAACAAAAAACCTTACCAGAGCAAGGAAAAGGATTAAGGCTTCTTTTGGCTAGGCACATTTACTATGTGTTGTTTTTATTTTACGAACATACGAAATTTGCCAGCAGATAAAGGCCTAGAGGTCTATCAAGTCTGCTCGAACGTGCAGCTAGCACCCCTTATTCAGCAGCTGCCCCTCCCTTCCACCCTTCCCCTTCATTAACCCTCCCCCTTGTCCTGTCCCATCATCGTTTGAAGCAGTCCACTGTTCTACTGCATACCACTTCAGCAGGTAACGCATTCCACCCAGCCACCACCCTCTCTGTAAAAAAGTGTCTCCTCATCTTCCTCCTGAACCTTCCTCGCTTCAGTCTCATATCATGGCCCCTGGTGGCCATCCCCTCCCTTACTTTGAACAGCCCCTATGTACCTGTCTTGTTTATTCCTTTCATGTATTTAAAGGTTTCAATCATGTCACCCCTGTCTCTCCTCTCCTCCAGTGAGTACATGTTCAACTCCTTCAACCTACTCTCGTATGATAAGTCCCGAGGTCCCTGATCATCTTTTGACGCTCTGTGCTGCACCCTCCAGTAACTTAATGTCCCTCTTCAGATATGGACGCCAGTACTGCACACAGTACTCCAGGTGTGGTCTAACTAATGACCCATACAGTGGCAGAATCACCTCCTCCCTCCTCGAGGATATACCCCTGCAACAAGCCAGCATTTTGTTGGCCTTTGCAGCTGCCTTCCACATTGTGCCGAATTGTTCATTGACACTGTAATGAGCACACCCAGATCCTTCTCCTCCTCTGTCTGGGCCAGCTGCACTCCCTAGCTGGTAACTCCTCCTTGGGTTCTTCATCCCAAAATGCAGCACCTTGCACTTTTGGAATTAAACCCAGTTGCCAGGTGTCTGACCAGGTTTCAAGCTCTGCCAGATCATCCTGCAACCCCTGCCATCCCCCTAGGTCATCCACCACCGCGCCCACCTTGGTATCATCAGCAAACAGACTGATCTTGCTCTTGATGTCCCATGATATGCCTGCAATGAATATCCCAAACAACACTGAGCCCTGTGGAACACCGCTCGTCACTGCCCTTGGGTGTGAGAACTCCGCACCCACCACCACCCTCTGTTGCCTTCCCTGCAGCCAGTTTCCTACCCATCTCACCAGCTTTGCACCCGCCCCTGTGCCTACTAACTTCCTTCCCAGCATTCCATGTGGCACTGAGTCGAATACCTTACTGAAGTCCAGATACAGGACATCCACTGCATGGCCCCTGTCCAGTTGCCTAGTTACCCAGTCAAAGAACTCGACCAGGTTGGTTTGGCAGGATCTGCCACGTATGAAGCCATGCTGTCTGCTGTCCTGTAGTCCTTTGGCCTCTAGGAGGGCCACCAGCCTCTCCTTCACAATAGTCTCCATTAGCTTACCCACGATGGATGTGAGGCTCACTGGTCTGTAGTTTCCCGGTTCATCCTTGGGGCCACTCTTGTGGAGGGGCACCACATGAGCCATCCTCCAGTCCTGAGGTACACACTCAATGTAGTGAGGCATTAAATAGGTCTGCCAAAGGTCCAGCAAGGACTTCTGCCAGCTCCTTCAGTACACTGGGGGTGGATGCCATCTGGGCCTGGCGCCTTGTCCACCCTCAGTGCCTTCAAACACTCTCAAACTCTGCTCTCCATGATTTCCCCTTCTGTCACCACTTCCCCCCCTGCTTCTGCCATTTCTCCCACCTTGGGTGTCACCCCCCTCTTCTCTTTAGTAAATACTGAGCAGAATTACTCATTTAGTGCTTCCGCCTCATCTTACCTTGCTTCCACCCAACCCTCCTTCCTAATCCTTACTATGTGGTCCTTACAGCCCTTTTCTCCCTGATGTACTTAAAGCAGTCCTTCTCCCTTCTTAATGCCTTGTGCCAGCCTGAGTTCCTTAGATGCTCTGGCTCCCTACTGTCCTTGTCACCTCCTTCTCGATTCTGTCAAGTACTCCTCCCTGTCCTCCCCTCCCTGTTTTCTTGTACTTCCTAAAGGCAGCTCTTTTCCTCCTTACCTTTTCCATGACCTCCTTGCTCAACCAGATCAGTTTCTTAGCCCTAGCCTTCTTGCTCTGGACTTTGCAGCAGGTTTTGGTTGGCTCCACTATCCCCAACTTTATGAGTTCCCACCTCTGGTTAGTGTCCATAATAGATTGAATTCTGGCCAGGTACCCTTTTACCACTTCCCCCATTCTCCCAAAGTCAGCCCTCCTGAAGCCCAGCACTATTGTGCCAGATTCCACTCCTTCCTTGCCCATATCCAATGTGAGCCATACTAAGCGGTGGTCACTCCCTGACAGCGGTTCCTCCGCTGTAAGTTCTCTCACAAAGTCCCCATCTGCCAGCACAAGGTCAAGGGTATTTCTAACCTGGTTGGTTCACTCACCATTTGCAGCAGGAAGCTGTCCTGGAAGGCATCCAGCAGTACTCTGCCCTTCTGTTCCTGGTTGTTGGGGTGCCCAGTCCACTCCTGGCATGTTGAAGTCCCCACAATCACCACACTACCCTTCTCGCAGGTCTTCCTGATCTGTCCCACTAGTTCCTCGTCTAACTCCTCCGCCTGAGATGGTGGCCTGTACACCACTCCCATTCTAAGAATCCTATTCTGAACTGGGATTTGCATCCAAAGTGACTCGCATTACCTTCCTCCCCTACAAACTTCAGTCCTTCCTTCACATATAGTGCCACCCCCCAACCTTCCTAATCACCCTGTCCCTTACTTAAATAACCTGTACCCTGGTACAGACAGGTCCCAGTCATTGTATTGGGTGGCCCATTAGCCTGTGATGGCTGCAATGCCCACCTCTCCCTCTGCCATGAGAACCTGTAACTCTGCAGTTTTCCTCCCAAGACTCCTAGCATTAAGGGTAACCACCTTCCACCCTTTTCTCCCCCCTCCCATCCTGCCCTCCTTTCCTAGCATCACCAACAGTACTTGCCATTTGTCCTTTGTCACTGTTATGGGGGGTAAGCTCATATGGTTTCCCAACCTGTGGTCTCTGCATCTCTCTTCCTCAACTGCCACCCCCACTCCTAGTTTAAATTCCAACTTCCTCTATGTACTTCTCCAGCCTCTGTTTCAACACTTCTTTCCTCCTCACTCAAGGTGTAGTCTGTCCTGGCATAGAGACCACTGTCCTCCCAGGTCCCTCCCCACCCCCACCCCAACAGCCCATACCTTTAGCACACCACCAGGTTCTTAGCCATCTGTTAAATTCTCTATTCTCAGCTTTCTTGCTGTGCTTGCCTTTTGTACGGGAAGTATCTCTGAAAAAGTTACTAATCTTCCTGCCCCTCACATAACTGTGCTAGTTCCTCAAACCTCCTCTGGACTGTATCTACTGTCTTGTCAGCCAGGCCGTTTGTCCCAAGATGTATAATTAAATGAGGCTTGTCCCTACCACTTCTAGCATATTTCAGAACAGACTGTCCCACCCTTTCCGCTGTCATTCCTGGCATGGCCTCCACCTAAATACGACTATGCCTCTCCCCCTTGCTACCCCACCTAACTCCTCTTAGTATTGAGTCCCCAAGCACCGAAGATTCCACCCTCTTACTCCCTGCTTGCTTCCATTCATCTCCCTCTCTCATTTCCAGCTCCTCTTCTTCCTCCTGCACATTATTTCCCCTTTTACCCTGTTGCTATTCTCCCAGGAGAACTTTCCGCTCAGTTTGGTCCAGGCATTTATCAATTACCTCTAATTTCATCATTTCCTCCTCCACCTTCTTCCCTCTCTAGCAGTGCACAACTATTTTCTGAAGGCCCTTCACAAATGCCCATTCCCTCTCTTCATAATAACCTGTTCTCTCTTTTCCACTCCATGACTTTTGCCACTTCTTCGCCTCCCCCACAAGTCCCCATCTCCTCCTTCCATTTGTCTTTTGTCTCCACCCGGTTTCCCGGCATTGTTCTTCTGGCCTGGTCCTTTGTCTCTGCTTCCTTCTTCTGACCCTCTCCTCACCACTGTTGGCTTAAATCGCCTCCTCATCTCCCTTTCTTCTCCCTCAGTATTGGGCTAAACCCACCCCAATCTGCCTTGCCTGTCTTAGTTCCTCCTGCAGACCTTCAATCTTCTTTCTAAGTTTTTCTATGTGGTTGCACACTAAACATCTTCCACTCAGGCAATTTTTAGAAAGATTGGTGCACCGCAGTTGTTGTAGCCACCACCACCCACCATTGCTGTCGCTGCCACCAGCCACTTCCCACCTCTTCCAGATGCAGATACCAAACATCTCCCCAAGTCTCCCTCTCCCTCCTCTATCAGTGCAAACATTTTCTTTATTTCCTTTACCTCCTTTGTTGCACACGTTTAGATATATTGAGCAACTGCTTTTATATCCTGCACCTTCCTATCCACACTCAAACAGACTTTAAGTAGCCATTGCACAACCTTCTTCAAACTCCTACTCCTCCTTTCCCAAATGCAATATCAATCACGAATAAGTAATAATGAAAGCTCCTAGATTTTGCATTTACTTCCTTTCCACTGAGAGAGCAGTCAGCTCTTCACTTGCTGCTGTTCCTTTCCTGGATGTCTGCTTTGCTATGACAGGTGCATATTATTTTGCCTGTTTGAGAGAGTGTCAGAACCCCTGGTATAAAGGAAAATAATGGACCAGGGTGGGACCAGCCCAAGTCTTCCAGAAACAATCAGGTAGTTAAGGCCTCTGGTCAGACCATTAGCACCCTTCCCCCACTCTGCACTCAAACTTTGCAGCTAGTGAAGCCAGCAACAATGAATCACAATTCTACTCAAAGCTCCCAAAATAGGTTTGCTACCCAAAGAAACAGGACTCCAAGTCAAACAGCTTCACCAACAACACATCAAAATAGGCTTGGAATTAGAAGATATATGTCTCCAATTCAAAGAAACAGACCCAGTTAAATCACACCAATTATGTTTTAAAACAGAAGAAATAGGCCTCTACAAATGCAGCCTGCCACACAGTGAATCAAACAAATGAGCCACTTATAGCTACCAAACAGGTTTCAAAATTCCAACAGCCCCAAACAATACCCTGTAGCCCTTAGTAGTAAGAAAGAAAAGAAATAACCTTCTACCAAGTAGAATCCACAAGAAACAATGTAAAACAACAAGAAGCTACTGTACTGTAGACCTGATCTTGTCCCCCTTCTAGTTCCTTCTGAGAAGCCAAAGCACTGAGTTCCAAACTCTGTGATTTCCCTGGTGCTGCTTTCAAAATCAGACAGTTCCAAACTCTGTGACTTCCCTTGTGCTGCTTTCAAAATCAGACAGTTCCAAACTCTGTGACTTCCCTTGTGCTCACAGGGATTGTTACTGTTTGTTGCTAACATTTTATTGCTTTATTTTTCTCTGGTTGAAATTATTATTGCTGGGTATACCTTCTCCTGCATTATTACAGGGTGTACCTACAGGTGGGTGCTTACATGTACTGCTGTAATCTTCTGATTCAAATTATCTTTTCAAGGTATATCTTCTGTTACTGCTTTATTTTCTCTGTAGCAAAGTGTTTCTTATTGGGTATTTCTTCTGTGAACTTATTACAGGTGAGGCTTTACAGTTTATCTATCATTAGGATAAGCTTTCAGGGCTGCTGCATTTGTTGCTGGCTGATTGTTTCTGCTCTTACCTCGTTTCATTCGTCCGTGGTGGTTCTTTTCGACAGGAGAAGGCCCTGCCACCCACCTTTTATAGGGTAGCACAGATGTGACATTTCCTATAGCAAGGCAGCAAGGGGCTGTTCAGAGGGGTGTCCACACAGTGATCTCATTTACAGGGGCACTAGTAATTTAACTTGTTATAACAATTTATACAAAAACCAAAAATCAAACATGTGCTTTCCTTTTCTTCCTTCTAATTACTCTGACCAGGTTATAAACCCAGCAACTTATCTGGAATGGATATCATTAACTGCAGATACTCGGAACACTTTTCAGAAGGCAGTTTTACAGGATTGAGGACACTGTCCTACATGTTGAGCTATTGGAGATCTAAGGGCTCAGCTCCTGGCAGCATGGCAGAGATGCAGCCCTCAAATTGTATATTCAAGAGGAAATATATTGCGTAGTGGTTTAAGGCTCTGAGCTGCAAATCTGGTGACATCCAGCAGACCAGACTAGAGTTTGAACCCCACAGCTTCCACTTGTATACTGTGTGACCCTGAGCAAGGCACTCAACTTCCCTGTGCTCCCAGGTTGCTCCTGTAAAAAATATTTCAGCTTAGTATGCTACTCTGGTTAAACAACTAAATAAATAAACATTATAAGAACCACCGCTATTTCCCCAACATCAACAGAAGCACCTCGACCACAGAGGGTAGTTGGTCCGGGAGGTTGGCAGGTGGTTAGGAGGAGCAAATCGGGTGCCCCATCACTCGGTGCTCTCCAACATATCAACTCCACAAACCATATAAAAACTACAAACAGGTATCTGCCTCTATCTCCGAAATCAAACAAAGGGACAGAGAACACTGCAGAGTAGGACACTGCAGCACAGGAACTAGCACAACAAAACTCGCCCAAAACAGGAACCAAAACAAAAAGAGCAAAAAGGAATTCCAAAAAACTTCTGACCATAGGAGACTCCATGGTTTGGGGAGTTGATACGCATCTTCAGCCAGGGGTAATGGTCAGATGTCTCCCAGGTACATCAGCGTGGAGACACACTGACCGCATTGCTAAAGTTGTTCAGGAAGCAGGAAAAAACACTGATGTTTTGGTACACACAGGGACTAACATCTCACCAGCCGGTCAGCTGTGGAGACCAAGGAACACCTGACCAGGCTGGGTGACAGTTAAACCATCATCCATTTCACCTGGCATCTCCTTCTCCAAGATCCTGCCAGTCTGGGAGGGGGGGGGCAGATGGATGGAAGGTCAGAGAAGGGGAGATAGGGGAGCTAAACATGTGGCTCAAGGGCTGGTGCCAGGATAAAGGACATACATTTGTAGGGAACTGGCAACAGTTTTGGGAGAAGAAAGTTCTTTAAATCTGATGGACTACATCTGACTAAGGAGGGTGTCAGTGCATTGGGCCAGAAGTTTGATGTCTTTGCAGAATATTTAAACTAGCAAATGGGGAGAGGGGTGCAGCACCCCATACGTCGAATGGGAAGAACACCCCTCCCCCCCTCAGCTAGTGGTCAAACAGGAGCTCAAGCACGTTTGTAATTCATTTGCATCACCAGGTAAGGAAAAAAGTCCGTCTCCCCAATCGACACACAGGGAAATGCCAGACCTTGCTCAACAACTAATACACGAAATCTGGGCAATGGAAAATCATGTACACAAATGCTCACAGTCGGAAACAAGATCCCAGACCTGCAGGCAATAATGACAAAGGCTAAACTGGACATAGTTGCCATTAGCGAGACATGGTCTACCAGTAACCACACTTGGGAGACTTCAGTACCTGGTTATGTACTGTTCAGAAGAGACCGAGGTGCAAAAAGTTGGGTGGGGTGGAGTGGCCCTTTATGTCAATGAAAATATCAAAGCTACAGAAATTCAGAATACACATAACGAGGCAGAAGAACTGCGAGTCACCCTGGAAGAAGGAAATGGGACAGCTATACGAACTGGGGTTCTATACAGGCCTCAGACCAGGGAGGACATAGACACATTACTGTTAGAAGATATACAAAACATGACAGCTAAGGGGACGTTCATGATAATGGGAGACTTCAACATGCCAGATACAGATTGGTCATCTTGGAACATCTGCCATAACTAGACACATGGTGGATTCCCTGCAGGGGGCCTCAAACAACTGGTACAGCAACCCACAAGAGACAGGGCTATCCTAGTTCTAGTACTGACTAACAGGGAAAGGATCACAGATCTCCAGGTAGACGGTCACCTGGGGGCCAGTGACCTTCACATGGTGTGATTCAATTTGGACACTAGAACTAAATCTTTCTATTCCAAGGCAAAAATATGGGACTTCAGAGGAGCTAACTTTGATAAGATGGTCAACAGAGCTAAGCTAGCCCCGACAAAAAGAAATACAGGTGAGGGGGGTACAGGCAAAGTGGGCAAGCATTGAGGATGCAATACTTGAAGTAACAACCCATTGTGTTAGAGAGAAAAGGAAGTGCATAAGAAGAAGGAAACCACTTTGGTTCTCAAAAACAGTAGCAGAAAAGGTCAGAGCCAAAAGGCTGGCCTTCAGAAAATAGAAAGAGCAGGCAGGATGAAGATAGGAGGCATACCAAACTTCCCTAAGGAAGCAGGAAGGCAGTAAGGCAGGCAAAGGCCCAAACCGAGGAAACACTAGAGCAAACAGTAAAAGAAGGTAACAAGATTTTCTATAGCTACATTAGTGAAAGGAGAAAGTTCGGAGGGGGTCTTGCTAAGATCAGATGGATAAGGACCATGTAAACGCATCTATCCTAAATAGATACTTATGCTCAGTATTTACTGAAGAGAAGGTAGGGTAGGGTAGGGCCCACAGCTCAGCACCATGGACAAAGAGGGAAGGGAGGAGTGCACTAGTCCCTTCACAAAAGAAAGGGTCCTACAAGAGCTCGATAAGCTCAGGGTGGACAAGGCAATGGGACCTGATGGCATACATCACAGGGTACTAAAGGAACTAAGGGTGGAACTAGCAGAGCCATTATCAGAACTGTTTAGTGAGTCTCTGAGCACAGGAGACGTCCCAGAAAACTGGAGAACAGTTCATGTGATCCCGCTCCACAAGAGTGGCAGCAGGGAAGAGGTAGGGAACTATTGACCAGTCAGTCTTACCTCATTAGTGGGCAAGATTATGGAGGCACTCGTTAAGGAAAGGTTAGTGCAACACCTGGAATCCACAGGAGCACAGGATCCAAGTCAGCATGGGTTTACAAAAAGGAAGGTCCTGTCAAACTAATCTCATAGATTTCTCTGACTGGGTAACCAGAGTGGTGGAGCAAGCGGGAGCAGTTGATGTCACCTACCTTGACTTCAGCAAAGCTTTCAATACTGTTCCACACAGAAGATTGATTAATAAGCTGAGTAGGCTCGAGGTGGGTCAGAAGTTGGTCAACTGGGTGGCAAACTAGTTGACAGGCAACAAACAGAGAGTGGTGGTAAGCGGTGTACAGTCAGAAGAGATGCAAGTCACAAGTGGGATACCTCAGGGATCAGTCCTGGGCCAGTCCTCCAATATCTTTATCAGTGACATTGCAGATGGACTGAGGGTAAGGTTTGTCTGTTTGCAGATGACACCAAGATCAGCAACAGAGTAGATGATCCAGATGGGGTGGACAGAATGAGAAGAGATCTGGATGAACTAGTAAAATGGTCAGAAGAGAGGCAACTGGAGTTTAACGCAAAGAAGTGCAAGATCATGCACATAGGGAAGAGAAACCCTGAAGCCACCTATAGGCTGGGAGGGGAGTTGCTGGCAGTCACAAAGGAAGAGAGAGACTTGGGCATCATCATCACAGATGACCTGAAATCATCCAAGCAGACCATTAAAGCAGTAGGTGAGGCTAAGGGGATGTTGGGGTGTATCAGTAGGGGTATCACAAGTCGGAAGAGGGAGGTAATGATCCCACTTTACAAGACACTGGTTAGGCCCTATCTGGAGTATTGCGTGCAGTACCGGAGGCCACACCTTCACAAGGACATTAACCAAACTGAGGCAGCCCAGAGAAGGGCAACCAAAATGGTGCAGGGACTGCATCAGAAAACATATGAGGACAGATTAACGGAGCTCAATAAGTATACCCTACAGCAAAGGAGGGAGGGAAGTGATATGATCGAAACATTCAAACACCTTGAGGGCATTAACAAGGTGAAAGAGTCTAACATGTTTCAATATAAGAAAAATAGCAGGACAAGAGGACACAGCATGAGATTAGAGGGAGGCGAATTAAGGGGTAATGTGAGGAAGTTCTTTTTGAAAGAAAGGGTGGTGGATGCATGGAGCGGCCTACCTCAGGAAGTGGTGGATATGAATACAGTGCAGGGCTTGAAACAGGCATGGGATAGCCATGAGGAGCAATACAGATGAGTATGAATAGATAGGCCATTGACAGAGCAAGGTCGATAGCACATTCATAAGGTAGAAAAAGAAATGGGCAGACTGGATGGGCCTTGCGGTCCTTATCTGCTGTCAACTTCTATATTTCTATTTATGTCTTAATATATTTAAAGCAGCCCTTTTCCGCTACGTATCTCTCTCTGTGCCTTTGACTTCTAACTTCCTTATTTCTTTAAATTTCCTGTTTGTAGCTTGATATGTTTATTTTTATGACACAATACTTTTTTGGTAGCACACCATTTCGGCGAATGGAAAACATCGACTGTGAAAAACAATGGAAAACCTACTAGCTTTCACAGCCGGTGCCAAAACGCCTGATTAGCAGTTTTATACGGTATGCAAAGTTTTTACAGTAATTATACATGTTTTTACTTACTCAAAAGAGCGCACCGCAACTTCCGTTTTCCACTGCAAGAAACCACCATTTCACAAGAAGCGGTGCACTTTCCTCATTTACTTTATGCTAATATGCCCTGCCGACCAGTGATGAAATGAGCAGGACACATTAGCATAAAAGTACTTGAAAGTGTGCCACTACTCACGAGATGGTGGTTTTCCGCATTGAAGCGGAGTTATGACATGCTCTTTCAATTAAATAAATAACATGCATAATTACTGTAAAAACTTTGCATACTGTGTAAAACTGCTAATCGGGCATTTTGGCACCAGCTGTGAAAGCCAGTAGATTTTCCATTGTTTTCCTTTAAAGAACATTTAAATGCAAACCATAGTAATCATTCTCATTGAACTGATCCCCTACTGATATCCAAGATGTCAGCGATGAAGTTCCTAATCCTGGTAGAAGTAGCCTTATCTTTCAAGATGTGGTTACTGAATTTCCAACTCTTGTTAACAGAGTGTTGATGATCTGGGATAAGCCTAGAAGAATGCAATGAATGGTCAGACACTGCCTAGCATGAACATTATCAGTATTCAATGAATTTAGCAGCAACTTGAGATTAAAATAAGCTACCCTAGAATGAGTTTTACAAGCAGAGTGAAACTGCATCTTTAGCCACAGATTTAGAACTTGCCATTCATCAGCCAACCCTAAGCTATTCTGTAATTCCCTCGCTGCCATTTTAACTTTAAAGTCTTTCAGTCTAATGTAGCAAGATTTATTCAGAAGGTTATCTAATACTAAATTCAGTTTCCACTTAATTATTAGTTGTTTTCCTATATAGTTAGGATGTTTTGATTGTAGGCCAGGTGAAAAGTCAGGAACAACCTTATTTGATCCATTATCCCCCCCGCCAGTAAGTTCTCCTTGGTTATCCAGTGGCACCCCTCCCTCTCCCTTCTCCATAAATTCTCCCAGGTGTCCAGTGGCACCACTCCCTCTCCCCTTCCCCATAAGTTCTCCTAGATGTCCAGTGGCAACCCTAACTGCCCAGAGCACTCTAACCCCACTAGTCAGACAGCAACTGAAACAAACCCTCCACTCACCTTCCCGCCCATCCACCACCGGACTCTCACAACTAAGGTAAAAATATATATATCCTCCCACCCCATCTCCACCACCCTCCCTTCCCATGTCTCCTTAGCAAGTTGACAAAAGTTCTAAAGTATGTGAATAAAATCTTTAATGAAGCATGCTACCTATACTATCTTAACAGTCTCAACGCAGGTCCCAAATGCCGGCACTCTCTCCCAGTAGTGCTATGTGATAATACTTAAGAGAGAGAGACTTGAGCCCTGTGGTGAGACTGTTAAAATACTATCAGCAGTGTGTTTTCCTATGGATTATATTTGCGAGTTGCTGAAACACAGAAACATAGACTTTGATGGCAGATAAGGACCGCCTGGCCCACCTAGTCTGCCCATTTCCCTACCTACTGGATAAGCTGCAGATCCTAGTTAACCAACAGCCTATTTCTTCCTACCCCCAACAAGAATTGCCTTATGTTTGTCCCATGCATTCTTGAATTCTCCCACAGTTTTATACCCCACAACCTCTTCAGGAAGGCTGTTCCATGCGTCCACCACCCTCTCTGAAAAAATACTTCCTCACATTGCCCCGTCATCCCCCTCTATCTTCAAATTGTGTCCCCTTGTTCTTGCACATCTCTTTTTCTGAAAGATGCTACCCTCTTGGACTTTGTTGATTCCACTGAGGTACTTAATAGTTTCTATTATGTCCCCTCTCCCTTCTTTCCTCAAGGGTATACATATTAAGCTCCTTTAGTCTCTCCTAATATGGCTTCTCTTGCAGACCCTGCACCATTTTAGTTGCTGTCCTCTGGACTGCCTCTATCCTGTCTATGTCCTTGTGGAGATGGGGTCTCCAGAACTGGAAGCAGTATTCCAGATGGGGTCTCACCAACTGTCTGTACAGAGGATAACGACTTCCTGTTTTCTGCAAGTGATGCCTCTCCCCATACATCCCAGTATCCCCCAGCCCTCCTGCTGCCTTCTACATTGCTTACTAACCTTAGGTCATCTGATACGATTGCCCCAGGTCCCTTTCCTTTTGTTGTTGTTACTACCCCCCCCAATTGTGTAATCTTCCCTGGTTTTGTTTCCCAGGTGCATTATTTGCACTTCTTTGCACTGAATTCAAGCTGCCATACTTCTGACCATTCCTCCAACCTTGCCAAGTCCATTCTCATCCTTTCCGCCTCCTTGTGTATCAACCCTGTTGCAGATCTTTGTATCATCTGCAAAGAGGCATACTTTTCCTTCAGTCCCTCTGCAATGTCATTTATAAAAGACATTAAAAAGGACTGGACCAAGTACTGAATCACGGTACCCCACTAGTAACCCTCTTTCTTCAGGTGGACTCCATTTACAATTACCTTCTATGTCCTGCTGTCCAGTCAATGTTTTACCCAGGCTACCACCCTGGGACTTACTCCCAGGCTGGTTAATTTGATTATTAATCTTTTGTGTGGGACTGTGTCAAATGCTTTGTAAAAGTCTAGGCAGGCCATGTCCACAGACCCTCCCTGGTCTACTACTTTGGTCACCCAGTCAAAGAAATCAATTAGATTCGTCTGACATGACCTTCCCGCTGTGAACCCATGCTGCCTTGGGTCCTGTGCCCCACTTTCCTCTAGGTACTCAACAGTTCTCTCCTTCAGAAGTGAATCTATCACTTTCCCTACCACAGAGGTCAAACTGACAGGTCTGTAGTTTCCTGCCTCTGTCTTGCTCCCGCTTTTGTGAAGGGGAATCACATCTGCCTTCCTCCAGTCCTCAGGTACCACACCATCCTCCCATGATTTGTTAAAAACGGTAGTCAGCGGTGTCACTAGTTCGCCCCATCATTCTTTTAGAATTCTGGGGTGAATTCCATCAAGCCCCATTGCTTTGTCCACCTTCAGTTTTAGGAGTTCTTTCAGAACCCTTTCTTCTGTGAAAGGACTGGGATCACCCCCCCCCCCCAGAGTGCTTCTGTTAACTGGATTAGGCACATTCCCCTCCTCCTCTTTTGTGAATACTGAGCAGAAACATTTATTCAGTATCCTTGCTTGTTCACTGTCCCTCTCTGCCCACCCACCGTCCTTTCTATTCAGCCTCACTATCCCTCCCTTTGTCTTTCTACACTCCCTGATGTACCTATAAAAGGTTTTATCCCCCTTCTTAACAGAGTTGGCCATCTTTTCCTCAGTTTGGGCCTTTGCTATTCTGACTTCCCTGCCTGCTTCCTTCTGCCTCAACTGGTACATTTCTCTGTCCTGCTCCTTCTGTGTTTCCTTATATTTCCTAAATGTTATCTTTTTCTCCCTAACCTTCACCGCCACCTCTTTTGAGAACCATAGTGGCTTTTTCTTTCGTTTTGATTTGTTTATTTGCTTCACACAAAGACTTGTTGCCTCTATGATGGCAGTTCTGATGTTTCCCCATTGTTGCTCCACCCCTCCTTCTAGCCTATTTGCTAGTGCTTTTCTAAGGTGCACTCCCATCTTGTCAAAGTCAGCCCTCCTGAAGTCCACTACCCTCACTTCTGTATGGCTTGACTCTGTAGCAGAGTGTATCGTGAACCACACTGTTTGGTGGTCACTTGTTCCCAGATGGCTACCCACTTCTAGATCTGAGATCCTCTCACTGTCCCCATTTGAGAGTATGAGGTCTAAGATTGCTCCCTCATGAGTGGGTTCCAAAACTAGCTGTCTGAGGCATGCCACCTGTGGGGCATTGAGAAAGGCCCTGCTCTTGGATGTGGCTGCAGCAAAGGTGCTCCAGTTAACATCTGGCATATTCAGGTCCCCCATCAACAGTATCTCCCCTTTCTCTGCCATCCTAAGGCTGCCTTCTATCATATCCTTGTCCATTCCCTCTCCCTGATATGAGAGTCTGTATACAACCCTAGTGCGGACTGTGGTGCCATTTCCAGTCTCTTTGGTGACCCACAGCACCTCCTCTCCTCCCGTTTACGTTTCTGTTCCGTTGCTTTTATCCTTTTCCTTACAGAGCTACTCTCCCCTCTTCTACTCTCCTGTGTCTCTCCTGTAGGTTGTGTACCCTGGTATGTTAACATCCCAGTCATGGTTCTCTGTGTACCATGTTTCAGTGACTGCTACGATGTCCAGGCATCCCTCTTTCATCAAGGCCACAAATTCAGGGTGCTTGCTTGCTAGACTACAGGCACTGGTACTCATTACCCTCCATTCTTGATGGCCTTACCCCTTACCTCTTTTGTCCCATCCCTGTCCTATTACCTTTGTCATTTTCTCCATTTACCCATGCCCTGCCCTTCTCCCTGCTGACTAAGGGACATGGGTGTGGAGGGTCAGGCTAGGATGGGTGGGGGAATGGTTTTATTTATTTATTTTTACACTAGCCCCATCGGGAAAGTCAGGAGAAAAATCACATGGGCCCAAAGCAGTCTGCACTATGCTCCAGACAAGCAAATTAATGTTAAGCGTGAACCCTGCTTTTGACTAACATTGCCACACCCACCTGTTAGGAATTCAAACAGAAATGAATACATCCCCAGCTCAATCCATTCTGAGGAGTGGTGTGTCACCAGGCTGAAGAAGAGCCTCCTGCCAAATGCTATGCCAGTACCTATTTTCTGTAAGTGGTTTTGTATATTGTGTATTTTACTTAGCAGTCTGTTCCATAATATTTCAAGATGGGAAAGCAAGGGGTGGCTGTGGTGCCTACCTAATCCTCCTTGGGTTCTTCATCCCAAAATGCAGCACCTTGCACTTTTGGAATTAAACCCAGTTGCCAGGTGTCTGACCAGGTTTCAAGCTCTGCCAGATCATCCTGCAACCCTGCCATCCCCCTAGGTCATCCACCACAGCCCACCTTGGTATCATCAGCAAACAGACTGATCTTGCTCTTGATGTCCCATGATATGCCTGCAATGAATATCCCAAAACAACACTGAGCCCTGTGGAACACCGGCTCGTCACTGCCCTTGGGTGTGAGAACTCCACCCACCACCACCCTCTGTTGCCTTCCTGCAGCCAGTTTCCTACCCATCTCACCAGCTTTGCACCCGCCCCTGTGCCTACTAACTTCCTTCCCAGCATTCCATGTGGCACTGAGTCGAATACCTTACTGAAGTCCAGATACAGGACATCCACTGCATGGCCCCTGTCCAGTTGCCTGGTTACCCAGTCAAAGAACTCGACCAGGTTGGTTTGGCAGGATCTGCCACGTGTAAAGCCATGCTGTCTGCTGTCCTTGAGTCCTTTGGCCTCTAGGAGGGCCACCAGCCTCTCCTTCACAATAGTCTCCATTAGCTTACCCACGATGGATGTGAGGCTCACTGGTCTGTAGTTTCCCGGTTCATCCTTGGGGCCACTCTTGTGGAGGGGCACCACATGAGCCATCCTCCAGTCCTGAGGTACACACCCCGAATGTAGTGAGGCATTAAATAGGTCTGCCAAAGGTCCAGCAAGGACTTCTGCCAGCTCCTTCAGTACACTGGGGGTGGATGCCATCTGGGCCTGGCGCCTGTCACCCTCAGTGCCTCAAACACTCTCAAACTCTGCTCTCCATGATTTCCCCTTCTGTCACCACTTCCCCTCGCCCACCGCCATTTCTCCCACCTTGGGTGTCACCCCCTCTTCTCTTTAGTAAATACTGAGCAGAATTACTCATTTAGTGCTTCCGCCTTAGCACCTTGCTTCCACCCAACCCCTCCTTCCTAATCCCTACTATGTGGTCCTTACAGCTCCTTTCTCCCTGATGTACTTAAAGAGTCCTTCTCCCCCTTCTTAATGCCTTGTGCCAGCCTGAGTTCTTAGATGTCTCTGGCTCCCTTACTGTCCTTGTCACCTCCTTGATTCTGTCAAATACTCCTCCCTGTCCTCCCCCTCCCTGTTTTCTTGTACTTCCTAAAGGAAGCTCTTTTCCTCCTTACCTTTTCCATGACCTCCTTGCTCAACCAGATCAGTTTCTTAGCCCTAACCTTCTTGCTCTGGACTTTGCAGCAGATTTGGTTGCCTCCACTATCCCCAACTGTAAGAGTTCCCACCTCAGGTTAGTGTCCATAATAGATTGAATTCTGGCCAGGTACCCTTTTACCACTTCCCCACTTCTCCCAAAGTCAGCCCTCCTGAAGCCCAGCACTATTGTGCCAGATTCCACTCCTTCCTTGCCCATATCCAATGTGAGCCATACTAAAGCGGTGGTCACTCCTGACAGCGGTTCCTCCGCTGTAAGTTCTCTCTGAAGTCCCCATCTGCCAGCACAAGGTCAAGGGTATTTCCTAACCTGGTTGGTTCCTCACCATTTGCAGCAGGAAGCTGTCCTGGAAGGCATCCAGCAGTACCTGCTCCCTTCTGTTCCTGGTTGGGGTGCTCCAGTCCACTCCTGGCATCTTCAGAGTCCCCACAAATCACCACACTACCCTTCTCGCAGGTCTTCCTGATCTGTCCCTTCTAGTTCCCTGTCACTCCTCCGTCTTTGAGATGGTGGCCTGTACCACTCCCATTCTAAAGAATCCCTATTCTTGGAATCCGGATTTACATCCACAGTGACTCCAGTACTACCTTCCTCCCCTACAAACTACAGTCCTTCCTTCATATAGGTACCACACCCCAACCTTTCCCAATCACCCTGTCCCTTATGAAATAACCTGTACCCTGGTACAGACAGGTCCCAATCATTGTATTGGGTGGCCCATGTTTCGTGATGGCTGCAATGCCCACCTCTCCCTCTGCCATGAGAACCTGTAACTCTGCAGTTTTCCTCCCAAGACTCCTAGCATTAAGGGTAACCACCTTCCACCTTTTCTCCCCTCCCATCCTGCCCTCCTTTCCTAGCATCCCAACAGTACTTGCCATTTGTCCTTTGTCACTGTTATGAGGGTAGCTCATATAGTTTCCCAACCTGTGGTCTCTCCATCTCTCTTCCTCAACTACCACCCCACTCTAGTTTAAATTCCCAACTTCCTCTGTACTTCTCAGCCTCTGTCATTCAACACTTTCTTTCCTCCTCACTCAAGTGTAGTCATCGCCTGCATAGAGACTACTGTCCTCCCAGGTCCTCCCACCCCCCCCCAACAGCCCATACCCTTAGCACACCACCAGGTTCTTAGCCATCTGTTAATTCCTCTATTCTCAGCTTTCTTGCTGTGCTTGCCTTTGGGCCGGGAAGTATCTCTGAAAAAGTTACTAATCTTCCTGCCCCCTCACATAACTGTGCTAGTTCCTCAAACCTCCTCTGGACTGTATCTACTGTCTTGTCAGCCAGGCCGTTTGTCCCAAGATGTATAATTAAATGAGGCTTGTCCCTACCACTTCTAGCATATTTCAGAACAGACTGTCCCACCCTTTCCGCTGTCATTCCTGGCATAGCCTCCACCTAAATCGACTATACTCTCCCCTTGCTACCCACCTAACTCCTCTTAGTATTGAGTCCCCAACACGAAGATTCACCCCTCTTACTCCTGCTTGCTTCCATTCATCTCCCTCTCTCATTTCCAGCTCCTCTTCTTCCTCCTGACATTATTTCCCCTTTTACCCTGTTGCTATTCTCCCAGGAGAACTTCCCCGCTCAGTTTGGTCCAGGCATTTATCAATTACTCCTCTAATTTCATCATTTCCTCCTCCACCTTCTTCCCTCTCTAGCAGTGCACAACTATTTTCTGAAGGCCCTTCACAAATGCCCGCTCCTCTCTCTTCATAATAACCTGTTCTCTCCTTTCCACTCCATGACTTTTGCCACTTCTTCGCCTCCCGCCACAAGTCCCCATCTCCTCCTTCCATTTGTCTTTTGTCTCCACCCGGTTTCCCGGCAATTGTTCTCCTGGCCTGGGCCCTTGTCTCTGCTTCCTTCTTCTGACCCTCTCTCACCACTGTTGGCTTAAATCGCCTCCTCATCTCCCTTTCTTCCTCCCTCAGTATTGGGCTAAACCCACCCCCAATCTGCCTTGCCTGTCTTAGTTCCTCCTGCAGACCTTCAATCTCCTTTCTAAGTTTTTTCTATGTGGTTGCACACTAAACATCTTCCACTCAGGCAATTTTTAGAAAGATTGGTGCACGCAGTTGTTGTAGCCTACCACCTACCCATTGCTGTCGCTGCCACCAAGCGACCCCCCACCCTTCAGATGGATACCAAACACTCCCCAGTCTCCCTCTCCCTCCTCTATCAGTGCAAACATTTTCTTTATTTCCTTTACCTCCTTTGTTGCACACGTTAGATATATTGAGCAACTGCTTTTATATTCCTACCCTTCCTATCCACACTCAAAACAGACTTTAAGTAGCCATTGCACAACCTTCTTCAAACTCCTACTCCTCCTTTCCCCAATGCAATATCAATCCACGAATAAGTAATAATGAAAGCTCCTAGATTTTGCATTTACTTCCTTTCCACTGAGAGAGCAGTCAGCTCTTCACTTGCTGCTGTTCCTTTCCTGGATGTCTGCTTTGCTATGACAGGTGCATATTATTTTGCCTGTTTGAGAGAGTGTCAGAACCCCTGGTATAAAGGAAAATAATGGACCAGGGTGGGACCAGCCCAAGTCTTCCAGAAACAATCAGGTAGTTAAGGCCTCTGGTCAGACCATTAGCACCCTTCCCACTCTGCACTCAAACTTTGCAGCTAGTGAAGCCAGCAACAATGAATCACAATTCTACTCAAAGCTCCCAAAATAGGGTTTGCTACCCAAAGAAACAGGACTCCAAGTCAAACAGCTTCACCAACAACACATCAAAATAGGCTTGGAATTAGAAGATATATGTCTCAATTCAAAGAAACAGACCCAGTTAAATCACACCAATTATGTTTTAAAACAGAAGAAATAGGCCTCTACAAATGCAGCCTGCCACACAGTGAATCAAACAAATGAGCCCTTATAGCTACAAAACAGGTTTCAAAATTCCAACAGCCCCAAACAATACCCTGCTAGCCCCTTAGTAGTAAGAAAGAAAAGAAATAACCTTCTACCAAGTAGAATCCACAAGAAACAATGTAAAACAACAAGAAGCTACTGTACTGTAGACCTGATCTTGTCCCCCTTCTAGTTCCTTCTGAGAAGCCAAAGCACTGAGTTCCAAACTCTGTGATTTCCCTGGTGCTGCTTTCAAAATCAGACAGTTCCAAACTCTGTGACTTCCCTTGTGCTGCTTTCAAAATCAGACAGTTCCAAACTCTGTGACTTCCCTTGTGCTCACAGGGATTGTTACTGTTTGTTGCTAACATTTTATTGCTTTATTTTTCTCTGGTTGAAATTATTATTGCTGGGTATACCTTCTCCTGCATTATTACAGGGTGTACCTACAGGTGGGTGCTTACATGTTACTGCTGTAATCTTCTGATTCAAATTATCTTTTCCAAGGTATATCTTCTGTTACTGCTTTATTTTTCTCTGTAGCAAAGTGTTTCTTATTGGGTATTTCTTCTGTGAACTTATTACAGGTGAGGCTTTACAGTTTTATCTATCATTAGGATAAGCTTTCAGGGCTGCTGCATTTGTTGCTGGCTGATTGTTTCTGCTCTTACCTCGTTTCATTCGTCCGTGGTGGTTCTTTTTCGACAGGAGAAGGGCCCTGCCACCCACCTTTTATAGGGTAGCACAGATGTGACATTTCCTATAGCAAGGCAGCAAGGGGCGGTTCAGAGGGGTGTCCACACAGTGATCTCATTTACAGGGGCACTAGTAATTTAACTTGTTATAACAATTTATACAAAACCAAAAAATCAAACATGTGCTTTCCTTTTCTTCCTTCTAATTACTCTGACCAGGTTATAAACCCAGCAACTTATCTGGAATGGATATCATTAACTGCAGATACTGCGGAACACTTTTCAGAAGGGCAGTTTTACAGGATTGAGGACACTGTCCTACATGTTGGGCTATTGGAGATCTAAGGGCTCAGCTCCTGGCAGCATGGGCAGAGATTGCGCGCCTCAAATTGTATATTCAAGAGGAAATATATTGCGTAGTGGTTTAAGGCTCTGAGCTGCAAATCTGGTGACATCCAGCAGACCAGACTAGAGTTTGAACCCCACAGCTTCCACTTGTATACTGTGTGACCCTGAGCAAGGCACTCAACTTCCCTGTGCTCCCAGGTTGCTCCTGTAAAAAATATTTCAGCTTAGTGTGCTACTCCTGGTTAAACAACTAAATAAATAAACATTATAAGAACCACCCGCTATTTCCCCAACATCCAACAGAAGCACCTCGACCACAGAGGGTAGTTGGTCCGGGAGGTTGGCAGGTGGTTAGGAGGAGCAAATCGGGTGCCCCATCACTCGGTGCTCTCCAACATATCAACTCCACAAACCATATAAAAACTACAAACAGGTATCTGCCTCTATCTCCGAAATCAAACAAAGGGACAGAGAACACTGCAGAGTAGGACACTGCAGCACAGACTACTACAAACAAAACTCCCAAAACAGGAACCAAAACAAAAGAGCAAAAGGAATTCCAAAACTTCTGACCATAGGAGACTCCATGGTTTGGGGAGTTGATACGCATCTTCAGCCAGGGGTAATGGTCAGATGTCTCCCAGGTACATCAGCGTGGAGACACACTGACCGCATTGCTAAAGTTGTTCAGGAAGCAGGAAAAAACACTGATGTTTTGGTACACACAGGGACTAATAATCTCACCAGCCGGTCAGCTGTGGAGACCAAGGAA
This sequence comes from Neoceratodus forsteri, assembly GCA_016271365.2. Classification (NCBI taxonomy): domain Eukaryota; kingdom Metazoa; phylum Chordata; order Ceratodontiformes; family Ceratodontidae; genus Neoceratodus; species Neoceratodus forsteri. The sequence goes on from CM028129.1 coordinate 1,259,854,585, forward strand.
CACCTGACCAGGCTGGGTGACAGTTAAACCATCATCCATTTCACCTGGCATCTCCTTCTCCAAGATCCTGCCAGTCTGGGAGGGGGGGGGCAGATGGATGGAAGGTCAGAGAAGGGGAGATAGGGGAGCTAAACATGTGGCTCAAGGGCTGGTGCCAGGATAAAGGACATACATTTGTAGGGAACTGGCAACAGTTTTGGGAGAAGAAAGTTCTTTAAATCTGATGGACTACATCTGACTAAGGAGGGTGTCAGTGCATTGGGCCAGAAGTTTGATGTCTTTGCAGAATATTTAAACTAGCAAATGGGGAGAGGGGTGCAGCACCCCATACGTCGAATGGGAAGAACACCCCTCCCCCCCTCAGCTAGTGGTCAAACAGGAGCTCAGCACGTTTGTAATTCATTTGCATCACCAGGTAAGGAAAAAGTCCGTCTCCCCAATACGACACACAGGGGAAATGCCAGACCTTGCTCAACAACTAATACACCGAAATCTGGGCAATGGAAAATCATGTACACAAATGCTCACAGTCTGGGAAACAAGATCCCAGACCTGCAGGCAATAATGACAAAGGCTAAACTGGACATAGTTGCCATTAGCGAGACATGGTCTACCAGTAACCACACTTGGGAGACTTCAGTACCTGGTTATGTACTGTTCAGAAGAGACCGAGGTACAAAAAGTGGGTGGGGTGGAGTGGCCCTTTATGTCAATGAAAATATCAAAGCTACAGAAATTCAGAATACACATAACGAGGCAGAAGAACTGCGAGTCACCCTGGAAGAAGGAAATGGGACAGCTATACGAACTGGGGTTCTATACAGGCCTCCAGACCAGGGGAGGACATAGACACATTACTGTTAGAAGATATACAAAACATGACAGCTAAGGGGGACGTTCTGATAATGGGAGACTTCAACATGCCAGATACAGATTGGTCATCTTGGAACATCTGCCATAACTAGACACATGGTGGATTCCCTGCAGGGGAGGGCCTCAAACAACTGGTACAGCAACCCACAAGAGACAGGGCTATCCTAGTTCTAGTACTGACTAACAGGGAAAGGATCACAGATCTCCAGGTAGACGGTCACCTGGGGGCCAGTGACCTTCACATGGTGTGATTCAATTTGGACACTAGAACTAAATCTTTCTATTCCAAGGCAAAAATATGGGACTTCAGAGGAGCTAACTTTGATAAGATGGTCAACAGAGCTAAGCTAGCCCCGACAAAAGAAATACAGGTGAGGGGGGTACAGGCAAAGTGGGCAAGCATTGAGGATGCAATACTTGAAGTAACAACCCATTGTGTTAGAGAGAAAAGGAAGTGCATAAGAAGAAGGAAACCACTTTGGTTCTCAAAAACAGTAGCAGAAAAGGTCAGAGCCAAAAGGCTGGCCTTCAGAAAATAGAAAGGAACGCAGCAGGATGAAGATAGGGAGGCATACCAAACTTCCCTAAGGGAAGCAGGGAAGGCAGTAAGGCAGGCAAAGGCCCAAACCGAGGAAACACTAGCGCAAACAGTAAAAGAAGGTAACAAGATTTTCTATAGCTACATTAGTGAAAGGAGAAAGTTCGGAGGGGGTCTTGCTAAGATCAGATGGATAAGGACCATGTAAACGCATCTATCCTAAATAGATACTTATGCTCAGTATTTACTGAAGAGAAGGTAGGGTAGGGTAGGGCCCACAGCTCCAGCACCATGGACAAAGAGGGAAGGGAGGAGTGCACTAGTCCCTTCACAAAGAAAGGGTCCTACAAGAGCTCGATAAGCTCCAGGGTGGACAAGGCAATGGGACCTGATGGCATACATCACAGGGTACTAAAGGAACTAAGGGTGGAACTAGCAGGCCATTATCAGAACTGTTTAGTGAGTCTCTGAGCCACAGGAGACGTCCCAGAAAACTGGAGAACAGTTCATGTGATCCCGCTCCACAAGAGTGGCAGCAGGAAGAGGAGGAACTATTGACCAGTCAGTCTTACCTCATTAGTGGGCAAGATTATGGAGGCACTGTTAAGAAAGGTTAGTGCAACACCTGAATCCACAGGAGCACAGGATCCAAGTCAGCATGGGTTTACAAAAGGAAGGTCCTGTCAAACTAATCTCATAGATTTCTCTGACTGGGTAACCAGAGTGGTGGAGCAAGCGGGAGCAGTTGATGTCACCTACCTTGACTTCAGCAAAGCTTTCAATACTGTTCCACACAGAAGATTGATTAATAAGCTGAGTAGGCTCGAGGTGGGTCAGAAGTTGGTCAACTGGGTGGCAAACTAGTTGACAGGCAACAAACAGAGAGTGGTGGTAAACGGTGTACAGTCAGAAGAGATGCAAGTCACAAGTGGGATACCTCAGGGATCAGTCCTGGGGCCAGTCCTCCAATATCTTTATCAGTGACATTGCAGATGGACTGGAGGGTAAGGTTTGTCTGTTTGCAGATGACACCAAGATCAGCAACAGAGTAGATGATCCAGATGGGGTGGACAGAATGAGAAGAGATCTGGATGAACTAGTAAAATGGTCAGAAGAGAGGCAACTGGAGTTTAACGCAAAGAAGTGCAAGATCATGCACATAGGGAAGAGAAACCCTGAAGCCACCTATAGGCTGGGAGGGGAGTTGCTGGCAGTCACAAAGGAAGAGAGAGACTTGGGCATCATCATCACAGATGACCTGAAATCATCCAAGCAGACCATTAAAGCAGTAGGTGAGGCTAAGGGGATGTTGGGGTGTATCAGTAGGGTATCACAAGTCGGAAGAGGAGGTAATGATCCACTTTACAAGACACTGGTTGGGCCCTATCTGGAGTATTGCGTGCAGTACCGAGGCCACACCTTCACAAGGACATTAACCAAACTGAGGCAGCCCAGAGAAGGGCAACCAAAATGGTGCGAGGACTGCATCAAGAAACATATGAGGACAGATTAACGGAGCTCAATAAGTATACCCTACAGCAAAGGAGGAGGAAGTGATATGATCGAAACATTCAAACACCTTGAGGGCATTAACAAGGTGAAAGAGTCTAACATGTTTCAATATAAGAAAAATAGCAGGACAAGAGGACACAGCATGAGATTAGAGGGAGGCGAATTAAGGGGTAATGTGAGGAAGTTCTTTTTGAAAGAAAGGGTGGTGGATGCATGGAACGGCCTACCTCAGGAAGTGGTGGATATGAATACAGTGCAGGGCTTGAAACAGGCATGGGATAGCCATGAGGGAGCAATACAGATGAGTATGAATAGATAGGCCATTGACAGAGCAAAGGTCGATAGCACATTCATAAGGTAGAAAAAGAAATGGGCAGACTGGATGGGCCTTGCGGTCCTTATCTGCTGTCAACTTCTATATTTCTATTTATGTCTTAATATATTTAAAGCAGCCCTTTTCCGCTACGTATCTCTCTCTGTGCCTTTGACTTCTAACTTCCTTATTTCTTTAAATTTCCTGTTTGTAGCTTGATATGTTTATTTTATGACACAATACTTTTTGGTAGCACACCATTTCGGCGAATGGAAAACATCGACTATGAAAAACAATGGAAAACCTACTAGCTTTCACAGCCGGTGCCAAAACGCCTGATTAGCAGTTTTATACGGTATGCAAAGTTTTTACAGTAATTATACATGTTTTTACTTACTCAAAAGAGCGCACCGCAACTTCCGTTTTCCACTGCAAGAAACCACCATTTCACAAGAAGCGGTGCACTTTCCTCATTTACTTTATGCTAATATGCCCTGCCGACCAGTGATGAAATGAGCAGGACACATTAGCATAAAGTAAGCGAGGGAAGTGTGCCACTGCTCACGAGATGGTGGTTTTCAGCAATTGGAAAACGGAAGTTGTAGCATGCTCTTTCAATTAAATAAATAACATGCATAATTACTGTAAAAACTTTGCATACTATAAACTACTGTCAGATTTTGGCACCAGCTGTGAAAGCTAGTAGATTTTCCATTGTTTTCCTTTAAAGAACATTTAAATGCAAACCATAGTAATCATTCTCATTGAACTGATCCCCTACTGATATCCAAGATGTCAGCGATGAAGTTCCTAATCCTGGTAGAAGTAGCCTTATCTTTCAAGATGTGGTTACTGAATTTCCAACTCTTGTTAACAGAGTGTTGATGATCTGGGATAAGCTCGAGAGAATGCAATGAATGGTCAGACACTGCCTTAGCATGAACATTATCAGTATTCAATGAATTTAGCAGCAACTTCGAGATTAAAAATTAAGCTACCCTAGAATGAGTTTTTACAAGCAGAGTGAAACTGCATCTTTTAGCCACAGATTTAGAACTTGCCATTCATCAGCCAACCCTAAGCTATTCTGTAATTCCCTCGCTGCCATTTTAACTTTAAAGTCTTTCAGTCTAATGTAGCAAGATTTATTCAGAAGGTTATCTAATACTAAATTCCAGTTTCCACTAATTATTAGTTGTTTTCCTATATAGTTAGGATGTTTTGATTGTAGGCCAGGTGAAAAGTCAGGAACAACCTTATTTGATCCATTATCCCCCCGCCAGTAAGTTCTCCTTGGTTATCCAGTGGCACCCCTCCCTCTCCCTTCTCCATAAATTCTCCCAGGTGTCCAGTGGCACCACTCCCTCTCCCCTTCCCCATAAGTTCTCCTAGATGTCCAGTGGCAACCCTAACTGCCCAGAGCACTCTAACCCCACACTAGTCAGACAGCAACTGAAACAAACCCTCCACTCACCTTCTCGCCCATCCACCATCGGACTCTCACAACTAAGGTAAAAAAAATATATATATCCTCCCCACCCATCTCCACCACCCTCCCTTCCCATGTCTCCTTAGCAAGTTGACAAAAGTTCTAAAGTATGTGAATAAAATCTTTAATGAAGCATGCTACCTATACTATCTTAACAGTCTCAACGCAGGTCCCAAATGCCGGCACTCTCTCCCAGTAGTGCTATGTGATAATACTTAAGAGAGAGAGACTTGAGCCCTGTGGTGAGACTGTTAAAATACTATCAGCAGTGTGTTTTCCTATGGATTATATTTGCGAGTTGCTGAAACACAGAAACATAGACTTTGATGGCAGATAAGGACCGCCTGGCCCACCTAGTCTGCCATTTCCCTACCTACTGGATAAGCTGCAGATCCTAGTTAACCAACAGCCTATTTCTTCCTACCCCAACAAGAATTGCCTTATGTTTGTCCATGCATTCTTGAATTCTCCCACAGTTTTATACCCCACAACCTCTTCAGGAAGGCTGTTCCATGCGTCCACCACCCTCTCTGAAAAAATACTTCCTCACATTGCCCCCGTCATCCCCCCTCTATCTTCAAATTGTGTCCCCTTGTTCTTGCACATCTCTTTTTCTGAAAGATGCTACCCTCTTGGACTTTGTTGATTCCACTGAGGTACTTAATAGTTTCTATTATGTCCCCCTCTCCCTTCTTTCCTCAAGGGTATACATATTAAGCTCCTTTAGTCTCTCCTAATATGGCTTCTCTTGCAGACCCTGCACCATTTTAGTTGCTGTCCTCTGGACTGCCTCTATCCTGTCTATGTCCTTGTGGAGATGGGGTCTCCAGAACTGGAAGCAGTATTCCAGATGGGGTCTCACCAACTGTCTGTACAGAGGGATAACGACTTCCTGTTTTCTGCTAGTGATGCCTCTCCCCATACATCCCAGTATCCCTCAGCCCTCCCTGCTGCCTTCTCACATTGCTTACTAACCTTAAGGTCATCTGATACGATTGCCCCCAGGTCCCTTTCCTTTTTTGTTGTTGTTACTACCCCCACCAATTGTGTAATCTTCCCCTGGGTTTTTGTTTCCCAGGTGCATTATTTTGCACTTCTTTGCACTGAATTCAAGCTGCCATACTTCTGACCATTCCTCCAACCTTGCCAAGTCCATTCTCATCCTTTCCACGCCTCCTTGTGTATCAACCCTGTTGCAGATCTTTGTATCATCTGCAAAGAGGCATACTTTTCCTTCCAGTCCCTCTGCAATGTCATTTATAAAGACATTAAAAAGGACTGGACCCAGTACTGAATCCTGCGGTACCCCACTAGTAACCCCTCTTTCTTCAGAGTGGACTCCATTTACAATTACCTTCTATGTCCTGCTGTCCAGTCAATGTTTTACCCAGGCTACCACCCTGGGACTTACTCCCAGGCTGGTTAATTTGATTATTAATCTTTTGTGTGGGACTGTGTCAAATGCTTTGTAAAAGTCTAGGCAGGCCATGTCCACAGACCCTCCCTGGTCTACTACTTTGGTCACCCAGTCAAAGAAATCAATTAGATTCGTCTGACAGGACCTTCCCGCTGTGAACCCATGCTGCCTTGGGTCCTGTGCCCCACTTTCCTCTAGGTACTCAACAGTTCTCTCCTTCAGAAGTGAATCTATCACTTTCCCTACCACAGAGGTCAAACTGACAGGTCTGTAGTTTCCTGCCTCTGTCTTGCTCCCGCTTTTGTGAAGGGGAATCACATCTGCCTTCCTCCAGTCCTCAGGTACCACACCATCCTCCCATGATTTGTTAAAAACGGTAGTCATCGGTGTCACTAGTTCGCCCCATCATTCTTTTAGAATTCTGGGGTGAATTCCATCAAGCCCCATTGCTTTGTCCACCTTCAGTTTTAGGAGTTCTTTCAGAACCCTTTCTTCTGTGAAAGGACTGGGATCACCCCCAAGTGCTTCTGTTAACTGGATTAGGCATCCCCCTCCTCCTCTTTTGTGAATACTGAGCAGAAACATTTATTCAGTATCCTTGCTTGTTCACTGTCCCTCTCTGCCCACCCACCGTCCTTTCTATTCAGCCTCCACTTCCCTCCCTTTGTCTTTCTACACTACTGATGTACCTATAAAGGTTTTATCCCCTTCTTAACAGAGTTGGCCATCTTTTCCTCAGTTTGGGCCTTTGCTATTCTGACTTCCTGCCTGCTTCCTTCTGCCTCAACTGGTACATTTCTCTGTCCTGCTCCTTCTGTGTTTCCTTATATTTCCTAAATGTTATCTTTTCTCCCTAACCTTCACCGCCACCTCTTTTGAGAACCATAGTGGCTTTTCTTTCGTTTTGATTTGTTTATTTGCTTCACACAAAGACTTGTTGCCTCTATGATGGCAGTTCTGATGTTTCCCCATTGTTGCTCCACCCCTCCTTCTAGCCTATTTGCTAGTGCTTTTCTAAGGTGCACTCCCATCTTGTCAAAGTCAGCCCTCCTGAAGTCCACTACCCTCACTTCTGTATGGCTTGACTCTGTAGCAGAGTGTATCGTGAACCACACTGTTTGGTGGTCACTTGTTCCCAGATGGCTACCCACTTCTAGATCTGAGATCCTCTCACTGTCCCCATTTGAGAGTATGAGGTCTAAGATTGCTCCCTCATGAGTGGGTTCCAAAACTAGCTGTCTGAGGCATGCCACCTGTGGGGCATTGAGAAAGGCCCTGCTCTTGGATGTGGCTGCAGCAAAGGTGCTCCAGTTAACATCTGGCATATTCAGGTCCCCCATCAACAGTATCTCCCCTTTCTCTGCCATCCTAAGGCTGCCTTCTATCATATCCTTGTCCATTCCCTCTCCCTGATATGAGAGTCTGTATACAACCCTAGTGCGGACTGTGGTGCCATTTCCAGTCTCTTTGGTGACCCACAGCACCTCCTCTCCTCCCCGTTTACGTTTCTGTTCCGTTGCTTTTATCCTTTTCCTTACAGAGAGCTACTCCTCCCCCTCTTCTACTCTCCCTGTCTCTCCTGTAGGTTGTGTACCCTGGTATGTTAACATCCCAGTCATGGTTCTCTGTGTACCATGTTTCAGTGACTGCTACGATATCCAGGCATCCCTCTTTCATCAAGGCCACAAATTCAGGGTGCTTGCTTGCTAGACTACAGGCACTGGTACTCATTACCCTCCATTTCTTGATGGCCTTACCCCTTACCTCTTTTTGTCCCATCCCTGTCCTTATTACCTTTGTCATTTTCTCCATTTACCCATGCCCTGCCCTTCTCCCTGCTGACTAAGGGACATGGGTGTGGAGGGTTATGGGGCTAGGATGGGTGGGGGGAATGGTTTTATTTATTTATTTTTTACACTAGCCCCATCGGGAAAGTCAGGAGAAAAAAATCACATGGGCCCAAAGCAGTCTGCACTATGCCCCAGACAAGCAAATTAATGTTAAGCGTGAACCCTGCTTTTGACTAACATTGCCACACCCACCTGTTAGGAATTCAAACCAGAAATGAATACATCCCCAGCTCAATCCATTCTGAGGAGTGGTGTGTCACCAGGCTGAAGAAGAGCCTCCTGCCAAAATGCTATGCCAGTACCTATTTTCTGTAAGTGGTTTTGTATATTGTGTATTTTACTTAGCAGTCTGTTCCATAATATTTCAAGATGGGAAAGCAAGGGGGTGGCTGTGGTGCCTACCTCACGGACTCACTCTGCGGCCACCTCCTCCCTCTGCCCACACTAGCATCCAGGGCTCAAGCCCTCACCCTCAAAATTACTCTAGGTAGGTCTACATCCCCTCTCCTCCTCACTAAAGCTTATGTCCCCCCCTTCCCAGGGACCAGAGACAGCCTTCCAATCCATCATGTCCTACCTGTAGCCTACCCTACCCCAAAGCATGAAAAAATTCATGGGGATTTCAACATAAAGTGGCTGGCCAAAACAGCCACCCCTTACATCAATGAGGCCGCAGCCCTCTATCTCACACAGGTCGTCAGAACCCCCACCCGACTACACGCCCGCACAAGGTCATCCTCCCTTTTAGACCTAGTCTTCACAAACCGCCCACACAAAATAACCAGTACCCTAGTCCTCCCCAACACCCTACGTGACCACTCTCCAGTATTCTGCAACTGGTCTGGTACCCCCCTCAAATCCACTCCCAAAATTACTGCTCAACGTAGACTAGGGCCTGGTAAACTAGCCCTACTTAAGGCTCATCTTAGGGATTGGGACTGGGCACCTAACTTCTAACACACTTGACCCAGACCACGCCCTCGAACTATTTATCAGCACCTTTAAGCATGCCGACAAATGTAGCCCCCCTCACCAAAACCATGACCAGAGAATCAAGCCTCTTGGTTTCAGACCACCTCCAAGGCCTACTACGTCATCGTGACGCCCTGTGGCACCTTGCTAATGAGACCCAAAAGCCTCTGGGCAGGCAACGGTATCGGGAGTCCCATAACAAGTGCACCTGGGCCATACGCACCGCCAAAGAGAACTATTATAAAGCCTCCTTAACCTCCACCTGGGGCACTGGACGCAAGTTCTGGGAGAACATTAAGAAACTATGTGGCAAGGCCCCAAATACGCCACCAGACTCTCCTCCGACCCTGTCAGTATAGCCACGGCCCTAAATACCGCTTTCACTGATCTCTACCATGTGCTGCCCCCTAATTTCTTCAATCCCCCGCCTGCCCGTACCACCCCACACCCTCCCCTTGCTCCGTCTTTCCACCTGCTAGTCCTTACCCCCAACCCCGAGTCTGCCAAACCCTACCTAACCAAAGCTATTGGCCAAAATCACTATAGTCACGACTCCCTGGACCTCAGACTTCTCCGCCTCACCCTCCAGGAAGTCCTAGCACCACTCACCCACATTCTAAACCGCTCCCTTCCTCTGGAAATCGGCTTACATCACTCCCATACATGAAAGTGGTGATCGCTCTTCCCCTAACATCTACCACCCCATCTCTACATTAACCCCCCCCAAGGCCCTAGAACGCACAGCCGCCGACCAACTCACTGACCACCTTAATAAATACCACCTTCTATCCAGACAGCAACACGGTTTCTGTAAGGGCCACAGCACCACCACCACCACCACCACCCTCCTCGAATTTACCTCCCATGTCTACACAGCCCTGGACCACGGCCACCTCACTGTTGTCATCTTCTTGGACCTATCTAAGGCCTTCAATACCGTTAACCATGCCCTCCTGAACACCTAGCCTACAGGCTCCTCGGAGCCGCCTAAACTGGTTCAAGCTATCTCCGATAGACCGCCAGTTAGTCAAGGTAGGCCCTGTCCTGTCCCCCGCCTCCCTATCCGTTCTGGTGTCCCTCAGGGCTCCATACTCGGCCACCTCCTCTTCAGCCTATACCTCAACTCCCTCCCATCGGCATGCACCGGAAATATGCTCCTATATGCGGATGATGCGGTCCTGTTCACCTGTGACCCGACCCCCCTCAAACTTCACCAAACCCTCCAACACCCTTTCCGTGAAACTGAAGACTGGCTCACTGCCCAGCGTCTTATTATTAACTACAGTAAGACAAAAGTCATGATATTTGCCCACCCCCAGAACCCACTCAAGAACCTCTGCCCCCAATTTCTCACTGCCAACCAGACCCCGCTAGAACTAGTTAGCCATTTTAGATACCTAGGGATCACATCAGACCCCGCCCTAAGTTTCCATCAACATATCTTACACCTCTCAACATCCTTTAGCTCCAGGCTGGGTGTACTATACCATTTCAAACATTGTCTCACCCCTGAAGCCTTAAAACTTACCATAAACTCCTCAATCCTCTCCCTACTAGACTATGGCATCCTAATCTATAGTGCTGCACCATCCACAACCCTAAACAGACTGTCTCGTGCTTAACAAAGCCTTTCGCCTCTTCCTTGGATGTGATCGTCTTACTCACTCCTGCTCCCTATACAGCAGCACAAACTGGCTAAACCTTGATAACCGATTTAGGTACCACACCTGCCTTATGACCAAAAAGGCCTTACTTGGTCTCACCCCTCCTACCCTTGACCAAATTATCCACCCAATAGCTCCAGGAAAAACAACTCGTAGCTCGAACAAAGGGGTCCCCCATGGCCGGACCTCCCAATTCCAGCGTACTTTCAGCTACAGAGCCCCCACCTGGACTAATGCCCTCCCTAGTCATATAACAAACCAAATAAGGCTTGGCCCCTATAAATCCAAGATGAGGACACACCTTCAGGCCTCTAACCAATGTGACTGCCCTTGACACCAGAATGTCCTATCCCTCCTCCACTAAAAAAAAAAAACTCTCCTATTTCCCCCCTTACCAACTAACCCTCATGAATCTTTTGCATTTAAAACAACCTTCACTCCTTTCTGAAACCACGTCTCATTTCTGTTTGTGTCTAAGCTATGGACTAAACTGTCTTTTAACTTGGTTGCTCACCTATAAACCATTCGGAGCAAGCTGGCACTTACTTCTTCTAGCCCTTTGTCACTTTTTAAAACAAGCCAGTTATTTTTAATATTTTTTTCAAAGTGAGCCGCATGTCCAGAATAAGTAAAGTAGATTCCACTTAAATGCAACCTGATAAGTGCACATTCCTGATAAGTGCATACTTTTTCCATTTCCCGATTTTTTTTTTTTTTTACATAGAGAGCAATATTAATAATTTCAGTATAATGCACAGTGGTTAAGTGCAAATTTCATTTAAGAGCACACTTTCACACTATCAGCATGCCATCAGTCCAGCATTAATCATTCCTGATAAGTGCACAATGAGGTGCTAACAGATAAAACAAGGTGTTAACGGTTGTAAATGGTACCTGTACTTAACAACCTGTCTCAAGACTCATCAGGAGGAAGTTAGAAACAATGGAGAGTGAGAAGCTGTTTAATGAGTGAGAGAACAAAGGCAGGAACCACCAATTTGGAATGCCCACTGCGGCTCCAGCTGTTTCACGTTTCAGTATACAGAGCATACGGACCTGACCTCCTGTGGTCTCAATCGGCCAGTTAGGCACAATACAGGGTTTACGGCTACCTGATGTGAGCGATCAGATAGGAAGGAATACAGATCAGTTGTCAGTGAAGTGAGAGGGTGGGAGGCATGGTGCTAGCTCGGGGATGCTGCCGTATCTAAATTTTTAAAAACATTAATGCAAAAATTTTAATCTAATTGGTACTTACTTCATCACTGGAAATTACTGAAATGCATTTTAAATGAGCTGATCATTTGAAATGATATAATACCACATTAAAGACCATTATGATTTTAACTAGTACTTGCATATTTTTCTATACTGGTCCTATATTTACAACCTAATTTCGGATTAGTGCAAATTCTGCTTAAATGCACATTTTGGCCTGACAAATTGCATGTGCACTTAAGTAGAATCCACTGTAGTAACAAAATTATATTTAACAATTTCTTCTTCCCTACTTTTTGTTCCATACTTCTTCAGCCTCTATATTTGATTCTAATCTAACAGGTCTTACTTTTTCATTTTCGTAGAGTGACAAGACAGGAGGTTTTGAAATTACTAAAGACAATACCAGACAAGTACATTGATTATGGGGAAGGTCTTGATGGAAGATTTATTTACCTGGCAGCATTCTTTGTTGCTGGACCACTTAGCACAATTTTCAATCTCTGTTTAACATCTGATCAATTTCCAACGTGTTGGAAGTGTGCTAAACTGGTTCCACTTCCAAAGAAATCAAATGCCATGACCCCTGACGACTTTCGTCCAATATCGATTTTAAATCCAGGTAGCAAGATTTTGGAAAACTTGTGGCTAATCAAATGATTGATTTTTTTGGAAAGTATGATGTAGCATCACAGTTCAATGGCTTTTGTAAGGGCCACAGAACTGAGACTGCCTTGGTCAGGTTCACGAATTCCGCCCTACTGGGATTTGAAAAAGGGCTTATGACTGGGGAGGTCTTCACGGACCCGACCAAGGCATTTGATTTGATCAAACATGACCTTTTATTGGAGAAACTGGTTTATTTAGGTTTTTCTTCATTGGTGGTTGATTGGTGTAGAGATTACTTGTCTGGACGTACACAATTTGTTGCCACTGGCTCCACAACCTCTTCTATTTCTTCAGTAAAGTATGGTGTGCCCCAGGGCTCAATTTTGGGCCCTTTATTGTTTAGCTTGTTTGTCAATCAACTGCCTTCAATTTGTAAATCATGTGAACATTTATTGTACGCGGATGATCCAGTTTTATCAGTCTAACTCCATTTTGAAGCCATCATCAATTGTGGAAAATGAATTTTCTCTGGTCAGTAATTGGTTTGTTGAGAATGGTTTGACTTTGAATGTAAAAAAAAGACTAAGTCAATGCTTTTTGGCACATCTCAAATGTTAAAAGCAAATCCTGAGTTTGCGATTCATGATGCGTCAGGTGATTTGCTAGACTGGGTTTTTGAGTTTAAATATTTGGGTTTTATTACTTGATCCTTCTTTATCTCTTTCTTTACAGGTCAGGGCTGCCTCATGCACCATGAATCAAAAACGGAGTTTACTTTACAAGGTCCAACATCATTTTTTCACCCAACATTCAAAAATCTATTGCTCTTGGGTCATTGATGCCCCATTTTGATTACTGTGCAAGTTTGTACATTAATCTTGGACAGAAGGAACTTAACACTTTAACAGCTGCTTATAATAACAACATCTGTAGCTTTGTCTCAGGTTTTCCATTATGTATACATCACTGTAGGTTATTTTCCCGGTTGCACTGGTTATCTCCAAGATCAAAACTTGCTTATTCTTTTGGGTGTCAAATTAATAAATCCATTTTTCCAACTTCAAAATTTCCCCTAGATGATTTGGTGTCCATTCATTGTTTTCCAGTCTCATTACGTACCTCTCATGGTACACTTTTACAAACCACTATACATATGACCAAAGCCGGTTCCAGGTCATTTTCTGTGGCTGCTCCTTTATTCTGGAATGCTCTACCTGGTAATATTCGTGCATCCACCTCGTTGAATTTTAAAACAAATCTTAATATTTAATAAGTGTGGAAAACTGCAATTGTTTTTTGTAATTTGTTTTTGCTACTGTCTTTTGTAATGTTCTTATTTTATGTCCTTGTCTATATACATTTTTCGGGCCGGGCCTGAAAATGGCCTAGTTCCAGTGCCTTATCCCGGTTCACAAAATAAAAATGAAATGAACCAAATTCTGTCTATCCTGTAGTTTAGCATAATTTTTAGCCTCATTCGTTACCCTAACGTTACAGCCCCTTCCTTTTTTTTTTTTAAATAATTTATTCTTTTACTCCCCCAAGCCGCTAGCAGCCCAGTATTTTCAACTCGGTCAAGCAGCCACGACTTCCACCCCTCATATCGGCCACTGGGTCCCTCCGATGCCCTGTGGCTTTCCCCCAACGGCAGGGCTGCGGTGCTCTCCCTGCACACCACAGACCTTCAGATAGGTCATAGGGCCCTTGCCTGAGGGGCTAATTGAAGCCGTGGCTGGGCTTCATGTAGGGCAGCCGGCGGCTGTTCTTTTCTGTTTTCTGGGGGAGGCGGGGCTGGGCAATGACGTCCAGCATCCGCCCCGCCTCCTGCCTGAACTAAGCGCCGGTAGCTGTGCGACTCCCAGCCTCCGCCAGGGGTCCCACATGCGCGGGGCACTACCCCACCTTCCCCGGGGAGAAGAAGAGCAGTCCATAGGACGCTCTATCCCTCTCCCCCGGCCGGACCTCCAGCGACCCTGGCCCGTTCCCAAACCCGGGTTGCCGGCGTCGTGAGTGGAAATCCAACCACTACGCCGACGGGCCAGCATGCTACAGCCGCTTTCTATAAATCACTGGTCTAGTGTCTCTGCTTCCTGATCAGAAGTCTCCATGTCAGGGCCAGCGCAGCGTTGGGATTTCCGCTTGAGACGCCGGAGACCCGGGTTCGGGAATGGACCCGAGTCGTCGGAGGGCTGGCTAGGGGGGAAGAGGGATCACGCGTCCTATGGACTGCTCTCCTTCTCCGGGGAGGGTGGGGCATCCTCGAGCATTGGGGACCCCTGGCGAGGCTAGGCCTCGCGCCACCACACTGGGAGGAGGCGGGGCAAATGCTGGCGCGTCATTGCACGTCCCCGCCTCGGGAGGGAGAAACTAAAAGAGGAAAAGAAGGAGGGGAGGTCCTCCGTCTAGGTGAAAGCCTCCCGGGGCTTCAATTCACCTGCGCCACACTCCCAACTAGTTACTACAGTTTCCGGCACTGGAGCTAGGGGTACACCAGTGCCGCGGCCCGCCCTCGAAGCGGGGGTGACTGGGAGGCGGCAAATGGGCAGGTGGTGGGAGCTCCGGGGGGCCGTGACTAGGCTGAAGGAAGACGGAGGACCTCCACAAAAAAAAAAAAAAAAAAAAAAGTCTCCATGTCACCAGAGTTTCTTCTTAAAGGAGATAGAAAATGATTTTTATGTAATTAACTGCCCTTCCAGCTTCCTTTTCATGCCAGTTATGTATTCTGATATGCGTTTATGTTTTTTTGATAAAGGATCTAGCTTCTGGGTGCCTTCCGATCTTCACAGAGTTCCACTCTTCTCATCAGCTAGCAGCTACTGCTCTTGATTTTCATGTTTCTAAGACATTCTATGAAACCAATAACTCCCATTCCATGCTATTCATCTGAATGGCCTGGAATGGGAGTTTCTGATGCCAACGAATATTCAGGCAGTATGAAAAGAGAGTGTAGCAACTGCTGAGGAGAAAGGTATTCAGGGTAGTTACAAAGACAACAAAATTAGATTGTTAATTTAACAAAAAAGGTCAGAAACATATCAGAATACCAGGTAGCCAATAAAAGAACAACTGGAGGACATATAGGGGTGTAAAAACGGTTTCCTATCACCTTTAAGCTGAGAAACTGCCCTTTAGGTGCATTATTTGCTACATAACGTGGATGACAACTAGAGGCTTGTAACAATGTGTTTTTATTGTGGGCTTTCTAAAAATATTTGTAATGACCCGTCCATCTTCTGTTTTAGTAATCTCTAAATCCAGGAAATTAACTTTCTGTTTATCTGCAGTATAAGTGAAACAAACTGTCATTCGTAGAATGTAAGAAAGAAACAAATTCCTGCAATTCAGACAAACTGAACTTCAAAATCAAGATAACATCATCCAAATAATGTCTCCACAGGTCAATTTCATCCCCAAAAATATTTTTATCTGCACTGTACACATTTTCATATTCTCAAAATCCCATATACAAGTTGGCTAGCGTGGGGGCAAATGTAGCCCCCACTGCAGTGCCTTTTTTCTGAAGACAAAATTGATTCAAACACGTGAAAACATTAAATTTCAATACATATATCAATTTCACTATGAATTCAGTTTTTTCATCCATAACCTGTGTTGTCATTCTTTAAAAAATAGGCAACAGTATCTAATGCCCCCTCATGGGGGATTTTAGTGTACAGGGACTCAATATCCATGGTGACTAGATATGACCAAATGTAAATGTGGTTTGTTTTATATTGGTAAGACGACTAGGAACTTTAAAGTCAGGATGGGAGAGCATTATAGGGCTACTGCAAGTGGCAACATAAAATATGCTACTGCATTACATATTAAGCAAGCATCTAATATAGAGGATCATAATTTTAGTTTTCAAATAACTGATAAAGTAATCAGAGATCCGAGAGGGGGAGATTTTGAAAATTTGATTTTAAAGCATGAGGCTTTTTGGATTTATACTATGGAGGCTACTACGCCACCAGGACTCTATGCCCTATTCGATTTAAAGCCTTTTATTAAAAAAAGTTAGCATAAAAAAATGATTAGCAAGGTATGTGAACCAACTTCTTAACATGGTTTTAACATTATTCTTATAGTATAATAATGGGTATATAAACATTGCTGATTATGTAAATGCATTTTTTTTTTTCTGACAACTGATATGCAGGAAGTAATTAGTTCATTGAACTCTCAGTTGTTTTACATGAATTACCATGTTTTTCTGTATATTTCTGTTAAAGTGTTAATGTGTATTTATGATGTCATAGTTACTGTATATTTAAGTCTGTGTCCACTTCTGAATTACATGCTTTTGAGAAAGGAACAAGGTTCCGAAATGTGTCAGGCTATTTTGATGCTGAAGAAAAATGATTTTTCACTTTTAATCTCTGAACGGTGTACTTGCTGATATGAGGTGGCAAGTGGCCCATTTTTCAGTAACTTTTATGCATTTATATTGTGAGCACCCTGTCCCAGTGTTGTTCCTTCTTGCGTTTTAAATTTACTTGTCTTCTAAAATATCATGAAACAGGATGTTAAATAAGCATTTAAAATAAAAAAGAACCCATCCTACAGAATAGCCCGAAAGAAAAAAATACTTATTGTAGTAAAGCTGTTTCTTCTTAGGGATCACTCAGTGCAATTCACAACAAGCATTATAAACAGTCTTGAGACTGATGCCTAGAGACAGAACTTTATGCTACTGATGGAACTAAGAATACAAGTTAAAACTCTGTTATGTGGTCACACACCACCCAGCTTTCTAACATCAAATTTGTTTCTAAAACTAGAGAGCTGTGACAATCAAAACTAGCTAAATGGCGACCAAATAAATTCTAGGAACTTGAAAGAAAATTCTGAAAAGGCATCAACCCAATTTAAAGAGCATGTATTTACTTTGTACCCTTCCCTCACCCCAAACATAGATGGCAGCTTACCACTGCACAACCCAGCTGGTCCAAAAAGTAATTTTAAAAAAATGTTGTTTCAAAAGTTATAACACTCATAAAATCATAGTTTTAAGTCCACCGGCAAAATGCTCCACCTTCCTCAGTTGGAGACACCCCAAGCATGTTTTGAGACGACAGTTGATGAAGGGCATAGAGGCACGCTCCATAATCTATATTGGGGATGTTTGTAAAACTTGTATTTTAATACATTTGAGTGCTGATTTTGACAAAGTAATGCCACAGCTCGACTAACAGGGTCCTTGTTAGTTTAGCGGTGTTGAGCTGCAACAGTAATGCTCAAGCAATCTCAATGTAAAAAACAATTCTTGTGTGAACCTATTTTCAAGTTCTGGAAGGTGGATCAGGGTCAGGGATTGTACAGTAAAATCACAGTGAGGGATCCCTGAGAAGAAACAACATTAATGTTTTCTTCTAACAACAGGAATTCCTCACTGATACTTTACAACAAGCAGACTCTTTAGCAGTACCTTGGGAAACTAGGTCTAGAACCTACTTAGCAAAAAGGTTCTCCAAGACAGCAATTACAAAGCTGGCATCCCTCCTGGATTGCATGTCCAGTCAACAGTGCTTTGTGAAGGTGTGCACAGTTTTCCAGATAGCTGCTTTAAAAATGTCCAGTAGTGGAATGCCCATTATGAATGGCACTGAGGCAGAGGTATACCTTGTGGAATGTGCCCTCAGGCCTCTGAAAGGTGTTTTTCCAGCTTTTTCATAACAGAACTGTGCGCAACAGACTATCGAAGTGAGAGGGGGTCATCTTGAATACTGGTTTATCTTTCCCTACCTCACTCACCACAGGTAACAAAAAGCTTTGTAACCTGGAACCTGATGTCGTCTGTCCGGTCAAGGCGGTGGCCAAGTGCCTGCTTTATATTCAGACAATGCAGTTTCACCTGGTCTGGAATAATCAGGAAGGTCAACTGACTGGTTCAGGTGCAACTCCAACACCACCTTAGGTAGGTACTTTCTGTTAATCCTAAAGACTACCTAGTCCATGTGTAAGATTATGTAATCTGGCTCTGTGCAAAGGGTTTGTAGTTAGCTTACCCTCCCAGCAGATGTCATGGCAATCAGGTAAACAGTTTTCAATGCGACATATTTTAAATCAGCAGCAGCCATATGCTCAAAGGGAGTATCCATCAGCTGTGCAAGGCAGATGTTCATAACCCATAAGGACTGCGTCCCTCACAGAAGGGTACAGATGATTGAGAACTTCAAAAAACCCTTTAGGAAAACAGGTTGCAAGGCCAAGACTTGTTCTTGCCTGCTAATGTGTAGGCAGACACTGCTGCTAGCTGTACCGTCTTTTTAAGTGATAAAACAATTTCTGGTTTATATGAAAGCCACCACTCAACTAACAAGCCTATTAGTTGAGCAGTGGCTTCGTATCCTCAAGTTGCTATCATAAAAAAAGTTTAAGCGGGCCCCACAGACTTCAATGGGGGCACGCAGTTGCTCTCCCTGGTTAGATGTCACAAAATGTCTGAGCGCAGGGGCATGGCCAGCAGACTGAGAAGTGGAAGGGATCTCCACCCATCAGGCCCGGCCCGATTTATAATCCCTTCCCTTCCGAACAGGACTAATAAAATTTTCTTTTATGGCTCACAGGACTTATGCTTCAGTGAGGTTAACAGCCTATAAAGCCCAACCCAACATCTTTGACATTTACTTTAAGCACCCTCAGGACTTCTGACAGATTCAGACCAGAAAACTATAGCTGTTCAAGAACCAAGCACTCACATGTAATGTACTATAAGGTCTGGGAATATTACCCTGCCCTCAGACAGGGTCAGTAGGTTGTATTTCTGTGGCAGGTTGACTGGATTCCTGCTGAACAGGGCCAGCAGCCTTCTCTTGCAGTCTCCCCTCCATTTGGAATCAGCTCACTCCTCTTCTTGGACATGCACAATCCCTACTATCCCCTGAAACATTTACTAAAGCCACTCTTCCCCCACTTGCTCCTGTCTTTCCCCAACCCCTCTCCGCCTTTCTCCCTCCTTTCCCCCTCCCCCTCCTCTCACCCCACTGCTATCCCTCCTTTGTACCTACTTGCTCCCCTACACTCCGCTCTCCCTCATCCAGGGCCTTGACTCACTACATTAACACTCCTGATCTCGCCCCCCTGGAAATCTTTGACATTATTTATAGTAATGTTCCTTTATACCTCTGGGTATTTATTTCTCTTTCTTTTGGGAGGAGGACGATTCTCTTTATTCAACACTCAAGTACAGCGCATAGACATATATATTTCCAAATACATGGGAAGACTCCAACCTCATCATATTTCATATATTACTACTTAATACATTTATAATATCCAGCTATTGGTTAGCAAATGTACGCCCCCCCCTCTTATAGCTATTTCTCTGTTTTTATGACACTATACTTTGCACTTTATAACTGCTGATGATGTTTTATTTCATTGTAACTGTCGCTGTTTTGTTCCATTTTACCTTTCCCCCCATGTTACACCTGGAAACGAGCACCGGCTCAGTGTGCCCTTCCTGGTTACCAAACTTTTAAATAAATAAAAAATAAATAAATGAGCAATGGATATCAGGCCTGCATGGCCCAGTCTGGGACTATCAGTATCATAGTTGCCTACTCCCTCCTAAGCTTTATGAGCACACTCTGTATGAGTGGGAATGGTGGGAAGGGACACGGGAACCTCCCTGTCCAATCCAGAGATAGGGTGTCCTCTGAGACTGTGCCTTTTGCTGGTGGCCTACAACAAAAACAGCAGAGCTGATTGTTCTCCCAGAAGGCACACAGATCTATTTCTGGAGTGTTCTATCGTCTGAAAACTGTGGCCAGCATGTGCTGGTTCAGGGTCCATTTATCTGCTTGGATCTGGACAGACTGACCTTGCAGCTGGGAGGCAAAGCACTACAGTGCCAGCAATACTGCCCTGAGCTCCAGGAGACTGATGTGCTCCTAAGTCTCCCGTGGGCTCCAGATGCCACTCGCTTGTCCTCCAGGTGGGCACCCCACCCTAGGAGTGAAGCATCTGTGGTGAGGATACTTGATGGGGATTGCCAAAGGAAGGGAATTGGATTTTAGAGTAAAATCTTTTACAGAGTTCACAACTATTAAAATCAAGATCTGGATTCAGGCACCTTAAAAAGAGCTCATGGCAGTCTGCCTCCACCAGGAGCTGAAAACAATTAGTACAGTTTTTAAAGCCTGTTGGTCCTGTTTACTTTTTCTTAGGTCTGGTGAGTCATGTCAAATGCTGAAGACCTAGATAAACTACTGTCAGTTCCCAGAAATACAGAAAAGTAAGTGCCCCAAACCTGAAGTAACGCAAAGTGGTTCTGAGGAGAAATTACTGGAAAAATACAGAAACGTGTTTCCTTTTACCAGGAATTGTGAATAAAAACTGCTCAGTTTTAAAGAATAAAGGTAGTCTAGTCTGTATATCAATAATGGTAGCCTTTCTTGAATCTCTGTCAATTTCCCTAAAAATGGAAACCGCTACTGTCAAAAAGTGAAAAACTGATAAAATGACCAAAGCGGGAGAACTGCAATTAAGCAAGAAATGATATATAAATATAAAACAACCCTGTCTAACACAGAATTATCGAAGCACTAACTAAAATATAGTTAGAGGCTAAATAAAATAGAATAAAATCAAGTAAACCTGACTGGAGACCGGAGCAGGTTTCGGGGCGACTGGTCTCTTTAGCAGAGAAACAAATCTGACATTGGTTTATTAATCTGATCTATCCCACAGTATCAGATAATCACATTGACTAAACAGGACAAATTAAGAAAGAGATTTGAAATGAAGTTAAAAATGTCATGGAATTCAGCTATAACCAAACATACAGAATTTCTTAATAAACTTAAAACAAACATAAAATTGAGATGTGAGAGGTGAACTGTGGAACTAGAAGATATAAGAATCTATTAGATGATTCAAATTGGTATAAGCAGCCCTACACACCCCAAGCTGCAGGTATACAAACTGTGATATGTTTATAGTACAATGTTAACTCCTTTGAAAGTATCCTCTGAACAAAAGCATATATACAAGAATGAATAATGACAAGTATGTTTCAGTGAAAGGTTGACTACACCAGAAGTATTCACAACACCGAATGTTGGCAGTAGACTAAAGGATTACCAGAAATGATTTAGTGAAGGTTACCATTCATGAAACCAGGCTCCCCTGAATCAGATGGAACTGAGAACAAGAGATAACCAGTTAAACAGCTCCTAATCAGTGATACATCTCAAAACATATAAAGTCCAAGGCTTCCCTTAAATAGTCCTACATGTTCACGTTTAGTCTAGTGGTACTGATTGCACAGAGTTCTGCATGATCAGTACCAGTAGACCAAGCATGAAAATGCACTGTTGCAGAGTATTCACTTACATTACTAAATGTCAGAGCATGGGTGTGGCTTTCCCCATCACTCACGTCATGTCAGGGCTGGCCGCAGGGGACAGTCCAGTAGCATGGCAAGTTGGGGGGGGAAGAGAGCGCAGGATCAAACAAATATAAAGTAAGATTTCTAACATGTCAGTTTTAAAAACATTTCTTAGCTGTACTGCTTGACTCGGACTTCTAGATCTTGCAGCATTTAGGCAGGGTAGCTGAGAGTTCCCCTTTAAATCATGTGGCTTCAGTGGTTTATATCACCATATATTTATTAAGATGTTCAAATTTACAATAAAAACAAAAAGTATAATGCATTTGGGTTTATACACACAGTGGATGATACGCAGTCATAGTTATACTTAAGTAAAGGTATTTCAGTTCGACATTTGTTAACAAGGATAATACAATTTCACAGAATGAGCCATATATACCACAGTTGAACAAATACTAATATCACATTTAGCAGGGTTTTAAATAACGGATAGCATAGCAACACACTATGCAAAACGGGATAATGCTAACCATTTCCAAAAATGCATAGCAGTATACTGCTAACCATTTTTTTTTTCCAGTGAGTCTATGGCACACTAGACAAAACTAATGAAACTGTATATATATTTTTAATTTTGCTAACCATTCTGTGCCAGGTGCAATGCATTTTTACAGCTGATTAGCACTTTCACATGCAAAACTGCTAATCAGTTTTTTCTGCTTATTTAATACCCTGTTTTGCTCACAATATACACAATGACAAAGCAAATACACTCACTGTAGGTCCTTCAAAACAGAGGCCTAACATCATTTCATTCCAGGACTTAACTGTTTTCAGAATGTTTGCGACAGCAAACACATCCAACCATTTCACCACACAAAACTATGCCACTGCAGAAGTCAAATATGGTATGGGCCCCAATAAAAATACAGCAGATGTTTTACTTGCGACTCCTGCCAACTTCACTCGTGGCTTTACCAGTTGTGATGCTATAGGTTCACAGAACGCCTGTAAAAAATAGCAGGCATATTATCACTAGCTACAGAACAGGAGTCAGCACTCTCATTCCACTGATGATGAAATCACAACACTGTTGCTCACTGTTCATGAATAAATATGCTTTTATTGTGAAAACCTGGAAAAATGCACTTGAGCTGGCAGAGCCCAAGGAGGTATCCCACTAGGACCAACATTTCACGCCCACTTCAAGGGCGCACACCTTGACAAAGTGCCCGTGAAGTGGGTGTGAAACGTTGTTCCTAGTGGGATACCTCCTTGGGCTCTGCCCGACTCAAGCACTGTTCAGGGTTTTCATAGTAAAGAGCATATTTATTCAAGAACACTAAAGCGACAGTGTTGTGATTTCATCATCAGTGGAATGAGAGTGCAGAGTCCTGTTTTGTAGCTAGTGTGGCGGTGGGCTTGTGAGCACCCACACCATGGCCAGTCACCACACAGTCTGTCTGCATATCACTAGGCCCATGCCATAGCTCATATTTATGCAAAGACTCCGAAAATATACTGCACAAAATAATCCAGATATTTTTGCTAGTCATGGACAATGAGAAGCATGTTATTCTCACGTTAGGTGGGTAAAGCAAATATTCTCACTGTAGGTCCTTCTTAACAGGAGCCCAACACCTTGTAATTCCAGGGTTTGATTCTACTCTGAAGGTTCTGCTTACAAAACTTTAGAGACACACTGAGGGACATGCCATATCCTTCATTTATACAATTGGGTGAGACAAAAATGTACAGATAATTTAAATATTTACATGGCAGTAGGACCTAGAGTGACGATCAATTGTTTATCATCACTAGAGGTGGGTCAGCACCATTTATCATCACTTGAGGCTGGTCACAAAGGAGCTCTTCGCCAATAGGAGAGCAGCTTGAACAATATTTGATGACATCACAATGACCTCTGCTGCACTCAAAATAGAGCACTTAAATCAAACAGAAACAGTTTATTCTTCGTTATAAAAAGGGTCCCCGAAATGCTGTAGTGTGACTGGCTGTTAGCATTCCAACAGCCTTATATTAATCCCTGTTACACTGTCATGTACAGTCTGACCGCCATGGCACATGGATTCTTCCTGTCAGCATTCCATCCTCCAGCACTGCTGAATATGTGCGCCTCGTGCCACCCCTAGGGGGTGATTAACAGGCTATTATTTTAACCCTTGGTCATGCCTTACTGCTTACTTATGATAACCTGAAAGCTTTGCAATTGAAAAATACACTGTATAAACTGTACACACAATGGTCTCACTCAGAATGTAACATTTATCATCACTTTGGGGAGACTTTCATAATTCACTTGTGACTTTGCCACTCATGAGTGTATGGTCCTGCGCCCCCACCACTCCCTAACACTCATGAAGTTAAATGGCTATGCAGAGTCTGGCCTTTGTGTTTCTTCAGAATTTGCTTTACAGCCAATCTGCTTCTAGTGTAACACTTGCTTCAGCGCATCTGCATTTAAGTTCTTGTCCTAGAAATCACCTTTGTGCTTACAATGATTACCTAAACCATTTCATAATTTGGGCTTTCAAACTATGATGGGCAAAGTTCATAAATGTTCCCCCTTTAAATCCTAACCAGCCTAAATTACTTCAAGCTGATTTACATATATTACCTGCTGTACCTGAGAAAAGGCATTTTGTGCAAAGTAGTACCACATAGTTGTGAAACCAGTGAATAACAGTCCAAGCAGTGCTGCAGAATTGTAAAACCTAGTGGTTTCTATTGGTGCTTCATGGGATAGCATGCATAAAAGTATATGGAACACTCGTAACCTCCCAGCTACTAAAATCTCACTTCAACTGAATGGTTAGAGCTGCTGCTACCTTTGGGACTCCAGGCCACAGCTTCGATTCCCAGTCAGGGCTAGAGGTTTGTCTGCCCAAGTAAATGGGACAAATATAACATTACCCATGAAATCTTACATTACTTTTGCATAATTTTGTGTTTGACACTTGGTATCACGGACAATTCAATTCCAATGTGACCCTTGTGTCAGTACTTTTGCATTGATGTTCTAGGCCTTTCAACTGCTCTCCTCTTTTGGGCTCACCATAAATAAAGCATTTTCATGATTTGGCTGACTGACCTCGTGTCTCAGGCTGAGGCAAGAGTCCCAACAAGGACAAAAACACGAGTCTGTGGTTTGCAGATTTCTAACTTCACAGATTGTCTGTGAGGCATTACAGCACCTTATGGATCTGCCTGAAGCCTAGCCAACCAGAATTCTTTCACAGTGATTTGCATATATAGCCATGATGTCTTTTATTACTGTGTAATTTTGTGTTTCTGTAACACTTAAGATTTATAGCCAATGCTATATTCTAGTGAAACCCTTGCTTTAGTGCATTTGCATTTAATTTATCCTTTAATATACATCATACTTATCCATATCTATAGATACAGTATACACATACATACAAACAACAGGAGCAGGAGTAAAAATGACAAGAGATAAAATATACCATGGCAAGTGACATCAGCAACAGCAACACAACAAAAATATGCTACTGTTGTTACAATGGATATTTTTAAGGTGATTTATGACAGTGGAAAAATGAACCAATCAGACAGCAGCTTTTACAATGTTGCAGACATCATAATATCTAATGCAGCACTGAAGCCAAGAAAAGCAGCCAAATGCAGATTTAAAATGTATAACTTGTAAACTACTGTTGTATATATCGAATACAGAATAGCATGACTCAAAATAGGCAATGTATCATTACTTACGAGTGAGCAAGACTTGTGGCTCTGCCACTCGAGAGTTATTGTCCTGCCTCCCCAACACTTAAAAATAAGTTACATATTTTGAGTCAGCCCACTGGGTATGCTGACCAAACAGCAACATTTCGACACTGAAGAACATTACAGCGGCAAGTCAATGTTGCCGCTGTAATGTACCCGCAGGACCCTGGCACTGCTGTCTTTGGGTCTTGCACCCCTCCCCAAATCAACTCCGACTCGGAGTTGATAATCAATATGATGGGGGAGGGTGCGGGGGACAAAGCCCCCCTTGAAAAAAACAGAGTTTATCTGATGGATTTATGTCAACATAAATCTGTCGCTGCACTGACGGGTTTAAAATTTATCGATGCAGCGTCATAGATCCAGCCCACTACATGATATTCCCTATATATTTATAAAATGGGCAGGCAAAACACTGCATCCATACTGGCAATGACCTGTGCGTTGAGAGAGCGCACAACACACAGGTAAAAGAAAAAGGAAAATGCTGGCAATCAGGACAATGCACATTAATAACATCAATGCCTTTTGTAAAATTTCCTGACTGCTATTACAAACATGGCTGCCCCTTTACTCACAAAAAAAAAAGAAAAACAAAAAATCACCCAGGCCCTAAAAATAAAACCCCCTCAAAATAAAAAGAGCAAGCTGATACAGTTTTCCTTTATAGTCCCCCTCCTTACATACCTACACAAATTAAAATGAATACTACTCACAATTTCATTTAATGGAGTGTCTTTTCTGTCCATGGACTGTCCCACCCCTTCCTTACCTGCCTATCAGAGAAAGCTTTGCTGCTTGCCATGCTTCAAATACAATTCAATCCCTGGCTTTACTGAGGCTTTCTGTTGTGTTTGTGTGGGG
This sequence comes from Neoceratodus forsteri, assembly GCA_016271365.2. NCBI lineage: Eukaryota > Metazoa > Chordata > Ceratodontiformes > Ceratodontidae > Neoceratodus > Neoceratodus forsteri. The sequence continues at coordinate 1,259,881,015 of CM028129.1, forward strand.
GAGAAGGGAACATTCAGACAGTAGAAGTCTGCAGAAATTTGAATTCCTGTTTTCCAAGATAAGCAAGCATTCCATGTACTGAATGTGTCGCTAAACAGATGTTTCGCAGCTTGGATTTTTTTCTAGTTACTTTTAACACAAGAAAATTCCCGTTTTTAAAGGTGACAGGAAAGGATTTTTACAGTTAACTGCCCTTTCATCTTCCTCCATGCCAGTTACATATTCTGATATGCTCTGACCAGTTTTTGATAAATAATCAAGCTTTGGGATGCTCTCAGAGCTACAAAGAGTTCCACTCCACTCACCAGCTGCTGCTCTTTTCTTTCATAATTTATGAGACATTCTATGACATCAACAAGACCATTCTATGCTGTTCGTATGAATGGCTTGGAATGGTGTTATTGATGTCACAGAATGTTCAGGCAGTATGAAAACAGACATTGGCAACTACTAAGGAGAGAGGGATTCGAGATAGGTAAGAGGCAACAAAATTAGATTATTTAATAAAAAAAGGTCAGAAACAGAATACTGGATAGACACTAAAGGGACAACAGGAAGGAAACTAGAGATGTAAAAAATGGTTTCCTATCATCTTTAATAAAACAACGCTAGCTTTTTTTTCCTCAGTTTACCCATTTTTTTAAGCACAATATAAGACACTTCGAGGTGTGTGTTATGCTGCCATAACACACTTCCAGGGGTCAAAGGCACCCTTGGGCATGAGCTGCGCAGCACAATGCACATCTCATCACTGCTTATTCACACAAACACATACACATGGGTTTCAGTGCAATAACACACTTAACTCCATTAGCAAGTTTGAAGACCCAAAACGCACAAGTGGTGAAGGCACAAGTTAGTTCAGAAGGTCTCTTCACTCCTGTGGAGATACAAAGAATAACCAACTCCCCTCCGTGTAGAACAAGCTGGTACTCTCACACCAAGTGGTCACTTGATAGGCATGAGAGGGAAGCCTGAGTGCCCTCATGATGTCAACACGAGGTTCGGAGAGTGTGTTTCACTCCTGTTTGCTCATTTGAAATGAGTGCTGATTAAGTGTGTTTTGATCTCAGCTGTCCTAATCAGCTCACACTTCATGCAGTGCATCCAGTTTGCTGGAGCATGGTCATGATTAGAGCAGCTGTTCTGAGAAATAATTCATGTTCTAAACTATTCATTATTTCTTCAAACATTCTAAGCGGTGGATTACTAGGTTTGTAAAACACACAGAAACAGTCTGATCATGTTTTAGAAGTGTGTTATTTCACTGCAACCCATTACAGGTTTCATACATACCACATTATTTGTAATGCTTTTATTAGTGTTATCTTGTTATAGATTAAAACTGTGTTTCTTTCCATTCTAAATGCTCTACCTCACATCAATGGGGAATAAACTAGTAAAATAAATCATGTTATTTTGGGATAAATATTTATTTACACTTAGGAAATGTGTTATTTTATTTAAAACACTTGTTATTTCATGTAGAACAAATGTTATTTCCACTAAATCTGGAAGTAGTAGGCAGTGTGGTTTGGGAAACCAGTGGATCACACCAGACTAGCGCAAAATACCCAGCATGACCGTGGGCAAGTTATTCAACCTCCCAGTGCTCCAGTCTACCCAGCTACAGACATGGGCAAAAGCAGGACCACACTAGAAACATGATGTTGCCTCTCAGTTGGACTATTCTGCATAAACTGTAAAATAAAAAACAAAAATATCTATATCCATATCTCTGGGATATGGCATGGGCCTAATAAAAATATGCCTCGCGAGCGGTGATGCCATGGGTGATGTCACACAAAGGTCACAGATAACAAGTACAATATCAGGCATATTGTTGTTAGGCCCATGCCATATTTGATTTCTACAATGGCATGGGTTTACAAGGTAAAATAGCTGGATATGCTAGCGTTTCAAGTAAGTCACAGTTTAAAGTTCCACAATTAAAACATCCTGAGCATACCCAAGTCACAGTATTCCAACAAACCTATAGTGAAAATATATAGTATAGCAGACAGCAAACTGCACAACAGGACCGTGCTTTCATCAAGGGACTGAGGACATCACAAACCAAGACAGAAAACCTCAAGTGGTTGTTAAGTCATAAGAATCCCAAGACCCTGGGGCTGAAACTAAACATTCCATTTCAGCCTATGCTGCCAGGAAAATTCTAATTCTGATTGATTCTGTCAAACATGTCCATGCACAACAAGCCAATCCAATGTGAAATACATGATTGACATTTACAAACCATAAGCAACAGCACTGCATTGTCAGTAAATTTTAAAGGAACGAATATTAAACCATACACAATATTCACTATGTCATCTACCTAAACTGAGAATATCATGATAGTCGAACTGTAGGTTTCCAGAACAGCAGACAAAAAGATGCATTCCACATTCCCTATAGGTGCTGTTGGCCATATACTGAGCAAACAGAAAATAGCAACTCACACACAAACATGTCGGATATTGCCAAATGCTATATTTATTTTATATATTTTCTCTGACAAATGCCGCTGGCTGCCTTCTTACAATGCTACCCTTGAATTGTATTAATCTGTACTCTGTTTGCAATGTCCACATTGTTGTAATGTCTGTCTTGATGTTCCCCCTAATTTGTATTTCTCTGACGTGGAACCTTTGTAAAAGAGCCAAGGCTCAAAGATATTTGTAATCCTAGACTTGATAAATAAATAAAATAAATAAAAATAAATAAATTAGTGCAGGGTGACTACCCAAGATATGGGTAGTCACCCTGGACTAATTTATTAAATAAATGTAGTATTTGGCAATATCTAGCACATTTGTGAGTGTTGTCTTGCACTGTAGGTTCCAGACAAGCAAAACTAACCTTGATAGTTGTGACATTGTATTTACACTGCCACTGCATATATGGAATACGCAACAGAACAGCCTGACTCAAAATGTCATTTAGCTTCATGAGGAGGCTGAACAACACAATTCATGAGTGGCAAAGCCACAAGTGCGTGATGTAGTTCCTGCCCCACGTGTTAATAACTGGCATATTCCAAGTTAGGTAATGGTGTCCAGTGTATACAATGCATTTCAAATAGCAAATTATTCAAATTAGTTCTTTTTCTGAAGCGATAACGGCTTGTTTAATTTTACTGCTCTGTTTTGACTGCAGCAGAAGCTATTATGTCATCAGGCACTGTACAAAATACTGTCCGTATTAGTTCAATGTTCCATTGCAATCTATCCTAAGTGGAGATAAATACTGATGATGCACCAGTATAGAGTTCCCCCCGATTAAAAAAAATCAATTATATCAGTCAGGTTTGAATCTCACCACCACTGGACGGACACAGACAGACAAACTGTTACAACTTGTTTTAAAACTTTGTGAAGTTCATGGGTATTTCTGAACTTAAAATGCAACTCTGCTTTGGCCATATGCCTCCTTAAAGGGCAACAGTCAGCACCGAGGGCCCCTCACCAGAGTGTGGGGCCAGTCCCAGTTTGTACTCTGTGTACAAAAACTTTGTTTAACTGTTTACTGTAGCATAGTAGACTGCATCCGACTAATTTTGCTTACTTCCAGACTGACATTTGCGGAAACTACAAATCCCAGAAACCCCTGCAGCTGACAGAGAAGGGTTGCAACAGTGAGAGATTCAATAGCCTACAGTCCATGTTAGAGCTTTTTATAAGCTCTGATTAAATGTTTGCCAGTCCCGCTGTTCTCCCAGGGTTAAGTATACAGTCCTCTTGGACTGTATTTAGCCCAGGGAGGACACTGTGATCAACAAACAAAAGATCAGAGCTTATATAAACTATAACATACACTGCAGGCTATTGTACCTCTCACTGCTGCAGCCCTTCTCCGATGTAGCTGCAGAGGATACTGGGATTTGTAGTTACAAAAAATGTCAACTTGGAAGTAAGCAAAATTAGTCTGCTGTAATCCACTATACTTTAGTAAAGAGCAAGTAAAAATGCTTTTGTACACTAAGTGGTAATCGGGACCTGCCCACAGTTTGGTTTGGAGCTCTTAGTTCTGACTATCCCCCTTTAAACTCCTGGAATGATCACAAACACACTGCACATGCTCTTAGCCAACAGAAATCATGCTGACAACAGATCAGCTTCCAGACTCGATCCAAAAGTCAGAAGAACATCTATTCCATAATATTTAAGTTCTGAAGATGCATTTTATTTCAGTCTTACCTAGGCTAGTAGGCTTTATTAGTTCATCCAGCAAATCATAAAAAGGCAGTTTCTGAAGTTTTATGTCCGGATGGACAGGATGAAGGGCAGATGTAAGATGTGGTAGATCTAATTCGTGTTTGGTTCCCAAGAGCGAAACAGGAAGTAGTGGCGATGTCGTTGAGTGGCCATCGTAAGTCAGCTGTGAAATGGCAGAAGGTGAAAGAGTTGACATGGAACCAGTCGTTGAATGAACACTTGGGATCGACAGGTCTGCAGATGTCATAATTTTCTGTGGGAACCTCCGCCGGTATAGTTCTTTAATTTTCATTTGTACTGCGGGGCTACAACCTGCTTTTAACAAATGCAGTGCTTTTGTGAGAAGTTCGTGTTTGCGTCCGTGTTTATTTCGTCCAGCGTATCCCAGAAGTACTTGGAGCTCTGAAACTCTAAGGCTCAAAACCATTTGCTTAAAAACAGAAAAGAAAAATTAATTACATTTAATCTCAACTCTACAAACACAGCTGTTTATATAGATGCACCAACATGCCATTAAAAGTAATTTTATGATTCTGACAGTTATGGCTACAACAAGATTTTCCCGTGCAAGATAACTAATCATTACCTTCTATTTGTACAACTCACTGAAACAGAACAGCAGGGTTGAAGGAAAGCCTTTTCCTTCCAGTTTTGGATATAATCTGTCTTGTCACAAAAATGGCCCCTGCTTTTATGTTTCTTTTTTTTTTTTTTGTCTTAAAAAACTGTTATATTGGTTTCATACAGAACACGTACCAGAGAAAAACCATAAGCAAAACAAAAAGAGACGTACTTAAAAAAAAAAAAAAGAAAAAAAAAAGAAGTTTCCTTCGCTTTAGTTTTAGGTATAAACCTAATGGTATCACACATAGTATTAATGTTCTCCCGCCCCAAACTGTATACAACTTATTAGCTCCCTTGATTTGTAATAGTAGATCAGGAAGTGTCAACCACACTGTGGGAAAGAGAATGCCCCTTACTAAGGGGGGAGAAACAAGAAGAAGATAGTACAGACAGATGAAAAGAAAGAAGATGGAAACAAAAGGACAGAAAAAGGGGGACAAGAGGAAGAGAGCAGAAGATCCTCTGGGGCTGGCAGTATAGCCTAGAGGTTAGAGGAACGAGGTGTGAACGAGCTTTGTACATCCAGCAGACCAGACCTGAATTTGGTTCTCACAACCTCCACTTGCATACTGTGTGACTCTGAGGAAGTCACTTACCCGTCCAGTGCTCCCAGGTCGCCTCTGAAAACAAGCACTTGTACCTAGTGGGCGTTACCAAAAGACTAAAATAAATAAATAATCTCCATAGTTCCTGTGAAAGTATGAAACATCCAATCAAATAATGTATCCCATTTTATACAGAACGTTTTGAAAAAAATCACAAATGCCAACTTTGTGGTTGCCAGGGGACCAAACAACTGAGGAACTGGTTGTGTGGCCAGTGCTCACAGGATTTATAATGTTTAAATCCTGTGGGGCTGGATTTCTTAAGGCTGTTTTGTCATGCCAATTTGACCAAACAGGCACCAAAAATGAAGAAAAACCAGCAACAGTTTTAAAAATGAGTCCAATTTAAATAAAAAGTGTTATTTTTAAAGCGTTTAAACAGCACAACTCCTAACTGGGAAATGTTGTTAACCGCAGTTTCCATGATCTAGAAACCAACAGGTAAATTGAGAAAAACACACACATCAAAAAACTATATAAACATAACCAAATGCAGAAAAAACTGAAAAATAAAAAGTTAACTGTTTATTAAACTTGGCCACTTAGGACTAAAACAGGACTCCAGGCGTCTTATCCCTTGAGCTAAGAAATAAATGTGCCATTAGAACACTGGGAGAAGCGTGACCAGTATGAAGGATTTGAACTTTAATATTGTAATGTTTTGCCTACCAGGCAACAAATCAAGGCTGAGATGACGCAACTCAAACTGTTACAGCCTGATAAAATGTTGAGGGACTCTAATTTCTAGAGTGGTGTGTGTGTGTGTGTGTGTGTGTGTGTGTATATATATGAGATTCTTTGTGTAACCCCTAGGTGGAGCTATCCCAAGAGCTACTACCCCTGCTTGCATGGCTAGTAGCAGGTTAAAGGGCATGGGTACTGAAACGGGTACCTCAACCCGGAGGTCAGGGTTGTTAGTGGTCAAGCTAACCTGGGTACAGCCCTCCGGGACAATGAACAATAATCACTTTCACAGTAAATTTTGTACACCATGCAATTACCCACATCGGGTTTTACCCTACCACCAGGGCTGGTTCCCTTAGCCGACCCTGGGGACCCCCCTGTAAAACAAGGTTATGCACAGCAAATAGCAACAGTACAGTACTTTTGGCACAAACTGAAACCACAGTCAGGTTAAATGCAAAAAGAGTTCGATCTGATTTAGTCAGGGGACTTGAACAAGGGAGGGGCATAATCAGGTTGATTTGCTTAAAGGCTGTATCAATCAGACAGTTATGCATGCACTTCAGAGTCCCTACACATTCACACACTCAATGGGTACCCAGGCAGAAAGATGATGGGCTAGCCAGGAACGCTGCCCGGGCTAGGCCGGCATTGCAGCTGGTTGGGGCCCTGTGATGGAAGAAAGCAACATGCACAACACACACTATTAGTAATCCGGAGCCGAAGGGCTCAGTTCGTGAAAAAGAAGGCAACAAGACAATCAGATGACAACAAGTTAGATTTAGCTGTTGTTGCAGGGAGCTACCCTGATGTTTACTCACAATACCCAACACTGGACACAGGCAGAACGAAATCGAGACTGCAGGTTGTGGAATTGGAGTGCCAGGAGAAGCAGAGCACACACAAATCACCAAGGCGTCGTTCCTGTTCAAGGCGTTGAGCAGGGAGCTGATCCCCAGGCAGGTCTCTCATCGTTGACTTTCTCTGTATAGCGGGTGTTCTGGCTGGGCCAGTGTGGCAAAGCCCAGGTCAAACGGAGATGAATACGGATTTCAGTCTGTGGAGCTGGATGCAGCCTCCAGCAAGCAAAAAACAGTTCAGAAACGCAGTGGGGAACCAAATCATGACCCACAATCAGAACACAGAACATTTACATGTAAGAAATTCCACTATACCAGGCAGATTGCTCCCCGGTAGCAATCACAGAGTCTCTGCACAATCCGGGAGTTCAGATGCGGCTGGAAACCCTGACAGGCCAGTTGCATTCAGCTAATCTTCGGTCTTCTTCAGATTGGAGCCTGGTCACTATTCAGTGGCTTAATTCATTCTCACAACTCAGATTCAGTCCGAAATAAACTCTCTCCTCTCTCTCAGGGGCAGCAAGTAAACAGGCAGGCCAAAACTCAAGCCTTTCCACAGTTCTCCCATGCAAAACTACGCAGGTCTGCTGCTCAACTATCTCGAGCTGTTTCTTCTTCACTTCCCAACTCAGATCTGCTGAAACTGCGAACCTCCTGGTACTTTCCCCAGGATCCAAAAGGTTTGGTTGGCTGATTCTTCTGTCAGTCAGTTCAAGGGCTCCCCCTCCAGGTTCCTTTAGGCGCCAAAGCCCAAAACTACAATTCTTACTGAATTTTGCTCCCACAAAGCACCTGGGGACAGGCTCCATTTCAGAGTCACCAAAGGTACTGATTGGCCCATTTCAGCAGTCCAGGGCCAAGATGGTGGTAACAAATAGAAACTGTCCAGGCTGCAAAGAAGGCAGGTTAGACAAACTACAATATCTTTATCACTCTAATAGTTATTCAGCAAGCAGTTACATCCTCTAAGAGAGCTCCCTCTGCGCAAATAGCGATGACAGAAACGGAGCGATTATCTGGCAGCCTAGGTGGGACTCGAGCAGAGACACACTTAGCCACTACCCAGAACAATTACACACTGCAAATTAGGCAGCTCTTAAAGAGACAGGCACAGAGGCGATACAGGCACTCTCTGACAATAACGCCTAAACTGCTAAAATGCAGGACACCAGCCTGGCAGTGAGCATTTAGGTTTGCTCAAGGAAGACTCTTCGGTACCCCCCATTTGTAGAGGGTTACATTTGCAAACAGGGCCCTGTGTCAAGCAAGGTACAACAAATTGTGTTAGCAACCTATGGTGAGACAGAATTGGCTCTACCTTTGAAGAGAGTATTATTATGAGGCAGTGGCTTGGAGCTGTACCTTGTGCTTTGGACTGAAGGCTAGGGGCTGGGGGGAACATTAAGGTTGACAGCCACAAGGAAGACCCCGCCACTGATTCGCCAAGATTTCGGAGACCCAAAATCCTAATGTATTTCCTTTTGCTGCTTGGGGGTGGGGCATTAAGGTTGGAAACCCTAACACCACATTTCCCTGCTTTTGTGGCGTCAAGTTACCCTAACTGGTGTATTAAGAAAGTTTTTTTGCAAAGAATTTCCTTTCCTTTTTGAGATAGTAGAATTATATTCTCATTCACACAGGTCCCAGATACAGATGCCCCATGTGAAGAGAAGACTCCGTCCACCTACAGAAGTGCAGGGCCCACAAGCAATTCGGTGCAATGACAGATATGAAGAATTCATGTGGCAGTCTGGTGGGCTATGGAAGTGCAGGGCACTGTGGTCCCTGCACTCCATGTGGCCACAGTTATAGATGCATAGGAGAAACAGTACATCTCTCAGCCAATGCACAGGGCCCTCTGCCACCCAAGGGAGGAAGAGGTGCAGGGCCCCATGCCAAGATGACAGCTGTCTTCACTATATGGTACCCAGGCCAGTGTGGACAAACCTGCACCTTTCATTCCCTGGCTAGGGGGTGTTGCATGACAGCACCACCCTCACCCCATCCAGCTGGGTCACAGAGTTCACCCCCGAACTCAGCTCACCAGCATAGAATCATAAAGCATACCCGCTGGGGTCAAGAGTGGCACTACACACACAAAGTATGGTAACAATGAGATGCATCTTGGGAAGCAGAATAGCTGGGACGGTATGAAATCATTAATTTTTTTTTTTGGGGGGGGGTTGGAAGTGGTAAATAAAGTTAAATATTTAGGCCTTATCTTTCAAAATGATTTTTCTTGGGCAGAGCAAGTCCTAACTATGGCAAAAAAAAGGCAAACAGTAGGTTATAGTTCATAAGTCTGAGACGGACTGGTTTAAGTTTATCTGATTTAGTTTTTTTTCCTACAGCAGTTATGCCAGTGGTAGAGTATGGTGCAGCAGTGTGGTACGAAGGGCTTACAAAAAATGGATCTGCAGAAATAGAGAGAGTACAGGAAAGGGCACTTAGAATAATGGTAGGGTGAGAAACGAGTTATAGGGAAGCACTGCTTAAATGCGGGTTGGACACTAGAAGGGGAAAAAATGGCAAGAGAGACCTTTAGGAGGGTTTGTGATCCAGTCCGTAAATTGCATTGTTTGCTTGCATCAAAGGATACAATTTATGCAAACAAGGGATGTGGGAAAGACCATTAGTAAGGACTCAGATGTCTAGTAAAACCGTTTTTTGTTTTTTTTTTTAAATAGCAATTTTATAAAAAAAATTTTGGATAAACATAGACAGACAGAATGTATAGCTACCAGAGTATGTAAAACAATAAATAAATAAATACATACATACACAGACATTAAAGATCAAAGCTCTGCGCCCCCCCCCCCCAATACAATCCATTATAAGGATACATTTATATACACACAAAACATTCCCCTCATCGGTTTCTGGATTACCTGAGTGGTTTACAAGGCCAGACTGGAAAACACAGAATAATGTAAGTATGCAAAAATAAAAGAAAGAGGATAATACATAGATCCAACAAGAGAAAAATAACTAAAACCAAGAAGCAGAAAATATAACCCATCTGGAGCCGGGTGTTTCTCTGATAAGTAAGGATTATACATACACTTTTTCGGTGAGGGGAGAAAGAGAGGGAGGGCAGAGTCATATCAGCTACCCCCATAATTCAGGCCCATGCAAGAAAGTCCCATACTAGGATGGAAATTCCATTCCATTCTTGCCCCCTCCCGAGGAAAAACCCCAAACCTGCATCTCCAAAACGGAGAGATAAATTACAGCAAGCTGCAGTTGGGAAATAAGCTATCATGCTTTCTGAATAAGACCTTCCCAATGTTTGGGACATTCCGCCAATAGCTCCAGTACAGTCTTATTTTCCTTCTGTGCTTGGTAGTGAAAAAATGGTAACCACTTTGCTTTAAATTTATCCGTATTTAACCGTAGCTGAGACATTATCTTTTCCATTTCCCATATATGTACGCATATATAGTACCAATTTTCAAAGGACGGGGGAGTCTCATCTAACCACTTTCTTGTAAAAGATTTCTGTGCAGCAGCCAAGAGAATAAAGAACAGATATCTCTGGGCCTTAGATTGTATCTGCGGGGGAGGCAGGCCCAACAGCCAGTATTGTGGATCCCTGGGAGCTGTACCTGGACTATTTTCTCCATCTCTTGAGCTATCCTGTCTCAGTACCCTTGTAATTTTTGACATCCCCACAAAATATGGGTGAGAGTTCCCCTCTCCCAACTCCTCCAACATAAGTCTGAGGCACTGGACCCAAAGTGCTTAGTAATGACCGGGGTGCGAAAGTATCTTATATTCACTTTCCATCTAAACTCTTGCCAGGAAGGGGAGACCGAGGTGGAAAGGACTCCAGACCAAATTTGCCCCCAAACCTTGTCCTCCATGCGAAAGTCCATTTCCCAGAACCATTTTTCTTCTAGACCTCCTATGGTAGAGACTCTAGAAGAGAAAAATGAGACCAGCCGGGATACCATTTGTCCCACATCCCAATTGGAGAGCACTGGAAGAAGAAACTCCAAAAGAGGGTTTAAGTCTATGACGCTCAGATTCTTACAGGCCAGGAAGTGCCGGATTTGCAAAAATCTATAGTGGTCCCGTAGGGGGAGACCAAACTCCTGGCCAACTGGTGAAAATCCTTAAAATTCTCCCTTTCATATAATTGGCCATGTCGACTGAAGGCCCACCTCTCCCATCTGAACCGAGGTCCAACTGACTGGGAAGAAGACGACACAAGCCCTAATGGGGGTCTGGAGGACAAACTCAGTTTAATACCCAATTGTTTTGTTACCCAAGACCAGACCTGTTTCAATACCAGAGTCCATGGGTTAGTTACCAGGAATTTTGTTAATCCCTCCTTATCCACCAATATAATATCAGCCAAGTGAACCCCAGTTACCCACGGTTTCTCCAATTCTGTCCTCCGAGGCTGATCTCCCTGAGACCATGGAGGGACTAACACTTGAAGTTGAGCTGCTCAGTAATATTTAATGAAGTCTGGGAGCCCCCGCCCATCCCTGTTCTTAGCCCTGTGTAGTATCTGCCATTTAACCCTCGGGGGTCTATGCTTCCATATGAATTTAGCAGTAGAGGACTTGAAACTCTTCCACAATGGGTGTGGGGGGGGGGGGTTCAATGGCAAAACTGTGAAAAGGAAAAGCAAACGGGGTAATACATTCATTCGTATGGTTTCTATTCATCAGGAAATAGACAAGGGGAGCTCCTTCCATCTACTGGAATCTGCCTGAATAGCTTGGAGCAATTTAAAATAATTAGAGCTATATAACTTCTCAATTTTATCCAGAATCCAGACTCCCAAATATCAGAATCCCTCTGTTGCCCATTTAAAAAGCCCTACTTGGGGGAAGGTCATTTTGTCGGGTCAGGTTAATGGGGAGTATTTCAGTTTTAGAGTCATTAACATTAAACCCTGATATTATACCAAATTCTTTTATAAAAGAGATGACAGGAGTGGAGCTGCGTGTACTGGCTCATCAACGTACAACAATGCGTCATCTGCATAGAGGGAAAATGCAGACCTCCGCCCCTTCCACCCGGATCCCCTTGAATAGTTCGGATTGCCGTATCCAGGCCACACAAGGCTCCATACTTAAGGCAAACAACAGAAGGGATAATCTACATCCCTGTCTAGTTCCCCTCTCTATGCCAAAAGCCTCAGACACCATACCGTCGACTTTGACCCTAGCCTTGGGACTCCTATATAGATTAGCCACCCAATCATGAAATTTACTACCAAATCCAAATTTAACTAAAGTCTTATTTAGAAACACCCAATCCAGGCGATCAAAAGCCTTTTCCGCATTTAATGAAATTACTGCCTTAAAACTCTGGGAGGGTAGGGGAGGACCGACCGACAACACATTTAATAGGAGACGGATATTGTCTTGAATATGACATCCAGGAACAAACCCAGTCTGGTCCAGATGTACCAGCTCCTAAATGAGTTCGTTCTTTCTCTCTCCAATTAACTTGGCAAACGTTTTTGCATCTACATTTAATAGGGAGATGGGGAGATAGCTCGCGCACTCCAAAGCATCCTTCCCTGGTTTAGGGAGCACTGTAATAGTGGCCTCCCCCCAGGTGTCTGGAGTGGCCCCCATCACATGCGCTTCACTGCAGACTCTTAAAAGAATGGTGGTCAGATCATCTATAAAAGTTTTGTAAAATTCAGTTATAAATCCATCTGGTCCCAGGGCTGTCCCAGAATTAAGGGATTTAATTACTGATTTACGTTCACCCTCTGTGAAAGGTCTTTCCAACTGTTTTACCTAGGCATCTGTCAGAGCGGGGGGCTCTATTGTATCTAAAAATTCAGTTATTTTCAACTCGTGATCCAGTTGCCTCTCCTTTGTATATAATCTGGAGAAAAATTCCACAAATTCCCCCAGCTATTTCTGATGGTTGCACCAGAACCCTCCCTGGGATCTTACTTAATACTATGAATTTTGGAAATGAACTTGTCCATGTCCTGTTTTTTAAGGTGCAGGGCCAGTAATTTACCTGCCCTTTCCCCACCCTCATACTATCTCTGGTTGGTGAACCACACGGAATTAAGAGTTCGGCGAACCATTAACTGATTGTACACTTCTCTGGCTTCTTGCAATTTCTGAAGTACAGCTGATCTCAAGTAACTTTATGTTCTTACTCTAAAGAGGCAATGTTTTCAATGGCCTGAGTAATCTTGGCTTTGTATGCCTTATTTTGGTATGCCACGTAGCTAATAAATTTACCACACAACACTGCCTTTAGGTCATCCCAAATAACTTTCAGCGAGGTGTCAATCTCTCCAGTCTCTTCCAGGTACCACTTAATTACATCCGTCACTAAGGTGATCAAGGCCTGATCCACCAGTAGACTTGCATCTAACCTCCAACCCCCCCTCCCATGTTCCGGGCCACAAGAAAAAATTACTCACCTTAGTAATGTTGTTTCTTCTAATGGAGTCTTGCTATATTATAGGCCTTAGCAGTTTGATCCAGCTCTAGAACTGCCCCGGAGTGAAATGGTTAAAACCATTCCAAAATAGAATTTTGGCACGAGAGCAGCTCTATCTGTGTCATTTCAAACTTGAACTGTCAGATCTTTACAAGCCAAACTCACTAAGGTCTGTGTAGAAGCTGTAACCTACACTAGCCAAATGGTTACCTAAATAATAACAACCATTGATGGTCCCAACACCCAAGACTCAAGTCAGGGGACCAGAAATACTAACACCATTCTAATAATATGAAAAGGAACATAAATATAATAAAACACAAACAGCGTACACACACACCCCAAAGTCCCAAGGGGACAAAATGTTAACAGGACATAAGTAGTGCCACACTAAGTTGCCGCACCCACCAAGTAGAGGTTCTGAGAGGGGCAGGTTGGGGAGGTCTATCAATACAACAAGACTCCATTAGAAGAAACAACATTACTAAGGTGAGTAATTTTTCTTCAAACAACATGAAGTCTTGCTATATTATAGACATTAGTAGAAATACACAGCAGTACCTCCATGGAGGAGGGTCAGAACCTACTTAGGAATAGGCTCTGAAGAACAGCTGTGCCAAACCGAGCATCTCCTCGGCCTGGACATCCAGGGAGTAATGCTTGGTAAAAGTGTGTAGCGTTTTCAAGTAGCAGCCTAGCAAATCTCTAATAAAGTGATATCTCTGGCAGCAGCTAGAGACGCAGCCACTACCCTGGTAGAATGAGACCTCAAACCGGGGGCCTGCCCACTTTCTGATAACAAAATTGAATACAAGAGACAATCCACCTGGCTACTGATCTCTTAGTGGCAGGTTGCCTTTCCCAACTTCACCATAGGTAAGGAAAGTTGGAGGAATTCGAACCTGTGACCTTTAGTACGCTCTATATAATAACTAAGAGCTCTCTTAACATCCAGGCTGTGCAATCTCCTCTCACCCAAGAGGAGTGATCAGTGAAAAATACTGGAAGGAGATGGAGACTTGATTAAGAATGGAAATCTGAAACCACCTTGGGCAAAAACTTCCTATTAGTCCTAAGGACTACCTTATCCTGTGGAAAGAAATAAAGTCAGTCTCCACTGACAAGGCTTGCAATTCACTTATCGTCTGGCGAAGTGATAGCCACTAAAAACAGTTTTCCAAGTTAGGTACTTAAGCTCTGCAGAAGACAGAGGTTCAAAAGGGGTTGCATTAACTGGGCAATGCAAACATTAAGGTCCCAAGCAGGGGCGGTTCCCAAAGGAGATTAGTATAGAGTAATCCCTTAAAAAACTTAGAAAACACAGGATGAGAGGAAAGAGGGAATGACTTTCCTGCTTGACACAAAAGCAGACACAACTGCCAAATGAACTCTCAGGGTAGCTGGTCTGAGACCAAGAATTAAGATGTACCATGTAATCTAACAAAATGGGCAATTCAGCAGATTCTGGGGAAATATTTTTTCCCAGCACACCAAATGGAAAACCTTTTCCATTTAGAACTATAAGTAGCCCTAGTGGAAGAGCTTTCTGGAAGCCTTTAGGATCTCAAGAACACCCTGAGAATGTGTAAATCAGCAAACTCTTAACTCCTCAAGAGCCAGGCCTTGAGGTTGAGGATTGAGGTCCGGATACAAACCCTTCCTGGGCACAAGTCAACAGATTGTGATTCCTGGGAGGCACAGGAAGATGGACTGTCAGAGACAGAGGAGTGGGTACCAGGGCTGCCTGGCCCAATCAGGGCAATCAGAATCACCTGCAAGGCTGAGATCTGATTTTGACTGAGCTACTTTTGAATAGGAGGGAAAGGGGGAAAGCATCGAGGAACTTCCCTCCCAATGTCAGAAGAAGGGCATCCAGGAACTGAGCCCAGCACTGGAGGCCTGCAACAGAACAGAGGAAGTTTGTGATTGTCTGGGCTGCAAAAGATCTATCTAAGGAATGCCCCACCTGGCAAAAAACTATCCCAGCACTTGAGGATCAAGGACCATTCACAGATGGCCTAGGAAATCCTACTGAGGCATCCGCTAGGACATTGTCCTTCCCTGGAAGATGAACTGCTATGAGGAAGTGTTCGAGGAATAGGCCAGAGACCACAACTTCATTGCCTCGGTGCACAAGGCCAGTCAGGTGCCCCCTGTTTGTTGATGTACCACATTGTTGTGGTGTTGTCTGTTCTGACTTGTATCACCTTATCGTGGACAGATGCAGAAAAAGCTGAAAAGCTAAAAAGACAGCTCTGAGTTCAGCAAATTGATGTGGAGCAGGAGATTCTGGGACCAAACTCCCTGAGTGGAAGAGTCGCCTGTGGACTCCCAACCCAGAAGGAAGCATCTGTAGTGAGAGTCAGAGTAAGTGAGAAGGGAAATGAAGGGACCCCGCTCTTAAATTACTCTGATCCTGACACCACTGGAGAGCTAGGATCAAGGTTGAGTCACTGGGACCAACTTGGAAGGGTCTCTTCTCTGAGACCAAAAGGTTCTCAAGTGAAACTGAATGTCTCTCATCTGAAATCTGGCTCCCTGCACAACAGCTGTGGATGCAGCCATGTGCCCAGGAGCTGCAGAAAGTGTCTTGCTGGTCGAGAGACCTGCAGAGTGAAGGAAGAGGCCAGGAGCCACTAAAGTGCTTACCCTTTCTGGGAAGAATGGCCCTGGCTAGCTTGTGTCAATTCTGCCCTATAAGGTGAGTACCTGGACTGGTTCCAGAACCGACTTTGGTAGGTTTAGCAGGAAACCCAGGAGGTGAGAAGCTGCTGGGTAACCTGCAGGTGAGATTTACCTGTTCTGGGGACTGGCCTACAATGAGCCAGTCGTCTAGATAGGGAAAAACAGCAATCCTCTGCCTCCTTAAGTGGGCCACTGCCACTGCTAGACACTTTGTGAATACCCTTGGAGCAGAGGTAAGGCCGAGAGGCATTGCTCTGAACTGGTAATGACCTGAGGCAGTTGAATCTGAGGTGCTGGGTGAGATCTCCGATTGGGACATGGAAATAGGCATCCTTGAGGTCAGGGAGGCTAGCAAGTCCCTGGCCTTAGGGAAAGTAAAATCATTGCCAGAGTTACCATTTTGAACTTTGGTTTCAAAAGATGCTTGTTCAGATATCTGAGATCTAAAATGGGCGCCATTCTCCTGTCTTTTTGGGGTAAGAAGTATCTGGAATACAGACCCTGCCTGATGCAGGGAGGAACCCTTTCTACTGCTCTGAGAGGTAACAGGGATGAGACCTCTGTTTCCAGAGCGAGGTCTCTGAACACTTGCAGGTAGAAAAGTCTGCTTCTCAACTTGGGAAACTTTTTGAAACTGAGAACCAGACCCTGGCTTATACTTCCAGAACCCACTTGTCTGAGGTTAAAAGCCCAATTCTGACTGAAGTAAGCCAGCCTGCCCCCACTGGTACAGGAGAATCGGCCCTGGGCACCCCATCAGGGTGCCTGTTTACATAGGAACTTTAGGCTGGGGGTGGGAGCAGGTCTGCCCACCCTCGTCTGCCCTGCCTCTGAAGAGCCCCTCTGAGCATGGCAGAGGAGGCCTGAGTCTGGTAGAAGGCCTGTGAAAGGCCTACCCCTACCCTGGGGGCATGCCTTTGAGGAGTGGCTTGACGGCTCCTTAGCCTGGGCACTCTTGTAAGTAGTCCTATATTCATCCATCTTCTTCATGTAATTCTCTGTCTGCTCTCCAAACAGAATTTCCTACAGGAAAATCCATAGCCTAGTCTGGGTATCCTGTGACAAACTAAGTACACCTGAGCCAGGCCAACCCTGAAAAGCTACAGATGTGGCCATGACCCTAGAGGAAACATCATTAACATCCACAGCAGCATGAAACTGAACCTTAGAGGCTTCAATGCCATCAGCAGCCACCTGTTCTAGTTCACTAGCCAGCTGGCCAAGGGCCCGCTTGGCCAATTGCATAACAGTATCCCATCTAGATTTCTGATACCCTAGCTACATAAGCCATATAATTTGCTTGCCTGAGTCCCAGAGAGGCTGCCATATACTGTTTTTGCCATGGCATCAATCTTCCTGGAATCCTTGTCAGGAGGATCGAAGCCAAGGGAATATTAGCTTTATCACAGGCAGCAGCCTGAACTACTAACATGACTGCATTGCTGAGAAGGAATTCTGTATCAGGGCTCGACAATGTATACCTTCTGTCCATCTTTTGATCTACAGGAGGCCCGGAATTAGGAGCTTTTAAAATTTTAATTGTTTGTTTCCTAAAAGACTTATGTAAAGGAATAGACAATCTCCTAGACTCTGGAATATCCATCATTTCTACAAAATCAGGCTCCTCTTGCTCATCCACAGCCTCTTCTAAAGGAAGCTGGAGGGTTTCAGCAACTTTTATAAAACATAAAATTAGATGGGACTCAGACAGCATAGGGAGATTCTAAAGGTCTGTCTGAGGAGATGTCGGTTCAATGGGCACAGACCTTCCAGCCACATTCATACTGTTCATAATCCTCCTCCCTCCTCTGGTTCATAAAATTCCTCAATATCATAATCCTGAACCACTGGGAATGGGCCGAACCGACCTTTTACCAGATAGTGGTGGATTCGGACGGACCTGAGACAGTGACTGGACAATTTGTATGGCTTTGCTATCTCTGCAGCAGTTGGAGAAGGAATTTTGGACTCCAGACCTGCTGATTTTCTTGTTTTCTTTACTGGAATTGGTTCCTCAGAACCAGCTTTTCTTTGGCCCGAGGAAGTCTGGCCCTGGTCAGAGGGCACTCCCTCTGGGTCGGTTGGCACCGAACCGGGCTGGCCATCCGGGTCAGCGGACTTTTTGGCCTCTCGTTCCCTGAGCCTGCCCAATCTTTTTTCCAGGGTGGCTGCAGGGAAATTCTTACATATCTGGCAGTCTGACTGGAGGTGGTCAAACCCCAGACAATAAACACATGTGGTGTATGGGTCAGCCTTGGCAAAGACTTCCCCACAAACATCACAGTGTTGAAACCCAGTGAGCCTGGTTTTCTTTTGGGTTTCTCAGACATAATATGACTAACCAAAAACTTGCCTTTTAACAGCAGTGCCAGGCAAGACACCATACCGGTTCTAACCGTGTCACGAGTGTGGAAAAAGCGTAATAAATCCGTTTTTAGAACCGATAAGAACCAGGAACCGCACTCTAAAATAGTAACTTTTAGTTTTAAATGAGTTTTAAACCCACTGATCGGTTCAAAACTGAACCGATAACTTACAAGTTCCACACAGACAAAACCTTCATTTACTTACGGTTACCACAGATGGAAGCTTGAACCCGAGCGGTTTTGCAGGTTAAAATAAAACTATTCTCAGTTAAATCAACCGAGAAAACACTTTAAACCGAGAAATGAACCGAGCAGAAGGAAATCTCCGGGCGACTGTTCACTGAGTGAAGTAAAGAATCTGACAGTTCAAGTTTGAAATGACACAGATAGAGCTGCTCTCGTGCCAAAATTCTATTTTGGAATGGTTTTAACCATTTCACTCCAGGGCAGTTCTAGAGCTGGATCAAACTGCTAAGGTCTATAATACAGCAAGACTTCATGTTGTTTGAACCTCTACCACGGCATGGTCAGAAAAGGAGACTGGATGGAGATGGACCTCCCGAAAAACATGTGCCTCTGACTTCCAGGTATAGATCCTGTCCAGTCTGGAACAGGCGTTGGCCACCCGGAACATTAAAAGTAAGGTTCTTCCCCATGGGGGTTTGCCACCTTCACAAGTCCACCAGGCCTAATTTTGAGGCAAGTTTTCTTAGTAGTCTGGAGCAACCCCACCCCCACCCCAAAAAAAAACCATACTGACTAGTTGGATTTCTATCCAGGCTACAATCTTCAACACAGTTCCAGTCTCCTGCTATAATAATTTGCCCAGAAGTTAGAGTAGAAATTTAAAAAAATACCTCTCTGAAAAAAATCCAAGAAGGAGGAGTGGGGGAGGAAACAGATACAATATGTACAGGGCATCCCCTAAGCTCCCCAGAGAGAATAATCCATCTACCATTACCCTCTCTTTGAACCGACTGAGTCTTGAAGGGCAGTCCCCATTTAATTAAAATGGACAAGCCAGCTTTAGTCACTGCAGGGTGTGAATCGGAGAAGACCATACCTACCCATGATCTTCTCAATTTGCTGTGTTCCTCCTTTGACAGTCTGGACTCCTGAAGGCACGCAATAACACAGCGTAGCCCTTTCAGTTCTTTCAAAATTCTGTCATCCCCTTCACATTCACAATACACAAATTAAGTGACCCCATAGTGTTGTCCAAATGGTGCCCTCCCAACCCCCTCCAAGTAGCTGACACCAGAGTAAGGAAAAAAATAATAATAAGAAAAAACACACAAGATACAGAATATGCTCATACACACACATGAAACAATGAGTCAATCTTAACTGGAGACTATAAACTGGGAAAATTATGACTGTGATTCCAGTAGGAATTGGGCGGATATCGATGGATGTAACGCCCTTGGGTGGTAATCAAGAAATCCACCCGTGTGACCCCCTAAAGCCATAGGGGCCAATGAGGACACAGCAGGTCCTCTAATAGGTGTAACAGAAGAGTTCAGCACACACTGTGCAAAGGGTAATCCCACCTGCCACCACTAGTGGAGGTACATCTTCCCTTCTGTTTGAGCTTCTGGAAATATGGAGCCCGGACAACTCCACCTTGGGCCCCCAGGTCATGAGATTAAAAACTGCGGCGCCATTTTAGGCTGCCCCCCGCATCAGAGACATATAGAACTTGAATTCTGACTAACTTGGGGGTATCCAGAAAAAATATCATCCTACCATTTAATAAATACTTACATTTTGTTTAAAAAAAAAAAAAAAGGCCCGTCGGCACAGCGGTTGGATTTCCGTCTGCGACGCCGGCGACCCGGGTTCAGGAACGGACTCGGGTCGCCGAGGGCCGGCAGGGGAGAAGGATGGAGCGTCCGGGGACAGCTCTCTTCTCCGGGGAGAGGTGGGGATGCGCCTGGCGCATTGCTGACTCTAGCGGAGGCTGGGAGCACAGCTAGCTGCGTCCGGGTTCGTTGCTTAGGGGGGAGCACAGCGTCGGCGTATGCCTTGGCGTCAGGGACGTCCTCCCACAGAAGCTCAGAAAATACTTCCTGGCTGGCCGGATGACGGTCTCTCTGCCCTCCGCTGCCGCCGATCCCAGGACCGACACACCTCAGCAGTACCCCGGACTGAATGAAGTAGTGTGCTGGCCGCCCAACCGGTGCCTTCCCCTCGGAGGAGGGGGACCCGCCCGGCAAAGGGATACACCGGGTTACCCGGGGGGGACTGCCATATGAGGTTGGCAGCCGGTGTGGGAGTCGGGGCAGGCAGTCGGGAGGGGCAATAGAGACCCGAAGGAGTGAGCAGCCAGGAGGAAGGGGAGGCGCCAAAAACAAACAAACAAACAAACAAAAAAAACAGCATCTCTAAATTAGATTAAGCTTGTGCAGCTGAAACTTAAAAAGAAAACTGCACAGAAAAAAACAACTGTGCTGATATAAGTGAATATGCATAACATATGGGGTGAGCAAACAGCTACACCTTACTAAGACTTAGCCCATTATAAACAATAAAATCTATATGTCTCTCCAACAATGATCGTACAAAAGAACAGTCTGAACTAAATGTTCAGTGGGAAAATTAAATAAAACCAAGCCAGAGACATTACTTATAGGTTGAACATGAAGTCCAGCACGATCCTGCGAAAGTGTTAGATTTTTTGCAGTGGGGAAACAGTTGGAGGGTGTGCCACCAAAACAGTCCCTTCTTTAAACTAAACTAGGGAAACAAGCATGACCCTGTCACTGTTCCCCCCTGCCTTACTGTTCCTCTGGCACGTTAGGGCTGTAGAAAAGATAAGCACAAGTGCCGTTTACCAAAATCCCCAGTCTACCTAAATACAGACGTCTTTAATTTTAAAAGTGGCATTTCTTTTTAGAATTTAGCACTGTTTATTGTGCTCCTACTAAAGTTAAAGCATGGACTTCTTCATAGTCCCTATCTAGGGGACTCTAGAACTACTTGACATTGTATATTAGAATCGATATACCCCTCCCTACTCTCCCCCTCCGTGTGTGGCCCAAGGGTCGCGGGGGTGTGTGGCTGCTTCGCTGACATGGGGTCCTGTGGTCTGCCGCTGTTGAGAGCACCCTCAAGATATTCCCGATACGCACGTAATAAACATAATTGTTCCGGATACGTACCCGAGTCATGAAGAAATAGGATCTTTTCTAGGAGGTTGATCTGGCCTCCTTGTCGGTGGAGGAACCTGAAGCTATTCACGGTGTGGGAGACCTTACATCTAGCCTTTTTATCATTAGGCCAAGACTAACCGATTAGGAGCTACCCCTTCCCCTAGGAACTGTGCTCAACCTGGACTTTAGATCCTTTTTTTGTTTCATTACCATGAACTATTATACCCTCACTGAAACTGTAAATGTATATCTGCATGAAATTAATCTCGTTGGTCTGGATGACATGTTTATAAATATGTTATAAAACTTCAATAAAAATGATATTATAAAAAAAAAAAAGAATCGATATAGTCTTTTTCCATGCAGCTCATGGGCTTTATTTGCAGCAATTTTGCATTGTATTAAATTAGGCATATATTAGTTAAGTAACCTCCCAGGATGTATCTTAAAGCAGTAGAATAAATAGTATACAGTAGCTCAGAAGAAGTTGCATCCTCAATGTGTCTACAATGTATTTACATGTGATTATGTCACTGCTTGGAATGTATATCATATGTTTTATCCAAAACAAATACAAAGTTTAAAAAAAAAAAAAATAAAATCCCCAGTCTACTCGCACAGCGAGATCACAGACTGAAAAGCCCCCAAGACTGCAGGATAAAATACATTACACCATCCATCAGGGTACAGTTTCATGGAGGGGATGGCGTAAAAGGACCCATCGGGCCACATCTGCATGCAAAGGTAAGAGGGAATCCACTCTTCTTCTTTGGGGTCGATGATCTCCTGGGGCAATGCCCCACAACAGGCTTTCTATTTCGTGCTCCACTTGCTCCTCACTCACATCAGGTACCTGGATACCAAGCTCCTCAAGGACTGGGGCTGCTTGTAGTGGATTATCAAATATCCGCACGCCTTCTCTATCCTGTAGCCACAGCCTTTCTGGATATCGAAGAAAGGCTTTCAGCCCCTTCTCCCGCAACGCCTTTACCACTTGCAAAACTTTTTTCAATTTCGCCAGCATGCTCGGAGGGAAATCCTGGTCAAGATAAACTTTTTCACCATCTAGATTCAGGTCTTTCTTACTTCAAGCTAAACAGAGAATTTTCTCCTTGGTGGGGAATTTTCAGAAATGCAACTAGAGACTTCCGGTCAAGCCGATAACCAAGATGGCAGCTTAGTGGTGCGCTCCGCTGTCCCCCCTCGCTTAAATTCCCTGCATTCATTGGGTTTTGGTGCTTTTACAATCAAAAAAGTAGTATAATTGCAGGAACATCGGCTAAAACACTGTTAATACCGCAGATCTGTACACAGAGGGAAGTGGGACAGCAGATATCGGAAGACGCGATGTCAGACCGGGAGGCATCTGACTCTGAGCTCTCAGTGGCGTCGTCTGAAATTTTGGAGCAGTCTACATCAACTCGCAGTAAAATAAAGGGCAAATGAGTGAAGCTCAATACCATATATAAAGAACTGATTGCATTCCGGGCGGAAATAAAAGATATGTATAGCGAGTTAAGAAGAGACGTAGCAAATCTAGAGCATCGAATGGATTCCAGGGGAGAGGCAGGTCACTGTTCTGGAAAACAGGGTGGATGATATCGAGGAGTCCCTCCAAGAATTGCAGGATCAATATGCCCTCCTACACTCCAGGCAAGAAGATGTGGAGAATAGGGCTCACCGCAAGAATGTAGGAATTTATTGCATTCCTGAGGGTGCAGAAGGCCAGTATCTCCTAGAATTCATTACTACTGTTTTAAGAACGGCCTTAGCACTACCCACGGATATGCAGCTGGAGGTGGAGAGAGTCCACAGAGCGCTGGGCCCACACCCTACTGATCCACATGCCAGACCTCGCTCTATCATACTCCGCTTTCTCAGCTACGCGACTAAAGAAAAGATTCTGACCGCGGCATGGTGTAAGGGGAAGATCTTTTTTGTTGGGCAGACAAGAATTTACATGGATAATGATTATGCCCCCCAGACGATGCGGAATAGGAGAGCCTACGCAGATATTCTCCCTGCCTTGAAAGAATCCAATATCAAGTTTTCCACCCCATACCCAGCCCGTCTGTTAGTGCAACTTCCAACTGGCAGGAGGGAATTCCATTCTGCAGAAGAAGCCAGGGAGGAGCTTTTGAAATCGGGGATTCAGATTAAGAAGACAGAGCTAAAACCCCCAGCAACACCGAGGGTACCCAGATGGCAGACGGTAACTCCACGTGGTGAGAGTCGACAAGTCGGAGACAAGGAAACAGACAGCCTGAAGAAACAGCTTGCTACATTCCACAGACCTACGCAGAGCAGAACCTGAATTAATCTCAGAATTCAGAGAATTACCCTATGAACTCAATCTACAATCAGCCCTCTCAAAGACTTAAATGCAGAGACATACTAATTTGAGGACTGTTCTTGAAATTGGAGCATTGCTCTGGGACAATTTCAGGCTGGTATAAATAGACTTAGATTAGTGCTTTCTCAATTTTAAGTTTTCTCCTATGCCTGTTTCTGAGTCAATAAATAAGGTTTCATAATTGTATGGAAAATATCTGAATGGGAAGGGGGGAGAGTTCAGAGTACAGATATGGGAAGCTGAGTACGATAGCCAAATGTTTCTAATATAAAACTAAAACATTAAGCGAGAGGAAAAGCCTACTATAGTCGCCAAGTTATTAGCCTTATGTTTGATTTAATAAGGCAGAAAAGCATTGTATTTTGGTTTGTTTTTGGTTTCCAATTTAATATTCTGCATATTTTTTGTTTGATCCTTTGAGGGAAATTTCACCCTCTGGAGGCCCAAGAGTTGTATGTGCTCGGATTACCTCTAGTTCCTTCGGTAAGCTGGGAGGAACAAATAGGGAGTATTTTGAAAATCTCCCCTGCCTTGGAAGTCGTAGTCAACGTACAAAGTTTAAGTATGGAGGGGTGATTTTTCCTCCATTTATAGTTTATACAGTTAGCTTCACAGTTTATACAGACTAACTCATTTAAAAATTGTAAAAAAAATAGTTTTAATGATTTTCCAGTTATATTTACAGCTACAGCAGGATAATAGGGTTGATAGCGGGGTTCATATCGTGGATTCACAGAAGTGGAATTCCTTCTTAGGGAAGGTACTGCAGAGAATGAGAGTCTTGGAAAATAGCCGAGGAAAACTGAGGATGGGAGTACAGAGGAGAGGTCCTAGGGTGGAATAACTATCGATGATGGCGATCCAATTAACCAGGGTGTTGTCCCTTAATATAAACGTGTTAAACAACCAGATTAAAAGAGCTAGACTTTTCCAATATTTACGGAAACACTTGTCAGATGCAATATATTTACAGGAAACACATTTGACAGATGTTGAACACTCTAAATTATCAGGAAGGGGGGCAGTACCAGGTTTATGCTTCATTTTTCCCCAAGGGAAAACAACGGGAGGTGGCAATAATGATTCCCCGGACCTCGCCTTTTTATCTATCCTCACAGTTCACTGATCCTCAGGGGCGATACGTCATTCTCACGGGGACACTGTGTGGGAAACAGGTAACACTGGTAAATGTGTATTTCCCTCCTAGGGTGTCAGTAACGGTTTTGAAATTATTTTTTAATAAATTAACAGATTACCTCCAGGGATGTTTCATAATGGGCGGAGACCAAACCTTACCTTGAACCCCTATATAGATTCTTCCTCACCACATAAATATAGAATTTCCTCTACATTGAAATTTTTCCGAACTAACCTTGAAGCAATGGCCATGACTGATGTCTGGAGATTTTTTTATCCATCTACAACAGGATACACATTCTATTCCCCATGATATGATTCACATTCCAGACTAGATTTTTTTATAACCCGGGAACATACAGATTATTTACAGGATCTGACCATTGGCCCTAAATTTCTTTCCGACCATTCCCCTCTATTCTTAAAATTAGATCTTAAAATCCCTAAGAAAACCACTGGGTGGTGCCTGAACACCTCATTCCTTAGAGATGGGGCTTTCAGAGACTGCTTTAAAGATAAAATAACCCAAGTAATTGTCTGAAAACTCGGGGGTTCTACATTTATGCTGTGGGACACACTTAAGGTGGTGATCCGTGGTGAGATTATTAATTATGCAGCAGTTAGGAAAAACACATGGGAACAGCAATATGACAGGCTCCATGCTGAATTGGCCGATTTACAGGCCTGGGTCCCGGCAATTGAAGAGATGAGGATACAGATGAGGCAAACTAAGGCAAGTCTCCAGAAGCTTTTAGATGAGAAAACACAGCAGGCTATGTTCTATCTGAAACTTTACAGGTTTGAGGGAAGCCCAAAAGGGGCTAGGAACCTGGCTAGAAGATTAAGAGGACAAAGGACAGCCACATACATGTTACACTTAACTGATTCGACATTGCACAACCGAGTAACTCATACTGAGCAAATAAAAGATTGCTTCAAGAGTTGTTATTCCTAGCTATATACCACCTCTGTGTCTCCTGACTCAGCTAACCTGGAGGAGTTCTTTCGCTCCTTTACTCTTCTCCTGTTGACGGGAGAAGTGGCGGAGAGACTGAAGACCCAGATCAGATCAGAAGAACTCAAAAAGAGTAGTGACGGACAGTAAAACATTAAAAACTCCAGGTCCACATGGAATGCCAACCGAATGGTAGAAGACTTTTTATAAACAGCTTGCCCCTCTACTGGTTAAAACATTCCAGGAGATACAGGAGGAAGGCTTGCCTCCCCCTTCATGGGATTATACTAACATCTCTCCAGTTTTGAAACAGGGTAAACCTCCAGATATAGTCACTTCATATAGACCAATATCCATACTTAATATGGACTATAAATTGTTTATGTCTATATGGGCCCATAGAAGAGAGGACCTGATTCCCGATCTAGTGAATTCGGACCAATCAGGGTTTATACAAAATTGACAAACATCAGATAACACCCAGAGGACAGTGCACCTTCTTGATTATGTGAACCACAGATGTATTCCTGCGGTCTTTGTCAGTTTGGATGCTGACAAAGCATTCGACAGGGTTAAATGGAGCTTCCTTTGGAGGACCCTGACGGAGTTCGGGTTTCAGGAGTTTATCTTCTTATAGCAGAGGTGTATGCCTCCTGAAAGTGTACATTAAGGTGAATGGTCAGCTATCAGATAGGATACAGTTGGGTAGGGGACAAGGCAGGGTTGCCCACTTTCGCCACTTTTGTTTGCTTTATACATTGAACCATTGGCAGAAGCAATTAGACAGAATCCTACACTCATGGGATACCTTTTGGGAGGAGTTCACTCTCTCATTATATGCAGGCGATACACTGTTGTCCGTATTAAACCCTGAGAGCTCGGTTCCAGCCACTCTAAAGGTAATACAGAGGTTCTCAGAGGTTGCAGGGTAAAAAATCAATATTCAAAAGACAGATTTTGCCCCTCAGTTTTACCCCATCCCAAGTCCTGAGCAAACAATTGTCAGCTAGATGGCACAATAATAGAATCTGATATTTAGGAGTAGTCATTCCCAGTGATTTAGAACTTTTGGAGCTTTTTTTGGAGTCGGTGACTATCGCCATAGAACAGTTGATGGGAAGGTGGGCTCACTTACCACTATCATTTTACCAACTTATTCAGACAATTCGAACGACGGTATACCCAAAGATTTTATATCTCTTCCAAACTCTACCTTTAACACCATCAGGATTTTATTTCACCTCCTGGGATAGAGTTTTCCAGGTTTATTTGGGCAGGGAAACACCCAAGGATAAAATGGTCATTAATACAGCTACCTATAGCTAAAGGAGGTTTAAACATTCTTAACTTGAAAGAATACCACAGGGCAGTGACTTCTAAGGTGGTTTTTAAATGGCTTAATAGACATATAATATCACCTTGGAAATTAATAGAATTTACCCTAAATGATCTGTACAATATCTACCCTATTCTGTTCTCTCCACTAGATTCCAAGCCACGCTTTAGAGACTTCGCTTGGGGGACTCGTAATACATTAAAAACATGGTATGAGATTAGGTCAACCCAAGAGCTTGCAGAACTTTTTTATTATTTCAGGTTGGTGACTAAAGAACAAGGGTTCGTAGTATTCCGACTAGATCATGTATATGTGGACTGGCACAGATTAGGCCTTTCAATGTTTTACCAGTTTCTAGATACACATGGGGTGATGCCCTTTGCATCCTTACAGTCTAGATTCGGACTCCCTTTCACGCATCATTTCAGATATTTGTAGTTGCGCTCATATTTGATGAAAATGGGCTCCATTCAAATAGTATTACCTTCCCCGAAGCCCACTTTCATGAGTCTGATCATTGAGGCAATAGAGGGAAGACTTCCATCACAATTAATCGGCCTGCTCTATAAAGCTCTGAGAGAATACTGGAAACATACAGCTGAGAATGTTTTAGCTAGATGGAATAAATTAAATACTCAGATCACGTACGATAAGTGGTTGGAGCCAATTATTCCGTCTATGAAGGCCTCTTCAGCCCCTTACTGGCTCGAATATATTTGGAAGTGCCATATGCATTTCTTTATCTCCCCAGATAAACTGTACATTTCTTTTAGGAAGCCTCGGATTGTGCTGGAGAGAATGTGGGTAGACAAGGGCTAATATAGACAGGTTACTCATCTGTAACAGGAGTTCTAGGAGTGGTATATGTTGTTCATCTACACTTAGTGACAGGTTCCTTGCCGCTTTAAATCTTGCCGGAAGGTCTTCAAGCTGGCTCCTCCCACCAACCCGGGTGGTAAAACTCTCGGCTCCGCCCCATGATGCCAGATCTAGCCCGCTGGAAGCCAGGTTTCGCGTCGAAGCCAGGGAGGTCGGGTGGGTTGTGTGGATGAACAACATATACCACTCCCAGAACTCCTGTTACAGGTGAGTAACCTGTATTTCCAGGGATGTGGATATGTTGTTCAATCCATACTTACTGGTAGACTCATAGCAGTTCTCTGGGAGGAGGGAGGCAAGGCGCGCACCCCCTATACTTACTTGGGAAATAAGGATTGGAGAACAGAGGTCCAAAAACCAGCATCCCGGCATGACTCAAGGTCGATGTGGAAGTGGGTAATGAAGGTGTGTTTTGACTTCCTGGTAACAGTCCTGCAGAATTCCTGGATAGGGACGTCCCTGGAAGCAGCCACTGATGCAGCGGTATGGCGGGTAGAATGAGCTCTTATCCCTTTGGGAGGCTCCATGCCTGCCAACCTGTAGCAGAGATCTATACAGGAGGTGACCCACCTGCCTATCGTCCACTTCGATGCAGGTCTGCCAGGTGCGGCTTCAGCGGAAGTGACAAACAGCTGGCAAACCTCTCCCCGAACTTCAGCCGTCCGCTCCTTGTAATAAGAGAGCTTTCACGGTCCAAAG
This sequence comes from Neoceratodus forsteri, assembly GCA_016271365.2. NCBI lineage: Eukaryota > Metazoa > Chordata > Ceratodontiformes > Ceratodontidae > Neoceratodus > Neoceratodus forsteri. The sequence continues at coordinate 1,259,909,999 of CM028129.1, forward strand.
TATGGAGCCTATTCGGCCTCCGAGGTGTGATTGGGGTAGAACACCGCAGAGTCAACACCTGGTTAAGGTGAAACCGACACCACCTTCAGAAGGAATTTCGGGTGGGGCGGGGACAACTGTCCCTGTGGAAGACCAGATAAGGAGACTCTATGGAAAGTGCCTGGAGCTCTCCCATCCTTCTGGCTGACGTGATAGCCACCAAGAAGGCGGTCTTCCATGACAGGTGGGAGATATCGCACCTGTGCATCAGTTTGAATGGCTTGCCCATGAGCTTAGCCTATACCAGCAGTAGATCCCACGAAGGTGGAGGTTCTCGCACCAGAGGGGATATGTGATCAAGGCCTTTGAAAAAGCACCCGACCACCTTTTCCTGCGCCACCGACTGCTTTCCGACCCGCGCCCAGTAAGCAAAGATGGCTGCCAGGTGCACCTTAAGGGTCGTCAACCGAAGCCCTAGCTGAGAAAGGGACCACAGGTAGTCCAGAATGCTGGCCAAGGAACAGGAGAAAGGATCCAACCCCTTATCCCGACACCAAATGGAGAATCTCTTCCATTTGAAGGCACAGCATTTTCTGGTTGACTCCTTACGGGATGCCTCAACAACGTTGAGGACCTCGTCGAAAAGACCCAAGGCCTGGAACTCTAGCCGCTCAGGAACCAGGCCGTCAGGTGCAGGTCCGGGTGAAGTACCTTCCCCTGGTTGACTGAGATCAGGTCCGGGCAGGCTGAGAGTCGCCTCGGGAGCCTGGAGTCGAGGCTGAGGAGATCTGGATACCAGAACTGGCGGGACCAGTCTGGGGCTACCAGAATCACTTGCGCCTTGTCCCTCCTCGCCTTGAGAAGCACCGTGTGGATGAAGAAAAATGGGGGAAAGGTGTAGAAGAAGCCCGGGGTCCACAGCCTCGAGAAGGCATCCCCCTGCAGCAAGCCCTGCTGAGGGGGGCGGGCATGAAACGGCCTCAGCTTCGCATTCTCCCTGGAGGCAATCAGGTCCACCTGAGGTGTGCCCCAGTGGGAGAACAGATCGTGTACCACCTCCGGCAGGAGAGACCACTCGCGAGATGCAGCGCCTATCCGGCTTAGGGCACTGGCCTGAGTGCTGGAGGCTCCTACCACATGGATGGCTTGGAGATCCGCCTCCAGTCTGCTCACGAGAGACCAACTGCGGAGAGCCTCCTTGCACAGGGGCAAGGAGTGCGTCCCGCCCAGGCAGTTTAGGTAGTACATGGTCGTGGTGTTGTCCGTCTGGACTTGGACCACTTGACCCCGTACAAATGGAGCGAAGGCGGTGAGGGCTAGTCGGACCGCTCGAAGCTCCAGCAGGTTGATGTGGCATCCAGACTCCTGAGGGGACCAGAGTGCATGCGCGCTGAGCTCCCCCAGATGGGCACCCCAACCCAGAGAGGCGTCGGTCATTAGAGTGACCATCGGCTCTGGGCAGACAAACGGGATACCCTCCTGCAGATGAGCCAGAACAATCCACCACTGGAGAGCGTTCCCCATCTCCTGGGTCACTATCACTGGCTGGTCCAGAGGACTGGAGTGCTGTGACCATTGGTGGGCCAGCCCCCACTGCAGGGGACGCATATGCCAGCAGGCCCAATGGACCACGCTAGTGCAGGCCGCCATGAGGCCCAGGAGGCGCAGGGAATCCCAGGCAGAGCACAATTGCCCAACCAGAAATGATTGGGCAAAGGAGGAAAGAACCTCGGCCCTATCCGCCAGGAGCTATGCTCTGCCCTGATGAACTGAATCACCTGCATTGGCATGAGTTCCAATTTGGCCTCGTTGATGAGGAAGCCAATCTGAGAACAGACCTGGAGGGCCAGATCCCTGGACCGCTCCACTTCCAGCCTGGAGGGGGCTGCAATCAGCCAGTCGTCCAGGTAAGGGTACACACGGACCCTTCGGCACAGCAGGAATGCTGTCACCATTGCCACGCATTTAGTGAAGACCCTGGGAGCTGGAGAGAGGCCGAAGGGCACGGCCCAGAGCTCGTAAAGGAATCCCTCTGCCCTGAAGCGGAGGAATCAGGCAGAGACGGACGGATTGGGACGTGAAAGAATGCGGCCCTGGAGTTCCAGAGAGCAGAACACAAGCTTCCTGCTCCAAGGATGGAATGATCTGAGCCAGAGGACCATCCTGAAGGTACTAGACCCAGAACTTGTTCGGGTCGGTAGGTCTCAGAATAGGGCGCCAGCCCCCCGTCCATTTTGGGACCAGGACATACCTGAACACAAACCTTGGGTCTGGTGGAGGATCCGCCACCTCCCTGATCACCTCCTTCTGGAGGAGCAGGGCAATGTCGGCTCGATGAGCTGACAGAGAGGCTGCAGAACCCGTAGCCCCTGTGGGGCGACGGCTCAACAGGGTGGGGACTGCTCGAATTCCAGAGGCAGACCCTTTCCTACCACTTCCAGCACCCAGCGGTCCGTGTGGTGATATCGGACCAGGGCGGAAAGGAAGTAGAGCCATCTCTCACGGGGAACTCGAGGAGGATGAGGTTGGGGGACACCCCTCAACCCGCCACTGTGCAGGTTTGAGGAAGGGCCGCCGAGGGGCCTCCTGGACCTCTCTCTCCCGGCTTCCTGCTGGAGGAAGTTGCAGGCTTGGCTTTGGGGTGCCAAGTGCAAGCCTGCTGGCCCTATGCTGGTGTTGCAGGGCCGGATGTGCCGCAGCGGCTGAAGGCCGAAAGGGCTTACGCTGCTGCTGGCGACCTTTGTCCTTCTAGGCAGACGTGACAGAGTCCAAGGTGGCACTGGACTTCTCGATCCTTTGCAGATGACCCTCCACCCGGAGACCGAACAAGTCGGTACCCAAGAAGGTAACGTCTGCCAGCTTGTGCTGGGTATCCGCTGTAAAAGTGGAGATCCGCAGCCAAGCTCTGCGGCGCAGATGGCCACTGCGCCACTACTAACCGTCACACGAAATCAGCAGGTGCTAAGGAAGTTTGAGTTACTGTTTGGCCACTGCCTTTCCTGATCCCACCAGCTTGACCGCTGTCTGGGGGTCAACAGGGAGATGAGGAATCACTTCATCCAGTGAGCCCAAAGGGTGTCGCAAAAGTGTGTTATCAGAACGGCCGAGTTGGCCTGATTTTAAGGCCTAGGGAGGAAGCAGCATAGACTTTCCGCCCGGAGTAGTCCAGTTTCTTGGACTCATTATCGGGTGGCTTGTCCACATCCCGAACATTTCCGGAGTGCCGGAAAACACTGTCGGTCACTAGCCCCTCCGCGGACGGGTGCTCCTAGAAACCGGAGAGTGAACCAGTGGGAACGGCATACTTTCGAGCCATCCTGGCTGAAGGTGCTGGACAAGAAGCTGGCCGCTGCCATAGCTCCAGGACCGGGCCAACAATGGCTTCAGCCACTGGGAAGGCCTCCGTCGGGGAATCCCCTTGGTCCAGTATCTCCATGAGGGGATACTTGGCCGACTTTGAAACGGGTTCTAGCTTCATCCCAGTGGACCCTGAGATGAGCCGAAGCATTCCAAGGAACGAGGATGGGCTCTCATCCACCGACCGACCCTCAGTAGACTCCAGGTCGAGGGGCCTGGAGAACAGGGAAGAGTCATCGTCAGACTCCGAGGAGTCTGCAAACAGCTGCCGAGGGCCTGAGCAACCCTCCACCTGCTGAGGCCGATCGGGAGTGAGGGTGACCGACAACCGATGGAGCAAGTCCTGACCCGACCAAGAATCCTTGGTCGGGGCCCCAATTTTAGGTTGTAGAGGCAGGGGTTCCACCACCCATTGGCCGAACAACCAGTGCCAGCTTCGGCTCCTCGATTACAACGAGGGGTTGTTTCGGATGCTCTGGTGACAGCTACTTAATGGCCGGGAAGGCGCATAATGGCTTATTCCCAGTCAAAAGGAGCTGCTGCCAGCATCAGATCCTCGTAGTGCTGACGCAATTTGCGCCGGAGCCTATCTTCCAAAGATGACGAAGAAGAGGATGAGCAGCGCCACCGCTTTCCACGGTGCCAAGACCGCCGATGGTGGGATCGGCTGGACCGGGATGAGGTCCGAAACTGAGACCTTCGGTATTTCCGAGGGTGGGTCTGAGAGGGGACGGGGAAACCCGCTCCTTCCTCGGTTCAGGGACCTTAACCGGGGACTCCGGCACAGGAGGCACAGGTAAGTCCTTGGTTTCCACTGGGGGAACCAGTGATGAAGGGTTGTCGGCTTCTCCAGTCGACAGCCTGTCCAACGGGTCGAGAAAAGTCTCAACTGCATCGACCAGTGTCTCAGCCGGCTGACCTGACGGGGACACCGTGAAGCCAGTGGCCTTAGCCAGAACCTCGACCGAAGTCGAGAGTTGACTATCCGAGGAAGGGGACCTCTCCCGCTCCCACGAACGTCGACGGTGGGACTTACCCTTGGAGTCCTTCTTCTTGGACCGAGAAGAATGTCCCAAAGACCCCTCTCCCTTGGTGGAGAGGGACTGACAAAGCTCCTTGAATGAAGCTGTGCAGAAGGAGCCCAAAGAGAGGGGGATAAATGCCGTGACCAAAGAAGATGATGCGGCCTGGGCCGCTTCACTCCTCAAGGCGATCATCTGTTCGAGCTGTTCAGCCCGAGCCACGCCGCGGGACACCACCAAAGACCTCGCCCGACTTGACCAGAGGATAAAGTTTTTCGAGGCGCCCAAGTTGCAATCTGGCAGTGCGATCCTCTAAGACAGTGGCCGAAAAGGACTTGCACAAGTCGCAGGCCTGCAAATCGTGCTCAAGCCCAAGGCAGTACACACACATGGGGTGCAGATCAGTCCGGGACATCTTCTGTCCACAGGGGGCACCGATGAAATCTGGGAGTCGATTTGTCCATCGCAGCCGCGGGGGAAGATAAAGACCGAAGTCTTGTAAATTTTAAGATTAGTTTCAGGTTAACTGAAGAGTTTGGATCCAGGCCTAAAACGCAGAGCGCAAAGGAGGGAACCTGAGCTTCCAAGTGGTAAGGAAGATCTGGCGTCATGGGGCGCAGCCGAGAGTTTTACCACCCGGGTGGGTGGGAGGAGCCAGCCTGAAGACCTTCCAGCAAGATTTAAAGTGGCAAGGAACCTGCCAATAAATGTGGATTGAACAACATATCCACATCCCTAGAACTCCCATATTTTTTGCCTGTGCCCGAAGGTTTCAGATTTTTGGAAAGAAATTGCTAGGAATCTCCAACTTTTAATTGACTCAAATCTGGTCCTAACAAATCAAATGATCTTACTATACATTGGGAAGGAAAGTTGGGTACCTTCGAAAAAGAGTAAACTATATTTGTATTTAGCGGCAGCCGAGAAAGTCATTACTTTGGCGGATCTACCACGATTCTTATCTTGACACACTGGCATTCCATAATGTCCAGATTTACTATATAGAGCCATTCTTTTGCCGAACGAGCAGACCGTATCCCCCAGTTTGAACTACATTGGAGGTCCTGGGTTTTATATATTTCCCCTTTGGATAATTCATTTGTTCTCTAATGGAAGCTGTCCCTTTATATTTGTACGTGTATTTATGTCCTTTTCCTTATATATACACATGTGGATCAGTATTATATAGTCTGCAGTTACTCACAGCTTGTTTGGATTTTCAAAATTAGTAAATGTAATTCAGAGAGTCCACTACCATATGAACTTCTGCAGTATATGTATACTCCATTTAAGATATTGTTGTACAATTGAATTCCTGCTGTAATTTTGGTTGGAAAAAATAAAGATTAAAAAAAAAAAGAAATGTAACTAGACCGGACCTAGGGGGTGCCCCTGGTTTTGGTTTTGGGGCAACCGCCCAATGCACCCGTCTACTGCAAATTCAAAGTCTGCCAGGAGCGAGAGCTCTTGCTGCAGCCAAGACTCCAAATATGCCACCATATCCTCCTGCTTGCTGCCTTCGGGAATCCCAAAAATTAGAACATTATTCCTCCTGGCTCTGACTTCTGTGTCCTCTGCCCGGTGAGTTAGCTCCCACTCCCTCCAGTGTAAAAAAGGCCAAGGAACGTCCAAACACCATATGTTCATTTTGTATAGTCTCTAAGTGGGTTTCCACAGCAGTTGTACGAGATTCAAGCTTTTTAAAAGTCCATCTGAAGACTTAAAATCTTTGAATCAATCTGATGTAATATACAAAGCATGCGTTGCCCATCAGCCTTGGTAAAGGTAGAGGTAGTTTCGGATTCGGAGTCTTCCTCCCCAGAGGCCATTAGCACAGAGGACGGGGAAGGGCTGGCAGGCTGGATTTCAGTGTGCTGCTCTGATCATCGGGTGGAGCCAGTAAAATCTTTTTTTTCATTTTCCCCATGATGCCTGTCTGAGTAGACCTGTAAATCTTTCAGAAGACTGCAAATTATCGTGAGGATGGCTACTGATTAGGCTGATATTAAGATCTAGGGCTCTGGAGCGGTGGAATCAGGCCGCCATTAGACACGTCGCTTCACCGGAAGTCCAATAAATCACTGTTTGTGTGTTATTTGGATATGGTTTCATCATTTTTTTGGAAATAATTTTTATGAAATGAGGAGTTTGTATATGTATATCTGTAAAATGTGTTTCCTTTTATGTTGAACAGTTCCTATGTCTAGTATTTACTTGTGCTCTTTTTTATGTAAAACTGATTATTTTTAACTTTGTATGTGAACTTCAACCTGCTAAATTTATGTATGGTTGCATTGTTAACATTAATATTAATAATAAATCAAATCAAACAATTATGTATTTTTTCAGTTCTGACTCCAAATTCTCAAAACACTCGTTTTATGATTCACCTTAGAAACACAACAGGTACCATTTATAGTATGCTGGCCAAAATGTCATTTCACACCAGAAATGCGAAAACACATCTCATCCAGGATTTAAAAAAAGTACATGTCAGGTTTATGAGGTGGTGCGGAAAAATGGCTATTCAGTTTGGAGTCAAAATAGTGAAAATTAGTAAAGTTATGAGTGAACGCTGAAATACTGCAACATTCACTCATAATCTGGGCATTTTACCATATTTGTACACCTAACTGTCAGCATAGCCTTGCTATATAACCCCACCTCATCAACCAGATAATGAAAATTTTTCAAATCACTGTCAAAACATCATTCCGTGCCACAGGTGCAAAAACATATTTTGGCCAGGATTTGAAAAATGACAATTGTCACTTTCATGAGGTGGTGTAAAAAATTCCTATGTTGAAAATGTTAAAATATTTAAAATTACCAAAGTTACAAGCGAGCATAGAAAAATTTCAATGATGTGCATGTTCAACATAACTTTCTTATGACCTCTACATCATGAACAATGGCAACGAAAATGTTCAAATCCCACCAAAAGGGTGCTTTCACCAAGCGACCGCGAAATCGCCTTTTGGGCCTGATTTGCATAATCCAGCCTATTAGAACCTACTGGGGGGGGGATATTGGACATTGTCCTAGCAGACAGTGACCAGATATGGGGCCTGGAGGTATGCAGTCCACTGGCGGGTGGTGACCACGCCAAGGTCTGGTTTCTGTTGTATCTAGGAGGGGAGGAAAACCGCACTCATACAGTAGTGGTAGACTTCAGGGGAGCAGATTTCATGGATATGGTAGGATTCTACGGGAGAGGTTGGATAAGATTAGGCCGGACATGGATGCTGGAAGCTTGTGGGAGACCATTAAAAAAGGGGTGCAAGAGGCTACTAGGTCCTGTACTAAAGTAAGGCGTAAAGCATGGTAGAACCAGCAAGCCATGCTGGTGGAACAGGAGGCAGGAGGTGGTGAGGGAAAAAAGGCTGCCCAGTAACGCTTTAAACGCCTGGGGACAAGGAGTGAGGAGAGTATGAACTGTTGGCTAGGAAGGACACCAGAGTGGTGAGGGGAGCCAAGGCAGGGATGGAGCAAAACCTGGCAAGGGATATCCGGAGGGGGAGGGGAAGGAATTCTATAGATACATAAGAAAGAAGAGAAAAGAGAGAACACAGATCAACAGGATTAAGATTATGGGGGGATGGGCTCAGGATGCTGAGGAACAGGCAGAGGTGCTAAATGAGTACTTTGCCTCAGTCTTTGCAGAGGGAGACAGGTGATCCCTACAGCCTGATGGGAGGGAGGAGAAGCCAGCAAAAGCGAGAGGGCGGACGGAGACCAGAGGACGGAAAGAGGCTAGGGTACAGGTTGGGCCAGACCCAGAAGGGGTAGGGAGGTAGCAGGAGGGGGAGGTTTGGGGTGGAGAAATCACAGTGGATAGGGTGAGGGAGGCCCTTCGGAAGCTAAAAACTAATAAGGCGCCAGGGCCGGACGGGATACATCCGAGGGTTATGAAGGAACTGGCGGAGGAGCTGGCAGCTCCAGTGGCTGTACTCTTTAACACCTCTCTGCAGACAGGATGGGTGCCACAAGACTGGAGGGTGGCTTATGTAGTGCCTATACATAAAGGGGGGGTCTAGGGAGTAGATGAGAAATTATAAGCCTGCCAGTCTAACGTCTGTGGTAGGCAAAGTAATGGAGGGCTTTATCAAGGAGAGGCTTGGGAGGCAGTTGGTAAGGTTAGGGCACCAGGATGATACACAGTATGGCTTCATCCCAGGGAGATCATGTCAGTCCAGTCTTGTAAAGTTTTATGACTGGGTGGCGGGGGCCTTGGATAGACATAGGCTGGTGGACATCCTATACCTAGATTTCAGCAAGGCATTTGATTCAGTACCTCATAATGGGCCGATAGTGGAGATGGGGGTGGGAGGACAGGAGCTCAAGTGGGTCAAAAATTGGCTTACGGGGTGAATACAGAGGGTAATGGTTGCTGGGATAGTTTCCTCCCCCAGGAAGGTGATCAGTGGGGTCCCCCAGGGTTCAGTATTGGGGCCACTCCTGTTCAATGCCTATGCCTCGGATATAAGGAGGGGGGTTAGGAGTAGACAGAGTCTCTTTGCGGACGATTCAAAACTGGGAGCACTGGTGGATTGGGAAGAAGCAAGGGAGGCAGCCCAGGGGGTGGTCAAGGAGGTGGGGATTGAAATGTAATGCCAGGAAATGTAAAATACTTCATTTGGGGGTCAAAAACCCGGACCATGTTTACACCAAGGGGGTCACATTGCAAACCACATTGGGAGAGCGGGATCTAGGGTGGTGGTAGACATCAAAATGAATAACTCTGAAAATTGTAGAAGAGTAGCAGCCAAAGCAAACAGGATACTGGGCTGCATAGTTACGGGGAATTACGTCCAGGAGGAGGGAGGTGATCTTCCCTCTATATAATGCCTTGGTCAGGCCGCAACTCTAGTATTGTGTACAGTTCTGGAGACCCCGTCTGAAGAAGGACATAACGCTGCTGGAGAGAGTCCAGAGGACAGCAACCAGGATGATTCAAGGCACGGAGGGGAGGCATTATGAAGAGAGACTGGAAGAGCTTGGGCTGTACACACAGGAGGAGAGGAGGACAGGGAGACATGATATGGGTCTTCAAGTATGTAAAAGGAATAACCAAGAGCAGAACCAAGGAGCTGTTTAGGCTAAAGAAGGGGGGAAACAAACCAAGAGGCATGAGTGGAAACTGGAGGGGGAAATTATAGGGGAGCCGAGAAGCATTATTTTGCTGAGAGGGTGGTGGGGCCGTGGAATGCGCTGCCCAGGAGGCTGGTGGAGGACGGCAGTGGAGGGCTTCAAGAAGGGGTGGCACAGGTTCAAGGAGAAAATGAAGTCAAAGAAGACCCTCTCGGGGGGCTGGGGGGGGGCGGGAAGGTGAGCGCCCACTAGGTTGCTGGCTATCAAGCAGACATGACAGACCGTTGGGCCTATTCTGCTGGCTTTTAGTATGTTAGTATAATTCCACTGCCATTGGTCATGAGGTGGGGTCGCAAAAAAGACCATGTTGAAAACCTGGGGTCAAAATATGCACAATCGACAAAGTTATGCACGAAAGTTCAAAACCCCATTGAAATACACTGAACCACACTTATCTTAGTTTCTCACATTGTAGTCAGCGGTTCCAGCAGCAAGACATGTTTTCGATGGGAGAATGGATCTTCATCCTGTGATCTGTTTAGGTGACTGAGTGTGCGGGGGTGTATTGGGGTGTGGGGTGGTGGGTGCTGAGCGGGAGGGGAGGGCAGATCGGTGAGGGAGTTTTCTTTTTTGCAGGTTAACAAAACAAAACAAAAAAAAAAAACACTGACGGATAGTTTTCTTTATTTCAGAGCAGGACGGCAATCGGAGGGTGGGGAGTGCCACTAGACACCAGGGAAAGACAAAAACCTAACTGGGACAGCGATCGGACGGTGGGCAGGTGGCAATAGACACCAGGGAAAGACAATAAACATTAGAGGGATGACGATCTGAGGTTGGGGGGATGCCACTAGACACCACGGAAATACAGAGACATTACTGGGATGGTGATTGGAGGGTGCCACTAGACACCAGGGAAAGAAAAAAACATTATGGGACGGTAATCGGAGGATGGGGGAGGGGGTCACTAGACACCACAGAAAACAAAAACATTACTTGGATGGCGATCAGAGGGTGGGGGTGCCACTAGACACCAGGGCAACATTACATACAGACTGGGATGGGAAAGGGAGGATGCACCACTAGACACCAGGGAAACAGAGGCTCACGGCTCTCACTGCAGCCCGAGTTCCAGGTGCGACCGCAGAAGTCAAGAAAGTCCCACTGTTCTCATACAGAGAACGTGGGTGAACGGCTCCTCTCGCTAAGCTGGGCACCCTGGATTATGGGCACCCAGAAAAAGTATTTCTGCCAACTTCAAAAAAAAGGAAAAAAGCAAATACCAGAATCTAGCTAAACGGGTCCCATTTAGCTAAATTCAGCTGTTTTTTTGTTTGTTAAATACATAATTTGTATGCATTTTTTTTACTGTTTGTAAGTTTAAACAGTCAAAAGAAAATGGGGCCCATCTGAACAGTTTTCCCCCCACGACAAGTAAATCATACAAATAACCACTAGTGATACATTTTTTTTTTTTTTTACCTTTCACAACAGTTTTTTTAGTTGCACTAGAATGTTAACAAAAAAAATCATTATAACTTTAAAACAGTATAATATTTTTTCACCAAACCTTCCAAAGGCACACCCTTGGCATGTGCCCCTTCAACCCTGAAGATGTCATGAAAAAATTCCACATGGTCTAGGCTGCAGTTGAAACTGCACAAAAGAAAACACCCAATGTTAAGTATTGGGAAACCAAACGTGGCTTTTTTCTGGATTTTTGGCGCTCCTTATCTAGAAAACCATACAAGATGCAGTCACAAAACTTTTCATGTCTTGAGAATCGACAGCCTGACTGCACATGCCAAATTTTGGGCTACTTCAAGCAACGTCAAAGTTTTTCCTTTTTTTGCTATAACAGCGTTCATCCTCTGTGGCAGGATGGGCGGCTATTCGGCTCTGTCCCAGCAGCTGCAGCCCTCCCAACTCTCCTCCGCTGGACCAGGAGACAGTATCCCCCGTGGATTGCACCCCGTAGTGGGGCTGGGAAGGGAGGGCCATCCTCCCCCACCAGGAACACAAATCCAGATGGCCCCGGATCCTCGGTGAGAGTGGGCAGGCCAGTGGCTTGACGGGCAGGGCTTCAGGCAGCCTGTCCCCCAGATTTTCCGTTTTCTCCCCTGGGCTGCAGGACGTGCAATGAGCACGTTGTGCATGCTCCACAACCACAGAGCACACCATGGCACTCTGTCCACCGCCCCCTACCCATGGTGACTCGTGCACACCTCCAGCCAGATTCCTCCAGGTGATGGTCGATTACAGAGTCACGCAGCCCCTTCCTGAAGGAGGAGAGCAGTCCTACGGGTGCTCGATCTTCCCTCCCCTGCCGACCCCTGAGCGACCCGCATCCATTTCCAAACCCAGGTCGCCGGCATGGGAAAAGGTAAGGCACCCACAGCACCTTAGCCCTCTTCACCACTTGGTTCAACACCAAAGTTATCAAGGTGCAAAATCTGGGGTTTAGCATTAAGCAGCCTACTCACCCCTAACTATAGGGGCACTGCCATGCCCCTATAATATGTAGGAGCGGTGTGAATTTATGTAATTTTTGGTAAAAAAAAAAAAAAAAAATTTGTTAATGCACCAGTTAGGGTTCAAGTTAAGGCCACAAGAGTAAGGAAATGTGGCGTTAGCGTTTCCAACCCTAACCCCCCCCCCAAGCAGCAAAAGGAAAAAACATTAGGTTTTTGGGTCTCTGGAGTCTTGGCGAATCAGTAGTGGGGTCTTCCTTGGGGTTGTCTACCCTAATATTCACCCTTCCCCCAAGCCCATAACCTCCTGTCCTAAGCACGAGGTACAGATCCAAGCCAGTGCTGATACACTCTTCAAAGGTACAGAAGCATGTCTCACCACATGCTGCCAATACAATGAGTTGCAGCTTTCTTCACCCAGGGCCATGCAAAAAATTAAAATTTGACTGTATTTGCTCAGGGAAAGGGGTGGGTATTAGACGGACAACCCCAAGGAAGACCCCACCACTTGGAAACCCTAACGCCACATTTCTCTATTTTTGTGGCATTAGCTTGAACCCTAACTGGTGCATTAAACTTTTCTAAAGAACTTCCTTTCTTTTTGAGATAGTGGAATTGTATCCTCAGTCACACAGGACCCGAAGACATGTGGATGCGCAGGGTCCAAGGCAAGAAAGGAAGACTCCATCCGCCTATGGAAGTGCAGGGTGCTTGCGTGCCCTGCAGCTCCATGCAGCAACAGCTGCAAAGAATTCATGGGGCTGTCGGGTTGGCTACGGAAGCGCAGGGCTCTATGTTCTCTGCGCTACCATGTAGCTGCAGATACAGACGTACAGGGGAAAGAGTACATCTGTCAAGCCAATGCACAGGGCCCTCTGCCACCCATGGAAGCAGATGTGCAGGGTCTTATGCCAAGACAAGCGCTGTCTCCACGATATACGTAGATTTAATGGCAAGAAACCAATTTAAGTCACGAAATCAAAAATGATGTGCACTCAAATTTCAAGTCGAGCAACCAATTTTGCCACGAAATGAAAAATCATGGTGTGCAATCAAATTTCATACTGAGAAACAAATGTTCTGCCACAAAACAAAATACTATGGTGGGCAATCAAATTTTATGTCACACAACCAATTTAAGTCACACAAAACAAAATTTTATTTGCAATGCAATCTCATGTCGAAGTACCAATTTGAGACGCAGAACAAAAAAAATGATTGCACTGAAAATTCAATGTTGCAAAACAAATTACAGTCATGCAATGGGAAATTATAATCCACAATCAAATTTCACAGACATAGAAACATAGAAGTTGACGGCAGATAAGGACCGCAAGGTCCATCCAGTCTGCCCATTTTTTCTACCTTACAGTATGAATGGAGCGGTGATGGATGGGGAGGAGGGGAGGGTGGCCCTACAGGGGGACCTGGAGGCTCTGGAAAGGTGGTCTAGAAAGTGGAAACTGAGGTTCAATGCAGGGAAATGCAAGGTACTGTACCTGGGAGCCAGAAACCCGGTCCAAGTGTACACCGGGGGGGGATGCTACAAGTCTCGATGGCTGAGAGGCACCTGGGGGTGGTGGTGGATGTCAAGATGAAAAACTCGGAGACTTGTAGGAGTGCAGCGGCCAAGGCCAGCAGGATGCTGGGATGCATTCGCTAGGGGAATCACCTCCAGAAGGAGGGAAGTGATACTCCCTCTGTATAACTGCTTAGTGAGGCCACACCTCGAGTACTGCATGCAGTTTTGGAGGCCACACTTAAAGAGGGACATTGAACTCCTGGAGAGGGTCCAGAGGAGGGCAACCAAAATGATCTGGGGCTTTGCGGGGCAGGACCTATGGGGAGAGGCTTGAAGAGTTAAGTATGTACACACTGGAAGAGAGAAGGGACCGGAGGGCCATGATAGAGGTCTTCAGGTACATGAAGAGGGTGAATAGGGGAGGCACAGTCAGGGTGCTCTGAAGGAAGGAGGGGGCAACTAGAGGGCATGGATGGAAGCTGGAGGGAGTTCAGGGAGAAAGGAGGAGGTGCTACTTCATTGAGAGGGTGGTGGAGCCATGGAATGTGCTGCCGGGGGCTGGTGGAGGCAGAGACAGTGGAGGGGTTCAAGAGGGGGTGGGACAGGTACAGGGGAAGGGTTCTGGAAGCAAAGTCCAGTGCAGCGAGAATATCCGGGAGTGGGAAGGGAGAAGCCCGAGAGGGGGGCAGCAAGGTCAGCTCCCAGGGTGGGGGCTGACCAAACGAGCAGACACGAAAGACTGATAGGCCTATTCTGCTGGCATTTTAGTATGTTAGTAATGTGCCATAGGCCTTTACTCTGTCAATGGCCTATCTATTCATCTCTATTGCTCCCTTATGCCAATCCCATGCCTGTTTGAAGCCCTGCACTGTATTCGTATCCACCACTTCCTGAGGAAGGCCGTTCCATGCACCTACCACCCTTTCTCCGAAAAAGAACTTCCTCACATTACCCCTTAATCAGCCTCCCTCTAATCTCATGCAGTGTCCTCCTGTCCTGCTGTTTTTCTTACATTGAAACATGTTAGACTCTTTCACCTTGCTAATGCCCTTAAGATGTTTGAATGTTTCGATCGTATCACCTCTCTCCCTCTTTTTTCCCTAGGGTATAGCATATCGAGCAACACCTTTCTGTTTTCCCAAATATAAGTTATGACCCAGAACCAAAATGCATTTCCAACAGCCTTTTTCTGATTCGCAACTGAAAAATAGTTTTGCAACTTAAATTTAGTTTTGCGTTTCTCACTACGCAAAAATGAGGGTTCTTCATCTTCACCTGTAACTGTAGTTCTACTGAGTGGTATATGGTGCACATGCACACATAGGCAGTCTTTCTTTCCCTTTAAATCTCACCAGACGTCTTCAAGCTAAGCTCCTCCCACCCACACGAGTGATATCCTCTTCGGCTCCGCCTCGTGATGTCAGATCTTGCACGCTGGAAGCAGGGATCAGTGTGCCACATGTCAGGGGATGTCGGGTGGGTTGTGTGGATTTGTACCATATTCCACTCCTAGAACTAAAGTTACAGGTGAGTAACCCTCATTTCTAGGGATGTGAATATGGTGCACTATCCACACTTAGGCAGACTCCTAGCAGTTCTCCAGGAGGAGGGGGCGAGGCACACACCCCTATTTTGGAAACAGGGAGTGGAGAACTGAGGACACAAAACCAGCATCCCAGTGTGACTCAAGGTCGATGTGGTAATGGGAAATAAAGGTATGTGCTGACTTCCAGGTAGCAGCCCAGCAGACTTCCTGGAAAGGTACATCCCTGTAAACAGCCACAGAGGCATGGGTATGTCTGGTGGAATGAGCCCTAAGCCCTACAGGAGGCTTCCTACCAGCCATCCTACAGCAGAGGTCGATGCAGGATACAATCCAGCTGCCAATCACCCGTTTCATTGTCAGTCTGCCAGATGCTTAGCACAGGTGACAAACAGCTGGCGGGCCTCTCCCTGAACTCTAGATATGCACTCCATATAAAAAGCAAGCGCTCACCTTTGGACCAATGTATGGAGCCTGTGCTTAGCCTCAAAAGGCTGGACTGGTGAAGTACACTGGGAGGTTGATCATCTGGTTAAGGTGAAATTCCAAAACAACCATCGGGAGGAACTTCGGGTTGGCGTGGAGAACAACCCTGTCCTTTAGAAACATCAAATATGGAGACTCCACTGAAAGCACCTGGATCTCATTGATCCTTCTGACAGTGGTGATGTCACCAAAAAGGCAGTCTTCCATGATAGATGAGATGTATCACACCAGTGCACTGGTTTGAGTGGCTTGTCCATTAGCACAGTACCAGCAGTCCGGAGCAAGTCGATCTCTGCCACACGATGAAGTGGATGGCCTGCAAGGGACTGAGTTCTGACTTGGCTTGGTTGATCAGAAGACCCAAGGCTGAGCAAGTCTGGAGGACCAGGTCTCTGGACCACTCCACTGCCTCCCGAGATGAGCCTGCTATCAAGCAGTCATCCAGGTATGGCTAAACCCAAACTACACAGTGCTTCCAGAAGGCTGCTACCACCACTGTGATGCACTTTGTGAAGACCATGGGGGCTGAGGAGAAGCCGAAGGGCATGACCTGGAACTCGTAAAGAACCCCTTCTGTGAGGAAAGATCAGTTACAGAAGAACTTACCGTAACAGTAGATCTTGGAGGGGATCTCAGTCATCAGGTCACACATATGGAACTTCACCTTCGGTGAAGCAGGACCCACACAGAAGATTTTCAGCAGTACCACTGGGGTCACCCATGCCAACGTTATCTGCCGACATCCCCAACCCTATAAAGGTGTGAGTGACCCCGCTCCCTCCTCAGTTCTTTTCCCCCGGAAGCTAAGGGAGCAAAGCTTGTGCCATGGGGGACTGAGGAGAGAAAGAGGTGCCCAGACCTAAATAAAAGGTTGGATACACCAGTTAGCCAGTTCTGAGAAAGAGCTCCATAAAAGGGGTATGGTGGGGGGGAAGGCAGACCTGATGACTGAGTTCCCACCGAAGATCTACTGTTATGGTAAGTTGTTATGTAATTGTTCTGTCTTCATTAGAGGTAGCTCAGTCATCAGGTCACATGCATGGAATGAGTCCCAAGCAGTTACAGATGCACTTAGTCTGGGAGGAAGGCCATCCTAAAACTTAAGACAGGAGGCCCTGCAGAACAGCCCTGCCAAAACCTGCACAGGCTCCAGAGGCAATGTCCAGACTGCAGTGCTTAGTGAAGGTATGGATGGTACTCCACGTGGCAGAAGCGCAAAAGTCAGCAGCTGAGACCCCTTTAAAACAGGTCAGAGAGGTAGCCATGCCCCTTGTGGAATGGGCTTTCACCAACCCTGGTAACTCTGCCATGTTTGTTGCAGCAGAACACAATAGACTTGAGTCAACCATTTGAGCAAATATTGTTTAGAACCCTAAATGCCCTTCCTTCCTCAGGCGGCGAAAAAAAAAAAAAAAAGCTGCTTCAATTTTCTGCATTCCTTAGTTCAGAGCAGAAAATACTTCAAAATTCTGAGCACATCCAACGTGTGGAGCAGTGCTTCCCCTGGATTGGCATGCTCAGGAAAGAAAATAAACAGGAAAATAAACAGGTAGGTGGACAGATTGGTTTAAGGTAAACTCAGACACCATCTTAGAGAGAAACTTAGAATTCAAGCATGTGAAAAATCAAATAAGGCTCCTCGCACCACAGGGCCTGTATTTTGGAAATCCTTCGAGCAGAAGCAATAGCAACTAAAAATAACGCTTTCCAAGAAAAAAAGCATAGCTCGCAAGCAGCCATGGACAACTTCTCCAAATCAAAACTCAAATACCAAGCCGGGGCAGGGGAACAGATTGGAGGTTTCAAATGCAGGATGCCCCTCAGAAAGGTATGGGATACATCCAACTGATCCATAGTGGGGTCGCCCACAATTTCATGTAAGGCCGAGATAGCCCGAATGATGCACCTTGAGGGAGGAGTATTGGAGACCCAAGTCCAACAGAGATATCAGGTAGTCCAGAATCTGGCTCACTGGACAAGTGAAAGGGTCCAGATAATGCTTAACAACCCAAATGGCAAACCTCTTCCACTTCATGGCATATGTGGCTCTAGTGACAGGCTGCCAAGAGGACTCCCGCCACTCTCTGGGATACCCCAAACTGGGCGATGGCCAAGTCTTCAGGAGCCAGGCATGCAAACAAAGGGACTTGAGGCTGGAATGAACCAGGGTCCCCTGAGCCTGCGTCAAGAGATCCCTGTAGAGGGGCAGAGAGACCGGAGGTTCCTCCGCTAACTGTTGTAGTAACGGAAACCGTATCTGCCGTGGCCAGAATGGGGTGACCAGGATCATGCTGGCCCCCTCCATTTGCAGCTTGATTAGCACTCTCTGAATCAGAAGAAATGGAAGGAAAGCATACAGGGCTTGCATTAACACTTGTACATTGGGAGTCAGTTTGACCCTCTGCTTCAAATGCTGGGGGTCAGACCAGAAAATCTTGGGGTCAGAAATTTCTGAAGTTGCTTTGTACAACATTATCCAGTACTTTTTATGCTAAGGATGTCTGTGCATACCTTCAATATACAGGGTCAGTGCTGAAGCACTAGTTTTATTTTTTGTGCTTCAAAATCCTCAAAAATCCCATCTGGGGACTTTAGTAAGGGGGGAGTGATAACACAAGCCATGGGCATAAAGAAACCTCCCACTCCAGGAGAGAGACAATGCATCTTGCCAGAAAGCTCCAGGCCCTGGATCTAGCGATCAGAAACTGTGCAGTTTTGCACTGAGTGGGGACGCAAAAAGGTCCAACTCTGGATGACCCCATCTGGCGAACATATCTTTTACGACGGATGACAGAAGTTCCCATTCATGCATGCTGTCCGCCAGGGTGTTTAGTACGCCGGAGACATGGACTGCCAAGAGAACCAGACTGTTGTCTAGCACCCAGTACCATACTCTCATGGCCTCCCTGCATAAGGGATACGAATGCATCCCCCACCTGCTTTTTGATATCGTAGACAACACTGAGAATGCTGGACTGGATCAACAGCTGACTCGCAAGGATATGGTTATGAAATGCCTGAATGGCATACAGAATCGCCCACATCTCCAGAACGTTGATACGCAGGGACACCTCGATCTGGGACCACATCCCTTGAGCTAAAGGGGACCCAGATGCGCTCCCCAGCCCAAGTTGGAAGCATACGTGGTGAAGATCTGATTGAGGAGGAGATCTGGAATGGAACCCCTTGTAACAGGTTCTGTGGGTCCATCCACCACTGGAGC
This sequence comes from Neoceratodus forsteri, assembly GCA_016271365.2. Taxonomy (NCBI): domain Eukaryota; kingdom Metazoa; phylum Chordata; order Ceratodontiformes; family Ceratodontidae; genus Neoceratodus; species Neoceratodus forsteri. The sequence goes on from CM028129.1 coordinate 1,259,928,693, forward strand.
ACCTTGCGAACTGGGGAGGAGACCAGCACTAACTGATCTAACTCGTCCATGCGTTGGTCCCACTGTACTCCGAGTGTCCACTAGAGGTTTCTAATCTGCAGACTGACCAAGGGAACCGTTGGAATGGCCGCAGTCTTCAAACCCAATAGCCTCTAATATACTCTTCCAAGGATATAATGGCTCTGGGAGACCTCCTGAGCCTGGCAACAAGGCACTGCCTTGCTGAGAGGCAGGAAGGTTTTGCCCTGCGCAGAGTCCAGGACCACCCCTATATACTGCAACCTTTGGGATGGGGTCAGGACCGACTTGGGCAGGTTGACAGTGATGTCCAGGGACAGAAACCGCTGAAGCGTTCTTTCCAGAGTCCAAAGGAGCTGTTCTCTGGACAGAGCCTTTAGGAGCCAGTCATCCAGATAGCAGAAAACATACAGTCTCTCCCTTCTGAGAGCTACAGCTACTGCTGCTGAGCACTTGGAAAAGTCCCAGCAACGCAGAGGATAAGCCAAAGGGCAATACTTTGAACTGGTAGTGCTCGCCCTGAAAAAGAAACCGGAGGAATCTCCTGGGCAGTGGAAACACTGAGATATGTAGACAAGCATTTGCATATCCAGGGAGCACAGCCAGGTCACCCTGCTTTACTAGTGTCATCAGGCCTGGCAGGGTTGCCATGCAGAATCTTTTGTACTCGACATACAGGTTGAGGTCCTTGAGATCTAGTATGACCCTGAGATTCCCGGTTCTTTTGGGGACCAGGAAGAACCTGAAACAAAATCCCCTGTTTCTTTGGTACCTGGGCACTGGCTCAATAGCTTTCTTGCACAGAAAGGACTGCACCGCCTCCCAGAGAATGGACAGGTGGGTCAGCGGTAGGTGGCGTGTACTGGATGAGTATCTGGGGGCAGCTCTGAGTTCCAGTGTGTGATCCCTCTCTATGATCTGAAGAATCCAGGCGTCTCAAGTGATGGTTCTCCATTGACTGAGACAAAGGGAGAACCAACCTCCAACTACCACCTCTTGCTTGGGGACCAGACGAGGGGGTTCAGCAAGGAGTTAAGAGGAGGTGGATCCAGCCACTGGGGCCGATCCGTCACCCCTAGGGCGCCAGAGGAGGAGGAGGAGGAGGGGGTAGGCAAGGTGGAGGAGGCTCTTCTCTTGCCCTGGGGCCAGGAGGCTGCTCTGGATTTGTGGGACACCTTGTGAAAGGGAAGGCGTTGTCTGCTCATAGACCGACTATGGTAGAGCGAGTGGACATACTTGATAGCCCTGCCAGACTCCTGTAGCTCGTTTAAGATGTCCTGAACATCTAGCTCAAACAGCCTGGAGCCATTAAAAGGGTTGTTAAGCACCTTTTGCCTGAGACTCTCAGCCAGGAGTGCCTACGAAGGCAAATGCCTGTGGCAACAGCCCTGGCACCTATGTCAGAAATACTGTAGAGGGCCCTCAGTAGCTGCCTGTTAATATCCTCTGCATTCTGCAAGCAAACAGGAAGGGCCTGGGTAGCAGCCTTGCCCTTCGTCGAAACAGTATTCTGGTACTTAACCATGTGACAGAGGAAGTTGGCAATCCTCAGCACCAAGATGGAGGAAGCATATACCCTCTTGTCCTAGAGGTCAATCCTACAGGATTCCCTGTCAGTTGGGAGGGAGCCGAGGTGCTTGGGCGCCTTTTAACTGTCGTGGGCTGCATTTATAACCACAGAATCAGTTTCTGGTTGGGCAACGCAGTGTGGAAAGCCTGGGGGGCATGACATAACTTACACACCCTGCAGGGTATGGCTGGCACCATGTCAGGTCTGTGCCAGGCGGCAGTAGTGGCATTCCTCAGGGCTGGAAGGATAGGAGGAATGAGCTTGTGAGGAGAGACTGGGATTTCCAGAATGTACACCAGGTCCCTTCTGGTGGCATCCTCCTCTTCAGTATGGAAGTCCATGGCTGAGGACAGCTGCTTCATAACGTTGAAGTAGGTCCTCTGGAGGAGACCTCGCGCACTGAAGGGGCAGTGGACTTGTCAGAGGAAAGAGGTTCTTCCTCCTCTTCCTCTTCCTCAGGTAAGATGAGGTCAGGGTGGTACTCCTCCTCGATGTCGACCTGCTCCAGCTACAGGTCCGACAAACGAGGGACAGATGACAGACCACAGGAACAGCCTGCACAGGCCAAAGTGGTGTCGATGGCGCAGATGACCCAGGCCAATACACATCCAGCTAATGGACCAAGACTGAGGTCAACATAGTCAAAATATCGTTGAGGTTGACAACAGTAGACTGCTGTATCAATGGTGCGGGGGTGGGGGGGGTTGTTGACAGCTCAGGGTGCAACAACCCATCCGTAGGACCCGGAAGGCCCGAATCCCGAGGGCCTGGGGAAGTATCAGGCCTCGATGGGGGATTTGTTGATAACAAACCTGGTGTCAACGAAACAGGGGCCAATGACCAGAGGGTCAATAACCAGCTATCCTGCACAGCAAGCGGCAGCACTGTCGGGTAGGGGTCTGGTTGGAACAGAGAACTGGACAGCAGCAGGTGTTGATGCAGCCACAGTTGAAAGAGTACCCCTCAGACAAAGAAGAAGAAGGGGCCACTGGGATGAGGAAACCAGATCTCTGTCTTTTTTATGACTTTCCCTGTGGACTTATCTCAGGCCTTGGAGGCCTGGGAGCTCGACGAACCTGCCGGCGACTGCAAAAGAGCGACCCTGGAGGATCCCTGGCCAAAACTGGCTACCTGTTGCTCCATTAGGAATTTTTTTGAGAGCTTTTTTTCATCGCCTGAGGGTGATTTGGTTAAACATATGGCAGAGTTCACACTCAGAGGTATCATGGTCAGGCCCAAGACAGCAAACACAGAGAGTGTGTTTATCTGTAGAGGGTAATCTTTCCACAGTGGCAGTGATGGAAAAGAGAAAGATCAACTCTCGACATAAACAAGTAAAGGAATCTCTCTGAAAAAGAGAGATTCTAAAAAACTAAACAAAATAAAGTCGTAGGCAAAAATGGCATGAAACTGCGTCAGAGCTTCTGCGGAGACCCATACGCACAGAGCCGATGGAAATAATGAACTGAGGAGAGAGCAGGACCGCTCATACCTTTATAGGGTTGGTGATGTCCACAGACTACATCAGCGTGCACGGCCCCAGTGGTACTGCTGAAAATCTTCTGTGTGGATCCTGCTTCACCAACGGTGAAGTTCCATATGTGTGACCTGATTGAGATACCCCCCGATGAAGATCTGAAGTCTGTCTGCCAAGTGGGACAGACAGACTGAAATGTGGAAGAAGGCGTCCTGGAGGTCCAGAGAGTAGAACCACATGTCCCGCTGCAGAGATGGCATGATCTGGTTCAGAGTGACCAGCTGGAACTTCTGCCTCCTTCGGAAACTGATTCAGATCGTGACAGTCAAGGATGGGGGTGCCAACCTCCTGTCTATTTGGGGACCAGAAAACACAGGGGCACAAAGCCCTGACCGGCACAGGTGTCTGGGATGTGAGCTATAGCTCCTTCCCCCAAGAGCTGTGGGATGTCCTCCCAAAGGGTGGACAGCACGTCCTGAGACACCACAGACTCCCATGGGGCATGGGCTCAGTAGAGCCTCAGAGTCCTCCACCCACCCCATCTAGCACCCATTTTTCCGAAGTGATGGCGGACCAGTCGTGCCAGAAATGGCGAAGCCTACTCCCCCTCCCCCAAGGGGATCTGAGACAGGGATCTGGTGGAAGGAAGGCAAGTAACCCCTGACCCATCATTGTGCAGCCTTGGAGGAGGCCCCAGCACTGGCCGATGGGAGAGGCACCACTGCCTCACCCTCCGGGTTTCTTGGAGCCCTTGCTGGCAAACTTAGCCTTAGGTCGCCAGGACTGGGATGGCCCTGGCTGAGGCTGCTGTGGTTTGGACTGCGGGGACAGAAAGGACTGAAACTGAAAAGCCTTCTTTGGCTTCTGTCCCTTGAGGTACTTCTGCAAGGACATCACGTCCACGGCGGTACTGAACTTCTCAATCCTAATGAGGTGTCCATCCACCCCTGGAACAAACAGGTTGGTGCCCCAGAAGGGGATAACCGCCAGTTAGTGCTGGGTATCTGCCATAAAGGTGGAAATCCTCAGCCAGGCTCTGTGGCGCATAGCGATAGCTGCTGCCACAGACTAGGCGCAGGAGTCACCAATGTCCAAGGAGGTCTGAAGCTGGTGCTTGGCTAGAGAACGACCCTGGTCACTGACCATCTTGACTGCGGACTGCACGTCCACAGGAATGCAGGGAAAGACATGGTTCAGGACACCCATGAGAACATGTCCGAAACTGGCCATCATCAAGGTGGAACTCGCCTGACAGAGACCCAGGAAGGAGGCAGGGTACACCTTTTTGGCTGCATGACCCAGCTTTTTGGACTGCTTGTCGAGGAGCTTGTCCATATCCCTGATGTTCCCCATCTTATGAAAGAAAAGGTTTGCCACCAGCCCCTCGGACAAGAGGGGGCTCCAAAAACTTCAGATATCAGTCTGAGCAGAGCCCCGAAGGAGACCGGTCCATGCTCTGCACAAACGCTCTTCGGTTGACTCACAGTTGAATCCTGGGGTCCTAAAGAAATGCAGAGAGGATCCTTCGGAGTCCGAAGACTCCTCGAATACCGTTCTCCGATGCTTCTCCCTATGAACCACCCTAAACTCGTCTGAGTGGGTGATCTGAATGCACCCATCAACTATGAAGACCGGTAGCTGGGTAAGCAGACTTGGTTGGAGACCCTTGCAAGGGATGCTTGGGCGGTGGCTCCAGCAGAATTAGTGCAGAAACTGGCGTAGGCACTAGCGAACTCGGCACGATCGGAGCGGTAATGGCCAGAGGAGACATGGGAAGCACTGGTGCCTGCAGAAGAGGCCTACCATGGCAGAGGACCCATTACTGCCACATGAGCTCCTTGTAGTGCTGACAACTTGAGACAGAGCCACTCAACGTTCAAGAACAAACAGTAAGAGGAGCAATGACAGTGCTTCCTGGTTGAACACCAAGCGCAGGAACACAAAGATTCCAGAGACCGTGATCTCGACTGAGACCAGGATCTTGACTGCTGAATGGAGCACCGATGGCGAGGAGATGCAGGAGGAGGGACCGTGCACAGGACACAGATCGGATCTTTCCATGGAACTCCCGATGGGGGTAACTCTTGGAAGGAGACAGTCCGTTTGGCTGGCTTCTCCTGCCCCTCCTGTGAGAGGGCTGAAAGGATCAGAGTCCTAGAAACCGAATCATCCTCAATGTCCTCCAATAGCGGGTCAACGGTTAAGAAAAATATTGACAAGCTTGCATCGTGGGCAACAAGCCCAACAGGGGTACCGTGGAATTAGCAGTCTGACTCTCGATCAGAGAAGGCTTGGCCGAGACAGTCGTCGAGCAGTCAAGGGAGTGGTAGGAATGGGAAGAGCGTGCTCATTCCCAGTCCCACAACCGAAGATGGGTTTGCTTGTTTTTCTTAGATTTGTCCCCTGGCGAAGGGCCTACCAAAGGGTATGAAGGTACTAGCACATGCCCCTAAGAAACCATTGAATGAAGCCCCAATGCTGGATGCTCCGCCTCTTCCAGAGGCGCGAGCTGGGAGGCCAAACCCAGAGCTGCCAAGACTGCTTTGCAGGAGTTTGCAGAGTACACCAGAGGGTCCTGTTCATCTGGCTGACTGAGGAGCAGGCATGCTAACCAACTCTCGAGAAAGGAAGGCAAAAGTCTGTGGTCATGCTCTGCCCTGAGACAACAGATGCACAAAGCATGCAGGTCCATTTGTGACATCTTTTGATTGTAGGCAACACACCTCGTAAAGCCTGGTCCAGACCGAGGTTCCTCACACTCCATTTTTTTTATTTCGTTTGCGTTGAAGATGGCTGAAAACCAACAAAAATACTGGCCTACACTGCACCTTTGGAGCTGCGAAGGAAGAGACCCAACTCTTCCAGCGGAAGAGAAGATCTGACATCATGGAGCAGAGCCGAGGAGGATATCACACAGTTGGGGTGGGAGGAGCTTAACGTAACAATGTTCTAGTGAGATTTAAAGGGAAAGGAAGACTGCCTAAGTGTGGATAGTGCACCGTTTCCTGTTCCTAGAACTAAAAATTACAAACAACAATTAAATTTCATGTCCAGCAACCAATTTGTCACGCGCTACGAAACATTATGATCCGGAGTGGGATTTCATATCCGACCAGTTTTTCTGCTGCAAAACAGAAAATTAAGATACACAATCAAATTTCATGGCAAGAAACCAATTTAAGTTGCAAAACCAAAAAATCTGACGTGTAATCAAATTTCAAGTCGAAAAATAAATTTTGGTAACGAAATGAAAAATCATACTGCACAATCAAAATTCATGCCAAGAAACTAATTTTCTACTGCAAAATGAAAAATTCTGATGCACAAGATGCACAATCAAATTTCAAGTCAAGAAACCTATTTTTGCCGTAAAATGAAAACTCATGATGCGCATACAAATTTCATGCCAAGAAATCAATTTTCTGTTGCAAAACAAAAAATTCAAATGTGCAATCAAATTTCAAATCACGAAACCAATTTTTGTCGCATAACAAAAAATCATGATGCGCAATCAAATTTAACGCCAAAAACTAATTTTCTGCTGTGGAAAGAAAAATTATGACGTGCAAGATGTGCAATCAACTTTCAAGTCAAGAAACCAATTTTTTTTGTGCGTACTGAGAAACAAAAAATCAGGGTGCACAATCAAATTTCATGCAGAGAAACCAATTTTCTGCTGCAACACGAAAAATTCTGATGCACAATCAAATTTCAAGTACAGAAACCAATTTTTGTCACATAAAAAATCATGGTGTGCAATTAAATTTCATGCCAAGAAAAAAGTTTTCTACTGCAAAATGAAAAATTCAGATGCACAATCAAATTTCAAGTCAAGAAACCAAATTCTGTCGCAAAACAAAAAATCATACTGGGCAATCAAAATATATTTTCAACAGACTTTTTCTGAATCGCAATTAAAAAAACAGTTAACTTTTGCAAGTCAAATTTAGTTTCACACCACATCAATGGTAGAATTCCAACCCCAAGAAAGACCCCAACACTGATTCGCCAAGACTCCAGAGACCCAAAACCCTAATGTTTTTTTTTTTTTCCCTTTTGCCGCTTGGGGTGTGGGGGTGGGAAGTTAGGGTTGACAACCCTAATGCCACATTTCCCTACTTCTGTGGTTTTAATCTGAACCCTAACTGGTGCACTAATGAACTTTTGCAAAGAACTTCCTTTCTGAGATAGGGGAATCGTATCCTCATTTACATAGAACCTATGCAAATTTTAGAATGTAGAATGTCGTTTCAGACTCTGCGTCCGCATTCTACACTGGCCGTCGCTTAAATTTGTTTCCAAGCCAGAGTGGAGCAGCGGCTAGTGAAAACAAGCTAAAAAGGCTATAATTTTTTTATTTTATTTTTTTTAATTTTCACAGAATTTAATAACACCAAACAAACTGAAAGTAGACTTCTGAAAATTATCATGCAAACAATAATAAACTTACAACTGCAGGAACTGCTATAGTAATACTCAAGCAACCTCAGTAAAAAGAAAATAAATCTTGTGTGAACCTGTATCAGGTTCTGAAAGGGGAGGCAGGGTCAGGGAGTGTAAACATAGTGAGGTATCTCTTAAGAAGAAACAACATTGCTGGCCCGCTGGTGCAGGGGCAGAATGCCGACCTGCGGTGCTATCGACCCGGGACTGAGAGCGGATCCAAGAGAATGTTGGAGGGGCGTCCGGGGAGAAGGAAGCGACCGCGCGACTACTATCCTCTCGTGGGGAATAGAGTGTCTGGTGCACACGGACATCCAGCAGAGGCTGGGTGTACCACAAGCGCGGCACCAGTGCGATGAGGTAGGGCAGATTGCTGGCCGTCGTGCACCAGCCCACCCCGTGTAAGCCGGGAAAAAACGACCACCTACCGCATCCAGCAAGCCAGCCCCTCTGCCTTAATCAGCCTCCAGGGCCGGCTCCCTGTCCTAATACTGTGCCGCGGCCCCACCCTGGGGGGTAAGTCGGAAGGGGCTTCGTGGAAGTTGCAGCCAAAGTTGGAGGCGGAGACAGAGGGGTCCGTGACCAGGCTGACGCAAGGCAGTAGGAAGGCTACAAAAAAAAAAAAGGAAAAAACATTACTACAGTGGTAATTTTTACTTCTAACATAAGGCATCCCTCAAATGTTAACACTTTATGCAGACTTAATAGCAATACCTTGGGAGGTTGGGTCCAGAACCTAGTTGGGAAAAAGGTTCTGCAAGACAGTAGTTCCAAAGCTGGCATCCGTTCTAGACTGTATGTCCAAACAGTAGCACTTTATGAGGGTGTGTACTGTTTTCCAGATAGCTGTTCACAATTGTCTAATAATGAGATACCTCTTGAGGATGCCACAGAACCACAAGTACCTCTTGTGGAATGTGCCCTTAAGCCTCTTAGTGGCATTATTCCAGCTGTTTTCGTAGCAGAATTGAATGCAAGAGACTATCCAATGAGAGACAGATCTCTTTATAGCTGGTTTACCTTTGCCAACGTCACCGCAGGTAACAAAAATGTGGGTACTCTGGGACCTCTTGAAATCTTTTGTCCAGTCCATGTAGATAGTCAGGATTCGATTTAGGTCCAGGCTATGCAACATTTCCTCACCTGGACGGGAATGTTCTGGATAGAGTACAGGAAGGGTCACAGACCAATTCAGGTGAACTCAGATAACTACTTTATGTAGGATTTTTGTGCCGGTTCTAAGACCTACCTTACCCTTTAAGGGATTCTGCAGTTTGGCTCTGTGCAAGAGCTTGAAATTCACTTACCCTCCTAGCAGAAGTCACTGCAACCAGAGGTAAGCAGCTTCCATATGTTCAAAGAGAGCCTCCATAAGCTGGACAAGGCCTATATTGAGATGCCAAGGTGGGACAGGGTCCCTCACCAGTGGGTACAAGTGACTGAGGCCTTTAAAAAAGAATCTGAAAATGGGCTGGGAGGACAGTGATTTTTCCTTGCCAGCTGATCTCTGTTCTGATACTGCCTCAAAACTACACCTTTAAGGTTTAAGGTTGTATGCCTAACAACTGTAGGTATACTAGGTATGCCCAAATTACAGGCAACCCTGCCTCTACTGGGGTTATTCTTACAAGGATACACTAGTAAGAAAACCTCTTCCACTCAGAGTAATATGCTTTCTTGGTAGCTGGTTTCCTTGAAACCTTAAGCACCTTCAGGACTTCCTCTGAAAGATCCAATCCAGAAAATAACTCCTCCTCATGAACCATGTCTTCAGACATAGTATCATGGGGTTTCAGAATGTTATTCTGCCCTGGAACAAGATCAACAAATTGTGACTTAATGGCAGGCTAATTGGATTCTTGCCAGACAGAACCAGAAGCACTGAGTACCAGGTCAGCCTGGCCCAGTTTGGAGCTATTAGGATCATTTTTGTAGGGTCCCTGCTGAGTTTCAGGAGTACTTCCTGTATGAGTGGGGATGGTGGGAAGGCACACAGGAACTTCCTTGTTCAGTCTAGTACTAGGGTGTCCTCTGAGACTCTCCCCCCTGGTTGGTGGTCTGCAACAAAACCGTGGAAACTGATAGTTCTCCCAAGAGGGAAACAGGTCTATATTAGGAGCGCCCCATCTTCTGAACACTTTGGTCAGAGCCTGCTAGTTTAAGGCCCATTCGTGATTTCCCTGGCTGATTCTGCTTAAGGAATCTACCAAGACACTGTCTCTGCCTGCCAGATGAACTGCAAATGTGTTTGCTTCTAAAGAATATGCCAGGTCCCAGGTCCTAATTTCCTCTGAACACAGGTTTGAGGATCTTATTCCTCCCTGCTTGTTTATGTAGTACAATGTTGTGGTGTTATATATTCTGATTAGGACAGGCTGACGCTGTAGCTCGGAGGAGAAAGACTGCATTGTTAGCAGGACTGCTCTGAGCTCCAGGACATTTATGAGTTCTAGTGACTCCTGTGGGGTCTATGTGCCACTCACTGTGAGGTCCTGTAGGTGGGCACCCCACTGCAAGAGTGAGGCATCTGAAGTGAGAATACCTGCTGGTGACTGCTAAAGGAAGGGGATGCCCTATCTGAGGTTTTCTTCCTTCCACCATTCTAAAGATTCCATTAGTGCTTTTGTCTCGAGCTCAAGCTTTGAAAGTGGATCCCATCTTTGAGACCAACTGTCTCTTAAAGGGACGCCATTACCCCTTTTTGCATCACATTACTTCTAGATGAAAATTCATATTTTATGGTTTCATACCGTCTCTAAAATTCACTGAACAATCACGCAGTTTAAGCATGCGTGGGATAAGTACATGGGCATACTGGCAATGGGAGGGACAGGTCTGAGGGCACCCCCCAAGTAGATGGATTCTACTTGGGGGTTTTCATGGGCAGACTAGGTGGGCCACGCAGTCCTCATCCGCCAGCTACTTCTATGAATCTATTAAGTTCTTCGGTGTTTGATCTGCTTCCTTTCTTAGTAGGACTGAAATGCATGGGAATGGTGCAACTATACCCAACCTTGTTTTGCTTCAGATTTTGATCTACACTTACTGCATACATCCTGAACATTAGGAACACCACACACACACGTGCAGCCACTCATGATGCAATAATCTCCTCTCCTCCCACTGCACCACGAGTGGCTAGATTGTGTTAGGGGTATTTTTAAGTGCAGGAAAGGTGCAGTGAAAGTTGATCAAAAAATGTAAAGCAACACGTTTCTGTATGGTAACATCATGGTTGGACGGTCTGTTTTTTTAGTTTAAAATGTAAAAACTAATCTGATTTAAACTACCAGCTACACCAGCAATCTCTACATAATGAAAGCAATCATAATATGTTGTTTAATCTAGGGACAAACTGAGGCCCAAGGAGATTGACAGTGTCCCTTTAAGAGGTACTGGATCTCTCTCATTTGTGGACGCAGCCATGTGCCCTAGTAACTGCACAAAGTCCCTTGTGGGCCTTGGCTGACCTGTCGTGAAAGACTCTGCTGCAGCTATCAAAGCTGTAATTCTGACCTGCAGAAGGAAAGCTTTTCCCTGCAGGGTGTTTAGCTCTGCCCCTACAATGTCCACTACTTAAACAGGCTCCAGAAGGCACATCTGCAGATTTATCAAGAATCCCAGGTTTTCCAAGGCGCATTTTACCAACTGAACTGAGCACCCCTGTCTATGGTTCAGTTTTCCCTAAAACTAGCCAGTCATCCAGGAAAGGGAAAAGAAAAAATTATTCACCTTAGTAATTGTGTTTCTTCTAATGAAGTCTTGCTGCATTCTGACATATGCAGTTAGCCCCAGCACTTGAACTGCCCCGGAGATGAGAGTTAACTCTATGCAGAAGCATAGAACGTTGAGCTCGAGCTCGGATTTCAAACCTCTGTCTGTGGTGCTTCACAGCGTAACCATCAGATTCTTACGAGCAACTAACTAGCTACACTTCTAGTGTGGAAATTGTAAACAATAAATCAACAGGTAAAAACTTGGGTCCCAAAATACTCAAGTCGAGAACCCAAGATAAAAAAACAGGTAGTGAACAATATATAGTAATATATAAATAAATATGGAACAACAACAATCCCATCCTAAGAGGAGGGGTGCAAGGTACACCCCTGAGGTGCAACACTGTACCTGCCAGCCCACATCCCAAAAACTAGGTTCTGAGAGGGGAGGTGGGGGGGAGGTCAGAACACAGCAAGACTCCATTAGAAGAAGCACATTTACTAAGGTGAGTAATTTTTAATTCAAACAACATGAAGTCTTGCTGTATTCTGACATATGCAGACTACCAAGCAATACCTCCATGGAGGGGGCTACCAAACCTATTTTGGGAATAGGCTCTGCAGTACTGCTGTACCAAACCTAGCACCACTCCTAGCCTGGATATCCAGAGAGTAATGCTTGGTGAATGTATGGACTGTTTTCCAGGTGGCTGCTTTGCATATTTCTAGTAAAGGTATATCGCTGGCAGGAGCCAGAGAAGCTGCTGTACCCCCTAGCAGAGTGGGCCCTCAGGCCTGAGGGAGGCGTTTTAACTAACTTGGTATAACAGAACTGTATACAAGCTACAATCCACATGGCAACAGTTCTTTTAGAAGCTGGCCTACCTTTTCCCACTTCACCACAAGTGAGAAACAACTGAAGACGGTCATTCCTATTTGTCTTAGTATGCTCTATGTAATAGCTAAGTGCTCTTATAACATCCAACCTGTGTAACCCTTCTTTCTCCTGAAGAGGAATGATCACTGAAAAACATAGGAAGGGACATGGACTGGTTCAGGTAGAAATCTGAGACCTCTTTGGGTAAGAACCTCCTACTGGTTCTGAGGACCACCTTATCTCTATGGAATGAGATGAAATCAGGTTCAACTGACAGGGTCTGTAATTCACTAATTTGCCTGAAGTGATAGCTACCTGAAACACACTTTTCCAGGTCAAGTACTTAAGTTCGGCTGAAGCCAAAGGTTCAAAGGGTGGCTGCATAAGCTGAGCAATGCAGATATTGAGATCCCAAGCAGGGGTAGGCTCTCTAAAAGGAGGGTTGATATAAATCAGACCTTTAAAGAACTTTCCAAAGACAGGGTTGGATGCCAGGGAAGAGCCCTTCCCTGCTGACAGGAATGCAGAAACAGCTGCTAGATGAACTTTTAAAGTGGTTGACCTAAGGCCTAAGCCATTAAGGTGAGCCAGACAATCCAAGACTGTGGAAATACCAGCAGCATCTGGCAGGATATGCCTGTGTGAACACCAAATGCTGAATCTTTTCCATTTGGAGTTATAAGTTTTCCCGGTAGAAGGATTCCGAGAACCCTTGAGAATGTCAAACTCCCTGAGAGAGGTGCAGGCCTGCGTATTCTAAGTCTTCAAGAGCCAGGCCTTGAGATTGAGAGACTGGAAATTGGGGTACCAGATCCTCCCCTGAGAGGAGCTTAAGAGATTGTGTCTCTTGGGAAGAGACAGGGGAAGTGAGACTGCTAAGAACAACAACAGAGGATACCAAGGTTGCCTGGCCCAGTCTGAAGCAACTAGAATCACTGTGCAGGGTTGTGACCTGATCTTGACTAGAACCCTGAACAACAGGGGAAAGGGAGGAAAGGTATAAAGGAACTTGCCTTCCCAATCCAATATCACAGCATCCATGGGGACAGTCCCCAGGACTGGAGGTCTGCAGCAGAACTGGGGAAGCTGATGATTGTCTGGGGCTGCGAAGAGATCCATCTCTGGAGTGCCCCACCTGGTGAAGATTACTGTCAGGATGAGAGGGTCCAAGGTCCATTCGTGAAGGCCCTGGGAAATTCTGCTCAGAGCATCTGCTAGCACATTGTCCTTCCCTGGGAGGTGGACTGCTTTTAGGGAAGTTTGTAGGGAGTAGGCCAGAGACCATACTTTCATGGCCTCCATGCACAAGGCCGTAGACCAAGTGTCCCCCTGCTTGTTGATGTACCACACGGTGGTGGTGCTGTCTGTCCTGACCTGACCCACCTTGTTCCTCACTGAGTCCGAGAAAACCTGAAGGGCCAAGAATACTGCCCTGAGTTCCAGAAGATTGATAAGACGAAGAGACTCTTCTGGGAACTAAACCCCTTGTGCTATGAGGGCTCCCAGGTGGGCTCCCCAGTCCAACAGAGAAGCATCTGTGGTGAGGACCACCGAGGGAGTTTGCTTGAGAAATGGGACACCTTGCCTGAGATTGTCTTGGTCCAGCCACCACTGGAAAGCTTGGACCAGAGTCTGAGTCACTGGAATCAGTTTGGTCAAGACAGTCTTTCTTCTGAGACCAAAAGGACCTTAGAAGGAATTGAATGACCCTCATTTGGAACCTGGCTCCTTGCACCACTGCAGTGGAAGCTGCCATGTGGCCTAAGAGCCGAAGAAAATGTCTTGCTGGACAAGAAACCAGAAGATGAAAAGAAGAAGCGGGATCTGCAAGAGCCTGAACTCTTGCTAGTGTAAGGAATACCGTTGTTTGATCAGTATCTAACTCTATCCCTATGAAAGTGAGAAGCGGTACTGGTTCGAGAACTGACTTTGGCAGGTTGAGAAGGAATCCCAGGGAACTGAGCAGATCCTGAGTGACCTGTAGAGCTGATTTGACCTAACTGTTTAATTGTTTAATTAGTATGTCAGAAAGAACTTTGAGCGTGAGCTCTTTTACAAAGGTTCCATGTCAGGGTGGACAATAAGACAATACACATACTCAGTGGTTACAGAGGCTTTATCATTAGGCATTAAAGAGCGATTACATGACAATTAGAAAAATAGGAGAAAGAAAACTGAGCAGTTGTAATTGAATACTAAGTTATTTCTAATCGGTTGCCCTAGGTAGCACACCCCTGGAAACCTCCAAATCCGTCGATAGACTATGGCAGAGTAACTGCATAGGGTTTAACGCTATCCCACATGGCAAGAGGCTGGGTGACAGTGAAACAAGGAGGACTGGGTTTGAAATCAACCGCAGAGGAAGCGAGAGGTGGAGGGATAGTGAAGCGGGGAGCTGTGATGGGGGAGCAGCTCAGAGGCTTTGTCGAGTATGGGGTGTGTGTGGGGGGTGGGGGTTTGGGAGGGCAGTACCAAGTGTGTTTAAAAGAGGACTGATAGCTTACTTAAGCCCTTGGCTAGGCTGGAATGGAGGCAGGGTTCTCTAGGTAGTCCTGTTGGGTGTTACCTTGGGGGTAGGCCTATCTATCAAGTGGGGCCTGAGAAGCAGGTGCATTTTGAGTTCGACATTAGGTGCTGTTTGAGGCCTACTTTGAATTGAGACAGGCTGTCTGTAATTTCATCAGGAGTTCATTTATCCAGAGAGGGGCCCAATAGGAGAAAGCACGCTGCCCTAGTGAGGTTAGGCGGAATGGTATGGACAATGCTTTATTCTTCCTCCGTCTGGTGATGTGTGTTGAAAGAGAAGCCTCGAGCAGGTTTCCTATACAGGGTGGGGTTTTTCCAAGGAGTGTCTTCTTTCCCAGGAGGCAAGTTTAGTATTTGATCCTGTCTTTTAGGTTAAGTCAGTTTGTACGTTCATACAGGGTGCAAATATGAGTGTAGTGATCTGCACACAGGGTGAGGCGGCATGCCTTACTGAGTGCAATTTGGACCCTTTTGAGCACTGTATCAGTAGCAGCTCCATAGACCACCAGCAGGTAGTCTATAGTGGAGAGTATGGAGCTGGAGACTGAGATTCGGAGTGCTTCCGGGGTTAGGGATTTCTTATGCCTATGGAGGACCCCAATCTTTATGTTTACCACTTTGACAAGGGAGTCTACGTGGTGCATATAAGTGACAGAGTCATCAATGGTGACTCCAAGGTACTTGAACAAGTGCACCTGCTCAATCTGCTCACCAGCCTTGTTGGTGATTACGAGAGGAGCATGCTTGTGTTTGTTGTAGGGGCTGGATTGTAGAGTAGCATGGCCTTGGTTTTCTTGTAATTTAGTAGCAGCTTTTGCCTACTGAACCAGTCCTCGAGTTTATTGAAAGAGTTCTGTAGTTCTGTTTGTAGGGCAACCTGAGAGGTGCTGCTACTCAGCAGCACGGCATCGTCCGCATACAGAATAAGTTTGGTGTCACAGGCTGTGGGTAGGTCATTTACAAAGAGGCTGAAAAGCAGGGGCCCTAGAATTGATCCTTGAGGGACTCCTAGGAGTACATCTCTGGAGCTGGATAACGTCTGCCCGATTTTGACTCGCTGGCTCCTGTGTGTTAGGTAGTCATTGAACTAACTCACGGCGTTTGGTGCCACACCCAATCTTTGGAGCTGAAGTGCTAGTAGAGAGAGTGGTTGACAGTGTCGAAGGCTTTGGTGAAGTCAATGAAGATGGACCCCACCAATTTGCCTTCATCCAGCGCCTTGTGCGCACAGTCAGTGTATTCCAGCAGTGCCGTGTTGGTACTGTGTTTTTGCCCGAAGCCATGTTGGTTTGGGCAGAGCAGATTGTACTTATTGAGGTATTCTGTGAGTTTATTTATTTATTTGTGTCTAGGATTACAAAGTACCTTTGAGCCAAGGCTCTTTTACAAAGGTTCCACGTCATGCTGGTTACAGGGGTAACAGACACTAAAACATAAAACAGTTACAGGTACATGGTTTTAGACAGTAACTTTGCTTGACAAAATCAGACTGAGTGATGAGTAACTCAAGAAACAACAGGAGGAAGAGGGCAAGAAGGAGAGAGGGCTGAGGGTAGGGAAGGCATAGGTGTAGAGGGTCAAGGTGAGGCAGCCGAGGGGCCTTGTCAGGACAGACACAGGGGCAGTGCATTAGAAGTTGCATTGGACAGGTGAGTGCAAGAAGAGGGGAAGACAACACCTATAAGGTCAGAGCAGAGAGGAATGAAGATGTTATGGGGTGCAAGCACAGGTGGAGGTGCAATTATGGAGTGGTGGAGCTTTTTTTTGAACACTACAAGCGTTGCTGTGGATGAGGTGTCACTAGAGAGCTCATTCAGCCAACACAGAGCCCTGTATGCAAATGACCTTTGGCCTTGGGATGTGTGGCAGTAAGGGATTTGAAGGATTTGGGGCTTAGAGCTCCTGGTGTTGTGGTTGGTGATTTTGGGTTTGAGGAGGGTGCTGACTCCTGGTGGTGCCTTTCCCATCATGATTTTCTTAGCAGTGATGCAGGGTTGGTATTTGATTCGGTTGTTCAGTTGCAGCCAGCCTGTTTTGGAGTAGAGGTCGCAGGTGTGGGTAAGACGGTGGGAACCAGTAACGAGTCAGCAGGCTTGATTGAGGGAAGTCAAAACACGCCTGAGAGAGGAGGTTGTGGAAGATCCATAGATAGTGAGACTGTAGTCAATGATGCTGATGATGGAGCTATGGACAGAGCTTCTGGGGTTAGATGTTTCTTATGTCAGAATAGTAGGCCCATCCTGGTGTTGGCTACTTTGGCCATGTTATTGATGTGTGGGACATAGGAGAGATTACAGTCGAGGGTGAGGCCGAGGTATTTGAAGGTATGAACTTGTTCGAGGATGATTCCTTGCTTGGTTTTAATGGACAGCAGATATTGTTTGTGTTTGTTTTGGGAGCTGCAGAAGATCATGGTCTTTGTTTTTTTTCTGGTTAAGTATAAGTCTGTGTTTTGTGAACCAGTTTTCAACTGCAGAGAAGGCCTGCTGGAGGTTACCTTGTAGATGGACTGGATCATGGTGGGATGCCAGGATGACAGCATCATCCTCGTAGAGTAGGATCTGTTCTGGGCAGGATTCTGGCAGTGAGTTCAGAAAAAAGGCTGAAAAGGAGGGGGCCCAAGACTGAACCCTGTGGGACACCGGACTGGACTGGTCTTTGGTCTGAGGGTGTGCCAGCAATTCTCACCCTTTGGGAGCGGTTGTCTAAGTAGCTTTTGAACCAGTTCATCAGTTGACTTGCTGCAATTTTTTCCAAAGCTTTGGATAGTGGGGAGAGGATAGATATTGGCCTGTAGTTTGACACCAGCGCCTTGTCACCATTCTTATGCACTGGGGTTACCAGGGCTTGCTTCCATACCTCTGGAAATTGAGCTAGGGCCAAGGATTTATTAAATAGCATAGTTATGGGCATAATAAGAATATCAAGGGTGAGAGATAGTAACTTCATGTCTAGCCCGTCACTCCCCAATCTGGTTTTGCCTAGGACTTTCCTGACCATCATTAGGGCCTCCTTCACAGTTACCTTCTTGAAGTAGAAGGCTGGGTGGTTAGTTATGAGCAGGTTGGCGCAAACTTGGTCCTCCACAGGCAGAAGGTAGTCTGGAGGCAGCACTGAGGACAGGTCTGTAAAGGCCTGGTTAAAGGCATCAGCAATGGCTAGAGGATCTGAGGAGGATGATTTATTAATGTTGAGCATCTTAGGGTGCTACTTTTGATCTTTACAAAGGATGTTCTTGATGTTGTCCCAAAACCTCTTTCCATCTCCCCATACATTGTTAAGCTGGGTCTTACGGAAATTGGCTTTTGTGAGCCTGATAAGTTTGGTGCACCGGTTTCTAGCCATTTTGTAGCACTGTAGGTCATGCTTGCTGTCTGAGTTTAAGGCTTTTTCCCAGAGGCAGTCCCTCTCCTTTAGGAGGGAGAGGAGCTTGCCATCAATCCAGCCGTTACCCTCCCCCCTTATTTTCTGTTTTATGCCTGGTGCATAGATATCACAGATGGAATTGAAGCCCTCAATGAAAAAACTAAGGGCCTGGTCCAGCATAGGTGCCTTGTTGATGGGGTACCAGTTGTAGGCAGACAGGGCCAATTTGAGGGATCCAAGTTTGCCTTTCCGCAGAACCCTGCTCTTGAGGCGGGGTGGGCTTTTGGCAAGTTTAGTGGTCCTTATAAAGGAGATTGGGGAGTGGTCACTTGGCACGTCCAGGAGAACCCCGAGTTTGGAGAATCGAGCCGGAGAGCTAGCTAAGACCCAGTCAATGAGGGTGCTGGTACCAGCCTTGTAGTTCTGCCTGGTGGGGTGAGTTACGAGCTGCGTGAGATTGTGGGAGGTGATTAGGTCTCTGGAGGGTGTTGCCTCCTTATATAACCAGTTAATATTAAAGTCACCGGTCAAGATGAGTTTTGAGCCCTTTCTGAGTGCGCTAATTTCTTCCATAACAAGAGGAAGGCCTTCCTTGGCTTTCTTGGGGGGCAGGTAGGTTGTGGCGATGGTAAGGGTCTTGCCTTTTAGGCCGACTTGTATTTTTACCACTAGTAGCTCATAATCCTCCACAACTTTGGAGATGGGGAGGACTGAGCAACTCAGTGAGTTTCTAGCATATAGGAGGCAGCCGCCACCTTTCCTGCCTATTCTATCATGTCAAAATGCTTGGAATCCTTCGATGGCCACCTCACCATTTTTGATCCTGCCCGACAGCCAGGTTTCAGTTAGGCAGAGTATGTCAGGGGCATAGATGGTCATCCAAGCCTGGAGCTGGTCGAATTTGGCAGTTAGGCCGCAGATGTTTAGCGATGCTATCTTTAGGCCGTTCACTGTATGGACCCCCCTGCTCCTCAGGGTTGTTGGTCCAGGGTTTAGGTGAACATTGCCAGAGAGTAGCAGTAGCAGAAAGATAACCTTTCTGGCAGATAAGGTGATGTTTATCTTCCCTTGTGTCTTCCGTCGTCTGCGCTTCAGGTGGGGAGGTGTCTATACGTCTGTGTTAAATTAGGAAAGCTAACCGTTAAGGTTACCGTTTGCAAGGTTGGCTTGGCAACAACTGCGTATGGGAGGATAAAGAGCCTATCGTTACCAGAAGTGGTAGTGGCCATGTGTATGCTTTTCTTCCAGCTTACACCCAGTGAGGATTCAGAGTGGGGAGGTAGGGGTCTGAATTCATATATGGTACCAGCAATGCCAAAAGAGGTAGTGAGGAGTAGTAGTAGGAGGTTGCACCCTATGGTAGTTTGTTTGGTGTTGCTGGCCTGCTTAACTGCTAGCTGGTTTATAGATGAAAGGGTATATAGTCGAATTAGGGTGAGGTCCCTAACAATAGGGCAGGTAGAGCAGTAATTGAGAGGAGTTAGATGGAGTGGCTGGAGAAAAAGTTGAGGCGATGTGTGATCCTGTGGGTGGGACTGCTTTAAAAAGGCGGTGAGAAAGTGGGTTAAGTCAGGTATTGAAGACAGGGAGGCCAATAGCATGAAAATGTGCAGCAGTGGAGTGACCAATCAGCTGCTAGGCTGAGGAAAGGGGTGGAGTAAGGGTCTATTTAATACTGTGAGGAAGTTGGGGGGTAGGTAGGCGGAAAAATTCAGTCAGAACACAGCACAGAAAGAGATTTCCTGAGATCAGAAGCGCCAGGCGTTGGAAAATCAGCCAAGGAGCAAAGCTGCCAATCAGTGCCCGGCTCCTCCACTGGGCGTCCAGTCAAAACAGCGGCATTCAAAACCACGAGTTTCGGAGGTCCAGTGTGTACCTGAATCTGTCCGGTGGTCAGTCGGGTGGTCTGTTAGCTGTGGCCTGCTCGGAGAGAGCCTGGGAAGCCCGCAGATGGGCTGTATGTGGAACAAGGAGGGAAATACAGAGGATTAAATACAGCTAGAGTACAATAGCAAGCTCAGTGGGGGGCAGGCAATGGGGTAGGACAAAGCATGAGGTAAAGAGGTGGTAAATGCAGGGCAATTATCTAGAGCCAGAAGAGGAGTTAATTGGGGGGGGGTCTGTGCTTTGGCACCGGGACATCTGAGGAGGACAGCAGCAGCAGGGAGGTGTAAGGGAAGGGTTTGTAGGTAAGGCAGAGAAGAAAGTAGGGTGTTTAGAGAGACAGCATTACAAGTGGGGCAGATTAATAATTAGCAGAGTGACCAGTGTGGGGAAGGGGCAGGGTTCGTCAGTAGGGCAGAAATGGAAAACTGCAGCAGTCTTGCTCAGTAGCTAGGTCCAGCAGTCAAACATCAGCTATTATACAATACGTTTGTCCAGCACTAGATTGCACAGCACTAAAGTATCATCGAGAGACTAGACTCGTGGCTTGTAACAGACTAGCTAAGCTGGCAGGTAAAGTAAGACCAATTGATGCATAACATATGTAAATTACATTAACAAAAATTCAGTCCAGAACACAACACACAGTCATCAATGTATGGAAATACAGAATTGCCCTGCCTTCTGAGGAAGGCCACTACTACTGCAAAGCACTTTGTAAACACCCCTGGAGCTGATGTTAGACCGAAAGGCATAGCTCTGAATTGATAATGGCCTGAAGGCAACTCGAACCTGAGGTACTTTCTGTGGGAGCACCTGATGGGAATACGGAAATAGGCATCCTTGAGGTTCAGGGAAGCTAACCAGTCTCCTGGCCTTAAAGGGGGAAGAATTACTCCCAGAGTTACCATTTTGAACTAGACTTGAAAACCGAAAAAATAAGAATCGGTGAAAACCAACACTTTCAGGAAACTTTACCGAACCTAGCGAAGACGCAATCTCCGGAGCGACTTCACAGTTAGGCGGAGTAAAGAATCTGAAGGTTACACTCTGAAGCACCACAGACAGAGGTTTGAAATCCGAGCTCGAGCTCAACGTTCTATGCTTCGGCATAGATTTAACTCTTTCATCTCCAGGGCTGTTCAAGTGCTGGGGCTAACTGCATATGTCAGAATACAGCAAAACTTCATGTTGATTGAACCACACCTTGTCATCTCAGATTTGTTGTCACAGCCAAGCACTTTGCGAAAACCCGTGGACCTAGGGTGAAACCAAAGGAAAGAGCAATGAAATGGTACTGGCAGTTCTCCAGTTTGAATCTGAGATACTTTCTATGAGATGATCTGACTGGGTTATGAAAATAGGCATCTTTCAGATCCAGGGGTCCCAGCCAATGACTCAAATGCAAAGACAGTATATCACTGTACTTAGTGTGCCCATCTTGAATTTTTTTTTTCAAATGCTTGTTCAGAAACCGGAGATCTTAAATGGGTCACTACTCTCCATTTTTCTTGCAGGTCAGGAAGCATCTTGAGAACAGGCCCCTGCCCCACTGGGAGGCAGGGATTTTTTTTTTTATGGTTTGTGACACGAACAGTTTTTTTTTACGTCCAGTTCCAGCAAATGTCTTTCTGTGGGAGAGTGTGCCGGAAAAAGAACAGTTACATACTTACTGTAACAGTAGATCTTTGAGAGAATGTCTTCCCTTAGTCAACACCTTTGCAACTACACTATAGCAGCACTAGGACCATATGGAAACTTTTGCTAGCTGAAGGCCAACCACAACGAAGTCACGCATCAGTGTCTATATAACCAGGGGTGCCACATCTCTCCTCAGTCCTCCACCGGACATTTCGCTTGGAGGACCTCTCTTCTTGGGGAACCAGAAGACCATACAAGTGCCTCTTACTGTAGATGAGGGCAGGCTCTGTATCTAGCAGCCATGGAAATTCCCAAGGCAGAACTGCATGCCATACTCCTCTACACCTGATAAAAGGGGGAAAGAGGGAGGGCCAGCATGGCCTAAGGGAAGAGATTCTCTCAAAGATCTACTGTTACAGTAAGTACATTGTCTGTTCCATTTTCTTCAAGGATATCACTTCCCTTAGGCCACGCCTTTGTAATGAGTCCCAAGCAGTCCCAAAAGCTAAATGGGAGGTTGGTGCAGTCTGATTCAGGACAGCCGGCCCTGCAGAACAGCAAGGCCGAAACCTGCTCGTCTACAAGAAGCAATGTCCAGACTGTAATGTTTAGTACAGGTGTGGACACTGCTTCATGTGGTTGCAGTGCAAATGTCAGCCGCAGAGATGTTTCTAAAACAAGCAACAGAGGTGGGACATACCCCTGGTGGAATGACCATGAACCGCACTAGGAAGTTCATTACCACACTTCCTATAACAGAACATAATACAATGTGCTAACCATTTGGACAAGCACCGTTTTGATACAGGGGTGCCCTCTTTCACACAGGGTAAGCGAAAAAAAAGACCCGAGAGGATTTTCTGCAGTCCTTGCTGTGAGCCATATAGTATCTTTATTAATTTTTTTTTAAATCCTTCTTTTTCCCTCCGGTCACCAGACTCTGAGGCATCCCTAAGGAGACACCTGCTTGTCCCGCCCTGTCTGATACCTCCCCTCAGCCCGGATCCCCTACCTAGCATCCCGAGTCCCCTACCGGTAGGCTCCCCGACTTGTGCCCCTCAGGGCAGGGCTGCCCTCACCTACCTCAGGTACTCCTTCAATTTAGTCCAGTGGGTGTGCTCTGGTGCAGGCTGAGGGATATCGGGATTGGGTGAAGGCGGGGTTCGGCAGTGGCCATGGGGAAGGCGATCCGTCATCTCCTCAGGTGTCAGGGTGTTTCTTTGTATGTGTGCGTGACCCTGGAGGCACAGACGTGCGACGACATCCAGCGCAAGCTGGGTGTGCTCCCTCACCTCTCTCGCGGATGTCTACCAACACCTCCACCCCTGCGTGCGAGAACTCCGGGCTGCTGCACCCCAGTCTCCACTGGTAGTCACTGCTGTCAGGGAGTCATCAACCCACCCTTCCCAAGAGAGGAGAGGAGAGCTGTCCTCCAGATGCTCAATCCTCTCCTCCCTGGCCAACCCACGGCTACCAAAGCTTGCTCCCAAGCCCAGGTCGCCACCGTGGTGCGAGGTGTGGCGTCCAGCACCTCAACTCTCAGCGCCACCAGACCAGCCTGCAATACAGTATCTTAATATTCTGTTTACGTCCAAAGTATGAAACAATGCCTCACCATGACTGGCATGCTCAGGATAATATTTATTTATTTATTTTTATTTATTAAAATCTTGGATGACACCTGTGAGTGGATTCTCGTTGAGAGGTTCCACGTCAGATACATTAACACAAGACGACACGATATAGTTACAGTAAATTATACATACAGAGTACAAAAAAGTCAGCAGTACATGGGCTGCAATGACACTTTACAAATTCTGCTAAGGGATAGTACATGGTATGCCAGCATCCTGCGGAAGAGAGAGAGGCAAAGGCAGACTGTTAGGGTGAGGTAGGAAGTGGCAGTGGGAGCTGGGATAGGAAGGGCAGAGGGAAAGAAAAGAGTCAAGGGGTAGGGGGTGGGAGGCAAGTGCTTTGGCAAAGACTTAACTTGGCAGGTCAGGAGCTGGAGGTGCTGAGGCAGACTAAAGCTGTGGACGCAGACTAGAGGGGGCAACTACAGGTATTTCTGTTGGTGAGGTGCTGACAGAGTTTGCGCTTAAAGGAACCAAGGGTTGTGGCTCCGGCTATGTCAGGTGGAGGACCATTTGTCCATAGAGGGGCCCGGTGAGCAAAGGATCGCTGGGCCATAGTTGTGCGGCACCTGGGCACATGGAACACTTGTGTAGTCGAGCTCCTGCTGTGCCTGGCATGTATAGATGGCGATAGAAGGTTCAGAACTCCTTGATGAAGTTAAGTAAGACCTTTTTTGCGAGTAGGCAGGTTTGATAAAGTAGTCTGTGCTTCAACTGAAGCCAGCCCGATCAAGCGTAAAGCTCACAGGTGTGGGTGAGATTTGGGGCATTAGTGAGCAGACGGCAGGCTTGTTTAAGGCTGTTGAGAGGCGTTGGAGAGCTGTATCAGTAGCGGAGCCATAGACAGCCAGGCCACAGTCAATCAAGGTGATGAGTGAACTGTTAATTGCCAAGTTCAGAGCTTCATAGGTCAAGCAATGTCTGTGCCTGTAGAGGATACCGATCCTGGTATTAAAGGCTTTGGCCGTGATGTCAATGTGCTGTGTGAAAGAGAGGGCAGTGTCCAGTGTGATTCCCAGGTACTTGAAATGGGGGACTAGTTCCAGGGTGTTACCGGAGTCATTCTGAATTGCCAGGGAATAGCCTTTTAGCTTGTTTTGGGCAGTGGCAAAGAGCATGGTCTTGGTCTTTTTATAGTTCATGACCAGTTTTTGCTCTTTGAACCATTTTTTTAATAAACAGGAAAGTGGATTATTTCATTTAGTGTGAACTCACCATCTTCTGCAAAAACGTACACTCAAATAAAGAGGGTCACACATTACAGCCTGTAGCTCTGAAATCCTTCAAGTCGAAGAGACTGCAACAAAAATAATGTTTTTCATGTATCAAAGCATAAGCCACAACTTGCAACTGGCTCAAAAGGAGCAAAACTAAGTTTTTCAAGAACATAATTCAGGTCCCAAGGCAGGACCAGATTATGAATGAGAGGTTTGATGTGCATAATACCGCTCAGTAAGGTACAGGAGACCTCCAGATGGGCAACTGTACTTGCATCAATAAGGGCATGGAAAGCTGATACAGCTGCCAGATGCCCCTTCAGTGAAGAATACTGCAGACCAGAATCTGACAGAGACAGCAAGTATTTCAACACCACATTTACCAGAAAAGTGAATGGGTCCATACGTATAGAAACACTTCCACTTCAAAGAATATGTATGTCTGGTGGAAGACTTTCTGGCTACAACCAGCACATCAGCTACTTTTAAGTGACCCCACACACCATGCAATGGCTATGTTCTTCAGGAGCCAGGCATGCATTTGCAGGGACTTCAGGTCCAGATGGACCAGAGACCCACTGTCCTGGGACAACAGGCCCCTGCCAGAGGCAAAGATACTGGAGGCCCCACAGCTAGTAGCTGAAGCAGTGGATACCATGTTTGTCAAGGCCACAGATGTGCAGTGAGGATAAGGGTTGTGTCCTCCATCTGCAGTTTCAGTAACATTAATGGAATGGGAGGGAGTGCATACAGAAACCTCCCTTTTCAAGATAGGGGCATCTTGCCAAAATAATCCAGGCCCTTGAGAAAGCGAGCAAAAGCACAGCAGTTTTGCGCTATGTGGGAACACAGAATGGTCCAACTCTGGACAACCCCACCTTGCGAAGAGGTCATCTACCACCAAGGTCAGCATTTCCCATTCGTTCATCTCAGACTGTGATCTGCTTAGCCTGTCTGCCAAGACATTTTGGATACATGGGAAATCAGGGCTAGAAATCATTTTTTTGAGATGCCTGTCCGAGGGACAGGTGGGGTGTAAATTTTGCCTGTCCGACAAAAGTTTTACCTGTCCACATTGTTGTGGGACTTTTCTTCACTGCTGTCTCAAACACTCTAAAGGGCTGTGTGTTTCTGTTCAGTTGACAGCAGCAGTGAGTGTGAGTGTCTTCTTCAATTCAGCTGTTATTTTCCAATCCCCTCCACTAGCAGATCATAACAACAATCCTGTACAGCTTTTTTGTATTAATATAGCTAGTAAGACTACTGATCTGCAAGCTCCAGCAAGCAACCAACAACTCTGGAGGGCTTCACACTGTCTGATCAAGAATACAGATGCAGAGACTTTAATCCCCCTCCTCACTGTTTGACAGTCTCGGTCTGGTCAAGTTCTTTTTTTATTCCATTTCAGTCTCCCCTCCACTTGCAGAACACAAGAGAGAGTCTATGGGGCAGATGGAGGTCTGTTTGCAGCAGCTTAGACAGACAGAATATGTTCCGTCCCCTTCCTCTCCCCTTGACAGTGCCTGCTTTGTTGTATTAGTTCTTTTTATTAATTAGTCCCTCTCCACTCCCCTGCACATACAGAGAGCCCACAACAACATTTAAAGCAAGCCTGCCTTAACTGATTTTGTTAGTACAGTCAAGAGCACTGAGAAGAGCAACAGCCTGCCTGTGTTACTGTCTTATTTTATATATTTAATTTCTTTCGTTTTTACAATTGGCTTCAAACATCCTAGGATAGGCTTCTGCACACTAAATGGAGGGATGCTTCTTTTTAAATTAAAACACAACACAGTAACTGTCTGGTGCCTTGTCTGTGCCAGCCTCTCCCAACCACTTACAGAGATCCAACACCACAGAGTCCTTAATGCAGACCTGCCTGCCTACCCCTTTTTAATCTCCAGAAGCCCAGAAAATATTTTTTTAATGTAGTGGTGAATAGTAGTTTTGAATAGTATGCAGCCAGTAAATGCCATTGAAGAACTTACTCTCCTCCTACTCCACGACGTCCAAACGATTCAAAGGATAGATTGAAAATGAGGAGCGGGAGCAACCGCAATGTGCAGTGACTGTCTGCGCATGCACGGTTGCCGTAATCTACCATTACTGGGAGACTCTTACCGCCTGTCACCACTCATCTACTTTTGTGCTGCTCAGGGTCTACACAGAGAGGTCAGGTGACACACAGTTGTAGCAGTCACCAGACCCATGGAGGAACGGACGGGCTGAGATGCACTTTCCGGGAGGACGGAGCTATGCATGACAGCAGGACGTCAGGATTCCTCAGGCTGTGTTACACAGCCAGCCGATTGATTCTACTGGGTCCTAGTGCACAAATGAAAGGTAAAATGAAACGGACAAACTGCCTGTCCAAGGGACAGGCAAACTTAAAAAAACAGCTGTCCCAAATGACAGCCGGTTATTTCGAGCCCTGTGGGAAATGCACGGCTGGCAGCTCTAGACCATGTTCCAATATCCAGTACCACACTCATTGCTTACCGATACAAGAGATGGGAATGAGTCCCCCTTCGTTTATGCAATGCATGACACTGACGTCCGTCTGTATTAGCAGAGAACCCAGAGTCAGATGCTCCTGAAAAGCCTGGAGACTGTATAAGACAGCTCACATCTCCAGGTCATCTATGTGCAAAGAACCTTGAGTTTGATACGGGTCCAGGTGTCCCCCAAGATCTAGATCGTCCGGGTGAGACTCTAAGTTGGAGTTGGTATTAAAAATGGTACATCCCTTAAGAGACTGCAGCTGTCCACCATGCTAGTGTTTTGCATAAGGGAGACGTAACAAGCATTTTTTGGTCTATATCATCTGTCAGTTCGTCCCATTGCACACTCAATGTCCATTTTAGCATCCGCATATGTAAGCGGGCCAGTAGCACAGTAAGAATGGCTGCAGCGATGAGCCTGGGACACAGAAATGTTCGACATGATGACTGCTGTATACCAGCTGCACTTGGGCGAGTCATTCCGCCCTATCCAGGGGCAGGAACTCACATTTCTGTAGAGTTCCACAAAGTGTTCACTGCACTTAAGTGAAAACAGGGGTGCAGGACAGAAAGGGGGCTCACGCCTGCTAATTTACAACCACAGATCCAGATTACCATGCAACCACTCACACCAAAACTCACTCAGAGTCGAAAATACAAATGCAAAATGTAGTTTTATTGCCAGACAGCTACAAAAGTATACAGCGGACTATACAGTCCATGAAGTGACTGCGCCTCACTCAGACTACTGTACACCTTTGTAGCTGTCTGGCAATAAATTACATTTTGCATTTATAACCCCAGCTCCCAGGAAGTCTGACAAGGTAACAAGTAGTAAACCCGTATCTCTAGCAGAAGTGTGCAGCAATGTTCTGTGTCCAGGACAGCCTTTGGCAAGGAATCAGTACTTACTTTGGCACATTCACTGTAACCCCAGATCTTTGAATATATGTCCTGCTTGGGACAGGGTGTGCAAGAGTTGGTTCCTGGAGTTGGCTTTCAAGAGCCAATTGTCCAGGTATGGGACGACATACAGACCTTCCCTGCAAAAGGCTAGTGCCACCACTGCCAAGCATTTGGTGAAGATCCGTGGCACAAAAGACAAAGGCAACACTTTGAACTGATAGTGCTCTCCATCTAGTACAAATCTCAGATACTGTCTGTGACGATGTCTGATCTTGATATGAAAATATGCATCCTTCATATCCACACTGCAAATCCAGTCACCTGTTTGCAAGAGGGGAATCTAAGCTTGCAGGGAGACCATGCAAAACCTCTTGTATTCTATGTAGAAGTCTAGGTCCCTCAGATCAAATACAGGTCTGAGATCTTCTGTCCATTTGGGGACCAGGAAGTATCTGGAGTAAAACCCTTTGTTCTTCTGATGAAAAGGCACTGGTTATACTGCATGCTTGTTTAGCAAAGCTTGTACTTTTTATCTCAGCAAGGACAATGCAATGGAGGATAAGTGGAACGAGATGGAGGATGCTCTGGAGGGGTCTCTAAGAACTCCAGATCACATCCCTTTGAAGCTATCTCCAGGATCCATTCATCTGTGGTAATCTCCCTCCATTGTGTCATATTAAGGAAGAAATGTCCCCATACAACCACCTCTGGAAGCACTAATGGTGGTGGTGGTGGGGGGGGGGGGGCTGATTCCAGTCATGCTGAGCCAGTGAGGGCAGAACTGCACGCCTTTGATGCTTTAGAACGGGCTCCTGGGATGAGGTGGGCTGGCAAGGCTCCACAAAACTTACCCCAGCCTTGCTGTCAGTAGGCTTGACAGCCACCTCCGGCAGCAGGCTGACAAAAGGATCCCTTACCACGACCCCTATCAGGCATGGGATACAGGGATTTCATTTGCCTGACCTTAAAATCATTTGAGAGATTTGAAGGCCACTTAATGCCTCTTCCACATGGTAGTCAAACAGCTTGGTACCTCTAAAAGGGGCATTCAGGACCATTTGCTGCACATCAATTGCAAATCCAGCAACCATGAGCCAAAAATACAGGTTACTCACCTGTAACAGGAGTTCTAGGAATGGTATATGTTGTTCATCCACACTGTCTGGCAGGTTCCTTGCCGCTTTAAATCTTGCCGGAAGGTCTTCAAGCTGGCTCCTACCACCCACCCGGGTGGTAAAACTCTCGGCTCCACCCCATGACGCCAGATCTAGCCCGCTGGAAGCCAGGTTCTGCATCAAAGCCGGGGAGGTCGGGTGGGTCGTGTGGATGAACAACATTTACCATTCCTAGAACTCCTGTTACAAGTGAGTAACCCGTATTTCTAGGGACATGGATATGTTGTTCATCCACACTGTCTGGCAGACTTCTAGCAGTTCTCCGGGAGGAGGGAAGCAAGGCGCACACCCCCTACTTAGGGAGTAATGACTGGAGAACCGAGGCCCCAAAACCAGCATCCCGGCATGACTCAAGGTCGATGTGGTAGTGGGTGATGAAGGTGTGTGCCGACTTCCAGGTAGCAGCCCTGAAGATTTCCTGGATAGGGACGTCCCTGGAAGCAGCCACCAATGCAGAGGTATGGCGGGTAGAATGAGCTCTTATCCCTCTGGGAGGCTCCATGCCCGCCAACCTATAGCAGAGATCTATGCAGGAGGTGACCCACCTGCCTATCGTCCGCTTGGCTGCAGGTCTGCCAGGTGCGGCTTCAGCGTAGGTGATGAGCAGCTGGCGCGAACCTCTCCCCGAACTTCAGCCATCCGCTCCTTATAAGCGAGCGCTCTTCTAGGGTCCAGAGTAGGGAGCCTATATTCGACCTCCAAGGTGTGATTGGGGTAGAACACCGGCAGAGTCAACACCTGGTTAAGGTGAAACTCCGAAACCACCTTCGGAAGGAATTTCGGGTGGGGGTGCAGGACAACCTTGTCCCTGTGGAAGACCAGATAAGGAGACTCGATGGAAAGCGCCTAGAGCTCTCCCATCCTTCTGGCTGACGTGATAGCCACCAAGGCGGCGGTCTTCCACGACAGGTGAGAGATGTCACACCTGTGCATCGGTTCGAATGGCTTGCCCATGAGCTTAGCCAATACCAGCAGTAGATCCCACGGAGGTGGAGGTTCTCGCACCGGAGGGGATAGGTGATCAAGGCCTTTGAAAAAGCGCCCACCCACCTTCTCCTGCGCCACCGACTGCTTCCCGGCCCGCGCCCGGTAAGCAGAGATGGCTGCCAGGTGCACCTTAAGGGTCGTCGACCGAAGCCCTTGCTGAGAAAGGGACCACAGGTAGTCCAAAATGCTTGCCAAGGAACAGGAGGAAGGGTCCAGGCCCTTGCCCTGACACCAAATGGAGAATCTCTTCCATTTGAAGGCATAGCATTTTCTGGTCAACTCCCTACGGGACGCCTCAACAACGTTGAGGACCTCGTTGGAAAGACCCAAAGCCTGGAACTCTAGCCGCTCAGGAACCAGGCCGTCAGGTGCAGGGATTGATGGTCCCAGGTGGAATACCTTCCCCGATTGACTGAGATCAGGTCCAGGCAGGCTGGAAGCCACCTCGGGAGCCTGGAGCTGAGACTGAGGAGATCTGGATACCAGAACTGGCGGGGCCAGTCTGGGGCTACCAGAATCACCTGCGCCTTGTCCCTCCTCACCTTGAGAAGCACCCTGTGGATCAAGGGAAATGGGGGAAAGGCGTAGAAGAGGCCCGGGGTCCACGGCCTCAAGAAGGCATCCCCCTGCAGTGAGCCCTGCTGAGGGGGGCGGGCATGAAACAGTCTCAGCTTCGCATTCTCCCTGGAGGCAAACAGGTCCACCTGAGGCGTGCCCCAGTGGGAGAACAGATCTTGTACTACCTCCGGCAGGAGAGACCACTGGTGGGACGCAGCCCCTATCCAGCTTAGGGCATCGGCCAGGGTGTTGGAGGCTCCTGCCACATGGATGGCAAGGAAATTCGCCTCCAGGCTGCACACGAGTGACCAAATGCGGAGAGCTTCCTTGCACAGAGGCATGGAGTGCGTCCCGCCCTGGCGGTTTAGGTAGTACATGGTCGTGGTGTTGTCGGTCTGGACCTGAACCACTTGACCCCGTAGAAATGGAGTGAAGGCGGTGAGGGCTAGATGAACCGCTTGAAGCTCCAGCAGGTTGATGCGGCATCGGGACTCCTGAGGGGACCAGAGGCCGTGCGCTCTGTGCTCCCCCAGATGGGCACCCCAACCCATCAGAGAGGCATCGGTCGATAGAGAGACCGTCGGCTCGGGGCGGACAAACGGGATGCCCTCCTGCAGATGTGCTGGAACGGTCCACCACTGGAGAGCATTCCACATCCCCTGGGTCACTGTCACTAGCTGATCCAGCGGATCGAAGTGCTGTGACCACTGGCTGGCCAGCCCCCACTGAAGGGGACGCATGTACCAACGGGCCCAACGGACCACGCTGGTGCAGGCCGCCATGAGGTCCAGGAGGCGCAGGAAGTCCCAGGCAGGGCGCAATTGCCCAGCCTGAAATGATTAGGCAAAGGAGGAAAGAACCTCGGCCCTGTCTGCCGGGAGGCGTGCTCTGGCTCGTAGAGAGTCGAGCTCTGCACCGATGAATTGGATCACCTGCTTTGGCACGAGTTCCGACTTGGCCTCGTTGATGAGGAGGCCAACCTGAGAGCAAACCTGGAGGGCCAGATCTCTGGACCGCTCCATCTCCGTTCTGGAGGGGGCTGCAATCAGCCAGTCGTCCAGGTAGGGGTACACCCGGACCCTTCAGCACCACAGGAATGCTGTCACCACTGCCATGCATTTGGTGAAGACCCTGGGAGCTAGGGAAAGGCCGAAGGGCATGGCCAAGAACTCGTAGAGGGATCCCTCTGCCCTGAAGCGGAGGACTCTCTGGTGGGACGGACGGATTGGGACGTGAAAGAATGCGTCTTGAAGGTCCAGAGAACAGAACCACACGCCTCGTTCCAAGGATGGGATTATTTGAGCCAGAGTGACCATCCTGAAGGTCCGAGACCTTAGGAACCTGTTCAGGTCATGCAGGTCGAGAATGGGGCGCCAGCCCCGTCCGTTTTGGGACCAGGAAGTACCTGGACATAAACCCCAGGTCCGGAGGAGGATCCACCATCTTCCTGATCACCTCTTTTTCAAGGAGCAGGGCGATATCGGCTCGGTGAGCCGACAGAGAGGCTGCGGACCCTGTAGCCCCCCCGAGGGACGACGGCTCGGAAGGGTGGGGCCTGCTCGAACTCCAGGGGCAGGCCCTTTCCTACCACCTCCAACACCCAACGGTCCGTGGTGATAACGGATCAGGTGAAAGGAAGTGGCGGAGCCGTCCCCCCATGGGGGGAACCCAGGAGGGAGTGACGAGGCTGGGGACGACCCCCCTCAACCCGTCACTGGGCAGGCTTAGAGGAGGGACCGGCCGAGGGACCTCCTGGGCCTTTACCTCCCTGCTTCCTATTAGAGGAAGCCACAGGCTTGGGTTTGGGGTGCCAAGTGCAAGCCTGCTGGCCATGGTGCTGGTGCTGTTGGGCCGGATGCCGCAGGCGCAGAAGGTCGAAAGGACTTATGTTGCTGTTGTCGACGGCCCTTGTCCTTCTGGGTGGAGGTGACCGAATCCAGAGTGGCATTGGACTTTTCGATCCACTGGAGGTGATCTTCCACTCCAGGGCCGAAGAGGTGGGTTCCCAGGAAGGGGACATCCATCAGTTTATGCTGGGTATCCGCCGTGAAGGTGGCTATCCTCAGTCATGCTCTGCGGCGCATGGCCACCGCGGCCACAACTGATCTGGCACAGCAGTCTCCAATGTCCAGAGCCGTTTGGAGCTGCTGTTTTGCCACCACCCTTCCCTGGTCCCGTACCTGCCGGACCGTGGTCTGCAGGTCGGCTGGGACACGAGGGATCACCTCATCCAGGGAGCCTATGAGGACATGGGAGAAGCGTGCCATCAGCACGGCCGAGCTGGCCTGGCGCAGGCCAAGGGAGGACGCAGTGTACACCTTGCGCCCGGCATAGTCCAGCTTTTTGGACTCCTTGTCAGGGGGCTTATCCACATCCCTAGCGTTCCCGGAACGTCGGAAAACGCTATCGGTGACCAACCCCTCAGCGGAGGGTGTTCCGAAAAACCGGACAAAGAGCCGGTAGGGACCACATACTTCCTGGCCATCCTGGCCGAAGACGCAGGGCAGGAAGCAGGCCGCTGCCAGAGCTCCAAGGCTGGGCCAACAATGGCTTCAGCCTCCAGAAAGGCCTCTGTGGGTGAATCCCCTCGGTCCAGTATCTCTGTTAGGGGATACTTGGCCCGCTTGGATATGGGCTCGAGCTGCATCCTGGTAGACTCCGAGATGAGCCAAAGCAGACCCATGAAGGACGATGGGGTTTCGTCCATCGACTGGCCCCCGGAGGACTCCAGGTCAATGGGCCTGGAGAACAGGGAGGAGTCATCGTCGGACTCCGAGGAGTCCGTGAAGAGCTGCCTGGGGCCTGAGCCACCCTCCACCTGCCGAGGACGGTCAGGAGTGAGGGTGACCGACAACCTGTGGGGCAGGCCCTGACCCGACCGAGAGTCCTTGGTTGGCGCCCCCGATTTCGGTTGTGGGGCTGGAGGTTCCACCACAAAATCGGTGGGGCAGCTGGTTTCGGCCGAACAACTGGCCCAGGCTTGGGCACCCCAACTACAGCGAGGGGTTGTTTTGGCCACTCGGGTGACAGCCACTTGATGGCTGGGGAAGGAGACGGTGTTGGCTTGTTCCCGGATAGAAGTAACCGCTGCCACATCAGGTCCTCATAGCATAGACGCAATTTCCTCCGAAGCCTCTCCTCTTCCGAGGAGGAAGACGAGGATGAGCGGCGGCACCGCTTACTTCGGTGCCGAGACCGAGACCGCCGATGCCGGCGGGAATGGCTGGACCAAGAGGATGTCCGAGACCAAGACCAAGATCCTCTGTTTCCGAGGACGGGTCTGGGATGGGGTGGGGGACACCCGCTCTTCCTTCGGCTCGGAAGCCTTGACCGGGGACTCCGGCACCGGAGGCGCAGGCTAGTCCTCGGTCTCCACCGGGGGAACCGGTGAAGAAGGGTTGTCGGCTTCACCAGTCGACAGCCCGTCCGATGGGTCGAGAAAAATCTTGACCGCGTCGACAGGTGTCTCGGACGGCTGACCTGACGGGGACACCGTGAAGCCAGCGGCCTTAGCCGCAACCTCGACCGAAGTAGAGTGTCGATTGTCCGGGGAAGGGGACCTCTCCCGCTCCCACGAACGCCGATAGTGGGACTTACCTTTCGAGTCCTTCTTTTTGGACCGAGAAGAATGTCCCAATGGCCACTCTCCCTTCGTGGAAAGGGATTGGCAAAGCTCCTTAAAAGAAGCTGAATATGAGGTACCCAGAGAGAGCGGGATACCTCCTCCTCGAGGGCGATCATCTGCTCGAGTTGCTCGGCCGAGCCAGCCGCTGCGGTAACCGCCCAACGGGCCTCCTTCGACTTCACCGGCGAGTAGCTCTTCTCGGCGCCCAAGCTGTAACCGGCAGCGGTCTTCCAGGACGGCAGCGAAACGAACGCATAACCGCAGGCCTGCGGGTCATGGTCTAGGCCGAGGCAGTAGACGCACATGGAGTCTGGATCTGTCCTGGACATTTTCTGCCCACATGGGCACCACGAAACCAGGAGTCGACTTGTCCATCGAAGGCCGTGAGGGAGTAACTTGACCAAGTCTTGAAATTTTAGAATAAGTTTCTGCAAACCAAGAATTAGGATCCAGTCTACACGCAGAGCGTTAAGGAGGGAACCTGAGCTTCCAAGCGGTAAGGAAGATCTGGCGTCATGGGACGGAGCCAGAGTTTTACCACCCGGGTGGGTGGGAGGAGCCAGCTTGAAGTCCTTCCGGCAAGATTTACAGCGGCAAGAAACCTGCCAGACAGTGTGGATGAACAACATATCCATGTCCCTAGAAATACCTTCTCAAGAACTCCAAATATAATAATGGACAGAGCAACCTTTGATAATGATATCTGGGAACATAAGGAAATAAGAAATATAAACAACAATTAATAAAGCTAATAATGTCAAGGAATTCCAAAGATTAAGAGAGGAATTTGATCTGCGTACAAAAGAAAAACACTGTACCACAAGCTAAAGGAAAAGTGTATGCAAACTATGATGGAAATGGGAAATTGTTGAAAACAGATATTAATATTGCCTCCTTGATATATCACTGTGAAAGTTAAATTGCACCTTTCCTAGTGCTCACAGCAAGAACCTTTACCTGCCCCAAAGTCCTATCCTGGCAAAGTTAGATGCCTTCACTGCCCCTATTTTGGAAGGGATCATAATTTGGCTCCGTGGAACCGAGCCACCGATCCCTTTCCACTTTCTATTACTGCAATTCGCCCATTTTTCTTATGTCACTACTCAGAGAGTGCGAGGACGCTCGCACTCCATAGACATGGATGGGGTGATTTTTTAAAGTCAGTTTTACATATGTTAGATGGCCACCACGAACAAATCAAAGACACTGCTCAATTAACAAGGTCCTAACTAATTGTTGAGATGGCAAGTTGGAACCCTGGGCTAGGCATGGGTCAACGGCAGAAACCTGTTCAGACTAAGGCCCTGTACACATCAGGCTAGTTAAAACGTTTTAAGGTGCTTAAAATGTTTTAACTAACGCAAACACGGCGCCCGTCCGCATTTAAGCACGGTTTCAAAGCGTGTTAAGAAACCGTGCTTAAACCCTGCTGCAAGCTAGTCTCAAGTCCGCTTTAAAAAACGGTTTGAAGGAGGAAAGCGTGTTGCCTTGTAGTGTGACGATGCAGCTTTTTCCTCTATTACAGTGCCAACATAACGTGCATACAATCGCGGAGGATTACCAGGTTTAAAAACGTTACTTGCTGCTGATGCAGACGGGAGTTTACCGTGTTACAATAGAGTTCGAACTCGGTGAACAATAATGTGGACGGGGTGCTGTGGTGAGTTTGAAAACGTTTTGAAACCGTTATTTAAAACGGTACAAATCTTCAGTTGTAATGTGTACAGGGTCTAAAATACCAGGGATTTCAAAACAGCTTTCTAATGGAAAACTTGGTTTTAAACTTGCAACTAGCCACAACCCCTTGCAAGGCATATCATCTCTGCAATCCAGCCTTGTCTGAGCACACCCTCTATCGGAACACAAGCGCTCCTGAACTTCAGCCTACCAAGGTATGAGTGTTCTGAGCGTCTAGTTCTAAATTCTGGGAGTCGTTCCCCTTTTTTTTTTTTTTTTTATTTCTTAAAGGAATGTTCTAAGATACTGTCTGGGAAAAAATTGGCATTTTGAAACCCAAACAAACAAAATATGGCATATAGCACTGAAATTTAAATACCTGTAAATTTTAGAGCTCTGTGGGGACTCCAAATATAAAATAAAAACACAAAGGTCGTTTTGTTGAATGCCGAGGGGAAAAAACGACTAGCTCCGGATACCCAACAAAAACAATTAAGCAAAAACACCAGTTCGACGGCTGCCGTGACAGAGCTTCTGATGCAGAGTATCTGCCACTTGTAAGGTAGGAAAAAGACTGGCGGGATCCGGAAGGGGAGGTGTGGATACCCCTGCTGCAAAGCTCTGTTTCCTGCCGGATGCTCCGCTACAGGAAATGGACCTCACAGCTATACCTCAGCCCTGCAACCAGCTTCAGAAAAAAGCAGCAACATTGGTGCTACTGCTTAAACCAGAGACAGGAAGCTACACACAACAGAGCCCAGCAGTAGGTAATATTTAAATGCAGTGTTTTAATAAGTTCTAAAAGATAGGGAGGACAAAACATAAAAACCCCAGAGCGTCGAACCAAGTGGTTCTTCCTCTGGGGAGCCTTTAGAAAACCCATACTGACTTACTATGACAAAGCATGAGTCCTTTTAAGTTCAAAGTGACATTTTTATTTCAGCCCCACCCATATGCTCAGAAGTTTTGTGATGTCAAACCAGGGAGAGCACAGAGGTGTGCTTCATATAAGTGTATGGACTAGTTTAAAATGCTTATTTCTGTATGCTACCACAGCTTTACATATATTCTAACGCCACCCCTAGAATAACACAAGGCCACACTCAAGGAGTGCTGAAGGAAAGTACAGTTTCATACTTACTGTAACGGCAGATCTTTGAGGATCTCTTGCAGCAGGTACTATCTTTGGGAGCTCATCAGAGGCACTCTTGCAGACGGTCTCTTTCTTCCAGCAGTGCCTAGTGGGGGCCGCCCACTCCGTGATGTCATTACATCTTGCGGGTATAAAGGAAGTGGACAGGCCCCGGTATCCTCAGTTCTCTGCCAGCTACCAGCTCGCTTGAGCATGGCTCCAAGGGAGAACCAAGCAGAACAGTGGCGCCCCATCTTATAAAGAGTAGAAATTGCTCCATCAGACAAGGAGGGGGATGGAGGGTGGGAACGCACCTGCTGCAAGAGATCTTCTCGAAGTTCTACCATTACGGTAAGTACAAAACTGTACTATCTTCATCGAGGATATATCTAACAGCAGGTACTACCTTTGGGATGATTCCCAAGCAGTCATTGTAAATGAAAGGAGATTCTTATGAAAGAAGACCTTGTAAAACTGTGTGACCAAATGAGGTCCTGCATTTGAATACGACGACTAGACTGTAATGCTTTGTAAATGTGTGAACAGTGGACCATGTAGCCGCCTAACATATATCTGGGATAGTAATTCCTCAGAAACAGGCGGCCAAGACTGCACTGGTCGAATGTTCATGAACACTCCCTGACAGAGGCTGTTGTACTTTTGCATCACAGTATGTGATACAATTTGCTAGCCAGTGTGGCAATGTTCTAATTAATGCCTCCAACTCAGACATTCGTTTTGAGTAGAGGTGGAAGAGGAGAATGTCAAGCCATTCAGGTTCTGATCTTCTTCATCGATGGTGAAGCACTGTCAGGCTGGAGAGCTTCTGTGCTGCGAGCTGGTAGACAGCAAGAATAGAACTAAGGATACTGGGGGCCGCCCACTTCCTTTATACCTGCAAGATGTGATGACATCACGGAGTGGGTGGCCCCCACTAAGCACTGCTGGAAGAGACGGACAGTCTGCAACAGTGCCCTCTGGTGAGCTCCCAAAGGTAGTACCTGCCGCAAGAGCTACCCTCGATGAAGATTATTGGTTAGCATGTCCTACAGTCCACGATGGGAAACACCTGTAACCTTAACACCATGAAGCCTGATCCTGGCATATCTCAGAAGCTAAGCAGGCTGGGACCTGTCAGCAGTAGGCTGGAACCCCTCCAATGAATACCAGGTGCTGCAGTTAAGTGGTGTTGGTAGCTCTACAGGGGGCACTCTCCTTTTGGGTTAAAAGCTGCAATACCGATGCCTCTGCATGGTGTCTGGGGGACAATGTGCTGCTGTCTCTCAGTTGAGACATTAAAACCAAGGTCCCCTCTGCCTGTTCTGGAGGTTGTTTAGGTGGACGTTAAAGAGCACCTTTTCTAGTGCTCACCCTAAAACCACTACAGCTCCCTTAACTGGTCCAGTCCAGTGCTAGTAAAAGATTAATTTAATAGTGCCTGTATTGTCGGAGGGAAGAGACTGTATTTTGGCTCCATGGAGCCGACAGCTCGATCCCTTCCGCTGCCCGATTGCTAGACACCCCCAACCGTGCACTCATGTTTTGGGTTGTAAGTATAGGAACAGCGAATGGCGAGTGCCATAGACTTGTACAGGGTTGCACTTTAAACTAGTGTTCTTATTATTTTATATGGCTGATTCAAACAAATCGAGGCCACTGCTCAAGTAACAAGGCTGTGCAGTGGCTCTGATGTGTTCAAATCAACCCTCTAAAACAGTAGTTTAAAATGCAACCCTATACAAGTTTATGGACTCTCCCCCATGCTTTCCCTATACTTACATCACAAAACATGATAGCGTGGGGGACTTGTCTAGGAAAGTGGAAGGGATCGGGCTCCCACGTCCAATAAGCCAAAAATCTGATCCCTCCCCTCCCAAAATACAGGCACAATTAAATTAATCCTTTACCAGCACTGGACTCTGGGGCAGGTAAAGGAGCTACAGTGATTTTTCTTTTTTTTTTCTTTTTGTTTGTAATCTCTGTTTTGGCTGCCATATCTTCAGCCCCTTCCCAGCCCTCAGGACTGCCCGCCACCTCCCAAGCCTGCCCTAACCACGGTCACGTACCTCCGCTGAGCTGCCCCAGGTGGGGTTGGGGGGAAACACCACCCACACAAACGTGTGTTGTGTGTCAGGCTGTACCGTGCTGGAGAGGCAGAGGCCCAGGAGCTGTCGCAGCCTTCATCAAAGGAGGTGCTGGGGTCTAATTTTGTATGTTTCTCCCGTCCCATGGAGATGCGGCGAATGAAGACGCCAAGGCGGGCACACCCATGCATTGATCCCCGAGCAGACCCTATAGACCATAGGGCCTAATCTGCTGGTTATTTAGTATGTTAGTATGCATGCATCCGCCTGCCAGCGTCAGCCACATCTCCACCCTCCCTTCGACCCTACAAGCCACACTACCACCTGTGGTCACCCAGGTTGCTATACTGCAGCAAAGGACAGCACCCTCCCACCCCGAAGAAGGAGAGCATCCATTGTGACGTGCAGTCCTCCTCACCCCGGCTGGTTCCCAAACACATCTCGCTGGCATCGCAAGTGCTAGTACTACTGCAGCACGGACTTGCCAGCCCAAGAGCTACAGTGATTCTAAGGGAGGATTAAAAAAAAAAAAAAAAGAGAAAAGGTGCTCTGAAAAGATCCTATGGCACTTCTCGAAAAGAAAAGAGGAATTTCTGGAGTATCCTGGCCAAACTGCCCACATTCACTTAGCCACCAGCAGAGAAAACCGGTTCAACATCAGCTGGTTTGCATCTGTATCCCCTTGGGGTGAAGCTGAAAACAGGAAATAAAGTATTTCCTAGTCTTCCTATTCCCATCAACAAAAGCTAACTTCCCTCCTTCCTTCCTTCCACTCTCATGGTTGTAGCTCTCTGCTATCCCCACCTCCAACCCTCATTCCACTGGTGCAACTTGCTGCAATGCCCACTTGCTCTCCATGGAATTTCCACATACGCGAAACAAACTAGGTGGGGAAAGAAACTCCACAAATTAACAGATGGGTCTAAACCTCAAAATGATCATAAAATACATTGGTATGTCTTTCTTCAGCTCCTCTGCCTGACATAAAGGGCATTCATCATTCAAAGTTGCAAAGCAAGCCGGCCCAGTGGTGTGGAGGGCTGAGGCATTCTACCTTACCTCCTGCACGCCGGTGACCCATGTTTGCGGTGTGAGCAGGTTGCTATGGGTCGGCCGGAGAGGAGGAGGAGGATCATTAGTCCCAGGGACAGCTCTCCTTCTCCGGGAAGCAGAGCGATCAGTTGTC
The DNA here is from genome assembly GCA_016271365.2 of Neoceratodus forsteri. Classification (NCBI taxonomy): domain Eukaryota; kingdom Metazoa; phylum Chordata; order Ceratodontiformes; family Ceratodontidae; genus Neoceratodus; species Neoceratodus forsteri. Next base: position 1,259,968,893 of record CM028129.1, read on the forward strand.
GGTGTATGCCTGGCCCATAGCGGAGGCTGGGGACCAGCACACCGATGCTGTCCACAGTGGGCAGAGGTGGGGCAGATGCCCAACGGGGCGCACAGGAACGTGCGCAGCGCAGTCATTGGCATCACTGCACACCCTACCTCTACGGGAAGGAAAATAGGAAAAAGCAATCACCCAGCTGGATGAAGGAGGGGCTCGCAGGTTCAATCACCGACTAGACACGGCGCCAACCAGAACTGGGTCCGGTCTTCAGTGGGGGCATGGGGTACCTCCACGGTGGGGAGCAAGCCTGGGGAAGACGGTCAGTGTCAGCCAGAGGAAGGGGCTGGGGCTCCTCCCGATCAGCGCTGGGGTGTGGGGAGGGGGCGGAGTAAAAAAGTTGCAAAGCATATGCTCCATATTGTAGCTTGCCTCCGAGTAAACAGCATGCTTACATGTGCACAGCTGAAACCGGATAAAGGTGGTCCAAAATTAAGACCGAAAACAGTTTATTTTCCCTTACTATAGCGGTTTGCTACCCGTGGCCACCAGCTCAGAGTCCTGCCATCAGGCCCCCCCACCACCACCACCACCCTCAGCCTTGTCTGCCTCTCCCCTCACTGTCATGCCAGTGGGGATCTGCAAGGAGCAAGGACCCCCTGAGAACAGAGGGGGCCGTCACATCCGGTCACAGGGAGACACGGTGTTTCTGGTTTTCTCCCCATTCTACCAGAGCAACGGTGGACACAGCGCATGCACACTCCCGGATGTAGAGTGCTCCTTCCACCCTCCTCTTCGTTGCGTCAGTCTTCAACTCTACTCTGACACCTGACCTCCACCAGGTGTTAGCCAAGAGTGAGGAACAGTACATTACCAATCCGGGAGATGAGAGCTGTCCAGAGGCCGCTACGAACATTTCCCAGCCCTCCCCCCAGCCAATCCCCAGCAGCCAGAGCTCACTCCCGAACTCGGGTCATCAGCGTGGCACGAGGTGTGGCCTCCAGCGCCTCATTCCCTCAGCACCACTGGGCCTACACCAAACACAGTTTTCTTCAATGCAGAGAGAGAATGCACCTAAATGACCCCAATCCCACCCCTCCACACACATGCAACTATAACTATCAACTTTTACAGCTGTATGCACTCATATTTCAAATAGATTTTGAAGGTATGTGGAGGTTTCTTACTACCTGTTGAACAGATTAAGGGCATACAGACATATTATGTCTGTTTTTAGATAATTTACGCTCATCTGTTAATCTGAAGCATTTTCATCCTGCTCAATAAATTTCCACTGCTGCTCATGGAATAAAATCAGAAATTGTGCTACACTGGTTTCTTCCACAACACCAATTTTTAAATCTGGTTAAAGTCATGGAATTGTGTATCCTAGGTCTGTCTTTAAAAGAACTCAACAATACACAGGATGCAGCCACACACTACCTCATGATTGCTTTCAGAAGTAATTTTATTTCCTCAAAAAGCAGTGGCTGCAGAGAAAAGATGATGCGTTCATTCACCTGCAAGGCCTCATCAGTTTGCCTTATCCTAACACTGGGCATGTTGCCAATGGCATTTCATACGGCTAGAAAGAAGTCTGGCTTCCCACTTTTTCAGGGATGTAGCCTTGGGACAAACCTAATCCAATGCAGTACATTTAAAATAAGAATAAACATGATTCAAATGCAACAACGTTTTAATAAAGGGAATCACCTTTAAAAGCTGCAGGCTGTTTAAACTGATTACAATTATTAATTTGCATGCAAACATTAAAGACAAGTTGGGTGCTGCACATTTCAGATGTTTCAGCCCTCACCAAAACAATTTGGCTTCCAGGCACAAAAACCTAGCTTCCTGTTTTAAAGGCTAAAAATGTTCAACAGCAAACACGGAACTTTTCCCATATCGCAACCAACAGTTCAAATACAGAACCAACTAAACAGGTCACAGTAACAGGGTGAACAAATCAGTAGTCTGCACGCCAGGGACACTCATAAGTGTTCCGTGGACAACCCAGGAGACTTCATTCCAATGTGGCTGTAGCAAAAGCTGTTGTGCTCTGGAGGCATGGCAGCCAATGGCGAAAGCAGTTGCGGACTTAATTTTACATCATGAATTCTTTTCTGACTGCCTGAATGCAGTCCTGATGAAACTAAGTAGACACCACCAATAGTGGCAGCAATACAGTCATAAAATGCCCCATTAACAAAATATGACTGAGACTTTCAGCTCTTTTCATACTTGAAAGTAGCATTCCAACAAAAATAATTTTCCCCCAAAAAAGTTAGTTTCCAGCTAAAGTTATTAAAACTATTAGCATACACTTTTCTAGGTATTCCCTATGCTGAGCACCGTTTTTTTGTAATTATTTTCTCAGTCTAACCAGTGTCAGGGTTACACTTATTTTTAAGCAGAAGTAGTGGCTTTTTTTTTTTTTTTTTTTTTTTTTTTTTTGAGAAAACAATTTATAGCATTTTAAAAACTACTTTCATACAAGCAGAACTATGACATTTTACAAGCAAATGAAACTGGAACATTCCAAATGAAAAAAAGCTAAGTGTCCAATTTTATGCCAGACTTCGCTGAACAGCTAGTTTAAAGCTTTACTGTAGAGTTATGACTGAAAAACAAAACAACTGGGGCCCGATACTGGAAAATGGGCAAACGCAGCACAAATGTCTGCACTGCACTGGCCCTTGCCCACAACTCAGAGGATGCTATATTTTGATGGATAGTCCACCAACACTGACTGAATACAGGGGCATGTCGGTGCAGTGCAAAGTCAAATAGTGCTGCCCCAACATGGATCTGGAAAATGCAGGGAACAGCGTCTACAGCCCCAACAGCGCCTGGAACCCCTGATGCGATACTCAGCTGGCACTGTGCAAATGAGTCCACTGGGCATACAAGATTCTAAGGGGTCATATGCATACCCACCATGAGCTCATCTGCTTTGGAAGTGGTGGCAGGTTAGTGCCCCTCCTGTGACTGGCCCCTTCACCCCAATCACCGGTCCCCATAACAGTCTAAAGATTCCCGGGTGTCTAGTGGTACCCCCACCCTCCGACTGCCAGCCCTGTGAAAAATAAAGCAGTACTTAGTGTCCAGTGGCACCCCCCCCCAATCCTCCAATCCCTGGCCCCGGTAAAAAGAAAGCAGTCCCTGGTGTCCAGTGGCACTAACCTCCCTGTCCTCTAATCCCTATCCCCGGTAAAAAGAAAACATTCCCTGGTGGCAGATGTTACCCTCCCCACCCTCCCCGGTAAAAAGAAAACAGTCCCTGGTGTCCAGTGGCACACCCCTCCCTCCAATCCCTGGCCCTATTAAAAGGAAAAATATTCCCTGCTGTCCAGTGGTACCCCCACCCTCCGATCACTCGCTGTTTACTAACATAGTCATTCCCTGGTATCTAGTGGCACCCCCCACACTCTCCGATCACTTGCCGCAGTTTCTTGCAAGTTCCTAGCGTCTAACACCCCCGTACACAACCCTGCTACCTTCCCTTACCATAGTCACTGGTGCATGAAAGCACATCTGATAAACCAGCACAGCCTCACTCCTCTCCGCTCAGCTGGCCACCAATCAGCACAGGGCGCACACACCCTGTGTACTGTAACGAAGTAAACAGATTGCACAGCCTCCACTCACCACCTTGCCCAGCCACCGTATGCACTGACAAGGAGTGCACATACTGAGGTAGTGAGAGAGGGCTGTGCTGGTCACTGTATGGGCTCCCCGCAGCACCAGCGACTATGGTAAGGGGATGGCAGGGTTGTGTTTCCGTGTGGGGCACCAGACTCCAGGGACTTCTTTTAAGAAACTGCAGTGAGTGATCAGAAGGTGGGGCGTGCCACTAGGCACCATCACTACGTTACATAGCGGCACGCGAACAGAGGGTGAAGTTTACCACTGGACACCAGGGAAATCAAAATTTAGGTACCTGTAAATTTTCTTTCTCCAACTAGAGACTGCAGGGCTCTAGGATCACTGTGATCTCCTTCTGATTCTATATAACTGGCAGGAAACCAAAGCTGCAGCCTTGGGGACATCAGCTCTTCCTACCAAGGATTGTGCCAGTCGGTTCCAAAGTGAGTAGAGAAATCAGATGACCAAACCAGACAAACCTCCTATAACGAAAACTTGAAACAGAAACGTTACAGAACATTTTTATGAACTAACTAACAAGCCATCTTTGTACATTCGTGAGAGGAAATTAGCCCTGCGAACAGCAGTCGGAGAAAGAAAATTTACAAGTAACTAAATTTCAATTCCTCTCTCCTTGTGCTGGTTGCAGGGTTTTATAACCACTGGGATATATAACAGCAGTAAGATAAGTGTACCTCAAGGTGGGAAGAATGTATAAAGAATGCTGTGTGTTCACAATAGCATGCAGAACCCCACAGCAGAAAGAAACTACTGCTGATGCAACAGCATAAGACTTGTAAAACTTTGTGAATGTGTGCAGAGGACCAAGTAGCAGCTCTGCAAATGTCAGTTGGAGATACATCCCTAAGTTCCGCCCATGAAGTAGACAAGGCACTAGTGGAGTGAGCTTTCACCAGACCTGGGAGGGCAACCCCAGCTTGACTGCAGAATAGGATGATAGTTGATCGGACCCATATGGCGATACAGTCTTTGTAAGTCTCTTTGCCTAGATCTGGGCTTGCTGTGAGGACCAGAGGTTTGGAAGTCTTATACAGCGGCATAATTCTTTTGAGGTAAAGCTTTAGGGCCTGTCTGGGATCTAGAGAATGGCAGTCTCTTTCCTTGTCATTCACTGGTTTATGACAGAAAGAAGGCAGAATCAGTTCCTGACTGCAGTGGAAGGCAACGTGACCTTCGGTAAGAAACCTGGGTCCGTCCATAGTACTACTGAATCCTGGTAAAAAACTGCATAAGGCTCCTTGGAAGAGAGCACTCCAAGCTCACAGATTCTTCTGGCTGAAGTGATAGCAATGAGCAAGGTGATCTTCATTGCGACACGGAGAAGGCACTCCTCTCCCAGAGGTTCAAAAGGTGCTCTGGTAAGAGCCTCGAGAACTAGACTGAGGTGCCACAGAGGTACAGTAGACTTCACTGGTGGACACTGCAGGGTAGCTGCCCACAAGACGCATTTGGTGTGAGGATGTGACTCCAGTGACTCCCCGGTTTCCACCAGAAGTAGTGCTCCAAATGCAGAGACCCGAACCCTTAATGTCGCTGGTTGTAGCCCCATGTCGAAACCTTCCTTAAGAAACTGAAGGAGGATTGGTAAGGAAATTGTATGATCATCCATCTGCTTGGAGCAGAGCCAGAATACAAATTTATGTCAAATTCAGCAGTACACCTTTCAGGAAGACTGATGCCTAGAGTGCATCATCATTTCAGTTACCTCTGTTGAATACCCTGGGCCTTTGACAGTTTCCTGCCCAATCTCCAAGCCGAAAGGGGCAGACTGTGGAGATCTGCATGCATTATGGGATCTTGGTGAAGAAGATCAGGACTGAATTGAAATGTGAGTGGCGGATCCAGTGACAGTGCTGGCTAGGGGAAAAAAGAAACAGTTGCAACCTGCCCAGAAATTACCCACTTTCCACACGACAGTGAGTCCACAGTGGTGCACCTGGTCTGTAACAATAGATGAAAGATGTAAAAGTGAAAAATAGGAAAGTAATTTTACTTGATAAGTTTTAGCTTCGATCTATACTGGTAAAATTTGTACTTTTTGACCCAGCTGTTTCTCATTTTGACCCCCATTTCTTTACACCAGTGAGTAATTTGACCCATGTTTTAAAACCTCTAGCGCCATCACTGGGTAGATCCCATGCCATGTGGACTAGATAGGGGAACCACGTCCGACAGGGCCAGCATGGGCATACCAGGATCAACTTTGTTGTGTCCTGTGCCACTTTGTGCAATACTCAGGACAGAATGGGATGGAAAGCGTACAGAAGACCATGTTGACTTCAGTGGAGAGAGAAGGCAACTTGAGCCACTGCTTGTGAGGGAACACAACTGCAGAACCTTGGAGTTTCATCTGGAGGTGCAGAGATCCACCTGAGGGAGCCCCACTGATGAGTGAGGAGCTGAAAGGCACTGTCCTTCAGTTCCCATTGCCCCGGCAGAATGTCCTTGCAGCTGAGCCAGTCTGTCATTGTTGTCCTGATCCAGGCCCAATGTAGTAAGAGCAGAGTCTCCTTCAGCATACATGTGCTTTTTATGCCCCCTTGGCAGTTGATGTACACCATTGTGGTCCTGCTGTCTGTGAGCAGTACTTTTGAATCTTCAGAGCACCAGGTGTACTGCTCGCATTTCTAGCGCACTGACGCTGATGCAGGGCTCCAGCAAGGTCCACTTGCCTTGAACAGAGAGAGATGACTCATGTGAGTGCCCCAGCCCAAGGCTGGTGGCAGTGGTGATCCATATCTGGTGTGGACGGCCCACCTTGCAGCCCATCATTAAGTTCGACCACACTGTCCAACAAAGGAGACTGTCCATCTGTTGTGATATTGCCATTTTGTGATCTTTGCTGTCTCTCTGAGGAGACCACTGTTTGAGGAGGGTTGCCTCAGTTGGTCACATGTGAATTAAGGCCCAAGGAACTGTGTCCAGCAGGGAAACCATCATCCCTATGAGATGCATGAACACCTGGGCTGGAAGCAGAGTGGCATGTTGTCCTAGCGGACAGTGAACAAATAAGGGGCCTGGAGGTGTAAAGTCCACTGGCGGGTGGTGACCACGCCACGGTTTGGTTCCTGCTGTATCTGGGGGTGGGAGGAAAACCGCACTCATACAGTAGTGGTAGACTTCAGGGAGCAGACTTCGTAGGTATGGGTAGGATTTTAAGGGAGAGGCTGGACATGATTAGGCCGGACATGGATGCTGGAAGCTTGTGGAAGACCATTAAAGAAGGGGTGCAAGAGGCAACTAGGTCCTGTACTAAAGTAAGGCGTAAGCATGGTGGAACCAGCAAGCCATGTTGGTGGACCAGGGAGGTGCAGGAGGCGGTAAAAGAAAAAAAAGGCTTCCTACACACATTTCAAACGTTCTAGGGGGGATAAGGAGCGAGAGGAGTATGAACTATTGGCCAGGAAGGTCATCAGAGTGGTGAGGGGTGCCAAGGCAGGGATGGAGAAAAACCTGGCTAGGGAAATCCGGGGGGGGGGATTCTATAGATACATAAGAGAAAAGAGGACACAGATCAACAGGATTAAGATTGTGGGGGGATGGGGCTGGCAGTATAGCCTAGAGGTTAGAGGAACGAGCTTGACACATCCAGGAGACCAGACCAGAGTTTGATTCTCACAACCTCCACTTGCATACCGTGCGATTTTGAGCAAGTCACTTAACCGTCCAGTGCTCCCAGGTCGCCCTGAAAACAGGCACTTGTGCCTAGTGGGCCTTACCCTGTTACCAAAGACTAAAATAAAATAAAATTGGGCTCAGGGAACAGGCAGAGGTGCGAAACGAGTACTTTGCCTGAATCTATCCAGAGGGTGACAAGGGATCCCTACAGCCTGATGGGAGAGAAAAGGAGCCAGCAAAAGCGAGAGGTCAGTATCAGTGTGAGACCAGCGGATGGAAAGAGGCTAGGGAACAGGCTGGGCCAGACCGAGAAGAAGTAGGAAGGTTGCATGACGGAGTGGATGGGGGGGGGGAGAAATCGCAGTGGATAGGGTGAGGGAGGCCCTTTGGAAGCTAAAAATTGATAAGGTGTCAGGGCCGGATGGACTACATCCGAGGGTTATGAAGGAACTGGCGGAGGTGCTGGCAGCACTCGAACACCTCTCTGCAGACGGGATGGGTGCCACAGAACTGGAGGGTGGCTTATGTAGTACCTATACATAAAGGGGGGTCTAGGGAGGAGATGGGGAATTACAGACCTGTCAGTCTGACATCTGTGGTAGGCAAAGTAATGGAGGGTTTTATCAAGGAGAGGCTTGGGAGGCAGTTGGAAAGGTTAGGACACCAGGATGATAAACAGTATGGATTCGTCTCAGGGAGATCGTGTCAGACCAACCTTGTATGTTCAATGTATTAATATTGTTTTTTTTTTTTTTGTAAAGACAGAACCGAAGTAGTTATTAAAAGTATTGCCAATATCGATGTTATTTATTTCCTCTTCGTTATTAATTAAGGATGTAACTGTAGCATCATTTTTTTGTTGGATTTTATGTAAGCAAAAAATGCTTTAATATTACCTTTGGAAGTGGATCATTTATTTTCTACTTTCTTCCTTTCATTTTTCAAACGTGACTTTGTTATTTTTAATTCTGAAAACTGAAAAAGTTTTTATGGATTAAGGTATTTCCTGATCTGCTGTGATTTTAATCTTTTTAATGAATTGTTTGTGATTGTGTGAAGCGCCTTGATAATTTGAAAGGCGCTCTATAAATAAAGATATTATTATTATTTTTATTAACCTCTTAGAGTTTTATGACTGGGTGACGGGGGCCTTGGATAGACATATGTCAGTGGATGTCCTATACCTAGATTTCAGTAAGGCATTTGATTCAGTGACCCATAATGGACTGACAGCAGAGATGAAAAAATTACTCACCTTAGTAATGTTGTTTCTTCTAATGGAGTCTTGCTATATTATGACTATTGCAGTTTGTCCCACCATTAGAACTGCTCCGGAGGTGAAAGAGTTAACTTCTATGCAGGGCATGGAACTAGAGCGCGAGCTCGGTTAGAAAAGCTCTGTCTGGGCTATTTCAAACTGAAACTGTCAGATCTTTACGAGCAAAACTCACTAAGGTTCTGTGTGGAAACTGTAACCTACACTAGCCAACTGGCTACTTAAATATTAAATCATTTTCCTGGTCCCAACACCAAGACTCAAGTCAGGGGACCAGAAAAAGATAAGATAAGATAAGATAATTAAGATAAAATAAAACACAACACCCAAACACTCCAAAAAAGAAGGGGTGGAAAACATAAAAAGGGGCATCAATAAGTGCCAACAGTGGACTGCCCACCCCATACCCAAAGTAGAAGTTCTGAGAGGGGCAGGCTTGGGAGGTCAATATAGAAGACTCCATTAGAAGAAACAACATTACTAAGGTGAGTAATTTTTTTCAAACAACATGAAGTGTTGCTATATTATGACTATTGCAGACTACACAGCAGTACCTCCATGGAGGAGGGACAGAACCTACTTAGGGAATAGGTCTAGTAGATTGCTGTGTTAAACCGAGCATCCCTCCTGGCCTGGATATCCAGGGAGTAATGCTTGGTGAAAGTGTACTGTTTTCCAAGTAGCTGCTTGACATATCTCTAAGATAGGATGTCTCTGGCAGCAGCTAGAGACGCAGCTGTACCTCTGGTAGAGTGAGCCCTCAGGCCTGAAGGGGGAACCTTACCCAGTTTTGATAGCAAATTGGATACAAGAGACAATCCACCTGACAATGGATCTCTTAGTGGCAGGTTTCCCTTTCCCAATCTCACCATAAGTGAGAAATAGTTGGAGGGAGTCAAACCTGTGACCCTTGGTACGCTCTATGTAGTAACTTAGGGCCCTCTTAACATCTAAGCTGTGCAACCTCCTCTCACCAGAGGAGGAATGGTCAGTGAAGAACACTGGAAGTGAAATAGATTGATTAAGGTGGAAATCTGAAACCACACTTAGGCAAAAACTTCCTGTTAGTCCTGAGGACTACCTTATCCCTGTGAAAGGAAATAAAGTTAGTCTCCACTGACAAAGCTTGTAACTCACTTATGCGCCTGGCAGAAGTGATGGCTACTAGAAATACAGTTTTCCAAGTCAAGTACTTAAGCTCTGCAAGACAGAGGTTCAAAGGGGTTGCATCAGCTGAGCAATGCAAACATTAAGATCCCAGGCAGGGGCAGGGTCCTGAATGGAGGATTGGTATGAAGCAATCCCTAAAAACTTGGAAAATACAGGTGAGCAGAAAGAGAAGAGGGCTTCCTGCTGAAATAAAAGCAGAGACAGCTGCCAAATGCACTTTCAGGGTAGCTGGTCTCAGTCCCAAAGAATTAAGATGGACCATATAGTCCAAAACAGTGGGCAAATCAGCAGATTCCGGGGAAATATGCTTCCCAGAACACCATATGGAAAACCTTTTCTACTTGGAGTTATAGGTAGTCCTAGTGGAAGGCTTCCTAGAAGCTTTCAAGATTTCGAGAACACCTTGAGAAAGTTGTAGATCAGCAAACTCTAACTCCTCAAGAGCCAGGCCTCGAGGTTGAGGGATTTGAGATTCGGATACCAGACTCTCCCCTGGGCACAGGTTAACAGATTGTGGTTCCTGGGGAGACACAAGGGAAGATGGACTGCTAAGGACAGAAGGAGTGGGTACCAGGGCTGCCTGGCCCAGTCTGGAGCAATCAGATCATCTTGCAGGGCTGAGATCTGATTTTGACTAGCACCTTGAACAGGAGAGGGAAGGGGGGAAAGGCATAGAGAAACTTCCCTTCCCAATCGAGGAGAAAGGCATCCAGGGGGACTGAGCCCAACACTGGGGGCCTGCAACAAAACAGTGGAAGTTGATTGTCTGGGGCTGCAAAAGATCTATCTGAGGATGCCCCATCTGGCAAAAACTATCCCCAGTACTGGGATCCAGTGACCATTCGTGATGGCCTGGGAAATCCTGCTGAGAGCATCTGCCAGGACATTGTCCTTGCCTGGGAGGTGAACTGCTATGAGGGAAGTGTTCAGGGAATAAGCCAGAGACCACAACTTCATCGCCTCGGTGCACAAGGCCGAAGACCGAGTGCCCCCTTGTTTGTTGATGTACCACATTGTAGTGGTGTTGTCTGTTCTGACCTGTACCACTTTGTTCTGCACAGATGCAGAAAAAACCTGAAGTGCTAGAAAAACAGCTCTGAGTTCCAACAGATTGATGTGGAGCAGAGATTCCTGAGGGGACCACAATCCCTGGGTGGAGAGGTCGCCCATGTGAGCTCCCCATCCCAAGAGGGACGCATCTGTAGTAAGGGTCAAGGAGTGAGATAGAGGGATGAAGGGCACCCCTTGTCTCAGATTGCTCTGATCCGGCCACCACTGAAGGGCCTGGATCAGGGTTCGAGTCACTGGGATCAACTTGGATAGGGAATCTCTTCTTTGAGACCAAAAGGCTCTCAAATGGAACTGAATGTCCGTCATCTGAAATCTTGCTCCTTGCACTACAGCTGTGGAAGCAGCCATGTGTCCTAGGAGCTGTAGGAAATGCCTTGCTGGTCGAGAGACCTGCAGAGTGAAGGACGAGGCTAGGGCCACCAGGGTCCTTACCCTTTCTAGGGAAGGAAGGCTCTGGCCTGCTTTGTGTCCAGTTCTGCACCTATAAAGGTGAGTACCTGGACAGGTTCCAGAACTGACTTTGGAAGATTGAGAAGAAAGCCCAGAGAGGTAAGCAGCTGCTGAGTAACTTGCAGGTGGATTTGACCTGATCTGGAGACTGACCCACAATGAGCCAGTCGTCTAGGTAGGGAAGATGGTAATCTTTGCCTTCTTAAATGAGCAACTGCTACTCCCAGACATTTGTGAATACCCTTGGGGCAGAGGTAAGGCCGAAGGGCATTGTTCTGAACTGATAATGGCCTGAGGGCAGTTCGAATCTGAGGTACTTTCGGTGGGAGCTTCTGATAAGAACATGGAAGTAGGCATCCTTGAGGTCCAGGGAAGCTAGCCAGTCCCCTGGCCTTAGGGAGGGTAAAATCATTCCCAGAGTCACCATTCTGAATTTTGGTTTTAAAAGGTGCTTGTTCAGATATCTTAGGTCCAGGATGGGCCGCCACTCTCCTGTCTTTTTTGGGGTAAGGAAGTACCTGGAGTACAGACCCTTGCCCTGGTGTAGGGGAGAAACCCTTTCTACAGCTCTGAGAGTCAGGAGGGTAGAGACTTCTGTTTCCCAAGCAAGAGTCTCTAGAGGGTTTGCAGGTGGAAAAGATCTGATTCTCATCTTTGGAAATTTTTTGAAGCTGAGAACCAGACCCTGGCTTACTACTTCCAGGACCCACTTGTCTGATGTTAAAGACTCCCAGTCCTGGACGAAGTAAGCCAGCCTGCCCCCTACAGGTAATGGAGAACTCGCCCTGGGCATCCCATCAGGGTGCCTGTTTGGCAGGAGCTTTAGGCTGAGGGGTGGGAGCAGGCCTGCTTGTACCCCTGCCTGCCTCCTCTGAAGAACCCCTCTGAACATAAGCTGAAGAGGAGGCCTGGTTTGGTAAAGGCCTGTGAAAAGGCCTGCCTCTACCCCTGGGGACTGCCTCTGAGGAGTGGCTTGCTGCCCTTGGCTTGTGCACTCCTATAAGTGGTTCTATATTCATCCATTTCTTCATATAATTCTCTGTCTGCTCCCCAAACAGAGAATTTCCCACCACAGGAAAATCCATAGCCTTAGCCTGGGTATCCTGTGACAAACTAGTACACCTGAGCCAAGCCAATCTCAAAAGCCACAGATGTAGCCATGACTCTAGAGGATACATCATTAGAATCCACTGCAGCATGGAACTGCACCTTAGATGCCTCAATACTATCAGCAGCCACCTGCTCCAGCTCCTTGCAAGCTGGCCAGGGGCCTGTTTGCCCAAAGCCATGACAGTATCCCATCTAGATTTTTGGTATCTTGCAACATAAGCCATATAATTTGCTTGTCTGAGTCCCAAGGACGCTGCCATGTATTGTTTTTTAGCCATGGCATCAATCTTCCTGGAGTCCTTGTCAGGAGGATGTGAAGCCAGGGGAATATTAGCCTTATCACATGCTGCAGCCTGAACTACCCCAACATGGCTGCATTGCTGTGAAAGAAATTCTGTATCAGGACCTGACAAAGTGTACCTCCTGTCCATCTTTTTATCCACAGGAGGCACAGAATTAGGAGCTTTTAAATTTTTTATTGTTTGTTTCCTAAAGGATTTATGTAAAGGAATAGACAATCTCCTTGACTCTGGGACATCCATCGTCTCTACAAAGTCAAGCTCCTCTTGCTCATCTACAGCTTCCTCCAAAGGAAGCTGGAGGGTTTCAGCAACTGTTTTATAAAACAGAAAATGAGAAGGGGACTCAGAAAGCCTAGGGGGAGAATCTCCTAAAGGTCTGTCTGGGGAGATGTCCGGTTCAATGGGCACATCCAGACTTTCAAAATCACATTCACACTGTTCATAATCATCCTCCCCCTCCTCTGGTTCATAAAACTCCTCTATATCATATTCTTGAACTGGTGGAACCGGCCGAACCGACCTTTTGCCAGATAGTGGCGGTTCGGACGGAACCGGGGAAAGTGACTGGACAATTTGGATTGCCCTGGCTATCTCTGCAGCAGTTGGAGAAGGAATTTTGACTCCACACCTGCTGATTTTCTAGTTCTCTTTGCTGGAACTGGCTCCTCAGAGTCAGCTTTACGCTTGCTCGAGGAAGTCTGGCCCTGGTCAGAGGAGACTTCCTCCGTTCGGGTTGGCACCGAACCGGCTGGCCATCCGGTCAGCGGACTTTTTGCCTCTCGCCTGAGCCTACCAACTCTCTTTATCTAGGGTAGCTGCAGGGAAATTCTTGCAAATCTGGCAGTCTGCATTGAGGTGGTCAAACCCAGACAATAAACACATGTGGTGTGTGGGTCAGCCTTGGCAAGCGCTTCCCCACAGACACTACAGTGTTGAAACCCAGTGGCCCGGTTTTCTTTTGGGTTTCTCAGACATAATGCCAGCCTAACCAAAAACTTGCCCTTTTTGTCGGTGCCAGGCAAGACACCCTTATCGGTTCCCAACGTGTCACTGGTCGTGAAAAAACGAATGAAATCCGCTTTTAGAACCAATAAGAACCGGGAATCAGACTCTAAAAGCTTTTAAAAGCTTCAGGATAAAGTTTCAAAACAACCTGATCGGTTCAAACCGAACCGATAAACATTTACAAGTTCCACACAGAAATAAACCTATCTATTACTTACAATACCACAGACAGAGCTTGAACCGATCGGTTTGCGGTTAAAATAATAATAATCGCGGTTGAATTTAACCGAGAAAAAACTGTTTAAACCGAGAAATGAACCGAGCAGTAGGAGGAATCTCCGGAGCGACTGTTCAGTGAGGCGGAGTAAAGAATCTGACAGTTTCAGTTTGAAATAGCCCAGACAGAGCTTTTTCTAACCGAAACACGCTTAGTTCCATGCTTTGCATGGAAGTTAACTCTTTCACCGGAGCAGTTCTAATGGTGGGACAAACTGCAATAGTCATAATATAGCAAGACTTCATGTTGTTTGAAGGGTTGGGAGGACAGGAGCTCAATTGGGTTGAAAATTGGCTTTCGGGGCGTTTACAGAGGATAATGGTGGGTGGGATACTCTCCTCCCCCAGGAAGGTAATCAGTGGGGTCCCTCAAGGTTCAGTATTTGGGCCACTCTTGTTCAATGCCTACCTCTCAGATATAGGGAGGGGGTTAGGAATAGGTCGAGTCTCCGCGGACGATTCAAACCTGGGAGACTGGTGGATTGTGAAGAAGTGAAGGAGGCAGTCCAGGGGCATCTGGATACCCTGGAGAGATGGTCAAGGAGGTGGGGACTGAAATTTAATGCCGGGAAATGTAAGGTACTTCATTTGGGGATCAAAAACCCGGGCCATATATACACCCTGGGGGGGGGGGGTCACACTGCAAGCCATATTGGAAGAAAGGGATTTAGGGGTGGTGACAGACATCAAAATGAATAATTCTGAAAATTGTAGAAGAACTGCAGCCAAAGCAAACAGGATACTGGGCTACATAGCCAGGGGAATTATGTCCAGAAGGAGGAAGGTGATCCTCCCTCTATATAATGCCTTGGTCAGGCCGCAGCTCGAGTACTGTGTACAGTTCTGGAGACCTCATCTGAAGAAGGCCATAGCGCTGCTGGAGAGGGTCCAGAGGAGAGTGACCAGGATGATTCAGGGCATGAAGGGGAGGCCTTATGAGGAGAGACTGGAAGAGTTTGGGCTTTACTCACTAGAGGAGAGGACAGACAGGGGAGACATGGTAGAGGTTTTCAAGTATGTAAAAGGAATAACCAGGAGTGGAACCAAGGAACTGTTTAGGCTAAAGAAGGGGGGAACAACCAGGGACATCATGAGGGAAGCTGGGGGGACGAGGGAAACATTTTTTCCACTGGAGAGGGCGGTGGAGCCATGGAATGCACTGCCTGGGAGGCTGGTGGAGGAGGGCACAGTGAAGGGCTTCAAGAAGGGGTGGGACAGGTACAAGGGGAAACTGAAACTAAAGAAGACCCTCTTGGGCAGTGGTAAGGCGAGCAGCCACTAGGTTGCTGGCTTTCGAGCAGACAAGACAGACCATTTGGCCTATTCTGCTGGCTTTTAGTATGTTAGCATGCTGGAATTTCTGAAGACAGGATGGTAAATCCTGGAATTCTGAGGAAGTTGGAAAGACTTTGCCCTAGCATGTTCTGAAGTCTGCCCCCAAATGATTCGCTGCCTGCACATGAAACAGGGAACTCTCTTGCTGGTTGATGACAAAGTCATGTGCAGAAAGGCAACCAACAATCTCTGTCACCGCTTGCAAGGCCAACTCACATCAAAATGCTCATATCAGGATGTCGTCCGGATATGGGAAGAGTCAGATCCCCCGGTTGCGCAAGTGTGCAACAGCTGGCACTAGGGCCTTAGAAAAGACTCTTGGGGCAGAGGAAAGCCTGAATGGAACGGTTCTGAATTGGAAGTGGCTGTCCTGAACCTTGAACCCGAGATACTGCTGGTGAGAGTCTCGGAAGTCTCCTTGATGGACTTCCCTGATGATGGACAACAGTGTCTCCATCTTGAAAGATCTGCTGTGGGCAAAGCGGTTCAGGAATTTGAGGTCTAACACTGACCCCATGCATTTCGGGACGATGAAGAAGAGGGAGTACACAACCCCTGATGACCTGGTGAGGCTTCACCTAGAGTACTGTGCCCAGTTCTGGAGTCCTCACCTCAAAAAGGATAAGGATAAGGATAGGTTGGAGACAACGCAGCGCACAGTAACAAAAATGATTCAGGGCCAGCAGGGAAAATCCTATGAGGAGCACCTCAAGATACTAAATATATACTCACTGGAGACCAGAAGGGAAAGGGGAGATATGATAGAGACTTTCAAGTTCCTTAAAGGAAGTAAAGTGAACTGCAAGGAATTTAGCCTGAATACCAATTCACAGTCACGTGTACACAAATTAAAATTAATAGGAGGTATGTTCAGGAGAGATGTGAGGAAGTATTACTTTACGGAATGAGTGGTGGAACCTTGGAACAGTCCGTCGGCTGCAGTGGTGGGTGCGAAAACAGTCAGGGGATTCAAGCAGGGCTGGGACATAATGAAGGGAGTAGTGGTTACTGGGGGCGACCGGACCAAGGAGAAGAATAGACAGAGGATGGGGATGGTTAGTATCCTGGAGGAACGGTAGGTTCCAGAGATTATAGTGAACTCGGGCAGACTGAATGAACCTCTGGTCTTTTTCTGCCGTCATTATCTATGTTTCTATGACCTCGGGGATGGGTACTGGTTCTATGGCCCCTTTCTATAGTAAGTCTGTCATCACTTGAAGCATCGCCTGTCTCTTGGTGGGGTCGGTCAATAGTGGAGAGGGGACAACATGAAGAAGTGGAGGCTTGGAGTCGAATTCGATTAAGTACTCCTCACTGATAATGTCCAGGATCCATCTGTCTGTTGTGGTATGGACCCATTCCCTGAAACTGGAAAGTCTGTCTCTGATGAGGGGATGGGCCCAGACTGGAATTCCCAGAGTCACAGTGGCCCCTTCCTCCACCACTGTTGTTGCGCCAGTTACAACAAGTAAACCAGGACCGTTTGTTAGAGAATCCACTATTCTGGTTTCTGTTGTAGGATGACTGGCCACGAAAAGGCAGCTTGGATGTGCTAAACCATGATTTGTCCTTAGATTTCGATTGTGGCATACGAACCTTAGCTGTTTCTCCAAATTCCCTTACTGCCTCTTTGACAGCTGAACAGAACAGAAGGCTGCCTTCATATGGAGCACTGACAAGGTGAACTTTTGAGGAAGTGTCTGCCTGCCAGGCCGTAAATAGAGGTTTCATATTGCAGATGTGTGGTAGAACATAGTCCTCGTGGCTCAGCGAACTGCATCCTCCAAAACTTTGGCTGTAGTTCCTGGATTATAGCTTTGTTCTTCGCGGAATCATCCACCAGCTGAAAAGCTAATTCCGTGGCCCAGGAGAGAGAGCAGCCCTGGCAGAAACTAGATTCTCTGCTGCCACCTTCAAAGCAGCCACCGAAGCTTGGAAGGCCTTCTTCAAGGAAGATTCCACCTTGTGATCGACTGTGTCCCAGACTGTGGCCCCGTCTGCTGGAATCATCATCTTCTTGGTAAGGGATGAAATCATGAGGTCAATCCTGGGAAGATTCAGCCATGTTTCCAAATTTTTTTTTTTTATTTTTTTTTTTCAAACTTCAGTAGCTTGTTGACCCTGCATGGGAGAGGGTATTTTTTTTTCCAGGCTTTGCCACTCTTCCTTGAGTAGATCCATACTTGCCAGTGGGATGGGGAATGAAGTTGATGGCTTAATCAATTTTGATTGCCTGAATGATGATTTATCATATTGGAGGTGGAAGGCGTTGGTCCTAGGTGTAAATCCGTTATTACATTTTTAATGAAAAAGTCCAGGTCATCCATATGTAAGTGCCTTGCAACTCCAGCTCTGTATGGGAGAAACTGCTATGGATCTCCCCCTCCTCGGCACAGGGAGAACTCGAGTCCGACGATGATGACGACCTGGGATGGCGCTTCTTTCTTTTGTGATGGCCAGGGCTGTCATCTGTCTTGTCCGGGGAGCGAGAAGAGGTGGCACGCTTCTTTTTCTTGCTGCAGTGCCGTTCATGATATTAAACACAGTTTGTTTTCGAGAGGCTTTCTTGTGGGTATCGGTCTGCGGGGATGCGGGTGGCTGCAAATCAAAGCAGGTTGGGTCCAACGGAAAGGCTCTCTTTAATTTTGTTTAAAAAGTCTGAAGCCAGTAGCAGAGAAGGTTGCAGGGGTACCTCCTGGGGACGAGATGCTGAGGCAGCACTCTCCTCTGTGGGAGCAGAGTCCAAAGTGGCCACGGCCTCACGTTTTAAACACAAGGATCCAGCAAAAGTGGCTAATAGGGAGGACTTGCATTTTCTGCTCCTGGAGGATTTGTCCAAAGGCTTGCTGGAAGACATGTCTGAAGACATTCTCGCCTAATATGGCAAAGAGCCCTGATAAGGACTGCAGGAAAATACTGGGGCACTAACTGAACGCTGCACCAGACAAAATTCAGGCAGGCAAAGAAGGGCCCCTTGTAAAAGTAATAGGGCAACCACTGAGTTCAGCGAAAGGCAGTTGCTGAACTTCACCCTCAGCCGCTAACAACTCAGGAAGAGAGCAGTAGTTAGAGATATACAAAGTCCAATAAAGAGCTTTTTTAAACACATAAGAGGGTCTCCAGGTACTTTACACAGCCCTAGAAAAAAAACTATGCTGCCATGGCCGCCCTGTTTTGGAATCAGTCAAGTCTGCACCATGGAAGAGCCTCAGCAATATTGAAAAAAAAAAAAAACCTCTGGAGAGACCTAAACTGTTGCAAATGCCCAGTGACTGGCTATGCAGTGAAGGAAAACACAGCAATAGCAAGCAAGTGTGCTGCTGAAAATGGCTGCTGGCACAAATTTCCCACGCTCTGTATTTCAAGTGTCGCCAGTCCCCCCCCCCTCCGGTTGGCCCCAAGGCAGGTACTCACTGTGTTCCTCCCGCACACCAGTCAGGAGACTGTGAAAAAAACAGAGAGCTGTTGTTGAAGTAAGGAGTATGTCTGATCACCATTCCAGGTGATTTCGTGGGTGGCCCGAGAGTCAGGCGGTGCTGCGGGAGGTCCTCCAGTCAGCACAAGCTGCAAAGCTAGTGGGGGTGCTTGATGAGGAGTACTGACCCTCCTGCTAGAGTGCTTGTGCTGTTGCCGTTGTCTCCCCAGTCCTCAACTCAGAAGCTCTCAGTGGGATGAGGGGGACAAACAGATGGGCATGCAAGCCCACGCCTGGAAGGCCCCAGCTAGAAGGGTTCCAGTTAAAATGTATTAAGAGCCGACCAAAGCTGAACATCCCTGGCACGTACTGGGAACAAAAGCCCAGAAGAAGTGCACTGTAAAGATGTACCAAAAAAATAAAAAAGTAGTTGGCTAAAAAGCTCTTTCCCCCAAAGACGAGCACTGCTGAAAAGTGCCTGCTTGAAGGGCAGCATGCAGTAGACTGGCACAATCCTTGGTGGGAGAACCAGATGACCCAAGGCTGCAGCTTTGGTTTCCTGCCTACTGGATAACATCAGAAGAAGATCCTATCATTAAGGCACAGATCGGGCATCATAGGAAAACCAGCAGCAGTTGTAAAATTTGCAAATAGCGTTTTGTTATTAATAACAGCAAAATAAAAAATATAAAGTGTTCAATATAACTATTTACAATGGCAGTACAAACATAAAAAGCAGAGTCCTTCTTCTGAGTTTTTCCTTCTCAATTTCCAATCTCAGTCTTTCAGCCTCTGTCCTGCAAAACACTGCAGATCTTTTTATAACAAGTCTTTGCCAGGATCTCGTTAAGAGAACATTCTGCTTCTCACACAGTGTTCCTGTCAGTTTCAGCAGGTGCAGCAAAAAGAACATTATGGCCCAGAACTGACCTCTTGGTTCTGCAGACGGCTTAAAAACTGCATTTCAGGTTAACCCCTTGAGCTCCAAATAGCTTTTTGCAACCATTTCAACAGTAAAACTATATACAGTTTTAAACAAAGGGATCCCAGTTTCACATAGTTTTACACAGAGATTTACATGTATTTTTATACCCGCAGATATGGAAGGGGGAAGGAATGACAGAAACAGCAAGTGAAGGCAGAGAGATAGCAAGAGGCGGAGAATTGCGAAACCGTCGGAGTGATCAATTCCTAGGTTTCACAAGAAAATTTGGTTGCGCAGACAGACAAGAGACAGAAAAGGAGAGGACAGAACATATTCCTGCATTTAACTCTTTCTGCATAACAAATGGGACAGGGCCTTACTCAACCCTGTCATGGATCCCAGTGGCCCTAGAGCCCTGCGACAAGGAGACAGAATGCTTTCTTTTACCGGGGACAGCAAACAGAGGTGAGGGTGCCACTGGAGATCAGGAACTGTTTTCTTACCAGGGATGGGGATTGGAGGGTGGGGGGTACCACTGGACACCAGGGAATGTTTTCTTTTACCAGGGATGAGGATCAGAGGGTGGGGGGTCCCACTAGACACCAGGGACCATCTTGAAATCTACAGGATAGAGATCAGAGAGTGGGGTGGTGCCACTAGACATCAAGGAGCAATTGTGCTCCCCAACGCCAACTTAGTTGTTGGCTGCAGTGGCCATAGCCGCTGCTAGACTGGCTGGCATAAGTCAGGCTTTTTCTCTCGCGTATTTCTAGCAGGCGCAAGGTAGCCTATGATAAACCTGCTGCACAACACATATGCGCTGAATATAGCACTGTGCCGTTATTCATGTCCCCACTCCACCCCTCCCCTCGTCCACCAAATAAATGATCTTTTAGCGCACACGCTTCCCATTTTAGTGTGCACACTTTCCCCCTTTGAATACTGAGCTCAGGCACAAACAGTGCGCAATCATTTTGCTGATCTAGTAAACTTCTGAAGATCAGGCCCCTTATATCATGTTGGGCTTCCGGATTTCATGCAAGTAATCCACGGGGCAGTGATACCGAGAAAAATGTTAATTTGGTTGCTCCTGTTATGCACCAATAGGCACTCAGCCAAACAGGAAATTTTAGACTAATACTTGCCTGAGACAAGTTCTCGAAAAACTGACTACCACTTCCATGCCTCCTGTAGCAGTCATCCCAATATGCAGGGTTAAATTAAGTTTTGCAGTCATTAGCCAGCAGGGCTAGTGACTTGGAAAATCCAGTGGCCCAACTGGTATGTTCAATGAAATTTTACTTTCTCTGTAAGTCAGCAGGGCTAGTTAAAAGAAAATATTACTAGCCCAATACAAAATCTATCAGCATGTGCCTAGTGAGCCAGTGTTATTTTTGACCCCTGTCATACCCTGAACTTCCTCTGCATAAAATATGTTTTACATCCAAATCTTCAACACTATGTCCTCTTGTTCGTGTTTTGAGACACAATGAATAGGTTGCTGGCATCTACCTACTCGTACTCCGATATTCTGAATATCTTTCCATGTGGTCCCAACTCTTCCAGCCTCTGTTCATACCTGGGGTCAATTATAAAATTAATTTACTGGCCCTGGGCATACTACAAACTGCCTGGGGCCAGTGACACCTCTCACAGAATTTCCCACTAGGATTAGTGTAAAATAACTCTAAACCCATCTCAGGTCCACCAGCCATGTCTCCTTACTCAGAAATGTCACCCACAATTTAACAAGTATTAGAAAAAAAAAAAACGTATGGCAGCAATCTCTTCTTCAAGCTGTATGACAAAGCACTAATGGAAGAGACTGCCAGCATTCAGGTCTGGCGGTGAGACAGTTAAGACAGGATCAGCGGCATGGATTCTTTTTTTTTTTGTTGTTGTATACTGATACTTGTTACCTTGTGGGTGAGGTTTCGACTAAGAGGACATGGGTAGGGGATGGTGATGGGGCAGAGATTGGTGGGGGAACAGTATTAAATTACTGTACTTTTTTTGCTCTATTGTAGTTGCGAGAGTTTAGATGGGCAGTTGGCTAAGCAAGTGAGCCGAGGGTTTGTGCCAGTCGCCATCAGGGACCAGGGTCATGGGGCTGTGGTGCACTGGTGGGTGTCACTGGACACCACAGAGAATGTTTAGGGATCAGTGAGACGGAGAGTGTGCCACTAGACACCAGAGAGAACTTAAAAACATGGGAAGAGGAAGACGTTGCCACTGGACACCAGGGAGAAATTATGGGGACGAGGGGGGGGAACGCCACTGGACACCAAGGAGGGCTTATAGGGAGAGGAAGGTGGTGCCACTGGACACCAGGGAGAAACTAAGGGGATGGGGAGACAGAAGGTGCCACTGGACACCAGAGAGTAACTGGAAAGGGATGAGAAGAGGCGTCCTTTTCCACCACAATAACCTCAATTATAGCTTGGGACCACTGTAAATCTTGGGGGCGCTAGTGCAAAATGGTTACCACTTTCCCCGAAAGGACCAGCTAAAAAAAAAAAAAAAGGCTGCACATAACCCCTGCATACCCCTAACCCTTCAAGGCCTCTGATCATAACAGCTGCCCTGTGTTACTCCTCTCAAGTTGCAACACATCTTTCTTGTGTGCCACACAGGCTTTTTTTTTTTTTTAAATTCTTTTTTACACTGTCTCTTTCCCCAGGAAATAATCCATCTCTCCCTCAGCCTCCACTGGCATGACCCTCCGTTTAATCTAGAGGGATTTACAATTTGTTCAGAGAACCGTCAACATCCTCTTCTAAGCCTCTAGCAACACACACTTCCGCAGAGTTAGAAAGTCTAGTCTGGGCTGCCCTGCACACAGGATCTGGTGTTGGAGTAGACCCCAGAACGTGATGTATGCCAGAAGTGTGTGGAAAGGCAGGAAGATCAGTAGGTTGGAAGGATGGCAGGCGGTACAGCCTAGAGGTTAGAGTAATGAGCTGTGAATGAGCTTTGTGCATCCAGCACACCTGGGTTTGATTCCCACAGCCTCCACTTGCATACCGTGTAACTCTAAGCAAGTCACCCAACTTCCCAGGTTGTCCCAGAAAACATGCCTTGTGCCTAGTATGCCTTACCAGTTTTACAAAATAATTAACAATAAAAAAGTTGGTGAGTGGTATCTTGTTATAGCCCTTCTTGTTTTTTTTGGTTTCTTTGTTTTTATTACACTACCTCCCATCCACCATCCTCCCTAAAAGGCAGAGTCAAAAGCCCCATCCACTACTTGACCAGTCTGATGCCTCCAGTGCCTGCTGGTACCAAGCTCTCTAGAAACCCTCTGTGGGGTACTGTAGCACAGAATCATGTCCACCCTACCCAGAGGGAGAAAGTGTACTGTGCGACCCTTGACTCCTCTACTCCTGCCAGCATGATGCAGGTCTCCACGACTTTATCCACCCCAATGGCGCACAAGCAGCAGGGGTAGCATTAGAGATCAATGGTAATTATATAGTTTAATTGCTTATGGATCTTGTTTTCTGCCTAATTGTACTATTAAACAATTTTTTCACCCTGTGCTGTCTCCTGTCATTTTTCTTTACTAAAACACTATGTTCAGCTGGCCCAGTGGCGCAGAGGGTTGAGGCGCTGGCGCCTTACCTCAGCCCACACCGGCGACCGAGTTCGGGCGGACTCAGGTCGTCGGGGCTGAGAAGCGGGAGAGGATCAGTGTCCGGCGGACTGCTCTCTCTCCCTGCGGGTGAGCAGTGGGAGCTTGTCGCGCTGCAGTGGCTCTGGTGGAGACCAGGAGCACTGTTTGCCGCACGCAGATGGAGGAACAACCAGAAGCGGAAATAGCCGCTTAGCCGGATGACGCAAGCCGCCCGCACCCCGAGGCCATCAATAGTCCGACTGAGCTCCCCGCCTCAGCAGCATCCCTGGGGCTAAGGAAATAGTAGTGCTGGCTTCCCCCTCGGAGGAGGGGACCCATCCGGCGAAAGGGTTACACCGGGTCACCCTGGGGATCGGCTGCGATCTGAGGCAGGTGGAGTCTCAGAAGGACGGATGGATCAGGGGACTGCCTTGGCAAGCCTGAAGGAGTGGCTGCCGAGGAGCACGTAGGAGGGAGAAAAAAAAGATTACTCAAAAAAAAAAAAACACTATGGTGAGTTTTTTTTTTTTTTATATGAACGTTGTTCAGCTGAATCTCTCCCGTTTATTTTCTCAGTGTCAGCAGAGCGCGGTTAGTCACTGACGTCATTCATGGACTGACGTCAATGACTAAAGAGTGACAAGAATGCCTCCCTGCACCGGCGCAGAGTAGAAAACCTAAATTCAAACATGCTAAATGGTGACCTTTTCAAATTAATGAAGGTTAGAGATTATGCACGGGACGCATACAAAAAAAAAATAAATAACACTCCCATTCCGACTGGGTGGCCTACAGACACCTAAGAAAATGTAATCAAGAACTCTAGCCAAGAGTTCTTATTTCAATACGCAGCAGGACACCAGCAGCTTCTGTAAAGCATACTGGGCCCCAGAACTACAGAGGTCCCCATTACCACTGAAGCTGATGGTACTAAACACGCCAACCTGAACCCCAAGATTGTGGCAGATTTGTTTACCAAACATTTCTACAACCTGGAAACGTTTAGTAACCTTAACACTGAAAGGGGGCCAAAATGTTGCACATAAGCCAGGCTCGGAAACTTCCTCTCCTTGTTTTGATCTAAGAAAGGTCATAGTCGGGGAAGTCCAGAAACTGCTGGCCTGCTTAAACATTGACAAAGCCGCTGGCCATGAAGTTGCTTAGGTTAGCTACATCATTAATTGCCAAACCAATCACCAAAAATTTTAACCTCTCATTTGAGGAAAAAAAACTGTCCCTGACATCTGGAAGCGGGTCACAGTAGCAACTCTTTTCAAAAAGGGCAAAGGTACGGTCTTCGGCACAACTCCTCTGTGAGAAGCAGCACAATTTTAGAAAGGAACTTCATGGACTCTGTGTACCAAGCCATAGACAAAAGGCTTATGACCAGCACACTGTTCTTGAACCTGACCAAAGCTTTCAATTTAGTGAACCACCATGTGATTCTTCAAAAACTCAGCTCTTCTGGGGTGGGACTAGCAGCAATGCAGTGGTTTCTGAGCTTCTGCAAAACAGGTACAAAGTGGTTAAGCTGGGCAAGATAACCCTGGATGTCAACAATCACCCATGGCGTCCCAAAGGGATTTATACTGGGACCCCTTCTCTTCATGCTTTTCATAAATGACCTGACTAAGACCTGCTCAACTGCCAAACCCCTGCTCTATAAAGATGATGCTATTGTTTATGTACACGTGAGTGATACATCTGAAATTAACAAAACGCTTAAGCTAAACTTCCACACTCTTCAACACTGGCTTCTTTAAAGGAAATCTTGTTCTAAATGTACCCAAGCCTAAGGTTGTGCTCCTTGGTTCTGCACACAAAATTAAATGCCAGTCACAAGACCCTTAGCATCTCTACCCGGGATGGCACCTAACACCAGGGCTCCAGATAAGAGAAGTACCTACCTATTTTACTCACCTCATTTTAGGAAATACTTTTCAGAAAATGTTTTTAACGAGTACCAGTATTCACCCAGCATTTGTAAGTACTCCACACGCCGAAGAATAGTGCATCATAATATAACTGGTGATTCAAAAGAAGTATTTGTTTTCCAGATTTACAGCATTCGTACCCATTCCATTTTGTTTTACTCACTATATTTTAAAACTGGTGAGTAAATTATTCCTACCTGCCAACATTATCTGGAGTATTGTTGGCAACTGAGCAATTCTTTTTTAGAAAAAAAAACTACATTGTTTTTAAAAATACATGTATACTCCTCACTCCACTCCATCCAAACATTTGTATGCATCTTAATTTGGTTTTACTCACCCCAATTTCAAAATGTAGAGTACAGTACTCATCCAAATAAATCTTATCTGGAGCCCTGCCTAACACAAACTAGTGCCCAATTTCAAATATCTGGGTGTAATCCTCAACCTCTGCCTCTCATCTCAGCAATAATGTTACTGTCATTCCTCAAAAACTACGGCAGCTCTACTGCATACAAAAGCTCCTCACAGCAGACACCAAAGTAAGGACTGCGCAAAGCAACCTTCTCCCCTTATTAGCTTATAGGGCCACTGTAACTGACACCACCCAAAAATCGGTACAGGCAAAGAAAATGGCTCTTTATCACAAAGTGGCCAGATTTACCACCTCCCACAGTTCTAGGTCCCATCATTATGCCAGCCTTGAGCAGCTGGGTTGGCTGCCACTAAAGCACAGGTCCCAACTTACTCTGGCTAACTCTGCATACAAGACCCTATACAGCAACATGCCTCAGTGTCTATAAGAGTTGCTTATGCCTGTCATCTCCCTTACTCTCATTCCACAAGCAGCAAGTCACTTCTGACCTCGCTTGTGCACGCAGGGATGGGCCAGAGATCCTTCAGTTTCAGGGCTGCCTCCATCTGGAATGCCATACCTGCTCCTATTAGGCAGTCCACCTACACTTAAGCATTCGCTTATAAGATGAAGGACCATCTGCTAAACAGAGTACCTGCTCCTTGTAGATATGCTTTCTGCATCACTGTATAGTAATTGCAATCTCCACTGTTAAACCTGCTGTATATCCATCTGCAACTAACATTTGGTATTCATGTTCTCCAAGGTTCCAGCCTTGCGCTTTGTAAAAATGTAAATTTCCATGTTACTATTTTGTACCATTTGTTGTATTCAACTTTCCATGTGTCAAACTTCTATACTATAAACTGTGATATTTCTTTCTTACTGCTTATTTAGTGTACTTGCTGTACCCAGGTCATGCCCGAAAAAGGCATTTGGCATCACTGCACTTTCCCAGTTATCAAAGTATTTAAAAAAAAAAAAAAAAAAACAACGGGGTTTCAGAGATGGGGCAGTCAGTATTTACCAGTGAAAGAGTCCGGAAGGGCTAGCAGCCCTAAAGATAGATAATGTCCCAGGGCCTGAAGGGATGCATCCGAGGGTGCTCCTGGAATTGGCTGAACCCCTGGTAGGGCTATTCAACAGCTTGTTACAGATGGGGTTAGTTGCAAAAGACTGGAGGGTAGGGGACGGAGTTCCACTCCATAAGGGTCGGGGTACAAGGAGCAAGCAAGGAACTACAGACCTGTCTGTCTGTCTTACCTCTGTCATGGGTAAACCAATGGAGTCCCTGGTCAAAGAGGACCTCATGGACTACCTGGAGAGCAACAGTTTCCAGGATATTAAATAGCACAGGTTCTTGACATGAAGTTCCTGCGAAACCAACCTGATAGTTTTCTTTGACTGGGTGATGATGGTATTGGATATGGGCCATACGAAAAAATTACTCGCCTTAGTAATTATGTTTCTTCTAATGGAGTCTTGCTGTAGTCTGACAATTGCAGTGATTCCCAACCTTTGAACTGCCCTGGAGAACAATTGAGTTAACTTTCTATGCAGGGCATAGAATGCTGAGCTCGAGTTCGGTTGAAGTCTCTGTCTGGAGAGTTTCAAACTTAAACCGTCAGATTATGAGCCCAACTAACTAAACATTCTATGTGGAAATTGTAAAAATTCCTACTAGCCAACTGGCTGAAAAAAGTTTTGGATTCCCAAGAAGACTCAAGTCAGGAAACCCAAAAACTAATCTACTACAAATAAAAATAAATAAGCACCCAAACAAAAAGGAGGAGGGTGCAAGCAAAAAACACCCCTGGGGTGCAACACTACACCTGCCCACCCACTTCCCAAAAACAGGTTCTGAGAGGGGAGGCAGGGAGGAGAGTCTGAATACAGCAAGACTCCATTAGAAGAAACATAATTACTAAGGTGAGTAATTTTTCTTCAAACAACATGAAGTCTTGCTGTATTCTGACAATGCAGAACTACCAAGCAGTACCTCCAGGAGGAGGACAGAACCTACTTTGGGAATAGGCTAAGAGTACTGCTGTGCAAACTGAGCATCACTCCTAGCCTGGATATCCAGAGAGTAATGCTTGGTAAAGGCATGGACTGTTTTCCAGGTGGCTGCTTGACAGATTTCTAAGAGAGGGATATCCCTGGCAGCAGCTGTACCTCTTGTGGAATGAGCCCTCATGCCTGAGGGTGGAGTTTTTTCCAGTTTTTCATAGCAGAATTGTATACAAGACACAATCCACCTGGCAACAGATCTTTCGGTGGCAGGTTTGCCCTTTCCCACTTCTCCATAAGTGAGGAACAACTGGAGGGAGTCAAACCTATGACCCTCAGTACGCTCTATGTAGTAACTAGGAGCTCTTTTGACATCTAAATTGTGAAGTCTCCTCTCTCCTGAGGAAGAATGATCAGTGAAGAAAACAGGAAGAGACAGACTGGTTTAAATGGAAGTCTGAAACCACTTTGGGCAAGAACCTTCTATTGGTTCTAAGGACCACTTTATCCCTGTGAAAGGAGATAAAAATCAGGTTCCACTGACAGCGCTTGCAGTTCACTGATACGCCTGGCAGAGGTAATGGCTACCAGGAACACAGTTTTCCAAGTCAAGTACTTAAGCTCTGCTGAAGACATAGGCTCAAAGGGCGGGGCTGCATAAATTGAGCAATGCAAACATTCAAATCCCAGGCAGGGGCAGAGTCTCTAAAAGAAGGATTGGTGTGAAGCAATCCTTTAAACAATTTACAGAACACAGGATGGGAAGATAATGAGGAAGACTTCCCACAGACAAAAATGCAGAAACAGCTGACAAGTGTACCTTTGAGAGTAGCTGGTCTGAGGCCTAGGCCATTAAGATGGACCATTAATCCAGAACCGTAGGGCAATCCAGCAGTGTCTGGAGAAATATGCTTTTAGAACACCAAATGCTGAATCTTTTCCATTTGGAGTTATAAGTCTTTCTGATGGAGGCTTCGAGAAGCCTTGAGGATATCCAGAACCCCTTGGGAAAGATGCAGATCTGCAAACTCTTAACTCTTCAAGAGCCATGCCTTGAGAGTGAGAGACTGAAGATTGCGGTACCAAATCCTTCCCTGAGAGGATGTTAACAGGTTGTAATTCCTGGGAAGACACAGGGGAAGATGGACTGCTAAGGACAGCAACAGGGGGACAGCAACAGGGCTGTCTGGCCCAATCTGGAGCAATCAGAATCACCTTGTAAGGTTGAGACCTTATTTTGACCAAGACTTTGAACAAGAGTGGGAAGGGGGAAAAGGCATACAGAAACTTCCCTTCCCAATTCAGAATCAGGGCGTCCAGAGGGACTGAGCCCAAGACTGGAGGTCTGCAACAAAAGAGGGAGTTAGTGATTGTCTGGGGCTGCAAAGAGAGATCTATCTCTGGAGTGCCCCACCTTGAAAAAATCACTTTCAACACCTGAGGGTCCAGGGACCATTTGTGATGGCCCTGAGAGATCCTGCTCAGTGCATCTGCTAGCACATTGTCCTTGCCTGGAAGGTGAACTGCTACAAGAGAGGTTTGCAGGGAATAAGCCGGGGACCACAACTTCATGGCTTCTGTGCACAAGTCCGTGGACCGAGTACCTCCCTGCTTGTTGATGTACCACATGGTGGTGGTGCTGTCTGTTCTGACTTGAACCACCTTGTTCTGTACTGACTGAGAGAAAGCTTTAAGGGCCAGAAAAACTGCCTTGAGCTCTAGGAGATTGATGTGGAGAAGGGATTCTGGGGGGGGGACCATAGCCCCTGGGCAGTGAGGGACCCCAAATGGGCTCCCCAGCCCAGAAGAGAAGCATCCGTGGTAAGGACCACTGAACAAGGCTGAGTAACAAAAGGAACACCTTGTCTTAAATTGTTCTGATCTTGCCACCACTGGAGGGCTTGGATCAAGGTCAGAGTCACTGGGATCAGTTTGGTAAGGGAATCCTTCCTCTGAGACCAAAAAACTGTCAGGTGGAACTGAATATCCCTCATCTGGAATCTTGCCCCTTGGACCACTGCTGTTGAAGCTGCCATGTGGCCTAAGAGCTGGAGGAAATGCCTTGCTGGACGAGATACCTGAAAGCTGAAAGAAGAGGCTAGTTCCATAAGAACCCTTGCCCTTTCTAGAGGAAGAAAGGCTCTTGCTCGGAGTGTGTCCAGTTCTGCCCCTATAAAAGTAAGAAGCTGGACTGGTTCGAGAACTGACTTGGGAAGGCTGAGAAGAAATATTAGAGAAGTGAGCACCTGCTGGGTCACTTGCAGGTGAGACTTGACTTGGTCTGGAGACTTACCCACTATTAGCCAATCGTCCAGATATGGAAAAATGGAAATCTTTTGCCTTCTTAGAAAGGCAACTACTACTGCCAGGCACTTTGTGAAAACCCTTGGGGCTGAGGTTAGGCCAAAGTACATTGCTCTGAACTGATAGAGGCCTGAGAGCAACTCGAACCTGAGGTACTTTCTGTGGAAGCACCTGATAGGAATGTGAAAGTAGGCATCTTTGAGGTACAGGAAGGCTAGCCAGTCCCCTGACCTTAGAGAGGGAAGGAGTATTCCCAGAGTTACCATCCTGAACTTTGGTTTTAAGAGATGTTTGTTTAGATATCTTAGGTCTAGGATGGGTCGCCACTCCCCTGTCTTTTTGGGGGGGTCAGGAAGTACCTGGAGTACAGTCCTTTGCCCCAGTGTAGGGTAGGTACTCTCTCTATGGCTCTTAAAGCTAGGAGAGAAGAAACCTCTGCCTCTAAGGCAAGGGTTTCTGAGAGATTTGCAGGTGGAAAAGATCTGGCTCTCATCTTTGGAAATTTTCTGAAGCTGAGAACCAGTCCCGGGTTTACTACTTCCAGGACCCACTTGTCTGATGTGATAGACATCCAGTCCTGGACAAAGTAAGCCAGCCTGCCCCCTACTGGAACAGGAGAGTCGACCTGGGCAGGCCCATCAGGGTGTCTGCTTGGCAGGGGCTTTAGGCTGAAGAATGGATGCAGCCCTGCTCATCCCTCTTCTGCCTCTCCCTCTAAAGAACTCCCTCTGAGAAAAGGAAGAGGCATGTACTTGGTGAAAAGGCCTGCCCCAGCCCCTAGACTGCTGCCTTTGAGGAGTTGCCTGCCCCTCCTTGGCCTGAGCACTCCTGTAAGTGGTCCTGTACTCATTCATTTTCTTCATGTAATTCTCTACCTGCTCCCCAAACAGAATTACCCACTACAGGAAAATCCATGGCCTTAGCCTGGGTGTCCTGCGAGAGGCTAGTACATCTGAGTCAAGCCATCCTCCGAAGAGCCACAGATGTAGCCATGACTCTTGATGACGCATCATTAGAGTGCACAGCAGCATGAAACTGAACCTTAGATGCCTCAGTCCCATCTGCAGCCACCACCTCCAGCTCCTTGGCAAGCTGGGGGGAGGCCTGTTTAGCCAGTGCCAGTACAGTGTCCCACCTGCACTTCTGGTACCTGGCTGTACAGACCATGTAATTCGCCTGCCTGAGTCCCAAAGAAGATGCCATGTACTGCTTCTTTGCCATGGCATCAATCTTCCTGGAGTCCTTATCTGGGGGGTGTGAAGCCAAGGGAATATTTGCCTTGTCACAGGCAGCAGCCTGCACTACCCCAACATGGCTGCACTGCTGATATAAGAACTCAGTGTCTGAGCCTGAAAGTGTATAGCTCTTGTCCATTCTTCTATCCACAGGAGGTACAGTGTTAGGAGACTTTAAGATTTTTTGTGTCCGTTTCCCAAAAGATTTGTGGAGTGGAATAGACAGTCTCCTGGACTCTGGGATGTACATCATCTCTACATAATCAGGCTCCTCTTGATCTTCCACAGCCTCCTCCATAGGAAGCTGGAGGGTTTCAGCCACCTTTCTGTAAAACAAAGTGAGAAGGGGACTCAGAAAGCCTAGGAGGGGAAACACCTGAAGGTCTGTCTGGGGAGATGTCCGGTTCCACAGGCACATCCAGACCCTCACTTACATCATCATCCTCAAATTCCCCTTCCTCTTCAAATTCCAGTTCATAAAAATCTTCAAGGGTATAATCTTGAACCGGGGGAACCAACCGAACCGAACCCCTGCCAGAAGGAGCCGGATCGGTAGGAACCGGATGGAGTGAT
Source organism: Neoceratodus forsteri (assembly GCA_016271365.2). NCBI lineage: Eukaryota > Metazoa > Chordata > Ceratodontiformes > Ceratodontidae > Neoceratodus > Neoceratodus forsteri. The sequence goes on from CM028129.1 coordinate 1,260,000,512, forward strand.
TCCACAATCTGAATCGCTCTGGCCATCTCTTCAGCGGTCGGAACATGAACCTCTGGATCCGAAACGGTCGATTTGTCTTTACGTTTTCTTTTTGTCGGAACCGATCCTTCGGAATTGGCTCTCCTTTTGCCCAAAGAAGTATCGCCCTGGTCAGAGGGCACTCCTTCTGGCTCGGTCGAAACCGAACCGGGCTGGCCATCTGGGTCAGCGGATTTCTCGGCCTCCTTTTCCCTCAGTCTACCTAATCTCTTCTCAAGGGTAGATTTGGGAAAGTTTTTACATATTTGGCAGTCTGAATCGAGGTGGTCAAACCCCAGACAATAAATACAGGTGGTGTGGGGATCGGCCTTAGCAAAGACCTCCCCACACTCACTGCAGTGTTGAAACCCAGTGGGCCTGGGTTTTTTGGAGGGTTTCTCAGACATAGCCAACATAACCAACTTACCCTTTTTATGGCAACCGCCAGGCAAGACTCCCTTATCGGTTCCTAACCGTGTCACGGGTATTGGAAAAAAAACGCAATAAAACACGTTTTTTTTTTAGAACCGATAAGAACTGGTAACCACACACTAAGTAAAACAACACAAAAGAAAAAATTACTCACCATAGTAATGTTGTTTCTTCTAATGGAGTCTTGCTGTATTCTAACTATTGCAGTGATATCCAACCTTTGAACTGCCCCGGAGAGGAAAGAGTTAACTTTCCATGCAAGGCATGGAACGCTGAGCTCGAGTCTCGGTTGAGACTCTGTCTGTTGTTGTTTGAACCCAAACCGCCAGATCTTCTGAGCTATACTCACTGGGCGTCAGGTGTGAAACTGTAAACTCACACTAGCCAACTGGCAAGTAAATTTAATAAAATGTTTTTGGTTCCAAGACAAAGACTCAAGTCAGGAAACCCAAAAAACAAAACACAACACACACCCAAAAATAAGAGGGTGAGAAAAAGGGGGCACCTCTGGGGTGCCAACACTGTTCCTGCCCACCCACATCCCAAAACCCAGGTTCTGAGAGGGGAGGCGGGGGGTCAGAATACAGCAAGACTCCATTAGAAGAAACAACATAACTAAGGTGAGTAATTTTTTCTTCAAACAACATGAAGTCTTGCTGTATTCTGACTACTGCAGACTACCAAGCAGTACCTCCATGGAGGAGGGACAGAACCTACTTTGGGAATAGGCTCTGGAGCACTGCTGTGCCGAACCGAGCATCACTCCTAGCCTGGATATCCAGAGAGTAATGCTTGGTGAAAATATGTACTGTTTTCCAGGTGGCTGCTTGACAAATTTCTAAGATAGGAATATCCCTGGCAGCAGCTGTACCTCTGGTAGAGTGAGCCCTCAGGCCTGAGGGTGTGATCCTACCTAATTTTTCATAGCAGAATTGTATACAAGAGACAATCCACCTGGCAATAGATCTCTTAGTGGCAGGTTTTCCCTTACCAACCTCACCATAAGTGAGGAACAGCTGGAGGGAGTCAAACCTGTGACCCTTGGTGCGCTCTACGTAGTAACGAAGGGTCCTTTTCAAATCCAAGCTGTGCAACCTCCTCTCCCCAGAGGAGGAATGGTCAGTAAAGAAAACAGGAAGAGACATAGACTGGTTAAGGTGGAAATCTGAAACCACCTTAAGCAAAAACTTCCTATTAGTCCTGAGAACCACATTATCTCTGTGGAGAGAGATAAAATCAGGCTCCACTGACAGGGCCTGTAACTCACTTATGCGTCTGGCAGAAGTGATGGCTACCAAGAACACAGTTTACCAAGTCAAGTACTTAAGCTCTGCTGAAGACGAAGGCTCAAAAGGGGGTTGCATAAGCTGAGCAATGCAAACATTAAGGTCCCAAGCAGGGGCAGAGTCCCTGAAGGGTGGATTGGTATGCAGCAATCCCTTGAAAAATTTACAGAATACAGGATGAGCTGAAATGGAAAAGTGCTTGCATGCTGAGAAGAAGGCAGAGACAGCTGCCAGATGCACTCTTAGTGTAGCTGGTCTGAGTCCCAAGCTATTGAGATGAACCATATAGTCAAGGACTGTAGGCAAGCCAGCAGACTCTGGAGAGATATGCTTCCCAGAGCACCATATAGTAAATCTTTTCCACTTGGAGTTGTAGGTCTTTCTGGTGGAAGGCTTTGAAGCCTTTAAAATATCCAGAACACCTTGAGAGAGATGCAGATCAGCAAACTCTAACTCTTCAAGAGCCAGGCCTTGAGGTTGAGAGATTGAGTGAGATTTGGATACCAAACCCTCCCCTGAGAACATGTTAACAGGTTGTAATTCCCGGGAAGAGACAGGGGAAGGTGGACTGCTAAGGACAACAAGAGAGGGTACCAGGGCTGTCTGGCCCACTCTGGAGCAATCAGAATCACTTTGCAGGATTGAGACCTGATTTTAACTAGTACCTTGAACAGGAGAGGGAAGGGGGGGGCATGCAGGAACTTCCCTTCCCAATTGAGAGCAGGAGGACCGAGCCCAACACTGGGGGCCTGCAGCAAAAAAGAGGAAGTTGGTGATTGTCTGGGACTGCAAAAAGATCTATCTGTGGGGTGCCCCATCTGGAGAAGATCGCTTTCAAAATCAGGGGATCTACGGACCATTCGTGATGGCCCTGGGAAATCCTGCTGAGAGCATCTGCCAGGACATTGTCCTTCCCTGGGAGGTGCACTGCTATTAGAGAGGTATTCAGGAAATAGGCCAGAGACCACAACTTCACTGCCTCTGTGCACAAGGCCGTAGACCGAGTGCCCCCCGCTTGTTGATGTACCACACTGTGGTGGCATTGTCTGTTCTGATCTGAACTACTTTGTTCTGAACAGACTTGGAAAAAACTTGAAGTGCTAGAAACACTGCTCTGAGTTCCAAGAGATTGATGTGAAGCAGAGATTCTTGAGGTGACCACAACCCTTGGGTGGTCAGATCCCCCAAGTGGGCTCCCCAGCCCAAGAGGGAGGCATCTGTGGTAAGGATCAAAGAATGAGATTGAGTGATGAAGGGAACTCCTTGTCTTAGGTTGTCCTGATCCTGCCACCATTGCAAGGCCTGGATCAGGGTTCGAGTCACAGGGATTAGCTTGGTCAAAGAATCCTTTCTCTGGGACCAGAAGGCTCTTAAGTGGAACTGAATGTCCCTCATCTGAAATCTTGCTCCCTGGACCACTGCTGTAGAGGCAGCCATGTGGCCCAGGAGCTGCAGAAAATGCCTTGCTGGTCGAGACACCTGGAGGGTGAATGAAGAGGCCAGTGTAACAAGGGTCCTTGCCCTGTCCAGGGGAAGGAAGGCTCTTGCCTTTATTGTATCCAGCTCTGCCCCTATGAAGGTGAGGAGCTGCACTGGCTGCAAAACTGACTTTGAAAGATTCAGAAGGAATTCTAGAGAAATTAGCAGTTGCTGAGTTATCTGTAAGTGTGACTTGACTTGGTCAAGAGACTGACCTACTATGAGCCAGTCATCCAGGTATGGGAAGATAGAGATCTTTCTTCTCCTTAGGAAAGCAACCACTACTGCCAAGCATTTTGTGAACACCCTTGGAGCTGAAGTTAGGCCAAAGGGCATTGCTTTGAATTGATAATGGCCTGAGGGCAGCTCGAACCTGAGGTACTTTCTGTGGGAGCTTCTGATGAGAATGTGGAAATAGGCATCCTTGAGGTCCAGGGAAACTAGCCAGTCTCCTGGCCTTAGAGAGGGTGGAATTATTCCCAGAGTCACCATTTTGAACTTTGGCTTTAAAAGGTGCTTGTTTAAATATCTGAGATCCAGGATGGGCCGCCATTCTCCTGTCTTTTGGGGGGTTAGGAAGTACCTGGAGTACAATCCTTTTCCCTTGTGTAGGGGTGGAACCCTTTCTATGGCTCTCAGAGCTAAGAGGGAGGAGACCTCTGCCTCTAGGGCAAGGGCCTCTGAAGGATTTGCAAGTGGAAAGGATCTGGTTCTCATCTTGGGAAATTTTTTGAAGCTGAGAACCAGTCCCTGGCTTACTACTTCCAGGACCCATTTGTCTGATGATAAAGACCTCCAGTCCTAGACAACGTAAGCCAGCCTGCCCCCTACTGGTGGTGGAGAATCGGCCCGGGCAAACCCATCAGGGTGCCTGTTTGGCAGGGGTTTTAGGCTGAGGCGTGGTAGCAGGCCTGCTTGTACCCCTTCTGGGCAAAGGCGGAAGAGGAGACCTGGGCTTGGTAGAAAGGCCTATGAAAAGCCCTGTCCCTGCCCCTGGAATGCTGCCTCTGGGGAGTGGCTTGCCTTTCCTCGGCCTGAGCACTCCTATAGGTGATCCTGTATTCATCCATTTTCTTCATGTAGTTCTCTGTTTGCTCCCCAAACAGAAAATTACCAACAACAGGAAAATCCATGGCCTTAGTCTCGGTATCCTGAGACAGGCTAGTACATCTGAGCTAAGCCATCCTGCGAAGGGCCACAGATGTAGCCATGACTCTAGATGAAACATCACTGGAGTCCACTGCAGCAGGAAATTGCACCTTGGATGCCTCAATACCATCTGCAGCCACCTGCTCCAGCTCCTTGGCAAGCTGGTCAGGGACCTGTTTAGCTAGAGTCATTACAGTGTCCCATCTAGACTTCTGGTATCTAGCTGTATAGGCCATATAATTAGTCTGCCTGAGTCCCAAAGATGCTGCCATGTATTGTTTCTTTGCCATGGCATCAATCCTCCTGGAGTCCTTATCTGGGGTGTGTGAAGCCAAGGGTATATTTGCCTTATCACAGGCAGCAGCCTGCACTACCCCAACATGGCTGCATTGCTGGGAAAGGAACTCCGTATCTGAGCCTGAATGAGTATACCTCTTGTCCATTCTCTTGTCCACAGGAGGTACAGAATTAGGAGTCTTTAAAATTTTTGTTGTCTGTTTCCCAAAAGACTTATGAAGGGGAATAGACAGCCGCCTGAACTCTGGGATAGCCATCATCTCAACATAATCAGGCTCTTCCTGATCCTCCACAGCTTCTTCCATAGGAAGCTGAAGAGTTTCAGCCACTTTTTTGTAAAACAAAAATTGGGAAGGGGACTCAGAAAGCCTAGGAGGAGAAATCCCTGAAGGTCTGTCTGGGGAGATGTCCGGGTCAATGGGCACATCCAGACTTTCATAATCAGCATCACTATCCTCATACTCTCCTTCCTCCTCCTCCGGTTCATAAAAATCCTCTAAATTATAATCCGGACCCGACCAAACCGAGCCCCTAATCGATGGTGCCGGTTCGGTCGGAACCAGGGTTAGCGATTGAGCAATCCTTATCGCTTTGGCTATTTCATCAGCGGTCAGAGAAAGAACTTGTGGATCCGAACCGGCTGACTTATTCCTTCTTTTTCTTTTTGTCGGAACCGACTCCTCAGAGTCGGTTCTCCTTTTGCCCGAAGAAGTTTCGTCCTGGTCAGACGGCACTCCTTCTGGTTCGGCTGGAACCGAACTGGGCTGGCCATCCGGGTCAGCGGACTTTTTGGCCTCCCTTTCTCTCAGCCTACCTACTCTCTTTTCCAGGGTAGCTGAGGGAAAATATTTGCAAATCTGGCAGTCTAAATCGAGGTGGTCAAACCCCAGACAATAAACACAGGTGGTGTGGGGGACAGCCTTAGCAAAGGCTTCCCCACACACACTACAGTGTTGAAACCCAGTGGACCCGGTTTTCTTCTTGGGTTTCTCAGACATGGCCAGTCCTAACCAAACTTACCCTTTTTTCGGCAATCCGCCAGGCAAGACACCCTTATCGGTTCCTGACCGTGTTACGGGTCGTGGAAAAAACCGTAATGAAATCCGTTTTTAGAACCGATAAGGACCAGTAACCACACTCTAAAAGTAGAAAAAAACTTTTTAAACAAACCTGATCGGTTCAAACCGAACCAATTCGACATTTACAAGTTCCACACAGAAGCAAACAATAACAAACCTATCTAGTACTCACGATACCACAGACAGAGACTGAACCGACAGGTTAGATGGAATAGATTCGTTGAAACCGAGAAAAAAAACGACACTTTAACCGACTAAATTGAACCGAGCAAAGGAGAAATCTCCGGAGCGACTGTTAAGTGAGGCAGAGTAAAGAATCTGGCGGTTTGGGTTCAAACAACAACAACAGACAGAGTCTCAACCGAGCTCGAGCTCAGCGTTCCATGCCTTGCATGGAAAGTTAACTCTTTCCTCTCCGGGGCAGTTCAAAGGTTGGATATCACTGCAATAGTCAGAATACAGCAAGACTTCATGTTATTTGAACACAATATTTCACTATCAAATGGCCGGTTCAGCCGAACCGAGACGCACTTTTACAAGCTCCACACAGAAAAAACAGAACAATTCCTATCTAGTGCTCACGGCACCACAGACAGAGACTGAACCGACTGTGCAGATACTTTTTCGGTTTAAAAAAAAAAAAAAAAAAAACCGAAAACTGAAACTTTAACCGACTTTCGAACCGAGCTGAAGGAGAAATCTCCGGAGCGACCGTTCAGTGAGGCACAGTAAAGAATCTGATGGTTTACGTTTGAAATACTCCAGACAGAGACTTCAACCGAGCTCGAGCTCAGCATTCTATGCCCTGCATATTAAGTTAACTCATTGTTCTCCGGGCAGTTCAAAAGTTGGGAGTCACTGCAATTGTCAGAATACAGCAATACTTCATGTTGTTTGAATGTGGATTTATTCTATTTTCACTTCAGCAAGGCTTCTGACTCGGTATCTCACAAAGACTGCTGAAGTAGATGGAGGATCCGAGTGCAGCAAAGGACATTGCAAGATGGGTAGGAAATTGTTTGAAGAAGAGGCAGCAGAGAGTTGTGATTAATGATGTCAAATTAGAAGACAGAGTTCATGAGTGGGGTGCCACAGGGATCCATCTTGGGTCCTGTCCTCTTCAGTATGTTCCCAGGCAGCACTGGAGAGGGAATCCAGGGCAAGCTGCATCTCTTTGCAGAAGACATTAAGCTCTGTGGGAAAGCAGACAGTGATGAGGAACTTAAAGAGATGCCAAGTGACCTGAAAAGACTAGAGAGGTGGTCTGTTTGGCAGTTGAACTTAATGCCAAAAAGTGCAAGGTGATGCATCAAGGGAACAAGAACCCCAGGACAGAGTACTGGACAAGCGGGGTAAAGCTGAGCACCACAGCTGAGGAAAGGGGCCTAGGAGTCATCATTAGTGACTCCCTTAATCAATCAAACCAGTGAAAAAAGGTCTATAAGGCAAACAGGATGCTCAGCTCCCCGGCGCTCACCTTCTATATCCAGTGAGTGCCCCCCACTGGGCGGAGGTGAAAAGGTGCTGAGATTCGGTGGGCAGGGTCCCGAGTTGAAGGTGGGGGCAGGCAACGTCTTGCTCCTAACAAAAAGGTGTTTTCCTTGTGCCGTGAACTTGAAGTCTCCATGGAAGCGTGGACGTGCAATGATGTCCAGCACAGGCTGAGCGTGCTCCCACACCCTTCCCACAGGCATCTGCCGATGCTCCCAACACATCAGTGACATGACCCCCGGCCTACGTTCCCGCTGGCCGCTCGCCACGTCACCAATGGCAAAGCCACAAGCCCTGTGGCTAAGATTTTATATCCCTGCCACGCCACAGAGGCGAAAGGAGCCAGCCTGCAACCTGCTTTCGCCACTCTCTTGCCACGGACATAGGAACTACTGAGAGAGTGGCCGAAAAACTACAAGGTGCAGCAGTACCTGTTGGTGACTTTCGTGAGCGCAGTAAGGCTGTAATGCTCATGCTCGGGTCACTGGCAACCATCTGACCGCATCTGAGCCAAAGAAAACCAGGGACAGTCCTCAGATGGTTCCAATCTTTCCTCACGGGCAGAACTCAGAGGGCAGTATCAGGAATCTTGTCCTCAGCTCCCTTTGCTCTGTCCTGTGGGGTGCCGCAGGGTTCTGTGCTTTCCCCCATGTTGTTCACGGTATATATGCTGCCGTTGGGGGACATTATAAGGCGTTATAGGCCGAGTTTTCACTGCTATGCAGACGATACTCAGCTCTATATGTCCTTTGTACCCAAACAAAATGACGCTTTATCGGTCTTTAACAACTGCCTCGCTGAGATTCAGGGCTGGATGAGTGCTAACTGGTTAAGACTGAATCCGGGTAAGACCGAGGTGCTGGTGGTGGACTTAGGTCACCGTGTAGAGAAGCTGTCTCCTGGATTTTCCTCCGGCCTTGTGCTGGGGGACAAACAGCTGAGTCCTTCTGAACAGGTGCGAAATCTGGTACGTGGTACGGCGGCGAGCGCACTGAAGGCACAGGTATCGGCCGTTGTCAAGTCTTCCTTTTACCATCTGAGGAATACTGCCCGGATAAAACACCTTGTTCCACATGATGACCTTCCTGTACTAGTCCACGCCTTTGTTTCCTCGCGTCTTGATTACTGCAATGCTCTATATCTAGGGTTGCCGGGGGTGGATCTCCGTCGCCTGCAGCTGGTGCAGAATGCTGCCGCCAGGTTGTTGGTGGGGCTGCCAAGAACTTGCCATATCACACCTGTGCTGCGCGGACTGCACTGGCTGCCATTGTGATGGAGAATCACCTTCAAGGTCGCATTGCTGACCTATAAGACCCTACATGGTCAGGGACTGGACTACTTGCAGGATCTCCTACGGCCGTACCACCCACTTTGCTCACTCCATCGACGAGGGATTGCTAGAGGTTCCCAGGGTTCGGCTGCAATCATCTGGGGCTAGAGCCTTTTCTTTTATGGCCCCAACCCTGTGGAATTCTCTACCTCGTCGGATTCGAGAGTGCCAGTCCACAGAGCAATTCAAGGCTTTTTTAAAAAGCTATTTGCTTGAGAAAGCCTTTGATTAGGCCAACCTATTGTCTTTTAATTGTTTTTAAATGTATATTTATTTGTTGGCTGTTTTATCCATATTGTATTAGCGCTTTGATAATTTTGAAAAGCACTTTATAAATAAAATTTGATTTGATTAAAACAAAATAGAAAGGCTTATGGGGTATTAAGGCACAGACAGTACCTACTATATGGAACTACTGAAGTACTGAATAAATAATGGGGGACAATAAGTGTGCATGCAGATACACTTAAAGATTAAGTGAAGCCACAAGTTGTGATTAAGAAAAAGCACATCAGTAGAAAGAAAAGTGATCAAGACACAGACAAGCTGAGAGGGGGATACACAAATAAACAAACTTGCCAAGGCAAAATAATTATTTTAAACTGTTCTCTGACTGTTGTGACATACTGCTGCAGTACAGTGTGAGTATGTGTGCGTTCAGAAAACAATCAAACACACTGGCAGCATGCAGTGTAATCTTTTTGAGAAATGAAACTGTACTAAGTGCTGAAGCATATCCGGTCCTGTAACACCCCCCCCCCCCAATTACTGTTGGCCACATTGTGTGTGTGAAGAAATAAAACTCTGAGACCCAACTGCTTCATTAAAGAACTTTATTAGTCACACAAAGACATCCGAGTCTGTCATATATTCTAGTGCAAATATCCAGTCGGTGTCACATATATTCTTGTGCAAATATCCAGTCTCATATTCTTGTGCAAATAATATCCAGTCGGTGTCACATATATTCTTGTGCAAATATCCAGTCTCATATTCTTGTGCAAACATCCAGTCTTTGTCATATATATTCTTGTGCACTGTCCAGTCAGTGTCACATATAAATTCTTGTACAAATATCCAGTCTGTGTCACATATATTCTCACATATCCAGTCAGTGTCACATACTGTCATATTCTAGTCTGTGTCACATATATTCTTGTACCATCTACCTAAATAAAAATGCCAGAACAAGCTGCAAATCCTGAAACTGCTAAACAGAGCAGCAGGGTGGCTACAGTAAAACAAAGCAAGATAACAGATATTTTCAAAAGGCCCAGATCAGCAAGTCCTGTCCCTGAAACTGAGCCAGAATCATGTGGCAGCGTCTCTGTAGCAATGGAGAGCAGCTATTCAAAAACTGCAAGCAAGAAAACCAGAGTTTTATATGACAGAGACAGCCATAGGGAAATTAAGGATTCCTGGTTTAAAACCTACCCATGGCTCATTCATGACAAAGAAGCTGCAGTATTCTACTGCAGAATTTGCAAAGAAACTGGCCGAAGAAATATTTTCACAGAAGGGACACCAACCAATAAGCCAAAGGCTGACGATTTAAATAAACATCAGATGTCCAAAGATCACAAGTGAGTCTTATTACAGATGCCCCACCAGTTTGCAATTCTTCTTGTCTTCTGAATCTGTTGTAAATTGTCATGGTTAAATATGTGTTTCTCTTAATTTAATAAGGCTTGCAGTCGAGGCAGAAATTGGGAAAAAGGGAATGACAAAGGCTGTGAGCACAGCTTATTCATCAGTGAAAAGTGCCATCATAGCAGAAATGCGAATCGTTTATTACATGGGCAAAACTCCGACTGCAAATCATAACATACAGAAACTTTTGGAACTGCAGGTTCACAATGCAAGTTATTTTTACTCGCCAATATCTCGAACATCAAAGTCTCGCTTTATGTATATTAAATTGGGGGGGGAGGGGTACTGCCTCAGGGTTGCAGATCATATGTCACGAAACTGCAGGCCCAACATAAATAATAGCACTTACTGTATTGTCGTTTCTGAATTTGAATAAAAAAACATTAGCAGTGCTGCAGCAGCGCTACAAGTCACATTGTTGGGGGGCATGGTTCCAAATAACTGACAGTCCATTCCTTTTTCTCTTTTCTGCACAAGAATCCACTCTGCTAGCACCTATAAAGCAATCAGTCCTCCAAGGCACAGGCATCTACACATTCTGGGTCCATCAATGACTTTTACAAAGCAATTTCTAAGGCAGTGCAGGATGCTTTTTTAAAGGAATTGGAGGATTCTCCATCTAAAATGTTTCCCTTACAAATTGATGAGGGAACAGATGTAGCCAACAAGAGTACACTGATGGTATACATCAGATTCATTGACAGCAAGGGCTATGTTCAGTCTAAATTTTTAGGTGTAACTGAGCTTGCAGAATGCAATTCAGAAGCAGTATACAATGCAGTGAAGTACCTGATCTCTGATAAAAATGTAGGAGATAAAGAGCTGATAGGACTTGCAACTGATGGGGCCTCTGTAATGACAGGATGCAAAAAAGGTGTGACCACTCTAGCCAAAATAGATCACCCATATTTAGTTGCCACTCACTGTCTCGCACATAGACTCGCCTTAGCATCAGAGAAAGCAGCCAACCAACACCAGTATCTGGTCAGTTATATGTCTACAGTGAATCAGCTTGGGAAACTGATAAAGTACTACCCAAATTTTGTGAATACTCGATCAGAGCAAAGACATACCAGGAGCATGCTGTGAAACTAAAACAGATTGTTTTCACTAGATGGCTTTCATTTTCTGATTCTGTGAAGGCATTACAAGCATGCATAGCCTCACTTATGTCTGCTTTGTCACAAATGGCAGAGGATAACTATCAGCGAAACCTTGCTATGGGGTGCCTTAAAAAAATGGGGACTTTCAAATTTGTTGCCACTACTTTCTTTCTGGCTGATGCAGTAGGTCTTCTTGCAATTCTCTCGAAACTTTTCCAAAAACGGCCTGTCATTTTCTGAGAGGCAAGGCAGCAGCTTGTTAGCACCACTGATGCACTTCGTGTACTGCCTGAAAATCAGGCCCACACTTAAAAGGTTTTTTTTGTCACAGATGCCAAGTGAACCATCAGAAGAGGGAAAATCTATATTTAGAACACATACACTGCTAGATACATGGCAGCCAAGAGAAGAGTTCAAGAATTTGCAAACATCTTGTATACAGTCAACAGCTGAACAACTTGAAAGTTACTTTCCAGAAGGCACATTGTTGGACAACTGGTCGGTATTAGACCCATGCAATGCACCTGATCACATTGAGAGCTATGGAGAACAGGAGATCGAGAATCTTATTGCTCACTATGGTGTCATTAAAAAAGGACTCTGTACTAACATCCTGCCAGTTAACCAAGATGAAACCAAACTGGAATGGTCATTATTACAAAGATTATTCTCGGCACACAAAGAGTCCACTATTGAAGAATTCAATGTCAAAGTGGTAGTCCCAAACAAGGAATCTTGGCCAAACATGTCCAAACTATATTCAGTATGTCTGGCAACCCATCAACTTCAATGGAGTCTGAACGTGGGTTTAGTGCATATAACAACATTAAGACTGCGAGAAAGGAAACCTTAAAGTCTGGAATGTGAACTATCTAATGACTCTTCTGGTTGAGGCTCCGATGATGGGAAAGTTTGATTTTGAAACTGCATTTGACAGCTGGGCATCCGAAAAGGACAAGCGTGGGTTCCTTCAAACTGTCAAGACAAATGAAGATGCACCTCCAAGTTCTCGAGAAAACCTGCAGCAGCTGCACTACTGCATAGACCTAGCAGAAGAAAAATAAACCGCTGGCTGTGCTTCTTCTTATATTTATTTTGTTGTACTGTAATTTGTACCTACTGCTACAGCAAAATGTGTTAATTGTTGCCATGTTCTCCGCTTGACTCTTGTGTAGTCTTCATGAAGCTCAGACACACAGAAAAAAAAAAAAAGACTGCTGTTGCCTTCTTGGCAGCAATTCTCATTTAATGCCATGACAGTTTGCTAGCTTATAATCTTTTCAAACAAAACATTTTTCACATCTAGTTTAAATAACAATAGTTACCGGCAGCATTAAAATAGAATTTTACTGCCTTGCTTACGAACCAGGCCCGACACTGATCTGGGCTGAGAGAGGAGCAGTGTGTTAACTGTTACTCACTGTTTTTTTCTGTTTGTTAAATGTCTGATGGATGCCTGGCTCGCCTTTATTCACATTTTTGTAACGTGGCATGGCATAGATTCCTCAAGTCTTCACACAATGTTATTGTAATAGTTTTTTAAACTGTGGTACTTGTTATGTGCAGGCTTTAGTGAGCCTGACCCTGGCATTTTATTGCAGTAATGGGCTTGGGGAGATGGGGCAAAGATTCAAAATTTCTTCTAGGCACGACTGCCAGGCCAGGTGCTCAGTCATTTTCACGAAATAATTGACATTTGACTGGTGTCACATATTTAATATGCCATCAAACTGTTAAGAGCACTGTAGTGTTACTGTTTAATTTTCCTGCCTGAATCTGCCTGGCCTTTAGCATTATTTGTCTCCTGCTTGCCTAATAAAGCAATGTGCACAGTTTATAATAATTGCTGCATTTTTTGGGGGGGGTCAAAACTGGGCTGACCACATCTTAAGCTTTGGTATGTATGTTATTGCTGTACATATACTTGCACATCTACTTAATACAAAATAATTTCAAACAATTTGGCTCAAACTGTGAATATATTGTGCATACCGCTACAAAAGTAAATATTGTCCATAATGGTATTTAAAAACAATGTTAATACAACTCCGTATACATTTTAGCATTACTTGCTGTGTGTGGCTAAAGACCTCTTGTGGTGGCTAAAAAATATTGGGTCTGTTTAGCCACAGTGGCTAATAATTTTGAAAACCTAGGGGGAACGGAGCCGGCTGCTGTGCCGCCAGCCTCCGCTGGGAGTCAATGCTGCCGGGGAGTCACACACCCACCCTCCCCAGGAGAGGAGAGCTGTCCTCTGGACGCTCGATCCTCTCCTCCACTGCTGACGTCCCAAGCTCGCTCCCAAACTCGGGTCGGTGGCATGGCGCGAGGTGTGGCGTCCAGTACCTCAACCCTCAGCGCCACCAGACCAGCCCTATGTATCTCACTGTTATCACCACCTGTATACTTTGCCTACCTAGGAACGGGTCATTCCTGAATTATGGGCCCTTGGATCAGTATACTTACTTGGTCAACAAATAAATGAAATCAAATAAACAAGGGAAATTTCTGTCCTTACAGATTTTTTTTTTTTGAGGGGGGTGCTGTGAATCTCTCCTAGCAGTGTGTTCTCTGTGCAGTAACAGGCTCCCATCACTAGTGTTTAGCACCCACAGATACATGGAAAACCATCTAATACAGGTCACTTGTCATCCCAGGATGTTTCAGTCTTGGATCTTCCCATGCAGTTTTCTGTGACATATATTAATACTCTTATTATTCATAGGTGAATACTCAAAAACAAAGCAACTCTGAACGGTAGCATGCACTTCAATAAACAGTAGGGGTTGATTTTAACATATCAAACTGCCCTGGCCAGGCTAATGTGGTTACCCCCCCCCCCCCAATACCTGCCCATGCAGGTCAGCACGGAGGAACTTACCAAATGTACTGCTCTTCACTTCTAAGAGTAGCACAATCAAGTCTAAGAGGGGCAAAGTCACTTCTAAAAGCAGCAGATAGTAAGTTATTAAACTGCTCATCTGAATTCCTTTGGCAGCATATATTCTTGCATTTGTCAAACGGTCATGTGAAAGCAAACTGGTGATCAAATAAAATCTAACTGAACTGTAATACCCAGTCGGCTGTGTCTGCGGACTAATGCAAGCTTCAGGAAGCTAGTACAGTTTTTTTTTGTTTTTTTTTTTTTTATTAACTTGCTCTGCTGCATAGTGCAAAAAATGGTTTAGGCCAATCCCTAAACATAATGTTTAAGCTGAGCCAGCAGAAAAGAAAAATTCCCCCAGCTCCCTAGCTCAAAAGTGCACTAAAATTGTGTTTGGGAGCAGAACAAGCTTCAAGAAACAACAAACCAACAGATCTGGTGGAAAACCAAGTCTCATTGGTAACAGCGCTAGCACTTCATAGAAAAAAATATTCGGTTCAAGTTCTTTCAGTTGCTAATAAGCAAGAGTTTTATTTCCAAAAAGATTTTTGATCATAGTAGCAATATATTTCACAATGCTCAAAAAGCCTCAGAACTTGTGTACTTGTAAGTGCTTCATAGCGCAACACATTTAATCATATTTCCACAGTGAGCAGCATTTCGTTAACTGACACATTTATAAAGCGTTTTCTCTAAGGATATCAAAACCTGTGTATTTTCAAAAACTTTTTAACTCAACATGTTTCATCATAGTTCCATAACATGCATCATTCAATTAGTTGGCACATCCCCTCAGTAATAAAATGTCTGGGCCAAAAAATGCCATATTAATAAAAAAAAAAAAAAAACAGAGGCCGATGTGTAAGTGTGCAAGCAAGGTGCTAAAGTGCTGGAATAGATGCAGGTACTGCGTGTTCTCTATGAACATGTTTGCTAAATGCTGTGCAAAACACCTTTGTGGGAGAAGGTTTAGCAATCAAACATGTGGATACCATCAAATTCCAGGGCTGGCTCCAAGCAGCGTAATGAAAGTCTTAATACCAGCATACTTAATTATAGTGGAGTAAATGGATGGCTGTACTGGGCACTCATTCAATGTAAAAACCAGGCTTAGAGATTTAACCGGTGTCCGAAATTTGCAGGTCCTTATATTTATAAAGCAAGGCATAAATTAGTGTCGGACAGTTAATTAGCAGCCTTTGCTAATCAAAATGAAAAGTGATTAACAATCAGCAGATTCTGATTAGCTGCTTTCTAAAATGGGTATTTTTACTCTAAACCATGTAATTATTACTTATTATTGTATATACTGATAAAACAGACATTGTGTACATAGTCGAGACTGAATTTGCCATACTGACCAAACTGTCTACATAGCCTTTCTTATTACCCCACCTCATGTACCCGGTGCACAAAGTTTTCCAATCCCGCCAAAGCGTAATTCTGCGCAACTGCAATGCCATTCCGTGCCACAGGTGTGGAAACACATTTTGGCCAGAATTTGAAAAATGACAGCTGTGACATACATGAAGTGGTGTAATAAGAAGGCTACGTTGAAAATATGGGGTCAAAAATATTTAAATATTCCAAAGTTACAAGGATGCGTAGTGAAATTGCAACAAATGGTCATAACGTTGCCATTTTCTCATATTTTGACCCCAATTTTCAACACAGCCTTCTTATGACCCCATGAACAATATGAAAAAAATACTCACCTTAATAATTATGTTTCTTCTAGTGGAGTCTTGCTGTATTCAGACTATTGCAGTTAGGTCCTGCCTTTCAACTGCCCCGGAGAACAAAGGGTTAACTTTGCATAGAACGTTCATCACGAGCTCGGCTGAAGCCCCTGTCTGTTGTTGTTTAAACTGCAACCGTCAGATCTTTACGAGCAAAATCTCACTAGGTGTTCTGTGTGGAAACTGTTACATTTTTACTAGCCAACTGGCAAATATATAATGTTTTTGGTTCTCAAGGAAGACTCAAGTCAGGAAACCCAAAAACAAAAACACATCCAAAACACAACATTCCACCCAAAGAAAAAGAGGGTGTAAAATGGACACCCCTATGGTGCCAACACTGCTCCTGCCCACCCACATCCCAAAAATTAGGTTCTGAGAGGAGAGGCGCTGAGAGAATACAGCAAGACTCACTAGAAGAAAGAGAATTACAAAGGTGAGTAATTTTTTCTTCAAACAACATGATGTCTTGCTGTATTCTGACTATTGCAGACTACCAAGCAGTACCTCCATGGAGGAGGGACAGCACCTACTTTGGAAATAGGCTCTGAAGTACTGCTGTGCCAAACCGATCGTCACTCCTAGCCTGGATATCCAGAGAGTAATGCTTGGTGAAAGTATGGACTGTTTTCCAGGTGGCTGCTTGACAAATTTCTAAGAGAGGAATATCCCTGGCAGTAGCCAGGGAAGCAGCTGTACCTCTTGTGGAATGAGCCCTCAGGCCTGAGGGTGGAGTTTTTCCCAGTTTTTCATAGCAGAATTGTATACAAGAAACAATCCACCTGGCAACAGATCTCTTAGTGGCAGGTTTGCCCTTACCAACTTCTCCATAAGTGAGGAACAACTGGAGGGATTCAAACCTGTGACCCTTGGTACGTTCTATGTAGTAGCTAAGGGCTCTTTTAACATCCAAACTGTGTAGCCTCCTCTCTCTCGAGGAGGAATGGCCAGTGAAGAAAACAGGGAGAGATATAGACTGGTTGAGGTGGAAATCTGAAACCGCTTTAGGCAAGAACTTTCTGTTAGTTCTAAGGACCACTTTATCTCTGTGAAAAGAGATGAAATCAGATTCCACTGACAGGGCTTGCAATTCACTGATACGTATGGCAGAAGTAATGGCTACCAAAAACACAGTTTTCCAAGTCAAGTACTTAAGCTCTGCTGAGGACAAAGGCTCAAAAGGGAGTTGCATAAGCTGAGCAATGCAAACATTAAGGTCCCAAGCAGGAGCAGGATCCCTAAAAGGGGGGGTGGGGATTGGTGTGAAGCAATCCCTTGAAAAACTTACAGAATACAGGATGGGATGACAGAGAGGAAGACTTGCCTACCAACAGGAAAGCAGAAACAGCTGCCAAGTGTACCTTGAGGGTAGCTGGTCTGATACCTAGGCCAATTAGATGGACCATATAATCCAGAACCGTAGGCAATTCAGCAGAGTCTGGAGAAATATTCTTCTTAGAACACCAAATGCTGAATCTTTTCCATTTGGAGTTGTAAGTCTTTCTGGTGGAAGGCTTTCAAGAAGCCTTAAGGATATCCAGAACCCCTTGGGAAAGATGCAGATCTGCAAACTCTAACTCTTCAAGAGCCAAGCCTTGAGATTGAGAGACTGAAGATGCGGGTACCAAATCCTCCCCCGAGAGGATGTTAACAGGTTGTAATTCCTGGGAAGAGACAGGGGAAGATGGACTGCTAGGGACAGCAACAGGGGATACCATGGCTGTCTGGCCCAGTCTGGAGCAATCAGAATCACTTTGCATGGTTGTGACCTTATCTTGACTAACACACTGAACAGGAGAGGGAAGGGGGGGGGGGCATACATAAAATTTCCCTTCCCAGTTCAGAATCAGAGCATCCAGGGGGACTGAGACCAAGACTGGGAGTCTGCAACAAAAGAGAGGAAGTTGGTGACTGTCTGGGGCTGCAAAAAGATCCATCTCTGGAGTACCCTATCTTGAGAAAATCACTTTCAAAACCAGAGGATCTAGGGCCCATTCGTGATGGCCCTGTGATATTCTGCTCAGTGCATCTGCTAGGACATTGTCCTTCCCCTGGGAGGTGAACTGCTATCAGAGAAGTTTTCAGGGAATAGAAAAGGGACCACAACTTCGTTGCTTCTGCATGGTGGTGGTGTTGTCTGTCCTGACCTGAACCACCTTGTTCTGTACAGATTTGGAAAAAGCTTGCAGTGCCAGAAACACTGCTCTGAGTTCCAAGAGACTGATGTGAAGCAGAGATTCCTGAGGTGACCACAGTCCCTGGGTGGTAAGATCCCCCAAATGGGCTCCCCAGCCCAGCAGGGAAGCATCTGTGGTAAGTATCACTGAATGAGACTGAGTGACAAATGGAACCCCTTGTCTCAAATTGTCCTGATCCTGCCATCACTGCAAGGCTTGGATCAGGGTTCGAGTCACTGGGATCAGTTTGGTAAGGGGAATCCTTTCTTTGGGACCAAAAGGCTCTTAAGTGGAACTGAATGTCCCTCATTTGGAATCTTGCTCCCTGGACCACTACTGTGGAAGCTGCCATGTGACCCAGTAGCTAAAAGAAATGCCTTGCTGGTCGAGACACCTGAAAGGTGAATGAAGAGGCCAGTTCCATAAGGATCCTTGCCCTTTCCAGGGGAAGGAAAGCTCTTGCCTTTACCATATCCAGTTCTGCACCTATGAAGGTGAGGAGCTGCACTGGTTCGAGAACTGACTTTGGTAGGTTGAGAAGAAATCCTAAAGAAGTGAGCACAGGGTCACTTGACTTGGTCTGGAGACTGACCTACTATGAGCCAGTCGTCCAAGTATGGGAAAATGGAAATCTTTTGTCTTCTTAGGAAGGCAACAACTACTGCCAGGCACTTTGTGAAGTCCCTTGGGGCTGATGTTAGGCCAAAGGGCATTGCTCTGAATTGATAGTGGCCTGAGGGCAACTCGAACCTGAGGTACTTTCTGTGGGAGCACCTGATGGGAATGTGAAAGCAGGCATCTTTGAGGTCCAGGGAGGCTAGCCAGTCCCCTGGCCTTAGAGAGGGAAGGATAATTCCCAGAGTTACCACTTGAATTTTGGCTTTAAAAGATGTTTGTTCTGATGTCTTAGGTCCAGGATGGGTCGCCACTCTCCTGTCTTCTTGGGGGTTAGGAAGTACCTGGAGTACAATCCTTTGCCCTTGTGTAGGGTGGTAACTCACTCTAAAGCTCTGAGAGCTAGAAGAGAAGAAACTTCTGCCTCTAGGGCAAGGGTCTCAGAGATTTGCAGGTGGAAAAGATCTGGCTCTCATCTTGGGAATTTTTTTTTAAGCTGAGAACCAGTCCCTGGCTTACTACTTCCAGGACCCACTTGTCTGATGTAAGAGACATCCAGTCCTGGACAAAGTAAGCCAGCCTGCCCTCTACTGGTATAGGAGAATCGACCCGGGCAGACCCATCAGGGTGTCTGCTTGGCAGGGGCTTAAGGCCAAGAGGTGGATGCAGGCCTGCTCATCCCCCTTCTGCCTCTCCCTATAAAGAACCCCCTCTGCGAAAACGAAGAAGAGGAGGCCTGAGCTTGGTAAAATGGCCTTTGGAAAGGCCTGCCCCTGCCCCTGAACAGCTGCCTCTGAGGAGTTGCTTGCCTTTCTTTGGCCTGAGCACTCCTGTAAGTGGTCCTGTATTCGTCCAGTTTCTTCATGTAATTCTCTGTCTGCTCCCCAGAGAATTACCAACTACAGGAAAATTCATGGCCTTAGCCTGGGTATCCTGTGAGAGGCTAGTACACCTGAGCCAAGCCATTCTTCGAAGAGCCACAGATATAGCCATGACTCTTGATGACACATCATTGCAGTCCACAGCAGCATGAAACTGTACTTTCGATGCCTCAATCCCATCTGCAGCCACCTGCTCCAGCTCCTTAGCAAGCTGGGCAGGATCTTGTTTAGCCAATGCCAGTACAGTGTCCCACCTGGACTTCTGGTACCTGGCTGTATAGGCCATATAGTTAGCCTGCCTGAGTCCCAAAGATGCTGGCATGTATTGTTTCTTTGCCATGGCATCAATCTTCCTGGAGTCCTTGCCTGGGGGGTGTGATGCCAAGGGAATGTTTGCCTTATCACAGGCAGCAGCCTGTACAACCGCAACATGGCTGCACTGCTGAAAAAGGAGCTCCGTGTCTGAGCCTGAGAGAGTGTACCTCTTTTCCATCCTTCTGTCCACAGGAGGTATAGAATTAGGAGACTTCAGAATTTTTTGTGTCTGTTTCCCCAAAAGATTTGTGGAGGGGAATAGGAAGTCTCCTGGACTCTGGGATATCCATCATCTCAACATAATCAGGCTCTTCCTGATCCTCTACTGCTTCCTCCACAGGAAGCTGGAGGTATCAGCCACCTTTCTGTAGAACATGTAGTGTGAAGGGAACTCGGAAAGCCTAGGAGAAGAAACACCTGAAGGTCTGTCTGGGGAGATGTCCGGGTCAATAGGCACATCCAGACTTTCACCATCACCATAATCATTCTCATACTCTCCCTCCTCCTCAAACTCCAGTTCATAAAATTCTTACAATGTATAATCCGGAACTGGGGGAACAGACCAAACCGAGCCCCTGCCAGATGGTGCCGGTTTGGTCGGAACCGAACTAAGCGACTGCACAATCCTAATCGCTTTGGCTATCTCATCGGCGGTCAGAGTATGAGATTCTGAGTCCGAACCGGTCGATTTGTCTTTTCGTTGGAACAGATTCCTCGGAATCTGCTCTCCTTTTGCCTGAAGAAGTATCGCCCTGGTCAGAGGGCATCCTCCTGGTTCGGTCGGAACCGAACCGGCTGGCCATCCAGGTCAGCGGACTTCTCAGCCTCCCTTTCCCTCAGTCTACCTAATCTCTTTTCCAGGGTAGATTTGGGAAAATTCTTGCAAATTTGGCAGTCTGAATCGAGGTGGTCAATCCCCAGACAATAAACACAGGTGGTGTGGGGATCAGCCTTAGCAAAGACCTCCCCACACACACTGCAGTGTTGAAACCCAGTGGGCCCGTTTTTTTTCTTGGGTTTCTCAGACATGGCCAACCTAACCACAACTTACCCTTTTTTCGGCAATCCGCCAGGCAAGACTCCCCTATCGGTTCCTGACCATGTCACGGGTCTTGGGAAAAAACGTACTTAAAACCCGTTTTTTTAGAACCGATATGGACTGGTAACCACACACTAAAGTAAAGCACATGTTTTTACCTCAAAATGATCGGTTCAGCCGAACCGATTCACAGTTTACAAGTTCCACACAGAAAACAGAACAAAAACCTGTCTAGTACTCATGGTACCACAGACAGAGACTTGAACAGACTATGCGGAAACAACAATTCGGTAGAAACTGACCGAAAACCGACACTTCAACCAACTTTTGAACCAAGCAGCAGGAGAAATCTCCGGAGCAACTGTTCAGTGAGGCGGAGTAAATAATCTGACGGTTGCAGTTTAAACAACAACAGACAGCGGCTTCAACCAAGCTTGTGATGAACGTTCTATGCAAGGCATAGAAAAGTTAAGCCTTTGTTCTCCGGGGCAGTTGAAAGGCAGGACCTAACTGCAATAGTCAGAATACAGCAAGACTTCATGTTGTTTGAAAACTGTCATTACACAAATCCTGCCCAAAAGGTAAAGTCACCAAGCGACTGCGAAATAGAGATGCAGCGAATTTAAATTCTGCCGGCGAAGTGAAAGCAAAGTGGCGCTTACGCCGAGTGGGCAATGCAAAGTTCTCACCATGCCTTGTCACACACGTCACATAAGCGGAATGGCAATCGCGAAGTAAGGTGAAGTCATTGTTGCTAATGGACTTCACGTACCTCATTATTATTCTAAGTGATCCACTTAGTGTTTCAGATTTGGCAGCCCCCCCCACACATCACATGGCTTACAGTACTGTAAGTCACACGCTCTTTAACTAGGCAGGAAGAAAGTGAATCATACAAGCAGACACTTTTACTTTCTCCTGTGCAGACGGGGAGAGGAGTGTGTTTTGTGACTGCTGATACTATGAGATCAGAACAAGTGGGAGATTTAAACTTTGATTTAGACCCAACAGCTTTTTTAAAAGCTACATTTTTTTGTCTTTTCTGTCTGTACTCTTTTTTACTTAATTTGTTCTTTCTGTAAATTTTATTTTTCTTACATAGAGGGACATCAGTTGCACATTATGTCCATGCTGGAACTGCTCCTGGATCACCATGGGATTCCACATTAGTTTTTTTTTTCCTCACACCATGTGCCCCCCACACCTTCCTTGCTGTGTTATAAAATGTATTCCTCCACCATCCCTGACCCTTGTATGTAATTATGCCCTCTTTTTGTTGTCTTCCGTTTGTATTCTGAGCAGTGGAAGTATATAGTGCTAAACTGCATGGGTGCAGTTTTCTTTCCATTCTGTGTATGTACTGCAGACAATGTCCAACCCCCCGACTTAAAAACACTTATTAATGAGTACAATGGTGGGGTGCTGAAGCCTGAAGAGATACTACAAAACAGGCTTACAAAATCCAAGTAACTAGTAAAAATATTAATGCTGTGATTCGTGACGTAATCGTAAATCGTGATTTGTGACTGCATTTGTGACCATGATGATAAAGAAACGCAAATTCCTATGGCTGTACATCCCCGGGCCCCGATGAGGTGTGGCACAAAACTCCCCGACTTAAAAACACTGATTAATGAGTACAATGGTGGGGTGGTGAAGCACGGAGAGATACTACAAAACAGGCTTACAATACATCCAAGTAACCAGTAAAAATAATTACTGTTGTGATTCGTGACGTGATCGTAAATCGTAATTTGTGACTGTGATGATGAAGAACGTGATTTGTATCACGAGTGACTCCTGATGATGGTCCTGACTTAAAAACGCATATTAATGAGTACAATGTTCATGCAGAATTATGCACCACACCTGTCCAGTACTCTGAAGGGAAGCCAAAGAAACAACTGTGACTTAAATTAGAGATGTAGATTGGGCCCTAAAGAGATGCAAATGTACAGGCAGATGAAGCTTACGCTGCGCACTTAAAGAGATGCAGATGCAAAGGCACAACACCTAACCAGTGCTCACCATCAGAAATTCAAATCTGGAAAAGAATATCTTTGCCGGTTGGGGGGGCAGTGTACAGCACTGCTGCAGTAAGAGTCACTAGTACGAGTACCAGTAAAGATACCACAAAGAAGTACAAAAAATTTTACAGCTGCAGTGGATAGCAGGTTCACATTGCTGAAATTATGTGGCACAATAAAAGGCGTCTGATTTGATGACACGCATCACACACATACTCACACACTAAGTAATGCATAGCAAATTGAAAACTTCAGAACTATAATCACATATTTTAAACAAACTAAAATTATGCACTGCTGCACCACAACCAATCAGCAAAAAAACAAATGGCAAGAATTATTGAAAATATTACTATGTGTACATTAACACAGTTATACAAGAAATATCACCAAAACAGAAAGCACTGTCTTTTTCTCCAAGTTAATCTACCTACACCACAGATACGCCCCCTCCCCAAAGCACACTTTCACTCTCAGTACACAGACAGAATGTTGTACATTAACATTCAAAATACACACACAAACAATAAACGCTCGATGATATGAGCACAGGAGGGTTTCCTATAATCGATGAACTAAAGTTTCAAAAAAAAAAAAAAAGACTCAAAAAGGCTTTTTTAACTGCTTTTAGAAGGTTTGAATCACAGAGAGCTCTCAGAGCAGATTGTCTCCTACAGCTTCCAACACACACTACCCCAAACTGAGGCTGTGCAGAACAATCTAGAGCCCATGTGACCTGAAATCCCATGAATCACTGCAAAATTCGTCTTTGAAGCTTAAAAACAAGGCGAAGTACATTGTTTTCAATGCACTTCACCTTAAGAATTAGTGAGTAGTGGTTTGGGAAGGCGGAGTAATGTGAAGTCATTGTTTTCAATGGACTTGGCGTTACTCATTAATAACAAGTACTCCGCTTAGCGTTGCAAGAGCACTCCATAATTCGCTTTCACTCCACGTCCCACTTTCTGCCTTGATGGGGGCCACTTAGTCAATCTCTACTGCGAAATCACCTTTCAGGAAGAAGTTGCGTAGTGACAGTTATATTGTTCATGAGGTTAAGTCCCCAAAAGGCTATGTCGAAAATTTGGGGTCAGTATCTCAAAATATGACTGAGTTATGCACCAAAGTTGAAACCTCCATTTAATACATTGAACCACATTTATTTTAGATCTCGTACTGTAGTCGCCGGTTCAAGCAGCAAGACATGTCTTCGATCGAGAGAGCAGATCTTGAACCTGGAATCTGTTCAGGTAAGTGATGGTGTGGGAGGATACTGGGGGTGTGGGTGCACAGTGGGTGATCGGGTAGGGGGTATGACAGGATAGATAGAATAGGACCCTGTTCCATTTGTTTTGGAGAAAGTGTTTAAATGCAAGGATGTATTCTTTCCTTTTCTGTCTCTTCACTTGTCTGGTTACACAACCAAATTTTCCTGTGAGAGCGCGGACCTGATCAACCCGAACAGTCTCGCAATTCTTTGCTTCTCACTGTCTCTTAGTTTTCTCTTGCTGTCTGTTTTCCTCCCTTGCATATCTGCTAATATAAAAATATGTACAAATCACTGTATGGAATGAAACTGATAATGGGATCACTTTTGTTTAGAGAATATTTAGTATTACTTTTGAAATGTGTATTTTGACGTGACTTGAAAAAGCTAGAGGTTACTTGAGTGCAAATGCTTGAGCCTTTTGCAAGGGCTGTAGGGGCCTCAGGAAGCTCACTGTTCTAGCAGCTCCTGATATTTACGAAAACAGAACATTTTACAAAAACAGGATGCTTGCTAAGGATGGGGTTGAAATGTCTTATAAAAGAGCTAAGCTGAGCTGCAAGGGAGATTACAAGAAAAATTTTATTTTGCTTCTGTACATGGTTATTATGAAGTTTTTGGTTTTTTTTGTAACATGGCACAAAAGAGTAAAGTGAAATGGAGACCAGAGAGTGGTTGAAAGGCATCAGGTGACTTAAACCAAGCGGGTATTAATGCACTAGTAGAGCCTGCTTGGTATCAGGAGCGCGCAAAATGCAGACAGCAAGTCAAACAAGTACTCTGTGCTCCAAGTTGTGTTTGTGTGTTTCAGTGTCTCTGCCTGTAGATGGCGCTGGTAATCGAACAGCGAAAGACTCCTGCTCGCTACGGTGCGGACTCACCGAGCGGGCTTGGGGTTCCTCGCAGACTGGATGCGAGCTGTGCAAGTGCAGCAGTAAGTGACTCGAAAAATGTGAACAACTCCAGCCCCATGCTAAACTCGGAGACCACTGCAGTAATTCTTTTGATGAACACAGAGCAAAACAGGACGACAAATCACTGTCTGCATATTTGTTCACGCCACTTTTTAGCAACAGAAATGGCCCACACTGCACTGCTGTTATACACGAGCGAGACGTAACCAAGAAGCAGAAAGCATTAAAACTGTTGGCAGAAATCACAGATTTCTACCGTAGTTGTCTGTTTGAGACACTAGTGCCCTCCAGCTCTGTGTTCAAAAGTAGCCGACACTATATAAATGCATGTCTAGGCCCCACCGTGAACGCACACGTTGTTACAACATGTCACTGTGTGAAAGGCAATGAACTACTGCATAGTTTTGCAAGCAGCATTATTAACATGGGGGAAGTGTTCACTGCTTTTAAGTGAAACATCACTCGCACAATATTCCCCTCGCACTTGCCATGTTACAAGCACATTAATCCCCTCCAGAGTCGGACTCTACTAGTGGATTAATGCCCGCTGGGTGGTTGGAAGCACTCGGCCCGCAGCCTCATGCACCAACCCCCCCCCCCACCAAGCCAGGCTTTAATCCACTAGTAGAGCCCTCCTCTGTCAGGGATTAATGCTTACATATTACTGCTACTATAAATAAACATTTTGTGAATTTTACAACTGCTCCTGGGTTTTCCCTATGCTTCCTGGCCTGTGCCTCGATGACAGATGGTTTTAGAAATGGGATTTAAGCCGTGCATACCCTAAAGGAGATTTGTGCATGGGTACTGGACCTAGTACCAGGGAAGCAAAGAGAGGAAGGTTTGGATTCTGCAGCAGAAGTCCAGTCTGAGATTGTAAAGCCAGCATAAGTTATAGAAAAAGAGCAGGCAATGACAGAACCTGAAAGCCTGATGGACTTTTTCAAATGGTGGGCTATACAACAAAAAGAAACGTGGGAAGATAACTCCACTCAGAAACAATCTATATCTTCTTATATGTGTGCCCTAAGAAAGAAGCTGGCAAAATATGCCGAAATTGCCCATAGTAATCAGGAAGAGGCTCAAAACCAGCAGAAGGTATATTATGACCATGGGGTAAAAGGAAATGTTTTTGAACCAGGTGAAAAGGTTTTGCTACTGTTACCCACAACAGAAAATAAACTGTTAATAAAGTGGCAAGGGCCTTATGAAGTTCTTAGACATACTGTCACTGTTAACTACGAGATTGAGACCCCTGACAGGAAAAATCCTACTAAGACATACCATACTAAACCTCCTCAAGAAATGGGTTGAAAAAAATGCCAAAAGCTGCTTTGCTAGTTTTACCAGAAACTGATAAGGAAGATACTGATATAGCTTATGATAGAATAGAACAAACTGTAAATGCTGATGCTGTAAAGGTGAATGTTTCCTTAACCTCAAAACAAACTGCAGACATTCGTAATGTGCTAAAGACATTTAACAGGACTTTTACCATGGTACCAGGCCGAGCAAAAGGGGCTAAGCATGTAACAGTGACAAAGAATGCTTGTTCTGTTATGCAAAAGTCATACAGGTTGCCAGAGCGGTTAAGAGTTGATGTGGTTAAGGGAAATAAAAAATGAAAGAACTGGGTATCATAGAGGAGTCGAGGAGTACTTGGTCATCTCCCACGGTAACTGTAAACAAAAAAGAAAGAGGTGTTAGAATCTGCCTTGATTTCAGGAAACTTAATCAAGTGTCAGAATTTGACAGTTATCCTATGCCCAGAACAGATGACTTGGTGGACAGACTGGGGAGTGCAAAGTATATCAGTACCCTCAATCTCACCAAGGGTTACTGGTAAATACCTTTAGCTAAAGAATCCAGAGATAAAACTGCATTTGCCACCCCTATAGTATTCCATCAGTTCACCACCATGCCATTTGGTTACATGGTGCACCAGCTACATTCCAGTGTTACACAGATGTAATTTTATCACCTGACACTGGTTATTGTGCTGCATACCTGGATGATGTCGTGGTGTACAGCCCAGACTGGAAAAGCCACCTAGAACACCTACGAGCAGTTATCCAAGCTATCAAACATGCAGGTCTGACTAGTAATCCTACCAAATGTGCATTGGGCATGCAGGAAACCAGATATTTGGGCTATGTTTTGGGAAATGGAGAAGTTAAGCCAGAGATTTCGAAAACAGAAGCTGTAGCTAATAGCCCAGTAGCTAAAATAAAGAAACACGTCGGATCATTTTTAGGGCTAGCTGGTTATTACCGGAGATTTGTTCCCAACTTTGCTGAGTTAGCTACTCCCCTCACTGAACTCACAAAGAAACAGTACCCAAATAATGTGAAATGGACCCCAGAGTGTGATGAAGCATTTCAAGCCATAAAGGCTGCATTATGTTCAGCACCTGCTGTAAGAAGCCCTGACTTTGAGAAACCATTTCTGCTACAAATAAGATGCATCTGAGGTAGGCCTAGGTGCTGTCCTAAGTCAAAATGTAGATGGGAAAGAGCATCCTATTCTGTATACAAGTAGGACATTGCATGACAGAGAGAAAAGGTACTCCACTATCGAAAAGGAGTTTTTAGCAGCAAAGTGGTCCATGGAGTCCCTCAAATTTTATTTACTAGGAACTGAATTTGTTCTTGTAACTGGTCACAATACTCTCTGTTGGCTTAACCAGATGAAAGATAAAAATTCCAGAATCACAAAGTGGTACCTCGCACTGCAACCATTTAAATTCACGGTGATTCACAAATCCGGTAAAGAGAACAGCAATGCTGATTTTCTGTCAAGATATGGATCAGGAATTTAGGGTTCTGAAGGTTAAAAAAAAAAAAAAAAAACCTGAATGCGCATGTGCTTTATGTCTGAAAGCAGCAAATGTTATTAGAGAATAGAACGTTTTGGAAACCTGTCTAATAAAACAGATCCCATCTTAAGGAGGTGGTATATGTGAGGGTAGAATAGGACCAGGGTATGAAATTCGTGAAAAAAAGTACATGCCCACTTGGGCACGTAAGAAGAAAATGTACATGCTCAACAAACTATTTACATGCCGCCCCTTAATTTACATAATTTTAGACGTCATCTTCACTGGACCAAGCACTTTCGTTTTCATCACCACCACTAGGGCTGGCAGAAGCAGTATGCAGTGACAGTGTTCTGGAGCCATAAGCTTTGGTAGTGGGCCTTCTTTTGTCATTTTTCCACCACAGTGATATGGCATCTTGAGGGTTATAGTCACTAAGCTGGGGTCCATTCAGAGATATAGACATTAGGTCGTATAAGGTGTCTGGGCGTAATCCAACCCTCCAATCATTTTTTTATTCTTCCCATCAGAGAGAAGCCTCTTTCTGCAGCAGCAGTGTGAACAGGAATCAGGAGAATGATTCTGACAATGGCTAGCACATTTCGAAATTGTTGATCCTGCACATCTGCAAGAATCACTTTCTGCCATAATTTCAGAGACTTACAACTTTCAACAGACAGCAAGTGAAGTATGTGCTTTTTTAAGTCTAGCCACTCCAGCAATACCAAAGTAACATCAACTCCACGAGACTCTAGGACCACTTTATAGTGATCAACAATTGTTTGAATTGCTTGATCTCCATATGTTTGAAGTGCCTCTGTGGATGTTGGCCAGGACTGAAAATTTAAAGCTCTTGCAGCTAGTAGCACTTTATTGGTCGTGAAGGACTGAAAGCGAGATTCAATGTGCTGTGACGTTTTCTGAAGAATTTTTTTGATCTCTGAAATTGTGGCTTCTACAATATCTGAAGGAGAACCTGATCTGTGCCTGCTAGTTTCATTAGTTAAGTAAACACTGTTGTACTGAGTTAGGTTCTCATTTACAGATGTTAAGTGTTATGTGGTGAAGAGTTTCTTGATTCGAGAGACCATTTAGTTTTTAAATTGCGCTTTCTACTCTGCTGTGAACTTTTTCAACAGTGGCATCCTCTTGCTGAAAGCACAGACTAAGAGCAGATAAGTAACCAAAAAACACACTCAGAAAGTTCATGTATATAACACATTTTAAAGTCTTAAGCACTTTAAGTATTCCTAGTGCTTTTTGGCCATGATCCTGCTTGTTTGTCAGTGACACATGTTCGAGGTGAGGCACTAATGCAGCCCAGTTCCTTTCAAGGGGCAGAAATGGCCCGTTCTCTGTGTGCAAGCCACCTAGTGCCACCAGTGTTAACTGGTTTGACCACATTACTATTTAAAAGGGATCCAAAAGTGACTAATTCTGCACTACTACTAAGTGACCTCGCAGATGGACTAGAGGGTAAGGCTTGTCTGTTTGCAGATGACACCAAGATCTGCAACAGAGTAGATGATCCAGATGGGGTGGGCAGAATGAGAAGAGATCTGGATAAACTAGCAGAATGGTCAGAAGAGTGGCAACTGGGATTTAATGCAAAGAAGTGCAAAATCATGCACATAGGGAAGAGAAACCCTGAAGCCACTTATAGGCTGGGAGGGGAGTTGCTAGCAGTCACAAAGGAAGAAAGAGACTTGGGCATCATCATCACTGATGACCTAAAATCATCCAAGCAGACCTCTAAAGCAGTAGGTAAGGCTAGGGGGTGTTAGGGTGTATTAGTAGGGGTATCACAAGTCGTAAGAGGGAGGTAATAATCCTCTGTACAAGACATTGGTTAGGCCCCATCTGAGTACTCATGGCAGTATTGGAGGCCACACCTTCACAAGGACATTAACCAAATTGAGGCAGTCCAGAGAAGGGCAACCAAAATGGTGCAGGGACTGCATCAGAAGACATATGAGGACAGATTAACGGAGCTCAATATGTATACCCTTGAGCAAAGGAGGGAGAGGTGATATGATCGAGACATTTAAACACCTTAAGGGCATAAACAAGGTGAAAGAGTCTAACATGTTTAAATATAAGAAAAATAGCAGGACAAGAGGACACAGCATGAGATTAGAGGAGGCCGATTAAGGGGAATGTGAGGAAATTCTTTTTCACAGAAAGGGTGGTAGATGCATGGAATGGCTTACCACAAGAAGTGGTGGCTATAAGATACAGTGCAGGGCTTCAAACAGGCATGGGATAGGCATAAGGGAGCAATACAAATGACTATGAATAGATAGGTCACTGACAGAGCAAAGGCCGATGGCACATTTATAAGGTAGAAAAAGAAATGGGCAGAGTGGATGGGCCTTGCGGTCCTTATCTGCCGTCAACTTCTATGTTTCTATGTTTCTATCCCGTTTCCTGTAAGCCTTTTCAACTTTTTGGTGACCTGTGGTAAAACGAGTAAATGTTCAGCAGAAGTTGTTCTAATGACTTGTAAAAGGGACAGTCTCTGAACGAATCCTTTACAGCAAGCTCTAAACGATGTGCACAGCAGTGTATGTCAATGAGGTATGGGCACTGGAAATCTTGCTTTATTCGACTAAGGACACCTGAAGTGCTCCCCAACATTACAGCAGCACCATCAGATGCCGCACTTATTAGCTTATGTTTCCAACCACCATCCTTTAAACCACCTTCACCCTCTAAAGCATTAATCACAGTATTTAAAATGCTTTCTGAATTAGGACACTGACTGGTTTCAGTGCAAGAAATCGGGTTACAGGTAGGCCATTTTCAAAACACGACATAAATGCCCTCCTCCTCAGTCACACTTTTATCTGTGCAGGAATCAACAAGAAAAGAAGTCACTGTCTTGTAGTAGACTAGCAGTAGTGCTTTGAATATCTTGGGCAATATAGTGAATGAAGACACGGCATTGCTCGTCACTGCTGTAACTGTGACCCATAGCATCATCCCCATGATTTCTTCTTTGTAAATCTATCAACCCAGGAAAATCCCTGAAAGGCCTTTCGGTCCTAGCAACGCAATATGCAGTACAGAACAATTTACAAATTTGATCCATTTCTTTTTGTTTCATAAATTGTATGGATTTCTTTATTGGTCTTTCTCCAACTTTTGTTTTATTTGCAATGTATGCCATCTCAGCATTTTTGTGTGCTGTGGACACTTCATGTGCTGAGATAATGTGTACTCTAAAAGTACTGCATCCAGTTCTGAAATTATTTTTGCTTTGGCTTTTATCATAACTCTGACACCATGTACAGAACATGGCACATTTATCTGTGTCATACGCAAGCCACTTCCTGCCCTTTTTCCAGGATTCCTGAAATTTTCTAACTTTCGGGGCCTTAACTTGGCTTTCAGTACAAGCAGTAGCACTTGAGGAAACTTCAGTGGTCACAACAGTTTCACTCTCTGGGCAAGGAGATGGTGGGGTTATAGCTGTGCCTGTAGTAGTACTAGTACTTTGTGTTAGGGAATCCGAGTCAGCTCCCACAGTCTCATCAAAATGCTTTCTCTTAAATCCAGATTTAAAAAGACTCATGGTGTCTGCCTGGCTGTTCGGAGTTGAACTTGTGAATACTGATTTTAAGAATTTTTTATTTGTGTTACTCAGTATTAATAAATGCAACAAGGAAAAAAGTGTGTCTTGTCTTTTTTTTTTTTTTATAATAAACTTAACAAGAAAACCTGACTGTGTGTTGTCTGATTATTTGTTATAACAGGATTCTGATTTTAGATAGTCCACACAGTGTAGCCTCTAAAAAACTAGAGAGTTTTTATAACAGTATTCAGATTTTAGATAGTCCACAGATAGCACAGCTTGTAAAAAGCTAACACTCAGTCAGATTATTTTTTGTAACAGTATTCAAATTTTAGATACTCAAGCGTAGCTTGTAAAAAGCTTCAGAATTGTTTTTAGAACAGTATTCAGATTTTAGATAGTCCACACTCCACAGACAGCGTAGCTTGTAAAACGTTTAACACTCCAAGTAAATCAGATTATTTTTTTAGAACAGTATTCAGATTTTAGATGGTCCACTCCACACAGCATAGTTTGTGAAAAGCTTTACAGATTTTAGATAGTTCACAAAATTGTATTTACCCAGACTTCCTCTCCCAGAGTACAGCTTTTTACCTTTAATTAATAGTAGCACAACAACATATTCTTTTTATTTGGATTTTTTTAGGTAGCCCACATGTAGTTGTAAAAACAAAATTCCAAATCAAGAGGCTTTATCGAAAGAATAAAGATCCTTTTTATTTAGATTTCAGGTACTGTACCGGGTACCATACATACTCCTTCACACACACACACCACACAAGAAGTAACTGTTGTTGTTAAACTTTTATTAGGAGAAGACTTTATTTAACAGAGTGACAGAAGGATGTATGTAGAATTTCAGTAGGTGACTATCTGACCAATTATAGGGTGACTGTACAAGGTAGACGAGTAGCTCCCAGTCCCCGACTGCCTTAGTGCCTTAATCTTTTTCAAATAGCTACCTCCTCAGCTCAAATAAGTTAAGAGTCTTTTTTTTTTTGTTTGGCTAGCCTTAGGTTTATATCATGCCAAGCAAGCAGCAGATTACATACAGACAGCCTGTAGACAGGGTATATTATTAATATGTAGTCTACTGTCTAGTCTAGATTTCAGTTTGCAGAGAGATTTTCCCTGCAAGTTCAGCTTCTACTAAGCTGAGGCTGGGACTACAAAAAAAATAGACTGCAAAAGGCAAGTGCAATATAAACTGGCTGGCAATCCCTCACTCTGCTGCAGTCTGTAACAATTATTATTGCCTCAGAGACTGAAATTGCTAGGAACGTAGGAAGGATCCAAAGGACAGTACTAGACAGTAGTAGTAGTGCAGAATTAGTCACTTTTGGGTTTGGGCAATTTTGATATTTAATTTGCAGACTGGTACAGTGCATTTAGAACAGACACAGAGCTAGTCTCTAGTCTTCTACACTGCCTGTCTGCAGTGCTTCTTGTTAGACTTTTTCAGCTGAACAGAAAGAGCAGCTTAACCTCAGTCAGCACTGCTTCTGGCTGCTTTGCTACACTTGCTTGCTTCCTAGTTTATTTTTTCACTGTGCTTAGTTTTCTCCTGCCCTCCCTCCTGAACGGAGAGACCCTCGAGGTCTCAGACACACTGACTCCTCTCCTGGCTACCACTGTTTAATTTAAATCCCCCCCCCTTAAAACATTTTTTTTTTAACAGTAGTCAAACTGAGCTCTTAAAAGAGCTGTTTTTTCCCATTAGGTGGCTCGCTAGAGTCGCGACGATCGCTTGCCGTTTCCCTACAGCACGGCAACAGGACCTGTCTCCCCGAAAGAAAGCCAAAGAATGGCGGGCTGTGCAGCGTCCTTGA
Organism: Neoceratodus forsteri; assembly: GCA_016271365.2. Lineage (NCBI taxonomy): Eukaryota > Metazoa > Chordata > Ceratodontiformes > Ceratodontidae > Neoceratodus > Neoceratodus forsteri. The sequence continues at coordinate 1,260,033,902 of CM028129.1, forward strand.
AATTTACTATCTGGAGGGGGTGGGTGGAAAGGTAAAATACTGGTGCACGCACCTGCTGCAGCCTGCCTCCAACAGTGCCCGAGGGACTCGAAAAGACCGACTATGTGCCACTCAAACGGCACATCATACTCCTTAAGCAGACAAGCAAGCAGTCAGCTGACATCTCAGATGAGCACACTCGTGATCTGGCTCTCAGGATATCGACCTGCGCTCATGGACCCAGGCAGCTGGAAAAAAAAAAAGCAGTCTGTCAGACAGTGACCCAAACATAATTAATAAAAAAGCGAACTCTATGGAAAAATACCTTAGGTGCCCAAAGGGGCAGGCACTAAACAGCTGTAGGTGTCCTGAAGCAAAAGTGCCTGCCCTGGGGCACCTAAGGTATAGGAATTTCGCACCCTGAATAGGACCCTGTTCCATTTGTTTTGGAGAAAGTGTTTAAATGCAAGGATATATTCTTTCCTTTTCTGTCTCTTCTCTGTCTGGCTGCACAACCAAATTTTCCTCCGAGAGCTCAGACATGATCAACCCGAACAGTCTCGCAATCCTTTGCCTCTCACTGTGTCTCAGTTTTCTCCTGCTGTCTGTTTTCTTCCCTTGCATATCTGCTAATATAAAAACTGGTACAAATCACTGTATGGAATAAAACTGATAATGGGATCACTTTTGTTTAGAGAATATTTAATATTACTTTTGAAATGTATATTTTGACATGACTTGAAACAGCTAGAGGCTACTTGAGTGCAAATGCTTGAGCCTTTTGCAAGGGCTGTAGGGGCCTCAAGAAGCTCCCTGTTCTAGCAGCTCCTGATATTTACAAGAACAGAACATTTTGCAAAAACAGACTGCTTGCTAAGGAAGGGGGTTGAAATGTCTTATAAAAGAGCTAAACTGAGCTGCAAGGGAGATTACAAAAAATATTTTATTTTGCTTCTGTACGTGGTTATTATGATAGAGTTTATTTTTTTATATTACTGCTACTATAAAGTTTTGGTGAATTTTGCAACTGCTCCTGGGTTTTCCCTATGCTTCCTGACCTGTGCCTCGATGACAGGGGCTGCAGAAGTGATTAGCGATGGAGTTTTTTTTTCCCTAGTTTAAAAAAAAAAAAATCACTGATGGACAAAAAGGGAACAGTGATCTGATACTGGGGGAATGCCATTAGACACCAGGCAATGAACAGAGACAGGATTGGAGGGTGGGGGGTGCACCACTAGACCCCAAGGGAATGACAGGGACAATGACCAGAGGGTGGGGGAGAGCCACTAGACACCAGGGAATGAACGGGACAACGTTCAGAGGGTGGGGGCGCGCAACTAGACCCCAGGAAACATTTTTAAAACTACGGGGAATGGCCAGCTCATATGATTAACAATCACTGCTGATCAAGCTGGCAATTGACTCAGTTTCTAATTCTTGGTCGCAAACTGCGATGCGAACCTGCTTATTGTATGCCTTGCTTTTAAAGTGCTGAATCTCTCTCCCAAGTCCCTTCTGCTAAAAGCAAACTGAAGTGCAACCTGGTTCAGCACACTTTTTAAAGACACATCTTCACTCCTCGAAAATATTCTCAAATATTTATAAACAATGCATCGACAGTTTGGTGCAAGGCAAGGGATTAATACTTATCCATGCTGATTCAGGTAGCGAGTCGCCACTCGTAATTCCCTTCAGGCTGCGTATGCCAAGTCCACACTCATTGTTCCCACAAACGTGAAGCATAAAAAATGAATACCGCAAACCTACAGTCATAAAGTGCTCACAAAAGTGCTCTCAAAGTGCTTAGTGCTAAATAACGTTCTGGAGAAAAAACACATAGCGGGAATGCCAGAGAAGCCGCCGAGAGCAACACCGGCTGACATGAACAGGCGGTGAGTAGTTAAAGCAGAAGGAAGCGGGGAAGGCAGTCAGAACAGCAAAGGCCCAAACCGAGGTACTGATACAGTTCTCTGTCCCACTCCTTCTGTGTTTCCCTATACTTCCTGAATGCTATTTTTTTTTTTTTTTTAAATTTGCCTTTTACCGCCTTCCTAGCTGTCGGCCACCCGATGCTTCAGCCCGGTCACGGGCCGACGGCTTCCACTCCCCAAATTGGCCTCGGGTCTTCCGATACCCCGTGGCTTACCCCCCACGGCGGGGCTACGGGATGGAGAGGGCAAGACATCCCGCAGAGACCGTAATCGGTCGGAGGACTGGCCTGGGGGGCTAATCGAAGCCACGGCGGGCTTCATGGAGGGCGGCCGGCAACCGTCCATTTTCCTCTTTTCCGGGGAAGGCGGGGTCGTGCAATGACGCCTGACGTCCGCCCCGCCTTCTATACTCTTTGAGCGCGGCAGCGTGGGTATTCCTGGCCTCCGCTAGGAGTCCCCATCGCCCCGGATGCTGCCCCAGCCCTCCCCCCGGAGAAGGAGAGCAGTCCAACGGACGCTCAATCCATCTCTCCGCCAGCCCCTCCGACGGCTCGGGTCCGTTCCGAACCGGTCGCCGCGCCGCAAGCGGAAATTAACCGCTGCGCCGGCCGGCCGCCTTCCTGAATGCTATCTTTTGTCACTAACCTTCCCGCCTCCTCTTTGAGAACCATGGTGTTTTTTTCCTTCGTTTTGATTTCTTTGCTTCACACAAAGGCTTGTTGCCTCTGTTATGGCAGTTTTGATGTTTCTCCATTGTTCCTCCACCCCTCCTTCTTGCCCATTTGCTAGTGCTTTTCTGAGACCCTCTCCCATTTTGACAAAGTCAGTCCTCCTAAAGTCCAGTACCCTCACTTTTGTATGGCTCAATTCTACGGCTGTGTTTATCGTGAACCACACTGTTTGGTGGTCATTTGTTCCCAGATGGCTACCCACTTCTAAATTTGAGATCCTCTCTCCCACCCCGTTTGAGAGTACCAAGTGTAACATTGTTGCCGGCCGGCCCGTTGGCACAGCGGCTGGATTTCCGCCTCGCGGCGCTGGCGATCCGGGTTCAGGAACGGAGTCGGTCGCTGGAGGCTGCCGAGAGAAGGACGAAGCGTCTGGGACAGCTCTTCTCTGGGGGGAGGGTGTGGATGTGCACCGGCATCTGCTGACCCCTGGTGGAGGCTGGGGACACAGCAGAACGTCGGGATCAGTGCACAAGGGGAGTGGCAGACGTCGGCGTTAGCCTTGACATCAGGACATCACTCCCACAAGAAAACCAGGAAAAATGCTTCTTGGCTTGCCAGATAACGGTCTCCAGCCCTCCGTTGCCGCTGAACCCACGACCGGCACACCTCAGCAATACCCTGGGCCAAGTATAGAGGGCGCTGGCCCGCCCACCGTGCCCACACTCAGAGGAGGGGACCCATCCGCGAATGGGATACGCCGGGTTACCCGAGGGGAGCCGCAATATGAGGTAAAGTGGCTGGTGTGGGGACAGGCAGGCAGTCGGGAAAGGCCTAGGGGGCCTAAAGGAGTGGGCAGGTGGGGAGGAGCACTAAAAAAAAAAAAAAACACTGTTCCCTCCCGAGTGGGTTCCAGCACTAGCTGACTGAGGCATGCCTCCTGCAGGGCATCAAGAATGACCCTGCTCTTGGATGTGGCTGCAGCAAAGGTGCTCCAGTTAACATCTGGCATATTCAGGTCTCCCATCAACAATATCTCCCCTTTTCTGCCATCCTAAGGATGCCCATCATTTCCTTGTCCATTTCCTCCCCCCTGAGACGGTGGTCTGTGTACAACACCCTTGTGGTGCTATTTCCTGTCTCCAGAGTGACCCTCAGTGCCTCCTCTCCTCCCTGTTTACTATTTAGTTCAGTTGCTTTGATCCCTTCCCTTACATAAAGAAATACTCCTCCTCCTCTTCTACCCTCCCTGTCCCTCCTGTAGACTATGCACCCTGGTATGTTGACATCCCAGTCATGGTTCTCTGTGTACCATGTTTCTGTGACTGCCACAATATCCAGGCAACCATCTTCCATCAAGGCCGCTAGTTTCAGAGAGCTTGTTACTCAGACTACAGGCGTTGATACTCATTGCCCTCCACTGTTTGATGGCCTTACTGCCTTTGCCTATTTCTCCATTTACCCCTGCCCTTCTCCCTATCGACTTCTCTACCTCGGTGTTTACCTAACTACCCTCAGTTATTTTTTGGGGGGGGAGGGGGCCTGGGATTTTCCTGCACTTTTTCAGTGTCTCCCCCCTTGGCTAGTTTAAATGCTTTCCAATGAAGCATTTAAACCTATCACCTAGGATCCTGGTGCCCCCTCCTGGACAGATGCAGACCATCGTGCCAGTACAGGCCTGTATCCTGCCAGGTGGACCCCAAGTCCCCAATGAAGCCAAAACCCTGAGCGCTGCACCAGTTTTTCAACCTCTGATTGAATCTCATGGTGCGGAGCACCCTAGCCTCACCCATCCATAGACAGGCAGCACCTCAGAGAAGGTTATCGTGCGTGCTACTTATCTAAGGCCCCTCCCCAACTCCTCAAACGCCTCCTGCACTGCTCTGATACCATTCCCAGCCAGGTCATTTTTCCCTTGGTGGACAATGACGTCCACCTCCCTCCTACGATCCTGAGGATTCGTTCCCAGTCTCTCCAAGTCATGGCACCAGGCAGGCACCATACCTCGCTCCCCCCTCCCTCCCCCAGTTCTACCCTCCTAACAACTGAGTCCACCACTAGGAGTTGTTTCCGCCACCCTCCTGTGGGTCTCCTTTGTTGAGGTTCCCAGCATCCTCCTTGGTTTCCACTGCAGGTGCCTCCATTGAGGAACCACGCTCTGCCATAGAAACATAGACTTTGACGGCAGATAAGGACCGCTTCGCCCACCTAGTCTGCCCATTTCCCTACCTAGAGGATAAGCTGCAGATCCTATTTAACCAACAGCCTATTTCTCCCTACCCCCCACAAAAATTGCCTTATGTCTGTCCCGTGCATTCTAGAATTCTCCCAGTTTTAGACCCCACAACCTTCTCAGGAAGGCTGTTCCATGCGTCCACCACCCTCTCTGTGAAAATGAGCCGCCACCCTCTATCTTCAAATTGTGTCCCCTTGTTCTTGCACATCTCTTTTTCTGAAAGATACTACCCTCTTGGACTTTGTTGATTCTACTCAGGTACTTAAATGTTTCTATCATGTCCCCCTCTCCCTCCTTTTCTCAATGGTATACATATTAAGCTTCTTTAGTCTCTCCTTGTATGGCTTCTCTTGCAGACTCAGCACCATTTTAGTTGCCCTCCTTTGAACTGCCTCTATCCTGTCTATGTCCTTGCGGAGATGGGGTCTCCAGAACTGGACGCAGTACTCCAGATGGGGTCTCACTAACTGTCTGTACAGGGGATAACAACTTCCTGTTTTCTGCTGGTGATGCCTCTCCCTATACATCCCAGTATCCCCCCACCCTCCCTACCGCATTCTCAATTGCTTGCCAAACCGTAGGTCATCTGATATGATTACCCCAGGTCCCTTTCCATTTTGTTGTTATTACTACCCCCCATTGTGTAATCTTCCCTGGGTTTTGTTTCCAGGTGCATTATTTTGCAAAGTTCTTGCATTGAACCAAGCTGTCATACTTCTGACCATTCCTCCAACCTTGCCAAATCCCTTCTCATCCTTTCCACGCTCCTTGTGTATCAACCCTGTTGTAGATCTTTGTGTCATCTGCAAGAGGCATACTTTTCCTTCCAGTCCCTCTGCAATGTCATTTATAAAGACATTAAAAAGGACTGGACCCAGTACTGAACCCTGTGGTACCCCACAAGTAGCCCCTCTTTCTTCAGAGTGGACTCCATTTACAATTACCTTCTGTGTCCTGTTGTGCAGCCAATGTTTGACCCAGGCTACCACCCTGGGACCCACTCCCAGGCTGGTTAATTTGACTATTAATCTTCTGTGTGGGACTGCGTCAAATGCCTTGCTAAAGTCTAGGTAGGCCATGTCCACTGCCTCTCCCTGGTCTACTAATTTGATCACCCAGTCAAAGAAATCAATTAGATTCATCTGACATTACCTTCCTGCTGTAAACCCATGCTGCCTTGGGTCCTGTGCCCACAGGCCTCTAGGTACTCAACAATTCTTTCCTTCAGAAGTGTTTCCATCACTTTCCCTACCACAGAGGTCAAACTGACAGGTCTGTAGTTTCCTGCCTCTGTCTTGCTCCCACTTCTGTGAAGGGGAATCGCATCTGCCTTCCTCCAGTCCTCAGGTACCACACCATCCTCCCATGATTTGTTAAAAAGGGTAGTCAGTGATGTCACTAGTTCTCTGCGTAATTATTTTAGAATTCTGAGGTGAATTCCATCTGGCCCCATTGCTCTGTCCACCTTCAGTTTTAGTTCTTACAGAACACTTTTTTCTGTGAAAGGTCTGGGATCGACCCCCCTATCCAGAGTGCTTATGTTAATTGGATCAGGCACCTCCCACACCTCCTCTTTTGTGAATACTGAACAGAAGTATTCATTCAGTATCACTGCTTTTTCACTGTCCCTCTCTGCCCACCCACTGTCCGCTCTATTCAGCCTCACTATACCTCCCTTTGTCTTTCAACGCTCCCTGATATACCTATAAAAGGTTTTATCCCCCTTCTTAATGAAGTTGGCTATCTTTTCCTCACTTTGGGCCTTTGCTATTCGGACTACCCTCCCTGCTTCCTTCTGCCTTAACTGGTACAGTTCTCTGTCTTGCTCCTTCTGTGTTTCCTTATACTTCCTAAATGCTATCTTTTTCTCCCTAACCTTCACCGCCACCTCTTTTGAGAACCGTAGTAGCTTTTTCTTTGGTTTTGATTTGTTTATTTGCTTCACAGAAAGGCTTGCTGCCTCTGCAATGGCAGTTTTGATATCTCCCCATTGTTGCACGACCCCTCTTTCTAGCCAGTTTGCTAGTGCTTTTCTAAGGCACCAGTGTTCCCCATTCACTGTTTTAGTGCGGTGGGCCACCACCCTATATTTTTTCACCACCGCTCTATATTTTTTACCACCACCCTATATTTTTTTGCCACCACCCTATATTTCTATCCATTACTGACTGATTTATTTTTTTTACAAAATCCTCCAAAATTGTCTTTTATTGACATCCTGTACTGCATTACTACCCGTTTTGATACCAGCACACTATATTTTACTTAAAATCAGCTGATGCACATGTACAGTGCATACAGGAGGTCCACAAAAATAACGCACATTTTGATCCTATCACCAGTGCCACCGCCCTATATTTTTAGACAGTGGGGAACCCTGGGCACTCTCCCATCTTGCCAAAGTCAACCTCCCCAAATCCGGACCACTCAGCACTGTGTATGGCTTGCTCTGTAGCTCAGGTTTATTGTGAACCACACTGTTTGGTGGTCACTTGTTCCCAAATGGCTACCCACTTCTAGATCTGTGATCCTCTCACTGTCCCCCATTTGAGAGTACGAGGCCTAAGATTGCTCCCTCACGAGTGGGTTCCAAAACTAGCTGTCTGAAGCATGCCACCAGAAGGGCATCGAGAATGGCCCTGCTTTTGGATGTGGCTGCAACAAAAGTGCTCCAGTTAACATCTGGCATATTAAGGTCTCCCATCAACAGTATCGCCTCTTTCTCTGCCATCCTAAGTATGCCTTCTATCATATCATTGTCCATTCCCTCCCCCTGACATGGGGGTCTGTATACAACCCCTGTGCAGATTGTGGTGCAATTTCTAGTCTCTAAGGTGACCCATAGTGCCTCTTCTCCTCCCCGTTTACGTTTTTGTTCCGTTGCTTTTATCCTGTCCTTTACAGAGAGCTACTCCTCCTCCCCCTCTTCTGCCCTCCCTGTCTCTCCTGTAGGTTGTGTACCCTGGTATGTTAACATCCCAGTCATGGTTCTCTGTGTATTGTGTTTCTGTGTTACGATATCCAGGCATCCCTCTTACGAACATACGAAATTTGCCAGCAGATAAAGGCCTAGAGGTCTATCAAGTCTGCTCGAATGTACAGCTAGCACCCCTTATTCTGCAGCTGCCCTTCCCTTCCACCCTTCCCCTTCATTAACACTCCCCCTTGTCCTGTCCCATCCTTGTTTGAAGCAGTCCACTGTTCTACTGCATACCACTTCTGCAGGTAACGATTCCACCCAGCCACCACCCTCTGTAAAAAAGTGTCTCCTCATCTCCTCCTGAACCTTCCTCGCCCAGTCTCATCATCATGGCCCCTGGTGGCCCTCCTCCATTACTTTGAACAGCCCCTCTGTACCCATCTTGTTTATTCCTTTCATGTATTTAAAGGTTTCAATCATGTCACCCCTCTCTCCTCTCCTCCAGTGAGTACATGTTCAACTCTCCAACCTCCTCTCGTATGATAAAGTCCCCCAGCCCCTTGATCATCTTTTTGTCGCCTCCTGCGCTGCACCCCTCCAGTAACTTAATGTCCCTCTCTCAGACACGGACGCCAATACTGCACGAGGTACTCCAAGTGTGGTCTAACAAATGACCTATACAGTGGCAGAATCACCTCCTCCTCCTCAAGGATACACCCTTGCAATACAACCCAGCATTTTGTTGGCCTTTGCAGCTGCCTTCTACATTGTGCCGAGTTGTTCATTGACCTGTAATGAGCACACCCAGATCCTCTCTCCTCTGTCTGGGCTAGCTGCACTCCCCTAGCTGGTAACTCTTCCTTGGGTTCTTCATACCAAAATGCAGCACCTTGCACTTTTGGCATTAAAGCCCAGTTGCCAGGTGTCTGACCAGGTTTCAAGCTTTGTCAGATCATCCTGCAACCCCTGCCATCCCCCTAGGTCATCCACCACCGCGCCAACTTTGGCATCATCAGCAAACAGACTGATCTTGCTCTTGATGTCCCATGATATGTCTGCAATGAATATCCCAAACACTGGTCCCAACACCGAGCCCTGTGGGACACCGCTCGTCACTGCCCTTGGGTGTGAGAGCCCCCCCTCACCACCCTCTGTTGCCTTCCCTGCAGCCAGTTTCCTACCCATCTCACCAACTTTGCACCGCCCTATGCCTACTAACTTCCTTCCCAGCCTTCCATGTGGCACCGAGTCGAATGCCTTACTGAAGTCCCAGATACAGGACATCACTGCATGGCCCCCTGTCCAGCTGCCTAGTTACCCAGTCATAGAACCCAACCAGGTTGGTTTGGCAGGATCTGCCATGTATAAAGCCATGCTGTCTGCTGTCCTGTGTCCTTTGGCCTCTAGGAGGGCCACCAGCCTCCTTCAGGATAGTCTCCATTAGCTAACCACGGTGGATGTGAGGCTCACTGGTCTGTAGTTTCCCGGTTCATCCTGGGGCCACTCTTGTGGAGGGCACCCCATGAGCCATCCTCCAGTCCTGATGTACTCACCCAGATGTAGTGAGGCATTAAATAGAGTCTGCCAAAGGTCCTGCAAGGACCTCTGCCAGCTCCTTCAGTACCCTGGGTGGATGCCATCTGGGCCTGGTGCCTTGTCCACCCTCAGTGCCTTCAAACCCTCTCGAACTCTGCCTCCATGATTTCCCATTTGTCACCACTTCCCTGCTTCTGCCATTTCTCCCACCTTGGGTACCCCCTTCTCTTTAGTAAATACTGAGCAGAAGTACTCATTTAGTGCTTCCGCTTTATCGCACCCTGCTTCCACCCAACCCCTCCTTCCTAATCCTCACTATGTGGTCCACAGCTCCTTTTTCTCCTAACGTACTTAAAGAAGTCCTTCCCCTTCTTAATGCCTTGTGCCAGCCTGAGTTCCATAGATGCTGGTTCCCTTACTGCCCTTGTCACCTCCTTCGATTCTGTCAAGTACCTCCCTGTCCTCCCCTCCCTGTTTTCTTATACTCCTAAAGGCAGCTCTTTTCCTCCTTACCTTTCCATGACCTCCTTGCTCAACCAGCTCGGTTTCTTAGCCCAGCCTTCTTGCTCTGGGCTTTGCAGCAGGTTTTGGTTGCCTCCACTATCCCCAGCTTTATGAGCCCCACCTCTGGTTAGTATCCATACTAGATTGAATTCTGGCCAGGTACCCTTTACCACTTCCTCCATCCTCCCAAAGTCGGCCTCCTGAAGTCCAGCACTCTTATGCCAGATTCCACTCCTTCCTTGCCCATATCCAAAGTGAGCCATACTTGAGTGGTGGTCACTCCCTGACAGCGGTTCCTCCACTGTAAGTTCCTCTCACAAAGTCCCCATTTGCCAGCACAAGGTCAAGGGTATTCCCCTAACTTGGTTGGTTCACTGACCATCTGCAGCAGGAAGCTGTCCTGAAGGCATCCAGCAGTACCTGCTCCTTCTGTTCCTGGTTGTTGGGGTGCTCCAGTCCACTCCTGGCATGCTGAAGTCCCCCACAATCACCACACTACCCTTCTCGCAGGTCCTCCTGATCTGTCCTGCTAGTTCTCTTTCTAACTCCTCCGTCTGAGATGGTGGCCTGTACACCACTCCCATTCTCTAATCCTATTCTTGGAATCCTGGATTTGCATCCAAAGTGACTCCATACTACCCACCTCCCCTTCCTCCCTTACACACTTCAGTCCTTCCTTCACATATAGTGCCACCCCCCCTCCTTTCCCAATCACCCTGTCCCAACGAAATAACCTGTACCCTGGTACAGACAGGTCCCAGTCATTATATTGGGTGGCCCATGTTTCCGTGATGGCTGCAATGTCCACCTCTCCCTCTGCCATGAGAACCTGTAAACTCTGCAGTTTTCCTCCCAAGGCTCCTAGCATTAAGGGTAACCACCTTCCACCTCCCCCATCCTGCCCTCCTTTCCTAGCATCACCAATAGTACTTGCCATTTGTCCTTTGTCACTGTTATGGGGGGTAAACTCATATGATTTCCCAACCTGTGGTCTCTGCATATCTCTTCCCCAACTGCCACCCCCACTCCTAGTTTAAATTCCCAACTTCTCTATATACTTTTCCATCCTCTGTTTCACACGCTCTTTCCCTCCTCACTCAAGTGTAGTCTGTCCTTGGCATACAGACTACTGTCCTCCCAAGTCCTCCCACCCCCCAACAGCCCATACCTTTAGCACAACACCAAGGTTCTTAGCCATCCGTTAAATTCCTTTATTCTCAGCTTTCTTGGTGTGCTTGCCTTTGGCACCAGGAGTATCTCAGAAAAAGTTATTGATCTTCCTGCCCCCTCACATAATTGTGCTAGTTCCTCAAACCTCATCTGGACTATATCTACTGTCTTGTCAGCCAGGTCGTTTGTCCCAAGATGTATAATTAAATGAGGCTTGTCCCTACCCCTTCTAGCATATTTCAGAACAGACTGTCCCACCCTTTCCGCTGTCATTCCTGGCATGACCTCCACCCAAATGCAACTATGTCTCTCCCCCTTGCTACCCCACCTAACTCCTCTTGGTATTGGGTCCCAGCATTAAGATTCCACCTTACTCCCTGCTTGCTTCCATTCATCTCCCTCTCTCTCATTCCAGCTCCTCTTCTTCCTCCTGCATTATTTCCCCTTTTACCCCTGTTGCAATTCTCCCAGCAGAACTTCCCCCGCTCTAGTTTGGTCCAGGCATTTATCAATTACTCCTCTAATTTCATCATTTCCTCCTCCACTTTCTTCCTCTCTAGCAGTGCACAGCTGTTTTCTGAAGACCCTTCACAAATGCCCCCTCCCTCTCTTCATAGTAACCTGTTCTCTCCTTTCCACCCATGACTTTTGCCACTTCTTGCCTCCCCCACAAGTCCCTATCTCCTCCTTCCATTTGTCTTTGTCTCCTGACCTTGTTTCCCAAGCAATTGTTCTTCCTGGCCTGGGCCCTTTGTCTCTGCTTCCTTCTTCCTCCCTCTCTCACCACTGTTGGCTTAAATCGCCTCCCTCACCTCCCTTCTTCCTCCTCCAGTACTGGGCTAACCCACCCCCAATCTGCCTTGCCTGTCTTAGTTCCTCCTGCAGACCCTCAATCTCCTTTCTAAGTTTTTCTATGTGGTTGCACACTAAACATCCTCCCACTCCAGGCAATGTTTAGAAAGATTGGTACACCGCAGTTGTTGCAGCCTACCACCCTACCATTGCTGTGGATGCCACCAGCGACCCCCACACTTCCAGATGCAGGATGCCAAACACCCCCCAAGTCTCCCTCTCCCCTCTATCAGTGCAAAACATTATCTTTATTCCCTTACCTCCTTTGTTGCACACGTTTAGATATATTGAGCAACTGCTTTTAATATTCCTATCCTTCCTATCCACACTCAAAAATAGACTTTAAGTAGCTATTGCACAACCTTCTTCAAACTCCTACTCCTTTTCCCAATGCAATATCAATGCGAAGAAGTAATAATGAAAGCTCCTAGATTTGCATTTACTTCCCTTCCACTGAGAGAGCAGTCACCTCTTCACTTGCTGCTGTTCCTTTCCTGGATGTCTGCTTCTGCTATGACAGGTGCATATCCTTTGCCTGTTTGAGGAAGTGATGTAACCCCTAGTATAAAGGAAATAATGGACCTGGGGTGGGTGGGACCAGCCCAAGTCTTCCAGAAACAATCAGGTAGTTGAGGCCTCTGGTCAGACCATTAGCACCCTTCCCCCACTCTGCACTCAAACTTTGCAGCTAGTGAAGCCAGCAACAATGAATCACAATTCTACTCAAAGCCCCCAAAATAGGTTTGCTACCCAAAGAAACAGGATTCCAATTCAAACAGCTTCACCAACAACACAGCAAAACAGGCTTGGAATTAGAAGATATAGGTCTCCAATTCAAAGAAACAGACCCAGTTAAATTACACTAATTATGTTTTAAAACAGAAGAAATAGGCCTCTACAAATGCAGCCTGCCACACAGTGAACCAAACAAATGAGCCCACTTATAGCTACCAAAACAGGTTTCAAAATTCCAACAGCCCCAAACAATACCCTACTAGCCCCTTAGTAGTAAGAAAGAAAAGAAATAACATTCTACCAAGTAGAATCCACGAAAAACAATGTAAAACTAGAAGCTACTGTAGATCTGATCCTGTCCCCCTTCTAGTTCCTTCTGAGAAGCCAAAGCACTGACTCCACACCTGATTCAGCTCTGCCTCCCTACTGAGTGAGACCTGGCCAGACCATTAGCACCCTTCCCCCACTGTGCACTCAAACTTTGCAGCTAGTGAAGCCAGCAACAATGAATCACAATTCTACTCAAAGCCCCCAAAACAGGTTTGCTGCTCAAAGAAACAGGACTCCAATTCAAACAGCTTCACCAACAACACAGCAAAATAGGCTTGGAATTAGAAGATATAGGTCTCCAAAGAAACAGACCCAGTTAAATTACACCAATTGTGTTTTAAAACAGAAGAAATAGGCCTCTACAAATGCAGCCTGCCACACAGTGAACCAAACAAATGAGCCCACTTATAGCTACCAAAACAGGTTTCAAAATTCCAACAGCCCCAAACAATACCCTACTAGCCCCTTAGTAGTAAGAAAGAAAAGAAATAACATTGTACCAAGTAGAATCCATGAAAAACAATGTAAAACAAGAAGCTACTGTACTGTAGCTCTGATCCTGTCCCCCTTCTAGCTCCTTCCATCAAGACCACCAGTTCAGGGAGCATGTTGCCCAGACCACGGGCGTAGGTGCTCATTACCCTCCATTTCTTGATGGCCTTACCCATTTTTGCCTCATCCCTCTCCTTACTGCGTTTGTCGCTTTCGCCATTTACCCCTGCACTTCTCCCTATTGACATCTCTATGTTGGTGTCTACCTCTCTTAGAACCCTGATTTTTTTTTGGGGGGGGGCCCTAGGATTTCCCTGTTGCTCTCCAGTGCCTCCCCCCTTGGCTAGTTTAAATGCTTGCCAATTAAGCATTTAAACCTATCACCAGAACGACATATGAACTGTGGAAAGGTACAACTGGGGGGGATGCGCCTCTGTTCCTCCACCCTCACCCTCCTTGAGCCCACTGTGGTCCAACAGCTCCTCTTTCTTGGAAACCTCTGAGGCAGCAGCGTCAGCCTAAGTGGTCCCTGGGTGGGAGAGGAGGTCCCCAAATACTGGTCAACTCAGCCTGGAGACGAGCAACCTCCTCCCTCAGCCCAGAGAGGTGCCTGCAGATGGGACAACACTGCATCCTCCAGAACATCTCCTGGAAGACTGCCGCTCCACAGCCACTGTACTGTACCACTCCCATCATGTCTTATTTGTTGCCCCTAGACTGTTGTTTTGTATGCTTACTCTTTCCTCTCTGTTTACTTTTCTCTCCCTACTTTCCTACTGCCTCCATGCCTTTACAGCTCCTGACATTCCTGTTCTGGGACAGGAAGTTCCTGTATTCCTCAGTAGTCTCCTGCTTACTTGCTCAGAGACAGACCTCGAGTAGCTAGGGGGTGAAGGAGTGCTATTCTTTTCCTTCTATGATGGTGAGTCTTTCGCGCCTCTAATCACTCCCTTCCTTCTCCCCAACAGGAAGTTTCTGTTGTCAGTCAAATCCAATGCCTATAAAAAAGTGGAACTGGCTAAAGGTGGGGGTGGAAGGAAGGGAGGGCAGGCTATATAGTCCCAGCACAAGAGTTCTAGCAGCTGCCTCCTTCCTCTTGCTGCTCTCTGCCAAAAGCTACCTATGAAAGTTTTAAATACAGACACCTGGCTTTCTGTTGCCTAAGCCACACCCCCTAATTTACAGCTCATCTCTTCACCTAGCTAACAGTCCAGATAACAGTCCTCTTCCCCCAACTCAGACAAGCATACCAACTCTTGTTTTTTACCAAAATTAAGGTCCCAGTAATACAGTTCTAGTTCTTTAGTCCCAGTAGAGGAGTTCTAGCAGCTGCCTCCTTCCTCTTGCTGCTCTCTAAAACTGCTAGTACCCCAAGTACAGAACAGAATACTGATGATACTGCTGAACATGTGACCACTACTAGGTCTCCTCCACTTCAGTCAAGAACTTTAGCTGCTACACCTATGGAACTTCCAGCTGAAAAACTTCCTTTTGAAAGAAAAACAAAACAAAAAAAAAAAAACCCTGCATCCTTAGAAATCAACTTAGTGCCCTGTACATCAACCACGCTTCCCATTTCCAAAAGCGATACATCTCTAGAGGTATCAAGTCCTGTACATACTCCATATAAGAAGCATGGCATCTCTTTAAATACTCAAGTCTAATTCTAACACTCTGTCCAAAACTGCTATTTTTCTGAAAGTCGTCATTCTAATAGCCTTGTTCAGTCATTTGCTTCCATAACATTTTCAGAAGTTAATAAACAAAGTGGGCCCAAACAAAATCCAAGTCATACTGCATCAACCCATGAGTGCAAGTCCAGATTTGGTAATCGTGGAAGGGGATTCAGCCCTGTTTGGTAATGAGACCGGTTGTGGTTCATGTACAATGTAAGAGATCGAAGTTACATATGGATGCAAAACAAACTCATTTGCAACAAGATGTTCTCTAATGAGAGCAGAAGCATTACAAAACATGAACCTTTAAAGGGGCATATTTCAGCCAAAGACAGACAATTATTAGCCGGCCCAGTGACGCCAAGGGTTGAGGTGCTGGACGCCACACCTCGTACCACGCCGGTGACCCAGGTTTGGGAACGAGCCTGGGCCACGGGGGTCAGCAGGGGAGAAAGAGGATTGAGCATCCAGAGGACTGCTCTCCTCTCTCCGGGGAAGGGGTCTAGTCGTTCCGCCCGCTGACTGCCCTCTAGTGGTGGCTGGAAGACAGTACGGGTCAGAAGGCTTAGAAGCCAATGTGCTTACATCGGAGGGGAGGAAGGGAGAAAAACGGAAAACGGCCGGAGCTCCACGGACCCGTGATGGCCTGACTGCTCGGGTGAAGTCTGCCTCCCGCCACCAGATTTGCCGTACCGGGTGGCGGGGGATTGCCGGTGCCCCTTCACCTTGCCCTGCCGCAGAGGGGGAATCCGCGGGGGAACTTCGGGGGAGGGAGAGCAGATGAGCTGGGGGTCGGGCCAGAGGATGCACCTCTCTGAGGGAGGGGGTCATAGCCCCTGTGTATCCCGCGGAAGATGCAATAAAAGAATAAAAAAAAAAAATTATTGGGAAAAGCAATACAGAAAGGGCAGGTTAATGCAGTCACAAAATCAGAGATGACAATATTATCAGCTGTAACAAAAAACAAAAAAAAATGTTTATAATATATGGTAGAACGCTGTTATATGTAGAAATCTACCTTTTTATAACAACATTTTACCATTGATGTGATGTCACGATGTTGTTAACCCATCGATGTGCGATGGGTTAACAACTGGAAACAGTCTGCGCATGTTCGCACCTTTTTTTCTCACAAACCAACTAACTGCCTTTCAAAAAGGGGCACAGCAGTGAGAGCATGATCAAGAACAGCCGCGGCAGCGACTGAAACTTCAAGAGTAAGGAGCCTTCTTCATTTTTCTTGGGACCATACACTATAAAATATAATGTATGATCCCTTTATTGGTAAACAGTTTGTGTAACGTCTTGAGGTTGCCATGACGACAAACCTCTCAAGCTTCGCATGGTCGCCATGGCAACCTCAACGGTTAAACTGATTACCGACAGAGGACCATACATTATCCTCTATATTTTGCTGCAAAGTTGATTATCCCAGCTTTGTCCCAGAAATAAACCATCTATGCATTCAACATGGAGTTGAGGTCCTAAAAACTTTAGAAGACAATTCTTATATAGATTAAAGTTACCATTCCTCAATACGATTTTCAATCTGCCACTGTCACTATGATTGAGGGCAACATCATCATCCATGTAAAATGTAGTCCATGCTCTATCATTCCACTTGATGAACTGACGGATACTGCAGTGGAGCAGAATCTCAATGTTTATGTGCGCTTTATCAATACTGACTCTGGTTTATCTAAAACACATTATTCGTCTCTGACGCAGACCCCTGGTGCCACTGCTGACGTGACTGTGAAACAACTTCTGGAGGTATTAAATTACAAGTCTCACATATATTTTTTTTTTTTGTGAACTTTGTTTTTCTCTGCGTTGCAGGTAAGGATTTACCCCACCTCAGGCCCCCGTACTCCTCGACCGACATCCCAAATAACTTCCAAGGATGGAGGCCTGATAGTTTACCCCCCTACGGCAGGGCTCCTGAAGGAGAAACCGAGATCCATATTTGTTCCTCCCGGACTTGGGCTGTGGCATCATTCAGCTGAGGAATGGAGGGCATTACTATGCTGCTGCCACACAGGGTATTCCCTTGTATCGGTTTCCTACTGAGACGTTGACATACAATGACGTCAGGGCATGGACATACATTTTTCCACACATGCCCTGCAGATGTCCACCATGGTCTTCCCTGATTTACGTGGTCCCTAGCTTGATGTACTCGTACACCCATCCGCCACGGGTGCCACCCAAATGCTGGGTGCCACTGACCCCCCCCCACCCCGAGTTAGAGAACTGTCCCTGGGACGTTCATCCCCCCCCCCAGCCAGCTATCCCTCTGGTGCTCTGGGCTCGCTTCCAAACTTATTTTGCCAATGTTGCGAGTGGTAGCTCTGCCACTGAGCCAGCAGGCAAGCACTCCTAAACAGATCTTAAAAATGTGTGTGATGTTGCCACAGATGGGGTAGCAACCATGACAAAAGTGAGGTCTGAAGGGGTCACTACGTTAAAGGAAATGTATTTATTTCAAAGAGTTTCATCAAGAAAGATGCACGGAGCTGGTAGAAGCTCATTTCCAGATGCGTCCTGAGGGGGCTGGTGGAAGAGAAGCATAAAATACAGGATGTACAAGTGAAAATACATAATGTAAGGAGCAGAAATGATAAAAATAAAATACAATAAAAATACCCACAGTGTGCCAGCCCAGTGGCATGGAGGGCTGAGGCACTGGGCTCCTCATCTCCCATCATGCCAGAGACTGGGGTTCAGAAAAGGACTGGTTGCTCAGCGGCCAGCTGGGGGAGGAAGGACTGAGTGTCCCTAGGACTGTTCTCCTCCCTCAGGAAGGGGGTGGGATGTGTTTGCCGCTCAGCAGCTGCCACTTAAGAGGAATTTAGATGGCAACGTAGTGAGACGCCAAGGAAAGGGCCCCTGCCAGCAGACACCGGGGGCATCTCCATGGAGGTGAGGCTTGCACAAAGCATCACTGCACATGATGGGGAGCCCTCTAGGAGAAAATGGTGGAAAAACTTCCAGCCACGCAAGATGACGGTCAGGCCACACACTGGTGACTGTGTGCCTCCAACTAGATCCTGTGGCGAGATCACTGGAACAATTAAGACCCAGAAAAGCCAGATGATGGGAAATGAAGGGCACCAGGCGAGCTTAGAAAATTTATACATAAAGGCATCTTGACCAACGGACATTTTCCTGACGGAGAGGGTGAGGGAATGGGAGGCAGTGTTCTCGGGGGGGGGGGGGGAGACGACAAAGGACAGAAAGTTAGAGGATGAACAGCACCAAACCCAAATTTGTAGGTGAAGGTGGCACAGTGAGAGAGGCGTCTGACATCGTGGAAAGGGCAGGACAGGGAGAAGTAGAGATAGCAGTCTTGTGTACGAGGGAGACAGGGGGTTGGTGCGAAGGAAGGAAAGATCCAGCAACCTAAAGGACCACAGGAGGATGATATGATTGAGGGGACTTTAGGGTGATGGATCTTGCACACACAGTAGACTATATGATGGTCGCGATGGGCATAAGGGAGAATATCTGCATCCACAATGCAATGGAGGCGAGAGGAGAATACCCAGTCCAGGCGAGTGTGGTTCAAGGATTTATGACGTAGATGGGCGAGGTCCATAATTAGCTGGCAAAGCTGGAGGGATTTAACATTCTGACAACGTTCGTACACAGAGGGGGAGAGTCAGTTAAAATTTAAATCCCAAGTATCAGCAACTCACCAGATGAGGAGTGGAAGCAGATGGAAGTGAGGAGTTCAGTGACTGAAGCAGGGACAGGCCCGGACAGCAAGAGACTCCTGCAATGAAAAGAGGGACTGTAAAGGGGGAGGGGGGAGTTTGAGGAGAAGCAGTTCACAGGTGGAGGGGGAAGAAGTCCCATACCACAGGAGAAAACTGGATGCTGGAGGAAAGGTAGATGGCAACAACACCTCCTCTATGTGTTGCCATCCTTCCAGCCATAGAGTAACCAGATACGGATATTGTAGGGTTTGGGAACTTGCGGCATTGCCAAATCTCTGAGATGATGAGAACATCGGGCTAGAAGTTGACCACAGGGATGCCACAATAAACACGCTATGACTATATATCACAATAACTACCAATGACGATAATTTATCGTTCTAAAAAAACAATATTGCGATTATAGTGCAGCATGACATACCTCGATTTACAATAAAGCACCTCCACTTGCATTTCCGGGAGCATGTCCCTTTCCAGGTGCAACCACGATTCCCAATTCCCCACTATCCTCCTATCAGATTTTTACTACTTTTCCTTAAAATCAGAAATGCATGGTAGGCCCTGTGGTACGGAGTTTTGAGGGCTTGGGCATCTCACCTGTCACCATGCTGGTTCCAGGTTCAGGAACAGACCTGGGTCGCTGCAGGACTGGCTGCATGAAGGAGGACTGAGCATCAATTGACAGCTCTCCTCCTTTGTGGAGCGGTGATAGCTCAAGTTGCTGCTTTCTCATCATCTAGCTGAGGCTGGATGATGCTGTAGTAACAGCCTTCTGACTGTCTTGAGTGCTGGGGCTGAGTACGTGCAACATCTTTACGTCACACTTACTTTAAAGACATTTAAAGGCACAAGACATTTTTGGATACATAGGCAAAAAGAGAAAGGAGGGATAGTAAGGCTGAAAGGCAAAGGAGGGGCTTGTCTGGAAGAGGCCCGCCAAAAGGGGACATACCGAACAAATTCTTCTGTTCAGTATTTACAGAAGAGGGGTAGGTAGCAGGCCTGTGATAAAAGACAGGGGGATTAAGGGACAGGAGGTGGACACTAGCCCCTTTACAGAGGAAAGAGTCCTAAGGGAACTGTCACAGTTAAAAGGCAACGAGACCAGACGAGATGCACCCAAGGTTACTGAGGGAGCTCAAGGAGGAGCTAGCTGCTCATCTGACAGCCCTGTTCAACCCGTCATTAGAAACAGGAGAGCTACCGGGAGGCTGGAGAAAGGCTGATGTAGTCCCACTCCACAAAAGTAGATGCAAAGACAAGGGTGTGCAATTCCCACTGCCCCCTGTCCGGGGTAAGTAAATTTCCTTGAAGGGCAAGCACAAAGAGAGAGCTAATTTCATTGAAATGAATAGGGGCAAGTGAAAACTCAGCTACAGTCATGGGTGGACAAGTACTAAAAGTTTTGATTTGATCACCCCTGAGCAAAGAGGAGGCAGGAAACTATAGGCCTGTCAGCCTGACTTCGGTAGTGGGCAAAGTAATGGAATCACTACTGAAGGAAATGATTGGGGAATACCTTGTTACCAGTGGACTACAGGATCCAAGGCAACATGGTTTCACGGGGTGGTTCTTGCCAGACAAACCTGATCAAGTTCTTTGATTAGATAACCAAGGCAGTGGGTAAAGGGGGGAAGCAGCTGACGTGACCTACCTGGATTTCAACAAGTCCTTTGACACTGTTCCACACAGAAATCTAGTGCGCAAGCTAAGAAGCCTAGCAGTAGGCCCAAGAGTACTAAGATAGGAAGTAAGCTGGCTAGGTAATAGGAGTCAGAATAATGGTAAATGGCATCCACTCTGGATAAGGTAAAGTGACCAGTGGGGTGCCCAAGGGTCAGTAATAGGCCCAGTCCTCTTCAGTGTCTTTATTAGCTACACTGTACGAGGACTGGAAGGAAGAATGCCTTTTGACACACCTGGGGGGAGGGATGAGAGAAGATCTAAAAAGCAGGAAGAATGGTCCACGAGCTTGGCAGCTGGGTTTCAAAGCAAAAAAGTGCAAAACCATGCACCTGGGGCCAGTGACAGCGCTAGGGGTTTTAAAACATGGGTCAAATTAGACCCATAGGTGTAAAAAATGTGGGTCAAAATGAGAAACAGCTGGGTCCAAACCTAATCGTAAGTAGAAATTTCACTAGTACAGAAGCTTAAATTTGTTGAGTGAAAATACTTTTCTATTGTTTAGTTTTCCATCTTTCAGCTATTGTTACAGACAGGTGCACCACTTTGGACCCACTGTCCTGTGGAAAGTGGGTCATTTCTGGGCAAGCTGCAACTTTTTCCCTTTTTGCCCTATCTAGTGCTGTCTCTGCCTGGGGCTCAGAAACCTGTGTGCAATGTACCAAATGGGAGAAGTACTAGCAATCACTAAACAAGAAATGGACAAGGGGGTAATCATTACTGATGACCCGAAGGTAGCTAAACTGTGCAACAAGACAGCAGGAAAGGCTATCAGGATGCTTGGATGCATAAGCAGGGGTATCACCCGCAGAAAGAGGGAGGTAATACTACCCCTGTATAGATCACTGGTGAGACCCCACCTCAAGTACTGTGTACAGTTATGGAGGCCCCACCTCTGAAAGGACATTGACAGGGTGGAGGTGGTACAGAGGAGGACAAGCGAAATGGTGCAGGGCCTGCACCAGAAGCCCTATGAAGAAGGCCTATGTGATATGGGGCACAAAAACCCTGGCACAATATATCAGTTGGGGGGTGAGGATATAGCATGCACCAAGCAGGAAAGGGATCTTGGGGTTGTCATCTCTGATGACCTCAAGGTAGGGAAACAGTGTGACAAGGCATCAGGTAAAGCAAATAGGATGCTGGGATGTATAGGCAGGGGCATCGCCAGCAGGAAAAAGGAGGTCATAATTCCGCTATACAAGACACTAGTGAGGCCCCACCTGGAGTACAGTGTACAGTTCTGGAGACCATACCTACATAAGGACATAGACAGGGTAGAGAAGGTTCAGAGGAGGGCAACAAAGATTGTGCATGGGTTGCATCACAAGTCCTATGAAGACAGGTTGAAGGAACTGAACATGTACTCCCTGGAGGAGAGGAGGAGAGAGGGATATGATAGAGACATACAAGTATCTTACAGGGAGGAACAGGGTGCAGGAAAACACTATTTTAAGCGAAAAAGATGTTTCAGGACTAGAGGGCATGGGATGAAGTTGGAGGGAGGGCGATTCAGAGGAAACATGAGAAAGAATTTCTTCCAGAGCGGGTGGTGGACAAGTGGAACACCCTGCGGAGGAAGTGGTGGGAGCTGAAACAATCACGGGATTTAAGAATGCATGGGATAGACATAAAGGAATTCTAGAGGTCAGGGGTAAGGGGAAATAGACTTCTAGGAAAACAAACTGAACTTACAAGCTCAAATGGGCAGACTAGGTGGGCCATAGGCCCTTATCTGCCGACACTGTCTATGTATCTATGTATCTATGTATAAGAAAGGCTTAAAGAGCAGCTTCTTAGTATAAGTACTAACTGATCCCCCCCAAACGTAGTGCACAACTGACCTTTCCAGGAGTTGTTTTCTGAAGTCATGCCGTGAAATGCTCCATTTTTACGAAGTTATATCCCTCATAATTTTAGTTTCTGACCGTGCCGAGAAAAAACAGAACGACTTCCCTATACGCAAGCCACACCCCTATGCTGGCCCACACAACCCTGTTTTGTGATGTCACAAAATTAAGGCTTTGTGTACACACTCCAATGTGTTCTATAGGGCGATATTTCTATGCATTTTATACCACTTAAAAGTCGACTGTAATAAATCAGAGTGACCCGATCGACTAATGGGACCCTATTAGTTGATCAGTAAGCTCTGATTTGTGTCTGAAAAATGGTATAAATGCAAAATCATAACACCTGATAAGGCGTCTGGTCATCTTCGTTTGACATCCTGTGAGGCACATAGGAACGGCATAGGGGCGTGGCTGTGTATGGGACGTCGCTCATTGTTCTCGGCACAGTCAGAAACTAAAATTATGAGGGATATAACTTTGTCAAAACAGAGCATTTCACGGCATGATTTCACAAAACGACTCCTGACCAGGTCAGTTATGCACTACGCTGGGGGGAGCAGCTACTAGGAAGCTGCTCTTTAAGGAATTAAATATATAATCCCCAGAAGGAAGGCAGGAAAGAGGAGATATGCTTGAAAGATTCAAATACCTCGCAGGTATAAACAAGGTACAGGGAGGGAGTATCTTCCAAAGAAAAAGATGCTCGAGGCCAAGGGGTCACACTACGAAGCGGGGGGGGGGGGTGGCTGAGAGGAAAAGTGCTGACAATTAGCACAAAATTTCTTGTAACCTTTAGACAAGCAAGTAAAAAGATTTGCTCTTTCACATTTTAAAATGCATTATTGTACTCTGTGTATGTGTATAACACATGTATTAATTGAGTATTTGAATTTTAGAAGTTGCAATTTTATACAATTCGTAGATTTTGATGTGAAAAACTAAAAAATATGTATTTTTTTTTTAAACATTTTACTCTCTGCATTATTTTACAACAAAGATTTTAAAATAATGTCCATAAATGCATAGCTTGACTGAAAATGAGTTCAATATGTTGATTATGTACAAAAAGTTGAATTTCAATACTTTTTCTAACATTGTTGCATAAGTGGCAAAATGATCTATCGCGATAATTTTATGACGGTTACTATACCGTCAAAATGTTATGATCGTGACACCCCTTGACCATGAGGATCTGCAAGAGATCCAGCTTTGGAGGAAGACTGAGGATGTTAACTAAGGTGGGCAACACGCCGCAGTCATTTGGGAAGCTGCACTAGTGAGGTGGGGGAAAGGCCAGGATTAAGCTTAAAGTCACCCACTACCAGAAGCATCAAGGTTACAAAGAGTATAATGGAGCCACAGAACTGTTGGGGGGGGGGGGGCAGGAGGTGCCAGACAGCTTCCAGGTGGAGCCAAGGAACAGGTAGAAGGCAGAACCCAGGAGGTCAGGGGGAATGGAGAAGGGAGATGAAGGATAGGTGTGGACGAGGGAAGGGGTGGAGGAAGTAGGAGAGAGGGAGGAGGCAATGGATGGAGGAAGGGAGACAAAGAAGAGGAAAGATGGCTAGGATGTGGAGCAGTATGGTGGAATAAGCCTAACAGTATGAGGACACAATGGAACGCTTAGGAGGACTAACTGTGTGAAAATGGAGTGTAGGGAGGACTGAGCTTCACTCAGCTAGGGAGGAAGCCTAGATAAGCAAGTTAGGGGGATGAGGGCTACCCCCAATATAGGGAGAAGCCTACATAATAAATAATAATAAAAACTGGGTAGACCAGTGGACGTCCTCTTTCTAGATTTCAGCAAGGCATTTGACTGTTCCTCACGTGGGCCTGTTGGATAAGCTGGGAGAAATGGGGGTGGGGAACCAGATAATCAGATGGATAGGCAACTGGCTCCAGGACCGAAAGTTGGCGGGATAGTCTGATCCCCAAGAAGGGTCATTAGTGGGGTCCCATAGGGATCAGTCCTTGGGCCCCTCCTGTTCAACACCTATGTCTCTGACATAAGGATAGGTATCAGGAGTGAGATGAGTCTCTTTGCGGATGACTCAAAACTGGGAGGGGGTGGATGGGGAGGGTGGCCCTACAGGGGGACCTGGAGGCTCTGGAAAGATGGTCTAGAAAGTGGAAGCTGAGGTTCAATGCAGGGAAATGCAAGGTACTGCACCGGGGCCAGAAACCCGGCCAAGTGTACATACACCGGGAGGGCTACAAGTTCCATGGCCGAGAAGGACCTGGGGTGTGGTGGATGTCAAGATGAACAACTCGGAGACTTGTAGGAGGGCAGCAGCCAAGGCCAACAGGATGCTGGGGTGCATGCTGGGAATCACCTCCAGAGGAGAGTGATACTCCTCTGTATAACTTGCTTGGTGAGGCCGCACCTTGAGTACCTGCGTGCAGTTTGGAGGCCACACTTAAAAAGACATTAAACTCCTGGAGAGGGTCCAGAGAGGGCAACCAAATGATTTGGGGCTTGGGGGACAGGACCTATGAGGAGAGGCCTCGAAGAGCCAAATATGTACACACTGGAAGAGAGAAGGACCGGGGGACATGATAGAGGTCTTCAGGTATGCATGAAGGGGGTAAAGAGGGAGGAACAGTCAGGGTGCTTCAAGGAAGAAGGAGGGGCCACCAGAGGGCATGGGTGGAAGCTGGAGGGGGGGAAGATTCAGGGGAGAAAGGAGGAGGTGCTACTTCACTGAGAGTGGTGGAGCCATGGAATGTGCTGCCTAGGGAGCTAGTGGAGGGGTTCAAGAGGGGGTGGGACAGGTACAGGGGAAGGGTTCTGGAAGCAAAATCCAATGCAGCGAGAATATCCGGAACTGGGAAGGGAGAAGCCAGAGAAGGCGAGGGGGGCAGCAAGGTCAGCTCCCAGGGTAGGGGCTGACCAAACGAGCAGACGCAAAAGACCGTTAGGCCTATTCTGCTGTCATGTTAGTATGTTAATTTAGGGGGCTGCAGGCTTTACCCAGATAAGGAGGAGGCATAAATAAACAAATTTGGTTGATGAAGACTAGACTCAGAAAGGGAGGAAGCCAAAAACTAAACAAATTAGGGAGGGATGCAGGCTTCTCTCAGATAGAGAGGAGGCTTAAAACTGCACAAAAGGAGGGAATGTGGGTTAATCACTAAATAGGGAGGACAGGGCAATAACCAAACCAGTAGTTTTGCAGCCTGACAACACCCCACAACAATTACAGTACAGTACGAGCACAGTTATTTAGCAGTTTATTTATTTATTTAAGAGTTTTACCAGGCAGGCATACTGGGCAGGGTACCGCTCGATTCCAGATGCGCCCTGGGGGTGGGGGAGTGTGGAACAGAGAAAATAGATAAGTAAAATACAGTAGAAATACAAATAGAAATACAATCAAATATACAGTTATGCAACAGAAGAAAATACAATGGAATATATGTACAGTGTGTTCAGCTTGGATGTGCTGTAATGAAAGAAAAATACAAGACAATGATGCACATGTATCTAAGAACGCAGTGGTACGGTTGTGTAGGACCACTAGCTACCAGCTGAGGGGCCTATAATGCATAGCAGAAGCTGCAGTGCTAGGTTAAGAACAGAGTACCCTGTGGTACGGCATAGGCAGAAGTCTGTGAAAATACAAGTGTGTAGCAGGGCAGCTCAGTAAGCTGAGCAGAAGATGGTGAACCTGCACGAATTCTAGGCCCTCAGTTGTGTAAGTTGCAAGAGCATGTAATGGCGAAATGTGTCTTGAGGAGAGAGTTGAGCATGAGTGTGCTGGAGGTATGCCTAATGTCTACCAGCAAGGAGTTCCATAATTTTGGCATTCTGTATTTAAAGGCAGCCTGGCCCATAGCAGCGGTGGACATGTAAGGGACGAGGAGAAGCCGGGAATCCATGTTCCTGAGCAAATAAGCAGGCGAGGGAGAGCTGTGAGGGCGGCCGCAAGGTAAGAGGGAGGGACTGTGCCCAGAATTTAGCTGTGGTCCTGGCACAGTGGATCCAGGAGTAAAAGCCCCAACTAGCAGTGTATGGTGAGCAAATAGTCCCCAGCCATTAGCAATAAACAGCAAGTAGTACAGAACCCAACTATAAGCAGTAAGCAACAACTACAAAGGGTAGATGCCCGTACAATGAGCAGAAAACAGGAAGTAGTTTCAGATCCCAGCTAAAGCAGTACACGCTCACAGTTACGAATTTCGAAAGGAACTTACAGTGAGCAGGGTGGAAGTTGGGCAGTCTCTCCTGGCGTCTCCCCTCAAGCGACTATCATTTTAAATATATTTAAATGCTCACCAGTAATTGTCTTGCAGAGTTTTGTTTATGATTATTTATGTAAAACAGGTTTGCTGTCGAAAGTAAAACCACCTTGCCTAACCTTGCAAGTGTTACAAGAAGGGGGCAGGACCAGATAAGATGCAGATCTATATCATGGGCACAGTTATAGTAATTGCCATTTCAAACTATATATGAAAGTCTAACATTGTTAAAGCTAAATATGAATTTAAATAGATATGTTTAAATTTAATATGAACAGCTGGTGATGGTATCACTTGCTTGTTGTCTGAAGTGGGAAAACAACATGTAACAAATTACCATTTGACGGTTCTACATCGCAGCTGCTTTCAAGAAGCCCGCTGGAATTATGTAATTAGAGTATAACCATACGAGCAAAAAGGGGAAAATACAGTTCATGGCCAGCCTGTAGTAGAATATACATGCAAAGCAACTGTGCATGAGGCAGGAGTCGTCGTGGCACAGTTCTCACAGCAAGAATAAAAAAGCAGTTTACATTTAGGTTTCAAATCGCTGACTGATTCATGTACATACTTGTTACTCATGTGAATGAGAGCATGCAATTACTGAAATCAAGTATCACAATTCAGATAGACATTAAGAAAAAAAAATGTATAGCTTAGTTGAATTTACATTCACCATACATAAACTATTATTTCAATGCCTTGCTCATTCACCATGGGACATAACGCGCATCAATGCTTATGTTGAAAGAATTAATGTCACCAGCATGCACTGATGAATAGTCTAAAATCTAAATCACAGAAACTAAGAAGAAATCATTTGTATTTTTACACTCTTTGATCTTAAACATGAGGTCCATGCTCTGATTGCACAATACAGCTAGATTCATAGCAGCTCTCCATAAACAACAACAACAAAAAAAACAACTTTACAATAGCTACTGAGCGGCTTTCCATCATCTCCTTCAGAGCAGCCCACACCCAAGTCCTTCCCCTGCCAAACTTTGTAAAACACGAGCAGTGGGAGGACAAACCATTTTAAATAGGAATAAGCTTAACACAAAAATCATCTAGTGTTGGAACAAAGGAGAGACCTTCATTAAGAGCACAGACTTGTTCACAAATGTTTTACTTAAATGTTTATTCTGTTCAGTTTATATGTGACTAGTTAGCGTTCTGAAGAGCGTTCACATTTATGCGTGTTTGCTTAAATATTTTAGGACACGTACAATAAAGTCGGGATTCAGCAACTAACTGTCATGCAGCAGGGCTAGGCAACAGTGCCAGTCTGTTACTAGTGGTGACATCCTCACAAGCGTTTCCAGCAGCACCGACAGGCTGAATGACTAAGCTGCACGTTCAGGTGTGGTCTCTACAAATGCAATTTAAACCTTTCCTTTTTTTTTTTTTTTTTATTTCTGAATGAAGTTCGTGATTCGGCTATCACAAGGGTCCTGGAGTTGGGGACAATGGATCAGGTACACAGAAGATGACAGCAGCTCTTTAAAGGGCAGGAGGGAGTAAGGAGGAATTATGGGCAGGAAGGAGTAAGGAGAAGTATGCCTGGTCATGAGAAAAAAAATAAATAAATCGAAATTTAAAAACCTGTAAATTTTCTTTCTCAGACGGCTGGTCTCCAGGCTTCCTTATGCCTGGGCTGTACCTCCTGATGCTGGGTGGAGGCAGGATTACAAGCTCTGCATGCAGGGGGGACAAGTAGCCCTCCACATCGGTCGTCTCCAGTTGTTTCTAATGCAGTCCCCATGTGGCACTACTACAAGAATTTGGAAACAAAATACACAAAAAGTTAAGGCATAAATGGCCCTGAGGCCAGCCAATTATATACATTCTGGGAGGGAATCTGAAGCCCAGAGACCAGCCGTCGGAGAAAGAAAATTTACAGGTATTCAAATTTCGATTTCTCTCTCCTAAGCTGGTCTCCGGACTTCTTTACGCCTGGGATATACAAAAGCAGTGCATCCGTAGATGACCCGGTGGGAAGAATGTCAAGTGCTTTTAGGGTTCCACCACTGCCTGTAGCACTCGGCAGCAGAAAGGATGCCTCAGCCGAAGACATCACATCCAGTTTGAAGAATTTTGCAAATGTGTGAATGGATGACCAAGTGGCCGCTCTGCATAAGTCTGCAGGAGAAGCTTCTCTGAAGTTCTCCCATGAAGTGGCCATAGCTCTGGTGGAATGGGCTCTCACTGGTCCCGGTAGAGATACTCCAGCCTGATCATAAGCCTTAGTGATTACTGATCTAATCCATCTGGCTATATAGAGTCTTTTGAAGCTTTTTAACCCACGTTTTGTTCTGCAATTAGAATGAACAAACTTGACGTTTTGCAAATAGTCTCTGTTCTCTTAATATATCTCTTGATCGCGCTCCTCGGGTTGAGTGTATGAAACTCCCTTTCCTTTTCATTTCTCGGGTGAGGGCAGAAGGAAGGAAGAATTAGCTCTTGGTTGCAATGGAAGGGACATATAACCCTAGGTAAAAATCCTGGATCTGTACAGAGCACCAAAGTCCTGATGAAAAACAGTATACGGCTCTTTGGTAGAGAGCGCACCCAGTTCGAGGATTCTCCTTGCGAGTAATTGCTACTAGAAAGGCCACCTTCATTGTAAGGTGCATAAGGGAAGTCTCCTTCAGG
Source organism: Neoceratodus forsteri (assembly GCA_016271365.2). Classification (NCBI taxonomy): domain Eukaryota; kingdom Metazoa; phylum Chordata; order Ceratodontiformes; family Ceratodontidae; genus Neoceratodus; species Neoceratodus forsteri. Next base: position 1,260,063,080 of record CM028129.1, read on the forward strand.
GGCTCAAAGGGTGCTTTTGTTAGGGCCTTGAGAATCAGATTTAGTCTCCAAGGTAGTACCGTTGGCTTAATTGGGGGGCGTTTTAACGCTGCTGCTCTTAGAAACCTCCTGACATTGGGGGATCCCAGTGAGTCCCCAGAGTCTACCAGCAAAAGCGCCCCAGTGCAGAGACCTGAACTTGTAAGGTGGCTGGTTGCAGTCATTTGTCAAACCCTTCATGAAGAAACTGCAATAGCACCGATAAGGATATTGGGTGATCCTGTATATTTTTGGATTAGAGCCAGAACAAGAATTTTCTCCAGATTCTTTAATACATTTTGGAGGAAGATGGGCGCTGTGAGTTCACCATCATTTCAATAAACGGAGCAGTATAACCCAACTCCTTGAACATTTCCCGCTCAATCTCTATGCCAAGAGGGATAGATTGGTTAAACTGGAGTGTAGGACCAGACCCTGATGGAGAAGGTCTGGACTGAGCTGGAAGATTATAGGCAGTCCCTTCAAAAACTGAATGAGAAGTGGGAACCATGGACGGCGAGGCCATCTCGGGCAAACTAGAATCATCTCTGCCCTGTCCCGAGCCACCTTGTGCAGGACCCTGGATAGCAGTGGTATCGGGGGCATACAGGAAGTTGAACTGACACCAGTCCAGGGAAAAGGCGTCCTGAGCTATTGCTAGCTTGTCCCTGACCAGGAAGCAGAATTGCTCTGCCTTGGAGTTTTGCCGGTATGTAAAAAGATCTACCTGGGGATTGCCCCACTGCTCGGTTAGGATTTGGAAGGTGCTGTCCTTCAGTTCCCTATTCTCCCAGGAGGACATCTTAGCGGCTTAGCCAGTCTGCTGTGACATTTTCCTGTCCCGCTACGTATATGGCTCTTATATTTGACATGTGCTGTTCTGCCCACTGAAAGAGGAGAATTGATTCCTAAAGCAATATATATCTATATCTATCTATATCTATATCTATATATACACATATATATAGAGAGATATTTAGACAGTAAGTACTAAGCACCAAGCAAGCAATACATACACCACACTATCTGTCTGTTTCTGTCAGTGACTGAATCACTGTTGATATTTCTTCCCACTTCCCAGTCAACTCATCCCACCTAATCCCTTCCACTACCTGTTGCCTAACCTTCCTGTTCTTCCCCGAGTGAGTGCGTGTTGCTTAATTTAAACAGTGTATAGATTAGAAAATATGATTGCAGTGACCCATCAGTGAAAAGACACACACAGTGTTTTGATACAAATAAGTTTATTAGTTCCATTAGCAGACTTTAAAAAAAAATGGCCAATTCATACAGACAATATGCAGAAGAGACACAGCAAAGCCAAGCAACAAGGTCTCTTCTCTCTCTCTAGTCAGCAGCAGCAACATCCTCTTCTACTACGAGACAAACAGTCTACTGGTACTAGTAGTACAAGCACTACTTCCACAGATAAGGCCCCGTCCACACTACACTGCTTAAATGCTGTCATGGTTCCAGACCATTACAGACAGTAACCGGCACAGTGTGTCCACACTGCCAGTTAACTATCTCGGTAACGGGTGTGGAACCTTGACAACCCGTCCGCACTGTGGGTGCCGTGGGACCGCTACGGACGGTACCCTATCCCACAATGCAGTGTGGTCTGCACTGGGGGATGGCTGGGGCAACACGCTCACCCGTCCATACTACACCCAGTAATGTTCCCGAGGCAGAACCAGTTTCATAACCGTTCTAGAAACCACCTCTTATGTGGTTTCCACAATGGTTACGAAACCGCCCTCTGTAATGTTACAGATGTAAACACAAACCGTTACAGTAACAGTTTGGGCCCTCTGTAATGTTACAGAGGCATAGTGTGGACAGGGCCTTAAAGTCATGAAACTGATGAACCTGCATCAGTATCTGTGGCACGGGATATAACTGCTGATCAGGCACTTGATGTGAACAGAGAAGCCATAGCCTTAACTGAAAAAGCCTCTGTATCACCTGCAAAGAAACGTAGTTTTGCTGATGAGGAGATGGAAGTTGGGAGAAGTAAAGACAAGAAATATGACCAAGAAAAAAGAGCCAGACTATTTCAGTGTCATTGGTTGTCCACTTATAAATGGTTGAGATACGATAACAACAAGGGACTTAAGTACTGCACAGTATGTGAAAAGTATCCCAGTATTGCAACTCCAGCCTTTAAAAAAAAAAAAAAAAAAAATGTCTTTGCCACAGGCTCTAACAAGTTTCGGACTGAGTCGCTACATGCACATGAAAAGTCCAATCCACCTGTGCTATGCCAGAACCAACATATTCTGTAAAGTGGCCAACAAGTAGTGCACTGTGAGATAAGTGAGTTACCACTTTATCAAGTCTTTGCACAGCTGGAGAGGCCGCAAAGGTGAAAATGAGACATCTGTTTAACACAGCGTACTCCACTGCCAAAAATATGTGCCCTTTCTCAGACATGGAGTGGCTCTGTGAATTACAAGAAAAAAATTTTATTAAGCTAGGTTCTAATTATACTAATGATAAGCAAGCCAGGGACTTTTGCGGTGCTACATCAGCAGTTATATCCAGAACCGAGATGCAGACTCTTACTAATGTTAAGAATGTGACAGTTCTTGCTGACAGCAGTACTGATTCCAGTATAACTGAGTGGGAAAATGTTTTCCTACGGCTTGTTGAGCCGAATTCAAAACAGGTTTGTACAATGCTTATCCAAGCTGTGCCACTGGAACATGCACATGCGGTAGGTGTATTTCACACAATATCGACTGCATTGGAGTCAGTAAATCTTCCCCTCAGTAACCTACAAAATGTTAACAATCCAGGGTCGCTACTTATTTCAGCAAATTTTGACAGGGTCAGTGTCATGATGGGCAAAAGAGGAGGAACCATAGCAAAGTTGCAGGACCACTGTCCTCAAATAATTGCAATACACTGTGTTGCCTATAAGCTGGAGTTGGCAGTTCTCGATGTGTTAAAAAAAAAATCCTTTTGTATCAAAGCTTGAAAGTACTCTCAAGCGAATATTTTAATTTTATTACTACAGTCCCAAAAAAATGAGAGAGCTCCAGGAAGTTGCTAACATCATAGATACAGATCTAACGCACTTTAGTGCAATTAAACAAGTGAGATGGCTTGCTAGTAGGTCACGTTCAGTACATGCAGTTCAGGTTAATCTACCTACTGCTGTACAACACCTAGAACATGCATCTTCGGCTGCTGGTGATGAAGGTTCAAAACCAAAGGGCCTCTTAAAAGAAGAACAGAGTGCGCAGTCTGTAAAAGTTATTCACATACTGCAAGATTTCATGCCAATACTGAAAAACCTTTCGCTGCAGTTTCAACAAGATGACATTAATAACACTGGAAGTAGCACAACTTGTTGAGACCTGCCTACTCCAGCTTACAGGACTAAAAACACCACCAGGGAAATACATGTCAGTGTTCCTCAGCCATTACAAACCTGAAGAGAAATGTTTGGAGTATGTTGTGTCAAAGAAGGAAGGGGAGGAGAAGACTGTTTATTTCCCAATCAGAGGCAACTGCCCACAAATCAGTTTTCTGACAGATAACTGCAGACTTTAATAGATGCAGCAATACGTACAATGACGACAGATTTAAAAATGTCTCAAGGTGCCTCTCAAATGGTTCAACTGTTTAGATTTTAAGCAGTTTGATCTGCCAAGAGACCAACTAGCAGTGTTTGGTACCTCTGAACTGGTAAACTTGGCTGAATCATTTTTTTTTTTTTTAGCAAGAGGCGCAGCAGGACCATATAATGTCAGAGTATGCTGCATTTAAAACACTACAGCAGTCTGCAGTTGAAAAACCCTATTTGCAGGTGTATACCAGATTACTAAATGAAAAACCACCCCAGATTACGCACATTCTTGACCTAGTCGAAATACTCATGACAATGAGTAGATCAACTGCAAAATGTGACAGTTTTTTCTGTTCAGAACCTAATCAAAACAAAACAAAAATCAGTACACGCCTGGTTGATGATTCACTACAGTGACTCTTGCAGACAGCAGTAGAAGGTCCTGAACTGCACGACTTTGTCCCTGATCCAGCAATTAACCACTGGCTGCTCTCTGGTCCAGGCACTCTATTATGTTCGTGGGCATGCTGCTACTGCTACATCTGCTGGTTCTGCCGCTTCTGCTTCTTTTGCTGATGATCCTGATGCTAGTACTCCTGCTCCCAGTGCTCCAATGCCATCTTCTTCTTCCTGGCCTAGTCCTTAATGACAATTTTGCATTCAACCGATGGCCAGTCCTTCTAACTCGGTCTGTAACATTTCTCCAATCTCTTCTAATACGGATTTTAGTCTGTAGTACTACCCTATATTAAATATAGGAAAATATTGTTTTTCCTGATTTATGAGGTTCTTCTACATCTACATCCATCCATCTTATTAAATAATAGTACAATACAAGCCCTGCCATACCATAATTTATTGTTATTAATTTAGTTGAAAATGTCCATTGAAATGCACCGGACTACCACTCGGAACTCTGGGACTACCATTTTGGTCACGGCCAGTTGTCCTGGGTTAGCATGCCATTCTGAAATTTGTCGATCCCTGCTATGAGGGAGTTCGGAGGGGGGGAGTGGCCTTACTAATTCCCCACCAGACCCCATTCCAGGAAGGCAGCACCTGGGTGGACCCCGAGGGAAGCTCGAGTCTGGTGCAGGGTAGGCTATTTAACGTTGAGGTTACCCTAGCTAATATCTGTCTCCTCCCCCCAGGCACTAGCACCTACACCATAAAAAATGCTGCTCAGTAAAATAGTAGCCCTCACTAAAGGGTTACTTCTATTGATCAGTGATTTTAATATTACCCCTAACCCCAGCCTCGACTCCACTAACCTCCATAACTTCACAACCCGTCCCACACAAATTAAAAAAATAAATAAAACAAAAATACACCCAGGAATTAGACTGGACGGATACCTGAAGATTGCTCCACCCTAGGAGGCGTGGCTACATACATTACTCAGCAGTACACGGGACATACTCCCGAATAGACTACTGCCTCACCCAAAAAGAAAGCCTGACCCTACTGGTGGACTGCTTGCTGGGGAACAGCTCCCTGTCGGATCACTCCTCAGTGACCACCATGGGACTTCGGCCTGCAACAGCGATCAGCTCACTGGAGATTAAACACATATTACCTTCGTAGTGTAGCTTTTAAAGACTTCCTAACAGAAGCTATTGATGAGATACTTGCTGATAACGCTCATGCAGACACAACGCCAGCTATACTATGGGACACTGTTAAGGCAGTCCTCCGAGGCAGAGTGATCAAATATACAGCAACTCAAACTAAAATAAGAAAAGAACGTCAAAAGACGCTCTAAGAAACACTACATTTCCTACATGATATCCACCAACAAGGGGACACAACTGTTCTGCCCCAACATAAACAAGTTACAAAGACCTGAACCTTCTTACACTCCAGCAGACAGAAATAGCATTAACCTTTTTATGTCAAAGATATTAGGGGACTGTGGAGCAGCAACATGGCGGCAGCTTTCTGAATAAGCTCCAACAACAAGTCCTAGAAAAGGATTAAAAAACTTTAAAAAAAACTTTACAACTTGAGGGCTTTAATTATCCGTGTGTCAATCAGAACAGGTTGACCACAAGATAAGCCCAAAAAAGGACTCAAAACGCACCTCGCCGAGCCTGCATGTGTATCTGTCAGCTCCAGGCGCTATGACAAGTTCTGGGCCTCCTGTTTCAAAAAAAATCTGGTCTCTACGGAGCTCCCGATGGCGCAGATCTTAGCTATGCTTCGCAAAATCCAAGCCACCGGGGACGAGATCAGTATGCGGCTGGCAGCAGTCAAGGCCAAACTATCAGAAAATGATGATTTAATTCAGGACAATGCGGCTACAATACAAGACCTCAGGGAGAGCAGAGATCGCCAGTCGGTGTGCAACACGGCCTACATCAAGGATCTAAATCTGCTGAGAACTAAAATGGAGTCTCTTGAAAACATGCAGAGACAATCGAACATCCTAACTGTGGGTTTCTCATCTAAGCTTGCTTGTCCGACGGATCTACAATCTGCAGTACAGAGATTAATCTTTACGGACTTACAATTGCTGCCCTCAGATGCAGGGATCCACATTGTAAAAGTGTTCTCCATCCCACTACGGCAACGGTCCAGGGAAGTGGCGCAGCAACAGCTGCACACTGCAATTGCTACTCTTTCCTCGCCAGAAGCCCGGATTGCCCTACTACAGGCGGCACGCTCCCAAGGTGAAACTGTCTGGGAAGGTAATCACATCTCCTTTTTCCCTGACCTTGCGGCACAAACTCAAATGCGTAAAAAAGAGCTACAGCTTACTAAAAAAGATCTCCTCCAGAATGGAACTGAGGTCCAGCTAAATTTCCATGCGAGGCTCCTAATTAAGCATGCCTCTAAAACCCACATCTCTGAGAACCCTGCGGCTACATCAGCGTTTGCTGAAAAACTAACTGAAAACCTAAAACATGTGGTGGATACCTCAGATGAAGAAGGATGAAGCAATTCTCGATGTACAACTTATCCAAATTCGAGGCTTCGATACTCGAGGTAGAGACTGTACAAAAGGGAGACTATTTTTGGTACCATGACAGGATTATACAGTGGGGTTTCTCCAAATGTTGCCACAATTAGGGGGCTGCCCTCTGTAATAGCGGGGTTCTTGTTAACAAATTGAGTTGTTTTATTAGGCTTTGTATATTTAATGCTGCTCCACATATACAGCTCTAGAATGTATCCTGTAAGCCAATACTGTAATCTGTTATATTTAAGTGCAAAAAGCAAGTCTCAGTTTGTGAACCGATTTAATATTCTTCAGATATTCTTACTCTTCACGGCAAGTTGCCTTGCCATGCAAAAGCCTGAAGGGTCATAATTCAACTTAATTGAGACCAGACAGTCTAGTTTATTTTCTGGTTACAGTTTTATTAACGTTTTTTCTCCCTCCACCCACAAGTCCTTCAAGGGAACTGGCTCCTTGGCTTTATGTATTGTTTCTTCTCTCAGTTCAAGGTGAGAGGATCAGAGCTCTACAAGAAGTGCAGTTTGGACTTTTCTCCTACAACGTTACTGGCAACCTATTCAGTACATGGACACACTACTTGGTTTAAATAATAGATCTTATTGTTTTGTATGTACATGTATTGCAGGGGTCTGCGTGCCTCAATTCTTTCACTGTAACATCATAAACTCTACTCATAAAAAGTTAAAATATACACATACGTGTGTACACATATATATATATATATATATATATATATACATATATATATACACACACACACACACACACACACACACACACATATACATATTATGAGATAGGCCCCCGTGCGTCCTGGCTGCTGGCGTTCCAAGTCTACAAGCAAGGCGCATCTCGGCAACAGCATCCATAACACACCCTATCACCAGTATCTGCCAAACTAGACTACAAGAAGTAACTAATGCGTTCAGTGCCTACTACCAATCCCTATAAACCCCAAACAAAAAGGAGGCTCCCTCAGAAATCCATAACTTTCTTACCTGTATTACCCTCCCTACCCTAACAGAAGAGCAACAACACAGCCTCCAAAACCCAATCCAAGCCCATGAGCTCGCCCTGGGACCAGATGGGTATGGGGCAGAATTTTATAAAATCGACTACACATACTAACATACTAATAAGCCAGCAGAATAGGCCCCATGGTCTCTCGTGTCTGCTTGATAGCCAGCACTCCTACTGGGTGCCCAATTTGTAGTCGCCCCCCCCCCCAACCATGTACGGCTCCCCCCCTGCCAATTTCCTTCCAGGGCATTACAGCAAATCACCCCTATATGTTTACAAACATTTAATGGAGTCTTGAAGGGTGACCCTCCTCCGCCTAGCTGGACTTACGCAGCACTCTTCGTAATATTAAAGCCCAACAAACACCCACTACACTGTGAATCCTACCGCCCCATATCAGTTCTTAACTCGGATAATACATTTTTCATGTCTATAATGGCCCACCAAATTGACCAGATTCTCCTCTCCTTAATTAGCCCAGACGAGACAGGCTTTGTCTGAAAGAGATCTACCACTGATAACATCCGACATACCCAGCATTTGATAACCGAGATGCAATCCTGCGGGGGTCCAGCGGTCCTTCTCAGCTTAGATGCTGAGAAGGCATCTGATAGAGTCTCATTGCCCTTTTTATATGCCACACTCTCTGGCATGAATCTCCCACGATCTCTAATTACTATGCTCAAAAATGTCTATGCTATCCCAAAGGCCTGCATTAAAATTTTAGGGCATCACTCTGCCGACTTTCCTCTCCTCAGGGACACAAGGCAGGGCTGCCCACGCTCTCCCTTACTTTTTTTTTTTGCCACACGGTATACATCGAGCCTCCTGCGCAAGCAATAAGGGAATCCCAATGTGTCCAAGGGGTCACAATGTGGGGCACGGAACACTGGATAGCATGGTATGCAGAGGATATCCTGATCTACTCAGAAAATCCTGAACACTCGCTCCCAGCAGTCTCCCAGATCCTCAGCCGATTTGGCTCAGCTTCCAGATACAAGCTGTACCACACCAAAACTGAAGTCCTTACCTCCCATTACCTACACTCCCAAGAGCTTTAGGCACGATTTCCCTACCGTTAGCAATTAGGCAAGCTCAAATATCTAGGTCTTCCTTTCCCGGAATACGTCGGACTCGGAAGCTTTTAGAAATAATTACTCCCCTTTCTCTATTCAGATGCAGCAAGATTTTGCCCAGTGGAATATGATCTCCCTTTCACTCACTCAACGGGCTGAATTGGTAAGGATGGTCACTCTCCCCCATGCTCTCTACCTGTTTCAGAATATTCCTCTCTCACTTCCCTTCAATCAATTTAAATCTTGGAATAAAACAATATCTAGATTCATTTGGGCTGGGAATCGCCCCAGGATAAAACTAACTACATTATTCCTCCCAACGGACAGGGGAGGCCTAGAGCTGCCTAACCTTAGACATTACTGCTGAGCCTCACACCTGGTCTTCGTCTATCACAGGCAAATAGGTACCCCTAGACCACACTGGATGGAAACTGAGGAGGCATTACTCCCTAAGCGGGTTCCAGTGGAAGCTATATTATTAACACACCCAGGCCCTTCCCTGAACTGTGTCACTGGCTACACCATCAGTTAGTTTATCACCTGGTGGAGTATTAGTAAAACTATCCATCTCACCCCATTCTTATTCCTCCTCACCCCAACAGTGTTGTTAGAACACTTCCCTTCAACCCACTCAGACCCAGCTTTCGGCAGATGGGAACATACGTCCTTAAAATACATCTTCCAACTTCTTAATGCTTCAGTCCTCAAATCTTTCACAGAGATGCAACTTGAATTCCAGTTGAGGCAAAATTACTTCTAAAGGTTCCTACAATTGAGGAACTTCATACAATCCCTCCCTTTGGGTGCCCTCCGATCAGACTTATACCCCACAATATTTAACACTTTAATCTAAGTACTCCAGACTGGAACCCTATCCCATCCAATCTCCCTCATAAACAAGGCCCTAACCGACACACTAGGAGGCAATACAGACTATGTGCTCTGGCAATGGAATGAGGAATTAAGCCTAGATTTAACCACGACCCAGTGGGTGACCTCCTGCGGAATAGACGCTAAGATAACCAGTTCGCACCTATGGCAAGGCAAATTTTATTTTTCCAGGCACCCAATCCTGGAGGCTCTGGGCGCCATACACATCAACACAACTATTCAATAAAACAATAAATTTCAACAATAAATTAGACCACATGATTAAATAAGTATGGCCAAAGCTAAAAACATCAGCTAAAAGTGGATATCCCAAAGACAGAATCTAATACACAGTGTCTGGGAAGGCCTGATTGAACAAGTGGGTCTTGAGGCGGGCCTAGAATACCACAACCGAAAGGGGCCTACTACACAGTTGGTGGAAGCAAATTTCATAGCACGGGGTTGGCAACACTGAACACTATCACTGGCAGTTTTCAACCTTGTCCTGGGAATCTCAAGGAGGCTCCTAGAGGAGGGGTGGAGGGGAGCGGACCAAGGCAGCAGGTGAGAGGTCAGACAAGTACCCAGGGCCCAGACCATGTAGGGCCTTAAAGGTGAGTAAGCCCACCATGAAGAGGATCCTCCACCTGACCGGCAGCTAGTGCAGTTCACACAGCACCAGGGTGACGTGGCAGTATTTCGACTGCCCCATCAACAACCTGGTAGCCGCACTCTGCACTAGCTGCAGCCTGCGGAGGGTACTTCCTGAGATACAGCGCATTACAGCAGTCAAGCCTTGACGTCACAAAGGCATGTAGCAGAGTGGGGAGGTCCGGGGCGGAACTAGGGGCTTGATCCTGGTGATATTCCTAAAATGACAGAAGCTGGTCCAGACAATGTATGACACCTGAGCTTCAAATGTCAATCCGCTGTCAAAGGTCACACCAAGATCACGCATCCTAGAGGAGGCCCTCAATGGCACAGACCCCAGGAACAAACCTGTTTCTGCACCTGAGGCCATACTATCACGCCCTCTGTTCGACTCCACAACCAGTACCTCCATCTTATCAGGTTCAGTCACAACCAGCTGGAGGCCATTCAGTCACTGATCTCGGCAAGGCATTCATTTAGAGAAACATAGAAACACAGACTTTGACGGCAGATAAGGACCACTTGGCCCACCCAGTCTGCCCATTTCCCTACCTACTGGATAAGCTGCAGATTCTAGTTAACCAACAGCCTACTTCCTGCAACTCCCCACTATAATTGCCTTATGTCTGTCCCATTCATGTTTGAATTCCCCCACTGTTTTAGACCCAACGACCTCCTCAGGAAGGCGGTTCCATGAATCCACCACTCTCTCCGTGAAAAAAAATTTCCTCACATTACCCCTGAGCCGTCCCCCCTCTATCTTTAAATTGTGCCCGTTGTTCTTACACATCTCTTTTTCTGAAAGATGCTACCCTCCTGGACTTTGTTGATTCCCTTGAGGTACTTGAAAGTTTCTATCATGTCCCCCCGTCCCTCCTTTCATCAAGAGTATACATATTAAGCTCTCTCAGTCTATCTTCATATGGTTTCTGATGCAGACCCTGCACCATTTTAGTTGCCCTCCTCTGGATTGCTTCCATCCTATGTCCTTGCGTAGATGAGGTCTCCAAAACTGCACACAGTACTCCAGATGGGGTCTCACCAACAGTCTGTACAGAGGGATAACCACTTCCCTTTTTCTACTTGTGATGCCCCTTCCTATGCATCCCAGTATCCCCCTGGCTCTCCTTACCGACTTTTCACATTACTTACCCATCTTTAGGTCATCTAATATGGCTACCCCAGGTCCCTTTCCATTTTTGTTGTTGTTAGTACCTCCCCTGCTACTGTGTATTCTTCTCCTGGGTTTTTGTTTCCCATGTGCATTACTTTGCACTTCTTTGCATTGAATCTCAGTTGCTATATGTCTGACCATTCCTCCAACCTTGCGAAGTCCCTTCTCATCTTTTCTTGTGTATCAACTCTGTTACAGATCTTTGTGTCATCTGCAAAGAGGCATACCTTTCCCTCCAGACCCTCTGCAATGTCACCTACAAAGATGTTAGAGAGGACTGGACCCAGTACTGAGCCCTGAGGTACTCCACTAGTAACCCCCCTTTCTTCAGAATGTGTTCCATTCACTATTACCTTCTGTGTCCTGTTGTGCAGCCAGTTTGCTACCCAGGCTACCACCCTGGGACCCACTCCCAGGCTGGCTAACTTGATTAGTAATCTTTTGTGTGGGACTGTGTCAAATGCCTTGCTAAAGTCTAGGTAGGCCATATCCACAGCCCCTCCCTGGTCTATTACTTTGGTCACCCAGTCAAAGAAATCAATTAGATTCGTCTGACATGACCTTCCTGCTGTAAATCCATGCTGCTTTGGGTCCTGTGCCCCCGCTGGCCTCTAGGTACTCAACAATTCTTTCTTTCAGAAGTGATTCCATCATTTTTCCTACCACTGAGATCAAATTTACAGGTCTGTAGTTTCCTGCTTCTGCCTTGCTCCCACTTTTGTGAAGGGGAATTACATCTGCCCTCCTCCGGTCCTCAGGTACCACCCCATCCTGCCATGATTTGTTAAAAAGCGTGGTCAGTGGTGTCACTAGGTCCTCCCTTAGTTCTTTTAGGATTCTGGGGTGAATCCCGTTAGGCCCATTGCTTTGTCCACCTTGAGTTTTAGGAGTTCTTTCAGGACTCTTTCTTCTGTGACTGGACTGGTGTCAAGCCCCCTACCCAGAGTGCTTCTACTGTCTGGTTTAGGTAACTCTTCCTCATCTTCTTTTGTGAATACTGAACAAAAGTATTCATTCAGTGTATCTGCCTTTTCACTGTCTCCCTCTGCCCACCCCCCCCCTTTATTAATCTTCACTATCCCTCCCTTAACCTTTCTATGCTCCCTAATGTACCTATAAAAGGTTTTATCCCCCTTCTTAACTGAGTTGGTTATTTTTTCCTCGGTTTGGGCCTTTGCTATTCTGACTGCCTTCCCCACTTCTTTCTGCTTTAATTGATACAGTTCCCTGTAGTGCTCGTTCTGTGATTCCTTATACTTTCTGAATGCAGCCTTTTTCTCCTTAACCTTCCTTGCCACCTCTTTTGAGAACCATAGTGGTTTTTTACTCCGCTTTGTTTTCTTTGTTTCACACAAAGGTTTGTTGCCTCTATGATGGCAGTTTTGATTTTTCTTCATTGTTCTTCCACCCCTCCTTTTTGGCCATTTGCTAGTGCATACTTCAGGTATTCACCCATTTTGTCAAAGTCAGCCCTTCTAAAGTCCAGTATCCTTGTTTTTGTATGGCTTATCGCCATGGTTGTGCTCATTATGAAGCACACTGTGCAGTGGTCGCTCGTTCCCAGATGTCTACTGACTTCTAAATTTGTGATCCTCTCTCCATTTGAGAGTACCAGGTCTAGTATTGCTCCCTCCCGAGTGGGTTCCAACACTAGCTGTCTAAGGCCTGCCCCCTGCAGGGCATCGAGAATGACCCTGCTCTTGGATGTGCCTGCAGGACATGTCATCCAGTTAACATCTGGCATATTCAGGTCCCCCATCAACAGTATCTCCCCTTTTCAGCCATTTTGAGAATGTCCTCTATCATTTTCTTGTCCATTTCCTCCCCTTGAGATGGGGGTCTGTATACAACCCCTGTGCGGATTGTGATGCCATTCCCTGTCTCCAAGGTGACCCAGAGTGCCTCTTGTCCTCCCCCTTTACTTTTTAATTCTGTAGCTTTGATCCCTTCCCTTATGTATAGAGCTATTCCACCTCCTCTTTTACCTTCCCTGTCCCTTCTGTAGATTGTGTACCCTGGTATGTTGACATCCCAGTTATGGTAGAGCTTACTAACATACTAAAATGCCAGCAGAGGAGGCCTATTGATCTTTCGTGTCTGCTCAATAGTCAGCAACAATACTGGGCGCCAAGTTTGCTACCCCCCCGCCGGTTTCTCTGTCCCCAGTCCAAGATGGTCCCATTATACTGGACTTCGTCAGCTTCACCTTCCCTCTATACCTGTCCCAGCCCCTCTTAAACCCCTCTACAGTCTCTACCTCCACCAGTCCCTTGGGCAGTGCATTCCATGGTTCCACCACTCTCTCTGTGAAGTAACACTTCCTCCTCGGCCAGAGTTCCCCCCCCCCAGCTTCCACCCATGCCCTCTAGTTGCAGACCCCCCATTTCCTTTGCAGCACCTCCACTGAGCCTCCCTTATTGATCCCTTCATGCACTTGAATACCTCTATCATGTCTCCCCGTCCCCCTCTCCTACAGGTGTACATGTTGAGCTCCTCGAGCCTCTCCCTGTAGGTCCTTTCCCCCAGGCCCCAGATAATTTTGCTTACCCTCCTTCTGCACTTCTCCAGGAGTGCAATGTCCTCCTGCGCGTGTCTCCAAACTGTACACAGTACTCGAGGTGCGGGCTAACCAAGCAGTTATACAGAGGAAGGCTCACTTCCACCCTTCTAGAGGTAATCCCCCTAGCGACGCAACCCAGCATCCTATTGGCTTTTGCCACTGCCCTCCTACAATTCTCAGAGTTGTTCATTCTGACATCCACCACCACCCCCCCCCATGTCCCTCTCGCCCTCCGAGACTTGTAGTGTGTGTCCCCAGGGTATACCCTTAGCCTGGATTTCTATCCCCCAGGAGCAGAACCCTGCACTGACCCTCAGTTTCCACTTTCTTGACCACCTATCCAGAGTCTCCAGGTCCTCCTGCAGGGCCACTCTCCCCTCCTTCCCATCCACAGCCGCACCCAGCTTAGAGTCATCCACAAAGAGACTCATTTCACTCCTGATACCCTTCCTTATGTCAGAGACATATGCATTACACAGGAGGGGCCCTAGTAACGATCCCTGGGGAACCCCACTAATGGACCCTCCTTGGAGAGGAGACTAGCCTTCCAACCACTACCCTCTGTGTATGCTCCAAGAGCCAATTTCATATCCATCTGATCATCTGCATCCCCACCCCCATTTCCCCCTACTTAGCCAGCAGACCACCATGGCGTACCGAAACGCCTTGCTGAGGTCTAGAAAGAGGACATCCACTGGCCTACCCTGGTCCAGGGCACTCGTCACCCAGTCGCAGAACTCTACAAGGTTGGTCTGACATGATCTTCTCGGGACGAATCCATGCTGTCTATCATCCAGGTACCCCATTTTCCCCAGTACCCCCCCTAGTCTTTCCTTGACAATACCCTCCATCACCTTGCCCACCACTGAGGTCAGGCTAATGAGCCTGTAGCTCCCCGCCTCCTCTCTTAATCCTCCCTTGTGGACAGGCTTGATATGGGCCACTCTCCAGTCATGTGGTAGGAACCCACCCCATCCTCAGAAATATGTTAAAAAGCTCCGCCACGGGGGCCACCAAGACATCCGCCAGTTCCCTCAGTACTCTGGGATGCATTTCATTCGGCCCTGGTGCTTTCTCCGTCCGAAGGGACCCGAGGGCTTCCTTCACTCTCTCTACCAGAATTTCAACCTCCACGTCCTCCCCCCGCACTGTCTTTCCTCCACTGGACAGTGCTGGCCCTTCCCTCTCTCCAGACACATCAGGGCTCCCTATCTCTAAGGGTCCCTCCCCCCAGGTTACCCCACTCCCCCGACAGACTCAGCCCCGGTAAAACTGAGACAAAGTACCGTTTAGTACCTTGGCTTGCTCTCCTGGGTCCTGTACCCATCCCTCCCCAATCTAATCCTACAAATCTGCCCTTCGCTTTCCTTTCCCCAATGTATCTAAAGAACCCTTGACACCCCCTCCTGATTCCCTGGCCAAGATCTGCTCCTTCCTTGCCTTAGCCGCTCTCACCACCTTGGTGACCCTCCCGGCCACCCGTTCTTACTCCCCCTGATCCCTTTCGCTCCTTGAGCGCTTGAAGCGCTTAAAGGCTGCCTTCTTATCCCTCACTGCCTCCTGGACCTCCCGGGTCCACCAACAGGGTTTTCTGGCCTTACCAGATTTGCGCCTCTTTCTTGCACAGGACCTGGAAGCCTCCTGTACCCCCCTCCTAATGATCCCCCACCTGCTGTCAGCATCCATGTCTGGACTTATCCTGTCCAAATGACCCTTAAGGATTCTTCCCATCTCCCTGAAATCCTCACCCCTGAAGTCAATTACCACCATCTTTGTGTGGCTTACCTCCCCTTCCCCAGGTCCAGGAAAAACCAGACAGTGGCGTACTCACTCCCCGCCAATGGTTCCCTCACCTCCAAGCCCCCAATCTGGTCACTGTCTAGCAGGACTACATCCAGTGTCCTGGCCTCCCCAGTCAGTTCCCCACCTGCTGGGTCAGGAATGCGTCCTGGAAGGCATCCAGCAACCTCTGCTCCTTGGCCACAGGGGACGTCATAGTCTCCCAGTCCGTTCCTGGCATGTTTAGGTCCCCCATCACCACTACCCCTCCCCTTGCCCAATTTTACAGTGACCCACGACATTTGCCACCAAATTCTCTTCCAGGGCCTCCACCAGCGCTGGTGATCTGTATACCACCCACTTCCACCACATTTGATGTCCCAGGGGCAAAGGGAAGCTACAGCTGGGTGTCATCCGCATAGCAACTAAAACCCAAACTGTACTTCCTAATGAGCTCTCCCAGGGGCAGCATATACACGGCAAACAACATTGATGACAAGACCGAACTTTGAACTCCACACGACAGGAGGTTAGGGAAGGAGAAGCAGGAATTTCCTATCACTACCCGTTGCCTCCTATTCATGAGATAGGACTCAAAACAGCAGATGACAGTGCCGGTGAGTCCACAGAATTCCCTCAGGTGGTCGAGCAACATACACCGGTCTACTGTGTCAAAAGGTGAAGAGAGGTCGAGGAGAACAAGAATTGCCCACCCCCCCAAATCTCTAGCCCCGAGGAGGTCATTATGCACCTGAACTAATGCAGTTTCCGTGCTATGCCTCGCATAGAACCCTGACTGGAGAGGCTCATACAAATCAAAGGCCACAAGGTGTTCCTCAAGCTCAAGCGCCACAACCTTCTCAACAACCTTCCCTAAAAATGGTAGGTTGGAGATTGGACGGTAATTCGAGTTGGCACGAGTTTGCCCAGAAAAAACAGATCAAGTATTTCCGAACCCCAGCTATAACAGCACACTACCAGACTACAAAGGACTCTTCCTGTTGGAGACAATGCAGAACCCAACTCGCCCACTATTCACACATCTTCTGGACATGTCCCAAACTTGCACCATGTATTCAACATTTACAAAATGACTCTGTGCTACATCCTGGCTACTGGGGAAGCTGGAGGATATGGGGATGGGGAGTGCAGATGGTCAGGTGGATAGGAACCGGCTAGCGGGGCATGTACAGAGGGTGATGGTTGGGGGGGGGGGGTCTCATCCTGCAGGAGAGTCATTAGCGGGGTCCCAAAGGGGTCGGTACTGGGCCCACTATTGTTTAACGCCTATATCTCAGACATCAGAAGCTGTATCAGGAGCAGGATGAGCCTCTTTGCCGATGACTTGAAGCTGTGGGCGGTTGTGGAAGGGGAGGAGGGGAAGCTGGCTCCAGGAGGACTGGAGACTCTGGGAAGGTGGTCACAAGCCTGGAAGCTAAAGTTTAATGCTGGGAAATTTAGGGTTCTGCCTTCGGGCCAAAAACCCGGCTCATGTACACACCTTGGGTGGGGGGGTGCACTGCAGGTTTCTAGGGGGGAGAAGGACCTCAAGGTGGAGGGGGAGAAGGGCCTCAGGATGGTGGTGGATGCCAAAATGAATAGCTCAGAGAAGTGTAGAAGGGCTGCAGCCCAAGCAAATAAAATGCTGGGATGCACAGCCAAGGGGATAACCTCAGGGAGTCGAGGGGTGCTCCTTCCGCTGTACAACTGCCAGGTTAGACCACACCTTGAATACTGCGTGCAGTTTTGGCGTCCCTACTTAAAGATGGACATTGCTCTACTGGAGAGGGTACAGAGGAGGGCAACCAGGATGATACTGGGGATAGGGGAAAGGCCCTATGAGGAGAGACTGCAAGAGCTCAACCTGTACTCGCTGTAGGAGAGAAGGAATGGGGTGGATAGGATAGAGGTCTTCAAGTATTTCAAAGGAATGAACAGGCTGAGCCTTGAGGGGGTGCTTCAGCTGAGGGAGGTAGAGGCCACCGGGGACACTCAATAAAGCTGGAAGGGAGGAGACTGAGGAGGGGGACAAGGAGACACAACTTCACTGAGGGGGGGGGGGTGGAGCCCTGGAATGCACCGTCAAGAGAGTTGGTGGCTGCTACAACTGTGGCGGGTTCAAGAAAGGCTAGGATAGGTATGGGGAGGGTGCATCCCACAGCCCCGCTGAGGAATGGGGGACCTGGGGGGGGGGCTAAAAACGGTGCCCAGGGAAGCCACTGATCACCGAGTAGACTCGATAGACCATGGGGCCTAATCTGCTGGCTTCTTAGTATGTTAGTATGTTAAAATAAACTGGGGGAATTGTTTCTCAGCCCTATCACACTAGCTGCAGAATTTTTCATATTTTATTTGTTCCCTCGGGAGCCGAGAGTTAGGGATACCAGGTATTTACTCACTGTTCTTCCGACAGCTGCTAAGAAAGCCATCACAAAGCACTGGCTAACCCCGCTAGTCCCAATGATACCTGAATGGAGGAAAATAGTAAATCAAATATACCAGATGGAAAGAATAACGCATTCCTTAGACGACAGGATGGACACCTGCAATATCAGGTGGACTAGGTAGCTGCTACACATGATACTCAGGGATCCTTCCTTTATCCCATGAGACCATCCCCAGGGAGCAGCATAATTACATCAGTGAGATACAGGTCCATGATGAACATCCTAGGTGGAGCAACTACCCCTTGTCGAGCCAATCTGCTCTAAGCCTGCTCCTTTTACCACCCCCAGAGCGGCCCAGCTAAAGTCTAATACTATAAAAAGGGCAAATGTAATAAATCAGCTATTCAGAATGAAATACACTGACATATAACTATTTAACCTTGATTCCCCTCCTCGCTCTGTGTCACGGGGGGGGGGGGGATACACTGTAGTATGAACTCAGAATAGCCCTGGATAATTTTGCCTCATAGTAAGAACCTGCACACTTTACGTATGTAATCTGCTTCGCTGAACAAGGTTGTAACGGACTTCTAAAAAGCTTAATAAAAATTATACTTACCAAAAAAAAAAAAGAATTTCCAGGGGGGATGGGAAGATGGGATGTATAAAAGTAAAACAGAGAATTAAATAAAGAGAGCTCGAATGCAGTACAACAGGGCTGGACAGGAAGGGGGTAGAAGGAAATGAAGCACGGCTTTGGGGGAGAGGCAGTGGTACGAACATCAAAAAGAACAAAGGTACTGCGAGGGGGGAATAAAGGTGTGTTCACAAACGATGTGTGGACATACAGATGATGGGCCATTCGGGGAGGCCAAACTGGTACGGAATTTTGACTGGGGGTGGTAACACTGCAACAGTATGTAAAGTGAAAAAAGATTGGGGGGGGGGAGGGAAATATAACTTGGAGGGTAAGGATTGATACCTAAATGGTCGAGGGGCGGAGAGAATGCAGAAATTTCTGGACAATGAAAGAACACTGGTGGCAGGTATAGCACTAAAGGGGTAACTGGTGCAATGACCTCTGCAAAATAAATTCCACAAGCGTGGAAGCTAACAAGAACAAGCCACTGCACCCTGAGGGGGACACTGGGTAACATCCTCGAGAGATGCTGGAATATTCATTCACCTGATGAAGTCTAGAAAGCAAAAGGGTGAGACAAGACATTCTGCAAGGAGTAACAAAGAGAAGATAGGGTGCCTGTCTTGTTGTAAGGTGAAGACACTGTGGTGGAGGAGAAGTTAAGAAAGGTATAGTTTTGTTGATGATTGTGTTGAAATGTTAAACTGCTTGCAAATAATCCATTGTGTGGGAGGAACTTAAGTTGTGCCTGGACAAAATGAGACACTGGGGAGGGGAATACTGTATAGATGGCTGACCTAAACATTATCACATACAATGTGAAGGGGCTGAATTCACCCATAAAGAGGGTGCGTGTTCTGCAGGAGATCAATAGGTTTAAGATAGCTGTTGCATTCCGACAGGAGACCCATCTCCCCACAACTGGAACATCAGAAACTAAACAGAAGCTGGGTTGGGTCAGTGTACTCCTCTACATATATCGCTCACCCACATAGGAGAGGTGTGGCGATCCTGGTATGCAAAAATACACCCTGGGAAGTAGAAAAAGTACAAGAAGATGAGGAAGGCCGTTTTGTTAAAGTAACTGGAACATATAAAGCAGTACCCTGTGTGTTACTGAACGTGTATGCCCCAAATGAGCTAGCTGACAGAATGGCATTTGTGAAACATCATTTGCTTCGACCAGAAGAGGAACAGGGGGCACTATTTTTGGTGGGGGGAGACTTTGTGTCCCAAACTTAGGGCTAGACAAGAGTGGGCAAAATGGGAAAGATCAGAGGGGGGGCAGCAAGACACTTCACAGAGTGATGGGGGAGTCGGGGTTAACCAATGTGTGGAGGCATCAATATGGGAAGGAGAAAGACTACACATTTTTCTCATACCCTCAAAGACACTATTCCGGGTTGGATTATTTTTTCACTGACCACGAAGTGCCTCCATGTAGTAGAATCGTGTAAGATGAAGCCTCAGATCACGCCCCAGTAATACTGGATAAGACAGTTGAGCTGGTACACAAAAACACCTTACGAACATACAAAATTTACCAGCAGATAAAGGCCTAGAGGTCTATCAAATCTGCTCGAATGTGCAGCTAGCACCCCTTATTCTGCAGCTGCCCCTCCCTTCCACCCTTCCCCTCTACTGACCCTCCCCCTTGTCCTGTCCCCTTTTGAAGCAGTCCTCTGTTCTACTGGATACCACTTTTGCAGGTAACGCATTCCACCCAGCTACCACCCTCCCTGTAAAAAACTGTCTCCTCATCTCCTTCCTGAACCTTCCTCCCTCCCTCCAGTCTCATATCATGGCCCCTGGTGTCCCTCCCCACCCTTACTTTGAACAGCCCCTCTGTACCTGTCTTTGTTTATTCCTTTCATGTACTTAAAGGTTTCAATCATGTCCTCCCGTCCCTCCTCTCCTCCAGCGAGTACAAGTTCAACTCTCTCAGCCTCCTCTCGTATAAGTCCCCCAGCCCCTTGATCATCTTTGTCGCCCCGCACTGCACCCCTCCAGTAACTTAATGTCCTTCTTCAGATACGGGCGCCAGTACTGCATGCAGTACTCCAGGTGCGGTCTAACTAATGACCTATACAGTGGCAGAATCACCTCCTCCTCCCTCCTCGAGGATATACCCCTTGCAATGCAAACCAGCATTTTGTTGGCCTTTGCAGCTGCCGTCCCACATTGTGCCGAGTTGTTCATTGACCTTGTAATGAGCACACCCAGATCCTTCTCCTCTTTCTGGGCTAGCTGCACTCCCCCCAGCTGGTAACTCCTCTTTGGGTTCTTAACGTCTCCCACCTCAATGATCAGGAATTTTGCCAGAAGCTGATAGAAGAAACCAAAGAATACATTCAAACATACAGCAAGGGCGATACCTTGGAAGCTTCCAGATGGGATGAACTTTTAAAGGCCGCCCTGAAAGAAATCTGTATACAACATGCCTCTAGGAAAAAGAAAGAGTATGACAAAAAAGGCTTGATTTAGAGCAACAAATATTTGCCATTGAGGTGGAACACAAGATTTCCCAGAATTGAAAAAAAATTTAGAGCAGTGCAGAGACAACTTGACAGATGCTGGAACAAAACACTGAAGAAGGGCTTAGGTACACACAACAAAAATATTATGAGAAAGGAAAGAGGGCAAGGAAGTTGCTGGCTTGGCAGCTCAGGCAGCAGGGGCTGAACAGAACAGTGGTGAGGATAAAAGGACAGTTGAGGGGAGGGATCATGTACACGAATCCCACGGACATTTCAGCAACCTTTGTAGCTTATTACAAAAACCTGTACTCGGACTCGTGGGGGAAGGGGGAGGGAGAAGAGGTACTAACACAGTTTTTGGCTTCAGTTAACGTGAAAGGATTGTGGGATGAAGAAAAGGAACTGTTAGACAAGCCCATCACCAGAGCTGAAATTATGAGAACCATTAAACAAGCATTTGTCAATGCCGAATATTGTTTCTCTGGCATTGGTAGTGCCAGAGTTAGAGACGCATAATAGGAATGGCAGTGAAGTACTGAAGTGACGCCAACCCCACCCCCACCCTGTAGAGACTGACAGGCACTGGAGCGTGCCTTTGGGTTGTCAGCTATAACACTCATGCCACTGTACCTCACCCTACCCTGTAGACACTGACAAGTGTTGTGGTGTGCTTTGGGGTCTTTGGGCATTATACTTACCCCATTCCATAAGGAAATAAGCTGAGGTGGGTGCAGTACAGGAGAATGGGGTGAACTCTGTGGCCGAACAGTGCAAGGCACACCACGATGCCCGACACTGGCTGCTGGGTGGGGGTGGAATGGCGTGAGCATTACAGCCGATGATCCTAAGTCACACTCCTGACACCCGTCAGTCTCTACAGGGTGGGGGTGCTACAGTTGGAAACCCTAACACCGTAGGCGTGTGTTGGTATTTTCACTCCAAATTTTCAACATGGGCTGTTTGTGAGCGCACCTCATGAAAAGCGACACTATCAGTTTGTTAGCTGAAAGGTGGTTTTGCACAGTGGCTATGCCATTTGGCGACACAGGGATGATAACACATTTTGGGCAGTATGTGGAAAATGACAACTGTATTATTCATGAGGAGATGTAAAAAAAATGGCAACGTTGAAAATTTGGAGCGAAAATATGAATAATTGGTGAAGTTATGAGCATGCATAAAAACTGTGCAACACAAGTCTGTAACCCAATTATTTTTTGGATTTTTTTAACCGCATGTTTAATACAGACATTTTGGGACCCCCCCTCATGAATAGTGGTACTGTGATTTTGTTAATCTGTCCGAAACGTTAATTTCGCAGTGACCACACTATTGTGTGCCACAGGTGAGAAAACTCATTTAGGGCAGGATGTGAAAAATGACAGCTGTACTGTTCATAAGGAGGTGTGAAAAAAGGCCAGTGTTGAAAATCTGGCATGAAAATATTGCAAATTTTCGAAGTTACAAGGGTGCGTGGAAACTGCGCAACGCACACTTGTAACAGTGTCATTTTATGGAATTTCATCACCAAATTTTCAACATAGGCATTTTAGGACTTCTGCTCACGAACAGTGTCACTGTCATTTCCTCAAACTGTCCCGAAAACTGATTTCGCACAGCAACCACGCTATTCTGCACCGGACATGTGAAAACACATTTCGGCCAGGATATGTGAAATGACAGCTGTACTGTTCATAAGATGTGGAAAAATGCCAATTATGAAAATCTGGAGTAAAAATATTACAAATTCATGAAGTTACAAGCATGCGTGGAAACTGCGCAACGCACGTTTGTAAAACAGCCATTTTTTTAATTTTTCCCACTAAATTTGCAACATAGGCTTTTTGAGAGTCCCCCTCATGAACACTGGCACTGTCATTTCGTTAATCGGTCCCAAAAGGTGATTCCGCACAGTGACCACGAAATCACCTTTCAGGACTGAATAACGCCATGATAGTGCCCAAATTCATGAGGAGGGATCCCAATAACCCCATGTTGAAAATATGGTGCCAAAATTCCCAAAACTGGCTGAGATACGCACCAAAGTTGAAAAACCCCTATTTATGCCACTATACAGCTTACCGGCATTTCTTCAGTTCGCAGTCGGCTTTGAAAAGTGCAGACATGTTCCCAGTCCACCAAAGATCGTCGCGCCGGACTCTGTAGGCAAGTAAGGGGTGAGGGAGGTGTGGGGAGGCAGAGTGCGCAGCGGGTGGGTGCGGATTGTGGAGGGCAGGAAGACCGTGAGAGACTGTTTTCTTTTTTTACAGGTTTAAAAATAAAAAAAAATTGTGGGGACGCTTTTCTTTTCTAAGGGATTGGCACGCTGTGGTAGGCTCCCAGCGTACCACCTAAGTGTTTTGGGAGAAATGCTGTAGCAGACGGGATTGGGCACCCCGGCGGCACATACCGGGGACACGAGCCGAGGGGACGGGCACCCCACGGTACACAACAAAAGCGAGGGGGACATTATGCCAACAGGGTGGGCTGCCCAGTCAGAAAAATAAACGAGGACAGGGCTACATCGACGGGATTGGGGCCCACCGCCGGAAAAAAACTGTTGAGGCGCGAGATGCCAAAGGGGATTGGGCTACTCGGCATACATTTAAATAGGAGCGGGGTCATTATGCCGACAGGGAGTGGGCTCCCCCGTTGGCATTGTGACAGGAGGCGGCGGCAGTCACTGACGCCATGTTGCGTGCAGTCAGGAGGCGTGTTGTGGTCCCGCTGCATGAGAGCTTCGCTCTCATTGCAGCATACCTTTTCTTAGATCTGGTGGCCACATTAGGAGTTCATGATGTCGGCCTGCTGCTGGTTTTTGGGGAATGAGGGCACACTACTATCAGGCCCTGCACTCGCCCAACAATGAACGTGCCTCCAAATCTGCTACTACTGCAAGATGTTGGCTGGCGCGCAAGCACGAGCCAACATAAAAACTGAAAAGTAGCAAGGCCACAGGGGTAGACGGGCTTCCCACAAAATTTTTATAAGAAGTTCGGGGAACAAGTGGCACCACTGTTACAAGCCACCTTTAATAAAACGCTGGAAAGAGAACAGGCCCAAAATTCCTGAAGGTATGCACAAATAACAGTTATCCCAAAACCCGGGAAAGACCCACAACAATGCAGTTCATATAGACCCATAATCCCTGCTCCCAGTAGATATGAAGATCTTGATTCACCTCCATATTGTCAAATATGCTTCAGAACTACATGCAGGGCATAATAAACCCAGATCGGATGGGATTTATTAAAGGGAGAATACTCCAAGACAACATCAGAAGACTTCGAAACATATTCACATCAGAAAAGAATTCCCCACAGCTGGCGCTGTCATTAAAGGCTGAGAAAGCTTTTGACAGGGCCAGGTGGGGGTACTTAAAAGCAGTAGTAAAAGCCATGAATTTTGGAACCAAATTTCAGACCTGCGCCAAAGCGCTGTATGCTAGCCCAGAGGCTGTTATAAAGGTTAACGGTGTGAACTCTCAGAAATTCCCACTGGCACGTGGCACTAGACAGGGATGCCCTCTGTCACCACTCCGTTTCACGCTGTGTATATAGCCCATTGTAGTGAAAATAAGAGACAGCCAAATCATAAAAAGGTATTGAGGTAGCAGGAGAACAACATCCAATCTCCTTATACACAGATAACACCCTACTATTTATTAGAGACCCAGCAACTTCTGTTCCAGAGAGCCAGAAGATCCTTGGGGAATATGGTGAAAATGGAGGCAGTACATATTAGTGGTAATTTTACAAAGGCAGCAAAAGCGACGGTGACATACACATGGGCTAAACACAATGTTATCAGATAAGTGCGCATCAGGGGTCACACCGAACACCAGAGACCTATTTAAATTAAACTACGAGAAATTGGCTCTAGAATATGCAGCAGACTTAAAAAGATGGCCCACGCTACCCCTCTCACTGTTCGGCAGGACATATATCAAGATGAACTTTCAGCCACGCTATCTTTCTCTTTCAGACCCTACCTGTGGCCATTCCCCAAATATTCTGGAAGCAACTGGTTAAGTCCACTCAGGTGTTCATGTGGGGAAGCAGGAAGCCAAGGGTGGACAAGGGAAAAATGACACTTCCAAGGGAAGAAGGGGGTACAGGCTTCCCAGATTTCCAACTATACTACTTAACCACACAGACTCCATACTTAATAACATAGGCTAAACAAAGGGAGGGGTCAAGACAGTACGGAATGGAAGAAAAAAAAGATCTACCCATTTCACACCATGGCATGCTGACAACCAAAACACCACAAGAAATGTGTAGGAAGTTAGGTAACCTCTGGGTTAGACACTCACTCTCACTTCTCTTAAAAAGCAGACTATTGACTATGATGTAGGACCTCAAACCTTGATAATAGCAGACCTAGACTTCAAACCAGGGCACACAGATATAGGGTTTAGGAACTGGAATGGTAATGCACTGACCAGAAATTAACAGCTTATAGAGCGAGGTCACATACCAGCAACTACAGGTAAAATATGATATGGGAAAGACAGACTTTTTTCAGGTTCCTACAACTGAGAAGTTATATACAAGAGATGGACAGAAGTACCCGAATCTCCAGAGCCAAGACACCATGGGAGGACTTCCTGTATTGGTCCACAATACTTAGAGATCGTATCAGATATATTTCACTGATGTATAGACTCCTACTGAAGGCCACAGTGATCCCATTAACAAACTTGAGGGACAAGTGGGAAGAGGAGGCAGGAGCACAAACAGACAAACAGTGGGAGGAGAGTCTTGAGGGGTGGAGAGTCTCAGCGTCCCAAAACTGGAGAGAGTTCCGCTAAAAAATCACAAATAGATTGGGGCTAACAAAGTGCGGAGCAAAGGTGATACTGCTGAGAGACTCCATGACCAGGGGCATCCAGTGGGAGGGGCGGGGGAGAATAAAAGCAGCTCAGTCAAGGCTAAATGTATACCAGGACTATCTGTACACAAAGCCAAATTCCAGCTGTACTCTACAGCACTGGAATGCAGGGGGATCCACAGACTTTCTAGTACATCTAGGGACAAATGACTTGGAAAGAAACAGTAAGCTAGAAATACAGGCTAGATTCCAGGAACTGGCCAGAGTTTGTCACTCTATAGGAAGCAAAATTTCCTTCTCTGAGATTCTGCCGGTACCAAGGGCAACTGGGGTGAACAAGCAAAAACTTAGAGGGGTGAACCAGTGGCTCAGGGACTGGTGCAAGGCAGAGGGGTATGGGCTGGTGGGGGACTGGGGGGATACTTGGGAGGATAAGGGGCTATATGCCAGGGATAGGTTACACCTCAACCTGGAGGGAAGGGAGATCTTGAAACTAAAATTTGCTGGATTTATAGTTGAGAGGTGGGGTTTAAATTTGTAAAGGAGGAGGGTCAAATAAAAGAAAGGCCCCGGGGGAGCTGTTTGAGGGTCCAGGTCTAGGGCACAAGAAGAGTGCAGGGGACTGCGTTGCAAATCCAAGGAAAACTGAGCAGAAAAGGGACTGTGCAGGGCTGGGGGGACTGGAGAGAATGGAGAGGTGAGGGTGGAGGACAGTCCTGATCAATGCCAGGAGCATGAGCAATAAAATACCTGAGCTCCAGGCTATGCTGGCTGAGGGAACAGCAGAAGAGGCAGCAATTACGGAGACATGGGCCACCCAGAGAAATGATTGGGACCTAAATCTGGAGGGCTACAAGATATTCAGGAAAGATAGAGTAGTGCGCTGATAGTCAGACATGACATAGTGGTTAGTGGAGTGGAGGAGGCTGGAGAGGGTGTGGGGGCGATTTGGGTAATCCTGCAAACGAGGGGAGGGAAAAATTGAAAATAGGGATGTTATACAGCTCCTCCGTAATAGAGGAGGCTCTGAAGGATAAACAGGTTAAGAACATCAAGGGTCACTGTGACCTTGGAAAGGATAGGGTGGTGGTCATGGGTGACCTTAATATGCCGGGGGCGGACTGGAACACCATGACATCCCCTGTAACCAGGGAACAGCGACTGATGGACGTCTTTCAGGATGCCTTCCTGGTCCAACATGTGGGGGAACCTACTAGAGAGGGGCGGATACTGGACGTTGTCCTAGCGGACAGTGACCAGATAAGGGGCCTGGAGGTGTGCAGTCCACTGGTGGGTGGCGACCACGCTACGGTCTGGTTTCTGCTGTATCCGGGGGGGGGGGAATGCACTAATATAGTAGTGGTATACTTCGGGGGGCGGACTTCACGAGCTGGGAAGGATTCTACGGGAGAGGCTGGACAAGATTAGGCCAGACATGGATGCTGGAAGCTTGTGGGAGACCATTAAAAAAAGGGTGCAAGAGGCTACTAGGTCCTGTACAAAAGTAAAGCGAAAGCATGGTAGAACCAGCAAACCATGTTGGTAGACCAGGGAGGTGGAGGTGCAGGAGGTAGTGAGGGGAAAAAAGTCTGCCTACGCAGGTTTTAAACGCTCAAGGGGGGCAAGGAGCAAGGAGAGTATGAACTATTGGCCAGGAGGGTCACCAGAGTGGTGAGGGGAGCCAAGGCAGGGATGGAGCAAACCCTGGCTAGGGATATCCGGGGGTTCTATACATACATAAAGAGAACAAAAGAAAGGACACAGATCAACAGGATTAAGGCGGGGATGGGCTCAGGAAGCAGGGAACAGGCAGAGGTGCTAAACGAGTACTTTGCCTCAATCTCTGCAGAGGGAGACAGGGGATCCCTACAGCCTGATGGGAGGAAAGAGGAGCCAACAAAAGCGAGAGGTCAGTCTGAGACCAGAGGATGGAAAGAGACTAGGGTACAGGCTGGGTTAGACCCAGAAGGGGTGAGGAGGTTGCATTGGAGGGAGGGACTGGGGGGAGAAATCACAGTGCATAGGGTGAGGGAGGCCCTTCAAAAGCTAAAGATTGATAAGGCGCTGGGGCCGGACGGGCTACATCCGAGGGTTATAAGGGAACTGGTGGAGGAGCTGGCAGCTCCACTGGCTGCACTCTAACACCTCTCTGCAGACAGGATGGGTGCCCCAATACTGGAGGGTGGCTCAGGTAGTGCCTATCCACAAAGGGGGGTCTAGGAAGGAGATGGGGAATTATAGGCCTGCCAGCCTAATGTCTGTGGTAGGCAAAGTAATGGAGGGCTTTATCAAGGAGAGGCTTGGGAGGCAGCTGGAAAGGTTAGGGCACCAGGATGATAAACAGTATGGCTTCGTCCCAGGGGAGATCGTGTCAGTCCAACCTTGTAGAGTTTTATGACTGGGTGACGGGGGCCCTGGACAGACGTAAGCCAGTGGATGTCCTATACCTGGATTTCAGAAAGGCGTTTGATTCAGTACCCCATAATGGGCTGACAGCAAAGCTGGGGGAAATGGGGGTCGGAGGACAGGAGCTCAAGTGGGTCGAAAATTGGCTTTCGGGGCGAATACAGAGGGTAATGGTCGGTGGGATAGTCTACCTTCCTGGGGAGGAATCAGTGGGGTCCCCCAAGGTTCAGTATTGGGGCCACTCCTGTTCAATGCCTATGTCTCGGATATAAGGAGGGGGTTAGGAGTAGGCAGAGTCTCTTTGTGGACGACTCCAAACTGGGAGCACGGGGGGATAGAGAAGAAACGAGAGAGAGAGAGAGACAGTCCAGGGGGACCTGGATACCCTGGAGGGGTGGTCATGGAGGTGGGGATTAAAATTTAATGCCTGGAAATGTAAAGTACTTCATTTGGGGGTCAAAAACCCAGGTCATGTTTACACCCTGGGGGGGTAACACTGCACGCCACATTGGGTGAGCGGGATCTAGGGGCGGTGGTAGACGTCAAAATGAATAACTCTGAAAACTGCAGAAGAACTGCAGCCAAAGCAAACAGGATACTGGGCTGCACAGCCAGGGGAATTACGTCCAGGAGGAGGGATGTGATCCTCCCTTTATATAATGCCTTGGTCAGGCCGCAACCCGAGTACTGTGTACAGTTCTGGAGACCTCATCTGAAGAAGGACATAGCACTGCTGGAGGGAGTCCAAAGGAGAGCGACCAGGATGATTCAGGGCATGGAGGGGAGGCCCTATGAGGAGAGACTGGAAGAGCTTGGGCTGTACACACTGGAGGAGAGGAGGGACAGGGGAGACATGATAGGGTTCTTCAAGTACGTAAAAGGAATAACAGAGCGGAACCAAGGAGCTGTTCAGGCTAAAGAAGGGGAGACAACCAGGGGCATGAGTGGAAGCTGGAGGGGGGAAATTACAGGGGGGAACGTAGGAAATATTATTTCACTGAGAGGGTGGTAGAGCCATGTATTGCGCTGCCCAAGAGGCTGGTGGAGAAGGGCACAGTGGAGGGCTTCAAGAAGAGGTGGAACAGGTACAAGGGGAAACTGAAGCCAAAGAAAACCCTCTTGGGGTCTGGGGGGAGGTGAGCACCCACTAGAAGGCTGGCTACCGAGCAGACAAGACAGACCATTAGGCTTGGTGTCAGCGTGGCTCAGTTGGTAGCACATTCACCTCTAGACCAGAAGGTCGTGGGTTCTCGTCCTACACCGGGATGGACTTGCACCTAAAAAAAAAATCGCTGGCATCAGAGTGCAGTATTGGGGGGTGCTGTACTGTTGGGGTGTGCCGTCCTTCGAATGACACGTTAAACCAAGGTCCCTTCTGCCCATCCTGGTGTGTCCTGTTGGGTGTCCAGGTGGAAGTAAAAGAACCCAGGGTACTCTTCGTAAAGAGCAGGGAACATTCCCGGTGTCCTGGCCAACATTCCCCTTCCCATAAACTGGTTCATGCAATTATCCAGGCTGTGTGTGGATGATGATGTGCGATATGGCCGCCACCACACATTCAGTCACTTCACTACCAGTCTAGCATTGCTTGTAAAGCGCTTTGGGATACTATGTATGAAAAGTGCATTATTATTATTATTATTATTCCCTCCCTTCCCTCCTCCTCCTCCTCCTCCTCGTATGTTACATTCTTCTATGTCCCTGTGGTCACCCAGCACTTTGGTACAATCTCAGATCAATGCTGGAGGGATTGTGGGGACACAGGAATGCACTATCATGTACTGTGGTCCTGCCCAAAAATACAAGGTTACTGGTGGCAGGTCAGAGAAGAGCTGGCCAAGACTTGGGGTGTGAACATGCCTGACTCAGGGTACCAGTATGTGTTGGGGAGAAAGATCCCAGGGATTTCAGAAAGAAAGAACAATGAAATCTTCCAATGCATGTCACTAGCAGCTCTTAAAACTCTAACCGCACACTGGTTAGACCCACAGGCACCAGCGATAGCGCAATGGAAGAGTAGAGTTGCACAAATCTATGAGATGGAGCAGCTGAAAGCAGGGCTATGGCTCACGGTAGAGAAGCTCACAGAAGACTGAGAAAGATGGGTCACATACATGGATACAGGCACTGGGGACAGGACTCAGGAGGGGGAACAGCGAACAGTAATTCAACAAGGAAGGTAAAGGAGGAAAACATACATAACAGAAGAAAATACAGGGCAGCTCGACAATCAGTTCATGCCTTTACTCACAGGAAAATTTTCACTAAAAGCACACGTGAAGAACAAAGAAATAATGCAAGCACACAGTTTATTAGTACAGTAAGTTTATTGTTATAGTAATCAGTTTCCTGTTTGATTTTAACAGAAGTTAAAGTACACTAAGCACTGATGGATAACCACTGAAATATGTAAAACAGCTGAATGAAACATACTGAGTAAATTACAGTAATGTTGTTATCCCTCACACCTACATTTCCAGGTTGAAACATCCATTTGAACTGTGAAAAAAAATGGAAACTTGAGGGATGCTGGCAGGACGTGTCACACATTATGGATCCACTATCCAGACAGTCAGAGTAGTCGGGTTAGCAGGTAGGATCATTCTTATTTCTCATCTGCAGCGCATGCTGGAGAGGAAGAATATCACAACGAACCAACGACAAATAGGTAAGCCTAAAACTGAAAGGACTGAAAGCAAAGGGCAAGGTGACAGGCTAATGGGTGAATTTTACAGCTGTAAACATAAAAATATAACATGCTTAGATTAGATAATAGGCTTTAAGATAAGCTGAAACAGAAATGAAATTAAGTTTTTTGTTTTTTTTTAAACTTTCATTTTCTCTTGTAACAGATCATTAATATCCATTGCTCATGCAGGGAATAAAATTGTTACATACATCAGGATTATATTAATATTCAACAGTTTTTATCCCATAAAGTCTTGTACAACAGGAAAGGGGGGAATCCTATTAGTTGATATTAAATCCAAGTAAAGTCTTAAGTAAGTTGCCAGCCCCTTCAACGGCTTCAGGTGCTTACAATAGGAAGAATCAAACTAGAAAGATAAACACAGATCGCTATTTAAACCTTTTCTCATATTTAAGTATAAGAATTAGGATGCTTAAACCCTACTTAAGTCAGTCCCCTAACGAGAAACATTTACTACCAACATTCAAAAAAGTTATATCTAACTTGGTATATGAATATAGTAAAAATTATAACTTGTTATATCACAAGGAGCCAAGATGGGCACATTTTTAAACCCAGCTATACTCCCGACAGAACTACTGCGCTTACTGTCCGAGATTGCGGTCATTATGAAACCTCAAAACAACTAGTGTCACGTCTGATCAAGCAGACCATCAGACAGGTAAATGTCAAAAGTAAAAAAATACCACGGTTCCATTTAGGGCAACCTCAGAGCTATCCATTTATATTAACACAAAGACTGCAAGCAATTTCCAAAGTAAAACACAGTCCCTGTGGTCAGAACAGCAGGAGAATCAACCATCAGAAAGACCCACTTTGTTATTTCTTATGTTTCAGTCCTCTTCAGAGTCAGATTGATGAGTGACTAAAGCGGTCATCTTAGCACGGAATTCTTTTTCTACTTTCTTGTCTTTAGGGTCAGTAAACTGCCAAGTCTTGCCTCCATAAACTATCCTGAGACAGGCGGGTAAAAGAAAGGAGTGGATAATTCCCAAAACCTGCAGTCAGTACCGGACAGAGTCAAAACTTTTGCGTTGTGCCAGAGTTTGGTAGGAAAGGTATGGATAGAGCTTGATGTCGGCCCCATTAACAGTTAAAGGTTATTTTGCTCTGGCAGCTGACAAAAGGACATCTCGGGTCTCTGAGCCCAACGTGCACAGGAGGATGGTACAAGGCTGTGCCAGAGTTGCTGGTTGCACCCTTGGATTCACTCTATGTGCCTTCTTCAGTGCAAACCACTGAAATCCTTCTGGGATAGGAATATTCGTTGCTAGCCAGTCTGACAAAAAGGACAGTAAATCAGTCCCTTCAGCCCCTTCCGGGACTCCCACGAACCAGGAAATTCCCAGCTCTAAGTTCGTTCTCCACCGTCTCCAATTTGTCCATTCTCCTTGGTAAGGGTGGCCACCATAGTTAGCGTAGTGTTAACCCATTTTTCAGAGTCTGCTACAGTGGCTGTTAGTGTCTTTATGGCTGCATCCTGAATCTCAAACTTTTTAATAAATCTCTCCATTTTCGAGTCCACTGCCAGCATAGACTCGAGCACAGGCTGCCACAGAGGATCATTACCAGATTTTGAAGTGGCGGCATCCACATTGTTAGTGGCTCCCGCGGCCTTGCTGTGTGTGGACGATGATTCTTTTGTTGATCCCTGCTGCTGTGTTTTAGGACAACCCATGATACAACTGGCATCAAAATAATCAGTACAAGCCAAGGATTTTGTATTTCCTGAAAGTAGATACGATACCAAATTTTATCTCCGATTAATTGGTAGAAATGGTTCCTCATGAGGAAGAGCTCTAATGGAGTCTGTCCAGCCTAGAAAATGGCTCTCTAGCACCCCTCATGAAGCTGTATCTCTATGTACTTATTTGACACCAGCATGGGCGTATGCATTGAATGCACCTGAATAGCAATAAAGAGTGAGTTTCAAAAAAGAATCTGTCAGCAGGAGACTGACGGTCCACTGGGTCTGCCCATATTATATTACCTCACCTTCCTCAAACTAGTGTCCTGAGGGATTGTCCAACATATCAACATGCACCTCCTCACTGTACTCACAAGGGGCATAAGAGTCTTACTGCTCTGTCCCAGCCATTATTTTCCACCAGTATTGGTTTTTATTCCCTCACCCTACTACTGCTGCCCTCAGGAATATACCTTGTTTAGGCAATGTATGTAGTCATTTGGATGGCAGTTTTTTGTTTTTTTACTTCTGCTGGTTTCCTTTCCCTCCTTCCCTTCTCCCCAGACAGAGGCAGTACCTCCAACAGCAAGCGCAAGCTCACTGGCCTAGCCGCAAGGGGTCACTGTGGCAGCAAAGCTGGGTGCCAACCCTCCCCAGCCAACACACATTGCTGAGAGGCAGCTGTCTCAGCGATGGCCAGCACTCTCCTCCCCCAAAAATCATGATTTCCTGGGTTCGCTTCCAAACCAGGGTCATCAGCACATTAGCGCGCTACCGCTGGGTCATCAGGGCAGCCGGTCCCAGATATGTTTAAATCCATTTAAAGTACCCATGCCAGCAACTTTCACTGACAACCTGTTCCACAGCTCCACCACCCTCTCAGTGAAGTAGAACTTCTTCACATCCCTCCTGAACTTACCCCCCACCCGCCAACCAACTTCCAAACAAACCCTCTTGTGATTGCATTCCTATTTCTAAATAAACATGTTTTCATTATTCACCCTGTTTATATTCCTCAGAAACTATGTTTCTCTCATGTCTCTCCTCTCGCACTTGACCTCCAGCAGGTACAAGTTCAGGGCCACCAGTTGTTCCCATAGGACCTGCCTTGCGGGCCCCGGAACATTTTGGAGACCCTTCTCTATACTGACTCATCTATGTCTTCATCCTTTCTCAGGTAAGAGCTCCAGAATTAGACACAGTATTCCAGGTGAGGCTTCACCAACGACCAGTGCAGGGACAGTATCACTTTACTTCTCCTGCTATCAACCCCCTCCAGACACCCTAGCATCCTTGCTGCCTTGCTATATACTTTATTGCACTGGATGATTTGCTTAAGGGAGCCACTGATGATGACCCCCAAATCCCTCTCCTTTGTAGCAGTGGTCAGCCTAACCCTGAGTCCCATCCAATATTCTGTGTGTGCCCCCACTCCCAACCAAGTGCATCACCCTGCACTTGACACTGAATGTCAACTGCCAGATGTTTGACCCCTTTTCTACGTTCTCCTGAAGCTCCCTCACCCCTTCTTTGCGGTCTACCCTGCCACACAGCTTTTATCCTCAGCAAAGAGAAACATGTTGCATGGATACCCTTCCTTATGTCACTAAAGAACATACTGAATAGGACAGGTCCCAGGACTGATCCTTGCAGCACCCTGCTAGAGAACCCTGGCCACTGATCTGGCCCAGTTTACTATTACCCTCTGCTGCCTTTCTCCTAGCCTAGCAACATTCAACAAAGCCAAGGAGTCCCCACAACAGACCCACCAAGGACACTAGGACCGGGGGGGAGGGGCAGAGGATTCCTGGGATTGGTGGCAAGAAAGTGTAGTCAGACATCATGGACGCAAGCGGCAACATGCATGTTCTTCACCCACCCACTACCAACACATCAAAAAAACGAGATCCAAATAAGAACTGTAGGTGGTGAAGTTACAGGAGCAGCTAAACCCACAACACCGAATATACTGATTGGAGAGAGGCTTGGTTATGCATACCTGCATGTAGCTAGTTCTGCACTTATCCCCCCCCCCCAAATTATTTTTCCCTTCCGGTCACAGTCTGTGGGGCCTCTCTCAGGCATCCTGCCTGTTCCTGCCCTGCCTGAAGTCCTCCAACCTGTGCTTCCTCTTTCCTCCTCCTCATCCCACAGTCGGCACCCCCAGCTTAACCCCTCCAGGGTGGGGCCGCCCCTCCTCTTGGGTGCTCTCTTTACAGTCAGTCTCCGGCTATGGGTGAGGGCCCAGGCGGAGGAGCCTGGAAGACCAGGCAGGATGAAACCAGCCGTGGGCATGGGGGCAGATGCTGTCGCCTACCCCGCAGTCCAGGCTTTCCAGTGTTCTAGTGCTTGTTCCCCCATGCATGGTGCCGACCATTATTAACAGCGCATAGCAACCTCTGCCAAGCCAGCCACGCTTATATCGTGTTGCCCCAGATGCTGCAGTGCCCCAGGTTCCACCAGGAGGCACTGGCACGCAGGCAATCCCCAGCCCCGGGAGGGAGCAGCCCAGCGGGCACTCAATCCTCTACCCGCTCCTGCCGACCCCGCACCTGAACTCGGGTCGATGGCATACCGCGAGGTGTGGCGTCCAGCGCCTCAACCCTCAGTGTCACCGGGCTGATAGTTTTGCACTTATATGGCTGATGCATGCTATCTTCAGAATTAAATAAAGCATTTTGTCTTTCTCAGCAAACCTATGCATCTCCAGCCTGCTGTCTCGCTGTTCAAATCACCCATTCACTACTCACTGGGAGCATCTGAAGGGAAAGACTTTGCATAGTCATGCACTACATCCATTGCCACCCCCAGCTCATCACAGAAAGTGCTGTGGTAGCAAGGACCCTACCTCCCTCCCTCCCCGAAACCTGAAAGCGAGCAAGCTCCACTGGCCCAGTAAAATGGAACAGGGGTCACCCACATGGGAGCACAGAGCCCTAAACCGGCACCACTGGACTTCTACCCAGAGTACTCATACAAAAATGGTAGATTTTCTTCAAACTGTCTACTCCATAACAAAAAAAAAAAACAACCTGTGGGATCTGCTACAACCCTTTCATCAGGAATTCTATGCAGCTACTTATGGAGACTACAAAACTGGTAGATCAGCATTTATAAGTATCAATGCAATACCTAAAAAAGCAGAGCAGCCAGTTACGTGACACTGAGTGGTGGTGCGTATGCTCAGCATGCTTACGAATCAGGTTTGTGCCCCAAGGCTGGGGCAACAGAAGTTGAGGCTGAAAGGGTAACTGAGCGCAAGTTCGATGAGTGTTTCACAGCACAGGTGACCTGCCACCATGCTTCTTCCCCATTCCATGACATGCTTATCCTCAGGGGTGAAGGAAGGAATAATAAAAAGGACAAACCAGGTCATCAACTGGGCATTTGACTCCCTAACACATACGTTAAATTCTGCCTCAGGGGAAATAGAAATTTAAATACCTGTAAATTTTCTTTCTCCGACTGCTGGTTTCCGGGCTTCATTACTACTGGGAGGCACCTCCTCTTGCCACGTGACAGGCAGGAATACACAAAGCTCTGCAGCCTAGATATTCTCCCCTCCACTTCTTACATTCTGGGAGGGAAGAAACCCGGAGACCGGCAGTCGAAGAAAGAAAATTTACAGGCATTTAAATTTCTATTTCTCTCTCCTTATGCTGGTTTCCAGGCTTTATTACTACTGGGATATACTAAAGCAGTACATCCCCTGGCTTCCCGGGTGGGAAGAATGTAAATGTCCCCCAAGGAACCACCACCACCACCACCACCTGAAGAACCAATATGCCTCAGTTGAGGTAGTCAAATCCAGCTGGTAGAATTTTGAGACGGTATAAATAGGTGGCCAAATAGCGGCCCTGACTAATCCCTCCAAGAGGTTCATTAAAGTCTACAAGTCCAAAAAGCTCAGCACTCTTAGCCCGTAATGGGATAAATCCAGGTCCAGTCCAAGTAGTATGCAGAAATTCAACATTTATTACGTTCTAAAGAACACAAGGACCAACAGGCACACAAACAGAACAAAGCACAAACCAGCCCCAGCACTTCGACTCACAAATGAGTCTTCATCGGGGGTAAAGGGTTACATGATGGATAATGCCCCTATATAGTTTGTTTAATTGAAATAAAACAATTAATCAATTAGTCAACAAACCCAAACACTTGTGAAAATTCAAAGGTCATTTCAACTTCAATCCTTATCCCATTAAGGGCGAAGAGTGCAGAGCTTTTTGGACTTGTTGAATTTTTGGGCTGGCTACCCTTTCGTTACAGCATCACCCCATTTCAGTCCTGATAGCAGCACGTCTGTGTGGTTTCATTAAAGTCTACCCTGGAGGCGGCCATGGCCCTGGCTGAGGGTGCCTTAATTGGTCCAGGTAAAGACATCCTCGCTTGCTGGTAGGCAGTGGTTATGGATGAATAAATACATCCGGCAATAGAGCTAGGAAGCCTCTTTTTTAATGGTTTGACCCTTGGCGAGGACAAATGAGCTGGAAGCTTTACGTACAGACACAGCTCTTCTAAGGCAGTGCTTTACTCTTTTAGGATCCAGAGCATGAAATTCTTTCTCCTTGTCCTATCTGGGAGAGGGGTAGCTGGAAGAAAGGCTCAACCCCTGGTTGCCGAAAAAAAAAAAACAAGGAAATATTACCTTCGATAAAAAGAAATCTGGATCTATTCAGAGGACCAAATCCTTATGAAAAACTATACAGAAATACTATACGAGGATCCTTCTGGGAGGCATCTTCTAGCTCACTGATGCAAATGGTTAAAGTAGCTATGAGAAATGCAACTTTCTTCGTCAGGAGTATGAGGGATGCCTCTTTGACCAAGTTGAGTCTCCAGCTGGACTGGAGGACATTTTAAAGTTGTCGTTCTCAGTAATCAACTTGCATGGGGATGAGACCACAAAGACTCTCCTGCAGTGATCACCAAAAGTGCTCCCAATGTAGAATCTGAACCCTCAGGAAGGCTAGTTGTAGCTCTTTCTCGAATTCTTGTGGAGGGACTGACAAATGATGAGAAGGGAAACCCCTGCTCAATCTCCCTGCCGGGAGAGATGGCCTGCGCAGAATGAAATGCAGTACAGAGCCTGCGTAGAAGGTCTGGGCTGATTTAGATCTTATCAGAGGTTGCCTTGACATGTGAGTCAGAGGTGCAAGTCATATACGTCGGTGCCAGAATAAGCAGGCCAGAAGAGTTCTGCCTAATCCACAGTTACCTTGTGCAGGACCCTGGAGAGAAGTGGAATTGGGAAAAGGCAGGTGGGAGCTTTGTCGACAGGCGAAGAAATCTACCTGAGGGGTGTTGAAGGTATCGTCCTTCGTCTCCCGTTGCCTTGGTAGGAAGTCCTTGCAACCTAGCCAGCCTGCCAGGATATTTTTCTGAGTTGGAATGCATACAGCCATCAGGCTTGGGAGATGCCATACAGCCACTGAAAAAGCAGAAGGCATTCCTTGTGCATCCGTGAGCTCCTTGTTCATCCCCGGTGATCAAAACAAGTTATTGTTACTCGGTTGTCCATTATACTGTATCTGGATTCTGTCAGAGACCCCTTGCCTCGCACGGAGACGTAACCTAGATGATCTCCCCAGCCCCATAAGCAGTCATCGTTAGTAGTTCTTGCTCGGTGGGGCTGCCCCCAAATTGCAACCACTCAAGATATTGGTCCTCCAAGCCCACCAAAGAGATGCTCCCCCTGGTGAGTGAGTGGGGTCTTTTGCTCCTTGCTGTCCTTGGATCAAGACTACAGTTTAAGAATGCTTGCCTGGATGGGCTGCTTGTGAATCAGTGCCCAGCACACTATGTCTACGAAGGAGAGCAAGTCCTCTACGAGCCTTATGTGACAGAGCCGACAGGAGGTGAGCGGATTGAAAATGCTGAATAGACTAGAAGCCCATGGATTTCCCTTCTGGGTGAAACACCTGACTTTGTGTTTCAAAGCCTGCTCCCAGATGGGTCAGGGGCTGGGGCGGAACTAAAGAGCTGTTGTTCCCAGTTCATGATAAATCTGTGCCTGGAAGCGCCCTGGATGACCTCCGCCACTGTTGGTATTGCCTGATCAAACTGTGGGGCCTTGGAGGATGTTGACCATGTAGGATAAGAGCTGCATCCTGGAGTGTGTGAGGCGAGCAACTGCCAAGGTTGGGAACCAATACCACCCTACGACCTTGGCTAAACCTCTGAACTCGTCGGGAAGCACTGTGTATTTGAAGGTGACGTTTCCCCACCTTGAATCTAAGATATTGTGCGACTCCAAGATGGGTCTAAGCAAATAGGAGTCTTACAAATCTATTGATGCCAGGAAAATCCCCCTGATGGCGTTTCCTGATGATGGATGATAGCGTTCCCCTTTTGACGGAGCTGTTGCACACCAAGCGGTGCCAAAATTTTAGGTCCAAGACTGGTCTGAATTCCTCCGAGCATTTGGGGATTATGAAGAGGAGCGAGTAAACGCCCCTGTTCCGGTCTGTGGGGGAACCTGCTCGATAGCCCTGCCGGAAGACGTTTAGTAACTGCTTGAAGTTTGCCAAGGCTGTAATTGCTTAAGACATTGCCAATCTACTTCTACAAACTGGTTGGGGGAGCCACGTGGGGCAAACGGTGGCTTCGAGTTGAATTCGACTAGGTATCAGTGATGTACTATGTCTCGAACCCCTTGGCGTGTCTTGGGGTGGAACTGTTTGCCCTAAGGAGGATGGGCCAGGTATTCAATGCGATTTTTTGTTGCCACCCTGTCCTCCCCTATAGTTACACTGGTTACGGGAGGAGAACCATGTGCATTTTCCTATAACAGTCTCATTCCGCCCTTTGCTGTAGTAGTATGCGCAGAAATCCTTTCATGAGTCTGATGACCAAGATTTGTGTCTGCCCCTTGATACGCATGTGTACCTTCGCAGACTCCCCGAATTCTGTTATCGCCTCTTTGAGGGTGGATCGGCACTGTAGGTTTCCTTCATATGGAGGACTGCCAGGTGAATTTCTGAGGATGCATCCACTTGCCAAGCCAAAGGTCCGAGATGCGCCAGGCTGAGACTTAGTAAAATATGAAATTTGCTGCACAGCTTGCTGCTTCACTCTGAGATGACTGCTGAGTGAGCAAAGGCTACACCCCTGAGCTTTTTGGGTGTTTGCCAGGCAAACTTGTGTTTCACTGGAACTTGAATGAAGTGGCCATAGTAATACAGAGCTGTGCTAGATGAGAAAGGATTGGCCAACGCTGCCGTGAGAGGGGTCTCAGACACTTGGGCAGCCTTTTCTAGAGATACCTCCACTTTCTCGTCCACTGGGACTCCGTGTTCGAAACCAGAGAGTCGATTCTGGGGCGACCTAGCCTCTTTTTCTGATTTTTTTTTTGCCAAACTTGGGATGAATGGAGCTCCTCGTCGTGCTTTCAAGCGGCCTACTAGAGGGGCTGTGGAGGAGTGAAGGCTCTGAGATGAAGAGGGTCCCCCCCCCCCCCGGAGGCTGTCAACCCCTTCAACTCCACAGTCGGGAACTGCATGCTGAGACAGCAGCCTCCATTATCTCAACCCAGCTGCCTTCTTAGATTATAAGCAGAGAGAACAGCGCTGGAATTCAACCTTCGGGATCTGCACCTGTGCCAACTTTTGCCCTGAGGAGTATTTGCCAGGCTTATCTGAAGACATACTGAGGAGTATGTCAGCCGCTGCTGCTGGTAGGTACAGCTGGGCACCCCTATACCAGTCACATACTCCATGTAGTCCATACTCCACATGCTAGGGGATAGAATCCTTATTATCTAGAAACTGATTCCCTTATCTGCACTTGTGGTCCAGTTTTCAAAACCAAAGAGAGGTTGGGAGCCGAGATTCAAACTTGGGTCTCTAGGTCACCAGGACTCCTGTCTTGCAGGTTGTTTGCTTTAGCCACTAATACTGATAATCACTTGCTGAGGGATAAGGCCCATATCAAAATACAGATCCCT
Organism: Neoceratodus forsteri; assembly: GCA_016271365.2. Classification (NCBI taxonomy): domain Eukaryota; kingdom Metazoa; phylum Chordata; order Ceratodontiformes; family Ceratodontidae; genus Neoceratodus; species Neoceratodus forsteri. The sequence continues at coordinate 1,260,103,849 of CM028129.1, forward strand.
TATCTGCACCAGTGGCACAGCTTCCAAATCCCTATAGAAGTGAGAGTTGACAAGAATTAAACCCAGGTCTTTAGGTCACTAGGACTCCTGGCTTGTAGTTCAGTACCTTTAGCTACTAAGCTATATTGCCAGCAATGGTTGTAATGGCTGGTTCCTTCAGACAGGTGGGGGTGTCCCCTGAGGCTCTATCTCACAGCCCTCGCTGCTGCACATGCAGGGAGTGCCTTCCTTAACTTCACTAAAGGAAGCCTCCCCCAAACGCCCCCAGCAGATGTAGTGGTATCAGTCAACAAGCACTGTGACCCCCGAAGTGCACACCGAGCAGCCTGCTAGTGGTGCCACAAGATCAGAGAGGCCTCCATCGATGAGCAAAGCTCAAGGAGCCTGTTGTCAATGGCCTGGGTGTACTGCCACGAGGGGAGACATGTGCCCGCAGTCCCCGTCAACGAGCTTATTCCTTGAAATGCTCGTCGACAGCAAAATGCCCAGCATAATTGCTTGACAGCCTTGGTGAAATCGACAACTGCGCACCTCAGCAGCCTGCTAGTAATGCCACAAGACCAAGAGGCCTCCAATGACGAGCAGAGCTCAAAGGAGCCCGCTGGACTAGCACACGCATCGTCCCGGAGGCTAGACGCGCGGCCCATGGTCTCCATCGCATGAGCTTACCAGTTGAAGTGCTCGAAGGCAAAATGCCCTTAGAAGTGCCTGCACTCCCCAGCCAGGAAGCTCTCCACCGATGAGCCAATCGGCAGGGAGCTTGACGAGGAGCTTCGTCAACGATCTGGTGCTGAAGCTGTCGGCTGCAAGGCACTCGCTCAGCATGGGCGGCATCTCTGGAGGAGCTGTTCTTCTGCTGCCTGGAAGCCCTCTATTCTGATCACACAACTGACTGATCTCGTAATTGATCCTCTGACCTGAGGAAAATAATCTTGCAGGTCGGGGAAGGGGGGGCAGCGCCGACAGGACAGAACATCTGAGAGAGGCCAGTCTATCTAGCAAGCATGGCTGAGACTGGTACTGTGTATAGAAAAACCTGAGGGGGACCAGTCTGTCCAGCATGCAGGGCTGAGACTGGAACCCCCTAAGAGCAGAGAGCTATGAATTTTGATCCACCCATCTCTGCTCTCTGTGGATATCCATAAATAAGTAAAGTCCAAACTTACAGTCTTGAAGTCTTCAACCCAGAGCTCTGCTGCAGAGCACCTGCCCCTTGAAAGGTAGGAAATAAACTGGTGGTGACAGGAAGTGGAGAGGAGGATATCCAGGCTGCAGAGCTTTGTGTATTCCTGTCTTGTCACGTGGCAAGAGAAGGTGCCTCCCAGTAGTAATGAAGCCCAAAGACCAGCATAAGGAGAGAGAAGGTGGGTCTGGGGAGCACCTCTCTGCCTTGCACAACCAGATATATAGGGACTCATCTGCCAAGATGCTGGACAGCAGAGCTGTACCGGGAAGGGGAACCAAGCATGGCAACGTAGCACTGGTGGTGCATCACAGATACCTTGAGGATTGAGACAGGTGAACTGCAAGGATGGGAAGATGACGGCAATGACAAAATGGCCAAAGGAGGTCTCAGTCAGCAGACGATGACAGGAGGCATACTGTGAAAGTAAAAAATACCAACAAACCAAACAAACAATCTGAATACCTTTGCCAATGACATCACCAGTTCACAAGGACAATCTCCTGCATCCTGAAGAACCCTCCCCCCACACCATACCGCAGTGAAGAGCGCACCAGAGACCTTTTTGCAACAAGTTGCGCTAAGAAGTCACAACCTAGATGCAGTTCCTCCAGCTCCACCCAATCAGGTCCCCTGGCCGCACCCCCTGGACACTAAGCAGCCAACCGAAACCTGCTACCTCAAGCTCTTTGCATCTCTATGGAGATGGGGCTCTAGAAAAGAGCTACTACTGAACTCTGCCCGACACTGCAACGGACATCACCAGAGTCACAACGGCAATATGCCGCATCCTGAGAAGCCCTCACATCGCACCGCCGAGGAGAGCCGCACCGGAGACCTTTCTGCCCCAAGCTGCGCCCAGAAGTCGGAACCTAGCTGCAGTTCCTCCAGCTCTGTCAGCACATCAATCGGGTTCCCTGACCACACCTCCTGGACACTGAAAAGTCAATCGAAACTGATGCCTAAGGCTCTAAGCACCCCACTCTCTCCATTTAAGAACCTGTCTATAAAGCAGCCAGTCTGCCTCAGTAGTCAATGATCAACTGGTCACTCAGCCTGTTCTTGTTTGGACTCCTGAACTTGTAAGTACTATTAAATCCAGAATTCCTGCACTACCTGTTGATGCAGTGATACCTGTTAGAGCATACTTCAAGGCCACATGCATTAACGCACAGAGTGTCTGTTCTCTGATATTGTTAGTAGCAATGTGCCCCTACATGCTTTTGTTGTTCATTTAATTAATGGCTTCACACTAGCTAATGCTTGTGTAACCTGGAAACACCCTGTTTCACCCTCCAGTTCAGCTTACTCTGCTACTTGCAGGGGCTTAGTAAAGTCATCCCTCTGTACCAAGTTAGCTAATTTTGTGTGTACCCTGGAAGCACACTACCTGGGTGGCCCTTCAGTCTTGTTCAGTCTGTTACTTGCTGGGTGTTATCAAGAGAAAACACCCTGTATTGTCTTGTAAGAAATACGTGTGTTCTATTTGTTGCTAAAAAAAACAAACAAAAAAAAAAAAACAACTACCAGTTAACCCTAGGAAACTCCGTGCACGTGACCCAATAAATGTTACTATTGTTGCATCTCTGCCCACGGTTACTAGTGTTATGTCTGTGTACTTGATTTTTATTTATTGAAGCGATTGGATATACACCTTTGAGCAAAATGGTCATTTACAAAGGTTCCTTGTTGTCAAGCGATAACAAAACAATGATGTAAAAATCAGACACAATGAAGTTTACAATTAATATTGACCAATAACAATGATGTAAAATATTACACATTGAAGTTTACAATTAAAATGAAAATCATATGACAGCCTTAAGAAGCTTGGTTGATTCAGCCTGCATTCTGAAGTTTTAGCCGCTGCTCCACTGCCCACAGGCTTAGCAACCTTAGAGACCCTCGAGAATGGTGTTCCAAAGCATGCCTAATGCAATAATGTATATTCTTCATCTGGGTTGACTCCCTGATTGTTCACTGGTCCCCTCCCCACCATCCACAGCAGTGTAATTACACACACACCACCATCCATAGCAGCGTAATTACACACACCCCTGTAGCCCAAATGCATACTCTGCAACTTACTAACATACTAAAATGCCAGAAGATGAGGCGCATTGGTCTTTCGTGTCTGCTCGATAGTCAGTTTCTCTGTCCCCAGTCCAAAATGCTGCCCCTTGTACTGGACTCTGTCAGCTTCACCCTCCCTCTATACCTGCCCAGACCCTCTTAAACCCCTCTACAGTCTCTGCCTCCACCAGTCCCTTGGGCAGTGCATTCCATGGTTCCACGACCGTCTCCGTGAAGTAACACCTCCTCCTCTCCCCCAAGCCTTCCTCCCCCAGCTACCACTCATGCCCTCTAGTTGCCCCCCTCTTTCCTTTGGAGCACCTCGTTTGAGCCTCTCTTATCGATCCCCTTTATATACCTGAAGACCTCTATCATGTCCCTCCTCTCCTCCAGGGTGTACATGTTGAGCTCCTTGAACTTCTCCACGTAGGTCCTTTCCCCCAGATCATTCTGGCTGCCCTACTTTGTACCCTCTCCAGGAATGCAATGTCCCTCTAAGTGCAGTCCCCAAAACTGCACACAGTACTCGAGGTATGGCCTCACCAACCAACGTATTCACCCCTCCTGCTGACTTTCTATGGGATGTTTTGCAAAGGGCACCTTCACGTGCTCTGCTACTCCCATCTCAGACCCCTTTACATAGAAGGTGACGCCAAAAGGGGACCATACAGCCCATTTAGTCTGCCCTTGTTCCTACCCCCTCACCTTGGTTTGGAAAGGCGCACTATAAAGAATTATTATTATTATTATTAACTGATATTCAGTGTTACAGTACCCTTGTACCTATCCCAAGCCTTTTTGAAAGTTCCACCATTTTCACCTCCACCACTCCCCATGGAAGGCCATTCCATGCATCTACCACCCTCTCTGTAAAGAACTTGTGTGTCTTGCTCCTGAATTTGCCCCATCCAGCCCCATATCGTGCCCCCTGGTTCTGATGCAATTCTTGATCCAAAGCAGGTCCTGAACCTGTACCCTGTTTATTCCATTCAGGAACTTGAAGGTCTCCATCATCTCTCCCCTCTCCCTTCGCTACTTCAGGTAATACACGTTTAGATCCTGCAGTCGTTCATCATATATTTTGCTGTGCATTTCCTGTATCATTTTTGTTCTCCTCTGCACCGTTTCTAGTCAGTGCATAACCTTTTTAATGTGCGGCATCCAGAACTGGACGCTGTACTCCAGGTGTGGCCTCACCAGTAATCTATAGAGTGGCAGGATGACTTCTCTTTTTCTGCTGGTAGTCCCCCTTCCTATGCAGTCCAGCATGCCATTTGCCTTCAGTGCTCCTTTTTCACATTGCTTGGTCATTTTCAGGTCATCCGTTATAATTATTCCTAGATCTCTTTCTTGCTTAGTGGATTCCAGTTTTCTCTTTCTTGCTTAGTGGATTCCAGTTTTCTCTTTCTTGCTTAGTGGATTCCAGTTTTACTTCTCCTAGGTAGTATTCTTCTCCTGGATTTCCTCTTCCAAAGTGCATGATCTTACATTTTTTTGCACTGAAGTTTAGTTGCCATGTTTTTGACCATAGTTCCAGACTCCTTGGGTCAGCCTTCATCTTTTCCACTCCTCCTGGAGTGTCTACCCTGTTGCCCATTTTCACATCATCTGCAAACAAATTCACCTTACCTTCCAGACCTTCAGATATGTCACTAATAAAATTATTAAAAAAAAAAAAAAAAAAAAAGGGTATCGGACCTAGCAGCGACCCCCTGTGGCACTCCGCCATCTACCCTTTCTTCTGATAGGGAGGTATTTACTAGTACCCTCTGGGTCCTTAGGCTAAGTCAGCTCTGTATCCAGTTCACCACTTGTTGCCCTACCCCATGCTGTCTCTTATTTAGTAGCCTTCTAACTGGGACCGAATTGAAGGCTTTGCTGAAGTCCAGGTATACTACATCTACTGCACCACCCTGATCCACTATTTTGGTTACACAGTTGAAAAAGTCTATTAGACTAGTTTGGCATGATCTACCCATGGTAAAGCCATGCTGCTGTGTGTCTAATTTGCAGTTTTCTTTGAGAAATAATATAATTCTTTCCTTTAGAAGGGTTTCCATTATTTTGCCCACAACTGAGGTGAGTCTGTAGTTGCCTGCCCTCTCTTTGCTCCCGTTTTTATGCAGAGGGATAACCGTGACCTTTTTCCAATCCTGTGGGACCTCACCCAGCTCAAGTAATAAGTTAAAAAGGTCAGCCAGGGGAACCGCTAGTTTCTCTCTTAGCTCTTTCAGCAACCTCGGGTGCACTTCATCCAGTCCCATGGCCTTATTTACACTGCGTTTCTCCAGTTCCTTTAGGTTTCTTTCCTTTGTAAAAGGTCCTGAATACACTCCGTTGCCATCTGTGCTGCCCCCTGTAAGGGAGGGCCCACAACCTTCCTCCTCCTTGGTAAAAATGGAGCAGAAATACCGGTTAAGAATTTCTGCTTTGTCCTTATTGTCCACAGTAAACTCCCCACTTTGTCCACATCACCCTCTGTGAATCCCCCCCCACTTCATCCTAGCTAGTCTAACAGTACCTCCTCATCTTTCTCTTCTCGCTGCTATATCTATACAAGGTTTTGTCACCCTTCTTGACCTCCTTGGCCATCTTCTCCTCCATTGTTGCTTTTGCTGTTCTGATCATTTCTTTCCTTGCTTCCTTAGTTTCTCCTTGTAGTCATCCCTGGTCCTTTCTGGATCCAGGTTTCTTGCATTTTCTAAAAGCTGTCCTTTTTTCTCTGATCTTGGTAGCTACTTCCTTAGAAAACTAGAGTGGTTTTCTTTTCTTCGTTTACCCTCTCTATGCAATGATTTGCGGTTTGTAGTAGAACTGTTTTGACGATGTATCTAGTATTCTTCAACATTCCTCCCACATTCAGTATTTGCAAGGGTTTTCTTGAGATCTTTTTTCATTTTAGTGACTTCTGCTCATCTAAAGTCCATGACTTTAGTCTCTGAGTGCGTAGTTTACATTTGTGTCTTAACCTTATACTATACCATGCAGTGGTCGCTAGACCCCAGGTGACTCGCAACTACTACATGAAATATTGTCCCCGTTTGCGAGTACCAGGTCAAGGACCACTTCTCCCCTTATTGGATCCCTCAAGCTGTTTTAGACCAGATATGCACAGAGCCTCCAGAAACGCTCCGCTTCTGGTTGAACTTGCTGTGTGGGTACCCCCGTTTATGTCAGGTAAACTGAAATCGCCCACCACCATCACTTCCTCTTTATCACTCAGTTTGCGTATTGTTTCTAAGATTTCTTTGTCCCCCTCCAACCCTGTCGCCAGGGGTCTATAAAATACTCCTACTTGAGTTACTGCTCCATTGCCAGCCTCCAGAGTTACCCAAAGTGACTCAGTTTCCATACTGTCATTTTGGGTCATAGTGTCTTTTATACCCTCCTTCACATACATAGCCACCCCCACCTTTTCTACCAGTTCTGTCCTTCCTGAAAAGACAGTATCCTGGAATAGTCGTTTCCCAGTCATGGTATCAGTGAACCAGGTCTCAGCGATGGCAACTCAATCCAGATCTGCTTCTGCGACAATAAAAATGAGGTCCACTAATTAGACTCCTTGTGTTTGTGAACACAGCTTTCCAAAATTGGCTTTCCCCTTTTTTGGTGCCATGTTCTATGCTCAATTTTTTTGTTGTTTTGGACTCTGATCCTTTTTTTAATAGGCGTTCTCTCTTTTGTGTATTTATTTCCCCGATTTGGTGGGGTTTTGGGGAACAGGTATTACACACTCCTTATCAGCTAACTGGTTTCCCAGCAGTCTTGTGGCATCCCACCTACTCTCTGCTGGAGATGTAGAGAGTAACCTAAGTCCCCCTAATGTCTCGCACACTGATCCTTTTTGGTCTAGTTTGCACCAGGTGCCTAAACTGGCACATCTAAATATTAACAGCCTCTGACCCAAGCTACCCAAATTGCAAGCACGGCTGACCCTACACAACCGATGCCTTTGTGTGTCCGAAATGTGTCTAAAATTCTCAATCCTCCCCGTGAAGTAGCCATTCCCGGGTATTTTACTTTCAAGGAGGATCAGTGTGACAAAAAAGGAGTTAGGGTCCTCCTGTATGTTAGGGATACCATGAGGGCAACAGAAATTCCCCTGCCTGCACTGAATCAGTCTCAATGTGCATGTCTGGTAGTGAAACTTATGTTAGGGGATGCTAAGGCCTTGTACACTGGCTATGTATACAACCCACCCTCCATGGCTAGCCCAGACTTTCACAACTTTGTTACCTGCTTGAGGTCCCTCTCACTTGTTGATGTAATAATCCTCTGTAATTTCAACCTCAATTGGATCAATGATGGCCCAAGAAGCTTCAAGGTACCCCTGCAAGGCTTGCACCTCAGTCATATCATTACTGAACCCACCTGCCACAATGCTTAGTCAAGTAAAAACTCATACAAACATATGAAGAATCCAGCAGAATTAGGGCCTTTGGTTTATCTAGTCTGTCTGTTGTGCAGGGTTCTCAGTTCAGGCTGCTGTCCCTGCCCCCCCCCCCAACCTTTCCATCCCTTTTCTCCCAACTATATATCCCAACATCTTCTGAAGCCACCCACCGTCCTCAGTGAGATCACCTCTTCTGGCAGCACGTTCCATTTGTTCACCATTCTTTCTGTGAAGTGTCTTCTCACCTCCCTCTTAACCCCCAAAACTTTGAGGCTATGCCCCTTGTGGTTTTGCTGCAGCTTAGCCTCAAGGGACCCTCCCTGTTCACCTTATTGATCCCTTTCAAGTACTTGAAGGTCTCAATCATGTCTCCTCTCTTCCTCCTGTCCTCCAGGGACTGCATGTTTAAGGCCCTCAGTCTCTCCTCATTCGATTTACCATGCTGCCCGGCAGTCATCTTCATAGCCCTCCTCTGGACAGTCTCCATCAGGTTGATGTCCTTTTAAGCAGAGGGCACCACAACTGCACCACATACTCCAGATGCGGACTCACCAGTGACCTGTGCAAGAGCAATACCACCTCCTCTCGCCTACTGCTGATCCCCTGGCTATGCACCCCAACATCCTGTTTGTCCTTGCCACTGCCTTCTTGCACTGCGTTGCATGCTTCAAGTCACTAGTTATCATCATTCCCAGAGCCTTTTCCTCCTCTGTGGAAGATACCCAGACCCCTCCCAGATAATACTCTGTGCTGGGTTTTATTGGCACCAATGTGCATAATCTTGCACTTCTTGGCACTGAAGCTCAGTTGCCAGATCTCGGACCACCTTCACAGTCTTTTGCTGAGTCCACCCTCCCGCAGAGCTTGGTGTCATCCACAAACAGACACATTTTGCCCTTGATGCCATACCTAATATAATTAATAAAAACGCTGAATAGCACCAGCCCTACAACTGAGCCCTACGGGATGTCATTTGTGACCACCTTGGTGCTAGACAACTCTCCCCCCCCCCCTCAACCTTTTAGGTCCTCTTCCCTAGCCAGTTTTCCACTCATCTAACCATCTTCTCTCCTATTCCAAGGACTCCTTCCTGAACTGGCTCCTGGTCAGCAGAAAAGATCAAATTAGAACATGTGAAATACTGCTCGACTCACTTAGCGATCATTCCCTAATTTTTTGTATATGGAGTAAAGATTTCACTAGCCCCCAAAAGGACCACAACAGTTAGGGACTTTTCTCGGCTTAATGAAAATGCCTTCCTGGAGGACCTCACTGCCGTCAACTGAGGAGAAATCAGGATACTCAAAAATGTCAATACTGCCCCTGACTATCTACTGTAGAACTAGAATAAGCTGCTAACAAAAAATATTCGCTATAACCGCGCTGTAACTTTAAGGCGCAATGTTAGTTTGACAGTGGTGGTTTTTTTTTTGTTTGTTTGTTTGTGCCACATGGTCTATGGCTTTCCGACATTTTTGCAAGTGAAGTGGTACAGTGCCGTAACAAAGCATAAGCTGACACAGAGTTTGGCATGCTTGTGAAAGTAAATGTTAACCAGTGGAACCATTCAGTGAAAAAAAAAAAAAACACGAGTCTGCATCGGCCATCAGCACTCAGCTCGCTCAACACTCAATACCTGGGTCATTAACAGTAGGTGGATCAAAGGTAAGAAACAGCTGTAAACAAAACAAAACACTTGAAAAGGATTTACAGGTGGTTACTGTATGCTGTACCATTAGCTGATGTGCTGGCTTCATTTAGGCATTCAGCATGTACTCACATGATGCCGGCTTTCTCATACTCTGAGGCAGTCCTCTGTCCACGTGGCTAGCGTGGTAAAGCTGCTAACAAGCCACTGTATGTGTCCACATTTCAGAGTAGTTGTTTGAAGGTCAATAGAAATATCAGTACTAGTGCTTCCACCCTAAAGCTGGTTTGATATCTGTGTAGCATATCAATCACTAAACTGTTTCAGCTAGTCTTCAAAAATTTTATTAATGGAGATGTCAAGGGGCTGAAGCAGATCAGTGCAGGATGCCGGCACGAATATGGGTATGATGCTGTGTTTCTCAAAATTCAAGATAACATCTTCCGTTGTGTGGCCACGAAAGAGATCTAAGATCAGCAGTGATCTCTGGCAATCCAGGAGATTGTTTCTTTGTTTAATGCTGTTAATGTGAGGCAGGATTACCAGGTCAGTGTTACGGATGGTGGTTTCTGAGTTAGCCCAAAGGCTATCCATATGTGTGATATCCCAACCATCAGGAAAGGTGTAATTTGGGTGGCACTGGTTTGTTTTTTTCTGATAGATAACCTGTGGGGGCAGGTACTGACCCGAAAGAGAGTGCAGGACAGTACAACCGTCACCTGGCGCTTATCGCCAAGTCTCAACACCTCTACTTGTTTTTTCTTACAGTCTCCATTGTACACTGAAAACAAGGTATGAAGTTAACCCCGGTTTCATCCAAATTAATCACAAAGTCAGCAGGGATGAGCACTTGAATAGCAGCTGTAGAGATACACTGCAAAGAACTCGTCCCTCAGGGCTGCAAATTCCACTGGTATTTTTCTAGCAGCCTTGGTCCCCTTGCACTTACTAAAGCCTATGTGGTTCAAAAACAGCCAGGACCATTGTCTGGAAAATGTTAGGCTGCCACCATTCTCCGCTAGCATTTCAGGATGAGAACTTTTAACAATCCCTGTAGCTATGGCAGACAAAACTCTGCCATTTACAACAGCACCCTCTGCTAATTGACTTAATTACCTCCCTCCTCAGGCTTACTGATGCCATCTTTTCAAGGATGGATGACTGCCTGATCACCTCGGCCATCTTTGTCGACCTAGCCAAAGCTTTCGACACAGTTTCCCATCCCCTGCTTCTTGATTCCCTCTCCTCAGCTGGCCTTGCTCTGTCAGTCACCAACTGGTTTAAATCCTACCTCACTGGCAGGACCCAATCAGTGAGAATCCTTGATTGCATCTCCCCTCTACTCCCCATCAACATTGATGCCCCTCAGGGCTCAGTGCTTGGTCCCCTACTGAGGGTGGCATGGGACCCCACAGGGGAAGGAAACAACTCCTGGTGGGGGACTCAATCATAAGGGGGGAGGAAGGGGAAAGGGAGGTGAGGTGCCTGCCTGGCACCACGGCTTGGAGGGACAGGAAGCGAATCCTCAGGATCATGGAAGCAGCTGCTCGAGGGAGGGAGCTGGATGTCATTGTCCACCTAAGGACAAATGACCTGCCTAGGAATGGGATCAGAGCAGTGCAAGAGGAGTTTGTAGAGTTGGGGAGAGGCCTTAGACAAGTAGCGCATATGGTAACCTTCTCGGAGGTGCTGCCTGTCTATGGCAAGGGTGGTGCTAGGGTACTCCTCACCAGGGAATTCAATGAATGGTTGAAAAACTGGTGTGGAGATCAGGGTTTTGGCTTCACTGGGGACTGGGGAGCCCCCTGGAGGGATGCAGGCCTATACTGGTGCGATGGTCTGCATCTGTCGGGGGTGGGGGGGAGACACCAGGATCCTAGGTGAGAGGTTTAAATGCTTCATTGGCAAGCATTTAAACTAGCCAAGGTGGGAGGCACTGAAAGGGCGAAGGAAATCCCAGCCTCCCCACAAAACATAGTAGTGACGAGGAAAACACCAAGGAGAAGTCATTGGGGAGCAGGACAGGTGAGGTAAAAAAAAAAGAACAAAAGCGGTAAGGACAGGATGGGGACAAAGTAGTAAGGCCATCAAAAGTGGAGGGTGATGGTACCAATGCCCGTAGTCTGTGTAACATGCTCCTGAACTAGTGGCCTTGAAGGAAGAGGTTGCCTGGATATTGTGGCAGTCACTGAAACATGGTACACAGAGAACCATGGCTGGGATGTCAACATACCAGGATACACAATCTACAGGAGGGACAGGGAGGGTAAAAGAGGAGGAGGGAGGAGGAGCTCCTCTCTATGTAAAGGAAGGGATCAAAGCAACAGAACTAAAGAGTAAACAGGGAGCAGATGAGTCACTCTAGGTCACCCTGGAGACAAGAAATGGAACCACAATCCGCATGGGGGTTGTATACAGACCCCCACCTCAGGGGAGGGAATGGACAAGGAAATGATAGAAGGCATCCTTAGAATGGCAGAAAAGGGGAGATATTGTTGATGGGGAACCTGAATATGCCAGATGTTAACTGGAACACCTTTGCTGCAAGTACATCCAAAAGCAGGGTCATTCTTGATGCCCTACAAAGGGCATGCTTCAGACAGCTAGTATTGGAACCCACTCGGGAGGGAGCAATCTTAGACCTGGTACTCTCAAATGAGGACGGAGAAAGAATCTCAGATTTAGAAGTGGGTAGCCATCTGGGAACAAGCAACCACCAAACAGTGTGGTTCACGATAAACACAGCCATACAAACAAGCCATACAAAAGCAAGAGTATTGGACTTTAGGAGGGCTGACTTTTAGGAAAATGAGAGTGCCTCAGAAAAGCACTAGCAAACAGGCAAGAAGGAGGGTGGAGGAACAACAGGAGTAATCCAAAACAGCCATCACAGAGGCAACAATCCTTTCTGTAAAGCAAATCAACAAAACACAAGAAAAAAAGCTATGGTTCTCAAAAGAGGTGGCAGGAAGGTTAAGAGAAAAGGATAGCATTCAGGAAATATAAGGAAACACAGAATGAGCAGGACAGAGAACTTTATCAGTTAAAGCAGAAAGAGGCAGGGAAGGCAGTCAGAACAGCAAAGGTCCAAACCGAGGAAAGGATAGCCAACTCTGTTAAAGGGGATAAAACCTTTTATAGGTACATTAGGGAGCGAAGAAAGACCAAAGGAGGATACTAATGCTTAATAAAGGGAAGGGAATGTGGGCAGAGGGTGACAGTAAAGGAGGATACTGAGCGAATATTTCTGCTCAGTATTCACAAAGGAAGAGGAGGAGGTACCTAAACCAAAGAGAAACACTCTGAAGGCAGGAGGGTCAATACCAGTCCATTTACAGAAGAAAGGGTTCTGAAAGAACTAATAAAATTGAAGGTGGACAAAGCAATTGGGCCTGATGGATTCACCCAAGATTCTAAAAGAACTAAGGTAGAACTAGTGACACCGCTGACTACACTCTTTAACAAATCATGGGAGGATGGGGTGGTACCTGAGGACTGGAGGAGGGCAGACGTGATTCCTCTTCACAAAAGTGGGAGCAGGGCAGAGGCAGGAAACTACAGACCTGTTAGTTTGACCTCACTTGTAGGGGTAAGGGAAAACGATGGAATCACTTCTGAAAGAATTGTTGAGTACCTAGAGGCCAGCGGGGGCATAGGACCCAAGGCAGCATGGATTCACAACGGGAAGGTCATGTCAGATGAATCTAATAGATTTCTTTGACTGGGTGACCAAAGTAGTAGAGCAGGGAGGGGCTGTGGACATGGCCTACCTAGATTTTAGCAAGGCATTTGATACAGTCCATAATTCATACAGTTAGCCAGCAAGTGTGGGTCCCAAGGTGATAGCCTGGATAAAAATTGGCTAGACAACAGGGGCATAAAAGGTAGCAGTAAATGAGTCACTGTGAAGAAAGGAGGTGGTTACTAGCGGCACCATAGGTTCAGTACTAGGACCAGTCCTTTTAATGTCTCTTTAAAAGTGACACTGTAGAGGAACTGGAAGGAAAAAGTATGTCTCTTTGCAGATGACACAAAGATCTGCAACAGGGTTGATACACAAGATGGAGTGGAAAGGATGAGAAGGGACTTGGCAAGGTTGGATGAATGGTCAAATGTATGGCAGCTCAGATTCAATGCAAAGAAGTGCAAGGTAATGCACCTGGAAAACAAAAACCAGGAAAGAGTACACAATGGGGGTGAGATACTGACAACAGTAAAATGAAAGGACCTGGGGTAGTATATCAGATGACCTAAAGGAGGGAAGCAATATGAAGGCAGTAAGGAAGGCTAGGGGATACTAGGATGCATAGGGAGGCATCAATAGTAGAAAACAGGAAGTTGTTATCCCTCTGTACAGACAGTTGGTGAGACTCCATCTGGAGTACTATGTGCACTTCTGGAGACCCAAGCTCCTCAAAGACATAGAGTGGAGGCTGTCCAGAGGAGGGCAACCAAAATGGTGCAGGGTCTGCACCAGAAGACATTCAAAGAAAGCCTAAAGGAGCGTAACATGTATACCCTTGAGGAAAGAAGAGAGAGAGAGGGGACACGATAGAAACTTTCAAGTTCCTCAAGAGAATCAACAAAGTCCAAGAGGGTAGTATCTTTCAGAAAAAGGAGGCACCATTTTGAAGATAGAGTGGGGACGGCTCAGAGGTAATGTGAGGAAGTATTTTTTCATGGAGAGGGTTGTGAAAGCATGGAACAGCCTCCCTGAGGAGGTTGTGGAGTCAAGAACAGTAGGGGAATTCAAGAATGCATGGGACAGACATAAGGCAGTCCTAGTGGGGGGTAGGAGGAAGTAAGCGGTTGGTTAACTAGGATCTGCAGCTTATCTGTTAAGTAGGAAAATGGGCAGACTAGGTTGGCCAAGTGGTCCTTATCTGCCATCATATTCTATGTTTCTCTTCTCCATTTTTCATGTAATGACTTCCACAGCCTGCTCACTCTCATCTATCCACATGTACGCTGACGACACTGTTTTATACGGTTCTGGCAAAAAACCTGCTGCCGTGGAAACCAGCTTACAGCATGACTTCAACCAAGTTCAGCTCTGGTTTGCTTCTCACCAGCTTTTTCTAAACACCAAGAAGACAGTCTCAATGAACTTCAGTTAGAGGTGAATGGGGAAAGAAGCTTCTAGCTGCATGCTGTGAGTAAGTAGACTTGAAAGATTTTCTTAGCTGGTAGTGCTTGGAGGTGCAGTGAGGGGCAGTCACAGGGCTGATACACTCTCGTTAGAGTCGGGTGTAGGCCCTAGTCCTACCCTCCCCCACCAGAGCTCGGCTCATTTATAGGGGAATACCTGCCCTGCAATTGGGGGAAAAGGCTTCAGATGCAGCTCATGTAGTTCTAGCCACTGGGGGCTGGGTTTAAGGGCTGGGAGAGAGGAGCTTAGGGAGTTGTACACTTCCCCTCTAAGTTTACTGTGTAGTACTGCACCTAGTATCGGGGGTATCTGTTTACTGTAGGACTGTATCTACGATTAGTGGGTGACCCGATTAGTGGGTAGGGGTGTATCTTGGACTAGTGGGGAACCTGATGGTTCACCCAAGAAAACCTACTTGAAGGGGGATGGGACCACACGTCATTAGGGCAGGCATCTTTGGGAGGGTGGTGGGGTGCACAGGGTGTGGGGCGGCCATGATACTGGACTGGGCTTGGAAGTTCAGTGGTTGCCCAGTGTGCCACCAGCTGGCACAGCTTAGGGAGGAGGTTGAGAGGATTAGGAGACAGCTGGAGGAAGGGAGGAGGTATGGCTGGGGAATAGGGCAGGGGCTCTTCCACGGTGTTGCACCAAGCACTAGGGGCGGGGCATAGGAAAGGTGCAGGGGATACTCTGGGGTCACATAGGGACCCTGACAGAGGGGGCCCAAAAGGAGGACACTACCAAGGAAGCAGGCAGGTATCTGGGAACCCTTACAGAGTGGGGCCAAAGGGAGGACATTCTCAGGGAAGTAGGCAGATGGCTGAGGCAGGACAGAAGGAAGCAAGGGGGAAGGTGGATCAGACCTTAAGCTCAGTAACCACTTCAGTTCTCTTCTTCTGCTTGAGGATGGGGGGGGGTGATGTAGCCATACCAGGGACGGTTGGAGATGGAAAGGGAGTGGAGAGCAGGAGGCAGGGGCAGGATAGCAGAAAGAACAGGGGGGAACTTGGAACGTGGGAAAATGGGGGGAGCGGTGGATCAGAGCAGGAGGAGGAGGTGGTAGAGAGAGGAAAGCGCGCAAGGAGAAGGACCAGAAGTACAGGGAGGATACAGTAAAGGCAGCTAAGGGTTTATGCCAGGGGAGAACGACAGGCAAGGAGGGGCTGAACGTAGACGGACGGGAAGGAAGGAAGGGACGAGCCAGGCAAGTTTAGCAGATGGGGAACCAGTCGTGAGCAGCGACAGGAGTAGAGTACAAAGGATACGAGGAGGAGGCATAGGATCAGAGGGAGGGGTGGCCAGGTAAATGAAGAGGCGGCAGGGGCAACCAGATGAGGGGAGGCGAGGGGCCAGTAGAAAGGATGAGGGACATGAAAGGGGGAGAAATGAAGGAAAAGGGGAGTGATCCTGTTGGTAGATTCCATGATCGGTGTACCAAATGGGATAGGCAGGGGGAAGCTTGCCTGGTTAGAACAAAATGCTTCCCTGGACTAACAGTGCACAGGGCCAAGCATGAGGTATATCAGCTGGCAAAGGATTGTGGAGGTTCCCCGGATATACTGGTCCACCTGGTGTAAATGACATTGAGGAAATAGTGAGCTAGAGATATAGGCAAGAGTTCAGGAGCTTGCCAGGGTCATCATGACATAGTATCATAATTTCCTTCTGGAAATCCTGCCGGTGCCAAGGGCTAGTGTGAAACACAAGAGGAAGATAAGGGAGATAACCAGTGGCTCAGGGAGTGGTGTGGGGCCAGGGGGTATGGGTTGATGGGGGATTGGGGGGAGACCTGGGAGGATAAGAGGCTATATGCTAGAGATAGGCTCCATCTCAATTTGGAGGGGAGGGAAATCATTAAGTTAAAAATAGAGGGATTCGCTGGTGAAAGGTGGGGTTTAAACTTGTGAAGGGGGGAGGGATGGGATTAAAGGATGTCGAGGGAGGTCCGATAAAGGAGGGACTCGGTCTCCACCCCACCCGGGGAGCTGGAGGAATGCGGGAAAAGGCCAGCTGGTAAGGTGCTGACCAGGGGAAGACTGAATACCCATGGGAGCGTGAGCTGGGGAAATGGAAGTATACGGAAAGGGTGGAAGGTAGTCCTGCTAAATGCCAGGAGCTTGGGCAATAAAATGCCTGAGTTCCAGGCGATGCTAACCGAGGGAGAGGTGGATGTGGCAGCGGTCACTGAGACCTGGGCCACCGCAGGGCATGACTGGGACCTGAACCTGGAGGGTTACACCATGTTCAGGAAGTACGGGGGGAGGGAAGAGGAGGAGGGGTAGCAATGGCCAGAAGGGCCACTAGGGTGGTGAGGGTGGCTAAGGTAAGGAAGGAGCAGAACCTGGCCAGGGAAATTAGGAGAGGGAATAAGGGGTTCTTTAGATACACTGGGGAAAGACGAAGGGTGAAGGGGCAGATTAGCAGGATTAAAACGGGAGGGATGAGCACAAGATCCGGGGGAGCAGGCTGAGGTACTAAATGAGTACTTCACCTCAGTTTTCACCAAGGAAAATGGGGGGGCTGCATCATACATGGGAGATGGTGAAACTGAGGTGGGGGGACCCTTGCCTATCATCGGGTCTGGGGAGAGGGTGGGCCATCACTGGCAGGAGGGGGGAAGGCAAAGCAGGGGGACGAGGTAGCGGAGGTGGAAATCACAAGAGAGAGAGTGAGGGAAACCCTCAGGTCCCTTAAGACGGAGAAAGCACCGGGCCAGAAAAATTACATCCCAGAGTGCTGAAGGAACTGGCTGATGTCCTGGCGAAACCCCTGGCAGAGCTTTTCAGCATCTCTCTGAGGACAGGGTGGGTGCCCCAGGACTGGAAGGTGGCACATACAGTGCCTATCCACAAGGGGGGATCAAGGGAGGTGGAAGGGAACTACAGGCCCGTCAGCCTGACATCGGTGGTGGGCAAGGTGATGGAGGGCATTGTCGAGGGGAGACTGGGGGGGAACATGGAAAAGTCGGGGTGCCTGGACGACAGACAGCATGGATTCGTCCCAGGGAAATCGTGTCAGACAAACCTTGTGGAGTTATAGGACTAGGTGACAAGAGTCTTGGACCTGGGTAGACCGGTGGACGTCCTTCATCTTCACTTCAGCAAGGCGTTTGACTCTGTTCCTCATGGGGGCCTGTTGAATAAGCTGGCAGAAATGGGGATAGAGAACTAGATGGACAGGCAGTTGGCTCCAGGACCGGACCCAGAAAGTCGTGATTGGCGGGATAGTCTCATCCCCAAGGAGGATCATTAGTGGGGTCCCTCAGGGATCAGTCCTTGGGCCCTTCCTGTTCAATGCCTACATCTCTGACATAAGGAAGGGCATCAGGAGTGATATGAGTCTCTTTGCGGATGACTCAAAATTGGGAGCAGTGGTGGATGGGGAGGGTGACCCTACAAGGGGACCTGGAGGCTCTGGAAAGGTGGTCTAGAAAATGGAAGCTGAGGTTTAATGCAGGGAAATACAAGGTACTCCATCTGGGATCAGAAACCCGGGCCAAGAAGTACACCGGGGTGAAGCGGAATGCCACAAGTCTCAATGGCTGAGAGGACCTGGGGTGTGGATGTCAAGATGAACAACTCTGAGACTTGTAAGAGGGCAGCAGCCAAGGCCAACAGGATGCTGGGATGCATCGCTAGGGGGTCACCTCCAGAAGGAGGGAAGTTATACTCCCCCTGTATAACTGCTTGGTGAGGCCACAACTCGAGTACTGCATGCAGTTTTGGAGGTCACACTTAAAGAGGGACATTGAACTCCTGTAGAGGGTCCAGAGAAGGGCAACCAAAATGATATGGGGCTTGGGGGACAGGCCCTAAGTGGAGAGTCTCGAAGAGCTAAATATGTACACACTGGAAGAGAGACGGGACTGGGGGCACATGATAGAGGTCTTCAGGTACATGAAGGAGTTAAACAGGGGAGGGGCAGTCAGGGTGCTCCGAAGGAAAGGGGGGGGCAACTAGAGGGCATGGGTGGAAGCTGGAGGGGTGGGAGATACAGGGGAGAAAGGAGGAGGTGCTACTTCACTGAGAAGGTGGTGGAGCCATGGAATGCGCTGCCAAGGGGGCTGGTGGAGGCAGAGATGGTGGAGGGGTTCAAGAGGGGGTGGGACAGGTACAGGGGAAGGGTTCTGGACGCAAAGTCCTGTGCAGTGGGAATATCCGAGACTGGGAAGGGAGAAGCCAGAGAGGGAGAGGGGGGCAGCAAGGGTAGCTCCCAGAGTGAGGGCTGACCAAATGAGCAGACACGAAAGACCGTTAGGCCTATTCTGCTGGCATTTTAGTATGTTAGTAACTTTGGCACCAGGCAGAGACTCTCTAGGCTCCCGACCCTATCCCACCTTCTACACCCTTGATAGGACCATCCTGGAGGACACCTCCTCATTTAGATATCTGGGGGTTTGGCTGGACCAGCACCTCAACTTCTCTGTGCATATCGATGCTATCCTGAAAAAACTGTGCCCCAAGCTTGCTGCTCTGTACAGGAACTGTAGTTGCATCCCACTGACTGCGAGGTGCGATATTATCCAGAAGATGATACTTCCCATCTTTGACTACTGTGACGTAGTCTATGGTGCTGCTCCCAAATCTTCCCTGAACAAGCTGCACACTCTCTTTAACTACTTCTGCTGCTTTGCGCTCGACTCCCATTCCCGCTCCCACCACTGTGAATTCTATAACTCTCTAACCTTCCTTTCACTGTCTCACAGACGCATCTCACACTGTGCCAAACTAACATCCAAATTCTGGTCTGGAGTGCTCCCCTCCCATCTCTCATCCTCTCTCTCCACTCCACCTCCCCACCCACTCTCTCAGATCAAATGACACCCGCACCTTGACGGTCCCTCACCGCTCCACCCTCATCGGTCAGACTGGTTTCGCCCACTGGTTCCCTAAAATCTGGAATTCTCTCCCCCTCTGAAATACGACACTCCTCCAGCTACTCCCTTACCTCCACCCTACACAATTACCTCTCCCTCAGCTGTTTCCTGCTTTAACTCTACTTAATACCTATCCGTTTCGCCTTCCTCCTTACCTCCCAGGTCTCAACATCCTGAAGGGGGAATCAGGAAATGGCTACCCCTTCTCCTCATATTCAGTTCCTGCTTCTCCCCCTCTCTTCTCCACCTGCCCTTCTGGGTCATCCATGTGCACACCATACCCAGTCCTTTTTACTCCACCAGCACTTGCGTACTACCTCGAGCCTGTTCCTGATACACTCATGCACTATAAATGGTTCTGTTACTTTATTACTGTATGTTTTTACGTTTTTTTGTATGATTTTGGACATGTATTGTAATTTACCCAATGTTCCACTACTGTTTATTGTACAATATATGTAAATTACATACCTACCGTAATTCTTGATCTTCTCTTGTATCTTCACCATTCATTACTTACTGGGTGTAAGCCGGGCGCACACCGTCACGAGGCTTTTTTTTTTTTTTTTAGGTTTGCCTAGCGGCACCACCCTCGAGTGGCGTCATAAGTCATGCTTGAGGCGGACCGTTAATGGCGACCGACTCCTCCTCCAACTCAGTTCTGTGAGCCGGAGGCAAAAGCGAAAGCAGAAAATATAATAGCGAGGCAAGATAGCCGAGGGATAGCAAAAGCAAGAAGAATGAACTGAAAAGGAATAAGCCGATGGAGGAAGGACAGAGGAGATAAAAGTATCCTAGCCTAGGGACTGCAGGGCCTCCTTACCTGGGCGACTCTAGGAGGAGAGATAAGGAAGGAAATGAGAAAATAGAAGAAGAAGAAGAGAGAGAGATGGGATGTTGAAGGGACCAGGATGCCCAACGAGCATAGTTAGCTTACAGACAGAGGCTCGATTAACAGGGAAGCAAGAATCCCGGAGATAGAGCTGAAGAGAAGGTTCACCAAACCCGCTAGACAGACTCAGGAGGGCATAGTCCTTATCCTCAACATGCCATTGTTGTTGATACACCTCGGGTTCCTGGCCATGAGGCCTAGAATTTGAGGACACCCGAGGAGGAGAATGAACCCCAGGCAGCAGGGGTGCTGCTCTGGGACTTAGAAAAGGAAAATGTAAGCCTTTCAGGCGTTTAAGCATAGAAATGGGACTCAGACAGACTGGCCAAGGCAGGCCAAAGGCTTAGGCTGGCTGGGACTGGATATAGTCAGCACTGCTCTTCTGTAAAAATTGTCCGGGAGGACACTTAAAAGGAGAAACCAATATACAAACTAGCGAGAAGGGTAGCCTACCCTCTCATTTCCCCTCCTGTTTGTTTTCCTTTTTTTTTTTTTTTTTTACAAATAAAAATTTTGCAGGCTAGTTGCATGACCCCAATACCAAGATGCCTATAGCAGTCGGAGAGAGTTCCCTCAGCATTTTTTTTTTTTTTTTTTTGTAAAAGAAAAAAAGGAACAGACGTGCCCATTCCTCTGCTCTGCAAGGCAAGGGGGGGTTTGATTTCAGGGCAATATCTGGAACACGGGACTGCAGGATCAAAACTGAATAGCCTGAGCCAGGCCAAAACCCCAGAGGTATCTCGCCAGTAGGATGGCAAGAGATAGTTGTGCAGTCTGATCGCCAAAACAATCCGAGATGGCCCATGAATCTTAGAGTAAGTAATTTTCTGGAAAATTAGAACCCCCAAGAATTTTTTTTTTGGGAAAAATTAAGCAATTTTCCTACATTTTAAGTTTTTTTTTTTTTTTTTGCAGAGAGAGGAAGGAGGGGAGGTGGAGAAGCCACAGGAAGAGGCCACTGAGGGATGGTGGGCGGGTGTAAGTAATGAATGGTGAAGATACAAGAGATCAAGAATTACGGTAGGTACGTAATTTTCATATCTTCCCATGTCAATCTTCACCATTCATTGCTTCTGGGTGATGCCAAGCTCCTCTTCCCCAGAGGGGAGGGCCATACCGAGGGACAAGACCCTGAGCCTTCTGCTGGTGAGAAACAGAAGAGAAGACCTGGCTTATTCAGAAAGCCTAAGTGGGAGAAGAGCTAGGAGGTGCCTCCCGAGGGCGAGGAGATGGAGCCCCTGTAAAGTCTCCTAGCTCTAGAAGAAAAAGGCGGGTCCCAGGCGGAGCGAATCACCTCGCCGGGGCCAGGGGTGACAACCTGAAAAGGCGAAGCCATGCCGTCCGCCTGATGCAGATCGCTGTCCATAAGCCTGGAAGCCACCTCATTGGCGTCATAAGATGCCTTGCTTGGTGTCTTGCCAGCTCCAGGCCTACAGCGAGAGGGACAGCGCTTGTCTGGTTTGCTCCGTGTCAGGCATTGATGCCAGCCTGGGACATCATCGACCACAAATGCGGTTGTAGGCAGCGTGGTGAGCCTGATGTGATGCAATAGAGGCACTTGCACGAGAAGAAGAGAACACTCTTAGCTAGCAAGTCGAACTGGAGAGAGTCGGATCCGGTGGGCGGTGGTGCGCCAGGCAACAGGCGCCCAGAAGGAGTATCCAGGTAAACCCAAACCAGAGGTCGGGTTGGGAAGGGAACCTAGAGACTCAGAGGGCACAATACCTCGCTGGCAGTCGACCGGGGCTGGAGAAAGCGGCAGGGGACTGCCAGGACGGATAGGCGCCTCCTGGAAGGATAGGCCAGGAAGGTACCACCAAATGCTGGGCACTGAATTCACCAAGGAATTCACGCGTCTCCCGGTCGGTATTGTCTCTCGAACATAGGAAATCGAAGATCCGCACCATCCTCGAGGAGAAGCGGCTGATATTCAGTGAAATCAGCATCGGAGGACAGATGAGCAGGGGTTCCTCTCCCTCAGAGGAGGAGGCGAGGATGATGGGGAGCTGGAATGTCAAAGGATTCCTCTGGCGGTGGGAGAGTCGAAAGACCGCTCATGCATGTATCTAACATATGAGGGAAGGCCATGAGAACCTCTGAACTGCTCCCAGGATAACGGACCCGTGGGACCGACATGGCCCGGGACGGGGGTGGTGAAGCAGAGAGATGAGGAGGGGCACCTCCGAGGAGGCAACTGCTCTCGAGACTCTGGAATCCGGGAAAGGAGCCTAGTAGGAGGATCCCGGATATCAGACCAGGCGCATGAGCGGAACTCTGGGGAAGCGGAGCCTGTAAGAGCCCTGGGGAGAAACTCCCTGACGGCCCGGGACTGCATGGATCCAGAAGGGCAGTCCGCTCAAACGCCGCCGGAGGACAACCTAGAACCCTGAGGGGAGGAATGGGGCTCTGCACTATGGCTCCTGGCCACCCCTCCTGGGGTGGCCAAAGAAGGCCGAGCAGCAGGCCGCCTGCGCCTCAACCCCTCGGACTCCGAGAAGGCCCTCCTCCTCGACCGCAGCACCCCCCTGTCCCTAGAGGGGGCAACAGCACCACGGGGGGTAGCTGTCACCGGGCCTCCAGAGAGGGGAGCCACTCCCTCCATCACCCCGTCTGCCCCGGGACTCGGCCACCCCAGCCGAGGAACCCTCAGGAGGCAGCAGTAGGGGACAGAGGAGGGGCCCCTGCGCCGCCTGGTACCCCTAGCCACGAGGACCCAGATTCCGAAGAATGGGGTGCCAGGATGGGTCCCATCTGAGTCATCGCCTCCGAGGGAGGGCGAGACCAGCAGGACCTCAATGCTGGCCACCCCAGGGGTCCCGAGGCCACAGCGGCCCGGTACCAAGGAAGCGCTCGCCCCCATGCCGGTAGCAGTTAGGCCTACCCATACCCTAGCGGCTCCGGCAGGCCGGCACCGCCGGAGGAAGGAGGGCCACGGCACCGCCAGCGGTGTCGGGAGGCGAGCAACGCCCGACGGCCGCCATGTCCACTGAGCGCCAGACGGCCGGGATCAAAGCGGCACCAGGAGCGGCGCGGCGATCACGGCACATGAATGGCGCCCGGGATCGAAATGGCGCCCGGTGGCGTCGAAATCCCACCGAGCCGGGCCCAAAGCCAGGAGCCTCGACACAGAGGCCTGCACCTCGAGAGGTGACTGCGAGGCGGTGTCAGCGTCGCGGCCCGGGAGGCTATGGCGCTCCCCAACACGCGGAAGGGGCCTCCTCCCGGCAAGATAGGGCGAGAGACCCCTCCTCCTCGGACCGTATAGGCCGGGAGGGACCCGGGGAAGGCCTAAAGATCTCGCCAGATTCCCTTGAGCGGCCGTCCCAGTGGCGCGTGGGGCTTGCCGAGCTTGAGCAGCGGACTTCGAGGGCCTCGACGGTCCATCGAGAAACAGGTGTCACGCGAATCCATATCATGGTTGGGTCCCAGGCAACGAAGGCAAGCGTCATGCCAGTCCGAGGCGGAGAAATGCCGGCCACAGGAGCACCGATGCATGGGGGCGGCCCGTCTTGAAAGGCGCTTAGCTCCAGAACGGACATAACGAAACCAGCGAGACTAAAAACACAGTAGGAAACACACCCGGCGAAGATAGAAAAGAACAGTCTTAAGACGGGCATCGAAAAGCGATAGAAAAACGGAGTCTTGTACACTACGCAGTACAGGAAAACACTGACCGCTTCGCGCACGGGCTGCCTCGACGGTGGGAGAAACAGAACTGAGTTGGAGGAGGAGTCGGTTCGCTACTAACGGCCGCCCCTCGCAGAAGGCGTCTACTCTCCGAGGGGCGGTGCTGCAAACTTTAAAAAAAAAAAAAAAGTTCTATGACGGGAAAAGGCCCGCTTACACCCAGTAAGTAATGAATGGTGAAGATTGACAAGGGAAGATCTTGTCTTCCAACTGTTGCATAATCTTACAATGTTGTATTGTTTGTACTACTTATATATTATTGGCTGACCATCCTTCACAACCCTAAGTAACCCCAGGACGCACCGTGAGACGAGCAACTTGTTGTTCAGTGTGCCCTCCTGGTGAAACATTTCAATAAATAAATAAATAAATTGATTTAAGCTCCTTTTCCACATCTTTTATTAACAGTGATGGACGGCCATGGTTCTTAATGGGCAGTGACTTTGTCATAGCATTCAGATCGGGATTTTCTTTCCGTTCAGCTAGATAGTCCCTTTTAAAGGTTCGCACAGTCCTGTCATTGATTTTACATTTATACTTCGATTCGTAGAATCAAACAGTGTCCATGACACCGTTCTGGCAGGAATATTGTTCGATCACAAAACTGATCTCAGGGCCGTACACTTTATACTGTACTTTTTTCCTTAATGGCGGGGGGGGGACAGCAGCTGAGGCAAGTTCATCCATGACAGCTTCTGCCATCAGGCAAGAAATACCAACTGTCATACTTAAAACATCAGTGTCAATGTCCGTAGTCTGCAGAGCAATAAAATCTCATTTTGCTGCTTTTCTAGGGAGGTTGCTGAGCCAGCGCACAAAAAACATTGTTCAGGTATTCAGGTGAACTGTGCTGAGCAAACAGAATGAGTTGGATGCTGCCTTATTTGATAGCCGTCATAAACAGCTGATACTGTCTAGCAGTCAGTGGCAGAGCGTGATCTAAGTTTGGTGCAAAGACAGGATCAATCTGCAGACCACGATATAAACTTTACACAATAATTTATAGTTCTACAGTATCTACTATGCTTTATGTTGCGGTCAGCCGATGGCTGAGCCCCTGCTCTCCCCAGTCCCCACCTCGCCCCCTAGGACTTCTTCCAAATATTACCCTGGCTTGCCCCCAGGAAGGCCATCTGCAGACGCGAACACCCACGGCACCGGTACAAGGGTTACTGGCAGGGGTCGCCACCGGCACTGCCTTCCTTGCTTACGGTGAGAGTCAGGTCGTACTCAAGGACAATGGAACTAGGTCACTGTTGGGAGAGCCACAGCAGGCAAACTGGGTCAGAGAAGCAGTGCATCATTAATATTGTGAAGGTTAGTAAGTGAGACAGATGACAGACTCTGGTAAAAGGTGCAGAACGCACGTTGCGGTATTTACTTTCCAAAAGAAAGAAAACAGACATACAGACAGGAAATAGGAGATTAGTCCTTCAGTTCTGCAAAAACAGTGCACAATTCCCTCAGTGAACAACTTCAAGGTTTTGTTCCAGCCAAACAGATTCCTAGCACATGAAAATTTGCATGTACTATGAGAAACAGTGACATAAACAGGCATACAGTTTCTGTATTTTCATCTTAGTCTTTGCATCGTACTCAAGTCCACCTCATCACAGGGAATCACCTCATGAAACAATGATTTAGTCCCTTCTGGTCTTTAAGTAGACCTCTTCAGTGCTGCCTCCTGTCGAGCTTCCATGCCCCTTCTGGATGCCACGACCCACATCCTGAAAAAGCACACATGGCAGACTTTGTTCCTCTTTTCCTCTCCATTTCCATCTGTTTAACGCACATCCACTTTAGGAGCTCGCTGACCTCTTCTGGTGGTGCAGATGAGACGTCCTCCTCGTCCTCTGGTATGCCGTCCTCGACTTCAGGTTTGGTTTTGCTCCTGGCCCCTAGGTCCAATCCTGGAAGAGGCTTTTCACCAGTCTTCCCTGCCATCGCTCAGGTCAAGATAGATGACTTGTATTCCACACGTTTTACCTTTCTGCACCTGCTGTTCCTGTGACATCTGCCAGGCTATCAGGGCAATAACAGCTTAATCTGGTTCAAGGTCAGTTGGCATTCATCTGTATCCCCCTCCCCCAGGTCGTGCCTGAAAATAGGTAGGATGTGTCTAGTGCACTTACCCGGTCAACAAAAACTAAATAAATAAAATAAAATAATATCCCCTGGTAATGTCTCTCTCCCAGCCTAGATACACCAGTATTCCACTTCTCACACCAGATGTGAAGGTTAGTGGGTGAGACAGATGCACAGACTCAGGTAAAAGGTGCAGAACGCACTTTGCAGTATTTATTTTCAAAAAAAAAAAAAAAAAAATTTGACGTACAGAAAGGAAATAGGTGGTTAGTCCTTCAGTTCTGCAAAAACATTGCACAGTTCCCTCAGTGTACAACTTCCAGACTTCGTTCCAGCCAAATAGGTGGCAGTACACTGGGAGACACTGCAGATTGGGCAGGGGAAGGGTGGTGGTGTTGGGGGACTTAAGCATGCCAGGAACAGACTGGAAGACTATGATATCCTCGGTGGCCAGGGAACAGAGGTTGTTGGATGTCTTTCAGGAAGCATTCCTAACTCAGCAGGTGGGGAAACCGACCAGGGAGGCGCAGATACTGGATGTGGTCCTGGCAGACAGTGACCAGATTGGGGGCCTGGAGGTAAGGGACCCGTTGGCGGGGAGCGACCATGCTACTTGTCTGGTTCTGCCTGAACCTAGGAGGGGTACAAGGCTGCACAAAGACGGAGGTAACTGACTTCAGGGGGGCAGATTTCAAGGAAATGGGAAGGATCCATAAGGAGCACTTGGATGGGATTGGGCCAGACATGGCCACTGACAGTAGGTGGGAAATCATCAGGAGGAGGGTGCAGGATGCTACCAGCACCTGCGTAAGAGTAAGACGAAAATGCGGTAGGGCCCGAAACTCTGCTGGTGGACCAGGGAGGTCCAGGAGGTGGTGAGGGGAAAGAAGGCGGCCTATAGGCAATTCAAGTGCTCAAGGAGTGAAAGGGACTGAGGGGAGTACGAGCTGATGGGCGGCTAAGGTAAAGAAGGAGCAGAACCTGGCCAGGGAAATTAGGAGAGGGAACAAGGGGTTCTTTAGATACACTGGGGAAAAACAAAGGGTGAAGGGGCAGATTAGCAGGATTAAAACAGGGGAGAGATGGGCACAAGACCCAGGGGAGCAGGCTGAGGTACTAAATGAGTACTTCACCTCAGTTTTCACCAAGGAAAATGGGGGGGGGCTGCATCATACAAGAGAGGAGATGTGAAACTGAGGAGGGACCCTTACCAATCAGCAGGTCTGGGAGGAGGCATCACTGGCAGGTGGGGGGGAGGCAAAGCAGGGGACGAGGTGGCGGAGGTGGAAATCACGGCAGAGAGAGTGAGGGAATCCTCAGGTCCCTTAAGATGGAGAAAGCACCAGGGCGGATAAATTACATCCCAGAGTGCTGAAGGAACTGCGGATGTCCTGGCGAAACTTCGGCGGAGCTCTTCAGCATCTCTTGAGGACAGGGTGGGTGGTACATAGTGCCTATCCGCAGGGGGATCAAGGAGGTGGCAGGAACTACAGGCCAGTCAGCCTGACATCAGTGGTGGGCAAAGTGATGGAGGGCATTGTCAAGGAGAGACTGGGGGGGGGGCCTGAATGATAGACAGCATGGATTCATCCCAGGGAAATCGTGTCAGACAAACTTTGTGGAGTTCTAGGACTGGGCGACGAGTGCCTTGGACCTGGGTAGACCAGTGGACATCCTCTTTCTTGACTTCAGCAAGGCGTTTGACTCTGTTCCTCACGGGGGCCTGTTGGACAAGCTGGGAGAAAAGGGGGTGGGGAACCAGTTGGATAGGAAATTGGCTACAGGACCAGCCCAAGAGGGTCGTGGTTGGAGGGATAGTCTCATCCCCAAGGAGGGTCATTAGTGGGGTCCCACAGGGATCGGTCCTTGGGCCCCTCCTGTTCCAACGCCTACATCTCTGACATAAGGAAGGGCATCAGGAGTGAGATGAGTCTCTTTGCAGACGACTCAAAACTGTGGGCGGTGGTGGGTGGGGAGGAGGGGAGGGTGGCCCTACCGGGAGACCTGGAGGCTCTGGAAAGGTGGTCTAGAAAGTGGAAGCTGAGGTTTAATGCAGTGAAATACAAGATACTGCATCAGGTTGCCCCTGAAAAAGGGACCTTCGGGGCTCAGAAGGCGTACCCAGTCACCAAAATTTAATAAACAAAATAAAATAAATAAATAAACCCTGGGGTGGAGGAATGCTACAAGTCTCAATGGCGGAGAGGGACTTGGGGGTGGTGGTGGATGTCAAGACGAACAACTCGGAGACTTGTAGGAGGGCAGCGGCAAAGGCCAACAGGATGCTGGGATGCATCGCTAGGGGGATCACCTCCAGAAGGAGAGAGCTGATACTCCCACTGTATAACTGCTTGGGAGGCCGCACCTTGAGTACTACATGCAGTTTTGAAGGCCACATTTAAAGAGGGACATTGAACTCCTGGAGAGTGTCCAGAGGAGGGCAACCAAAATTATTTGGGGCTTGGGGGACAGGACCTATGGGGAGAGGCTAGAAGAGCTAAATATGTACACATTGGAAGAGAGAAGAGACCGCGGAGGACATCATAGAAATCTTCAGGTACGTGAAGGGAGTAAATAGGGAGGAACAGTCCCGTGCTCCAAAAGAAGAGGGGCAACTAGAGGGCATGGGTGGAAGCTGGAGGGAGGGGATTCAGGGAGAAAGGAAGAGATGCTACTTCACTGAAAGGGTGGGAGCCATGGAATCGCTGCCCAGGGGATGGTGGATGCAGAGAGTGGTGGAGGGGTTCAAGAGGGGTGGGATAGGTACAGGAAGGGTTCTGGGACTGAAAATCCAATGCAGCGAGAATATCCGGGACTGGGAAGGAGAAGGGGAGAGCAGCAAGGTCAGCTCCTAGGGTGGGGGCTGACCAAACGAGCAGACACGAAAGACCGCTGGGCCTATTCAGCTGGCATTTGAGTATGTTAGTATAGCCTAGAGGGTAATGTAACGAGCAATGAATGAGCTTGGTTCAGCAGACCTGGGTTTGATTCCCCTAACCTCCACTTGCATACTGTGTGACTCTGAGCAAGTCACTAAACCAGCCTAAAGCTCCAGGGGCATCCCTGAAAACAGGCAGTTGTGCCTAGTGGGCCTTACCCGGTTAACAAACAATAAAAAAAAAAAAAAAAGATTCCTAGCACATGAAAACTTGTACGTGTTATGAGAAACAGTGCACAATTCCCTCAGTGCACAACTTCCAGGCTTCATTCCAGCCAAATACATTCTTACCACATGAAAACTTGCATGTACTATGAGCTGCTTCCTCCACAACAGTCAGGTCTCTACTGACTCATCTGACTTACCTGTTTTACATTTCAGGAAGTAGGCTTCTATTTTGGCCTACCAATGATGTCAGCACCATGTGAGCTGCTTGACTTACAATTTTTGAAGTAAACACAGGCAGGCTGACTCATCTGGAATAAACACATTTCTCTGAGTAAGCACATGTAGGCTGACTCATCCTAAATAAACACAAACAGCCTGACTCATCTGACCTTTATACACCTCTGCTTCTCCTAGGAAAGAAGAAAAAATTACTCATCTTAGTAATTGTGTTTCTTCTAATGGAGTCTTCCTGTATTCTGACAATCTGCAGTTAGCTCCAGCCTTTAAACTGCCCCGAAGAGTAGAGGATTAATTTTCTATGCAGTGCATAGAACGTTGAGCTCGGTTGAAGTCTCTATCTGCAGCACTTTGAAACGCAACGGTCAGATTCTTACGAGCAAACACTCACTGACTATGTGGAAATTGTAACATTTTTTAACTAGCCAACTGGCAACAGAAAGTTCTGGATTCCCAAAGGAAGACTCAAGTCAGGAAACCCAAAACCAAAACCTATCCAAAAATAAAGATTATAATACAAGCACACAGGTAAAATGGATGGTGTGCTGAAGACACCTCTGGGGTGCAACACTGCACCTGCCCACCCACTTCCCAAAAACAGGTTCTGAGGGGGGAGGCAGGGAGGGAGGTCAGAATACAGCAAGACTCCATTAGAAGAAACACAATTACTAAGGTGAGTAATTTTTTCTTCAAACAACATGCAGTCCTGTTGTATTCTGACAATCTGCAGACTACCAAGTAGTACCTCCATGAAGGAGGGACAGAACCTACTTTGGGAGTTGCTCTCAAGTACTGCTGTGCCAAACCGATCATCACTCCTAGCCTGGATATCCAGAGAGTAATGCTTGATAAAGGTATGGACTGTTTTCCAGCTGGCTGCTTGACAATTTTCCAACAGAGGGATATCCCTGGCAGCAGACAGAGAAGCAGCTGTACCTCTTGTGGAATGAGCCCTCAGGCCTGAGGGTGGAATTTTTCCCAGTTTCTCATAGCAGAATTGTATACAAGAAACAATCCACCTGGCAATAGTTTTCTTGGTGGCAGGTTTGCCCTTTCCCACTTCCCCATAAGTGAGGAACAACTGGAGGGAATCAAACATGTGACCCTTGGTACGCTCTATGTGGTAGCTAAGGGCTCTTTTAACATCTAAATTGTGTAACCTCCTCTCCCCTGAGGAAGAATGATCAGTGAAGAAACCAGGGAGAGACATTGACTGATTCAAATGGAAGTCTGAACCCACTTTGGGCAAGAACCTCCTATTGGTTCTAAGGACCACTTTATCTCTATGAAAGGAGATAAAATCAGGTTCCACTGACAGGGCTTGCAATTCACCGTTACGTCTGGCAGAGGTAATGGGTACCAAAAACATAGTTTTCCAAGTCAAGTACTTAAGCTCTTGCTGAGGACATAGGCTCAAATGGAGGTTGCATAAGTTGAGCAATGCAAACATTTAAGTCCCAGGGAGGGGCAGGATCCCTAAAGGGAGGATTGGTATGAAGCAATCCCTTGAAAAATTTGCAGAATACAGGGTGAGATAACAATGAGGAAGGCTTTCCCACTAACAGAAAAGCAGAAACAGCTGACAAGTGTACCTTGAGAGTATCTGGTCTGAGGCCAAGGCCATTAAGATGGACCTTATAATCC
This sequence comes from Neoceratodus forsteri, assembly GCA_016271365.2. Classification (NCBI taxonomy): domain Eukaryota; kingdom Metazoa; phylum Chordata; order Ceratodontiformes; family Ceratodontidae; genus Neoceratodus; species Neoceratodus forsteri. The sequence continues at coordinate 1,260,134,822 of CM028129.1, forward strand.
AGAACTATAGGCAATCCAGCAGTGTCTGAAGATATATGCTTCTTGGAACACCAAATGCTGAATCTTTTTCATTTGGAGTCATAAGTCTTTCTGGTGGCAGGCTTTCGAGAGGCTTTAAGAATATCCAGAACTCCTTGAGACAGATGCAAATCTGCATACTCTAACTCTTTAAGAGCCATGCCTTGAGATAGAGAAACCGAAGATTGGGATACCAAATCCTCCCCTGACAGGAGGTTAACAGGTTGTAATTCCTGGGGAGAGACAGGGGAAAATGGACTGCTAGGGACAGTGAGAGGGGGTACCAGGGCTGCCTGGCCCAATCTGGAGCAATCAATCACTTTGCAGGGTTGTAACCTCACCTTGACCAGAACCTTGAACAGTAGAGGAAAGGGAGGGGAGGCCTACAGAAATTTCCCTTCCCAGTTCAACATCAGAGCATCCAGAGGGACTGAGCCCAAGACAGGGGGTCTGCAACAAAACAGAGGAAGTTGGTGATTGTCTAGGGCTGCAAAGAGATCTATCTCTGGAGTGCCCCACCTTGAAAAAATCACTTTTTAAAAACACCAGAGGGTCCAGGGACCATTCATGATGACCCTGAGAGATCCTGCTCAGTGCATCTGCTAGCACATTGTCCTTCCCTGGAAGGTGGACTGCTATCAGAGAGGTCTGCAGAGAATAAGCCAGGGACCACAATTTCATGGCTTCCGTGCATGAGGCCGTGGACTGAGTGCCTCCCTGCTTGTTGATGTACCACATGGTGGTGGTGTTGTCTGTTCTGACCTGAACCACCTTGTTCTGCACTGACACAGAAAGCCTGCAGGGCCAGAGAAACTGCCCCGAGTTCCAGAAGACTGATATGAAGAAGGGATTCCTGAGGAGACCACAGTCCCTGGGCTGTGAGAGCCCCCAGATGGGCTCCCCACCCCAAAAGGGAAGAATCCGTGGTAAGGACCACCGAATGAGACAGAGTAACAAATGGGACCCCTTGCCTTAAATTGTCCTGATCCTGGAATCAGTTTGGTAAGAGGATCCCTCCTTTGGGACCAAAAGGCCCTCAGATGGAACTGAATGTCCCTCATCTGGAATCTTGCCCCTTGGACCACTGCTGTAGAAGCTGCCATGTGGCCCAAGAGCTGCAGGAAGTGCCTTGCTGGTTTGGACACCTGAAGGCTGAAGGAAGAAGCCAGTTCTATAAAAACTATGCCCTTTCCAGGGGAAGAAAGGCTCTTGCTTTGACAGTATCTAGCTCTGCCCCTATAAAGGTAAGAAGATGCACAGGTTCGAGAACAGACTTGGGAAGGCTGAGTAGAAATCCCAGGGAAGTGAGCACTTGCTGAGTCACTTGCAGATCTGACTTGACTTGGTCTGGAGACTGACCCACTATGAGCCAGTCATCCAGATATGGAAAAATGGAAATCTTTTGCCTTCTTAGAAAGGCAACTACCACTGCCAGGCACTTTGTGAAAACCCTTGGAGCTGATGTTAGACCAAAGGGCATTGCTTTGAACTGATAATGGCCTGAGGACAACTTGAACCTGAGGTACTTTCTGTGAGAGCACCTGATGGGGATGTGAAAGTAGGCATCTTTGAGGTCCAAGGAGGCGAGCCAGTCCCCTGTCCTCAGGGAGGGAAGAATTATTCCCAGAGTCACCATCTTTAACCTTGGTTTTAAAAGATGTTTGTTCAGGTATCTTAGATCTAGGATGGGTCGTCACTCCCCTGTCTTTTTTGGGGTAAGGAAGTACCTGGAGTTATAGACCTTTGCCCCAGTGTAGGGTAGAAACTCTCTCTATGGCTCTTAAGGCCAGAAGAAATGAAACCTCTGCCTCTAGGGCAAGGGTTTCGGAGAGACTTGCAGGTGGAAAAGATCTGGCTCTCAACTTCGGAAATTTTGAAGTTGAGAACCAGTCCCTGGCTTACTACTTCCAGGACCCACTTGTCTGAAGTAACAGACATCCAGTCCTGGACCTAAGTATGCCAGCCTGCCCCTACAGGAATAGGAGAGTCGACCTGGGCAGACCCATCAGGGTGTCTGCTTGGCAGGGGCCTTAGGCTGAGGAGTGGATGTAGCCCTGCTCATCCCCTTCTGTCCTCCCTCTGAAGAACCCCTCTGTGAAAGGGAGAAGAGGCCTGTACTGTACAAAGGCCTGTGAAAAGCCTGCCCTGCCCTAGATTGCTGCCTTTGAGGAGTTGCCTGCTCTCCTTGGCCTGAGCACTCCTATAAGTGGTCCTGTACTCATCCATTTTCTTCATGTAATTCTCGGTCTGCTCCCCAAACAGAGAATTACCCACCACAGGGAAATCCATGGCCTTAGCCTGGGTGTCCTGTGAGAGGCTAGTACATCTGAGCCAAGCCATCCTCCGAAGAGCCACAGATGTAGCCATGACTCTTGATGACACATCACTGGAGTCCACAGCAGCACAAAATTGCACCTTTGATGCCTCAATCTCATCAGCAGCCACCTCCTCAAGCTCCTTGGCCAGCTGGGGGGAGGCCTGCTTAGCCAGTGCCAGTACAGTGTCCCACCAGGACTTCTGGTACCTGGCTGCACAGGCCATATAATTAGCCTGCCTGAGTCCTAAGAATGATGCCATGTACTGCTTCTTTGCCATGGCATCAATCTTCCTGGAGTCCTTGTCTGGGGGGTGTGATGCCAAGGGAATATTTTCCTTGTCACAGGCTGCAGCCTGCACTACCCCAACATGGCTGCATTGCTAGAAGGAAAAACTCCATATCTGAGCCTGATAAAGTACACCTCTTGTCCATCCTTCTGTCGACAGGAGGTACAGAATTAGGAGACTTTAGGATTTTTTGTGTCTGCTTCCCAAAGGACTTATGAAGGGGAATAGACAGCCTCCTGGACTCTGGGATGTCCATCATTTCAACAAAATCAGACTGCTCTTGATCCTCCACAGCCTCCTCCATAGGAAGCTGGAGGGTTTCAGCCACTTTTCTGTAAAAGAGATAGTGGGGAGGGGACTCAGAGAGCCTAGGAGGGGAAACACTAGAAGGTATGTCTGGAGAAATGTCCGGTTCCACAGGCACATCCAGACTTTCACCATCATCTTCAAAATCCCCCTCCTCTTCAAACTCCAGTTCATAAAAGTCTTCAGGGGTATAATTTTGAACCGGGGGAACCGATCTAACCGAACCCCTGCCAAAAGGCGCCGGATCGGTCGGAACCGGACGACGCAATTCGACAATCCGAATCGCTCTGGCTATTTCTTCAGCAATCGGAACATGAACCTCTGGATCCGAACTGGTCGATTTCTCTTTGCGTTTTCTTTTTGTAGGAACCGACCCCCCAGGATCAGCTCTCCTCTTGCCCGAAGTAGTATCGCCCTGGTCAGAGGGCACTCCTTCTTGTTCGATCTGAACTGGGTTGGCCATCCAGGTCAGCGGACTTCTCTGCCTCCTTTTCCCTAAGTCTACCTAATCTTTTTTCCAGGGCAGACTTAGAAAAGTTTTTACATATTTGGCAGTCTGTAATGAGGTGGTCAAACCCCAGACAATAAACACAGGTGGTGCGGGGATCGGCCTTAGCAAAGACCTCCCCACACTCACTGCAGTGCTAAAACCCAGTGGGCACCATTTTTTCCCTTGGGTTTCTCAGACATGGCCAACCTAACCAAACTTCCCATTCTTTTCCGCAGTCATTAGCAAGACTCTCTTTATCGGAGTTTCTAACCGTGTTACAGGTATTGAAAAAACACTGAAACACGCTTTTTAAAACCGATAAGGACCGTAACTACACACTAAGGAAAAACACAAGAGTTCAAAAACGTTGGATTGGTTCAGCCGAACCAAATCGAGAATACTAGTTTTACAATTTCCATAAAATAACAGAGAAACTATCTAAAGTACTCACGGTACCACAGACAGAACCTGAACCGACAATAAGGAAATAAATTCGGAATGAAACCGACAACTTTAACTGCCTTTGAACCGAGCAGAAGCAGAAATCTCCAGAGCGGCTGTTCAGTGAGGCGGAATAAAGAATCTGACAGTTGGGTTTCAAAGTGCTGCAGACAGAGACCTCAACCGAGCTCGAGCTCAACGTTCTATGCACTGCACAGAAAATTAACCCTCTACTCTCCGGGGCAGTTTAAAGGCTGGAGCTAACTGCAGATTGTCAGAATACAGCAAGACTTCATGTTGTTTTTTTTTTTTTTTAAAACTTTGTGTTTATTCTTTTCAGACAAACGTACAGTCATTATACCTTCTTTTAACATTACATATATTATCCAGATGAGGACGCTACTCCCCTTAATACAATCATTTTTAGATCATTAAAAGAAAAAGATGCGTCTTTGGAGGGTAAAGCCTTATTATATCTACATAATTCCAATACTGTAAAGAGTCCATGAGCTGCATGGTAATTTATACTTATTGTCCAGCGTGTAAATGACCAAACTTCTTCCCTTTAGGCAGGGATCATAGACCATGCTAAATCACAGTAAGTTACACAAAGTGTAGCAACAGATATTGAACAATACGACTCTATCCCTTAATGTATTCATATAACTGATCAACGATGCATATTTGTTTCGTTATTACAAAAACTGAAACTTCACTTCTCAAGCATGCTTTTATAAATCAAAATGAGCTGAAAATAAACTTGAAAATTCTAGGCAGGGTGTCCACCAGGCAAGGGCATAGCCGACCAAGGTAATAGTCCTCTATACTTCTCCAACTCATTTTTGTTGGAAAGCCCAATTAGAGAACCTGTAACGAAGCTCAAAACCTATAGAAAAACAGAGTTATAGGGCAGAAGTTTTATATAGTCCCCCATCAAAAGCCTTTACCAGTCTCTGTAGTAAGACAGGGCCTTTCAGGTATCCTCCTCATCTGAGGTCAAGTCATCCTCCACCTTGTCTGATCCACGCTGTGGCGTGTTCCGTTGAGCCCATTTAAGTGCCTCCACTGGGTCCGAGAAGAGAAGACTTTGTTCGTGTACAATCCGAATCGCGAGCTGGAAAGATGAGACCATGAGGAATCCCTGATTCCCACAGTAGTGTCTTCTACTCCACAAAACGCTTTCCTTTCTGTCTCAGAAGGAGGAAAGGTAAAACTTTATTTGCTGGCCATCATATAAAAGAGTCTTCCTTCGTATCAGGGCTAATAGGTAGTCCCTCGACCCTAACTCCATCTAGGATCATCATAACCGTAAGGCTGGGCTTCTGGGTTATCTTGACGGCCTCGAAAGGCCACCCGATATGCTTTCTGGATCTTTTGTACTACCTGAGATGCTTCTTTGCCTAACTGGCTTTCAATCCATTCTTGTAAGAATAATACCAGATGGTCCCCCTCAGATCCTTCAATCAGACCCAAAATCCACACATTGTTAGCCCTCGCCTGATTCTCCAGCGTTTCCAATCGCGATCTTAAATGCGTGTTTTCCTTTACTAGAGAAGTTACAGTCCCCATGGCTGAGTTAGCGGTTTTGATAGCTTCAGCCGATCCCGCTGTAACGGAATCCAGTGAGGACTCAACCGCAGTCACTCGCGAGGTAAGAGAGTCAAATTTTGTGGATAAGGTGGCTACTGACGAGAGAAGTTTGTTCATCTTGTTCCCCAAAGTTTGTAAGGTTTCCTCTCCTGTACCTTCCTTGAACTCAGAGTCTTGGCCTGGTGTCACCCTCATGGTGGAGGTTCCTTGAGCGTTCTTGGGTCTAGCTCCGCCAATTTGATGCTTATCTTTGCGAGGGTTTCCCATGCTTTATAGCGTTGCCTCAGTCTTGAAATCACAGCAAATCTGGTGAGTTATGCCGCGTGTTTTACAGCTCCAAAACGTTGATTTCTAATCTTTAATTTGCAGAGCCTTAAAGTTCAGCGGCCATCTTGCTCGGGCTCCACAGCGCCCCCCCCCCCACACACTTCATGTTGTTTGAATGTTTGTTTTTGGCTTCTTGCAAACCCAAAGCAGTTTATACAAAATAAAACAGAGTGCAAGGCTCTGTGTTTCAATTCTCTCTCATTACTTACATTCCCTCTGTGTCTGCCTGCAGTACAGCACAGAAGGCAAGTAACTTACTGCCTCTTGATTTACTTATATGTTTCTTATATAGTACTTGGGAGAAAGCGGGGGGAGACTACAAGACTGAAAGTGGCCAGATTCCAGCCTGCAACTAGAACAAACAAACTCACAGGAACAGGACACATAAAAGAAAATGCAGCACAAATTCAGACAGGGGGCTCCGACCCTGTCACAAATGTCTAAGGACCCCACGGGAAGTGCAGTGTGCAATGACGAGAATCTGTCAAAGTGCTGACGCTCTGTCACGCCCCCACCCTGTGTAGGCATCAGGACCTGCTGAGCCCCAGCCTCCGCCAGGGTCAGTCGGGCACCAAGTACTGGCTAACCCCGGAGGAGATGCTCGAAGTCTTACTGCTGCGCCAGTGGGCCCTTGACTATCTAATAAACAAACAAACAGTCTCCTTAGCACAGCTACCAGACATGCTCCTACGAGTCAAAGAAGAATCAAGGGCCTGTGCTCAAAATGGCTTACACCAGATTTTTGCAAGCTCATTAACGGAAAAAAGAAGAGAGAAAGGCGAAGCCTGGAACTCTTTCCGGAGTCAGAGCCAGAATGGTAAAACTACAGGACACTACGGAATCTCTGTAACGGCAATCTGAAGAAAGCAGTGGCATTGTACTTGAAGAAAATGTAGTCCAAAAACTTGCAAAACTAAAAACAGTTTTAGTCTGAAATTAACAGCCTTCTCAAAGGTAAAGTGAGTACCCCCAGGATATACTGTACAAAACCAAACCCACCAGTGACCCCATCCTTGCAGACAATGCTTTCAACAGACTTTTTACTGACCTAACATTGTTTAAGTCACAGCTGAATGGCCATTTCCCAGATCCTTCTCCATCCGGCCTGTCACCCTCCCCACACGAATCCCAGCCTTAATTCAACTTTAAGCTTTTGTCTCAGCAGCAGCTACCAGTCCAACTGCTGAGGATAAAAGTGAAAGCGTCTGCTGGCCATAAGCTACAGCTCACGCTACTTAAACTTCAGGACCATATTCCTGCTGCCCTCACTGCAGCTCTATTTAAAGGAGAACTGCGATGAAGCTGTACGTCACTTTTATCATGTAGAAAGTGTTTTTAAATATGGGTTCCAACTGTTATTCTATCTTTACTGGTCTTTTAGTAAACTCAGTGGGTGTATGTGATTTACACACTGGTGGTAAGTGCCATTTTAGAATTCTATAAATGTAGTTTATGTCCTTTTAAACCACAGAGTTCTCTACTGGAACAAAAATGCATATTTTTTTGTGACAACACTCGATGAACTTAACAAGGGACATTATATATCATGCAGTTCTAAAATGGCCCTTACTACCAATGTTTAAATCAGAATCACGCAATCAGTTTACCAGAAAGCTAGTAAAGATGGAACAACAACAGAATAGGAACAAGGATCTGAAAAGCCGTTTGTACATAAAATAAAGGCTTGCAGATTCAGGGGGACATATTCAGTGCCGGCCGATTGCGTGTGCAAAACAGATACGCCGGTCAGCACTGTAGCAATATTCAAACAGTATGCGCAATCGGCACAGACCGTGCATCCTGTTTGAATATGGGACCCTGGATGTGCGGCACAAGCAGGCAGCTGCCATGGTGGGCACAACACATCCAGGGCCAGGAATGAACACTGCTAATGGGGGACTGTGTGGCGCAAATCTGGATGCGCCATTCCCCCAAAGGTGATATTCAGTCAGCATATGCTAATAAGCTCACTGGGCATGCATAGCACACACAGGCCTCATGCATGCCCACTATGAGCTCATCTGCATGGCTGTGACTGGCTGAATGTGCCGGGCCAGCCTCCATCCTGCCCCGATCGTCTCAAGCAAAGTCAGTCCCCCTGCCAGCCCGGCGGTCCCGTGGTACCCTCCTTCCATCGCCACTCGTCAGTGGCACAAGCAGACTCCCACCCTGCCCCGAACCCCATGTGTAACAACACACCACCTTCCGTGCCCGAACCCCGAGCGAAACAGAGGCATCCCCGACTCCATGTCCTTAGTGCTGGGACCCCTCCCACGACCAATCCCCAATCACAGCAGATAAATGCCCAGATATCGAGTATCACAGTGCAGAGGTACCCCCCACCCATTCCCGATCCACATTCGCAAGACGTACGTCCACTGACTGCTGATCCAACATGTAGTGGCCCTCCCCCTTTGACAGGACTGGACACCCCCCCCCGACCCCAGAGTCGGCGATTGGCTCAGCTCTCTGCATACCATCACGGCCAGCCGCCAACTGCTCGGTCACTGCACTTCACTGTACAGTGCAGTGACAGAGCAGTCGGCGGCTGGCCATGGTGGTATGCGGAGGGCTGAGCCAGTCGCCGGCTCCAGTTGGGAAGCGGGGTCTGGGGGTCCGTTCCTGTCGGGGTGAGGGGCCACTACACTATGGCAATACTGGAGGTGTCTGCCCATGTCATCAGGTAGCAAGGATTGGGGCTGAGAGAAACTACCATGTATTACGATCGGGGAATGGGGTGGGTTCGGCAGCATGGTTGTACTGCGGACGGGCCGGGGTTGTCCTCTGTCAATCGGTGGTGGGAGGGTACCACTACACTATGGGAAAGGGATTTGAGTAGGGCAGTGGGATATGTACAAGGGGAAACAAACTAAAAAGGACCCTCTTTCGCCAACAGGAAATGTGGTTTAAGGCAAACTACTGCTCAATGCAAAAAAAAAAAAGGAAGTGAATTGCTAAAAATAAGTTCAGTGAATGGTGACCCCCCATAGAGACTGTACACTCCCTCAAGTACCTGGGAATTATAAGATCAGGAAATCTCGTTCAAGTCTCATGTTGACCAGGCAGCCAAACTGCTAAACCAGCAAGATCTGGCAGTACAGCTGCAGCCAGGCGGACTGAAGTCACGGCGGAACACGGTACTGTCCGCCATGTCCAAGATGGCCACCGGAGTTCAGTACGCATGTGCAAGTCGTTGCGCATATGCACTGAGCTCCAGCGGTCATCTTGGACATGGCAGACTGCGCCATGTACCGCCAAGCAAAACAGTGCACCTGCGGGGAGGGAGCGCACTGTTTTTGGAGTTGCAGAAGGATCATTCCGAAACTCCAAAACGGAAAGTGTTTCCCCGATGTCAATCCGGTAGCTCATTTTTAGAGCTACCGCAAGACAGTTGCAGGCTCTGCCAAACTGCAGCTGTAAAAACTAGGGCTCCTTTATAGGTTAAATGCTTAACTCATCTCTGGAGTCTAAGTATCCGTAGCTAACAGTATTTTACTTCCTATCATCCTGTGTGGTGCCCCTGTCCTATCGTCTCTCAAACAGCCCCAGCTAACTAGGCTTAAAACCTTATATCACAGTGTGTCCCGTTTTGCTGAGGGGGCCCATAAAAGGAAGCACCACTGCAAGGCACTATGCATGCTAGACTGCACCCCGTAAAGTAGAATTCACTATTCCACATTGCCTGGCGCATAAAATTGTACATGCCCCTCCCCCAGCCTAGCTGCCATCCTGGAACTTAAACCTTACAGGAGAGTCCTCCTCGCAATTGCTCTTCACTGTCCCAAGAACTGCAACAGCTGCCGGCAAAAGGCCCTTTGCCTCTGTGGCTCCAAGACTGTAGAACAACCTCCCGACTGATATCCAGACTAGCACCAATCACAAGTCTTTCAAATCCTACCTCAGGGGCATACTCCTTGTGTGTAGCAAACGTTCTTGTGCCAGCTGAGGAGGTCAATGGAAGAGCCCATTTCTTGCACAGGCTGCTAGCTGTTGCCGATACCTTACTGCTACACTTTCGTAGTTTCACATGTTAAAGTCTGTATAGTGTAAGCCTCTTGACTCTGTAATGATTGCAATTTGTTTGCTAATACTGTTTAAAATCTTACTATCATGGACTGTTAGCTGTATTTATAAATAACTGTTCAATGTAATTCCAGGTCGCTCCTGAAAAAGGACCTTTAGTCTGAGTGAGCCTACGTAGTTAAAATACAACCAAAAAAATAAGAGAAAGACTAACTGAATGCAGATTTGTATAAAAATAATCTAAATCTTTAAAAGACCAATAAAATAAGTAACTAAAATTAAATCAGATTGCTGCAACTTGGAAGAACAAAAGTAACAACTGGCTTGACAGAACACCGGGCCTGCATCTCTGGGAGCATGGAATCCTAAAATGCTGAACAGGACATGAATGAACAGTATTTTGTTTTTGTCAATGTCAAAAAAAAAATAAAAAAAAAAACAGTGCGGTCCAGTGATCAAAACGCTGCAAAAGCCACACAAGACCTTGACCAAGTCCTTAGAGGTCCTTGTGCTTCAGCAGACCCCACTGTAACTGTGGGCAAATGTAGGACACCACAAAAAATAAAAAAAATAAAAATGCTGCATATATGTCGGGCTATCCTAGATATGTACAGTACTAGCAGGTGAGCAGTTTCAGAATTTACAGGCTGCATGATTTTGATGACTAAGAAACTTCCTTCATCTGGATGGCTCTTCCAAGTCAGCTCTGCTCATCTAAAAAAGGAATGTTACCCACTTTAAGCTCTTGTAGCCATATCAGATTCAAAACACAAATCACGCCAGGCTGAAATAGCTCATTCATTTCTTTGACAACTAATTAGTGAAATAACTGAAAAAATAAAAATTCATCTGGGTCTATTTTGAAAAACGGATTAATACAAACTTAACGCTTTACAGATCAGTCAACTTGAGTTGCTCAAGCAATCAGGTAAATAGTCTGTTTTACGTACTTTTAGTGTATCATCTATTTTTAACTGCAGAGATGAACAGGTGCTCCTGTCCCATGCAGGGCTATCTGAACTTTTTTCCCCTCTAAGTGTGACTTGTTTTTCACAGAATTCAGAATAATTTTCTAATTCAGCGATGACATCTGTATAAAACTTTTTGATAAGGATTTTGTGACTTCATAGCGAGTTTATTCATGATAAAGGGCTTGACAACAGAATATGATGTCACAAACGAAGCAATTACTAGGTCAATGGCTGATTATAAATCACAACATAATTATCATCCCATCAGGATTATTTACATCTAAACATTCCTGATATTCTTAATCGCTGCAAGCATGAACAACTGTGTGAAGTTACAAGAACTAGCGCTTTATTTTAGTACCAAACTATGGAAAGTTAGCAGATGCCTATTACTAAATACAATTTTATTGACTTCATTTTGTTAATTTTAATTACGGATGTTTGAATAAAACAGCAGTAATAACAGACGATTACAAGGCATAAATTAAGCGGATTTGCATCACAATTTGCAATGCAAAAAGCAGAACTTATAAGTCAAGTTTTGCTTTGATTAGCTGTTACTGCTAATCAATGTGGCTGAGCTGGGTTTAAAATGGCAGGATGTTTTGTTTCTGTTTTTTGCTTGCTGCCTGTCTGCACGACTAGCCCTGTCTCCCCGCTTGATCAGTCTTTCCCTAGCCAATCATCACATTCACCTCTAGGCTGTAACTGATGTAGAGGCAGCATGGCAGGCACACACGGGAACATGCCAGAGTCAGTAGGAACAGCGCAGAAGGTCGTGTTTGTTTTGACCGGCGAGCCTAATCCAAGACCGATGAGCTGCGCAGCGGAGCAACAATGACATGAAGACTGGCAGTTCCAGAGTTCTTGTCCAGTTAAAAAAATTCCATCCTCCTTCTAGTCAGCTTGTCTTGAAAACCACAACACTTAGTTTAGAGACCGATGCCCCGATTAGCTTGTCATAAAAGCTGCAGCACTTAGTTTACAGCTTGGCTGAATCAACTCTTGCGCTGTGCTCATCACATAAAACTAACCATGATGATTATGAGAAACTAATTGGGTAGACTTTACTTTTAATGTTTTCATGTTAACTTAAATTGAAAGCTGCAGTAGCTGGTGGGGAAAAAAATGTTTGCCCTGCTAGTTTGCAGTGATGGGGACAAACATACAAGGAAAAAAGAAACTTGTGGAAGTTTCTGTGCCCTGCAGTGGCTTTGCATGGTAATTTCATTTTGAAATGAACAACCTCCCCCCCATCAGTACTTTGTGCTCCTACACCCCTGACCAGCCCCCTTCCAAATGCCCTACCCCCCTCATGTCACATCACCCATTCCGGGGCTTACAATTTCATCTTCACAGCAGGTTGTTCTCGGACGTTGGTGCAGGGCAAGGAGTCCCGCCATCATCCTGTGGCCAGAACGGTTTTTCCCTCAGTTTTCTTCCCCATGGTGCCCCTGTAGCTGTTCACAGGCAATGGCCTAACAGGCGAGCTTTACCTCTGCAAAGACCTCCTCAAACGCTTGTGTTAGCTGGCTATGCATGTGGCTGAAGCTGCACTACCACCTGGACACCTCCAGGTGGCAGGGAAGCGGCGGGTCACACAAACCCCCCTCAACGAGGGAGGAGCATAGTCCAATGGGTCACTCAATCCTCCCTCCCTCAGCCAGCCAGAGTGACCAGTCTCCATTCCCGAACTCGGGTCGCCAGTGCAGCAGGAGGCAAAGTGCCTAGCGCCTCAGTCCTCCACACCACTGGGCCAGCTGTGAACAAAAACTTTTCCTGGAAAATGTGTGCCTTTCTATTGGCACTAAAGATGGTTAAAAGTAAATAGGATTTATGCAAAGTAAACAGAAATACTAACTCTGCCCAGCAAAAAGAAAGAGAGGCAAAGTAAATTGAAAGTTGGCCCCAAAACACTATCTAAATGTGTTTAGTTTACTAAAGTATAACCAGTAACATGAGTTTTGATACAGCATTGTTAAAAATATCCAGTTTTTAAAACTGCTCCTCAAAACTGATTGGTTGCTAATCATTTTTTGTTCCGATTAGCTTCAATTCTCCAACACTAATTTGTACCTTGTTATTAAGACGCTTATTATGTGTACTTGTAGGAGTATTTACTGAACTTTGTTTCTAAGTTTAAACTTAAAAAGGTTTGTGTATGTGTTTGACTTTGTTCTTAACGGGGTGACTGAAGCTAGCTCTGAAGTCGTAGAGTTCAGTTGACATGTCCCCATTTTCCCCCACATAAGGGTTTCTCTAATTTGCTGCAAAGTAAAACATTTTGCTTTGTAATGGAATTTTTTGTTAAAATTCTTTAACATAAAGGTATCATATGTCTATATGTACTGTTACTGTGTCTCAAGTTTTAATGCACTATTTTGTCTTTAATGGTTATTTCAAATCATTCACAGACTGAACCAATCAGTGCATATCACGTCTGTTCCACTTTCAAAAGTAGGCTGTCATTTTTTAAGTAATATTTTTTTAACCCTTTATGTATTATAACTCTAACATTGATCACCTATAAAATATTTATTTATTTGTTTTTTGTTTACCGGGTAAGTACACTAGGCAACAATGTTGCCTATATTCAGGCACGACCCGGGAGAGTACAAACAGGGGAGACCAGAGTCAACGTTAAAGAGTATTTCATGACGCAGCATGAGGTAAGAACAAACATTTGAACAGTATACAGCCAGGTACAGTCATTATCAGTGATGACAAAGAGAAACAGATAACATTACATTAATTATTTTCATCTGATACATCAATGACTAAATTGAAACGACAAACAGCAAACAAAACTTAAATGAAGTAGCATCATAACAATAGGATTTCTGCTGGATGTGGGAAACTTTCAGATTTTGGAGACCAGCAGGAAATCAGTAAGTGCCATAGGGAGGAGAAAATGCTAGGAGAGAGGCTCAAGTTACAGCACAAGAGCAGCAGTCGGATTCAAATAGGTGTGCCCGAAGACTCAGTTTAAAAGGCCTTGTGGGATTTGGAGAGTTTGATGTGGAGGAATGGAGTTCAGGAGCGGGGCAGATATGGCAAAGGATCGTCTCCTTTGTGTGTGAGATATCTGGGAATTCTAAGTTGGGTTTGAGCAGATGCCCTGAGGAGGTATGCTTGGGAGGGCTGAGTTAATAGTTCGGCAAGGTATTTGGGGACCCCGTTCTGATCATATTATCAATGGTACAGCCTGCAGAATAGTGTCTGAGCGAGTCTGGGGAGAGAATTTAGTTTCGAGTAGAGCAGGCAATGATGGGTAAGTCTGTGAGCGGAGAGAGCAAATCTGCATATACTGTTATAGCAGGTGCTCCATTTCTGGAGCGCTCCTTTGCTAGCTTTAAGGTAAACCTGAGAGCAATATGTTAGAGCAGGGGAGGAGAAATCCTTGTGCAATAGCAAACCGGGCAGCATCATTGAGGGAGGACCTAATTTTAAAGGCAAGACCAAGTTTTGAGTAAACTGTCTTACATGTAGCCGCAATGTGGAGGTTAAAGTCAAGAGATGGGTCGAGAGGGACTCCTAGATACCTGAAGGAGGTAACTAATTCAAGAGGGGGAGTCATCTAGAGAATGTATCAATAAGTCTGGAGTAAGAGATCTGATTCTTGACGGGGGGCCAAAAAGCATAGTTACAGTTTTCTTAGCATTCATTAGGAGCCTGTTCTGTAGTAACCACTCCTGCAAGCAGTTGAAGTCTGCTTGAAGATGTGCTCTTACTGATAAGGGATCTTTACCACTGGAGAGAAGCACCATGTCATCAGCATAAAGGGTTAACGAGGAGGAGCAGGGAAGGGAGGGCAAGTTGTTCATGAAAAGGGAGAAAAGTAGTGGGCCAAGAATAGATCCTTGGGGGACTCCAACAGAGGTAGGGGAAAGATTTGAGACGGCAGATTCAATTTGGACAAATTGCAACCTCCCTGAGAGGTAGTTATCGAACCAGGAGATGGTTGACAGGTCAAAGCCAAGGCAGGACAGTTTGGAAAGTAGCAGAGAGTGATTCACAAGGTCAAATGCCTTTGTGAGATCGATAAATATACCCAGTGAGCAGGCTCTTATCCATCACTGTAAGGACTGCATTTGTCAGCTGAAGTAGAGCAGTTGTGGTGCTGTGTCCTGTTCGGAATCCGTGCTGGGTAAGGGATATAAGGTTGTTAAGGTGCAAGTAATTTGTGACCTGAGTAGCGATGGCCTTCTCGAGAAGTTTATTTAGGGTAGAGAGAATGGCAGTCGGTCTATAGTTTGACATATTTTTGGTATCCCCTTTTTTGTGAACAGGGACAATGCGAGCGGTTTTCCACAATGTTGGTACCGTTTGGGTTATTATAGAAAGATTAAAGATTCTTGCAATAGGAACAGCAAGGGCAGGGGCTGCCTGCTTCAAGAAGTTTGGCAGTAGCCCATCCGGGCCAGCAGATCCATAGGTGGATACTGATTTGAGGAGATGCAGCACTTCGGTGGAGGAGACTAATGTGAGACGAAAAGGGGTTTCATGTGAAAGTTGCACCTCAGGAGGAGGTGAAAGAGGTTGGTTGAATTTCTCAGTGTATTCGGAGAGATCCGAGAATTGTGCATTAAGAGCATTAGCAATAGTAGGTAACTTATTACAGTTTGCGTCATTCAGTGTCATATCGGTAATGGCCGTCTTGGGCCTTTGCCCAATGAAATTTTTGATGTGGTTCCAAAAACCCCTGGTATCACCCACTGAAGATTGGAGAAGCTTAAGGCAGCAGCTCCTTTTAGCCTTCCAAATATCTTTTTTGCAGGCATTTCTCAGTTGTTTATAGTTAACCCAGTCTTCTGATTGTTGGGACTTCTTTGCCAAGGTCCAGGCCTTGTCTCTTTTTATCATGGCTCAGGAGATCTTTTTAGCCATTTATTAGGGGAGCCCTTGAGACGCCTTTTTTCAGAGGTATGTGCAGATCCTGAAGGGCAGAAGCTGAGACATCAGGTATTCAAGTGCTGTGTTTACATCATCAGTGTGATAGATGGAGACCAGTCTATATTATTAATATCCTCAAGAAGTGCAGTTCGGTTTAGTTTGGCAAAATCCGAAATTGAATGATTCTTCGGGGGTTTAAGGCAGTGGCCATTCCAGATACAGAACGTGAGGCAGGTGATCACTAATAGAATCGAAAAGGTCCTGCAGCAATTATTTTATTTGCTCTATTGTAGCCATCCGGTCCAGGAGAGACTGGTGCTCGAGTTGGAAGAGATGCGTGTGGGCTGAGAGATAAGTTGAGCGAGGTTAAGTCGGTGAGCTTCAGTATATGTACCGGCGTGACTCCTTGATAGGTCTAGGTTGAAGTCTCCCATTAGTATGACTTCAGATCTACCCTTTAGAGTGGCCAGATAATCCAAGAGCCCATTTAAGCCAGGAGAGCCCCTTTGGAGGATTGTAGGCACGGATCAGATTTAGCCTTTTATCACCACCTAGTTGTAGAACTGTATGCAGAGCTTCACAGTGATTTGTTATCCAAGACTGGAGTACAGAGACATTGAGATGCTCTTTATAATAAAGGGCAACTCCTCCACCCTTTTGTTTGGTGGGGCAATCGGATCTGGACAAGCTGTAGCCAGGTATTTTGTACATGGAATCAGGCATCTCTGGCCCGAGCCATGTTTCAGTTAGTCCAAGTATGTCCGGACAGTACAGGGCTATCCAGGCTTCAAGTTCAGGAAAGTTTGCTGGTAAACTTCTAATATTCATGTGGGCAATTTTCATGCCCCATAGTGGAAAACCATGAGAGTCATCCGTGGACCTGGCATTCCAATGGGGGCCAGGGTTAGATTCTATGTCTCCTGACAAGCATAAGCGCAGAAGCATCACCCAAACTTCTTTGTAGAATCTGTAATTGCGCTTGAGGTATTTGGGCATGCTAGGGGGGGTGGTAGAGAAGGAAATGCCCTAATTTGGAAGGATGAGTTATATGGAGGGACAGGTTAGGAGAAGGAAGCAAGGTTCTAGTCGGTATAAGGTTGGAGAATACAAAGGAGAATCCTTCATGGCAGTGGGACCCAGGGTATCCAGCTGGTATGTTACACGAGAGATAGGAGAGGATGATTATGGTGGGTAGTAATCCTGATACCACCAGAAGTGACCTTGGGCATGCAAGAGAGAACATTATGTATGCCTTGTATGAAACCTCTGTAAATCAGAGGTAGATTGTCCCTTATAAGAGTAGAACATAAGTGACAGAAATGGTGACTTAAGGGCAGGGTGACACCTATAGTGAAGGCAGTTTGAGTGAGACCCTTAGTGGTCAGAGGTTGGCAGTCAATTATACAAGTTATTCACAAGAGGCAGGTATTCCAATAGAGTGCAGTTTATGAGGAGTGGACAGGAGCAGGGGGAATTTGAAAAGGTGAGGGGAAAAGATAAAACTGGGATACCCTCAGTCTGAGTTACTTTTCCATACAAATAAGTGAAGAACAGAGACAAACAGAGAGAATAGGCAAGAGTGAGAAGAGGGGAAAAAAAAAAGAAAAAGAAAAAACCCTGTTGGTGGACCAGGGAGGTCCAGGAGGTGGTGCAGGGAAAGAAAGCAGCCTATAAGCAATTCAAGTGCTCAAGGAGTGAAAGGGATCGAGGGGAGTACGAGCTGATGGCTAGAAGGGCCACTAGAGTGGTGAGGGCGGCTAAGGCAAGGAAGGAGCAGAACCTGGCCAGGGAAATTAGGAGAGGGAACAAGGGGTTCTTTAGATACATTGGGGAAAGACAAAGGGTGAAGGGGCAGATTAGCAGGATTAAATCAGGCGAGAGATGGGCACAAGACCCAGGGGAGCAGGCTGAGGTACTGAGTACTTCACCTCAGTTTTCACCAGGGAAAATGGGGGTGCTGCATCATACATGGGAGGAGACAGAGATACTGAGGAGGGGGACCCTCACGATCGGGCAGGTCTGGGGAGAGGGGAGGCATCACTGCAGGTGGGGGAGGGCTAAGCAGGAGAAGAGGTACCAGAAGTGGAAATCACAGCAGAGAGTGGGAAGCCCTCAGCTCCCTTAAGACGGAGAAAGCACCAGGGCCGGATAAAGTACATCCCAGAGTGCTGAAGGAACTTGGATGTCCTGGCGAAACCCCTGGCAGAGCTTTTCACCATCTCTGAGGACAGGGTGGGTGCCCCAAGACTGGAAGGTGGCACATATAGTGCCTATCCACAAGTGCGGATCAAGGGAGGTGGTAGGAACTACAGGCCTGTCAGCCTGACATCGGTGGTGGGCAAGGTGATGGAGGGCATTGTCAAGGAGAGGCTACGGGGGGACCTGGATAAGTCAGGGTGCCTGGACGATAGACAGCATGGATTCATCCCGGGGAAATTGTGTCAGACAAACCTGGTGGAGTTCTATGACTGGGTGACAAGTGCCTTGGACTTGGGTAGACCAGTGGATGTCCTCTTTCTAGACTTCAGCAAGGCATTTGACTCTGTTCCTCACGTGGGCCTGTTGGATAAGCTGAGAGAAATGGGGTGGGGAACCAGATGATCAGATGGATAGGCAATTGGCTCCAGGACCGGACCCAGAGGGTCGAGTTGGTAGGATAGTCTCATCCTAAGGAGGGTCATTAGGGGGTCCCACAGGATCAGTCCTGGGCCCTTCTGTTCAACGCCTCGTATCTGACATAAGGACAGGAATCAGGAGTGAGATGAGTCTCTTTGCAGATGACCTAAACTGGGGCGGGTGGTGGATGGGGAGGCGGGAGGGTGGCCCTACAGGGGACCTGGAGGCTCTGGAAAGATGGTCTAGAAAGTGGAAGCTGAGGTTCAATGCAGGGAAATGCAAGGTACTCCACCTGGGGCCAGAGAACCCAGGCCAGTGTACACCCTGGGGAGAATGCTACAAGTCTCAATGGCTGAGAGGGACCTGGGGTGGTGGTGAATGTCAAGATGAACAATTCTGAGACTTGTAGGAAGGCAGCAGCCAGGCCAACAAGATGCTGGGATGCATCGCTAGGGGATCACCTCCAGAAGGAGGGAAGTGATACTCTCTCTGTATAACTGCTTGGTGAGGCTGCACTCTTGAGTACTGCGTGCAGTTTTGGAGGCCACACTTAAAGAGGGACATTAACCTCCTGGAGAGGGTCCAGAGGAGGGCAACCAAATGATTTGGGGCTTGGGGACAGGACCTATGAGGAGAGGCTCAAGAGCTAAATATGTACACATTGGAAGAGAGAAGGACCGGGGGACATGATAGAGGTCTTCAGGTACATGAAGAGGGTAAATAGGGAGGAACAGTCAGGGTGCTTGAAGGAAGGAGGAAGGGGCCACTAGATGGCATGGGGGAAGCTGGAGGGGGAAGATTCAGGGAGAAAGGAGGAGGTGCTACTTCACTGAGAGGGTGGTGGAGCATGGAATGCACTGCCTAGGGGGCTGGTGGAGGCAGAGACAGTGGAGGGTTCAAGAGGGGTGGGACAGGTACAGGGAAGGGTTCTGGAAGCAAAATCCAATGCAGCAAGAATATCCGGAACTGGGAAGGGAGAAGCCAGAGAGGCGAGGGACAGCAAGGTCAGCACCCAGGGTGGGGGTTGACTCAACGAAAGCAGACACGAAAAGACCGTTAGGCCTATTCTGCTGGCATTTTAGTATGTTAGTATGTAGTAAAGAAAGAAAGGACTGCCTCGCTGGTTTGAATTAGGACTGATGCAGCAAGGGGAGGGTAGGACTGCCCTCCAAGTGAGTTTATAGGTTGGAACAAAAGTGGGCGGGATTACTAGCGTATTTAATTAATATGGGGGGCGAAATTTCAAGCCTGCAAGCTGCTGCTGTGTTAAGAGGATATGCTAAAATTAATTAAAACAGCAGCTGCAGTGTACCAGAATCAGCAAAAGTTAATTAAATCAAGGTAGGCAGGCTAGAGTGTATCGTAGGCACAGTTTTGTGAGTCGAAATACATTAATTTCCTTGGGTTTAAAGTGGCTGCAGCAGCGAGTACTACAGCGCCAGGGAGCTGAGCAGAAAAAAGGCGCCAAGGTTTAAAACCGAGCGCAGTCTTGAGATCGCGTACCTTCCTGCTGCCAGCCTTGTAGCTTCGGGAAACCGAGGGGAGCTGGGGAGGGCTTTTCAACAACCGTATGTGTCATCACTTTCATTTCCTGGGTACCTGAAACTCACCCCAAGTTATACTTGTTGTAAGAGTAACCCCAAGTGTCCCTGTAAGCAATTACCCAGGACAGAGGATGGGAATTCTGTTCAGCTCCATGCCCTGGAGTTATAGAATGGTTTCAAATGTTATTGGGGATACATTAGAAAAAGTACTCACCACAGTAATCTTCTTTCTTCCAAGGGTCCTTTAGCATCAATAACTTTTTTGCACTTAGCTGGCTAGGTGGAACTGCCCAGGAGGTGTGCCTTTGAGAGATATTTAAATGAACTTAGGGCCAAGGCAATCAAAAGACAGGAGGGGGGGGTGTGAGCCGAGTGAGAGCTGTTGAATGCTTCAGAATTTTTTCAAGGAAAACAAGGGCAAATGCCCCGAAAAACAATCAACAGGATTCAAAAAACACGCAAATGTCCACAAAAGTGGAAACAGAAACAACAGCAACACAAGCTAAAAACTCGACAATAAGAAAATCCAAATAAAAGGTGACTTAAGAGCCCTTTTCCAACAGGTGAACCAGGGAGGAAGGGTGGGAGTTTACTGATGCTAAAGGACCCCTTGGAAGAAAGAAGATTACTGCGGTGAGCAATTTTTGTCTTCTTACCCCAGGAGTCCTTTAGCATCAGTAACTTTTTTGCAGACTACCCGATAGTACCAAGTGGGAGGCGGGCAGAGAACCTACTTAGGAAAGAGGCTCTGCAGAACCGCCCTGCCAAATTCAGCATCAG
The DNA here is from genome assembly GCA_016271365.2 of Neoceratodus forsteri. Lineage (NCBI taxonomy): Eukaryota > Metazoa > Chordata > Ceratodontiformes > Ceratodontidae > Neoceratodus > Neoceratodus forsteri. The sequence goes on from CM028129.1 coordinate 1,260,155,425, forward strand.
ATCTGGTCTGTACATCCAAACTGTAGTGTTTCACAAAGGTGTGCATGGATTTCCAGGTAGCTGCTTTGCAGACATCCAGTAGGGGAACTGTCCCTTGCTGCTGCAAGCGAGGCTGCAGTGCCCCTGGTGGAATGGGCCCCGAGCCCCACTGGAGGTTGCTAACCAGCTTTCTCATAGCAGAATCTAATACAAGAGACTAACCAATGAGAAATGGTTCTCTTGGTAGCTGGTCCTCCTCTGCCTACATCCCCGTAGGTGAGGAACAACTGAGTGGGATAGCCTCTGGACAGTCTAGTATGCTCTATGTGGTGAAAGATGGCCCTTTTAACATCTCAGCTGTGGAGCTTTTGCTCACCAGGAGTGGATGGCTCAGTAAAGACAGGCAGAGTAATGTACTGGTTCAAGTGAAACTCTATAACCACCTTCGGCAGAAATTTCCTATTTGTCCTGAGCTTAACTTTATCGTTGTGAGGGATGATGTAATTCGGCTCAGTGCACAGGGCCTGTAGCTCTGAAATCCTCCTGGCAGATGTGATGGCTACCAGAAGACAGTCTTCCAAGTTGCAAACTTGATGTGGGCCGTGGACATCGGCTCGAAAGGTGGATTCATGAGCTCATCTATGCAAAAGGTCAGGCTCCAAGAAGGAACAGGTTCCCTGGTTGGAGGCTGGAGGTGCAAGAGGCCTTTGAAAAACTGTTTAAAAATGCCTTGGGAAAAAAATGATTTCTTCTTTCCCACCGAAAGGTAGGCTGAAATTTCCGCCAGGTGTAGCTGGAGTGAAGATTGTTTCAAGCCCGATGCCTGTAGGTGTGTCAGGTAGTCTAGCAGCTGAGGGTGTAAAGCTGATAGGGGATCAACCTTTTCGCTCTTGCACCTGAGGGAAAACCTTTTCCATTTGGCTGCATAAGTCTTCTTAGTGTTCGGTTTTTTAGTCATCCTCAGTATCTTAAGGACCTGTTCAGAGTACTGTGAGGATGGAAACTAACTCCTCAAGAACCAGGCCTTGAGGTGAAGAGCGTGTATGTCTGGGTACTGCACTCACGTCTGAGAAAGGGTCAGCAGGGAGCGAGTCCGAGGCAGGCAAATGGGCCTGTTGCAGGACATTGAGAGAAGGAAAGGGTACCAGGCTTGCCTGGGCCAGTCCGGAACCACTAGGATCATTGATGCAGGCTTGCTGTCTGAGTTTCAGCAAAACCCTGAATATCAGGGGAAAGGGAAGGAATGCGTATAGGAACCTCCCTGACCAGTCCAGGATAAGGGCATCCAGAGGAAGTGTTCCTGGAACTGGGGGCCTGCAACAGTACTGAGGAAGCAGAAAATTGAGAGGAGAGGCAAACAGATCCACGTCTGGTGTGCCCCACCGCCTGAACACTGTGGCTAGTACTTGCTTGTTCAGTGTCCATTCGCTCTGACCCTGACTGATGCGCCTTAGGGCATCCGCCAGAGTACTGAGTTTGCCTGGGAGGTGAATAGCTGAGAGGCCGACTCACAGGGAGAATGCTAGAGACCAGAGCTTCAGAACTTCCAAACAGAGTATTCCTGATCTGGTACCACCCTGTTTGTTTATGTAGAACATTGCAGTGGTGTGGTCCATTCGAATTTGAACCGCATGCCTTTCTATGCTGGGAGCGAAAGCTTTGAGAGCTAGTAAGACTGCTCTGAGTTCCAAAAGATTTATGTGCAACTGTGACTCTTCGAGAGTCCAGTTGCCGCTTACTGAGGCACTGTCTAAATGAGTTCCCCAGCCCAAAAATGAGACATCTGTGGTGATCACCTTTGTGGGAAGAGGAGCTTGAAAGGGAACCCCCTGCCAGCAAATTGCAGGGTTCTTCCACCACAGCAAGTTTTGGAGGAACTGCTCCGACACAGGTATCAACTTTGAAAATTTGTTGCATCTCTGAGACAGGCTTGCAGGAGTCTCATCCTGTACCTGACCCTGGGACTACTGCAGTCACAGAGGCCACATGTCCCAGAAGTTTGAGAAAATGTCTGGCTGGTCTTGGCTGTCCCTGGTCGAAAGAATCTGCCACTGAAAGGAAACTCTGAATTCTTTCCTCAGGACGACAGCATAGCCAGCTGGGTCCCTATGAAGGTGAGCAGCTGGGTGGGTTCCGCTTGAGAGTTCTTTAGATTTACCAGGAAACCCAGAGGCTCCAAAGTGCGTTCTGTGAGGGAAAAAGATTCCTTGACCTGGCAAGAAGACTTTGCCACTATGAGCCAGTCGTCCAGATAGGGGTAGAGAGCCACACCCAGTCTCCCGAGATGTGCTGCTACCACTGCGAGACACTTGGTAAAAACTCTTGGGGCCGACGACAGACCGAAGGGCAATGCGGTGAACTGACAGTGACCCGAAGGAAGTCTGAACCTGAGAAACTTCCTGTGAGATCTCCTTATGGGTATGTGGAAGCAGGCGTCCTTTAAGTCGAGGGAGGCTAGCCAGTCTCCCTGCTGTAAAGACTGCATGACCAGTGACAGAGTGACCATTTTGAATTTGTTTTTTTGTTTTCAGATGTTTGTTTAAATATCTGAGATCTAAGATAGGTCGCCACTCCCCAGTTTTTTTTTTGTGTCAGTAAATACCTGGAGTAGAGGCCCTTGCCCTTCTCGTGGGTAGGGACCCTCTCCACTGCTCGTAAAGCCAGAAGGTTTTGTATCTCCATTTCCAACGGCGGTATCTGTGTTGGGGACAGAGGTCTTGACACCTGGGTACACCTGAGGTCTGGCAGCTGCTTGAACTGTAATGACAGACCCTTCTCCACTATCTCCAGCACTCACTTGTCCGACGTGATGAGGGACCAGTGCTGAAGATAGTGAGGGAGTCTGCCTCCAACTGGAAACGGGGAGGCGACATGGACACTCACATCCAGACTTATACTGAGAGGCAGATGGCTAGGTAGAGGTGGCTCTTCTTTGGCCCCTTCTGCCTCTACCTCTGAAAAACCCCCTGTACTGGCTAAAGTCAGATTGGGGATAGAGGTTGTAAGGCCTGAGAACAAAACTTCTGCCACTACCACCCCTGGGATGGGATCTCTGAAGGGTGGCGGGCTTAGGTTTGAATGAGTGGCTCTGCCAGGAGGCCTTGTACTCATCGACTTTTTTCATGTAGTCAGTGGTTCTGTAATCAAACAACATATTTAGATCACAGGGAAAATCCATGGCCTTGTTCTGAGTGTCTATGGTCAGACTGGTTGTTCTAAGCCAGGCGAAGCGTCTCAGAGAGATGCCATGGGCCATCGACCTAGAGGCTGCATCACTGTTGTCATCTGCCATGTGGAACTGGTACATAGTAGCTTCCAGGGCAGTTTTTGACGTATCCACCAGCTCCTGCACCATAGAATCTGATCTGTTGCAGAAGATAGCCTGGACAGATTTCCAAAGGCTTTCTGATATTTGGCTGTGAATGCCATGTAAGAAGAAAGCCTGAGAAGCAGGGAAGCTGTGGCATACATTTTCTTTGCAATAAAGTCAATTTTCTTGGAACCCTTGTCAGGGGGAGAGGGTGACAAGGAGATTCCAGCTTTCTCATAAGCTGCCTGCTGCACTATACTTTCGTAGCTAGGGTGTGCAGACAGGAACTCAGTACCATTTTTAGACAATTTATATTTTCTCTCAAGCCGCTTATCAACACGATACTGAAGTGGGGTGTTGAAGCACCTCCATGGTATTTTTTTCTAAATGCATTATAGATAGGGACGACCAGGGTCTTTGAGGATGAAAGACCCTTCATCTCCCTATAATCGTCATCTTCATCAACATTCTGGTTGGGCTCCTGCGTAGGGAGGTCCAGGGTATCCAGCATATTTCATATAAATGTAAACATAGAGGAAGGATCCTCGTGGTCACCCAGGGGATCCCCAAGGTGAGGGTGGGTCCGGGGAACCCTGGGGCTCAAGGCCCTCAAAAATCCATGTCAGGGGCATCATAAAACTGATCATCTGCGTCATCCTCACAGTCTACAGAAGAGAGAACTGTGGAAGAGTGCTTGCCAGCCCCAGTAAATCGAGGACCCATCTTTTGAAGGGTCTGAAACAGTTGCCATGCTTTTTCCATATCTTGCACTGATAGACGAACCTGCGCAGTTTGTGTTTTGTTTTTTCTGTATGCTTTAAGCTGCCTGTTGTCTCACTATTGGCTTTCCCAGGAGCAACAGGAGCATATCTGTCTTGACAGAGTTTCTTTTTAGCCACTTCATCAGAGGCGTGATCAAGCTTCCTTTTTTCATCACTCTTATTTTTCAATTTGTGAGGAACATCATCTTTGGAAGCTTTATTTTTTGGCTAAGATCTGGAAGATTCCTCAGCATCTCTGCTTTTGGTATTAGTACTTTTGAATGGTCCCTCGTCAGAAGCCTTTGATTTATCCTCAGCCATAATAATTAAAGGTTTGTCTGCTATGTTTGTCAATTTAATAAAACAAACCTGTTCTGGACCTACGAACTGAGTGCAGGTTTCTCTGAAAATGCCACTGGCCAGTCCTGCCCCAGTTAATAAACTTTGTCTATTACTAGTGGCTTTTTTTTGGGGGTTGTAAAACGGGGATCTATACCAGTGCCAATCTTAGTAGAAATCCAGTAATACTCAACTGCGCACAGGTGGCTGCTGGACCCTTACAGACAGTCCTGACACAGATGATACCAAGGTCCAGTAATATAACAAAAAAGGTTTCCTCATAATTGCCAATCTAGAGAGAAAGCCCCCAGTCACCATTTAAATTTGAAATCCACGGCAAACCCCGCGAGGTCAGAGGTAAAAAACAAGGCAACTGTCCCTAATTCGACAGTTCCCACAAGAATTTGCCCCACAAATGAAGGAAACCATCGAAAATAAGCACCCGCGATAAAAATCAGGCTTTAAACTAAATAGTCATGGTAAAAATGAAGTCAAAATTGCGCCGTTGCGCTAAAAATAAAAAATTTGCGTAGCGCTTATGAAAAAGTAAAACTTTCACTCAGCACACTAAACAAATTAATTTACGAAGAAACCTTTACCCAGATCAGCACTAGGAGGTTATCAACAAGGAAAGTTGGGAGACACCTCAGAGGCAATACTGCTCAGTCCAGCACAGAAAGAATTCTGAAGCATTCAATAGCTGTCACTCAGCTCATACCCCCTCCTGTCTTTTGATTGGCTTGGCCCTATGCTCATTTAAATATCTCTTAAAGGCACACCCCTAGGGTAGTGCACTTAGCCAGCTAAGTGCAAAAAAGTGACTGATGCTAAAGGACTCCTGGGGTAAGAAGCATGTTTAAAGTGGAGAAAACCTTGAATATTCCCAAAATAAGTGGAACAATATCTACAAATATAAACAGTTAAGTGCTCACCACTAATTTAAAGACTTGAGGACCACAACAAGGACATTTTTTTTTTATACTTTTTATTTATAGATTATATGTAATACAGCATATACCATATAACATACAATATAGTATACAACATTTGTCGCTGATCACATTCCACATTTAAGTTCAGGTTACTATACCTGGGAGTACCATTTTTATATATTCAATCCATGTGGCTCACGACATCAAGTTTTTTTGTTTTTTTTTACCCCTCGCCTCTCGTCATCCCTCCACTCTGGTCACGGACCCCCGGCCACCGGATATCGCCGACTTCCCGGTCATCCCTGGCTTACCCCCAGAGAATGGGGCCGCGTTCCGACTCCGCCATCGGACCGCTGGAACTGTAACCGGTTGGGGAACGCCCGTGGCCAATCAGGGCATTCCTGGGCAGAGCGTCATCTAGACGCTAGGCGTGGATTTTAACTCCCATTTTTACCTCCCGAGGAGGCGGGACGCATGACGCCGTAGCGCCCGCCCGCCTCCCTCCCCCATTTGAACGCCGGCAGCGTGAGTTCTCCGCCCGCCAGGAGTCCCCAACGCTCGGATGTTGCCCAGCCCTCCCCGAGAAGGAGAGCTGCCCATCGGACGCTCAATCCTTCTCTCCCCAGCCGGCTCTCCAACGATCCGGGTCCGTTCCCGAACCCGGGTCACGACATCAAGTTTAACAAAGGATTGATTCACTGGCTAGACAATAATGTAGGCTATGACACTCTCACCTATATATATTTCACTACCAATTTACCACTACTTCTGCCCCTCGTAGGATACCTAAATAATAGTGGGGGGCTGAAAAATCCTAATGAGTGAAAGCTCTAATTTATATTATAAAGATTGCCTTGGCTCAATTAAGTTGCATTTCACCCCTGCCCTTATTATTAGCCCAGCTAACCGACAGGGAGACAGGATATCAATAAGGGAATACAGACAATTCACAAATTGAGTGGGGTAAAAATCCCCAAAAAAATAAAGTAACCCTCACTAGGCAGGTGTATCAATAACAGGCTATAATTTTGAGAACCCCATCATGGCTAACACAGCATAATAAACAATCTCGACGGTAAATTTCAATCAGAGGCAGCATTTATCCTCTGCAAATCTTGCCCAGAGAGAGGAAAAAAAACCCTTAGGAACATCCCAATTAGTCATTTGTGTCCGATTCAGAACCTTAGTCCAAAGCAGTCACTTGTTTGATTGCAGTTTTTCCGGCCTCTATGAGGGTATTTGCCCAGGTAGCCGCTGCCTCGGGGTCAGTAAAAACATGGTGTTTGCCCGCATGTTTAACCTGGAACTTCGCAGGAAACAGTAACTGGGCCTCTATACCGTTTTCAAGGAGCGTTTTCTTCGTAACCTGCAAGGCCTTTTTTCTTATTTGGGACTGCGATGAAATATCTGGGAAGAAACGCTATCCTGCTACCCTCCCAGATTGTTATCACCCCTAAGTCTCGCAGCTCGTAAAAGGACTATACGAGCCTCAGGATCCGACAAGGTAACAATTGCAGTTAAAAGGGCGCTTGTTCCCTGGTCCTCTTCTAGACCGCATAGGAATGGCGAAGGCCTTAATCACCCTGATTCCGGAATCTGCAGGCAGCAGAGTTGGGTCAGAAAAAAAATCAGTATATTAACAGCTGGTAAAATCTCTGCAGTAGATGCGAACCTCGGTGGAAAGCACACTATACGGATGTTGGATTGCCTCTGAACGTTTTCAAGCACTTCCACTTTGGCCCTTAGAAAGGTAAGGTCCTGCACGAACTTGGCATTCCTGGCACACTGAAGCTCTCTCTCCGATTTCAGCTCCGGTATATCCGCCCCATGCGCTTGCATCTTGCCATCCATTTCGGAAACCCGTGCTTCAACTGAAGCTAGTCGGCGGTTTGTTTCTTCTCCGGTAGCTTGTATTTTTTGAAGCAAAGCCATAATCTGGGGGTGTGGGGCTTCGCTCGTCCTTATGTCTGTGGAGGAAGATGGCCCCGGTCCTGTCCCTCTCGAGGCTTGCAGTGAGGAAAGAAAGGCATCTAAGTTTTGAGTAGCACGCCTGTGGTCCTTTTTAGGACTCATATTGTAGTTCCCAGGGCTTCCAAAAGTGGACTTCGTTATTTTAAACCTCTAATCCGGAGATAACACACACAGTTAAAACTTTTTGTTTACATAGATACATAGACAGTGTCGGCAGATAAGGGCCTATGGCCCACCCAGTCTGCCCATTTAAGTTTGTAAGTTCAGTTTATGTTTTCCAGGAAGTCTGTTGCCCCTTACCCCTGACCTCCAGAATTCCTTTATGTCTATCCCATGCATTCTTAAATCCCATGATTGTTTCAGCCCCACCACTTCCTCTGGCAGGGTGTTCCACTTGTCCACCACCGCTCTGTGAAGAAATTCTTCTCACGCTTCCTCTGAATCGTCCTCCTCCAACTTCATCCCATGCCCTCTAGTCCTGGAACATCTTTTTGCTTAAAAATAGTGCATTCCTGCACCCTGTTCCTCCCTGTAAGATACTTGTATGTCTCTATCATATCCCCTCACCCTCCTCTCCTCCAGGGAGTACATGTTCAGTGCCTTCAACCTGTCCTCATAGGACTTGTGATGCAATCCATGCACCATCTTTGTTGCCCTCCTCTGAACCTTCTCTACCCTGTCTATGTCCTTACGTAGTAGGTCTCCAGAACTGCACAGTGTACCCAGGTGCAGCCTCACTAGTGTCTTGTACAGTGGAATTGTGACCTCCTTTTCCTGCTGGTGATGCCCCTGCCTATGCATCCCAGCATCCTATTTGCTTTACCTGCTGCCTTGTCACACTGTTTCTGCCTTGAGGTCATCAGAGATGATAACTCCAAGATCCCTTTCCTGCTTGGTGCATGCTATATCCTCACCCCCCAACTGATATACTGTGCCAGGGTTTTTGTGCCCCATATGCATTATCTTGCACTTCCTTGCATTGAATTTCAACTGCCAAACCCCTGAACATTCTTCAAGTTTCTGCAGGTCCCTTCTCATTCTGTCTACACCCTCTGGTGTGTCTACTCTGTTACAGAGCTTTGTGTCATCAGCGAACAGTGAAATTCTGCCTTCTAGGTCCTCGCATAATGTCACTGATGAAGATATTGAATAGTACTGTCCCAGCACTGATCCCTGTGTTTCCATTTAGATAAGAGCTGAGCAATTGTTGCCGCCATGCTGCAGCAGCCCCCCCAACAAGGACATTTTTATAATGGTGGGCATGTTCACAATGCCCATTAGCCAAATATATTTCTGAACAGTAGACTGTAAGGATGCATTGTCGTCCAAGCCCAATAATTGTTAACTGATCTGTACAGGACATTGTTTAATGAATATCATCTTTATTTATGCAAATTAACATTCAATAAAGTTAAAATAATACAGAAAACTGAAAAAATAAATGTGTATTCATTTTCTTGTTACAGTTCTTCGTAAATTACTTTTACCAAATATTTCTTCACCAACTGACATTTTCAGTAATATGGAGGTATGCAGGAGCAGAAGAAAACCAAAAAAAAAAAAAAAAAAAAAAAGTTAATTGTTTTTGGATTTTCCATACTGTGGTTGTTTTCCATTAGGCTTTTTTGTTTTGTTTTTTTATGAACTTCTTTATTTCACCACATCTACCACCAAGCATCACATCAACATCACGTGAGACAATGTCATTGTGTTAGTCTCTTTGGTGGGAGTATTAAAAGGGACTTTTCATTTAAAAGTTAGAGAAATAAATGTCATTTAGGAGAAAAATAGCTCCTGAATTGTTTTGGTCTGACACATTAATATTTACATGGTGCCGAGATCAGTGGCAAAGGGAAAATATGGATCGGTACCCCAGAATGCATTAATGTTAAATTAATCCACTGTCATGTGATAAATTAGGACCAATTAAGTTTATGGACTTTTTCTACCTCGCTATCACTTTGCAGTTTTCTTACCTGAAAGAACTCAAGGCACTCATAACCATATAAAACAGTAACTGCACACAGAAACACAAGCACATGTTTTTGAAGCACACAAATGATAAACCCAGAGGGACATCACAGAGGTTAACCGATAAAACAACCAGCAGGGGTCATCTCCAATCATAAAATTGTTAACAGGGCTCAAAATTCACTGTTATTTGGTGTTCTGTGCATACCAAATTGTATGCACAGAACATCAAATTGTGTCTCCTGGCAACCTGCATTGAAAACCAGTTTCCGGTTTTGTGTTTCGACTCATCAGCCTTATGAAACTCCTCTCCCATCCATCTCAGCCCAACTGCCCTTACTACCCTGTCCTTGGACATCCCCGTGAGCCAGAGTGGTTTACCTCCAAAACATCCAATGCAGTGCAGATCTGATCTGCTCCTCTCTGCCCAGCCCAAATGCTGTTACCTCGCCCAATCAGTGCTTCGCATGACTGAGCAAAGCTGTCAGAATTCTGGCCGGTGCAGACAGTGGGACGTACTGGACATCGTGCTGGGTTGGACATTTCTTTTTTTTTTGGTTGTCATGAGAGGAGACCAGCTATTATTGGCACAGGCCAAGTCTTGCCTTTTCCTAAACTAAACGCTGCAAGTGTTAACTCATAACAGATCTCAGTCATTAGAGCCTGCTACAGATGGGTGGCTGTCCGATTCCTCATGAGGCTGGCTGAGTAACTAATTGATAGGACTGTGACAGTAAGTCTCTGGGTGGGTCTCTGCACTACAACTGGGATAGCTGCTATGTGCAGCCGGCCCCGTGGCGCTGAGAGTTGAGGCACTGGACGCCACACCTCATGCCACGCCAGCGACCAGAGTTGGAGAACGAGCTCAGGCCGCCAGAGGTGGGAAGGGATTGAGCGTCCGGAAGACTGCTCTCCCTTCCCAGGGAGGGATCCGGGGAATGCACCGCTCTTGGGCAGCCCCTGACAGTAGTCGGGGGCAGCGCAAGGAACAGGAGGTGCTACAGACGAGGGGGAGGAGCTGCAGCGGACACTGGCATAGTGCCTTGGACATCATTGCACATCCGAGCTCCAAGGGGCAACCTACACAAGATAATCCCCACTCGGTCTAGGGGGTCAACGAGGGCTCCAGTGGCAAACACCCACATCCCCATCGTCGGGCTCTCTCACTGACGGCTGGCCGGGTCTCCCACCAGACGGACCCTCTAACTCTCAGAAAGGCTGCCAGGTAGGAGAGGCAGGCTCTCCCCTGGAGGTTGATCGGGGGGGGGGCTGGAAAGTCTGGTTGGGGGTTGCAGGAGGGGAAGAGAGCTTCAGGCAGGGGAGTAGAGGTGCCTGGCTGAGAAAGCATCTCTGAGAGATGCCCTGACCGAGTGGAGCATAAAGACAATTGAGAAAAAAAAAAAAGTGCTATCCTTAAGTTCCAGTTGGCATTTGTGGGACTTCCCTCAGACAGCTGTAGCTAACCATCACATCTAGTTATAAGTGTCTCACTCTAACAGTGGAATGTTGCTTTGGAGGGGCAAAGCGTTTGATCATAAAAAAAAAAAATCCAGGGTGAGGCAAACTTTATTAAAGGAGAGTAAGGAGGAGGGGCAATTGGCACTACCCAACATGAAAGATAATTACTTAGTGGCACAAACTACTCTGACCGTGCTGAAGTGAGGAGACATGGGTTGGCTGGAGGGAGAACAGGCACAGATACCACTGGCGAGCTACTCTGTGACTCGGGGGGGGGGGGGGATGTCTGGGGACAGGGATGGAGTGGTGGTCGGGCTGAGATGGGTGGGAGGAGAGTTTTACTAAAGTTATTTAGAACAGACTGTGGTACCACGCACATGCAGCAACAAAAGCCGTGTTTACACAGCAGTAGTACTACAAACTTACGACCGCAACAGAGTGGTACTGAACACCTGCTTGCTGTGCCCTGCCTGTCCACACGACCCCTCTCTGCACCACTACAGTTTTCACCTGTGAGGGGGCCATACGTCAGGGGGCCAGATAGCTGCTGGCCACTGGAAGTGGTGACATAATGTGCATGGCCAATGCGCATGCTCGAAATCACATCTTAAAGTTCCAGCAGAGATTACTCTCTTCACAACCCTCGGTTTTTAACAGCAGCTACCTTGCTGCATTCAGGGGGCTGTCTTTTTGTTGCAACAGTATTTGGCTGGAAACAGTAAAACACAGACTCTCCATCCATAAGTTTACGTCACCTTGGCTGTGCACGCAGCAAAGTGTACGGGTTGCCACGGCGCTGACAGTCCACACAGCGGTTGAATCTGCTGCAAGTCGCTTGCTCTGCGTTACCAGCTTGCCAGAGAATCTGGGAGCAACTTAGTTAGCAGCTTACCCCAATCAGGTGTCTACACGGAAGCTTTTGCACTGGAGCAACCCGAACGATCGTGTTACTCCAATGCAAATGTGACCATGTAAACAGGATTTAAAAGTGGGTGCCCTTGGGACAAGTCTGGGAAAAATAACATATTGACATGCAGGCTTGGGGGTGGGGGCAGTCAGGGAACCATACTGCCATCCATTCTAGCCGTCTGATGAAAATAAATCTACTGCTGTGATTGGAGGGGAGGACTTCCAGTTATCACAGAATAGCTGCTAAATTTAGTGTGCGTGTGTGTGTGTAAAACATAAAGTTAAAAAATGATGACCGTTAACTCAAGGGCCACTACTGGTCTGAAAACAGTAACAAAACTGAAAGGAACTATGTGAGGGCCGCGAAAGCAGATATAATTTGCATGCATATTGCTTGTGGAACAACAGCAGAAGGACACAGAGACATTCAAAACCTATACTTTTTTAATTTATTTTTTGTATTCAACAATACAATAAAACAGCTTAAAACTACATGCTACTTATAATACAACAGTGACAGAATGGTATACAAAAAAAAAGGATTTGTATACCAGGTTTCAATGTGAAATATTGAATCTTGGCTAATGGCATTCAGTGTCGAACACTACTTTTTAAAGTGAATTTCTAGCCTTGTGTAATCATAAATGTTTTTCAAAACCGCTTAGCCTTCAATCTAAAAATATCAATATTTGTACTGAGTTTTTGTTAAGGGATGAAGTAAACTATTAGTGTTTTGGGAGGGCCTGGGAGGGAGGGCTGGGCCAGTGGCGTAGTGGTAGCACTACTGCCCACCACACTGGCGACCCAGGATCAGGAGCAATCTCAGGTTACTGGGGGCCAGCCGTGGAGGGGAGACCGAGAGTCCAATGAACTGCTCTCTTCTTCCTGGGGAGGGAGGACTGCCACTTCCGCCAAGTGACTGCCAGCAGGTGGAGGCCTGTTGGCAGTGTGGGAATGGTGCGGCCGAGATGGGATGGAGCTGCAGGACTCCGCAGCACACGTGTACACACACACACACACACACACACACACACACACACAGAGAAGTGTGCTTTCCCAAGCAAGAGAGGGGTGTGAAAACAGAGGAAAAGTTAGTAAGGCAGGCGTGTAGTATGCTCCCACGTACAATACAACACCTGTTCCACCACCAACAAAGCCAGACGAAATACTGATATGTTTCTCGGAGGGGGAGTAGCCCTTTTGGATCCCCGATGCGGGGGAGTAATCCATGGGGCTACCTGAGCAGTCCAGACAGGCCTGGGGAGGTGGCAGTCAGTGTGGAACAGCAGGGAAAGTACTGAATGGAGTACAGACTGCCTCAGACAGGAGCATAACCACCTATATTTAATAGCAAAAAAAAGTTTTCTGGTGGCTTACTGTTTTTGTACTAATGTTTCTTCCGACGGCCTTGTCCACATCCTCTTCCTATCTCTGCCAGTTCCCTTATTTTACAAAGAAACTGCCACCCCTGTCGTGGTCTAACTCTCACCCCCAAACAATGTGACAATGATTATTCACTATGACCCTCCCAAGACAACCAGGTGGAGCTAGACTTCAGGGGTCAACTACCGTGCTCAGCATTTTGGCAGAACAAAGCAAAACAACAACAGCCTTGGCTGATCCTACTGCAAATGGTGTAGGAAGTGACTTCATTTTGCCAGTCAACCCCCCAATCTAAACCCACTCTATCACAGGAAGCGGTCTGTGGCATGAGCATTTTAACTGGGCTAGAACAGCTGGACACACCATCCAACACTTTGACCCGGTTTCTGTTCAATTTTGTCACATTAGATATTAAACATTTCAAAACACTTTGACATCCAACAGCCTGAAATAAGAATTTATGCTAGCACAACCCTCTACCTTAAACACCAGTGGGCTGTTGTGCAGCAAAAGAATCCATCCAAGGTGAATAATTTTCCCCAGCTCTGCTGGCACCCTGGGCCGAGACGTGAACCTGGATCATAAACTAGGTAGCAGCACTCTTCATTACCCCACCAGACGGCCTAAACAGATTTTCTTTTAATTTAAACTCTAAACCTTGGCTCCCCCCTCCGTAAGTCTATTTGGCAAGACCAGATTTGCCATGATAAACCTAAAACAACAGGGCACAAAACAGAAATTCTCCTCAACCTCTTTTTAATAATGGAAGCAGTTTAATGTAGTGGATAGAGTACTAGCTTGGAATCCAGGTAGTCAGAGGTTCAAACCATAGGGCAACTTACTCCATGGGTGATCTTGAGCAAGTCATTTTACATCTCTGATGCACCCAGCTGCAAAAATGGGTACATGAGGACTCCACTGAAAACAAGATGTTGCGTGTCACCCAGGCTACCTTAAATAGTTTAAAAAAAAAAAAGGGGGGGGGGGGAGAAGAGAGCAGTCAGTGAAGGGCACCAAGATTCCATTCAGCAATTCAGCACAGGTTTTTGAGAGCAAGGAACACATTTTATCCCTCACTATACTGGCAAACGGGCAGTACATTTTAGGCAGAAGGATGGGTTCTGGGAAGGCTAAATTCACATGCCTGAGGCTACTGCAGATGTGGCCTCAAGCTATCGTTTTATGTTCACAGCTGATGCACGGCATAGTAGACAGACACCACAGCAAAGCCAGTCAGCAATTAGCACTGCCCTATCATTACTGCCAGAAATCTGCAAACGAAATTGACAAACAGCTCGTTTCCTTCTCATTTTCTGATGACAGCAGATTACAATATTTTTTTTTAATAAAACATACAAACATCATGGCACCAAACCAAGTGAACTGCAAGTTTTGAATAAATTAGTATAATACGAAAAAGCTTCCTGCTTTGTTTGTTTTTTTCTAATTTTAATACGTACACACTGCTGTACGACACTATTAATATTGCTTCCTCATTGGTAGACCATCTGTCTCAGATAACAAACATACACAGACACACGCTCCTGTCATCAAAGAAGTCTGCAGTCTCTAAGACCACAAGGACTGCGTAGATGAGCCTACATTGTTAAATGCGAAACTCACCTGTCAATTTCAGTCTTCCAGAAGTTCAAAATAACATACCTTTGGAAATGGGGGGGGGCGCCCCCTCCTAACAAAAAAACGGCACACGAAAAAAAACTAATTAAAATACAGAGGTAGCACTTGCTCATAATGATAACTGCCAATTAGCAAATGCTTTGGAGATCCACCACCGATAAAGTGCCCATCAGGAGTCAGAAGAAAGGTACCGCTGGGTTTCGGAATCTCAAAGAAGACTCGTCAAATACCGTCCCCCAACACACACACACACACACACACACACACACAAATGTAAACACACACGCCTTGCTACCAGCTCGAAAACAGTTATTCAATCACAATACTTCAAAGCAAAAGACCAAACACTGCCGTCGCTTACAACAGGGTGGCTGAATAAACCTCCGATTTTCACCACAGGTATAAAACTTGAAACTGAACAAAAGTCCTATTTTAACTCATGTATTTTCATCAAGAAAAATAATTTCCAAATATTAAAAGTCTATTTTCGACATACAGCAGCGTGGCGTCCCATTATCACACGCCTCAAAAAAAAATCCAGAAATCGAATTTCTGAATTGTAATCGCGCAGAGTATAAATCCCCATTTAAAAAAAAAAAAACTCATGTTCACGGCTGCCAATGAATGTAGGTGGCCGATACCTTTTATCGTCTAACTTAAAGTGTAGTCCATAGACATGAAACTAATAACAACAGGGAATCGTTTACAAAAGTTAATGGCCCCGTAATTAGTACCCTTGAACAGTAAGTACAGCATTGTTGCGACTGGATGGGAAACGTTAGTTAATAGTCAAGAATGCGCCCGATTTCCGACCCCCTTCCTTTGACCGAGCAGCAGCGCATCTGCAAACAAAAGGCGCTGGATAAACAGAAGTCATACATCTCCATCCCGCACAGGATCGCCATGATTGTGTAATCGGTCCCCCAGGAGTGGTGCCTTACAGGCCAGCGAGGGGCAGAGACAGCAGAAGAAACGACCATAATAGAGCAGCCAGCACTTGCAAACCCACTACTCTCGCAAAACTAGTCCCCGCATTGGCCTTCCCTGCACTTAGAAAACAATACATCTGACCTATTCTAAAGCATGTATCCCAGACAGTATCACTACATATATATATATATCTTCGTACGTTTTGACCAGGAATGGCATAATATGGGTATATTTACAACAATCACATTATAGAGCAGTTACGCAGCCTTAATATTTATTGTACAATTTCCAATGCCAAGCCGTCTCCACAAACCCAAAATACTAAAGTAACAGAATTCATGTTGTGGATCGCACTCCCAGTGATGGCTAACTATAGCCCGACCCTCTGTGACACCGATCATTCAACCCATTTTAAAAAGAAATTGAGTCGAAATTAGGATTTTAATATTCTTAATATGATCCGCTTTTGTGGACTAGTTGACTCTATTCCAGTGTGATTACAATGAAGTTGATATCAATAAGCATGATGGTCTCTAATGGCTTCATAGGATATAAAACATTCCAGTCTCTTAAAGAGACAAATGCAACAATAACATGTTTTGCGGGCATCAATTAAGCCACCATTCATTTTCGTTGCGAACGTATGATTTCAGTTCTTTGGCGTATATAAATTAGGTCTTTGTGAATTGATGTTTGCCTCGCAGCACTTTTTTTTTTTATACTATAATGTAAATAAACAGAATATAATGAAAGTGAATTCAGCCTGCGCTTTACCTTCAGTTCCGCACTCTCCGCCATCTTGCTCCATTGCGCGCAGGCTTAATGAACCCGCTGGCACGTCGGCTGATGCGCGAAGTGCTGCGTCACGACGGAGTTTTCGAAAGTTGGCGCCTTTTCCTTCAAGGGACGGTTCGGAGGGTCGGTTGAATGAATCTCGAGCTTCAGCAGCACAGGGTGTGATTTTGATGTAATTCTCTCCCTTTCTTGTAGAACTCATTTCAAGCAGCTGCACCTTCCTGTTTTAGACATAGTAAAGATGTCAAGCTCAGAATTAGTGTGAGATGAGTAAACATGAAATCGTGAAATGTTATTGCACTATAAATTCTTTTTTTGTGCCTCTTGATTCTACACGTGAGATTATATGGGGCAGAGTAAACCTGATTGTCAAAGTCTCATTCCAGAAGAGTGGGGCAGGGTAGCCCTCTTTAGGAGCAGGAATGGTCTTTAAAGGGACGGTCCCGTAGGCCTTTTATTCTGTTTCTCTCTCCTGAGCTGGTATCCGGGCTGTCTTACGCCTGGGCTCCACCTCCTGATAGTGACAGACAGACAGGCAGGAATCAGACCTCTGCAGCAGGGCACATCCAGCCATCCACTTCCTGTCTCCCTCAGTTTACTTCCTACCTTCAGTGGAGCAGGTACTCTGCAGCAGAACTCTGCCACAGGGGCAGGATGAAGAGACTGTAAGTGATAAAATTATTTGTTTACTTGTGGAGCAACTAGAGCATGGCTAGAAGAATCGCCCCTTGGTGGGACCTAGTCTCAGCCTTGCAAGCTGCACAGACTGGCCCCACTCTGAGAGAATCCCCGTCTTTCCCGCCATTTTGGGCTCCCTACGACAGTTGTCTGGAAGCCAACGGGGACTCCTTATTTAAGCACCAGAGTGCTTCTAGGGACAAGGACTGTTCTGTCAACAACTGGCTGGGTGGAAAATTTAAGCCTCTCGTTGTCAGAGATGCAGGCAGTGCGCGGAGGAGAGTGCCAAGCCACTGTGTTTCAGTCTCCCCCACAATGAGCACCTAATGGTCGTCTGGAAGCCATCGGGGCGTCGGGGACTCCTTATTTAAGCACCGGAGCGCTTCTGGGGACAAGGGCCGTTCTATTGACGACTGTCTTGGCGGAAAATTTAAGCCTCTCATCGACGGAGATGCAGGCAGTGCACTGAGGAGAGCGCCAGGCCACTCTTGTTTCGGTCTCCCCCACAACAAGCACCTGTAAGGAAGTTTTCGTGTTAGCAGCCCTCAAGACTAGAGGAGCTCCATATCCCAGCAATGCAGTGCATCTGTGGACAAGTACGAGTGCCTTCATCGACGAGCGGCCTTGGAGAAAATGTCAGCCGCTCATTGATGGGCAACTCGTCAATGGGGTTTCAAGCATACACTGAGGTGAACGTGGGAAAGCGCTAGGCCTCTTGGCGACGACAAGCGCTGAGGAGAGTGCCAGGTCACTCAGGGGTGGCGGCCCCAGATCACATCTTTCTTTTAACTGTAGCACTGGAAGATACCCTTGATTTGGAACACTGGGAACACCCAGCAACACTGCAGCATTCCCACAAAGCAGACGGGTATCCCTGCACAACGAGGTGCACAGCACTGGGGTATTCAGCAGTACAGGTTCCCCTACAGGATTCGAGCACAGTACTTGGGGGCCCCCCCCCCAAATGGGACCAATGGAACTCCCTCTCAGCATGACAGCCCTCCCCAGAATAGCATCATGGGACAAGATGGATCTTGTTGTTTTGTTTATTGTTCTAGGAATTACTACCTTTGAGCCAGAGGCTCTTTTACAAAGGTTCCACGTCAGTTAGGCACAGTACAAAAAGGGTTATATAGATAACATAACAACTTGTGCTGTGTCAAGAACGAGAAAACATTTGCAAATACACATCAATCGTTTGTGCAAAAGGACAAGAGATATCAATAATCACATTATTATTACAAGAAAGAGGTCACGCTAGATTAGGAGAACCAAATTAGGGAAAAAGTCCAGAACAGAGAGGGTAAGTGAAAGGTGTGGGGAGCAGACAATAGCAGGAGAAAAGGTTTCCCAAACATGTCTTTGTTTAATAACAGAACAGGGGTGGGTAGTGAGAAAATAGGTGGGTTAATCAGGGCAGTCACAGGAGCTGGAGGTGTCAAGGTGAGAGAACAGCCTTGATTTGAAAATACCAAGAGAGGTGGAGGCAGTAATATGAGTGCTGAGGGCATTTAGCCAGCTGGGAGCACGATAGGCAAATTATCTTTGTCCCTGAGAGGTCCGGCATCAGGGGACTTGGAGAGGCTGGTGTTCTGATCTTCTGGTAAACGGGTGCTTGCGCCGGGTATAACAGGGCTTGGATACAAGGTGGAGTGAGGCCCAGAGGATTTTTTTTCGCCATCAGGCAGGTAAGGTACTTTATCCAGTTTGGAGAGTTGCAACCAACCTGAGTCAGCATAGAGTTCATGTGGGTACGCCGATGTGCTCCAGTGAGCAGACGACAGGCCTTATTTAGGATGTTGAAATGCGACTAAGTGCTGTAGTAGTGGCAGATCCAGATATAACTAGGCCATAGTCAACGACTGAGATGACAGAGGATTGGATGGCAATCCTCAGTGCAGAATGGGTAAGGAGCTGTCGGTTCCGATACAGAATCCCAATTCGCTGATTAATAGCTTTTGCTGTACTATCAATGTGTGTTGCAAAGGTTAGGCCTTGATCAAAGTTGATTCCAAGATATTTGAAAATTGGAACGTGTTCAAGGGTATTTCCCAGGTATGTATTTATGGTGAGTGGGACTTGCCGTTTCTTGTTTTGCGGGTTAGAGAAGAGCATGGATTTAGTTTTTTTGTAGTTTAGAACCAGTTTATGTTCAAGGAACCACATCTCAGCTTTGGAAAAAGCATGCTGAAGGTTGAGGCGTAAGAGGTTCGGATCTTTATGAATGGCAAGAATCACGGTATCGTCGGCATAGAGGATTATTTGTTCAGGGCAGGAGTTTGGGAGGGAGTTTAAGAAAAGGCTGAAAAGGAGGGGGCCCAGGATGGATCCCTGGGGAACTCCTGAGCGAACCGGTTTTGAGTCTGACAGAATTCCTGCTACTTTTACAGATTGAGAGCGCTGAGCAAGATAATTTTTTACCCAGTCACAAGGACCCTGCGAGAGCCCTAGGGATAGTAGTTGTTTGACGAGTAGGCCATGGTGTACTGTATCAAATGCCTTGGTTAAGTCAATGTAGACTGCTCCAGTTAGGTTTCCTTTGTCCATGGCATTGTGGATTGCTCCTGAGAATTCAAGTAGGGCAGTCGATGTGCTGTGCCCTTTTCTAAAATCATGCTGCTGAGTGCACAGGATGTTGTGCTTTTCTAGGTAGTCTGAAAGTTGGTCCGCCACCATGCGTTCAAGGGCCTTAGAGAGAGGTGGTAGTATTGATATCGGTCAATAGTTACCAGGCAGTGACTTATCTCCACTTTTGTGCACTGAGTGACAACTGCAGCCTTCCATTGCCTAGGGAATTGGCTGTAGCAGAGGGAGAGATTGAAAATTTTCGTGAAGGGGAGCAGCACTTCCTCCAGAGTGAGGGACAGAAGTTTGAGGTCAGTAGTGTCGCTGCTTGCTCGGGACTTAGAAATGGCCTTCTTTACATATTTATAGACATCGTGTGCCTTTACTAGTTTGAAGTGGAAGTGTGGTTTGGTTGGAGGGGCAGTAATAGAAGTAGAAATTTGAGGGTCAGCATCAGTGAAGAAATCAGGTGAGAGGACACCACTAAGGTCCGTGAAGGTATCATTTAGGGTGTTTGCAATGGTCTCGGGGTCCAATGTAGTGGTTCCATCCACATTCATTATTGTAGGAGAGGATTTGGACTGCTGACCCATGATATTCTTTATGTTGCCCCAGAAGGATTTCCCTTCACCCCAGGAGTTGAGAGGGCATTCTTGAAGTAGGAGCTCTTCATCTGTGGATCTGTTTAGTACAGTGGTTGCGAGCCTGTTTATACTTTTGA
Organism: Neoceratodus forsteri; assembly: GCA_016271365.2. Taxonomy (NCBI): domain Eukaryota; kingdom Metazoa; phylum Chordata; order Ceratodontiformes; family Ceratodontidae; genus Neoceratodus; species Neoceratodus forsteri. The sequence goes on from CM028129.1 coordinate 1,260,175,765, forward strand.
ATGTCCGACAGAGTGCCAGTAGCTCTTGCAGTGGCCCAGAGGTGATCCCTACTTTTGAGTTGTGCCAATAGCTTCGCCGTGAGCCAGGGATTTGTGAGTGCTTTGATTTTGCGCTTTTTTACTGGTGCATAGGTGTCACAGGCAGTGTTGAAGGTAGTGATAAAGAAATCAAGGGCTAGGTCCACATCTTGAGTTTTGTAAATCAAGGACCAGTCTATCTGCCTAAGACAGGTCTTGAGATGAGTAAGGTTGCCATAAGGTAGTACTCTGCTATAGATGGTTTTTGGAGGCGGCTTACGAAACTTATTTGTCCAGGTACATATTATAGGAGAGTGATCACTGAGCGAATCAGGAGAACACTTACATTGGTTATAATGGGAAGGGTGGCTGGTAAGGATCCAATCAATGGGGGTGCTTGTCCTGATTTGTAGTTTTTCCTGGTAGGGAGCTTACCATTTATGTTAAATTTGCTGCTAGGATAGCATCTTTGTTTGACCCTACATCAGGAGCAAGCCAATTTATATTAAAGTCCCAAGGAGAAGGGAGTTCGACGTCAGAAGGTTGTGTACTTACGAATCCTCAAGGATAGCCTGTAGGCCGGACTCAGGATCTTTTTGGTGGGATGTAGACCGCAGCAATTGTGAGGACTTTGTTTTGGGGCACCAAGTAGTATCTTGATAGGGAGGAGTTGCACTGAGGTTTCTGTGGGGGTAGGAACCAGGGAGGCAGGTGAGGTAGTCCTTTATGTAGATTGCACACCCACCACCCCTTTTCGAGGTCCTATCCAGCCTGAAAATGTTGTAGCCTTGTATGGAGATGGCATGATCCTGAGTATTAGGTGTCAGCCAAGTTTCGACGATGACAAGGATATCCGGGTTGTGCTGGCTGGCGAAGGTTTGTAGGGAGGCCAGTTTTGGGAGGAGACTGCAGATGTTTAGGGTAGCAATTTTGAGCCCCCCCTTATTCATCTTATTCATTAAGTTTTCTGTTTACAGCACACAAAGGAGGGGAGCAGCTTTTCTGCCCTTAAGGGGCTAGCAGCATAGCTCGAAAACCTCCAGGGGAGGGGGTGCATTGATTAAAAGGGGAACAGGACCATTTAGGGCATGGCCTCAGGCAAACCTTCCGGGCCAAAAAACGCCAGTATGGATTTGTCACCGCTTCTAATCGTTTTCGCCGGATCACCTTGCCTAATTGGTGAGAAGGCAGTGTCCACCAATGGCGAAGTCAAAGGAGACAGCCCCTTCCTCGACTCAGACTGATAGTCAACAGATAAGATGGGTCTGAACAAGTAGCCTGGACCCAGTATGCCACTCGGGCCCCCCCCCCCAGTATCTCCAGATGGGGCCCCACACAACACAAAATAAAGCCCCGTGTTCATGCGAAATGGAACAGTAGTCCTCACAGCGATGTGAGGGCAGCCATCTTCGTGCATGAAGACGGAAGAGAAAAAAAAGAGGTTTTAGCCGGGATTCTCCTCTGACGTTCCCCGGAGGCTACCATCCAGCCAAAACAGGTTTTCACCTTACAACTGCAACCAAATCTGCCTCAGCCTTCCATATTCCCCAGCTATTGGGAGACTTGCTATTTAGGAATGGCAAAGTCCAGGATGCACCTTTTCCGATGGCCTGGCAGATCCCTAGGATTCCCAAGTTTGATAAGAAGCAATCTAACAAGTGGTTCCTCTGCCCCGGCATCGACCCTACAATTCAAACCGGACCAAGAGGTCGGTCATCCCAGCCGAAGGAGGGGCTTCTCTCAGAAACCCAATGTATAAGGACGTGGATGCCTCACTCAACTGGGTCCTCCAAGCATCGACAGCGTCTCAGGGTGACAGCTAGAGAAAGAGTTTCCTAGCCAATCATGTGTTGGCCTAAAATGCTCTGTCTGGGGTCCCACTTTTAGTCTTTTACTTTCCGGTAACTGATCCAGAGAGGAACAGAACTATTCCTCATCAGCTACAGTCCTTGGGGAGGCAGTCGGGTGTGCCGCTTGGAGCAGGTATCCAACCTCGACTGGCTGCAGCCCCTGGCTTCGGGTCTGAACTGTATAGTGAAAGTCATGGCCTGACTCTTGTAAATGTAACCCCTCTCCCGAGTCGGGAGCTTACCTGTGGCTCCAGAGCCGTAGTTGCTCCTGTGACCAGCCGTTTGCTACTTTGCTTCCCCAGCTTGCTCCTGGACTGCTGCCAGGAAGCAGATGGATTGAGTTGCGGTGCTTCATTGCAATTGTGGAGCCCATTGTCTCCTTGCTCCCCCAGCCCTTTCCTGGACTGCTGCCAGGGCTGGGGAGTGCTCTGATTAGTTGTGGCGCCTCCATGCATCAAAGAAATGCGGTCAGCAAGCCACCAGTGTGTTTTGCTTCTCCGCCCCCTCGAATTGCTGCTCAGTGGGGCACAGAAGAAGGCCACAAATGTTTCTTGGTGCTCCAAAGCACCCAATGGAACCACCGCACAAGCACTGCTTTACAAATCATCTCCCCAGCCCCATCGGACACTAGTGGGGGCTGGGGGGAACTAAATAAACAAAAATAAATCAATTTAAATGGCTCCCTGATCCGAGCCTCCAGTGGGTTGGTGAGTACTGGGGACAAAATGGCGGTTGGGGACTACAAGTCCCATGATCCTGTGCAGCCGAAGTGCCATATTTTCAGTGACAGAGAGTGCTAGAAACAGAGGTCCCGACACGGCTCCTGCCCCTTCCCCCCAAAGTGCCCCCTGGGCCTAGCGATCACCAGATGGGACCAGGAGGGTCCTAACCCTGCAGCCAGATGCTGCCAACATCTTTTACTTTTCATTAGATTTGACTAAGATGAACAAGTCTGTGTGGGGCAACCATGTTGGATGTGGTCTGCCTGACGACAACAAGGAACAAGGTCTCATTGGTCGCTGTAGTACTCCAATTGGGGGTGGAGCTCAAGACTTCTTTCAGCTAACAGGACGTTATGTATTCAAAACTAACATTCTGGGGTTGACAGGTTAACCCTGAGAGAGACTGTGTGAGCTTTTGAAGAGAAAGCATCTGATTTTGACAGCTACTTGTGCTTTCACAGTCCAAAACCTTTTAAGTTTGTGCCAAAACAAACTGGGAACTTTAGCATTTGTTGCCAACTGCCTGGTAAATCCCAGAGACAAGGGGACTTGCCTCAGCCTGAGTGAACTGCCTAGAAATTTAGCAACAAAGAACAGAGACTGCTGTGAGAATTATTTGATTGTATTTCTGTGGGTGAAAGATCCACTGCCTCTCAGATTCTGACACAAAAGACTGTGAGTTTTGACAGTGAGCCAGAGCTTTGAGGTCCTGCCTGCCTAATTGCTGGTCCACCTTCTGAGGTGGGTGAAGATCCACTGTCATTGCTGGCCAACCTTCTGAGGTGGGTGAAGACAAATCCCTCTGTTGGGTGAAGATCCACTGTCATAGCCAGCCTACCTTCTGAGGTGGGTGAAGACAAGTCCCTCTGGGGTGAAGACAACTGCCAGCCTACCTTTTGAGTTGGGTCAAGACAAGTCCCTCTGTGGGGTGAAGATCCACTGTCATTACTGGCCAAACATTTGAGGTGGGTGAAGACAAATCCCTCTGTGGGGTGAAGATCCCCTGTCATTGCTGGCCTACCTTCTCAGGTGGGTGAAGACAAGTCCCTCTGTGGGGTGAAGACAACTGCTGGCCTACCTTTTGAGGTGGATGAAGACAAGTCCCTCTGTGGGGTGAAGAGGCTCACTATCATCATTCACACCAGCCTAACTGTTCTACCCAACTGCCAGTCAGGGGACACGTCCCCAAATGACTGCACCATCTGGTCATCTGAAGGTTGTGAGTACTGGGTTTACCCAAACAATTGCTTTTCTTTTTTTTTTTTTTCCATATACATTTTATACTCCTGCAGGCCAGCTGCTTCCTTCAGACCGGCCAGTCCCGTCACCCCGGTATCACTGGGACTTACCTTCTCACCTTTCACCCGCTCGTCGAGTGACAGGCCTGCAGAGGGTTGGTCGTCACCCACAGCTGGGGGTATTTTCCATCATTTTGAGTCCCATCCCTGTTGCAGGAGTGCACACACCAGACATGCATTTGTGGAGGCTCGAGGAAGTCCTGCACCACCCTCCCTTCTCTGGCGCCCATTGGACCCGTACTACCCGCAGGCCTCCACCCAGGGACAGTAATTTGGCACGAGTGCCAGTCCTCCCTCCCTGGGAGAGGAGAGCAGTCCTCCAGGTGCTTGAGCCTCTCCCTCCCCAGCCGACCTCTGGCGACCCACTTGCAACGCAAACACAGGTCACCGGCATGGCAGGAGGTAAGGCACAGATGCCTTAGCCCTCTACGCCACTGGACTGGCAAACAATTGCTTTTCTAACTGTCCAGCTAGCTAGTTAGTTTACCCCTGGGCTTCCTGCATGACCTTAAGCTAAGACCACAGCAACAGTTACAGCCAGGATCATCTGTGTATTTACATCCACTGGTGTAATTTGTATTTTGCAACTGCAGCATCCACCCACTGCAACAGTGCTGCACCCAGTGTCCACTTGTCACAGGCCTGCAATTCTTCGTTGTGTGCACACTAAGGGATTTGGGAGCTCCCACACTGACTGTAGGATTAACCGGTGCACCAGTGGGGGAAGAGGGACTGGGACAGAGTGAATACTGTGTTGTAAATTTGTTACTGTGTATAAATATTCCTATCTGTTTGGTTACAATTTTTGAATGTTTTACTCCTTTTGTTTCCCTTGTCCCCTATCTTTTCCACATCCCAAAATAAACCCCTTTGATTTATCTGCCATTGCTGAAGTATTTGCAGTTATTGTGTAGTGTAATATTTGCATGTTTAGAGTGATAAGTGAGGAGAGGATTGTGTTACTAATCTGCCTGTCACCGAGGGAGGGGGCTGTATTCCTTTTCTGTGGAGAAGCACTCTGGCAGTTCGCTGCTGTAAGGATCCCGATTGGTGGAGGCACCGTGCCATTTACAAAGCAGGGGCCGAAATAAGGATTTGGTAGGTAAGAGCCATGAATAGCTCCTGGGTAGCAGCAATTTCCAGCAGACCAGGATCTGCTCGGGCAAAGCCAAGAGTTGACATCAACACCGATAAAAATGCATTGGGATGTCGTAGAAGGGGAATAAAATGGAAGGACAGCAATAATAAAAAATGCAATTCTCTATAGGAATCTTGTATAAATATTAAATATCTGTAAATCTGCCAGTTATATATCACTTTTTTTTTTTGCTATTTCTTCCCCAGGCCCCTCGGCCTGCACCCATCTCCAGCCACCCATCCAACCCCGTGCTCTGACATCAGGCAGCATCCCTCTCCCCAACGGCTTATCCCCTGTGTCGGGGCGGCAAGGATCCCCTCCAAGCTCAACTCACCTCAACAGGATCCAGTTTAGAGAGTGCCATTCGAGGTCAGGGCCTGCAGCGGGTGGCTGTTTCTTCCTGCTTGACTGGCGGGACCATTTTCCTTGTTTGCTCCCCTTACGTGAGTGGGGCGTGCAATGATGCCAGTGGAGGGAACACGCACGTGCTATTCCCAACGCCTGCCCCATCTCAGCTCCTCTTTACAAGTATCGCTACACTGCCCCCCAGCCTCCGCTATGGGCCAGAAGTGCACCGACCACTGGAGTCCCCCCCTCCCCGGAGAGGGAGAGCAGTCCCTCGGACACTCGATCCCGCTCCTCCCCTGCCACCCACGGCAGCCTGCGCTCGTACCCGAACACGGATCGCCAGCGTAGCGCGAGGTAAGTCATCCAGTGCCTCAGTGCCACCGGGACGGCTAGTTATATATTACTTTAATAACAATAATTACATGAACACATTCTCATGGTAAAGCTGCTCATTGGAAAATGTACAGTTGGTCTAAACAGAGACATGCAGAAGGAGGCACTTTGCCAATTATCTTATACATTTGTCAATTAATTCATAGAGGAGGAGACAATCTGTTAATTAAAAACTACACTAACAGATTCTCTTTTTTAAATTAATTGACAAAGGTACAAGGCAAATGGCAAAGTGCCTCCTCATGTATGTCTCAGTTTAGACCAACTGCGCCTTTTCCAATGAGCAGTTTTACTTCTGCATAGGTGGATTGTGTAAGTTCTTCTCTTGCTTTTCTTTTCTCCATTTGATTTGCTTCCAGTGTTGCTGTTTTTGTTAATCTCTGAGTTTACAACTCTAGAAAATATTTTAAGAGACTAAAATAAGTTTACTCAAAGGACAGAAAGGTATGGTGGTTCACAGTGCCAATCTTTTATTTCAGGACTGACCTGCTGCAGCTTCATAAGACAGGATGTAAGACTTTTCCCACCTGCCTGCCCATTCGGTACCTCACTACATTGGTGCGAAAGTGATAACTCTATTTTGCAACTAGACCACTGCAGATATAAGCCCTCCCACGTCTCCAGTTGACATGCAGAGCATCTCTGGTTGATGTTCTGAGAGGGGTTACTGTTTTGTTGCTGAGATGCTCTCCCTGCCCTCACTGTCTATGCAGCTCCAAGACACCAATCTATCTCCAGCACATGACGCATGCGCTCCGCAATTCAACCGCAAAGCTGTCTTGAAAGTGCTGAAGTTAGCACCACTGATCCTGTTTTATTGAGAGCACCAGGTACTACTATGGAATTTGCAGGTGCTAATTAGCACCCAGCTCCCCTTATTTCAAACCCTGCAAAGCCAGTTCTAACCACAAACCCAGGCACAAACCTACATCCCTTAGGCAGCATCACTTGTAAGTGGTTGTCCAGATAGAAGGGTTGGGGTGGTTACATAAGGCATCCTAGAATTTAAAAAATGTTTGGTGTTAAAGCTAGTGGTGCTAGTTACACTGTGTTAGTGCTGTTGCTGTCCACTGCAGTCCCTATGTTCTTGTCTTATCCTGGCCATGAAACTTTTTAAGACATAGACAGTAAGTGCCTGCTTGTTTTCTGTAGTTTAAAGGATATCAACGAGCAGCTTTGAAGCCCTGACCGCTGCACAGATCAGGGCTTCACTCCACAGATCCCCCTGCAGGCATCATATAAACTGAAGGATTTAGTTACTTAATTCTCATAAAAAGTAGTTAAGCCCCTGCTGCAGCTGACATTTTTAAACATGGTGCTCCTCATTTGCTCAAGATTGCGCTGGTAATAATGCAAGAGGATGACGCTCCACTGCCCCTTCCTTACTGGTGCCCTTATGTATGGAGATATAATAATCTCTGTATCTCAGATGCCCATCACTATTTTTAAAGACTTTGCCTAAATGCCATGGGGTGCCAATCACAGGTCAAATGAACCATTCAGCACAGTGCAGAAAGACAGCAGCTAAAGCTAATAGGATGCTGGGGTGTATTGCCAGTGGTATCACCTCCAGGAGGCAGGAGATCATCCTGCCACTGTACAGGTCACTGGTGAGACCACATCTGGAATACTGTGTGCAGTACTGGTGCCCCTAACATAGAAACATAGATTTTGACGGCAGATAAGGACCGCTTGGCCCACCCAGTCTGCCCAAATCAGCAGCCTACTTCTTTCTACCCCAACCCCCTAGAATTGCCTTATGACTGTCCCATGCATGCTTGAATTCCACCACTGCTTTTGACTCCACAACCTCCTCCGGAAGGCCGTTCCATGCATCCACAACCTTCTCTGTGAAAAAATACTTCCTTAAATTACCTCTGAGCCGCCCCCCTTCTATCTTCAAATTGTGCCCCTTGTTCTTGCACACCTCTTTTTGAAAGATGCTACCCTCTTGACTTTGTTGATTCCCTTGAGATACTTGAAAGTTTCTATCATGTCCCCTCTCCTCCTTTCCTCGAGGCTATACATATTCAGCTCCTAAGTCTCTGTTCATATGTCTTCCGGTGCAGACCCTGCACCATTTAGTTGCCCTCCTCTGGACAGCCTCCATCCTGTCTATGTCCTTGCAGAGACTGGGTCTCCAGAACTGCAGGCAGTACTCCAGATGGGGTCTTACCAACTGTCTGTACAGAGGGATAATAACTTCCTGTTTTCTACTGGTGATGCCTCTCCCTATGCATCCCAGTATCCCCCCAGCCCTCCTTGCTGCCCTCTCATATTGCTTGCCCACCTTTAGGTCATCTGATATGACTACCCCAGGTCCCTTTCCATTTTTGTTGTTGTTAGTATCTCACCCCGTGTGTACTCTTCCCTGGGTTTTGTTTCCCAGGTGCATTACCTTGCACTTCTTAGCATTGAATCTAAGCTGCCATACATTTGACCATTCCTCTAACCTTGCCAAGTCCCTTCTCATCCTTTCCACCCACCTTGTGCATCAACTCTGTTGCAGATCTTTGTGTCATCTGCAAAGAGACATACTTTTCCTTCAGTCCCTCTGCAATGTCACTATAAAGACATTGAAGAGGACTGGTCCTAATACTGAACCCTGCGGTGCCGACTAGTAACCCCCCTTTCTTCAGAGTGGACTCCATTTACTATTACTCTCTGTGTCCTATTCTCCAGCCAATTCTTTACCCAGGCTGTCATCTTGGGACCCACTCCCAGGCTGGCTAACTTGTATATTAATCTTTTGCGTGGGACTGTGTCAAATGCCTTGCTAAAGTCTAGGTAGGCCATGTCCACAGCCCCTCCCTGATCTACTACTTTGGTCACCCAGTCAAAGAAATCTATCAGATTTGTCTGGCATGACCTTCCCGCTGTGAATCCATGCTGCCTTGGGTCCTGTGCCCCTCTGGCCTCTAGATACTCGACAATTCTTTCCTTCAGAAGTGATTCCATCATTTTCCCTACCACTGAGGTTAAACTAACAGGTCTGTAGTTTTCTGCTTCTGCCTTGCTCCCACTTTTGTGAAGGGGAATCACATCTGCCCTTCTCAGTCCTCGGCACCACCCCATCCTCCCATGATTTGTTAAAGAGGGTAGTCAGTGGTGTCACTAGTTCTATCCTTAGTTCTTTTAGAATTCTGGGATGAATCCCATCAGGCCCCATTGCTTTGTCCACCTTCAGTTTTAAGAGTTCTTTCAGAACCCTTTCTTCTGTAAATGGCTGGTATCAACTTCTGTATCCAGAGTGTTTCTACTGTTTGTTTTAGGTACCTCCCACTTCCTTTGTAAATACTGAGCAAAAATATTTGTTTAGTATCTCTGCCTTTTCACAGTCACCCTCTGCCCACCCTCCTCCTCCTCTTTATTAAGCCTCACTAGCCTTCCTTGGTCTTCCTTCGCTCCTGATGTACCTATAAAAGGTTTTATCCCCCTTCTTAACCGAGTTGGCTATCTTTTCCTCGGTTTGGGCCTTTGCTGTTCTGACCGCCTTCCCAGCTTCCTTTTGCTTTAACTGATACAGTTCCCTATCCTGCTCCTTCTGTGATTCCTTGTACTTCCTGAATACTTTCTTTTTCTCTTGAACCTTCACTGCCACTTCCTTTGAGAACCATAGTGGTTTCTTACATTGTTTCGTTTTGTTAATTTGCTTCACACAAAGGCTTGTTCCCTCTGTGATGGCAGTTTTTATTATTCCCCATTGTTCTTCCACCCCTCCTTCCTGCCCATTTGCTAGTGCATTCCTTAGGCACTCACCCATTTTGGCAAAGTCAGCCCTCCTAAAGTCCAGTACTTTTGCCTTTGTATGGCTTGACTCTATTGCTGTGTTTATTGTGAACCATACTGTTCGATGGTCGCTAGTTCCCAGATGGCTACCCACTACTACATCTGTGATCCTCTCTTCATCTCCATTTGAGAGAACCAGGTCTAAGATTGCTCCCTCTCGAGTGGGCTCCAGTACTACTTGTCTAAGGCATGCCCCTTGTAGGACATCTAGAATAACCCCACTCTTTGAGTGGCTGCTGCAACTGCACTCCAGTTAACATCTGGCATATTCAGATCACCCATCAGCAATATCTCCCCTTTTTCTGCCATTCTAAGCATTCTTTCTATCATTTCCTTGTCCATTTCCTCCCCCTGAGAAGGGGGTCTGTATACAACCCCTATGCGGATTGTGGTGCCATTGCCTGTCTCCAAATTTACCCACAGTGCTTCTTCTCCTCCCTGTTTTCCCTTTTGTTCTGTTGCTTTGATTCCTTCCCTTATGTAAAGAGCTACTCTTCCTCCTCTTTTACCCTCCCTGTCCCTCCTGTAGATAGTGTATCCTGGTATGTTTATGTCCCAGTCATGGTTTTGTGTGTACCATGTTTCTGTGACTGCCACGATATCCAGATGTTCCTCCTCCATCAAGGCCACTAATTCAGGAAGCTTGTTACTCAGACTACGGGCATTGGTACTCATTGCTCTCCATTTTCTGATGGCTTTACCTTCTTTTGCAGCATCCCCCACTGACCTGTCTACCTCGGTCTTTTTCTCATTTAGTACCCTGTTTTGTAGGGAGAGGCTGGGATTTTCCTGATGCTTATCAGTGCCTCCCCCCTTGACTAGTTTAAAAGCTTGCCAATGAAGCATTTAAACCGATTGCTCAAAAGACTTGTTCCTTCCTGGACAGATGCAGACCATCCTGCCAGTATAGGCTGGTGTCCCTCCAGGTGGAACCCCAGTCCCCAATGAAGCCAAACCCCTGTGCTCCACACCATTTTTTCAACCATTCATTAAACTGCATGGTGCAAAGTACCCTCGCCTCACTCAAGCCATTGACAGGCAGCACCTCAGAGAAGGATATTGTGTGTGCTACTTGTCTTAGGACCCTCCCCAATTCTACAAAGTCCTTCTGCACTGCTCTAATCTCATGATTAGCCAAGTCATTTGTCCCTAGGTGGACAATGATGTCCAGCTCAGACTCCCGTGCAGCTGTTCTCGTGATCCTGAGGATGCGCTTCCTGTCTCTCCAAGCCATGGCACCAGGCAGGCACCTTACTTCAGTTTTCCCTGCTCCCCCCAGTTCTATCCCCCTAATAATTGAGTCCCCCACCAGGAGCTGCTTCCTTTCCTTGTGGTGTCCTCAGCCTCCTTAGTCTCCTCTGCGGGTGCATCCATAGGGGAGCTATGCTCCCCCAGAATGGTGTATGGATTGTGGTGTGGAACAACTGACTGGGTGTGCCTCTGTTCCACCATCCTCACCCTCCCTGAGCCCACCCTATTTAAAGAAAGATGTGAAACTACTGGAGGGGGTTCAGTGCAGAGCAACCAGGATGATTCTTGGAATTGAGGACACTTCCTGTTCTACCACGGCTCAGGATAGCAGCTCGAGAGCAAGCTCCCTTGACTACCTGCTAAAAACAACCCTGGAAAATAACAAATCGAACAATAACAGTCAGCAAAATGTCCGTAGAGGGTACACAAAAGGATAAAAATCCCAGATCTCGATCGCAGCAACCTAAAGGAGACAAGGAGGCTGCAGGACACCTCGGCTCCTCCCCTACCCGCATGACAATGCAAAATCGAGCGGCTGAATCTGCAGTGGCCTACGATACAGACGAGGAGGCAGATAGGCTTTCCCGGTGCCGGTTTGACCTGATCTTAAAAGAATTGAAGGAAATGCGGACTGAGAACAAAACGGAATTCGGAAACCTGACCCAAAAACTAAATCATATGGAGCGCCGAGTACAAGAGACAGAGGACCGAATATCTCAGACGGAAGACCGTTTGCTGCATTTGGGAAGTCCATTGTATGATAGCAGGCCCTTTGCTATCATACAATAATGGACTTGGAGGAAAAATGTGTAGATTTGGAAAGTCAAGCCCGACGCAACAATCTGCGGATATATGGCCTAAAAGAGGGAGCTGAATCAGGAGCAATGGTAGAATTTATGGCCGACTTACTTAAAGATGTTCTTGGCCTTCCCCCCTTATATGAACTGAGGATCGAGAGGGGGCATAGGGCTTTGTTGCCAAAGCCAAAAGAGGAGACAGCCAGACTCCATTCCATTATTATAAAATTCAGCAGCTGTCGCACTAAAGAGGATATTTTAAGATGGGCGTGGCAGAAAAAAGAAGTTAAATATTTGGACTCACATCTGTTTTTTGACCAGGATTACCTGACAATGATTCAACAGCAGCAGCTGATGTATGGTCCCCTAATAAGAGCTTTAAAAGAAAAACGTCTTAAAATTCAAACGCCTTACCCCGCCCGCCTCAGGGTACATTGGGAAGAGGGCCCAGAAGTATACGACTCCCCATAGGAAGCTAGAGAGGCCATGCTGAAACGGGGCCTACCCACACCAGAGCTCCGTGTGCAGGCACCGCAGAGAAGGAGAGAGCGAGGTTCGGGATGGCAGCTCAGCGCATCAAGGAGAACCAGACGATATTTACATCAAGGTGTATCACGATCAGCATCCTAACTACACTATCTGGTCAAGAAGCTACCGGGAGTAGAAGAAGGCGATTTTGAAGATGTGGGAGAGGACTGAAAAATGTTTGAAATATGAGGTAATTCCCTTGGGGGCCGAGTGTACTTCCCGTCACTATGGGGGGAAGGGACAATATGCAGGACACCTCCATGTAACTGGCGGTACCATTTTTGTAACGGATTGTGGGTCCTCTTGACACTTATTTTCCTACCAGCTGGATAAGGACTAGATTGTTTTCCAATATTGTTCTGTAACAACTTCTGATTTGAACAGTGTCAAAGGGAAGCAGCAGAGAGGGAGGGGGCCCGATTCCTTCGGCCCTCCGAAAATTAGGAATGCAAGTTTAATGGTGAAGATGTGATGGGGGGGCAACTGCTCACTTTGTAATACGCAGAAATATTGAAACCCGCCCAAAGCTGGGTGAGAACGCTGGGGAAAAATAAGAAGTATTGTATCAGTTTAATGGAATTTCTCCCAGCGGATCGACTAAGGTTTGGCTTTGGGGAAGGGGCGGAATATATCCACTAAAGTTGTGGGATTAATATGGACTCCCAGGAGCTATGGTAATTGAGAGAGGAAACATTCTTACTACTGTAGCGAGCTCCTAAGGGAAGTCTGGCTATAAAATTAAAGCAGGTAGGAGAGGGAGTACGGGGTGAACGCTACAGACCAGTACTTAATTCTTTGGACTGCCCTGGTCTGTTGGCACTTTTACATCGAGCTCCACAATACAGGTGACAACTCGAGAAGGGGGTCCCTCTAGAGAGGGAAGTCTTTTCCTATCCCTCTCTGCCCACTCCCAATAGGGAAGGGCAAAGAGGCCTGTAGTGACTAGGCCTTCTATCTTGGAAGTCAGTTTATGAGAGGGTGGTGACGTTCCCACCATCTCCAAAAAAACGATGTTGGTTTATTGTTCATGTAAAGTTCATGTTAAGGTAGTTAAATGTTCTATATTTATTATGTTTATTTTTTCGGCCTATCTTATTGCCACTGCCCTCCCTATTTTAGGGCCACTTTCTGCAGATGGTGAGCCAGGAGAAGCAGGGGAAAAATTACAAGAAAGCAAATATAATATATAAAACTGGCTAATATATGTACCAGTTTCCTCTCTTTGAATGTTAATGGGTTAATGAACCCTGTAAAACATAGTAAAATCATCTCCTATATTAAGAAAAGGAAGGCGGACTTCTGTAATCTTCAAGAGATGCACCTTTCACAACAAGACCATGATAAAATGAACAAATTTGGTTTTTCAAAGGTGGTAGCGTCCTCATACAGAAGGGGCAGTCGCAGGGGCATGATGGTCATGGTGGGAAAAGGGGTTGCCTTTGAAGCCAGAGATACCGTGATAGACTCGGAGGGATGTTTGGCTGCCCTGAAGGGCTATTATAATGGAGAACTTATCACGATAGCGCCGATCTATGCCCCCCGACCCCGGCTCAGACTATAACTTCCACAGGCGATTATATATGAGACTCACAGAATGGGCAGAGGGGTCATTGATTATGGGAGAGGATCTGAACCTCACTCTAAATGACCATCTTTACTCCACTTCTAGTGTTGAGAGGTCAGGCAGGAGAGTGGCCCTAAAAGTTAATAAACTCTTATCCGAAGTAGGCTACATAGATGCTTGGAGAGCTTATCATGGACAGAAACGGGATTATACTTTCTTTTCCCAGGTACACAAGGTATATACTAGAATAGATTATTTCCTTGTACCTAAAGAGATCGTATATCAAATGTAGAATGTAGAAATAGGGGAAATCTATCTTTCTGATCAAGCTCCCATGTGGTTGCAGCTGCATCTGGGGCAAAGTAAGAAAAAGACCATACGGCGTCTTAACTTGTCCCTTATTCAGGGAAAAGAAAATCAAGAACAGGTCCGAGAAATGATTAAGGAAGCACTTAGGATGAATGATACCCCAGCTATCTCCCCATCCATCCTTTGGGATACAGTAAAAGCAGTAGTATGGGGCAAATTGATAGCGAAAACTGCTAAACATAAAAGGGATAGAGAGGCCCAAAAAGCAGTTTTACAACAGAAGATATGGGAACTGGAACAATCTTTAAAAGATCAATATGACAGCACCAAGGAACGAGAAGTCCAGAAACATCGGCATGCCCTTAATGCCATCCTGGACTACAATGTAGAGAAAAACATGTTGTACTTGAGGCAGAAATATTATGAGGGGGGACCCAGGGCCACTAGGTTGTTAGCTGGCAGACTAAGGCAAAGAAAGGCTAGAGCCACCATCAGTTGGATTACACATCCATTTACTAAGCAGCAGTTAGTAAACACAGTAAATATGGCGGAAGCCTTCACAGACTACTATAGGGAGTTATACAAGGCGGAGACTACGCGTGAAACAGATAAACTAGAAAGTTTTTTTAGAGAAGCTACAACTGTGTCAAATTGGGGAATCTGATGGTGCCTCCCTGGTGGCTCCAATAAGGGACTCTGAAATCATAGCCGAAATAACCAGAATTAAAACAGGGAAATGCCCTGGTATGGATGGATATCCAGCCGAATTTTATAAGCTTTTTAGGAGCCAGGTTTCACCAGTCCTAAACAGAGTTTACAACTTCCTGATGTCTGAGGGAGGTGTAGTTCCTCCATCATGGAGCTATGCGGTGGTTGCGGTGTTGCCCAAGCCCGCCAGGGACCCCCTATTGTGTGCCTTGTATAGGCCTATTTCCATTCTGAATACTGACTATAAAATAATGATGGGAATCATGACAACACGACTTCAGGATATCATTCCCCAAATTATACACTCAGATCAGACGGGTTTTGTCCCGGGCCGACAGGCGCAGGATGGTACCCGTCGAGCTATAAATATCCTAGAGCACGTAAGGGAGACAGGAGAAGCGTCACTGGTATGAGCCTGGATGCAGAAAAAGCATTTGAAAAAGTTCAGTGGTCATTTTTACAGGCATCCCTGGTGGGCTTTGGCTTCCTGGAAGCTTTCCGCAAACTAATAGCTCTACTCTATGATTCCCCTTGGGGGGGTGTGTAAGGGTGAATGGCCATATAGGGAGGTCATTTGACTTGGAGAGGGGAACGAGGCAAGGTTGCCCTGTCTCCTCTTCTGTTCACCATTTTTGTGGAGCCACTGGCAGAGGCGATCCACCTAAACCCGGCCATTCGGGGCATAGAGACGGGGGCTATGAACATAAACTGGGCCTCTATGTGGATGATATTCTGCTGTTTCTGGGGGACCCAGACTTTTCCCTCCCAGAAGTTTTTAAACAGATACAACAATTTACTGAAATATCTGGTTACTCCCTAAACACAGCCAAGACCGAGGTCCTAGTTTGCTCCTACCAGGTTCCCCTGGACGTTCAGCGGAGATATCCGATGAGATGGGTTTAAATAAATTGAAATACTTGGGAGTATTCCTGGGGACGAACCCACTAACCCTTTTTCAAGATAATTACCCCAGCCTAATACATGAGATATCGCAAGATTATAAGAGGTGGGCCCTCCTGCCCCTAACAATGCATTCCCGAGTCCAGACCACCAAAATGAATATTCTACCCCACTTGCTGTATTTGTTTCAGAGTGTACCCTGTGTTGTCCCACAACAGACCATTTTAGGTTGGCAAAGACAACTAATGAACTTTATTTGGGGTACAGCCAAACCAAGGGTGTCCAGGAACATATTATACTTACCCAGAAAAGCAGGAGGCCTAGCAGTCCCGTTCCTACCAGGATACTGGACTGCTTCACACATGATGTGGCAACATCCCCACTATACCTCCCACTGGAAAATGATGGAACTACAACAAACTCGGGGTCCACCCCGCAGGCCATGCTTTATAATCGACGCTTACAACAACTAGCTACCATGCAGCTCTCTACGGGAGTTATTATGGTTCTGGAGGGTTGGAGAAGGGGAACCAGTAAGAGGGGAACAGCGCAGCATCTGTAGAAATACAGGTGGTGGGCTTGGGAGGAACAATTTACCCCAGCAACGCTGGACCACTGGTTTAGGGATCAAGCGCGTAGAGGCTTCCACTCACCATGGCAAGTCATAAATGGAGGTGCCCCCATTTCGTTCGAGGCAACTGTGCCCCTGTTTGATTTAAAGCCAAATGATAGATTTAAATACTATCAGATCAGTAACTGGGTTCATAACAACCTAAACAACTCAAAAGTAATACAGGGACAACACTTGCACTCTCCGCCATTCAAAAAAATATGGTCATCCTCCTCTGGGAGAGGAGTGATCACTGAATTATACACTAATTTTATATTGGATCAGGGCCACAGCTTACTTAGTATTAAAGCAAGGTGGGAGGAAGAGATTGGAGAAATAATAGAGGAAGACAAATGGGAGAAGAGTTGCGGTCTAATATGGAACACTGTTTCCTCCCCATCGTGGAGGGAATTTGTCTGGAAGGCTAGGAGTCGGTACTTCCTGGTCCCCAGAACCCAGGCTAAGTTCAGGAAGCGGGGTGACTCAAGTTGTTGGAGGGGATGCGGGGAGATCATGGCAGGACACTTCCACATGTTATGGCAGTGCCCTAAAATAAGGGCTTACTGGAAAGATATTCAAGAGCACCTGAGGGCCATTTTTGGTGGTGAAGAAGGGTTGAGCCCCATACATATGATACTGGGTGTTGACCTGGTTCATTTAAAGGGTTAGGATGGTAAATACCTCTGGCGCATCCTCCAAGCAGCAGCTTTAAAGGCACTCACAAAGTGCTGACTACAGAAAGACAGCCCTACAGTAAAAGACTGGGTCAAAATAATCATAACAATGCAGGAGATGGAGAGACTGGCCTTTGCAATTCAACACAGGCAGGATCACAGGATCAGTTTGTTAATAGGTGGACCAGATGGGAACTTTATGTAACTAACATAGAAGTAGGATGAAAACAACAGATCCTTCCTCTCCAGGCCAAGGAATTAACTAAAGGTACCCAAGATGAGACTTAGAGATAAATTAATAACTTAGAAAGTTAAATGAATGAACTTAAAGTAGGGTAGAGAGTTGGACATAGAATTCTGCATTAGGAAAGTAATGGTAAAACCTAGGGGTGGGGCAAGGAAGGGCGGCTATATTCTTTTTAATTTACGGTTTATATTACAACATTTTTAAGCTTCTTTTAATCTCTTTAAGTTTAATAATATTTTATTATCAAGATAAAGTTTTTTATTTAACAAAATGAGAAAAATCTTTAGACTATAACAGTCTGTCATGTCTAAGTTCAAATGTTTGGATGTTGGCATAATGAAGTGTCACAATTTCTAATGTTGAAATAATCCAAAATGAAAATAAAATAAAGTTTAAAAAAAAAGGAATGGAGGACAAACCCTACGAGGAGTGACTGAGGGAGCTAAACACGTAATCCCCGGAGGATAGGAGAAAAAGGGGGGATATGATCAAAACCTTCAAATATATGAAGAGCATAATTAAGGTTTGTACAGAGGGAATTTTTAGATTGAAAGGGGGGAATACTAGGGGGCACTGTCTAAAACTGGAGGGTGGTAGGTTCAGGAGGGAATGAGGAAGCATTATTTCATGGAAAGGTTGGTCACAGGATGGAACGCACTGCCAGAGGAGGTGGTAGCATCTAAGTCAGTGGGCAGTTTTAAGAGGGGGTGGGACAAAGTTAGGGGGAAGGACACAATGGAGGGGATACGGAGGAGAGAGAGATAACTGCAGAAAGGGGAGTGAAATCAGCTGCAGTATAATAGACTGTTAGCTGCACACTTGAGCGGACTTGATAGATCGTATGGCCTGTATCTGCTGGCATTTTCCTATGTTCATATGTCCGACATGACAATTAATGGTGTACACTGTAATAATTTGGTCACCATTGCCAATGTCTTTAACAGCCACTTTGCAACGTTACCCAGTTTTGGAGTTCAACCCTGCCTTCCCATAAGAATACTCCTCCACAAGCCCATTCTCCCTCTCCTTCTTTATACCTCCACACTGTCACACAAGGTGAAGTCCTAACGCACCAAAACTACATCTCATCCTGGGGGAGTATTGGCCCTGATGGGCTTGAACCAAGCCTACTCAAGATTGCTGCCCCGCTCCTTGCCACCCTACTAACCAGACTTTTTAATATGTCTTTAACCACAGGTACTGTCCTAAGAACTGGAAAGTTGCCAAAATAGTTCATGTCTTTAAAAAAGGTGACCCTAACAGCCTTGCAAATTACCACCACATAGCTACCCTGACTGTTCTCAGTAAACTGTTAGAGAAAATTGTTGCCCTCCAGGTCACAGATCACCTCTTAAATATGACCTGCTATCCTCTGCACAACATGGGTTCAGACAGGCCCATAGCACTAACCCAACTCACTAACGATATCAAGCTAGGTATGGACAAGGGAAAATATACTGGTTCAGTTTTTATTGATCTAACCAAAGCTTTTGATCTTGTAAATCGCTCACTACTTGAATCTAAACTTTCTGCCCTAGGCATTTCCCCCACAGCAATTAGATGGTTCTCCAGCTACCTAAGAAACAGGCAACAGTTTGTCAAAATAAATCAGGCTAAATCCACACTTACCACAATCAACATAGGAGTGCTCCAAGGCTCCATTCTCGGCCCGCTGCTTTTCTCCATCTTCATTAACAATGCACCCAAAGTTCAATCCTACTGCAGCACTTTCCTATATGCCGATGATATTGCGTTCTATACTAGCTCCAGCAATATAGCCAAGATCAACTCTCAGCTGAATGCCAATTTTGGAGGACTACAGACCTGGCTAACTCAAAATCGCCTGATTCTAAATGCCAGCAAGACCCAGTCCGTGCTCTTTGGATCTTCGCCTAAGCTAAGGTCCTGCCCCAGTTTCCTGACCATTCACTGCTCCGATGGATCTCTCCTCTCTACCAACTCATTCAAATATCTAGGCCTTACCCTGGACCCTGCCCTTGATTTCAACCAGAACATCTCGAATGTCTGTAAAAATGTGTGTTTAACCCCTGGGTGGCACTATCCCAAGGGCTACTACTCCTGCCTGCTTGGCTAGTAGCAGGATAAGGAGCCTGAGTTCTGAAACGGGTGCCTCCACCCGGAGGTCAGGTTTGGGGGTGATCAAGCTAACCTGGGCACGGCCCTCCGGGACATTGTAACCCCCCTCTTTCCTTACTAGTGGCTGGAATAATACACAATAATCACTTTCACAATACCCCTGATACACCACACAAGAACCCACACTGTTTGCACTTACCACCATGGCTTTCCTCTGGCTCTGCCCTGGGGACCCCCTGTAAAACAAGGTTATAAAAAGCAAATAACAGCAGTACAGTACTCTTGCACAAACTAGAACCACAGTCAGGGTAAATGCAAAAAAGAGTTAGATCTGATTTATTTAAGGGACTTGAGCAAGGGAGGGGCGTAATCAGGTTAATTTGGTTAAAGGCTCTATCAATCAAACAGTTATGCATGTACTTCAGAGTCCATAAACAGTCACACACTCTGGGTACCCAGATGGAGAATGGTGGGCTAGCCAGGAACATTGCAGCTGGCTGGGGCCCTGTGATGGAAGAAAACAAAATGCACAACACACACTATTTGTAATCCGGAGCCGAAGGGCTCAGTTCCTGAAAAGAAAACAAGACAATCAGATGACAAACTTTTAGATTAAGCTGTTGTTGCAGGGAGCTACCCTGATGATTACTTACAATACCCAAGACTGGACACAGGCTGGATGAAAACTGAGACAGCAGGTGGTTAATCTGGAGTGCCAGGAGAAGTAGGGCCCACACAATTCGCCGAGGCGTCAGTCCTGTTCAAGCGTGGAGCAGGGGGCTGATCCCCAGGCAGGTCTCTCGGTGGTTTTCTCTGTGCAGTGGGGTAGTCTGGCAGGGCCAGCGTGGCATGGCCCAGGCCAAATGGAGATGAATGCGGATTCAGTCCGAATAAGCTGGACAAAGCTTCCAGCAAGCAGAACACAGTTCACACAGCGGGGAACCAAATCACGACCCACTTTCAATACACAGCACATTTACATGTAAAGGATTCTACAGTACCAGCAAGCAGAACACAGTTCACACAGTGGGAAACCAAATCACGACCCACTTTCAATACACAGTACATTTACATGTAAGGAAATTCTACTCTACCAGGCAAACCACTCTCCGGTCATGATCGCAAAGTCTCTGCACAAACTGGAGATTCAAAAGCAGCTGGAAATCCTGACAGGCCGATTGCATTCAACAAAATCTTTGGTCTTCAGGTATGAGCCTGTTAAAAAAATCAGTGGCTTACTTCATTCTCGCAAACTTGGATTTAGTCCAAGATAATTCTCTTCTCTCCCTCTCACGGGCAGCAGGCAGACATGCAGGCCACAATTCAGGCCTTTCCACAATTCTCCCATGCAAAACTACTCAGACGGCTGCTTGACTGTCTCAAGCTGTTGCTCCTTCAGCTCCCAACTTAGATCTGACTCAACTTCCAGCAAGCCCGAGACTTCCCCCCAGAATCCAAAAGGTTTGGTTGGCTGATCTGTCAGTCACAACAAAGGCTCCCCCTTCAGGTGCAAAGAGGCGCCAAAAGCCTAAAACTACAATTCCAACAGATTTTGACTCCAGCCAGCTCCTGTAGTCCGGCTCCATTTTGGGTCCCGCCAGTACTGATTGGTCCAATTCGCAGTCCCTGGCCAAGATAGTGGAGATAAACAAAACAGTCCTTGTTGCAAAGAAGGCAGGTTAGACAAACTACATTACCATTATCACTCTAAATGATTTTTAGCAAATAGTTACATCTTTCAACAGCGCTCCCTCTCAGATTACTTATGACTGCAATCCAGGCAGCTCTTAAAGAGACAGTACACAGAGGCTGTACAGGCACTCTCTGTCCATCACATTTAAACTGCTAAAACTCAGGACACCAGCCTGGCAGTGAGCATTTAGGTAAGCTCGAGGAAGACTTTTCGGGAACCCCCATTTGTAGGGGGGTTACACATGAATACGAAACTCAGGCTGGCCTACAAAATTAAATATGCTGTAACTTCTGCTGTCTGGCTTGCAATAGCTCAGAGAATCCCACTACTCAGCCTCACATACGGTCTTACCCCTTACTACCTTTCCAGTGCTTCAAATCTAGAAAAATGGAATGTCTCCTATAATAATATATGCCGGTTTGCCCTTTCCACTTCCAGGCTAACACATCACTGCACACTTTATACAAAACTAGGCTGTCTATCCCCTCCCTCTCATTGCCTATTTACACTTGACTGCCTGATTGATAACGTTATCAGGTCCTCCAAACCTGCTGCCCTCACAGCCTTGTTAGCTCCCCAGGACAAGTTCTGCCCCTTATGTTCCTGCAGCCAATCACTCCTGGCGGTACCTAGATGCTTCATCAAAATGAGTGAGCAGGCCTTTGCCACTTTCACCCCCAAAGTTTGAAATGTCCTCCCACCTCACCTCTGAGTTGCTCAGTCCCGCTACTATTTCAGAACAGCACTTTACAAATTTTTAAGCAGTTCTAACATCTGCTCTTGCAACTGACTCCCAGTGTTCTTCATCACATTGCTCCCACTGTTATTTTTTCTAAATGGCTTCATACCTCTTTAGTATTCTCATTGTAATAAGTGTCCCCTACCTCTGAATTCTCCTGACTGAACAGATATAGTCGCTAGTCTTCTCTGGATTGTTTCACCATTGTTATTTGTACTTATTGACTCAGACAATGCTCAAAATGTTATGCATTGTACCTCATCCTTCCTGTAACGATATTGTTTTCTGCTGTTATTCTACTGTTGTTCTGCAGTTCTGTAACCTCCTTGGTTGTGCCTGAAAATAGGTAGTGTATTGTCTAGTGCACTTACCTGGCTAATAAGAACTTAATTAATAGGGAGCGGCATCTCCAGTGGGAGGAAGGAAGTGGTGTTGCCACTATATTGCTCAGAGGTGAGAATACACCTGGAATATTGTGTTTAGTTCTGGAGATACCACCTCAGAAAGGACATTGGGCCGGCCCAGTGGCACAGAGGGTTGAGGCATCTAGCCTTACCTTGGGAACGACCTTGGGACATTGGGGAGTCAGCTGGGGGGAGGGTAGGAGCACGATTGAGCCGCCTATCGGTAGCTGTCCTCTCCTGGGGTGGATGCTGCCCCCCTAGTCCCGTCACCACGGGTGAAGGTCCAGCGATGAGCACAGGCGGGCAGGGGCAGCTAGTAGGGGTGGGGCGCTCACGCGGTGCCCTGACGTACATGTGTCTCGTCGGCTGTATGTCAGTGCCCCTGACACGCGCGAGCGGGGACGGGAAAAAAACAAGAAAAGCATACAAACAATGTAAATGAGAAAAAAAAAAGAAAGGACACTGGGTGCAGTCAGTCAAAAGAAGGGCAACTAAAATGGTGCAGGAGTTGCACAAAGAGCCTTACAAGGAGAGACTGAGGGATCACATGTACACCCTGGAAGAGAGGAGAATGAGAGGGAGCATGATAGACACCTATAAGTACCTCACTGGGTGCAGAAGCAGAGTCTCTTTGAAATGAGGAAGGGCACCAGAACCAGAGGCCATGCGATGAAGCTGGAAGGGAGGGAGGGAGAAAGTTTAGAAAGGATGTGAGGAAGTACAGTATTACTTCACTGTAGTACTGTACATTCCAGGAATCCACTGTGGTGGATGCTTGGAATAGACTGCCAGTGGAAGTGGTGGAGGTAAAAACAGTAGGGGGCTACAAGAATGCATGGGATAGAAATAGGCTTATATTAGAAATTGAAAAGGGTGGAGGGAGGCTTGCCAGAGACCAGTTAGGGTCTGCGAAGACAGACTAGGCAGGGACCATCTGGGTGGGCCAGGTGGTCTTTCTAACCCCAAGAATCCCTCAATTAATGTTTACACTCTAAGCATCACCTCCTGGGAGACATATGCCCCGGAGACAGAACCTATTCTAATAAAAGAATTTAGAATACTGGTTGAAAAAACTGCAGCTACACTCCACCCTGGCAGTTGTCAGATTTGTTTCTTCACCTGGAGAAAGCAGTCACCCTGAGTCAAGTTCTGGTATCGCTGGGTCTCCAGCACTTTATTTGTTTTAAAGAAAACATTTTGGTATTTTAAGTTAAAACCTTGATTACACTGCATTAGTTAGTGATTTGTTACTTGTTTCAGTGGCCTTTCCAACATCTGTTTTAATTCCCGGAAACAGGAGACCACTCTGCCTGGCTACCTTTTAAAGTGGCTAGTTTTTATATAAATTTGCCACTTACTTTTTATGTTTAGTGCACATGCGCACCAAACATATTTTCTACGAGGAAAGGTGATTGGGGGGGGGGGGGTCACTGCTGAGCTAGTTGCAGTTCAATATAGCTGGGGCTCGGCAGCCTAGACCAATGACTACACACTGTGGTCATGACACCACTCGCTGCTTGCTGGGCAGAAACTTTGTGTACTTCAAAGGACCGAACCACTCCAATCAGAGAGGACTTCAGTACTTTGATTTGTATGAAGCCAGTCAGCAAACAGCTGAGCGGTTTTCAACATCAGGAATCTGTCAGCGAAGGGACACTGTTAGTTCTGGGGCTGGTAAACTGGTGCATGTATGAGTAGTTCATTTAACTTGCTTTGTGGGATTTTTGTATTTCTAAAATGCCAACAGTCCCCTGAACATAGCAAAGTATTTTATCAATGAAAATGAATGCTCAAACATACAGAAATGTAAAGTTGCAATCCGAAGCCATGCTTCTGGGCATGCGCATGCCCAGAATTGTCCATTGATGTCTGATGCGCCATTAGTCCCCCAGCCAACCCTCCCACTCAGCACCCACCACGAAAACCCCCTCCCCAAGCCCTTACTTACCCACTGGGGGTCTGATGCTGTAATCTTCTCTGGACTGCAGACACATCTTCACTCTTCAAGGCCGGACCGCGAACTGAGAAAATTAGGTCTGTGCGTCAATGCAGTTCAATGGGGTTTTGAACTTAGTGGCATAACTTGGCCATTTTTAAATATATTTTTGCCCCAGATTTTCAGCATGCCTTTTATGGGACCCTACCACATGAACAATGGCAGTGAAATTAGGCAAATCTGTCCCGAAAGGTGATTTCAAAGTTGCTGTGTGAAAACACCTTTCAGGCAGGAGTTGAACATTTTCTTTGCTGTTGTTTATGAGGTGGGGTAATAAGGTTATGCTGAAAATTTGGCATAAAAATACTGAAAAACAATAAAGTTGCCAGCTTGTTGGCACTGACAGTTGAGGCGCTGGACACCACGCCGGCGACCCCCATTCGGGAACGAGAGCAGGCCGCTGGGGGTCAGCAAGGGAGGAGAAAGATCGAGCATCCCAGGGACTGCTCTCCTCCAGGGAGGGGGGCATTCAGCTGTCGGTACATGCCTGGCCCCTAGCAGAGGCTGGGGGTGGCACACCAATGCTGCCAACGTGGGTCAGAGGCAGAGCAGTCACCAGGACGGAATGCGCGCGAGCTGCAAGGCGCTAAGCATTGACACTGGCGCCATTGCACACCCGCCTGGGAGGGTTGTACACTGGAGGAGAAAAAGCACTCCAGCTGGATGATGGAGCGCACTCGCAGGTCCCCCCGAATAACCCACGGTGCCAGCCACACTGGATACGATCTTCGGCGGGGTTTAGGGAGCCTTGCCAGTGGGGGGAGCCCTGTGGGTATCAGTCGTTACCGGCTGGTGGACATCGGGGGACAGGACTGGGGTCTCCCTCCTGAGCTAGGGCCCTGAGCAAGGCACATAAATTACTAACAAAAAAAAAAACAACAACGTTCTGAGCCTACGTTGAAATTTGTGAATTCAGTCTCATAACTTTGGTACTTTTCAATATTTTGATCCCAGATTTTCAATATAGCCATTTCTTCACAGCACCTCATGAATGTGACAGCTGTAATTTTTCCAAACCTGGCCAAAATGTATTTCCTTACCTGTGGTACAGAATGACATTTTGATGGAGATTTGAAAATGTTCACCTACCAGGTTCATTAAGTGGGGTAATAAGAAAGCTATGCTGAAAATTTGGTGTACAAATATGATAAAATGCCTAGGTTATCGCTAAATGTTTACATAATTTCAGCGTTCGTTCATAACTTCGCTAATTTTCAATATTTTCACTTTTCAACATAGCCATATTTCCACATCACCTCATAAACATGATGGGCTGGATATTCAAAAGGGTTGCGCCATGCGCAATAGGGTTGTGCCTGCTCAAGTCCAAAATTGCGCCATCTTGCCATATTCAGCAGAAGGCAGTTGCACCCCCCAAGTCAAGCTGAGCAACAGCGCAATGCTAATGAAGGCATGCTGAACCGGAGGGGGAGGAACCATGCATAAACTGCACAGCCCGATATTCAGCGGGCTGTGCAGAGTTGTGCAGGCGCAACCCCCAACCTGCGCCTGCACAACTTTGAGCCAAAAAAAAAGAAGTAAGTCGAGGGCCACCCACAAGTGAGCTGCCACACTGCAGGGCGCAACACAGCAGCTGCCACCTGTGGGTGGCCCTCAACCTACTCCCTGTGCCCCCTGCAGCCCAATCAGGCATATAGTAACCCCTCCCCGACTGGCCCGATCGCGAGGCATATGTTTAAACACCCCTCCCCGACTGGCCCGATCGCGGCATGTTTAAACACCCCTCCCCTCCGACTGGCCCGATTGTGGGCAAAAGTGAAAAATAAAACCCACCCCCACCAGCCCTATCGCGGCACTAAAGTGTCCAACCCCCAAGACCATATCCCTGGTGGTCCAGTGGACCGCTAAGCCCGATCAGCGGCACCAAAGTGTTCAAACCTCCCCAAGACCATATCCCTGGTGGTCCAGTGGACCGCTAAGCCGATCGCAGCACCAAGGTGTTCAAACCTCCCCCAAGACCATATCCCTGGTGATCAGTGTCCCCACCCCACCCACCCACGAAGCCCACCACCCTCTCCCCCGGCAGCGGCGGGCAGCAGCATCCCACCTGCCTGCCGCCCACCGACTGACTGCCTGGTAGGCTGCACGCCCATTGGTGCAGCAAGAGCCAGTGGGCGGCAGCCCATACCGCATAAGGCAGTCCAGATATGTGGATGAAAGGGGGTTGGACACTTTGATGCCGCGATCGGGCTGGTGGGGGTGGGTTTATTTTTCACTTTGCCCGATCGGGCCAGTCGGGGGTGGGGGCTGTTTTCAACATATGCCCGCGATCGCCAGCCGGGGTGGGGGATTTTTAACTTATGCCCGCGATCGGGCTGCAGGAGGCGCCGGTCCTCGACGGCTGCTGCCTGGCAGGCCAGCCAAAGTCCTCGGGGATCGGTGCACCTGCATGCTATAATAGCATGCAAATGGGGCCATAAATAGATGCAATGGCACCCCCATGCCTTGCAATGAATTATGGGCTCATTTGCATGTCACCTTTGAATATGGGGAAATTTGCGATAGCGCAATGGTACTTGCGCACCGCAACTTGAATGCTCCACTCTGACCGCTATGTGGCGCAAGTTCCACCGCGCCCATGCACGGTGGCTGTGGCCAGGGGTGATATATTCAAAGGAGAAGGACCAGAAGTACAAGGAGGATTCAGTAAAGGGAGCTGAGGGTTTAGGCCAGGGGAGCACGACTAGCAAGGAGGAACTAAATGGAGACAGGAAGGAAGGGAGGATGAGCCAGGCTAGTTTAGCAGATGGGGGAGAAGGACCAGTTGCGAGCAGTGAGGGGGGAATTAGCAAGGAACAGAAGGATACTCAGGAGGAGGAGAGGCATAGGATTGGAGAGGAGGGGGTGGCATGTGGCACCCAGAAAGGGGGAGGAACACGGAGCCAGCTGGGTGGAGGGGCCTGTAGAAAGGATGAGGGACATGGAAGGGGGAATGGAGGAAAAGGTGGTCAGAGTGCTCCTGCTGGGGGTTCTATGATCAGGGGTATCAAATGGGATAGGGAGGAGAAGCCTGGCCAGTTAGAACAAGATGCTTCCCTGGACTAACGGTGCAGGGCTAAGCAGGGTATATCAGCTGGCAAAGGATTGTGGGGTTCCCCAGACATACTGGTCCACCTGGGTACAAATGACATTGAGAAATAGCGAGCTAGAGATACAGGCAAGATTCAGGGAGTCGCCAGGGTCTGTCATGACATAGGATGCACAGTTCCTTCTCAGAAATCCTGCCAGTGCCAGGGCTGGTGGGGAACACAAAAGAAAAATTAGGGAGATAAACCAGTGGCTCAGGGAGTGGTGTGAGGCCAGAGGGTATGGGTTGATAGGGAATTGGGGGGAGACCTGGGAGGATAAGGAGCTGTATGCTAGAGACAGACTACATCTCAATTTGGAGGGAGGGAATCCTTAAGTTGAAAATAGAGGTTCATTGGTGAAAAGTGGGGTTTAAACTTGTGAAGGGGTGGGATGGGAGAAAAAGGCTGTCAAGGGGTGCCAATAAAGGGAGGACTGTCTCCACCCCTGGGGACCAGGAGGATTGCAGGAAAGAGGCCAACTGGCAAAGTGCAGACCAGGGAAAACAGAATCCCATGGGAATATGAGCAGAAATGGAACTATAGGAAAGGGTGGAAGGTGGTCCTGCTAAATGCCAGGAGCTTGGGCAATAAAATGCCTGAGCTCCAGGCAATGCTAACTGAGGGAGCAGTGGATGTGGCAGCGGTCACTGAGACTTGGGCCACTGCAAGACATGACTGGGACCTGAACCTGGAGGGTTACACTGTGTTCAGGAAGGACAGGGGGGAGGGAAGGGGAGGAGGGGTAGCAATGATAGTCAAAAACTGCATTGGCGTGGGGGGTAGAGGAGGCGGAGGGAACCGTGGAGGCGATTTGGGTCACCTTGATAACAAGGGGGCAAGAGAGTAAAAATAGGAGTGGTGTATAGACCCCCTGCCCTGGCGGGGAGCTGGAGGACAGTCTGGTGGCAGATGTTGGAGACACTGCAGACTGGGCAGAGGAACGGTGGTGGTGTTGGGGACTTAAACATGCCAGGAACAGACTGGGAGACTATGACATCCTCTGTGACCAGGAACAGAGGTTGTTGGATGTCTTTCAAGACGCTGCTCCTAACTCAGCAGGTGAGGGAACCGACCAGGGAGAGCACGGCTACTGGATGTGGTCCTGGCAGACAGTGACCAGATTGGGGCCAGGAGGTAGGGACCCATTGGCGGGGAGTGACCATGCCACGGTCTGGTTCTGCCTGGACCTAGGAGGGTAGAAGGCTGCACAAAGACGAAGTAACCGACTTCAGGGGGCAGATTTTAAGGAAATGGAAGGATCCTAAGGAGCATTTGGATGGGATTGGGTCAGACATGGACGCTGATAGTAGGTGGAAATCATCAGGAGAGGGTGCAGGATGCTACCAGCACCTGTGCAGAGTAAGACTAAAATGCGGTGGGGCCCAAAAACCCTGTTGGTGGACCAGGGAGGTCCAGGAGGTGGTGAGGGAAAGAAAGCAGCCTATAAGCAATTCAAGTGCTCAAGGAGTGAAAGGGATCGAGGGAGCAGAGCTGATGGCTAGAAGGGCCACTAGAGTGGTGAGGGCGGCTAAGGCAAGGAAGGAGCAGAACCTGGCTAGGAAATTAGGGAGGGAACAAGGGGTTCTTTAGATACATTGGGGAAAAACGAAGGGTGAAGGGGCAGATTAGCAGGATTAAATCAGGGGAGGGATGGGCACAAGACCCGGGGGAGCAGGCTGAGGTACTAAATGAGTACTTCACCTCAGTTTTCACCCAGGAAAATGGGGTGCTGCATCATACATGGGAGGAGACAGAGATACTGAGGAGGGGGGGACCCTTACCGATCGGCAGGTCTGGGGAGAGGGGGAGGCATCACTGGCAGGTGGGGGAGGCTAAGCAGGAGAAGGTCACTGAAGTGAAATCACAGCTGAGAGAGTGAGGAAGCCCTCAGCTCCTTTAAGATGGAGAAAGCACCGGGCTGGATAAATTACATCCCAGAGTGCTGAAGGAACTTGCAGATGTCCTGGCAAAACCCTGGCAGAGCTTTTCACCATCTCTGAGGACAGGGTGGGTGCCCCAAGACTGGAAGGTGCGCATATAGTGCTTATCCACAGGGGGATCAAGGGAGGTGGCAGGGAACTACAGGCCTGTCAGCCTGACCTCGTGGTGGGCAAGGTGATGGAGGGCATTGTCAAGGAGAGGCTAGGGGGACCTGGATAAGTCAGGGTGCCTGGACGATAGACAGCATGGATTCATCCTGGGAAATCGTGTCAGACAAACCTGGTGGAGTTCTATGACTGGGTGACAAGTGCCTTGGACCTGGGTAGACCAGTGGATGTCCTCTTTCTGGACTTCAGCAAGGCATTTGACTCTGTTCCTCACGTGGGCCTGTTGGATAAGCTGGGAGAAATGGGGGTGGGGAACCAGATGATCAGATGGATAGGCAATTGGCTCCAGGACCGGACCCAGAGGGTCGTAGTTGGTGGGATAGTCTCATCCCCAAGGAGGGTCATTAGTGGGTCCCACAGGGATCAGTCCTTGGGCCCTTCTGTTCAACGCCCACGTATCTGACATAAGGACAGGAATCAGGAGTGAGATGAGTCTCTTTGCAGATGACTCGAAACTGGGGTGGTGGTGGATGGGGAGGAGGGAGGGTGGCCTACAGGGGACCTGGAGGCTCTGGAAAGATGGTCTAGAAAGTGGAAGCTGAGGTTCAATGCAGGAAATGCAAGGTACTCCACCTGGGGCCAGAAACCCAGGTCAAGTGTACACCCTGGGGAAATGCTACAAGTCTCGATGGCTGAGAGGGACCTGGGGTGGTGGTGGATGTCAAGATGAACAACTCTGAGACTTGTGGGAGGGCAGCAGCCAAGGCCAACAGGATGCTGGGATGCATCGCTAGGGGATCACCTCAGAGGGAAGGAAGTGATACTCCTCTGTATGACTGCTTGGTGAGGCCGCACCTTGAGTACTCATGTGCAGTTTTGGAGGCCACACTTAAAGCGGGACATTAACCTCCTGGAGAGGGTCCAGAGGAGGGCAACCAAAATGATTTGGGGCTTGGGGGACAGGACCTATGAGGAGAGGCTCAAGAGCTAAATATGTACACATTGGAAGAGAGAAGGGACCGGGGGACATGATAGAGTCTTTAGGTACATGAAGAGGGTAAATAGGGAGGAACAGTGGGGTGCTTGAAGGAAGGAGGAAGCCACTAGAGGGCATGGTTGGAAGCTGGAGGGAAGATTCAGGAGAAAGGAGGAGGTGCTACTTCACTGAGAGGGTGGTGGAGCCATGGAATGCACTGCCTAGGGGGCTGGTGGAGGCAGAGACAGTGGAGGGGTTCAAGAGGGGTGGGACAGGTACAGGGAAGGGTTCTGGAAGCAAAATCAATGCAGCAAGAATATCCGAACTGGAAGGAGAAGCCAGAGAAGGCGGGGGACAGCAAGGTCAGCACCCAGGTTGAGGACTGACCAAACGAGCAGAACACAAGACCGTTAGGCCTATTCTGCTGGCATTTTAGTATGTTAGTTGCTCAATAGCGCAACTCCTTTGAATATCGCCTCGGTCACACCCCTGTGCAACTATTTTGTGCAGCGCAAGGGCTTGCGCCACAGAATAGCGCAGTGTGAATATCCAGCCCAATGTGTCATTTTTAAAATCCTGGATGAGATGTGTTTTCGCACCTCTGGTATGAAATTATATTTCGGGCAATATACTATAAATGGTACACGTCATGTCTATAAGTCGAATCCTAAAAAACAAGTATCTTCAAAATTTAGGGTCAAAATTGCAAAAACAAATTGTTTAACAAGCATCAAACGTTTGGCATTGACAAATGCATGTTCTTTTTTATTAACTGGTTCTATTTTTTCATTAATCACAATACATAAAAAGCTTTCACTTTCTATTTGTCTGAGAGCCACAGCCGTGGTTCTCTGACGAACCCGACCTGCCAGACTGCCACCTGCAGTCCAGGTCTGAAGCCACCAGCCCCTCACAGAAATGCAGGTAGTCTGAGAGCCACAGCCGTGGTTCTCTGATGAATCTGACCTGTCAAACTGCCACCCATAGTCCAGGTCTGAAGCCACCAGCCCCTCACAGAAACGCAGGTAGTCTGAGAGCCACAGCCGTGGTTCTCTGATGAACCCGAGCTGCCAGACTGCCACCCGCAGTCCAGGTCTGAAGCCACCAGCCCCTCACAGAAACGCAGGTAGTCTGAGAGCCACAGCCGTGGTTCTCTGACGAACCCAACCTGCCAGACTGCCACCCACAGTCCAGGTCTGAAGCCACCAGCCCCTCACAGAAATGCAGGTAGTCTGAGAGCCACAGCCGTGGTTCTCTATTGAACCCGACCTGCCAGACTGCCACCTGCAGTCCAGGTCTGAAGCCACCAGCCCCTCACAGAAACGCAGGTACGGACTTGCCCTCAGGGACTGATTACCTCCAGGAAGGGAGCCCTAGCTGCCAATTTTTTTGCTTTCTTTACATGAGGACAGTTGTCTCTGGGTTTAAATCCAGAGTCTTTTACTGCTGTGGCCCACTGGCTGCAGTGAGCCCCAGGAGCACTCCAATTGGCTCCATATAGCTCTGCACTGTTAATGTTTGACTATATTGTGCTAGATTATGTTTTCTGTTAAAACTGTCTTGTTTGTATTTTATAGCTGAAGTTTTCTGATTTAATGTAAATGCCTGTATTGTGTTCCTCATAAGACCAGTAGCGATCTCAGCTCAGGCCTTTGAACCCCCCTTCACCTTTTTACACTAGTATTGTGTTTTAAATAGCCCTGTTATTGCCCACTCAGACTTGGCAGCACCTTGCCTAGCATTCTGGTCTGCAACTACCCCCCTGTTTAAGCCAGTCTGTATTTTT
The DNA here is from genome assembly GCA_016271365.2 of Neoceratodus forsteri. NCBI lineage: Eukaryota > Metazoa > Chordata > Ceratodontiformes > Ceratodontidae > Neoceratodus > Neoceratodus forsteri. The sequence goes on from CM028129.1 coordinate 1,260,207,737, forward strand.
TTTTAGCTCCATGAGCAGCCCAAACCCCTCTGACTTTCTTATTTAATTCTCCTTTACTTCTCCTTCCAGGTAGTCTTAGAACCACAGCCATGGTTTTCTGACGAACCTGACCTGCCAGACTGCCACCCGCAGTCCAGGTCTGAAGCCACCAGCCCCTCACAGAAACGCAGGTACGGACTTGCCCTCAGGGACTGATTACCTCCAGGAAGGGAGCCGCCAATTTTCCGTCCACCCACCCACCTCCCTCGGTCCTGATTAAATACACATAAACCCGCCCAGCCTTCTAACTCACTCCTACTGGCTGTTGCCAGCCACGCCTCATTAGTTATCTAGGCCTTAATTTTTTCATTGGTACCCCATCCTCCCACAAGATCCAATAATTTCCTTGGCCCTCTCATGGAACTGTTGCAAATCCTGTGTTTATTACTGGTAAAAGGAAATATCTCCACGTTAAGAATGCCATCTGCGCCTATCCTTCTCTATAGTTGTCTTATATTACTTTGTTACACTCTACCCAAAATTTCGGTTTGCAACTCGGACAAAGGCCAGTTTCCCTCCTCTATCATTTACCAAGATATAGCCTCCCACATTAGACCATGGCATCCTACATCAGGGACGTCTCCTCTATGGTCATGCCCTTCCTCCCACCAGGCCATAACTATGGAACACGTGCAGTTCCCAAGGATGGTGTCGGCTCTATCAGTTCTCTATGTTTTATCCCTAGCAAATAGCAATCCTGCCCTTAACACAGCCACCGCTAAACCAATGTACGCTAGAAGGAGTAACAAAAGAATATTTAACAGGCTGAGACACCACCTTAAAAAACTACTACTGCTTCTCCTACTCTGTTCGGGAAATGTTGAATTAAACCCAGGTCCACCTCTTTCTCTGGACGCCCCTGCAGACCTCCCTCAATATAAACGGACTCGCTTTCTCCATATCAATGTCTGTAGTTTGCTAAAGAAGATTGACTCTATACAGACCTTGGCTCTACATGCATCTCCTGATTTCTTCATGATAACTGAATCCTGGCTCACACCCTTGACTCCGGACAAATCTATCAACGTAACCGGATATATCATCTACCACTGTGATAGACTGACTAGAGGGGGAAGGGTTGCAATATATGTCAAAAGCAAATTCACAGTCACAGTCTTTGACTATATCTCAAAGGCTAAGGAATTTGAATGCCTTGCTCTAAAATTATTACTTTCAAGCGAGAAATCACTCCTTATGGCAGCATGCTACCGACCACCGTCTGGTGACTGGGCACTTCTGCCACACATTCAAAACCTTCTTGACTCTGCTAATACTGAGTGTATTCTAATGGGGGATTTCAATCTAAATTGGAATGATGGCAGCTCTAAGAAATTGAAGGATCTATGCGATGTTAATGGTGTGTTACAAACGGCGACTGCTATAACCAGACCTAACAGAAAAAACCCTGAGCGCAGCACCCTCCTGGACCTTATGCTAGTAAACAAACCTCACACTGTCTCGCATACTGGAGTATTCTTCAATGATATAGGTGACCATTGTGCTACTGCCTGCATCAGACATCCTTCCCAAATAAAAACGGCCTCCAAATTCAAACTGAAAAGATGTCTGAAAAAGTTCTGCCAGTACACTTTCCTGAAAGATCTAAGCAACATTCATTGGCAGGATTTCTATCTAGCCCGCACCTTTAACGAGGCATTTAACATCTTTCACAGCCTCTTACTGGGGCTAATAGACAAACATGTCCCACTAAGACTGATCAAATCAAAAAATAAAACTCCTGGCTGGTTCTCTCCCATCCTGAAGAAAGCACTTAGGGATAGGGACTACTGGTGGAAAAAAGTGAGGAAATCCCACCTGGAGGCTGATTGGTTAGCATTCCGTACCACTAGGAATGCTTGTACCAAGCTAATTAGGTCAGAAAAAGCTAAGTACTTCCAAAAAGAACTAGAAGACAATAAAAACAACTCTGCCAAATTTTGGAACATCCTCAAAGAAGTTGAAGGTCAGTCCACTGCAACACCCCTTCCAAACAAAATTGTGTCTGATGGTACCACCTATATGGACAAAGCTGATATATCACTTTGCCACTGCAGGGCTTGCCTTTGACACCTCACCTATCAGCAAACTTAGCTTGGCAAGAGAGTACACTGTTGGCTTCGTTGATAATCACAACCATAACCAACCGCATCACACCCCCTTCAGCTTCCTCACAATTACGTTCAAGCAAGTAGAGGACCTCCTCCTTTCTCTGGATACAAAAAAGAGTGCGGGTGCAGATAATATTGAACCTTACTTCCTAAAACATGTCCATACCTATCTGGCGGCCCCCATTACACACTTATTCAACACCTCTCTGGTTCAAGGTGAGCTACCTGTCTTGTGGAAAACTGCTCACATCCTACCATTATTCAAGACTAGGGATCCGAGTGATCTGAACAATTACCGGCCTATTTCTATACTATCCGTCCTTTCTAAATTACTTGAAAAAATTGTCAACATCCAACTTAGAGAACATTTGGATTCACAAAAGTTGCTAAACCCGGCTCAGTCCGGCTTCAGAGCCAAACACAGTACAATATCGGCTCTTGCCAAAGTAACTACAGACTGGCAAATGGCCTTAGACTCTAAGAAGCATGTATTTGCCCTCTTCTTTGATCTAAGTAAGGCTTTCGATACTGTGGATCATACCATCATGCTGACTGCACTGAGTAACATCGGACTTGATAGTTCTGCCATTAAATGGTTCACTAGCTGCCTAACCAATAGGTTACAACAAGTCAAAGCCATAGGAGATCTGTCCCCACAAAATCCTTGTTCTGAGGAGTCCCACAAGGCTCCATCCTTGGCCCTACCCTTTTTGCAATATACATCAATAATCTGGACTCGCAGCTGGGCACAGCAAATGTGCACTTATTCGCAGATGATACTGTACTCTATACCACAAATTCATCCTTGGATCTGACCCATGAGTACTTACAGAAAGACTTTGTCACCCTCCAATACAACCTTCTCACTCATAAGCTCCTCCTCAACGCCAAAAAGACTAAAGCAATGATTCTCTCACCAAAGTCTACTTCCGGATGTCCACATTTCACACAGATCCGAACACTCTTAGATGAACCCCTTGAAGCAGTTGACACCTTTAAATACCTAGGGTTCTGGCTGGATAACAAGCTCAACTTTCTGTGCCACTTAAATGAAACCTTGAAGAAACTAAGACAGCGATTAGGTTTATTCTATCGCATTAAACACCTACTCACGTTAGAAGCCAGAATGAGACTAGTACAAACTACATTCCTACCTATACTGGACTGCGCTGACTTCCTTTACAGTCATTGCCCATCAACAATGCTAAACAAACTGGACACTCTTTACCACCGGGCTTTAAGATTTATCTTAAATCTACCCCATAGTACACATCACTGTCATCTACAGTATACCAGGTTTCGGGGTGGACCTCACTCTCAACTAGAAGAAAAGGGAATTCTCTCCTCTGTTTTTTTAGAGCATTATCTGATAACCTCCCTGCATATATCTTGAACATCTTCAAACGGGCTAAAGGTTCCTATGGCCTGAGACGCTTCTCCTTAATCTGCTTCCAGATTCCTAGAGTGAAAACTACCCTTGGCTGAGCAGCAATCAACTTCTCACTTCCATCACTTTGGAACACTATGCAAGACTCATTAAAATTATCCTCACTTCCAAACATTTTCACATTCAAAGCTCTATTAACGGATTATCTGAAGGAATCATGCAACTGTTTCAGATACCGATGACCCCTAAGCCTCGGGTGCCACTCTCAAATCCTACGCCTAAGTATCTCATCCACCCCACATTCCTAACAACAGAAACCTAGAACCTACAAGCCTAGTTCCCTTAATCCAAGATGACCCTGCCTATTCTCTACCTTTTACCTATTCTGGCCTCCCTTTTGGCTGCCTACTCTTTCACCCCAGTTTCTACCCTATTCCTTAATACCTCATTATTTTTTATCATTTAGGTATGAGCTCTTACTCAGCGGAGACTATATGGTATTGTTGTCTCTTCTCATTTCAGTAAAGCTTATCATTATGTACCTTTGCATGTTAATTATGTTGACCGGTATGTATAGGCCCATATTGACCGGCACCTTCACAATGTTTTTTTTTTTTTGCACCGTTGTCCACTGTAATTGTAATCTTATGAACTGTACTGTATTGTATTTATGCCCAGGACCACCTAGGAAATGAGCTTGCTCAATAGTGTTTATGCCTGGTTAAATAAAGTGATTGATTGATTGATTGAGTATGTTTCAGAAAAAGAGATCTGCAAGAACAAGGGGGCACAATTTTGAAGATAGAGGGGGGACGGCTCAGAGGTAATGTGAGGAAGTATTTTTTCATGGAGAGGGTTGTGGATGCATGGAACAGCCTTCCTGAGGAGGTCGTGGAGTCAAGAACAGTGGGGGAATTCAAGAATGCATGAGACAGACATAAGGCAGTTCTAGTAGGGGTTAGGAGGAAGTAGGCTGTTGGTTAACAAGATCTGCAGCTTATCCATCAGGTAGGAAAATGGGCAGACTAGGTGGGCCAAGCAGTCCTTATCTGCCATCAAATTCTATGTTTCTATTCATTACTAGCAACATGGCATGTGAAAGACTTCAGGTACCTTATGGGAGAACAAACTGAGGACAAAGTTCTTTCTCTTTTAAAGCAGCAAAGGTCTGGGTGTACAGTCAGGAAGCACAAACAATACAAACCATATAATAAAACAATATCATTTACAATTACAAACCAACCTATTTACAAACAAATGTACTGCATGCTTTTAAAAGCATTTAAAGTATCTAAACCACATATCTCAAGTGGAAGTAAATTCCAGACCGGTCCCAGTACTGAACCCTGTGGTACCCTGCTAGTAACCCTCCTTTATCCAGGCTACCACCTTGGGACCCAGCGTAGGTGGTGGCTTTTGCAATGCCGACCGCACCGCGGAAGAGCAGGGGGAGTGACAGCCACTCATCCACCGCACTACTGTCCAGAACACTCCCACATTCCCCAGTTTCTTTAACAGACTTCTATACAGCACAGTGTCAAAGGCCTTGCTGAAGTCCAGATAGGCCACGTCCACTGCCCTCCCCTGATCCATCTCACTTGTCACCCAGTGGAAAAATTCAATGAGGTTGGTCTGGCATTACCTCCCCCCTGGTGAAACCATGCTGCCTTGGGTCCTGTAGTCTGCTGGAAACCAGATGGTCCACCAATGTCTCCTTCAGTAGTGCATCCATGATCTTTCCCACTACCGAGATAAGGCTGACTGGCCTATAGTTCCCCGCTTCCGTGTAAGAGGACTACATCTGCTGTCCTCCAGTTCTGGGTACCTCCACTGTTTCCAGTGATCGGCTAAACAGGATTGCCAGAGGTTCAGCCACCACTCTTAGTTCCTTTAGGACCCTTGGCTGCACCCCATCTGGCCCCATTGCTTTATTGACTCATATTCTTTCCAGTTCTTTTAGGACCCTTTCCCGTGTGAAGGGACTTCTGTCCATCTCTGCACCCTTCCCACCCCTTGTACTCCCCTCAGGCCCATTACCCTCCCCTTCCTCAGTAAAGACTGAGCAGAAATATCTGTTCAGTATGTCAGCTTTATTGTTGTCATCCTCCACACTGCCCCCGTCCTCCCCCTTCAGTCTCACTCTCCCTGTCTTTGCCCTTCTTTTTTCACTTATGTACCCGTAAAAGGTTTTGTCCCCTTTACCCACTGATTTTGCGATGCACTCTTCTGTCTGAGCTTTGGCTTCCCTTACTGACCTCCCTGTCTCCCTTTGCTTTTTCTGGTACTTCTCCCTATCCCCTTCCTCCTGCGTCTTTTTGTACTGTATATTTGTAAGGTGTCAGTGTGGCTCAGTTGGTAGCACATCCACATCTAGACCAGAAGGTCGTGGGTTCTCGTCCCACACCTGGAATGGACTTGTACCTAAAACGCTGGCACCCGAGTGCAGTATAAGGGGGTGCTGTACTATTTAGGTTTGCCGTCCTTCGGATGAGACGTTATACTGAGGTCCCTTCTACCCATCCTGGTGCTGTCCTGGTGGGTGTCAAGGTGGAAGTAAAAGAACCCAGGGCATTCCTCGCAAACAGTAGGGGACATTCCCGGTGTCCTGGCCAATATTCCCCTTCCCATAAAACCAGTTCATACAGTTGTCCAGGCTGTGTGTGGGTGTTGATGTGCGATATGGCTGCCACTACACATTCAGTCACTTCACTATCAGTCTAGCATTGTTTGTAAAGCACTTTGGGATACATTGTGTATGAAAAGCACTATATAAATGCTGATTCTTCTTCTTCCTCTATTGCCTGAATGAGATCTTTTTGACTTTCACTTTCTCCGCTACCTCCTTGAAAAACCATAATGGCCTCCTCTTCCTTTTCCCATTGCTAACCTGCTTAAAGCATAATTCTGTTGCACTTGTAATCCTTGTCTTAAATATTGTCCATTGTTCCTCCACCCCGGATTCCCTCCCCATTCCCATTAGTGTCTCTTTCAAGCATGTCCACATTTTCCCAAAGTCTGCCCTCCTAAAATCCAGGATACGTGTTTTTGTGCGGTTTGGTTCTGCTTCTTCTGTGATTTCAAACCGCAGTGACTAGTGGTCACTGTTCCCCAGGTGCTCCCACACTTTTATCCCTATCACATTGTCCCCGTTTGTGAGCATGAGGTCCAGTATTGCCTTCTGCCGAGTTGGTTCCTTGACCAGTTGCTTAAGGAAGGCACCTTGAAGGGAGTCCAGGATAAATCTGCTCCTGGTTGATGCTGCTACTGGGAGGTTCCAGTCCATGTCTGGAATATTGAAGTCTCCAACCTGCACCACCTTCCCCTTGTCCATCATCCTTTGGATGGCTAGCATTAACTCCCTATCTGTCTCTTCCTCCTGGGCTGGTGGTCTGTAGACCACCCGTGTGGATGGCTGACCATGTTTTCCTTTCCATCTTAACCCACCATATTGTCCCCTTGTTTTGTTCCTCCTGGATCTCTGTGGCCTTTATGCCATCTTTCACATAAAGTGCCACTCCTCCTCCCTTTCTGCCTGCCCAGTCTTTTCTGAATATGTTGTAGGCGGGTATGACAATCTCCCAGTCATGGTTATCATAACACCATGTCTCTGTGATGGCCACAATGTCCAGGTCTGACTGTGCCATGGCAGCCTCCAGATCCTCCATCTTGTTGCTAAGGCTCCTGGCATTGGCACACATGACTTTCCATGATGTGAACTCCTTGGACTGTTTAGCTGTTCTACTCCAGCCCCCTCCCTGGTTGTCCTTTATCCCTGGTTCTCCCTGCTGTCTGCCCTTCTGTTGTATTTTGCCCCCTTTCTGCCTATCCACCCCTTAGGTGCCTACCTCCATATTTTGCACACTGCTTTGTAGAGATATCTCCTCCTCTTGTTCACTGGTTCCACTGCTAGCTATGGGGGGTGGGCAATAAGGTACCCTCTTTGTTGGCCTGCCCCCCCCCAGCTAGTTTAAATGCTTGTCCCTGTAGCATTTAAACTTACCATTGAGTGCTTGGATTCCCCTCCAGGACGGATGCAGGCCATCAGGCTTGAACAAGCCCCCATCCCTCCAGCTGGGTCCCGAGTCACCAATGAATCCAAACCCTTCCTCACAGCACCAGTTCTTCAACCGTGTGTTAAAGTTCCTCGTGCGGGTGCCCCTACGCTCTCCCATGCCTCTCACAGGTAGTACTTCAGAAAAGGTGACAGATGTCGTTACTTGCTTGAGACCACTCCCCAATTTTCTAAACTCTTCCAGAACTTCATCAAAAGACAACAGACTTGGAGTGGGCACAAGGACGTGGTGCTACAATACTTACTACAGTCTCACACAGAACAAAAAAAGTGGAGCACACACCACCTATTATTTTATTTTATTTTAAACTGGCTCCATTGCTTTTTTGAGGTTGTGTGTGCTCTACTTTTTTCATTCTGCGTGTCTTCCTGAACTTCCTTAGACTCCCCGTTTGCCAGGTTATTAGTACCTAGGTGAATAATGACATCTAGTTCACCCTCCCGTCTTGTCTTCCCAGTGATCCCCAGGATCTTCCTCCCATCCCTCCATGCTGTAGCACCTGGTAGGCACTTACCTCCCTGTCCTCTCATTCTTGTGTTCCTAGCTGGATCCCTCTTACAATAGAGTCCCCCACCAGGATTTGCTTCATAGAAATATAAAAACATAGACTTTGATGGCAGATAAGGACCGCTTGGCCCACCTAGTCTGCCCATTTCTCTACCTACTGGATAAGCTGCAGATCCTAGTTAACCAACAGCCTATTTCTTCCTACCCCCCACAAGAATTACCTTATGTCTGTCCCATGCATTCTTGAATTCTCCCACTGTTTTTGACCCCATGACCTCCTCAAGGAAGGCAGTTGCATGTATCCACCACCCTCTCTGTGAAAAAATACTTCCTCACATTGCCCCTGAGCCATCCCCCTCTATTTTCAAATTGTGTCCCCTTGATCTTATTTGTGTCAGTCTTCACCATTCATCACCTCTGGGTACTTGGCCAGAGGTCATGAGCCTGTGGGAGCGCTTTTTTTTTTGATGGTCGGTGTCGACGTACCATCGGCGGCGCCCTCAAGGCCGATGCACTGCATGGCGCTCGCGGGTTGGCTGTTAGGTGTTGTCGACTCTGCGCTCCCACCAGTTCTTCATCTCCCTCTGTCGAGGTCACTTCGTGGGACACTTGCTGAAGAAACTTCTGAGAGGCCTACCTCAAACCTTGCGCAGTTTGAATTTCTCCAATTTATTCACCTCCATGTCGACTCTGTGCCAAAGTCCGTTGGCTCCCAGTTTCCTGTTGGTTTTGTTAGCCTACTCGACATTGCCTAGTAAGACTGTTCCTTATTTTTTTTTTTTTGCGACGTCGGGTCTTGTTTGGTGTTCTATTCTTGTAGGTCATGTCTAGTTCAGAGGGCAAGAAGACTTCCAGGACGGAACGGCCCCCTATGCAACGGTGCCCTTGCAGCCGTAAATTCTCCATTACCGACGAGGACGACCGTTGCCTCGTGTGTCTTGGCCCACTTCATGACATGGATTTGTGCAACGCCTGTTTCTCCATGGACCACTGAGTCATTGAGCAACGCACGTGGAAAGTGGGGTGAGCTCTGCCGACTTCCGGGGGTCAGGCGCGCTCTCATCGGGCCAAGTTGCTTTCTCTTGGCCTTTCCTCCGGGTCCCCTCCCAGTTCTATATGGACTGAGAAGGAGGGGATCTCTGCCTCTTGTAGCCTAGCCATGGCAGAGGCCCCTTCCATGGTGCAGGCGGCCCAGTCTGTTCTCCCCTGGGGACAGGCAGAAGCACCATCTTGGCAATGTCGCCCTTTGTGGGGCGAAGGCTCTCCTGGTGTCGTACCCATGGCTTGGAAGGCCTGGGTCGGTGGCGTCCTTGATGCCATCTACTGGCGCCGTCTTGGGCCTCGGCGCCATTCATGGCACCATGGGCCCTGATGGTGCCATTGTTGGCAGTGGTCCATCGCTTGGTGCCGTTGCTGCTGTTGGCATCATTCACGGCACCGATGGTGCTAGTGGTGCCGTTGGAGACTATATGGTGCTGTCCCTGACTGTTTCTCCCCGGTGCTGTTTTTGGCACCATGGTTGAGCGTTGCACCGTGTCCAGTTCTGGAGCTGTTTGCGGCTCTGAGCCTGGGCACGGCGCCATGGGGGTTTTGGAGCTTGGCATTGAGAGCACTGTCGGGGCCGTCGTCGGCACCGTCTCTGTCCTCAACGCTGCTCGTGGCACCGTGGGGTGGGGCGGTGCCATGGAGGTCTCTGGTCTCAGCGCTGAGAGCGCAGTCGGAGCCATTGTCAGTGCCGTTGCTGGTCTCGGCACCACTTGTGGCGCCATGGGTCAGGACGGTGCCGTGACAGGCTCCGGCTCTGAAGCTGCTGCCCTTGTTGGAGCCGTGTCCTCTTCTGGCATTGTTCACGGTGCAGAGGGGGGCACCGGCACCGACTCTGGTGCAGTCTCTGGTTCTGGTGCCCTGTTCAGTTAGGATAGCAACGGGCGTCCATGCACTGTTTGGCACAGGGCTTCAGTCTCCACCTCTTCGTCGGAGGAGTCAGACTCTGAGTCAGACAGGCAGTCTAGCTCTCCGGAGTTGGCTGCTCACATGGACACCCTGGTAGTGTCCTTGACAGACCAGAGTCAGCCCCCCTCTGAGGAGCGGACAGTGACTGCCAGGGCCAGGGTCAGGAGTGCTGACCAGCAGGCAGAGGTGCAGGCCACCATTGCCCTGCAACCTGGCCTCGGAGGGTTCTCTGACTCCTCAGTGGTGGTGTCCCCTCAGGTGGTGTGCCTGGATTTCCCAACTTTGGGGCCAATCGGAGCACCCACAGGAGGGGAGGGTGCTGCTCCCTGGATATCCCCTTCAGGGGCCGACCAGGGCTGCCAGCTGCCTAGGCTGGCTCTCTTGAGGAGGAAGGCACTTCCGGATTCCGAACGGGCATGGGGTCTGTGTGGCAGCCTTTTTCTGGAACCCCCCCCGGGCTCTGGGGGAAGCCGTTGTGCGGATCTCTGCCCTTCCCTTTCAGTTTCCTTGAGAGGGCCTCGTACTTTGGAGGTGGGGGACTGTCCTTCTGGACCTACATGGCCCCGGTCACCTCACAGGGGGAATTCTTCAGGCCATAGCCTAGGCAGTTCCAGTTTGGTTGATCAGCTGTCGGCTGTGGAGTTTTCTGGCGCTCCTTCCTTCCCTCCCTAGGGCTCATGGTGCACTCCCTAGCCCAGGTGGAGGTCAGCCAATTCCCATTGTCGACTCTGCCCCTATTCCTCTGCCACGTTCTCCTGTATTCCCAGGCATTCTTGGTCCTAGTGGGCCTCTCACCTGGAAGCAGTTCAGAGCTGAGACTGCTCAGTTTCCCTCTTACGTTAGAGCTATGGAAAGACAGGTTTTTCAACCTCCCCCTGAGCAGCCAGCTTCTGAACCTTCGAGGTCCTCTGACTCTTCATCCTCCTCTTCTGTGGGAGAGGAGCCATCTTTCCACATCTCTCCAGCTGCTGATCTCGTTGAGTATCAGTGATTCCTCATGAGGATGTTAGAGGACCTGCACATCACCCCTCCCACTCAACACAATCCAGAGCACTCGGCGCACGCCTTTCTAGGCGATTTCAGTGAGGACACCCTTGTGGTGCCCCCCTGGCCTGCTCCCTTTCAGGTGGCATCGTTGCGTTCCTGGCAGAGACGCTTTTCTGGAGTTCCTGCCCCTAGGGATCTCTGCCAGCGGTACTGTGCTCCTCCGGAGTCTCCAGGTTCCATGCCTCATCCTCAGTCGGGATTGACGCAACTGGACACTCCTGATGGACTTCGCGCCCCTCACCATTACCAGCCCCCAGATCAGGATTCCTCGGATTTTGACTTCTGGAGGAGGACGTTCTACTTGGCACAGTTGCTGCTCTCTATTGCAACACATCAGGCCCACTATGCAGCCTATGACAGGTTCCTGTGGTCCAGGTTGGGTCAGCCCCTAGCCTCCATGCCTGACATGGAGCAAATCAGACAAGCTATTGCACTCTCTGCACGTGGCCTGGAGCTAGCAAGGCACCAAGCAAGGGCATCGTATGATGCCAGCGAGGTTGCTACCAGAGTCGTAGGGACAGCGATCTGCACTAGGCGACGGCATGGCTGCGTCTTTCCCAGTTGTCACCCTTGGCCCAGGGTAGGATGATTAACTCTGCTCACCAGAGAACCTATCTTTTCTCCCGTAGAGTGAGGCAGCGTCTGTCGGGGCAACTTCCTACCCCCTCTGGGGGGTCCCCATCTCACTCTCCCCACTCTCAGGCCTCTCCAGACCCATGAAGCTTCTCTCTCTTAGTGTGTCACCCACTGAGAGCTAGGGGACTCAGCCCCTCAGGGTTAAAAGCCCCCTTTGGTGGGGCTTGGCACTCACCCAAAGGTGATGAACGGTGAAGATTGACACAGATACGATATTGAAATTACATACCTACTTGTAATTCTGATCTTTCTGTGTATCTTCACCATTCATCTAATCCCACCTCCATCCCCTTGCCCCTCTCTCGTCCCCCTTTCTATTAGTCAGGGCGCAGGGTAAGCTGGGAGCACATAGGGGATAATTTTCTTTAGGGGCAGAGTGGTCAGGATGGGGCACTCCTTCTTCAGTGCTTGGCTCCACCCCTGTGGGTGGGGTTAGCAGTTGCCCTCTTTCTTTCCTTCTCCCCGTCAATCCTTTTTTTTTTTTTTTTTTTTTTATACTTTCTTATTTATCCTCCTGCCTACCTCCGGTGCCCACTCCTTCCATCCGCTCATGTCCCCCGATTCACCTACCTTTAGGGATCTGCCCCTAGAGTGCCTCCTCCTCATCTTCACCTCGCACAGTGGGGTCTGTCCTGTAGGTGGCCGGGTGGACCTGGGCGGCCTTCATCTAGGGCTGCGGAGGGTTTTCCGATTCTCCCTTACATCCCACTCCCGGGGACATCAGCGCTTGGGACGTGCGTCCCGGTGGTAGGCGATGCTGGCGCATGCACACCCTCATCGCGTGGCGTCCCCCCCTCGGCTCCGGCGGCGAGCCGCCTCCATCCCTTCCAATGCCAGTGCTTCACTGGCTGGAAGGATACGAGCACCAAGCGCTCTTAGTAACCACCCTGAGGAGAGCATCCGTTGGGCGCTCGATCCTCCCTCTCCCCACCAACCCCGGCCGCCCGAGTCCGTTCCGAACCGGGCGCTGGCGTAGCACGAGGTGTGGCGTCCAGTGCCTCAACCCTCAGCGTCACCGGGCCGGTCCCCCGTCAATCCTTTGATTTCCTTGTCCTGTGGACATAACCTCAATTAATTTAAGAAAGTAGGTTTCTTATACCAAAATCTCCTTTTGAGAGGGGAGAGATATCTTGGTATCCTGTCCTTTCTTCCAGAATAGCCGATTCTGCTTGTGGGAGTTATTGCCAGTGATTCTGTGCCTTGAATTCTGGCAGTTAGCCTCTTGGCTACTCCTTCTCAGTTCCTATACAAACTGGAGACAGGTCAAGGTTACAGGGTATGTTTCTCCTGCTTTTCCCCCATCTCACTCTTATCCTTACTTCCAAAAATCCTTAACCCTCCCTTCCTCCTCCTTTTCTACTTCCAGAGATTAGGGCCCCTACCCAATCACCCTTCAGTCTTCGAACTTGTTCTGTCCTCTCAGTCATTTATTTCTCCTTTTAGTTTATATATCTTTTCTTTTGTCTGTCCCTTGGACTTCTTGTCCCACCCTCCAACCCTTTTTCTCACCTCTCGGTGACTCAGAACTGGTATGAGGGTGGTGTAACAACGCTTCAGCCCAGCCATCCCACAGGCGCCACGCAGTCGCCTGCCTCGATGGCGCGCCCGATGGTGCGCCAACTCCGCCATCCAAAAAAAAGCTCTCATGGGATCATGTCTTCGCCAAGAACCCAAAGGTGATGAATGGTGAAGATACACAGAAAGATCAGAATTATAGTAGGTACGTAATTTCCATTTCTTACACATCTCTTTTTCTGAAAAATGTTACCCTCTTGGACTTTGTTGATTCCACTGAGGTACTTTAACATTTCTATCATGTGCCCCCTCTCCCTCCTTTCCTCAAGGGTATACATATTAAACTCCTTTAGTCTCTCCTCGTATGGCTTCTCTTGCAGACCCTGCACCATTTTGGTTGCCCTCCTCTGGACTGCCTCCATCCTGTCTATGTCCTTGCAGAGATGGGGTCTCCAGAACTGGACGCAGTACTCCAGAAGGGGCCTCACCAACTATCTGCACAGAGGATAACAACTTCCTGTTTTCTGCTGGTGATGCCTCTCCCTATACCACCCAGTATCCCCCCAGCCCTCTCTACTGCCTTCTCACATTGTTTGCTAACCTTAAGGTCATTTGATAGATTACCCCCAGGTCCCTTTCCATTTTTGTTGTTGTTACAACCTCCCCCCCATTGTGTACTCTTCCCCTTGTTTTTTGTTTCCCAGGTGCATTATTTTGTACTTCTTTGTATTGAATCCAAGCTGCCATACTTCTGACCATTCCTCCAACCTTGCCAAGTCCCTTCTCATCCTTTCCACCCCCCCTTGTGTATCAACCCTGTTGCAGATCTTTGTGTAACTCGCCTACAAATGGGGGTTCCCAAAAAGTCTTCCTCGAGTTTGCCTAAATGCTCACTGCCAGGCTGATGTCCTGGATTTTAGCAGTTTAAATGTGATTACCAGAGTCTGTATAGCCTGTCTGTACTGTCTCTTTAAGAGCTGACTGATTGAGGCATAAGTAATCTGAGAGGGAGCTCTGTTGAAAGATGTAACTATTTGCTGAAAATCATTTAGAGTGATAATGTAGTCTGTCTAACATGCTTTCTTTGCAGCAAGGACTGTTTTGTTTGTCTCCACTATCTTGGTCCTGGACTGCAAATTGGACCAATCAGTTCTGGTGGGACCTAAAATGTAGCTGTCTGAAGTCAAAATCTGTATGAATTGTAGTTTTTAGCTTTTTGCACCTTTTTTGCAACTGAAGGAGGGGGGCTCTTGCTTTGACTGACAGCCAAATCAGCCAACCAAACCTTTTGGTTCTGAGGGATTCCCCAAGCTGCCTGCTGTTTAGGGCAGATCTAAGCTGGAAGCTAAGGAAGAAGGCGCTCAAAGAGATTTTGAGCAGCAAATCCTGAGTAGATTCGCATGGGAGAACTGTGAAAAGGCTGAGTTTTTGGCTTGCATGTCTGCCTACTGCTCCTGAGAGGGAGAGAAGAGAATTATTTTGGACTAAATCTAAGTTTGTGTAACTAAAGTAAGCTACTGAAGTGGGCCAGGCTCAACCTGAAGAAGACCTAAGAATTTGCTGAATGCGATCGGCCTGTCAGGAGTTCCAGCTACCCCTTAGCTCTCGGTGTGTGCAGAGACTTTGCGATTGTGACTGGGGAGCACTTTGCCTGGTACAGTAGAATTCCCCTATATATAAAGGTGCTATGAGCTGTTAGTGGGTCATGAGTTAGTTCCCCACTGTGCGAACTGTGTTCTGCTTGCTGGAAGCTGTATCCAGCCCAACATGGACTGCATCCGAATTTGTCTCCGTGTGGTCTGGGCCTTGCCAGACTGGCCCAGCCAGACTACCCACTGCACAGAGAAGCCATCGACGAGAGACCTGCCTGGGGATCAGCCCCCTGCTCCATGCTTGAACAGGAATGATGCCTCTGCGACTCGTGTGGGCCCTGCTTCTGGCATTCCAGATCAACCACCTGCAGTCTCGATTTTCATCTAGCCTGTGTCCAGTCTTGGGTATTGTGAGTAAATACCAGGGTAGCTAGCTGCAACAGCAGCTTAATCTGAGTTTGTCATCTGATTGTCTTGTTGTTTCATTTCCTTTACGAACTGCGCCCTCTGGCTCCAGATTACAAAGATTGTGTACTGTGCATGTTGTGTTTTCCATCACAGGGCCCCAACCAGCTGTGACGCCGGCCAACCCCAGGCAACAGTCCTGGCTAGCCCATCTCTTCTCCACCTGGGTACCCAGAGGAGTGACTGTGTGGGGGACTCAAAGCGCATGCATAACTGCTTGATTGATATAACCTTTAAGCTAATTAACCTGATTTTGCCCCTCCCTTGTTCAAGTCCCCTGAATACAGTAAATCAGATCTAACTTTTTCTGCATGTAATCTGACTGTGGTTCCAGTTTGTTCTCAAAGTACTGTACTGTTGCTATTTGCTGTGCATAACCTTGTTTTACAGGGGTTCCCCAGGGTTGAGCCAGAGGAACCAGCCCTGGTGGTAGGTGCAAACATTGTGGGTACTTGTGTGGTGTACCAGGGGTATTGTGAAAGTGATTATTGTACAGTGTTCAGGCCACTAGAGGAGAAAGAGGGAGGTTACAGTGTCCGGGAGGGCTGTGCTCAGGTTAGCTGGACCACTACTAACCCTGACCTCCGGGTGGAGGCACCTGTTTCAGAACTCAGGCCTCTTAACCTGCTACTAGCCAAGCAGGCGGGGCTAGTAGCCCTTGGGATAGTGCCACCTAGGGGTTACATTTGTGTCATCTGCAAAGAGGCATACTTTTCCTTCCAGTCCCTCTGCAATGTCACTTATGAAGACATTTAAAAGGACTGGACCCAGTACTGAACCCTGCAATACCCCACTAGTAACCCCTCTTTCTTCAGAGTGGACTCTGTTTACTACCACCTTCTGTGTCCTGTTGTCCAGCCAATGTTTTACCCAGGCTACCACCCTGGGACCCACTCCCTTGCTGGCTAATTTATTAATCTTTTGTGTGGGACTGTGTCAGATGCCTTGCTAAAGTCTAGGTAGGCCATGTCCACAGCCCCTCCCTGGTCTACTACTTTGGTCACCCAGTCAAAGAAATTGATTAGATTTGTCTGACATGACCTTCCCACTGTGAATCCATGCTGCCTTGGGTCCTGTGTCCCTCTGGCCTCTAGGTACTCAACAAGTCTTTCCTTCAGAAGTGATTCCATCATTTTCCCTACCACAGAGGTCAAACTGAAAGGTCTGTAGTTTCCTGCTTCTGTCTTGCTCCCATGAAGGGGAATCACATCATCCTCCCTCCAGTCCTCAGTTACCACACCATCCTCCCATGATTTGTTAAAAAGGGTAGTCAGTGGTGTCACTAGTTCTCCCCTTAATTCTTTTAGAATTCTGGAGTGAATCCTGTCAGGTCCCATTGCTTTGTCCACCTTCAGTTTTAGGAGTTCTTTCAGAACCCTTTCTTCTGTGAAAGGACTGGGATCGACCCCCCTATCCAGAGTGCTTCTGTTAATTGGATTAGGTACTTCCCCCTCCTCTTCTTTTGTGAATACTGAGCAGAAGTATTCATTAAGTATCCCTGCTTTTTCACTGTCCCTCTCTGCCCACCCACCGTCCATTCTATTCAGCCTCACTATCCCTCCCTTTGTCTTTTTACGCTCCCTAATGTACCTATAAAAGGTTTTATCCCCCTTCTTAAGCAAGTTGGCTATCTTTTCCTCAGTTTGGGCCTTTGCTATTCTGACTGCCTTCCCTGCTTCCTTCTGCCTTAATTGGTAGAGTTCTCTGTCCTGCTCCTTCTGTGTTTCCTTATACTTCCTAAATTATATCTTTTTCTCCCTAACCTTCCCCGTCACCTCTTTTGAGAACTATAGTGGCTTTTTCTTTCATTTTGATTTGTTTATTTGTTTCACACAAAGGCTTGCTGCCTCTGGATGGCAGTTTTGATGTTTCCCCATTGTTTCTCCACCCTCCTTCTTGCCTGTTTGCTAGTGCTTTTCTAAGGCACTCTCCCATTTTGACAAAGTCAGCCCTCCTGAAGTCCAGTACCCTCACTTTTGTATGGCCTCCTCCTCCTCCTCTGGGGTCCACTGCTCTCCCCACTGAGGTCACCTCCTTGGTTGACCTTCAGTGGTTTAAGACTCTGAGCTGCAAACCTGGAGACCTGGGTTTGAATCCCAGAGCCCCCACTTGCATACTGTGTGACCCTGAGCAAGTCATTTAACTTCCTTGTGCTTCCAGGTCACACCTGTAAACAAGCTTTCAGCTTACTGTGTCTCTCCTGGTTAAAAAAAAACAAAACTTCCCTTCTACTTCTCTGGGTTCCTCTGTTTGGTTGTCCCTGTTTGCCAGTGGGGCATATGAGTTCTGGAGTGGAATAGGATTTGGGATGTGCCTCTGCCTGAGAGTCCTAACCTTCCCTGAGCCCACTGTCATCTAAGTGCTCCTCGTTCTTGGCATCCTTTAAAACAGCATCGTTGGACTGGGTGGTCTCTTGATAGGGGTGAAGGTACTCCTGAACCAATTTACTTCAGCTCTTAGTCTGGCTACCTCATCCCATAGTCCAGAGAGATGCCTACAGACAGGGCAGCACCTCAGCACCCTGAAGTTCTGCCTGAATACGGCTGCCCTATATCTACTGCATTGCACCACTCCCCACATTATACTGCACTTATACTGCTGTTCCAGTAGTTGTCTGTTACTGAAGCTCTCCTTCTAGTTCTCTCTTTATTAATTTGCTGTCCTGAAAATCCTGCCACCGATCCTCAGATACTTCTTTTTTAAAAGAAGGAAAACGGCAACAAAAAATGAGTAAAAACACTTGTGCCGTGGGCGGGCTTCCTCCCTCTTATGTCCCTCCTACTCCACAATCCCTGCTATTCCATGTGCTTGGCTCCTGTCAATCAGATTTAACAAAATATTTAATTAAGAGTGGGGGAGGGGAATTTGCAGCAAGTAAAGACAGCAAAGAAATAACAGCACCACTAAAAGCAGACCAAACTAGGTTTCACATTTTCAACAGCCCCAAAACAATTCCAAATACAGACAGCAAAGGAATAACAGCACCACTAAAAGCATACCAAACTATGTTTCAAATTTTCAACAGCCCCAAAACAATTCCAAGTAAAGACAACTGCTTATTGATTTTACCGTGTACAGTGCCTTGGAAACCACAGTGTGAACTGTGTGTCTTGCCTGTAAGATGCCACCCACACCACCTACCATCACTGTCCATTGCCGTTTCCTATACTTATGCTTGCCTGCTCCCTTTTCCTCTTACCAGCAAATCTGCGGTCTGGAGGTAACAGTGCATGAGTGTGGGAATGGTGCATGATACCACAAGTGCAGTTCCAGCCTGGTTCTCCGATGAGGCAATCAGTACTCCCCCATCTACAGTTGCACTGCTGTGATATTTTTTCCAACCCCCCAGCCTGTCTGCGGTACTCGGTGCAAGAGCCAATACACTTCACAAGCAAAAGGAGCCAGTGACACAATAAGTAGGTCTGGGTCACACAGTCTCAGGGAACAGCACAGTTTGAATTACTTCTATTACTACTCTGGAAGTCTTCATGGGAGCTGTTGCCAAATGAGTGATGCCTGACACTCTGTAGTGGACATCATTACTTGTTGCAAGTTGTACAATTACTCCTGGGGCAGCGAATTGTCAGCCCCTTTCCTCACATCCTTTCGTCAACAGCACCGGTTTAAATTGTCTATTTTCATGCTAAATTCACAGTGTAATTTATATCTTTGGATGACCTACACAAATATGTCACTCATCACCGGCATTACATGGTGCGATGTTCCATTCTCCCCCATATCCACCTATCCACTCCCAAACCAATGCGCTACCAATCATGATCATTATGATAATCATCTTCTCATGAAAAGGTTTGGAAGCTGGCACCATTTTGTTAGTGTGCATGAGCGACCCACTCCAAAGATTAGCAAGTGCACACCAACATGGGAGACAGCTGTGGCAATGGGCAACTATGGTGCATTACATACTGTGGTTCCAGGGCAGTGACACAGTGATAGGAAAATCTGGTGAGCGAGTACCACAGTAGCACAAATGAAGCATCATGACTCAAACCTCTGCAGTACTTATTTCTCTTTTAGTCTGCATGGCACGCATACTGTATGTTGCCTCAGGTATTGTCAGTGAATGCAAATGGCACGCACTGGTTGTGCCTGGTTGGTTTTTCGTTAGTGCACCCAGCTTTTCTATTTTTTTTGGTCACTGTCCTTCCACGCATTGCCTTTGCCAAAGGATGGTTTACCACAGTGGACAGACTGAGAGATGACCACTGTAGTCACACTTTACTTTAGAACTTTAGGCAGACTAAAACATCTCATGCACAAAGTGCAGTAATACACAGTCATAGATATTGGTAACGTTTTATTACCATGATCCCTCTGTTGCTTTCCACCCACCCCTTGCTTTTGTTGTGGGCGCTATTTAATACCAGTCTTTATTACTGCATGTGTTGTCCCGTGATGTGTTGTCATGTGTCTGTATGTGTCTGGAAAAATGCATTCCAGTTACTGATTACTTTGTGCCCACTGTCAGCTAGATTACAGTATGCATCCACGGCCCCAAGGGGAAGACATTATTAGTATAATAGCTATCCCCAAATAACATATGCTGAGTGGACGGGTCCTTGCACAGGTACCAACTGCAAAGTGGGGTTCAGCTTTACAGCAGCCATGGGTGGAGGGAGGGGAATGACAGACACACACCTACAACTCACCACCGCCGAGTAGTGCGGCACCATTACGGTGTAATTTGTTTATGTGACCAATATGGAAATAATCCCTTACTTTGGAGTAATTTCTGCTTGTTGGGGCTTAGTTTAGGATGTGTGCTGGCTGGCATTCTATCCAAACAGGATGCGCACCTTTCCCTAGATGCATTATTTTTTTTCCCCCTGAGGCCAGCTTTTACAGTATGACAACAATGCTTCTAATGACACCTTGCAATATGATACTTTCGAAAATAACCATGAGCGATTTGTGACTGTGTGTCTGTTGCTATAAGCACCTTTGCTTATTATACGTGTGGTGCAGGTCTGGTTCCAGTGTGTGATGTCTTGTCGGACGCTGATGATCAGCTCCACATCTGAAACAGATGCTTTTTTCTACAGTTCCAAGATGTGGCTGCAGGGAGTCAGGATGTGGTGCAAGAGGTTAAACGGGGGAGACAAAGAAACAATGAAATGCAGGTGCTGCAGCACCACAGACATACTCTGCACTCTCTGATGACAATAAAATTGAAAAAGACAACTGTAATGCATTGGGGGGAATGTGAATAGGTAGTCCGATCATTGCACATACTTAATAGGACAATCGGGGAGCTGTATGGTGCTGCTCATGTATACATGTGTGCTGTCTTCAACACATATGTCTGTCTGAGGTACACACTTCCAAATATTGATGCCATTTTCACATTTAGAATGAGCACAGATGTAGGTGCATGGAGTACTGCAGGGGTGGGGAGCGTTGGGAATGGGGGTAGGAAAAAAGAGGAGCGAGGCAGTTGTGGCAGCAACACACATAACTGCACTCTGGAAAGCTGCAAACATGACCTTGGACATGCACATACTGGTATGGTTTAGTCAATCGAGTTGAACCTTAGCTGGTGGTCCGGTGGGTAGACATGGAGGACTGGACAACCGGACACTGCACCAGACAGAGTCCTTGATAGATGTCTGCCACGACAAATCTTATGCATGTGGCATGTAAGAGAACTTTGATCACAGGGCCACACAAGACTGCGACTGCTACACATGCTTCATTGTTTTTTTTTTGGGGGGGGGGGCTTTTGGTGGGTATGTTGGGAAGTGCCATGTGTCACTATTGTCCTGCAGATATAGAAGCTGCCAAACGTATTGTGCCACTATATGCATTGCAACTTAGGAGTACAATCTGTCGGCAAAGTAAGGCAATTGTACAGAACATTGACATTCCAACCATTACAAGACGTGAGAAATGCAGGTCATACGATGTGGAAAATGATAATGTTGAACTATTTAATTGTGATCACAGCCCCATTTTCAAAACTGAGCAACACCCACGTATTGGAAAATCAACTGAACATAGTGCTCATGGCAGAGATGCAACACTGCGCTACTCCAACAATACATCACCGCTGGACATGCCGCTCTTGCAGGCTCAGTGTGTGCATGCTGATTTGGGGCTCAGATCAAAACTAACAAAACCGAGAAATAGAAGAAAAAGACATGCACAAAGTAAGTGTAATTCAGCAAATTAACTTTGGGTAACACAGTCATTGGTATGAAGCACTTTATTTTAGAAAATACATCCTTTGCACGTGATCTTTAAGATGCAGCACCTAATAACCAATACACATTTGTGTCTGATAGCCCTTGTTTTTGTACTTTGTGTAAGGTCACTCTTGCAAACTTCCTACCTAGTGCTGTAGAACGCTAAGCCAAAAGCCAAAAAATCAACAGGTACATTAAACAGCAAGTGATTAATAAGAATTCTGTTTGTTACCATTGCTAAAAGCAGAGGTGAAAATCCCCTTCTTTCAGTACACTATTAAATATTGTATTATAAAATATAAAAAAGTAACTACCAACACATCAAAATACCATAAATAAAATAATCAGCTGTCTATTGGAAGTAAACACCTGGGGCTAGATTTTCAAAGTCCCAGATATCGGTGCAGGTGCAGGGAAAAACTGCTGCAAGTTGGGGCTTCACTTGCAGAGCCGTAGTTTTTCCTGCAAGTGCTGGATTCTCAAAGAGGGAGCTGGTTTACGATGGCCTCCCTGATTTATGGCTGCTTGTGGCTGTTTTTAAACCGCAGCTGTGCTGAAATGTTACACCTGGTGGTACCAGATGTAACATCTCCTGCAGCTGCGCCTGCCGCCTGTCTGGAACATGGGCTGAAAAGCGGAATCTCCGGATGTGCAGAGATTTCATCATGCAGCAGTGGCTGTGGAGTAGAACTTAGTATGTGAATGGCTGACAATCCAACCCCTGCTCTGTAACTAACATTTGCCCATGTTATCCCATCCTATTTTGTAGTACTGCAATATTTCTAGCCCCCCAAGTCATTGCATGTCAAACCATTATTATGTTAAAAAACTCTTTTTGTTCACAGAGTAACCAAGAAGTCCAACTCCTTCAAAGACTTTTATTTTCAAACAACCAGACAGAATTGTGCAAGCAAAAACAAAAACACACAAATACTCACACAGATACCCCATCAGGATATTACACAGTACAGCACAACACTTTTTACCCACACATTTCAGGGGAGAATACAACTGGAAAATAATATTTAGGAATCATTAATATGAAAGTAATCATTTTATGGGCAGATGGTGCAGTGCGATGTCAATGGGTGTGTTTCACCTTTCCGCACCATTCTTAGCTCTACGGTAGCTGTTAGGGCTGGGAAAACTCTGTGAAGCTCTGACCCTTATTAAATAAGAACCAGAACACGGTGGAGTTCTGATTTGTTCTGATTATTTATAAATATCTGAAAAAAATGTGATAAAATGCATAAAAGTGGCCAAAGTCGGTCATATTCAACACAGACGCCAAAAGGAAATAATTGAATGCATGATTTGCATAAAAATGACAGTAAAATTGCTAAATAAAAGCAATAACTGCTGGCTACTTTATGACTGGGTTGTACTGGTGGCATAACCTGCTCGGGCCCGTGACGTGAGTGTGCTGGGAGAGAGAGATGGAGGGAGAGAGAAAGAGAGAGACAGACAGACTAACAGATGCAAGCACTATTTTGCCTGCCTGCCTGCCCTGTACAGTGTACACACACTACACAGCCACACTGAGGCCAAGATTAATTTCTTTATTTGTAATTTCTGTGACTGTAGAATTTCTCTTTGGCCGCCACTAATTTCTCTGTCTCTCTCTCTCTTTCTTTCTCCTCTGGATGGTGGTAGAAGTCAAAGATTTATTTTGCCAGCCTGTTCTTGCCCTGTGTACACACACAGCCACACTGGGGCCAAGAATAAACTTTATTTGTGATTTCTGTGACTATAACATTTCTCTTTGGCCCCCAGTAGTCTCTCTCTTTTTCTCCTCTGGATGGTGGCAAATGTCAAAGATTTCGTTTGCCAGCCTGAACTTGCCCTGTACACAACCAGCCACAATGAGACCAAGAATAAACTTTATTTGCGATTTCTGTAACTATAACATTTCTCTTTGGACCCCAATAGTCTCTGTCTCTCACTTTCTTCTCTGGCACAAGTCAATGATTATTTTGCCAGCCTGCCCTTGCCCTAGGCCTGTACACAACTCTCCTCTTCCCTCTTTCTGGTATTCAGTATATGTTCCAAACTCACATAGGATAGGCTACAGAAGTCAAGCAGTCTGTGAGGTACTGCTTAGTTAAGTTGATCTCCACTCCGAAAACAAGGCCAACAGCCGACCCGAGAGTCACCGACCGACCAACTGACCGATCGACCGACCACAGCAGCTGCAGGCTGTGCTCAGATCTCCACCCCACATGACTATGATGTGTGGTCCTCCTGCTCCTGGGTTCTGCTGCACTCCTTTCCTCAGTCTTTTTTGTTCCTCCTTACCCCCCCCCCCACCTCCGTGGGGTGCCAGTCATGCAGAAAAAAAGCCCTGCTTTCCATGGACCTGGAACCAGACTTATGCGGTGAAGTCCATATTTATCCGGGTCCATGGATTCAGGGTTTGATCTGGGGGTCCGGATTTCAGATGGAACAGTCCACCCAGCCCTAGTAGCTATTCATTTATTCTGTCACTTATTTTTGTTTGAATTGGTGGTGTTAAATCAACGTGCCATCTGACATGGGTTAAGATAACAACTGATCAGGTTTCTGGGCAGCCCTTATTTGCCCCTTGTGCCGTCATAGTAACATAGAAACATAGACTTTGACGGCAGATAAGGACCATTTGGCCCACCCAGTCTGCCCATTTCCCTTCCTATTGGATAAGCTGCAGATTCTAGTTAACCAACAGCCTACTTCCTGCAACCCCCCACCCACTACAATTGCCTTATGTCTGTCCCATGCATGTTTGAATTCCCCCACTGTTTTAGACCCAACAACCTCCCCAGGAAGGCGGTTCCATGCATCCACCACTCTCTCCGTGAAAAAATATTTCCTCACATTACCCCTGAGCCGTCCCCGCCTCTATCTTTAAATTGTGCCCCCTTGTTGTTACACATCTCTTTTTCTGAAAGATGCTACCCTCCTGGACTTTGTTGATTCCCTTGAGGTGCTTAAAAGTTTCTATCATGTCCCCCCGTCCCTCCTTTCATCAAGGGTATACTTATTAAGCTCTCTCAGTCTCTCTTCATATGGTTTCTGATGCAGACCCTGCACCATTTTAGTTGCCCTCCTCTGGACTGCTTCCATCCTGTCTATGTTCTTGCGTAGATGAGGTCTCCAAAACTGCACACAGTATTCCAGATGGGGTCTCACCAACTGTCTGTACAGAGGGATAACCACTTCCTTTTTCTACTTGTGATGCCCCGTCCTATGCATCCCAGTATCCCCCTGGTTCTCCTTACTGACTTCTCACATTGCTTACCCACCACCTTTAGGTCATCTGATATGACTACCCCCAAGTCCCTTTCCATTTTTGTTGTTGTTAGTACCTCCCCTGCTATTGTGTACTCTTCTCTTGGGTTTTTGTTTCCCAGGTGCATTACTTTGCACTTCTTTGCATTGAATCTAAGTTGCCATATGTCTGACCATTCCTCCAACCTTGCCAAGTCCCTTCTCATCCTTTCTACCCCTCCTTGTGTATCAACTCTGTTACAGATCTTTGTGTCATCTGCAAAGAGGCATACCTTTCCTCCAGACCCTCTGAAATGTCACCTATAAAGATGTTAAAGAGGACTGGACCCAGTACTGAGCCCTGAGGTACTCTACTAGTAACCCCCCTTTCTTGGGAATGTGTTCCATTCCACTTACCTGCTGTGTCCTGTTGTGCAGCCAGTTTGCTCTGAGCTACCACCTGGAACCCACTCCCAGGCTGGCTAACTTGATTATTAGTCTTTGTGCAGGACTGTGTCAAATGCCTTGCTAAAGTCTAGGTAGGCCATATCCACAGCCCTCCCTGGTCTATTACTTTGGTCACCCAGTCAAATAAATCAATTAGATTCATCTGACATGACCTTCCTGCTTGTAAATCCATGCTGCTTTGGGTCCTGTGCCCGCTGACCTCTAGGTACTCAACAGTTCTTTCTTTCAGAAGTGATTCCATCATTTTCCTACCACTGAGATCAAACTGAAAGGTCTGTAGTTTCCTGCTTCTGCCTTGCTCCCACTTTTGTGAAGGGGAATCACATCTGCCCTCCTCCAGTCCTCAGGTACCACCCCATCCTCCCATGATTTGTTAAAAAGTGTGGTCAGTGGTGTCACTAGGTCCTCCCTTAGTTCTTTTAGGATTCTGGGGTGAATCCCATCAGGCCCCATTGCTTTGTCCACCTTGAGTTTTAGGAGTTCTTTCGGGACTCTTTCTTCTGTAAATGGACTGGTATCAACCCGCCTACCCAGAGTGCTTCTATTATCTGGTTTAGGTAACTCCTCCTCAACTTCTTTTGTGAATACTGAGCAAAAGTATTCATTCAGTATCTCTGCCTTATAACTGTCTTCCTCTGCCCACCTCCCCTCACCTTTTTTAATCTTCACTATTCCTCCCTTAACCTTTCTATGCTCCCTAATGTACCTATAAAAGGTTTTATCCCCCTTCTTAACTGAGTTGGCTAATTTTTCCTCGGTTTGGGCCTTTGCTATTCTGACTGCCTTCCCCACTTATTTCTGCTTTAATTGATACAGTTCCCTTTCGTGCTCCTTCTGCGATTCCTTATACTTTTAAATGCAGCCTTTTTCTCCTTAACCTTCCCTGCCACCTCTTTTGAGAACCATAGTGGTTTTTTTACTCCGCTTTGTTTTCTTTATTTGTTTCACACAAAGGCCTGTTGCCTCTATGATAGCAGTTTTGATTTTTCTCCATTGTTCTTCCACCCCTCCTTTTTGGCCATTTGCTAGTGCATTCCTCAGGTATTCACCCATTTTGCCAAAGTCGGCCCTTCTAAAGTCCTGTATCCTTGTTTTTGTATGGCTTGTCTCCATGGTTGTGCTTATTGTGAAGCACACTGTGCAGTGGTCACTTGTTCCCAGACGTCTACTGACTCCTAAATTTGTGATCCTCGCTCCATTTGAGAGTACCAGGTCTAGTATTGCTCCCTCCCGAGTGGGTTCCAACACTAGCTGTCTAAGGCCTGCCCCCTGCAGGGCATTGAGAATGACCCTGCTCTCGGATGTGGCTGCAGTACATGTCATCCAGTTAACATCTGGCATATTCAGGTCCCCTATCAACAGTATCTCCCCTTTTTCAGCCATTTTGAGAATGTCCTCCATCATTTTCTTGTCCGTTTCCTCCCCTTGAGATGGGGTCTGTATACAACCCCTGTGCGGATTGTGATGCCATTCCCTGTCTCCAAGGTGACCCACAGTGCCTCTTGTCCTCCCCCTTTACTTTTAGTTCTGTAGCTTTGATCCCTTCCCTTATGTACAGAGCTACTCCACCTCCTCTTTTACCTTCCCTGTCCCTTCTGTAGACTGTGTACCCCAGTATGTTGACATCCCAGTCATGGTTCTCCATGTACCATGTTTCCGTGACTGCCACAATATCCAATTTTTCACCTTCCATCAGGGCTACTAGCTCAGGAAGCTTGTTTCCCAGACTACGGGCATTGGTACTCATTGCCCTCCATTTAATGTTGGCTTTATCCTTCCCCCCATCCCTGCTGTTATTGCCCTTGTCTGTTTTCCATTTACCCCTGTCCTGCCCTCTGTTGAGCTCTGTACCTCAGTGTTTACCTTACTACCTGCCATGTTTTGTGGGGGGAGGCTTGAAATTTCCTGCCTCTTATCAGCACCTCCCCCCTTGGCTAGTTTAAAAGCTTGCCAAGGAAGCATTTAAACCTGTCACTTAGGAGCTTGGTTCCCTTCGTGGACAGATGCAGACCATCGTGCCAGTATAGACCTTCATCTCTCCAGGTGTACCCCCAGTCCCCAATGAAACCAAAGCCCTGTGCTCTCCACCAGTTTTGCAACCATTCATTAAACTGCATGGTGTGCAGTACCCTAGCCTCACCCCTGCCATGGAATGGCAGCACATCTGAGAAGGTAACCGTGCTTGCTACCTGTCTGAGGCCCCTCCCCAACTCCACAAATTCATCCTGCACTGCACTGATTTCATGCCTAGCTAGGTCATTTGTCCCCAGGTGGACAATGATATCTAGTTTCCTCTCCTGTGATGCTGCTTCTGCAATCGTGAGGATTCGCTTCTTGTCCCTCCAAGCCATGGCACCAGGCAGGCACCTTACTTCCCTCTCCTCTCCCTTCCCCAGTTCTAACCCCCTAACAATTGAGTCCCCTATCAGAAGCTGTTTTCTTCCCCTGTGGCGTCCCTTGCCACCCTTTTGTGGGTCTCCCTTGTGGATGACCTCAGCATTTTTCTTGGTCTCCACTGAGGATGCCATCATAGAGGAACCTTACTCTGCCAGACTGGTGTATGATTTGTGTAGAGGTACAACTAGGGGGCTTCACCTCTGTTCCACCACCCAAATCCTCCCAGAACCCACTGTGGTCCAACTGCTCTTCATACTTGGCAACCTCTGAGGCAGGGGTTGTGGCAGTGGTACTCTTTGGGTCGGGGTGGCCTCCTTAGTCCTTTCCAGTTCAGCCTGGAGGTGGGCAATCTCCTCTCTCAGAGCTGACAGTTGCCTGCAAATAGAACAGCAACGCAGTTTCCAGAATGTCTCCCGGAAAACTGTTTTTCTTATTTGCCCATTGCACATATATGTTGAATGGCACAAGGGCACAAAAATCAGTGCTGCTAAGCGTTCAGGTTTGTTTGAGCTCCAGCACCTGAGATTCCTTCCTTTTTCACTTGTGAGAGGCACAATGTCCATATCTGGGAGAATGTTAATTGTATCTGTGATGTGACCATAGACTGCTCTCAGTGGAACCAGCACAGGTACCCTTTCATCTGCCATTGCCTCCAGCTCTGTGTCACTGTCTTGCAGTGAGTCTCTCATTTCCTCTGCATCTATATTGTTAGTGTCTTCTAAGAGATTAGCTGAACTGTGCCTCTCTAGTGGTGTTGATGTCCATGGCATTGACATTTGCTGCTGCATCTCCCTCATTCCCCTTTTCAGGTCTTGAATCATTGCTTGCAGATGGAGTTGCCCAGCCTTTAGATGTTCCATGGTCTCCCTCACCTGTTGGCGTTCCTGATTCCATTCTTTTATGCTCTTCTGCATAAAATGCTCAAATTTGGCTCTCTCTCTCTCTCCTACTCTATTCCATGTTCTACATGTAGCTGTTTTTACATCAGCCACTGTTCCTTGGTGCTCTGGAGCTGCCCTTTCCCCTCGTGTACCCTCAACATGCTGCTTTGTTGATTCCTGGTCCTCTGGGTTGGCCTGCTGCTTGGGTGATTCCCTATCTTCTGGATGGGCCAGCTGCTTTGGCAGTTTTGTGTCCTCCAGAAGAGCCAGCTGCTTTGGTGCTTCTGTATCCTCTGGATGGGCCAGCTGTTATGGTGCTTCTGTGTCTTCTGGATGGGCCTGCTGCATGGGTGTTGCCCTCTTCTGTGCCGCTGTCTCCTCCTGGGACTCTGATATGAGGTTTTCTTCATGCTTTTTATAAAATGATGGTTCATTGTCCCTGGCAATGATATCACACTGTTTTGAAACAAGAAATGCAGTTAGAATCTAAATACTTAAAACAGAATATTGCCTGCCTGCCTATCTGTGAACTACACTTATCAGAGTCTGAATATTGCCTGCCTGTCTGCGAACTACACGTATCAGCATCTGACTGAGGTACAAGGTGCCCATCTGGAAAGTAGGACTGGACATACCTCTCAACTGTACCTTATTTTCAGGGATGCCCTCCAAAACTTTGGGCCTCTGTGACTGAATAGTGGGGACTGTAAGTACAAAATAATGACAGGCATTATAGTTACAGACTTGTTTGTCTCCGAAAAAGCATTTTACACCAAATCTCCTAAGCTGCTTAACATTATAATGAAAACCAGTGGCACTATATGTAACCACCCTGTAGGAAGGGAACCTACAGTGGGTTAGGTGGAAGTACTTTGTCCCTCTAAGGTCCCTGGGCTTAAAACCCATAACAGGTTAAAATTTCCTTCCTCTGGAGGAACCGAATAGCCATTGTTTGGGGGTGCCCTTGGAGGGCGGCTCTCATCTAGGCCTCATGGAAGAGCATGGGCCAAAGGATTCAGTCTGAGAGGGGAGCAGGGTCGAATGCCCGGTTCTGCATGAGCCTGCCGGTCTTCTTGTGTGAACAGGAGGCCTAGTTAAGATCTGTCAAGGACGTGGCAGTGGCCATGGCTTCCAGGACTCCTACAGGGGCATGTGAGCCCCAAGGGAAGGAGTGAGGAGTTGCATGCTCCTGTCATGCAATGGAATTGAACCAGCAGAAAGTATAAAGAGCATGTCCCCGAAAGGATGATGAAAGTGGACTTCACGTCCACAGTGGGAAGTACTACTTACTATTAAGCCTCTGGGAATTATAGAGCACAAGGCAAAATGTGGCAGCTGAAATAATCTGGACTTTAGGACCCTCATCCATGAGGGTCAGTTCTTGAGTGAGGGTGGGGGGTTGGAGCCATGTGGCACTGTGGACCCCCCCCCCATATATTCTGGCCCCTCTGTGCCCGTTATAAATTAGAGCCCTTATAGGCTGAAGCGATAATTTGGACCTGGAACTTCTTGGTCATGGGGTCAGTTCCTGGCCAGGAGGTGGCAGTCCCTGTTAAGTGGTACCACAGACCCCCATGGGGACTGTGGCCTGCCCATGCCCACTATATTTAGAGATGGAGGGTAATTAAGGGGTTCAGCTGCAAGGCATTTGGGAAAGTGTAAGTAGGACGACTCCCTGGGTACATGCCACCAGTATTATGGGGAGCGTGGT
Source organism: Neoceratodus forsteri (assembly GCA_016271365.2). Classification (NCBI taxonomy): domain Eukaryota; kingdom Metazoa; phylum Chordata; order Ceratodontiformes; family Ceratodontidae; genus Neoceratodus; species Neoceratodus forsteri. The sequence continues at coordinate 1,260,237,962 of CM028129.1, forward strand.
CACTCCAAAGCAACTGTAGGAGATTGCGGTCAGTTTGCTGTTTGAGGCTGTAGTTCAATAATGGGATTTGTAGAGCAGTGGGATCCTGCTGGAGAGAGTGTAGCCAGCCGAGGGAAGCTGGGTTTGAATCTGCAATGGGAGACTCAATGTTGTCTGACTTACATACGAACATAAGAAATTGCCAGCAGATAAAGGCCTTGTGGTCTATCAAGTCTGCTCAGTTGTGCAGCTAGCAGTCCTTATACTGCAGCTGCCTCTCTCCCCTTCCAGTGACCTTCCCCCTTACCCTGTCCTATCCCCTTTTGAAACAGCCCATTGTTCTACAGGATACCATTTCCTCTGGCAATGCATTCCACCCAGACATCACCCTCTCTGTAACAAAAATTGTCTCCTCATTTCCCTCCTGGACGTTCCCCCTTCCAATCTCAGATCGTGCCCTCGAGTGTCCCTCCCCCTCCTTAATTTGAAAAGCCCATCCATGCCCATCTTATTTATTCCCTTCATGTACTTGAAGGTTTCAGTCATGTCCCCCATCCCTCCTCTCCTCCAGTGAGTACATGTTCAACTCATAGATACATAGACAGTGTCGGCAAATAAGGGCCTATGGCCCACCCAGTCTGCCCATTTGAGCTTGTAAGTTTAGTTTGATTTCCTAGAAATCTGTTGCCCCTAACCCCTGACCTCTAGAATTCCTTTATGTCTATCCCATGCATTCTTACATCCCGTGATTGTTTCAGCCCCCACCACTTCCTCTGGCAGTGTGTTCCACTTTCCACCACCCGTTCTGTGAAAATTCTTTCTCATGTTTCCTTTAATCGTCTCCCTCAACTTCATCCCATGCCCTCTAGTCCTGGAACATATTTTTCGCTTAAAATAGTGTTTTCCTGCCCTGTTCCTCCCTGTAAGATACTTGTATGTCTCTATCATATCCCTCTCCCTCCTCTCCTCCAGGGAGTACATGTTCAGTTCCTTCAACCTGTCTTCATAGGACTTGTGATGCAATCCATGCACCATCTTTGTTGCCCTCCTCTGAACCTTCTCTACCCTGTCTATGTCCTTTCGTAGGTATGGTCTCCAGAACTGTCGGCTGTACTCCAGGTGGAGCCTCACTAGGTCTTGTATAGTGGAATTATGACCTCCCTTTCCTGCTGGTGATGCCCCTGCCTATACATCCCAGCATCCTATTTGCTTTACCTGCTGCCTTGTCACACTGTTTCCCTACCTTTGAGGTCATCAGAGATGACAACCCCAAGATCCCTTTCCTGCTTGGTGCATGCTATATCCTCACCCCCCAACTGATACATTGTGCCAGGGTTTTTGTGCCCATATGCATTATCTTGCTTCTTTGCATTGAATTTCAACTGCCAAACCCTTGACCATTCTTCAAGTTTCTGCAGGTCACTTCTCATTCTGTCTACACCCTCTGGTGTGTCTACTCTGTTACAGAGCTTTGTGTCATCAGCAAACAGTGAAATTCTGCCTTCTAGATCCTGCATGGCAATTCACTGATGAAAATGTTGAATAGGACCGGTCCCAGCACTGGATCCCTGTGGTACCCCACTGGTCACTCTTCCCTCTGTGGAGTGACAGCCATTTACCACCACCCTCTGTGTCCTGCCACCCAGCCAGTTACCTACCCACCACACTACTGTCCTGCCCACACCCATATTCCCAGTTTGTGTAATAGTCTTCTATGTGGCACAGTGTCAAAGGCCTTGCTGAAGTCCAGATAGGCCATGTCCACTGCCCTCCCTGATCCACACTCCCTAGTCACCCAGTCAAAAATTCAACGAGGTTGGTCTGACATGACCTCCCCTGGTGAAACCATGCTGCCTTGGGTCCTGTAGTCCATTGACAACCAGATGTTCCACCAATCTCTCCTTCAGTAGTGCTTCCATGATCTTCCCACTACCGAGGTGAGGCTGACTGGTCTGTAGTTCCCTGCTTCCTCTTTGTTCCCACTTTTGTATAAGGGGACTACATCTGCTGTCCTCCAGTCTTTGGGTACCTCCCCTGTTTCCAGTGATCGGCTAAACAGGATAGCCAGAGGTTCAGCCACCACCTCTCTTAGTTCTTTAAGGACCCTGGGGTGCACCCCATCTGGCCCCATTGCTTTATCAACTCTTATTACTTCCAGTTCCTTCAGGACCCTTTCTTGTGTACCATTCTCACCCCTTGTACTCCCTTCAGACCCATTACCCCCCTCTTCCTCAGTAAAGACTGAGCAGAAATACCTGTTCAATATGTCAGCTTTACTGTTGTCATCCTCCACGCGGCTCCCATCCTCCCCCTTCAGTCTCACTATCCCTCCCTTTGTCTTTCTTTTTTCACTTATGTACCTGTAAAAGGTTTTGTCCCCTCTACCCACTGATTTTGCAATGTGTTCTTCTGTCTGAGCTTTGGCTTCCCTTACTGACCTCCCTGCCTCCCTTTTTGCTTCTCCTGGTACTTCTCCCTATCCCCTTCTGCCTGTGTCTTTTTGTATTGCCTGAATGCAATCTTTTTGGCTTTCACTTTCTTTGCTACCTCTTTGGAAAACCATAATGGTCTCCTCTTCCTTTTCCTCTTGCTAACCTGCTTAATGCATAATTCTGTTGTTCTTGTAATCCCCATTTTAAATACTGCCCACTGTTCCTCAACCCCTGATTCCTGTCCCATTCCCCTTAATGCCTCTTTTAAGTATCTCCCCATTTTCCCAAAGTCTGCCCCCATAAAATCCAGGATACGTGTTTTTGTGTGGTTTGGTTCTGCTCTTTCTGTGATTTCAAACCACAATGACTGGTGGTCACTGTTACCCAGGTGCTCCCCCACTGTTACCCCCATCACACTGTCCCTGTTTGTGAGCACAAGGTCCAGTATTGCCTTCTGCTGTTGGTTCCATGACCAGTTGCTTGATGAAGGCACCCTGAAGGGAGTCCAGGATAAATCTGCTCCTAGCCTAACTCCCTTAGCCTGCTCTTGTAGGGTACGTCCCCTAGCCCCTGGATCATTTCTGTTGCCCTGCGCTGCACCCCCTCCAGTAACCTAATGTCCTTCTTCAGGTACAGTTGCCAGAAGTGCATGCATTACTTCAGGTGTGGTCTAACCAGTGAACTGTATAGAGCAGGATCACCTCCCCCCTCCTGGAGGATATACCTCTGTCAGTACAACCCACCATCCTGTTGGCCTTTGCAGCTGCCTTTCTATACTGTGCTGAGTTGTTCATTGCTCCCATTATGATCACCCCCAGATCCTTCTCCTCTTCCATCTTGGCTAGTTAAATCCCCCTAGATGGTAGCTTCTCCTTGGGTTTTTGCATCGAAATGTAGCACCTTGCATTTCTTGGCATTGAACCACAGCTGCCAAGTGTCCGACCAGGCATCCAATTTTGCCAGATCAACTTGCAACCCCTGCCACCCTTCTAAGTCATCTACTACTGCTCCCATCTTGGTGTCATCTGCAAACAGACTGATCTTGCTCTTGATGCCTATTGAGATGTCTGCTATGAAGATCCCAAACAACACTGGCCCCAGTACACAGCCCTGTGGCACCCTGCTTGTCACTGCACTGGGAGATGAGAGCTCCTTTCCCACCACCACCCTCTGCTGTTTCCCTTGCAGCCAGTCACTACCCATCTCACCATCTTCTCTCCCACCCCTGTGCCTTACAACTTACTTCCTAGCCTCCCATGTGACACTGAATCGAATGCCTTACTGAAGTCCAGGTACAGGACATCCACTGCATGACCCCTGTCTAATTGCCTAGTTACCCAATCATAGTACTCCACCAGGTTGAGGCCTTCTACACTGGACTATGAAATAAACATCCCCTCATATAACGTATATAGGACTGACAGGTTAGCAAGTGTGGGGGTGTAGCCATTTACCTGTATGCCTGGGACAAACTCACTGCCACCATCGTCGACTCTACTTCTGTACCCCTGGAATTTGAATGCACTGCTCTAAAACTGCATCTTCCCTCGTCAACCCCTATTTACATCATATGTTTCTACAGGCCTCCTTCTGCAGGGAACAAGGTGTTACATCATTTATCCAATGTACTAACCTCTTTATCCTCTGAAGTTATTATTAAGGGTGACCTTAATATGGACTTGTTATCTACTTCTTCCCAACCACTAAAATAATTATGTGACAACTTTGGCTTGTCACAGCTTATAATGGAGGCTACCTGCCCCAACAAAAAAAAAACTAAGAACAGTACCCTGCATGATGTCACATTGGTCAACAAACCCCATCTTTACTCTCACTCTGGTGTATTTTTCGATGACATTAGTGATCACTGTGTTATAGCCTGTGTGTGGACCTCCCCTAAGTTTGCATCCTCCTTTAGCTATGTCTTTAAGAGATCGAGACAGAACTTTGACCCAAATGCCTTTCTTTTTGACTTACAACGCGCCAATTGGCAGGACTTCTACTTGGCCTCCTTGGTAGCCGAAGCCTACAAAGTCTTCCAAAACATTGTCCTCAGCTCCATCAATAAACATGCGCCTCTCACCAAAATTCACAATAAGAAGAAAACATGCCCTTGGTTCACCGCCAGCTTGAAAGTAGAGCTGCTTCATAGGGCGTAACTCTGGAAGAGGGCAAGGAAGTCCAAACAGCTTGCTGACTTGGCAGCCTTCAGAGCTGCTAGAAACTGGTGCACCAGATTGACCAGGGACGCAAAATCTAGCTACTACCACTCTGAGCTTGAATCCTCAGCTAATAGCGCTACTAAATTCTGGAAACTTTAAAGGATATTCAAGGTCATAGCTCTTCTAGTCTATTCCCACCTAACATCTCGACTGACAATTCCACCACCACTGACAAGCAAGAAATCCTCAAACTTTTTAACAACCACTTTGCTACAGTGGATTTAGCCTTCGAAGTTTCCCAGGCCAACAACCTCCATGCACAATTATGTACCTCAAACGCTACTTGCCCGGTCCCTGCCTCATCTGCCCAAGGCAAAGAATTCTCTTTCACCTCTGTCACCGTGAAGGAAGTGGAGGACCTCCTGCTCCAACTGGATAGCAGGAAGAGTGCAGGTGCAGATCTGATTGAGCCATGCTATCTTAAACTTGGCTATTATGTCCTGTCACCCCCACTTACCCAACTCTTTAACATGTCCCTTGCCCAGGGCGCACTCCCTGCCATATGGAAAACTGCCTACATCATACCACTTTTTAAATTAAGCAGCACTAGTGACCTAAACAATTACTGCCCAATTTCCCTACTCCCTACCCTCTCTAAGCTACTCAAAAAGGTGGTTAATTCCCAGCTTAGACAGTACATTGAGGACGCCGACCTACTAAACCCAGCCCAGTCTGGCTTCTGACCTCGCTACACCACCATCACAGTGCTTGCTAAGGTCATGAACAATTGACTGAATGCCCTGGACACCAGAAACTATGTAATGGCGCTGTTCCTTGACCTTAGCAAAGCCTTTGATATGGTGGAGCACACCTTGCTTTTAGCTGCCTTAAGGAATATTGGCGTTAACAATCTGGCCCTTGAATGGTTTTCTAACTACCTCACCGACCGATACCAAAAGGTCAAGGCGGGGGGCAATCTTTCCCTTTTGAAAACTCTACCAAGACGGGTACCCCAAGGGTCCATTCTTGGCCCACTCTTGTTTGCCATCTATATAAATGACCTAAACGCTGGAGTCAGATCAGCAAATATCCTTCTATTCGCTGATGACACTCTGTTGTATGTAGCCAGACCTACCTTGGAACAAGCATGTAACAACCTCCAAACAGAATTTAATCACTTACAGACTGATCTCCTGTATGCTAAGCTCCTATTAAATGCTAAGAAAATGAAGGCCATGATCTTCACCCTATCAGTGAACTCTTCCAATCCCTGCACCGCTGGGATAGTTTCACAAATCCTCACCTTGCCCAGCGAACTGCTGGACTATGTGGAATCCTTTAAATACCTGGGGGTGTGGATAGACTTCAAACTTTCGTTCAAAGTCCATATTGAAGAAATCTCAAAAAAGCTTAAGCAGAGGCTTGGGATCTTCTTTAGAATCAGGCATTTGCTAACTCAAGAGGGTAGAAAAGGTTGATACAAACAACGTTCCTGCCCCTGCTTGACTATGCAGATTTCTTGTATGGACACAACTTGAGAGGGGCCCTCTCCAAAACTCGACACCCTGTACCACCGGGTGCATAAGTTCGTTACTGGTGCCCCCATTCAACACACCACTGTGGTCTCTACAAGAGCATGGGATGGTGCTCACTTAGCTTCAGGAGGCACAAGAATGCTGTGCTCTGAACTTATAGAGTCATTAGTAATAAGCTGCCTTAATACATCAAGGACTGTCTACCTGCCTGCAACCCCGGTACCTATCTACTAAGAAGTCTCTCTTACATTTCCCTTTCCATCCCCAAAGTTAGGACACGCTTTGGCAGAGCAGCAATAAGCCATGCCCCCTGTCCTCTGGAATAATGCACAAAAAACACTACAGCTCACTTCGCCGGTGCTGTTGTCCTCTTTTAAAAACTGCTTTTTGCAGTCTTACCAGGAGACTTGCAACTGCTTCCGTCAATGACACCCCTTAAACTCTGGCTCTATACTACTCCTGTCTGTCTCTCATCCTTAGCCTTAAGCAACTGAACCATCCCCCAAAACTTGCATTAGACTTAACCCTGCCTGTCCGGTGTTAACCTGTGTCACTGAATGTAGTTTTTCTGACCTCTCCCCTGCCCTCCCTTCCCCTCTGAGTACCACATCTACTTTAATAACTTTTGTTTACTCTTCTCTATACATTGTGCACACTCTGTGTATATACTGTGCATACCTATATAAGTGCCATGCTTTACATTAGGCTCAACATCTTGACCTGCCAGTATGGTGTCCTATCATTGCTGTATGTGTAACTGCCTTGTATATAAATTGCATATAGTTGTATTCTGTCTGCCTATGTACTTGTGTCTGTATCATACAGCTGCCATTATAGTGTTCATACTATCGCTTTATGTGAAACTCCCATGCCATATTAATTGTAAATACTTGTATACTGTCTGCCAATGTATTTGTGACTGTATCAAATTGTTGATGTGTATCTCCTCCAGGTCCATCTTGTAAATGAGTTTATGCTCAATGGTGTTCTGCCTGGTAAAATAAAGATTTTGATTGATTGACTGATTGATTGATAGGTTGGTCTGACAGGATCTACCTGAGACAAACCCATGCTGTCTGCTGTCCTGAAGCCCAATAGCCTCTAGGAGGGAAACCAGCCTCTCCTTCAGGATTGTCTCCATCAACTTTCCCACGATGGATATGAGGCTTACCAGTCTGTAGTTCCCTGGCTCATCCTTGAGGCCGCTCTTGTGGAGCGGTACCACGTGCGCCATCCTCCAGTCCTGAGGTACACTCCCGAGTTCAGGGAGGCATTGAGCAGGTCTGCCAAGGGTTCTGCCAGGACTTCTGACAGCTCCTTCAGCACCCTGAGGTGTATACCATCTAGCCCTGGCACCTTGTCCACCCTCAGTGCCTCCAGTACTCTGCCCACTGGGATTTTCCCATCCGTCTCTTCCTCCCCTGTGCCCACCCTCCCACCCCTTGGGTACAGCTCCCCTTTCTCATTAGTAAATACTGAGCAGAAGTACTCATTTAATGCTTTTGCCTGTTCTACCTGTTTCTACCCACCCCCATCCCTCTTTATCCTCATTATTTGGTCCTACAACTCCTTTTCTCCTGATGTACCTGAAGAGTCCTTCTCCCCTCTCTGATGCCCTGTGCTAGCCTGAGTTCCCTGGATGCCTTGGCTGACCTGACTGCCCTTGTCACCTCCCTCGACTCCTTCAGGTATTCCTCTCTGGCTGCCTCCTTCAACTTTCCAGTTTCCATTGTTTACCCTCTCCTTTCTGCTTCCCCTTGTTTCACCCTTTAGTCGTGTCTCTTGGCAATTATAGCTGTTTACTTACTCTGTTTGACTGTATTAATGTTCTGTATTTTGGAACAATGTATTTTGTTGCCTCCCCTGTTTGTTTGTATCACCCCTTTTTTTTTGTCGTGGAGCCTTTGTAAAAGAGCTGTTTGTGCTCGAAGGTATTGTAATCCTGGACTATAAATAAATAAATAAATACATAAATCTCAGTCCTCCCCTCTCCCTGTTCTTTTGTACCTTCTAAAGGCGACTCTTTTCTTCCTTACTTTTTCCATGACTTGTTCTGTTTGAAGCTCAGAAGAGATAAATGGTATGCTGCTCAGTTATTAGGGGTAGTCAGAGTGACCGTTCTCACTGAATATGGACATTGCATATATGGACTCATGGACAATGTCTGGACACTGATGTAGTGGACCCTTGGTCTGTTGCCCTAACTTCCCCCAACGGGATCGTCTTTTTTTTTTTTTTGTACTTTCTATTTCTTCGCTGTCGCTACAAAGAACTCTCTCGGGCATCCACCGCACACATGAGCTCTAGTTCCTAGCTGAAGCTCTCCTCCACCCTGCACCAACTGGGCAGATCCCTCGGCTTTGCACCCCCGAGGTGGGGCCGCCATATCTGCCCAGGGTGTGTTACCTATAATCTAATGTGCCTGACTGGGCGGTTTGCCCAGTGGAGAGAGAGAAGCCTGGAGATGGAGTGTGACTCGGCAGGGCAAGGTGCCATCACCTATCCCCAAAATAGGGATTTTTCTTCGGTTTTCTCCCCTGGGAGTGTGGCGTGCAATGATGCTTGCGCATGGCTACCCTGCTGGCGTGTGCTACACTCCATCCCTTACATTGGCTGTGTTCCTGGAATGCCCCCAATCTCCATCGGGGGCTGTCAGGATACTAAGCAACCTCTGGAACCCACCCCAGGGAGAGGAGAGCTGTCCTCTGGACGCTTCATCCTCTCCCTCCCCTGCTGACCCCTAGCTGCTAGAGTCCGTCCCCAAACCCGGGTCACTGGCGTGGCGCAAGGTGTGGCGTCCAATGTCTCAACCCACAGTGCCACTGGGTCAGCTCTCCCAACGGGATCTTGTGTTATCCATTTGAAGAAATACTCCATGGAGTAATCAACTTCATTATTAAAGGAACTTTTGATGTTTTCAATTGGCGTTTGGACTTTGTAATGCCTGCCTTGTTCATGCTATGTTGCTAACCCAGTTTGCCTCCTAGCCCAGCACCCAGTGGAGGAAACCTGTGCCCCAGTCCTGAAGTACAAACGTATGTCACCTTTAAAGTTTCTGTTATGGTTTCTCCTCTCCATAGATTTAACACCGGCATACCTCTAGACATTGAGAGGGGAGTACAAGTGGGGCTCATTCGGGATTTGGGTACTCCTTTGCAAAAACCGGGCTCCTCAGTAGTAGCTGGGCAAAGTTATGGTCTGTTTTGAACTTTTGCTGTTGAAAGTTTGAATGCAAAATGGCTCTGGGGAACTGTGGAATGTTGTGCCTTGCTGGACTCGCAGAAGGGGACCTGTGGCCTGAACATGTGAGGAATATGTAAATGGATGGAAAATTAACTACAATCCATGTAGGAGACTGGACTATCGGGTAAGAAGGTGTGGGGCTGAAGACTGCTCATGTTTTGCTGGGATGTGGCTATACAGAAGAGCTGTGTGTGGTCATCGAAGTGAGCATCTGTTCCCAGTGCAAGATTTGTTATTTTCTGTTGTAGAAAACAATGTGTTTCCCCTGTTATAATTGTGCCCATTTGGGTGACCTGTGTCCATGCACCTGGACTTTTGTTGGACTGTATCTCAGTAAGTACTGTTACCTGTTCTGTTTGTCAGAATTGAAGCGACCTAGTGCAAAGTTAAGCCTGATCAATTTTGGTGCGCCGATTCTGTATAAAGCACAGATAGGGGAAGGAATGACAAGGTATGTGAGTGGGGGCTGAACCGTGACAATTTATTTCTTTACTGTTGTTTCAGGAGTGAATGAGTTATGTCCTGTGCCCAAGATGGTGGAGAACCCCCTCAGAGATGGACATTAAAGTGCCCATGAAGTTGTTCAAATGGCTGTGTGAGACTATGGAAAAATTGGTCCCTTATTGGGTGTGCACATTGTGTAAATACAGGGGCCCAGAGGTAGAGCCCATCCTGATGTGTGTGTGGTGCCATGATGTGGGAGGCGAGCCCACAGTCTGTTGCCTCTCATTAGTCTACGGAGGTGGGAAGCCTGTCTGTGCCAACTGTTGAGTCAGAGGAGGCCTTTGCAGAGGGGTGGGAAAGGCTCCTTGGGGCCGCACTCCATGGGGAAGAATCGGACGCTCCTGCAACAGCTGACAAGACTGAGCTCACCCCTAAGCCAGTGTAGCACCAGTAAAGAGCCTGCTTGCAAGTTATGGCCGTAGTTTCCCTATCCTCAAGGTGGCACCATCTCCAAAGTTGCTGACCCCCAAGGACTTTAGCACTTACTCATCTGGGAGTAAACTAGAACAGGTACTGCAACCCAAAACCTCTGCCACCCCTCAGACTGCCACCTCTGATGTACTCCCTGCAGCTCCTTCAGCCAGCCCCCTGTCAAGCCCTTCACCAGCTGGGAAAGAGCCTGACTCAGCAAGCCACAAGGAACCAGCTCATGAGGGGGATAAACCCGATGTAGAAGTGGAGGTAGTATGGGAGGAAGAGTCATCCAAGGATACCACTGTGAACTGCTACTCTGAGGCCCTTTCACTGCCTGGGGACCCTCCACCGTTTGTGACCCCCAAAACCAGGCCCCATCCTGGGACCCCTAGAAGACAGTTGAAGAGAGAGAGTGCCAAGAACAAGAATACCGGGAGGGGGAATGGCTGGCTCCAGGAAAAGCACATTGAATAACTGTACGGCGCATACTGAAGTGGTCCCAGGCAGAGAGAATAGTCCAGAGACAAGTAAAACAGGACTACCCCAGTATGAATATCCATACCTGCTGGAGTGGATCTGGGATGTCATAAAGCCAAACAAGACAGACTAGGTATATAGGGCCACACTTCAGAAGATCTACCGAAAGCATGGCCAGGATGCCTACAGCTCCACTTTGGCATTGCAGGAGGCACAGAGAGTCGTGAAGGGGATTTGTGGAAGCAGTGCCTATGAGGAGCTGACCCTAATGAAACATTACACTTTGATCCATGATTTGGATTGAGCTTGAGCCAGGTATAGTGAGGAAGCTACGGACTCGTTTGGTTGTCCCTGCACTAAGCCAGATCCTCAATACTATTTTGCCCACTGTTAAGAGGCTTGGCATAAAGGACTGAGAAGCATGCAGCCATCCAGAGTTGCTGTTGATGAGCTGCCCACTGGAAATCTACAGATTGGTGAGACCACTCTTTTTCATGTTGTTTGGTAAAAGTGGATTAGCCCGTTGGCTTTGGACATAACTAAAACTATTGCACCATACTTTTGAAACTTGTATTTACCCCCATGGGTATGACTAACCACAACGTTAGAGATTTGCTGTTAGTAAGACAAAATGTTAGAGACTGACTGTTTAATAATGCTTACCTGTTAGTGAAAAAAAGAAAAAGAAAAAAAGGGAGAAAAATTTACACCTTATGGCTATATTAACCCTGAGTTCAGCTGGGCCAGTAGTGTTGTTTCAAATGTATTCATTCTAATCTTGGGGGAAAAGTGTCCAATCATGGGGAAATGTATAAGGTAAAATTTTGTTCTTGGGCAGTCAAGGAAGTGGGGCCATGTTTAGATAGGCAGCTAGTAAAGGCAGTATCCACGCAGGCAGGATTTTGGCTGGGCATTAGTTAGACCTGGGGCACCACTCACTGGGTGCTTGGGCAATCTGTCCTGAGGGTCCCAGAAGGTGGGCGGCCAGGGGAACTCGAATGGATTTGTTGCATCAAGCTCAAGGGGCCCTGTTTCTTGTGTAGTGTGAATTTTGCCACCTTTGTGGTTAAACAGACATAAGTCTCTCTAGAAACGGGTGGAAGGGATTGCACATACCTTTTTTTCTGTAGGATCTGGAGGGGTGGCTGGTAGATGCCCTGGGATGCTATCACAGAGGCATCAAACTTTAAAAGGGGAGAGATGCTAACCCCCAGTAGGAAGGAACCTACAGAGGGTTAGCTGGAAGTGCTTTGTCTCTTTAAGGTTCCTGAGTAGCCCGGCCGGTGGCACAGGAGATTGCGTGTTTGTTGCACCCAGACCATGCCGATGACCCGGGTTCGGGAACAAGCCCAGGCCACCGGGGGTTGGCGGGGGGGAGAGAGAGAATCGAGCATCCAGAGGACTGCTTTCCTCTCTTGGGGAGAAAGAGATTGGTTGTCCCACTTGTTGACTGCCCTCTGGCAGTGGCTGGAGGGCAGTATGGGTTGGGAGGCTTGATCCAACATCCTCTCATTGGAAGGGAGGGAGGGGAGTCGGGCAAAAATGGAGGAAAATAAGCCTGGCAGGCTCGATGATGGTCCGCCGCTCCCGGGGGCTGTCCCCGGATTCTGGATTGGGCCTCCGGGAGGCGGGAGAAGCCAGCAACCTCCTCCTGGCTCGCCGTGGGGACAATCCGAGGGGGAACTACGAGGGACTGCAAGTATGGGAGTGGTGGGACTGAAAAGAGAGTCTCTCCATCAGGAGGGCCAAAGCCACCTGCCAGGGCTCCGGAAGATAAAGAGATAATAAGGGGAAAAAAAAGGTCCCCGGGCTTAAAACCCATAACTGGTTAAAATTTATTTCCTCTGGGGGAACTGGTCAGCCATTGGTTGGGAGTCCCTCTGGAAGGTAGGTCTCATTTGGGCCAGGTGGAAGAGTATGGGCCGAAGGAGCCAGTCTGAGAGAGGGGATCGGGGCCAGTTGCCTGCTGCTGCATGAGCATGCTGTGTTTCTCGTGTGAATAGGATGCCTAGTTGAGACCTGGTGAGTATATGGCAGCTGCCGTGGCTTTCAGGACCCCTACGGGGAGTGTGTGGGCCCCGAGGGAAGGAGTAGAGTTACATGCTCCCATCATGCGCTGGAACTGAACCCGCAGAGAGTATGGACAGCACGTCCCCGAAAGTATGATGAAAGCAGACTTCACGTCCATGGTGGGAAGCACCACTTACTATTAAGTCTCTGAGAATTATTCAGGCACAAGGCAAAATGTGGCAGCTGAAATAATGTGGGCTTTGGGACCCAGTCCCATGGTATCCAGTGAGGACAGCAACTGAATATGGGTGACCGTCAAAATGGCGACTCATATTCAGTGCTTTCCCTATGGGCTACCCTGCAAGGGTAGCGACCCTATGTGAAGGTGAGGGTAGGGAAGGGCAATCGGAATGGGGTGATAGCAAGGGGAGGGACAGGGAAGGGATTTTAGGGGACTGGTGTGCCTGCTGCTACTGAGCTAGCCATGTAGTGTGGTGGTGTGGGTGGGTGGCTAGCTCTGGTGCAACAGGTACTGGGTTCGGGGTTGGGGCCTAGAGCGTAGAAATTTTGCTGCTGCCTGCAGCAGTGGGATTTTCTCAGATCCAAATTTTGCCCCCTCTCAACATGCACCCCCGGAGTTTAGAATCTAATTTCAGGGGGGTGCGGGGTGCGAAGCCCACCGTGAGGAGGGGTGTGGGGGACCTGCAAAAACACGTTAGTTTTCCGAATGTTGGGTCGTCTGGAAGTGTATATCGCCAATTTGCTTTTCAGTGATATACACTCATCATAATAGTGAGCGCTGTTTTGCGATCGCTGTTCTGACATGGAACCCTCACCAATGGGGGTCAATTCATGAGTGAGGGTGGGGGATTGGAGCTATGTGGCACTGTAGACCCCCTGAAGATTCTGGACCCTCCGTGCCTGCTACAAATTAGAGCCCTTATGGGCTGAAGCAATAACTCGGACCTGGAACTTCTTGGTCACAGGGGTCAGTTCTTGGTCAGGAGGTGGCAGGCTTTGTCCAGTGGTACCACGGACCCCCTGGGACAGTGGCCTGCCCTTGCCGGCTAAATGTGGAGATGGAGGGTAATTAAGGGGCTCAGCTGCAAGGCATTTGGAAGAGTGGAAGCAGAACGACTCCCTGGGTACATGCCACCAGTTTTATGAGGAGTGTGGTTGCTCCGAAGTGACTGTAGGTGACTGTAGAAGACTGTGGTCAGTTTGCTGTTTGAGGCTGCAGTTTGGGAATGGGATTTTGATGCCAGTGGATTTGTACAGCAGTGGGATCCTGCTGGAGAGACTGTAGCCAGCCAAGGGAAGTTGGGTTTGAATCTGTAGTAGAAGAATCACTGCTATCTGACTTGTTCAGTTTGAATCCCAGAAGGGGTCAATTGTATACTACCCGGTTATTAGGGGTAGTTGGAGTGACCGTTCTCACTGAATATGGACACTGCATATGTAGCCCAGGCGCCGTGTGCTAGTGGGTTTCTTCCCTGCCTGTTGTCCCTCTAACAGGTTAAGGGGCCTGGGTCCTGCTACGGTGGTGTTCGGGGGTCCTATCCCAAAGATCATAAAAATAGCGCAGTGCCTCCACCCAGAGAGAATTAGAAGTGGGTCAGGTGACTGGTTGGTACAGCCCCCTGGGATGCTACACCTACCCACCTACCCTACCAACCACCCCACATACTGGATACCCAACAATTCAGTACCACCATAAACCATGAACTGCAATGCTTTGACAGACTCAGAGAATTCCAGCACATACAATTTCAAACAGCAAACCACAGCTTTATTGGGGGTATAGGACTAGGGAAGGGGGTACTGGGACCAAGGATGGCTGTGGATAGAAAAACTAGTTAATGATATAGCAACGCACCAAACATTGTGGCCCGTAGGCCGAACCCAGCCCCTTTGGTACCAGTGTTTCCTAGATGTCCTTAGGGGTACCCACTAGGTGTAGGCCTGGGATGGTGCTACAGGTTGGCTGGCTGTTGGGGCCCCAAAATATTCTAGAAACTTGAAAATGATTAACAAGCAATTCCCTTTTTTCCACTCCCAGGAACCAGGTCCTGGGTACTCATTGTTTGAAGCTGTCCACCAGGGGAAAATGGAGCTCCTTGGAGTTGTGCAGCAAATCAAGAAGCAGGTCGGCCAGAATTCCTCCATCTGGATGGAACTGGCTCGAGGATCTTGCAGCTGGTCACCTTGATTGTAGTTCTGGCCGCTTGTCACCTTCAGCCACTTCTGGCCCACTGCAGAACACTGTGGCAGGACAACACCAGCCCCAGAAGGCCCAGACCTGGGAGTGGCCCCACAGCCCGGCTCCCACGATTGGAGTGCCCTAACTCTTGGGTGCAAGACATGTGATCTCCTGAGACAGTGAGTCCCACTTGGAAGGGGTTAGCGAGTTCCCTTCCTGGCTCTGGGTGAGGACTCTCAAATGGTGGGGGTCCTCCTGCAGTCTCTGCACTGAGCTCTCAACAAGGAAAGTTTATAGGCAGTCACTCCACTGAAGTCCAGTGCCAGTTTTGAGCAGGTGCTAGCTTCTGAGTCAATCAGTGTCAGTGCAATTCAACAGAGGGGGATTCAGCAACAACAGCCCCACTGCACACCAGTCCACACTTTCAGCTTAGCAGTGTCCAACTCTTTTACTCAGCTACAGCAAGTCTGCCAATCTCAGCCACTTTAACCAGTTCACTCAGGACACACTTAGTTTCTGGCTAGCACCCCATGACCAGGGATGTTCTGCCTCTTTCAAGAAAATGTAGCTGTGGTCCACACAAGCAAGTGACCTTCCAGCAGCAACTGTAGCACTCAGTTAATCTGCTCAGTCTTTTCGTCTAGCTCAATTTCCCAGTGCAGGGTGTCTGCAACCTTTAGTCTCTCCCATAAATAGCAAGCAACTCTTCCGTACCTGGGGAAATCAGCACCAAAGTTCAATCTCTTTATCTCTTTCCCCTTCTCACTCTGTTTCTGCCACACAGCAGTCTCCAGTTTTGGCAATCTCCTATTTAGCAGTACAGCAATCTCCACTCAGGGCCTGGGTAAGCCCCTCACATCCAAAAGTCCACTCTCACAAGGTACTCCTGACTTGTACAGAGCCTGGGAACAGACTGAAGAAATCCCAGAAAGTCAGCACTGTATCAGCCGAAAATCCAGCATTCTGATTGGCTGATGGAGCATATCGATAATGGATAACCATAGTGATCATTATTTCTTGCTCATTTATTGGGGCATGATCTAGGTGCCAGAATTAGTCCCCTCCTTTTCCCAAGAGTCCCTCTGTCACAGTTTTGGGCACCTAGATCACTGATTGGCTGTAAGAAAGGGGTTAAATTTCACCAACATGTCAGCTCCCATTCAATCCTATGTAGTCCATACAGTTCCCCCTAGCTTCACAATATGGTTGCATCCCAACACTGTACTTTATTTTTACAAACCCCCCACCAGGTTCTAGCCCCAACGATGCCCTTTCAAGGGCCCACTCTTATGCAGCTAGCCCCTCATACATTTTCTGTCACTGCTGCCGAAACTCTGTCCCCCTAGGCAGCAGCGACACCCTCATTAATATTCATGAGGGCTCATGAATGATTCATGAATCCTCGATCATGCCCTGATTCCAAACTCTTTATTTAAGCTCTAAAGTGGCTTCTACACTGCCATGTTCAGGTACCCGGCCCCCATCTAGCACTCCAGGGGCACTGGGACTGACAACACCTCCTGTTTTGACCGCAACTGGTGGTCGACAAGACTGAAGCGCTTTCTGCACATGCATGAGTGCCGGTGGCACCAGGGACATGCTGGCAGCTCGCAAAATAGGATTTTCAGCCCAAACAGGGCTAAACAAAAACCGGGCTTGCTTTGGGACTTGGGGGAGCAATGGAAGAACTTGTGCTGTGGCAGACAAACAGGGGAGCTGCCTGCAGCAGTCGGGAGAAACAAGAAAAACGTGGGGCAATCAGGTAAGCCCCCAAAGGGGGGTTACACATATATGGACTCATGACAATGTCTGGATGTTGATGTAGTGGACCCTCAGTCCGTTGCCCTGACTTTCCCCTAATGGGATCTTGTGTTATCTATTTTAAGAAATACTCCATTGAGTAATCAAGTTAATTATTAAAGGATCTTTGATGTTTTCAGTTGCCATTTGGGCTTTTTAATGCATGCCTTGTTCATGCTGTTTTGCCAACCCATTTTGCCTCCTAGCCCAGCGCCCCATGGAGGAAGCCTGTGCCCCAGTCCCAAAGAACAAACATAAGTCTCCTTTAAAGTTTCTGCTGTTGTTTCCCCTCCCCAAGGATTTAATACCTGCATACACCTAGACATTGGGAAGGGGGGCTACAATATCCTATTGTCACTTAGAATGTTCAGATACCCTCTGCCTGCTGCTAGAACACCTGTGTGCCTGAAGGGATTTTAGATCTGCAGCATTCATACAAACACACTGTGCTTAAATCTACATATCTTAAAAACCATACATCCAATTTTAAAACTGTAAAAGGAAAAGTTTTTCAGGACAAAAAGTTTTTGAAAATGAGCGAGGTTTGGTAATGTCTATTTAACTGGATTTATTGTTGTGTAAGGTTGTTTTCATATTTTAATAACTTCTGATGATTTTATCTAAATATAATTATGCTCTGTTTAGTTAGTCATGCAAAAATATTACATTTCTGTAAAACTATTGATTAAAATTGTTAAAAATATACAATAAACATCTGTAACTGTCAAAATATAAATTTTGCAAGTTTTTTACAATTTTTTTTAGTCAGAAATCAATATCTGAATCACTTGTTATTACAGTTTGAGTTGTTTTGTTCCACTCCACTGGTTGGAATTTTTGCAGTGTTTAATTCTTCTTACCACTGATTTTAGTTTATGAATCTGATTATCAATTTTTTTGTTTTCCCCCCAGTTTAGTAAGAACATATTTACACATTACCTTAGAAAGACATATCAGGAAGTGATGCAGGAAGGAAGGAAGTGCTTTGTGAGGTCAAGTGATGTAAATAGGAAGAACACCTCCAGTGTAGGTCAGTGAGCTGACACAGGAAATGGAGACATTTGTTAGTGCTGGAGGTCTCTCTATGATTAATTGCATATTTGCTGTAGTTAAAATGTATAAGTTAATTGAAATAAACTATTTTATTTTATTTTTGTAATAAAATTCCATAATAAGAATAGGAAACTGTATTTTATTTGTGCTGGTTGCTTTATCATACTGTAAATGAAGCATGATGCTGTTCATGTAAAGGTTCACAGTCTTTCAGTAAACATCATGCTACATAAATCTGTGTATTTAATTTCCTGGTATAGTTTATTTTTGGGGGTTGTATTATGGGATGGTTTAAGGTGAGGGAATGACTGTATGATGTAGCACTGTGTGTTAGTGGCGGGGGTCCTGCATTCATAATACAGGCTCAGATGCTCTTCATATGTTCTGGGAAATGAGAGGGGCTGTATGCCTGTAATGATGGTGCTAATATACACTGTAGATACATTATGGGTATAAGTATAGGATGATGAAATTACTGAAAAGGCACTGGTAATTTGGGGTATACTGTATCATGGGGAAGGGGGTGGGTGTGCCTGTACCAAGGAATGATGCTCATAAGCACTGCAGTCATTTTGCGTCATGAATTGGCACCTGCCTTTGGGGTATACTCAATTGTAGGGAAGCAGGTAGGGCTGCCTGCACCTGGTAAGGGTGTTCATATGCCATGCAGAAACATTGTGGGTTCACATACAGGGTGATGACATGGGCATATGTAAAGGTTGTGTACTATGTGCTGTGTCACATGGTTTGCCTGCATACACATGTGATATGTTGCAACATTCAGTATGATGCACTGTGTTGGTGGGAAGGAGTGTGGGTATGCCTACACCACGGAATAATACTCATTGGTGCACATGTGTACTGTGTGCTATGTTTCATTTGAATGGACTGTATAAGTCATACACTGGCACTGATCACATCACAGTGCATCAGAGGTAAGGGCTGGTCTGAAGCATTATGAGCACAAGGGACTAAAGTGGTTGTGGAGTGATTCAAACTTGAATAGAAAATTACAGTGCATCTGAGGGTAGTGTTGGAATGAATCTTGATGTGCACAATGGACTACACCATGGTGACTGAGGAGGATCCATACCTGTATGCACATCACAGAGTGTCAGAGATAAGGTTGGACTGAAGACTGATGAACAGATGGACTAAATCAGTGACTCTGGTGGGATTTGAACCTGGACAGCACTTTACAGTGCAGTAGAGGTTGAGGGCTGGACTGACACCAGATCAGTCAATAGACAACACCATTGGCTCTGGAGGATCTGAACCTGAAATACACTTCACTGTTCACTACAGTTTGGGGCTCGCAGATGCATGATAAGGAGATAGATTTTACAAGTGGCTGTGGAGGGATTTGAGCCTGAAGAATACTTTACAGTGCATCCGAGATTGGGGCTGAACTTATGTCATATGAATTGATGGGCTACACCAGTGGATGTGGAGGGTTTTGAACATCAAATGCATTTCACAGTGCATTATGGGATTGATCTGGACTGATATATGGTAGAGGTATGCAACACCGTCAGCTGTGAAGGATCTGAACCTGAAATGCACTTCACTGTTCACTACAGTTTGGGGCTCGACTGACACATGATAAGGAGACAGATCTTACAAGTGGCTGTGGAGGGATTTGAATCTGAAGAATACTTTATAGTATATCACAGATTGGGGCTGAACTGGTGTCATATGACTTGATGGACTACTCCAGTGGATGTGGTGGGTTTTGAACATGAAATGCACTTCACAGTGCATTATGGGATTGGTCTGGACTGATGCATGGTAAGTCAATGGACAACACCATCAGTTGAGGAGGGATATGAACCTGAAATGCACTTCACTGTTCACTACAGTTTGGGGCTCAACTGATGCATGATAAGGAGCTAGAACTTACAAGTGGTTGTGGAGGTATTTTAACCTGAAGAACACTTTACAGTGCATCAGAGGTTGAGTCTGGACTGACGTCATATGAGTCGATGGACAACACCAGTGACTGTGGAGGGATTCAAAACTGATTTGGCCTTTACAATGCATCAGAGATTGGGGCTGGACTGATGCCAGATAAGTTGAAGGCAACACCATTATTTTTTCATTTTAAAGAATCAGCAACTGCGTATTAGGGAGAAAACTCAAGTACAGAGCATGAGACAAACATGCTACTAACCCTAACTCACTTATCATCCATAACGCAGGGAGCAACATGCCACATAGATTTTAACATAGCTATAGTCCGAACATAAACTCTTTAAAAAGTAACAAAAGGCGCTGAATTCATGTGACCTCATCTAGTACATGCACAAGAAACACTCTCTCCCATCAGGAATGCCAGCCGGATCCATAAGATGTGATCACACAGGATGACCAGAAATTATCCCAAAATGAACAAAGTAACAACTACGAAAACTTATGAATAAAAATAAAAACAAATAAAGTAAATACAGATTACAAATCAAGGTTTTGGTACCAAAATGAAGTGAGTATTTTAGGGTAAGAGCAACACCTCCATCTTGAAACTAAGTTTTCGGTCACCATGCTCTTCCTGCCCCAGTGTGCACTCTGACTGGTTAGTGGAAATAGTGATGTGTGCAATAAGCATAGAGCAAGCATGGCAACAGTGAGGATCAATATGACCAGATGGTGATGCACTACAGAGCTAGGGCAGGTGCAGGTGAGGGCTGTGACCCCTAAATGAAACATCAAAAAAAAAAATCACTACACTCCAGAGCCCAGAGGCCACTTTCCCTCCAATGACAGTTGTAAAAAAATATGAGTCCTTGCTTGAATGCTAAATAAGGATTTAGTCTAACGTTTCAGGCTCACACATTGATAGAATAGTGGAAGGCACAACAAAAGATCTGCATGCAGGTTCCCTGGTGCTTTGACAACTAAGGCTTCATCAGGGGGATGGTGCCTGCATCTAAGACAATCCCTTTATACCAATTAAATTCAGAATTGGTGATGTCAGAAAATCTGACCAATCACAGAGCTCGATTTTTAAATACAGAAATATTCAGCTCAGTTAGTGGTATAAATGGACTAATAGTTATAACAATCATATCAGTTACAACATGTTATTATAGAAAAATACCCCAAAAGACAAAAAAATACACCAAAGTGGCGATGGCCAATCAGATTGCTCGAATAAAAAAAAATATAAGTTATGAAAATAGTGTCAACCTGATCAGCTTAACATGTTACACTAAAATAAGACGATTTGTTGTTACAATACAAGCTAATGGCAGAATGAACATAATACATCTTACGCAGCACATGCAAAAAATAGTAAATTTATTTTTTTATGTATTAAGGCTTGTTTTCTCAAAAATAGCCAATGGGAATGCATATTATATTAGGTAAAATCAGTAAGGGTACGATGTCCCCTAATAGCTGGTACAACTCAATTCATCAAATGTAAACAAATGCTTGAACTGCACCAAGAGAAAGATATGGACGCCAATTAGCGTCATCAGGCACTACAGCACATGATTTAGGACGCCATATGGCGTCATCAGGAAAAAGAGGTATTTTTTTTATGATGCCATATGGCGTCATCAGGAAGGAATGAGTTTTAAAGGATCTTTGATGTTTTCAGTTGCCATTTTGGGCTTTTTAATGCATGCCTTGTTCATGCTGTTTTGCCAACCCAGTTTGCCTCCTAGCCCAGCGCCCCATGGAGGAAGCCTGTGCCCCAGTCCCAAAGAACAAACATAAGTCACCTTTAAAGTTTCTGTTGTTGTTTCCCCTCCCCAAGGATTTAATACCTGCATACCCCTAGACATTGGGGAGGGGGGCTACACTATACAAATATCATTGCAGCTAAGAGCTATTTGAATACCTATTATTCAAAACAATATTGTCTTACCGTATATTTCTTGGGCTCATTTATGAAAATCCTTTGTTTTACTGGTGGTGTGGCATTTTCCTTTCCCCTCTTTCTGTTCATGAGTGTGCTGCTCTTCAGTTGCATACCACATTTCCCTTCCTGTCAGGTCTGCCTGCATTTGGTGTCCCATAAAGGTTTGTGATTCTGAATCTGGTAGTCATCTTCAATCCAATATACAGTACAGTGATACAGAGTATTACCTTTCAGTCAGATGTACATTTTCCAAGCTTGACAAAGCCCCCATTATATACTGTTCCCTGACTTCTAGACAGCCATCAGTTTGGAGCTGATTGGCTAACACTGTTTCAGACATCATAATTGCATCATGCCTCCCAGATCCTCAACATCTGATTTGTCTGTTCCTTAGTCCCCAGCTTGTGATTCATCACAGTTCCTGGCCATGACTTTGGTACCTGTCCCTCTACTGTATAAATACTGTACATTTTTGTGGCATTTATCTCCATCTTTTGGAGGAGATTTGAGGATTGAGAAACCACCACATTTAAACTACTGCTACAACCAAGAAGCTGGATACGAGACATAGCAATGCTGTCCATGAAATGTATAAAAATGGGACTTCAGTACTGGATAAACAGAACTACCTTGCAGTGGCTGGCATCATGATTTCTCTCTCTGCCTTCTATAAACACATTTGACCAAACAAAGAACATCCACATATCAAGACAGTGTGCACTAGGTTGTTATCTTTCAGCCAGCCACAGTACAGTACAAGGATATTAAATGTTCCAGGGCTACCTCTGTGGTCTTGAGCAAGCCACTGTACACTACAACACAATGAGATGTTCCAGGGCTGCCTCTGTGGCTTTGAGCTAGCCACAGTACACTACAAGAAAATGAAATTTTCCAGGGTTGCTTTTGTGGCCTTGAGCAAGCCACAGTACACAACAAGGCATTGAAATGTTCCGGGACTGCCTCTGTGGCCTTGACCAAGCCACAGTACACAACAAGGCAGTGAAGTGTTCCAGGTCTGCCTCTGTAGCCTTGAGCAACCCACAGTAAACTGCAAGGCAGTGAAATGTTTCGGGACTGCCACTGTGGCTTTGAGCAAGCCTACATATCAGTTAAGGACAAACGTCATGATTTCATTCCTAGGAAACTTTTGGAACTTGAAGGCGTGTCATTAACTAATGTGTATTATTGTCTTTTTGCAGTGAGGTTTCCCAAACTGTGGATTAGTTAACAATGGAGGATGATGAGAGCAGTGCAACAGAGGTCCATCAGAAACTGTCAAAATGGTGCTACTCAGTATCCGAACTATCAGTAAGACAAATGCGATGCCAAAACGGATGGAGGTATGGTAGAGCATAATAAGTACAGTGCTGTGGTCACTGCAGGTAGGTATGTAATGGATTTTTCTAGGCAGTATATGCCAGAGAAAAGCAATTTAAAGCTTGCCCATTTCTCTAAGCCCTTCATATTTTGCTAATGTACAGTACTGACCAACTGTGTAAGAATTTGTATGCTGTACTGTAAGTACTGCAGGTAATGTACTGTGAACAACTTTAAACTCGGGTATGTACCACCCTGATTATAAAAACCACAAGGCTCTTCTTTAAGTTAAAAATATTTATTTACATGTCCATAAAATATGACAGACATTCATGCAAATGCTGGCCAAGCCTGACACGTTTCAGACTGTAATACCTAATTTTTGAAATGCGTCTGTGGTGCAGGCCGGTCGGCACAGCAGTAGTGCTACCACATGTGATGCCTGTGACCCAGGTTTGGTAGCGAGCCCGGGTCATTAAGAGGGTCGGCTGGGGAGAAGGATTGGGCACCCAATGGGCTGTTTCTCCTTCTCGGGCGGGAGTGAGCAGTGCTCTCACTGCTATGCATACCTGGGCGACCACAGTTGGTGACGGTGCAACAGAGGAGGCAGTAAAGGGAGGGACAGACATTGACCGAGGACCGGAGCGGAAGTACGTCTCTGCATGCTTCCAGCTCCTTGGTCCTCCCTGTGTGCGGACATCTGGAGGGCAGGGAGAACAAGGAAAAAACAACCCATGACCGCACCTGTAGATGGGTCTATGACGTCACAGCAAAAGTGCATGTTTCCCTCTGAAAGTATGGGGGAGTAAGAGGGAAACTCTCCCACCCCAATCTGGGGGAATCTGGGGGCTCTGGAACCTACTGGAGCAGGGCACCCATAGGAGCTGGCAGGGTGAATGAGGACCCCGAAGAGTGGAGCGGTAGTGGAGAGAAGCGGGTGTATAAAGAGTAAGTAAAAGACAAAATGTGTCTGTGGTTACCTGAACTTGTTGTTAGCAGTGCATTAGACACTTCTAATGCACAACTAGCAACCAACCAAAATACAGGCTTTCCCTGCCCATTTTATAAGGTTTGCTAATCCTGACTCTGTGAGGTGGGGAAAACAGTGGTTTTAGGAATCAATCTGAAGAGGGCTGCAGAATGAAAGAAAAAGTTCATCTGGAAATATGTCCAAGTCACTAGAATCATCAGCATCAAAGGACAGACAGTACAGTCAATGCACTATCAATTATTGTATTACAAAATGTAAAAAAAGTAACTACAAACACATCAAAATATAATAAATAAAATAGTTAGTGGTCTTTGTTAAAAGTAAACACCTGGGGTCAGATATTCAAAAATGGGCAAAGCGGAGCACAAAGGTTTGCGCTTCGCTAGTCCATTGCCACAACCCTGAGGATTCTATATTCAGTCAGCGCATTAGTGCTATCTGACTGAATATATGGGCATGCTGGCACACTAAGCCGAGTAGCATTGCCATGACATGGATCCTGGTAGTGCAGGGAGCAGCGCCACCTAACCTGACCCAATACTGCTGGCAGCTCCCAGTGTGATATTCAGACAGCACCATGCAAATGAACCCATTGGGCATGCAAGTCACTAAGGGGTCATTTGCATACCCATTATGGTTACATTTGCATGGGAAGCGGTGGCAGGTTTGTGCCTCTGCAACTGGCTCTGCCCCCACCTTGATTGCCAAGTCCCATTAATGGGAGATAATCCCTGGTGTCCAGTGGTCCCCCCCGATTGCTGGCCCTAGTATATTATTGGATATCCCTGGTGTCCAATGGTCCCCACCACCCTCCGGTTACCGGCCATGGTAAATGAAAACATTTTCTCTGGTGTCTGGTGGCCCCCTGCCCTCTGATCATTGGCCCAGGTATACTATTGGATATCGCAGGTGCCCAGTGGACCCCCTGACCTCCAATTGCTGGCCCCAGTATACTTTTGCATATCCCTGGTGTCGAGTGGTCCCCCTGCCCTCTGATTACTGGTCCTGTATATCTTATATTCCCTGGCATCTAGTGGCACCACCATCTATTGATCCCCGTCCCTGTACCAAGTACTCCATCCCTGGCATCTAGCAACCCCCCCCCCCATCACAGGGATCAACCACCCACCCTGCCAATGGCATGGGCTCTTCTTAGTTGAGAGATGGCCTTAATTCGCTCCAATCAGGGCATTAAAATATTGAAATTACTGTTTAAAAGAGAAGCCCTATTGAAGTCAATAAAGCATTCCCCTGTACTCTTCTGATTATTATATCACAAGACATGCTAGCATGGGGACAGCACTCCAAACAGGGATGTGGAAGGGATCAGGCTCTAGGCTCCAGAGGGCCAAATTATGATCCTTTCCCTTCCCAAAGCATGCTGTTAGAAAATGTTTTGGGGCCCAAGGATCCTTCTGGGTTTCTGGGGGAAGTTTCAGAAAGGGCAAGAAAGGTGCTCTTTAAAGTCCATCTTGGGGGGCCTGAGCATATTTTCTTGGTGTCTGTATTACATACTATTAAGGAATGATCTTATATTACATTTTCTAAGATGTTTGCTGTATTAATACCTTGACACAGATCTTCGGATACAGAGATATGATCTAGTCTACTGTAACTATTATGGGGGATTGAGTAAAACGAATAATCTTTTTGTTGGATTGCATGTTCTCCAGGCATCACAAAGATTGATGTCTTTAAACATTTTTAATAACGCTTCTCCCTTCTTTTGTCTTGCAGATCTATTGGAGCTATTACTGTTGTCTAAATATGGGTCTACTGCTATGTTGAAGTTTCACCCCACTATTAGACTTGCATCTTTAAAAGATTTTGAGTTCATTGGAGATTGTATGAAAGTATTCTGTGTGTGGATCTGAGGAGCCATAGATCATTACATATCACTATTTCTTTTCCATTTAAGGTACCTGAAATAAGCCATCTACCTTCATGATCCCTTGTTTCTTTAACATGAAAGCTGTGGTTTTGTATCACTCCATGTTGTCAGTGGGGGAATAATTACGTATATCAATGGAGAATAATTACCTATGGGTAATGTGCTCCCTACTGGGGTAGTGGTACAGCTCAAAGCTGTGACCTCAGCATAGAATCCTGAGGACATGTGTATCTGGCTGCATCAGCCACCTCGTTTCTGCTGTACCATTATAGGGGTAGTAGCACAGACAGAGTTACTGTTTGTTATTTTATTTCAGGTTTGTATGATTCTGAGGCAGGTTGGGGCTTCATGACAGGGAGCACCCCTAAATGTAGAACTTCATGCCTGTTAAGCTACAGCTAGCTAACTAACTAACTAACTAACTAACTAGCTCACCTGCTAGCTAATTTCCATTTTGAGTGCCTTCTGAGCGCTAGCTAATTCCCATTTTGAGTGCCTTCAGTGCCAGAATGGGGGCCACTTGCCTTTATAGGGTGTTATTTTTCTGTTGCCTAGATGTGGAAAAGTGTAAGCCTGGTGCCTTCGGCTAAGTAAATGCTCTGTTTATATTGGGGGGCTTAGTCAGTTAGTCAGGTGGGGTGGTACTGCACTGACATCTATTCTTCCCCCTTTTTCTAGTGTCTGGCTATTAGTGTGACTGATTTATTTGTTTCTTCCTTCAGGCTGCTTGGAGCTTGTATTTAATGTCATGTTGGCTTAGTGCTAGTATATTTAATGTGTTTTTTGGTTGGGTCCTAGCACAGTTTTAGCAGGCAAGTTTTGTGACACTGCATCAAGGGGGATTTCGCTGCGTATGAGTAACTGTGCTGGCTGAGTTTATTCTGTGCTTGTAGTACTTTGTATGTGCCTTTTTAGTGGACCGTCCTTGAGTATGATGCCTCTTGCCACTTTCAGCATACTCACTGGCTCCCTGCCCGCCCTTACTTCACAGCATACTCCCATGCTGTGACTTCCTCTCGGTGGTCACTCTTGAGTGCAGTGCTGTTAAGCTCAGAAAAGGGACTACACTGTGTAGCTGTGTTAGCTGGGTATTTTCTAACCTTTTGGTGAAGGGGTCCTTTTGGTGAACTGTCTGTGCAGGTGCCTTGCACCATTCGCAGTACTCTCAATGGCTCCCTGCCAGCCCATTCCTTCCACACTGTGACTTCCCCTCAGCACTCAATCTCTGTGCCTCATACCATTTCATCATGCTCACTGGCCCCCTGTCAGCCCTTACTGCACTCCCCTCAGCACTCTACCTTGAGTGGGCAGGGGACGCGTGCGTACACACGCTATCCTGAAGACATCACGTGGGATGTCAGCACGCACACCATGTCTTGCTCCTGAAAGGAGGTAAGTCTATCACATTTCACAAGGTGTGCTGGTTCACTGCTTCTAATCATGGTCTCCCCCTTACAAACCCTCTAGTTTGGCAGTTCTTTTAAGCGCAGCTTTCTTTCTTCAGTGGGTGGCCTGCAGTTCGTCAGCAATCCTTTTCAGTGGGACATTGGTGCCTGGGGGTTGGACTGTAGGCACTGTGGTCTGGTCCAGGAATTAGAGGACCACAGTAGAGAGGCAGGTCTGAGGTTTGAGTCCCACCTCGGCCACTGGCTCATCCCAGAATGCAATTACCACCTATCCAGCAGTCTGTGGTTTGAATCCCACTTAGCCACTGGGTCAACCCCAAGGTCCAGTGTAATGTCTAACCAGTCCTGTCTCCAATCAGGTCCCTCTGGGTTGTGTATTGTCTGGTTATTTTGCTGTTGAGCCACATAGCATTATTCTGTAACAAGCATGGGGACATAGGGTTCATGGGGCAGTTCCCTAGTTAGAAAGACAGAAAGTACAATTGAATAAATGGCTTGTGGGAATGCTGCTCAATAATTATATCCAGGGTTAGTGGCACCATGACTTATCATAGACCCTTCATTTCTGAGAGATGTAATACCTACTGTGGGACTATGGGACCCTTTTTCCTACTGGGCCATATCATGCTCACTGTATAACATACTCTAAGATGTCTATTTTGGTCTCCTAGCTGAACCACCAGGCTGGGGGGGGAGGGAAAGGTGCACCTGTAGTACCTTCTGCAAGTGGTAAAGCTGAGTCACCCATATCCTTATTGCTTCTCTTACATGAGAGGCTGCCCACTGAAGATCCATAGATCATGTCACACACCTGAATCCAAACAGGGTCCTCCAGGTTGGGGGGAAACCATACAGACACATACAGGTGCACCAGACCACAGTGATCCTGCTCACCAAGATTTTTCAGGTGACCCCTGACCTGGAAGATAGGTCAAGGGGAGGAAGCAGAGGGATCTGGGGAGAATCCTGACCCAATGCATCAGATGAGGAAGGCTGTCCCTCTAAAGAGGAGGGGGAGTGGACGGAGATGAGAAAAAGCTTCCCATCCTTCCCCTTGTTTGATGCAAGTCAATGTCCTATCATATCATGAAAGATTCTAGGATATTGCAGTTCAAGGAGGGTCAAGGAATGAAGATTCTAGATGTGAACCTTATTCTATATGCCTCAGCCTGACACCAAAGGTTTTTTTCCCCCAATTTCCATTACAGTATAAAGGTTATAGTTCAGAAATAGGCTAGGGTGGACAAGAGCAGGCCACACGGGTCTAGTATCTACTGTTTTTCCAGGAGGCAAGTTGTTTGAGTTATATACAGTGCAGTGCAGTCAAAGAACACATTGTCTTTGGCGGGACCAGCAGCCTTGACAGTTCCTCATGATAAATCAGTGGACAACTCTTTTCTTTGACTGATAACCGATGAGTGTGTAGGCCTTTGTGTTTTTTCAAGGCCACTGTGCACCTGGGTCTCTGCATTAGGTAGGTGCACACCACAAGAATCAGAGGGAAGACACTTTATTTTAATGACCCCTTCCTTTTAGGGAATGTGGCTATAGGAAGTTTGCGCATATTGGGGCCTATTCACAACGTGTGGAGTGGTATGCACCGTGTAATTTCGTTGTATAGCCCATCCCGCACCACCCCGTGTCCACTTCACCCCCCCCAGTGCAGCATGCACAAAGCACATGTGCACTCCCCATGCACCTGAACCCCTGGCTGAACATGCAGTTCTGCGCGGGGGAGCTGGTGGGGTGTGTGTGGCTGCACTCTGCGCCATTCACGAAGGTGCGGAGTGCAGTGTGTGCGGGGGGTAATGGCTACACCATCTATGGGCAGCCGTAACTATTATGTGCCCCCCCCGGGATGCTGTCACATGCTGTGGCGGGGATGGTGGGGGTCATTGGACCCCCCACTATGGCTGCTCCAGCTGTCAGGGCACTCTTGGAGGGCTGGGGGTGGACTTCTGGGCTAACCCCCCCTTTGCTGTTGGTGCACTATATGTTGGCTGCCAACATAGCGCCCCACAGATGCAAGTA
This sequence comes from Neoceratodus forsteri, assembly GCA_016271365.2. Taxonomy (NCBI): domain Eukaryota; kingdom Metazoa; phylum Chordata; order Ceratodontiformes; family Ceratodontidae; genus Neoceratodus; species Neoceratodus forsteri. Next base: position 1,260,267,269 of record CM028129.1, read on the forward strand.
ATCTACTGTGGGACCCGGGTCAGGCAGCTGACTGGCTGCCTGCCCAGGTCCGCCGCTCCGCACCTAACCGCCCCCGCAAACCTGCATGCCGGTGGGGTGGGGCCGTGTACAGGAGATACGCAATGGCTGGCATGGGAATAAGGCTGCTTGTGGATCTCCAGAATGTGCAAAGTTGCGCAGGCAGGTTATGCGCCTTTTGCATGGGCAGGTTACGCGCCTTTTGCGCGTACCCCACCCGTCTTTGTGAATAGACCCCATTGGCCTTTTTTGACTTCTCTCTTGCATGGCCATGCAGCATGTGTGGCTGCTCCACTGGATCACAGAACAGGTGTCTAGACAAAACAGTGCAATATGCTCCTTTCCAGGGACATGCCTTGTGTCCTAGAACTGGATGGCATTTTGTAAAGCATACTGGACTAAGAAGGATAGTTAACCATGCTTAAGGAGCAACTGTACCTGAGCTCAACATCAAGAGGCAGGGGTTTGACTGTCCTAGGCAGGTGAGAGGTATATCTTGGCTTCTTTTTTTTGGATTGTCAGTATCAGAGACAGAGTAGCAGAAATACCTTCACTCGCTGTGGCAATGGAGGTGCAGTGGGTTCATCTCTCTGCTTTCCAAGTCAATTGTTGTATGGCTTAGGAATTATTCCCCCCACAAGGGACCTAGATAACATAAGATACCTGAGTATGGAAGTTCAGGCTACAGGTTGTGCCATAGATTTCTAGTCCTCCTTCGAGAGATTGTCTCCCTTCATGTCCCGGCTTCCCTGATCCTGGCAAAACTGGTCAGTAGGTCAGTTTTTGGATCATCTGACCCGAATGGAAATAGTCACCTTAAGTTCCTCAACAAGTGGAGACCAAATGCGATGGCGTTAACTTACAGCAACCAGGAAGTAGAAGAGAATCCCGGCTGAATTTAGAATTATGGAAGGAAATAAATTCATGATGATTCAGAACATTCAAGACAGAGGCACCGGTGGTACGTTAATTGCCCACTCCAGTCAGTGGTTTTCCTGGTGCCCATACATTTGAGGGATACTTATCCTCACATTTGTTTTCTACCAGACGCATCAGAAATGCATCTTGCAGTTCAGGGGTGGCTGTCTTGGTGCCAAGCTTTTGAAAATGCTCCATTGGTGTAAATGGCATAGAAGTCAGAGCTGAGGGCCCTGGAAGCCCTGGAGATGTACAACTGGATACTCAATAGTGGGAAATCTTCCCTGCCACTACCAGTGCAACTTTTTTGGGATAGAGACGAGGGATCCTTCCTTTTTCAGGGTAGGAGAACCTAGACCTGGAGACTCAGTGGCTTAGAGTCTTGTCATTTGGCCCTGTCCACTGTGGCTAGAACCCATTCAGTTGGTTCTGTTCACAGTCTGCTTCATATTCTGTGTTTGATGTCAACAACAATACAACTGGTACCATGGGTCAACTTTTTCATGAGATGTTTCCAAAATAGGATGTCTACAGTATGGTTCCTGGCCTCTGAGGACTGCCAGGCCTGATCCCGATATTGAGGCTGGTGCTCAGTTGCTGATGTGGTAAGAGAACCCCTAGATTTGTTAAGGGGAATCCCCTCACAGTCCCCTCAGATGAGATTCTAACCTCCAGCACCAGCCTATCGGGATGGGAGTAGGTCTAGCCCAGAGTTTGGTCCAAACAGTCTACAGCCTTCGGGGCCTTTAAGTTAGTGCCTTTGGAAAGAGGACAGTAGTGGGTGGAGAACAACCTGGCTATCTCTGACAGCAGTTCTTCTAGCAGAGAAACTGAATGGAAGTCATGAGAGGGCACCATCGGGGGAGAGATCTCTGCATCCAGAGGTGTTCAGTCAGCTGTATGGAAGAATGGTCATCCTCAGATTGATCTATTCATGATGAAGGAGAATGCTCAGGTGCTGAGGGCCTTCAGGAGGTTTGGTGCTCCTGGTGGAAGCGGTACCTGCTCTGTTAAGGGTCCCTCTTTAACAGCGCACATTTGCTCCCATTCCTTCCATCTTCAGCAATGCACATCTGTTCCCATCACTTCCACTGTTGCCCAGGGTACTGCAAGAGATTCAGCATTCAGGTGTGCAGATTTTATTTTTGTAGTACCAGAGTGCTCAAGAAGGATGCGGCTTTCACAACACTTAAATCAGGCATTACGTGCACTGTGTTTTCAGTTACCACTCCACAACGATTTGCTCAGTCAGACAATTTCTGCTTCCAGTCTAGATGCAATTATGTTGGCAGCCCGTATCCTGATAGGAGGAGTCTCCGGAAACAGGGGTTGCCAAATGGGTGTCTCTCACCTTGATGACCTCTAGGGAGGTGTTTCATCGGCAGCCATTTTGGCAGATTTTGGATTTGTTTTCCAAGCAAGAGGGTCAAGGTACAGTATTTAGTACCATATGGGCACAGGAGTCTGCTCTTGGTACTACGTTGGAGGTCAGCTGTGGGAACCTCTTGGGGCCCTTCATAGATGTAAAATGTGGGGGGGACTAGGAACATGCAGGGAACTACAGACCTGTCAGTCTTACCTCTATTATAGGGAAGCTGATGGAGTCACTAATCAAAGAGAACCTCGTGTACTCATGTGATGCTTTGGACATAAATGGCAGCTTTTCTCATGGCTCCTCTGGGAATCTAATTAAGCTGTTAGCATCCAGCCTTCCATGAAGTGCTATTTTGCCTTTATTGCAGCCTCCAGCTATCCTTCATCAGCAACACTCTGTTGGTGCCAAAATTTGTATGGCTACAAGTTCCACCAAGCCGGATTAAGCAGTCCATGCTATACAACCCTCTGGAGGCTCCTATAGCCAGGCTGTGAAGTGCTACAAGTTGGAGTAGCCAGTATCCCCCTGGTGCAATCCTTCACTGAAATTGTTGTCGAGAAGACGCAGTCCTAAACTTAACCGGAGATTTCCAAACTTTGAAGCCAGCCATCAGGGAGCTTACCTGCACAGCCTTCAATGTGGAGGTCAGAATAAGCTCCCTGGAAGACTGCACAGTGCAGGTCGACCCAGAGCTAGTGGCAATGTGGTTGAAGACACAGAAGCTTAAGGACCACATCAACGATAAGGAAGGCTGCAGCAGGTGCAACAATTTAGTCATTGTCAGCCTTCCTGAATGAGCAGAAGGTACTGATGCACTCCACTTTGTGCAGAAACTCTGCAAAAAAATAGCAGGACCCTTGCTGAACAGACAGCACTGTGTGATCGAGATGGTGCACTGGGTGCTTTGCCCTATGCCAGCACCAGGCAAGCGCCCACAGCCAATTGTTTTCCAACTTTTGAATTATCTGGACAAACTTCACATCCAGATTAAAGTCAGGGAAGTCAAATAGCTGTGGTGGGAAGGCAGCAAATTTTTCATTTTTAATTACCTTAGCTCACTGCGGGCTAAGCAAAATGAGTACCGGGACAGTAAGTCAAAACTTTTTGCTGTGAGCATTAAGTTTAGGATTCTTTATCCATCAGGGTTGGTGATTACCACCAAGGATGAGCAAAAACAATTTCATTCAGCCACTGAAGCTAAGCAGAAATTACCTAAACTCTACCCATATCTGTTCCCTGCCTTTCATCCTCCCCTTCCCCCAAGTTGAACTGCCAGAGGAATTGATACCCAGATGAAGGGGCCTGTCTCAGTTCAGGACTACATTTACAGAAGGTACTGTTTATTTTTCTGTAGACAAGGCAACTTCTTTATGGTTTTTCAACTTCGCCCATGACTAACACAATCCTGCCACTTTGCCAAATCACCGATTATGCAAGAGACTTACTAGTCCATGCAAGATCATTGATACTGATTGGACTTCCACTAGGCCCACAGGATTTCGCTTGCTGCTTCACTGCATGGCTTGACTTTTATTTAAAGTGGACAGTAGTTTTCATCAGTTCTCTCCCTCCTGTATTGCTCCAACACTGTCTGCCTTTTTCCTAGTTTAATTTTCATGGAACTTACCTGCAGAAATTTGATGGCAAAGCTTATGACATGCAAACTGTACTCCCCTGATGCACGAGGCAGATTGGGCTGCTCATCTCCGAGCTGCTTGACTAAACCCTCACTAATCTTGGGTATCCCATGATATGGGCAAAGCAAATTGAGTGACACATATGAGTGACTCAGATTGCACACCCGCAGGAATAGCTACCATGGGGGAATAGTGAGGGTAGCGAATAGTGAGGGTATCGAATAGTGACTGTGGAAGGACATGATAGTGAGGGCGAATGACTGGGGTGATTAGGGTCATGTGTGCTAAATGGAGGAACTTCCACTGCTGCTGCTGCCGAACTGTCCGCCTGGCATGGTGGATAAGGTCACTGCCTGCAATGCTCATGGATTCAGGTTCATGACTGCCTGTAGGTAACATTTTGGGTGAGCTGTTGTGGTTGATAGAATTATATTATTTTTTACTTGCCCAAGCACTGGTATCCCCGCGAACTGTAGCCCCCCACCCGTGTATCATCTTCTCCCAGTGTTCATCCCGGAGTTGATTATATATATAGATGGTGGGTGTGGGGGTATTGCCTCGCATTAAATATGTGTAAATCATTCCCCTGTTTGCAAGTATTTTGCCGTCACTGTCTTCACGTTTGCTGTGGTGTGTTGATCGTTGTGTGTGGTTTCAGCGAAATGTAGTCTTCCGCAGTGGGTAGCCATTATTCTTGCCCTTCTAAGTGGCACTGGAACCAACTCTTTGTCCTGTGCTGCATGGTGTAAGGTGAAATACAGTCACCCTTTATACTTCCCTGATATGCCCAACCCTCTGCACCCCTATCCAGATGTCTTGATATTTGCTTCCCACCCTCCTTCAGGTGGTGTGGGATGTGTTGATATTGCTGTAGGCATGGAGGACTGATCCCCGGGTTTGGCCCAGGGGGTCGAGGGGCGAACTCAACTTTCACTTGCTGGACTAACTAGTAGGGGTGCTGCTTGAAGACAGAGCCCTGCCCCTTCAACTACAACATCTTGAGCATCAGGGCATGACTCTTCCATCACCTACTCTCTCTCCTTTCCCTCTGTGGGGGAAGGGGGCAGGGAGGCGATGGAAGGCATCATAATTAATATACCAATGAGGGTCGATGTCCTGGGAGGAGCTGCAGTTGCTCTCTTATGATTGGGACCACTGCAGACCCATCGCTGAGAAGTTTAGTTGCTAGGACCGGGGATAACTTGGAACGTGTATCTCCTTGGGCACATCACTGAGGTCATAATTACCGAGGTGAATTTACTGTTCAGTGTTTTGTTGCTTGAATGGTTTTGACTGAATTGTTTAACCTGTGGGGGGTGTTCTATATATGCTCAAATGGAATTCATCTCACGGGAATGCATATTGGCAGAGCAGTGAGAGTGGACACTTTAATGCCTAAAATATTTTAGGAAAGGATATTAAAGGATAAGGTACCCATATTATGTTACATGGAATGTTAAAGGGCCACACTGTAAAAATAAGCACTACTTCATTCTCAAACATTTAAAACACCTGGAGGTGCAGATTGCAATGCTACAAGAGACACATTTATATGAAAGGGAATGCGGCCTATTCCATAGAGAGTGGGCCAGGCAAGCCTATGGCGCAGACAACAGCCCTGCTCAGAGGGTGGTGGTTACTCTGTTTGCCAAAAGGGTCAAGTTCCAGCTATCGAACAGTATTGCAGACCTGGAGGGTTAATTGCTGTTTCTAATCTGTGTTTTGAACCACACTGAGGGGGTAATTAACAATATTTATGGGCCTAACCTGGACAGCCCTCTTTTTTACTTGAATCTTCTCAGCATTCTAGCCCCTTACTCTCATTTATCACTCCTGCTGGTGGGTGACTGGAACCTGGTCTTTAGCAATGAGCTCGATAGATCTGACTGCAGGAGGGGTGGCCTAATCCCTGCTCAGCAAGCACTTAGTGACTTAATATATACTATGGGCTTTATGGACCCTTGGCACATCTTGGACTCCCATGTCAGAGAATACATGTTTCACTCCAACCCCATCAGACCTTCTCCCTCCTTGATTAAGTAAACATTAATCCCGATGAAATTGGCATCTATTGGAAGTTAATGCATGGTTGGGACGTTTGGCCGGGCGGAGGCTGAGTGCATACAATGGTCAACCATCATAACTCCCATTAGATGCCACCTTATCAGAGATTAATGCACTTGTACATGGCACCTGCGACTGTACTACTTCTCGGATGGTCTTTTCTGTGCTGTTCAACAGTAATCACCAAAAACACTTATGTAGCACTTCCAATTATGGTACATCTCTTGTTACTTTTCCTGCCTTTCTGCTGCTGGATCGGTGCGCGTGCACGTTGATCACCCCACCTCGAGTAATATAGTGGTGACTACTTATTTTACTGTTTGAACTCTCCTGTATGTTTCACTATTCGCATGCGGCTTTGTTTGCACCTGCGACTTTGGTACTTCTGCTACCTACTACAGTTGACTACCCTCGTTTGTTTGTTTTTATCCGTGCTCTACTGCATGCTGGGCAATATGTCCATGCGTATCTTGATGATCTCCCAAATCTGACAGTTGCCTTCTCCGCTCCCTGTTCACCTGTCGATTACAACCAATGGGTGGCGCTTTCAGAGCAGCACGGCAGTTCTCCTCCATTTCCCTCTTCATGCATTTTTCAACACCGCTTCTGTTAGCGGTCACATCTGCTGTCACTACCGTTCTGTGCCTCGCAGCATTCTGCACGGCCGGTTTGTCCTTTTACGCTTCTTTTCTCCAACCCATTCCTCTCTTCACTATTTCCCACTTCACAAGGTTGCCCAGACAGCTAATTTTCCCTCACCTCTCCCTCGTGCGTCCGACCTACAGGTGGCGCTTTCTCACCTGTTGAGAGCTTTGCATCTCCCTAGCGCGGATGTCTTACTCAGCTCTGCTGTAATGTGCTCTTTTCCATCCCTCAGCGACTTCAACAATATGCCCTCACTCGCTCACTACCTCCAAGACTGCACACTTCCCCGTTGTCTGCTCTTTCCCATTGTCTACGGTGCCCCCACTGACACAGGCATTTTTCCTCTTCCTCTTTTCCCCTGCCGATACCCTGTCCTGCTGTGTTACTCGCGCCACCTATTGGTGGACATATTTCTCACAAATTTAGTGCTTCCCTACTTCGGTGAGCGCGTTCACGCTCTGGAGAGGGCATTATTCGTCTAGGTGTTCTAAACCAACACGGCATTATTGTGCCATAATGCTGTGTTGCTCTTGCGACACCTGACCCTGTTGGACCTATCACCTTCCCTCCCTGGAGTCCTCATATTTCTGCCATGTTACAATATCTCTTAAGATAATCCTTTCTTTATGGATTACACAGGTGCCAGTTTATTATGCCCCTGGTCCTATCAGACCACTCACCTGTTCTTGTACAACATGATTTTAGGCAAGGTACTGACCAGGACTCATGCTGGTGGTTGAATAATAACCTCTTTAAAAAACAGATGTTTGAGAAAATTAAGTCCACTATCATCACTTTTATAGAGGTCAATTTGGGTGTTACACATAGGGGTGATATATTATGAGCAACCTTTAAGTGCCATATTCTGGGGGAAATCATTAGGTTAGCAACCACCCACAAAAAGATTCATGCTCAGAGGGCCCAGGACCTTTAAACCAGATCAGATCAAAAGAGAAAAATCAAGGCCCTAACACCCAGGAAGACACGTGGATCACACTCCATTGCTCATAAGCTCAATACCAGGCAGTCAGTAAAGAAAAGGCAGAGCATGTCATATTTTGTATGCACACTAGGTACGTGGATCAAGGGGGAAAGGCCAGGAAGCTGATGGCCCTTCGGCTGAAGAAGCAAGAGGTTTCTCGGATGGTTTAGGCCAGCCATCCTGAACATGGTGGGGGGTTTTGCACCTCACCCAGAGACACTGTAAACCCATTTCAAGTCTAGTAGCACATGCTTTATGCAGAGACTTGCCTGCAACTCACAGATTCAGATATTATTTAACAGATATCAAGTTGCCTAAGATCCTTCCACATTAGTCTGAACTGCTAGCCGCTCCTCTCACGGTGGACAAATTTCTGTTGGCCATAAACTCACTTACTCCAGATAGAGCTTTAGGACCAGACAGCTTTTCGACTAATGTTTATGAAACTTTTGTCATGGACCTAGTATCCCTGCTTCTTAAAAACTTTGCTTGCATGCATGAAAATGCGGTTACAGATTCTGCTTTAACCGATGCAATGATAACCTTAATTCTTAAACCTGAGAAGGATCCTAAGAATGTAACCAGTTACCATCCCATATCTTTGATCAATCAAGATATGAAAATCCTAGTTAAATCACTTGCTAATAGAGTTATTAAGGTTTGGAACCATCTCATCAGTCCTAAACAAGTGGGGTTTATGACCGGGAGGCTGTCCCCAGACCTTCTGCGGAGACTGGAGCACATCTTCTCCGTGTCTGGGGAGCCAAGGGCACCTGCTGCTCTGGTCTCCCTAGACACAGAGAAGGCCTTTAACAGAGTCTCGCAGGCCTTCTTGCAGAAGACGCTGGAATGTTTTGGTTTTCCCAAGAAATTTTTGAAATGGTTTAAAGTGCTCTACTCTAGCCCACGTACCAAGATCTATTGTAATGGCATCTTCTCTGGACAGATCCCACTGAGGAGGGGGACCAGACAGGGGTGTCTTCTCTCCCCTTTGCTTTTTAGTTTACATCTTCAAACCCTCATCTGGCAGATTAAGGCTCATCCAGACATCCAGGGTATTCCAATTGGAACCCATGATTTCAAAATCTCTGTGTATATGGACAACATCCTCCTCCATCTCACCCTCCCAGTAATGTCCATTCCAGCTGCCCTCTGCATCATTATTAGTGAGTTTGGTGCCCTTGTGGACTATAAACTGAATGTGGCAAAGACAGGGGTTCTACCGTTGAATGCAGCCCTTCTCAGACAGGACATCCCCGATCTTGGCCTTACGTGGTCCCGTAGTGCTCTTAAATAGTTAGGCCTTGAGTTGAGTAGAAACAAGATGATCATGCATAAGGGAAGTCCCCCCGGCTGCACAGATTGGGTGGTTGACCTCAGGGATTCCATCTAGAAAGTCATGTGGTGCATGAACTTATGTAGCTGCTTCAGATCCAGGATGGGTCTGAAACCTTCCTGATTGTTTGGGAACTACAAAATAGATCGAGTAGAACCCCTGACCTTGCTCGCAAGGCGAGACTAACACAATGGCCCCAATATGAATGAAGTGATTCAGGGTCTCTGACACCGCCTGTCTCTTTGCAGTGTCCTTGGAGATCGGGGATGGCAGAAAACATCCCCTTGAGGGGATTGTTGAAAATTCTATGGCATAGCCCAAGTCTACAATTTCCAAAGCCCAGGTGTCTGATGTTGTTTGGGCCCATCTTGAGTAAAAATCCTGTAGTCTTCCACCAAGGAAAGGGGTGCAGGGATGGGCCCCTGTACAATCATTGCGAGGTACCAGGCTTTTGGGCTGGGCCTCCTGTACGGCATCTGGCCAGGGACCCTTTATTACTGTAACCCTTGTTACCTGAGTAGGCTCTATTTTTCTCATTACCAAAGTCTCTGAAAGGACCGAAACCCCCGCCTCAAAACTGCCTGCGCCGGCCAGCACCTTGACCCCTTTGGGCTGAGGTAGCATTACGTTGTTGTTTTGATACTGGAAGATGGCCCTTCTTGTCCTGAATATCCTTTAAAATAGCATCCAGGCCAGAATCAAACAACAAGCCTCCTTCAAATGGGAGGTTAAACAGCTTAGATTTTGAAGCTTGATCAGTGGCCTAATGCCTAAGCCATACACGCCGCATGGCCGATACAATGTGGTAGGTTGAACAGGCTGACATTCACATATTCTCCACTGTAGAGTCACCCGGCAAAGTGGAAGCCATGGCAACCAACTGCAAAATGCTCGCTCTTTCCAAATCAGGAGGAACGAAACTGCCCAGAGTAGTGACTCACAAGTTTAAGCCTCTAGTAACAATAAAGGAGGCGTAAGGAGTACATAGGTTTGTGCCGTTAGAGGTGAAGGCTCTCCACTTGCTTGTCATGGGAATCTGTTAAGGCCAGAGAGCCTTCGATAGGCAGAGCGGTGTGTCTGACTGAATTATAGATGGCCTTGTCTGGCAGCGGATGGGCTTCTCACCAGTGAGATTTTTCCTCTAAAAATAAAAAAGATTGTGTCTTCAGTTTTGGAAGATACTTTCAGTGTCCTTTCTCTTTAAGATGTGCTGGAAAGTCTTCAAGCTGGCTCCTCCCACCCACCTGGGTGATAACTCCTTCGGCTCCACCACATGATGCCAGATCTTCCTTTCTGTTGGAAGAAGCAGGTTCAATCCTTACCGCTCCCACGTTGAGTGGGCCCTAGCGCCTAAATTCTTTGGAATTACTTCCAAACCAACTCTCACAAGTTTTGTCTTCAGCTCGATCTTCGATTGTGACCACAATGGACGATAAGTCCGCTCCTGGGTTCTACCGGTGTCCTTGTGGGCAGAAGATGTCCAGGACCAACCCGCATGCCACGTACGTCTACTGCCTGGGGCACCACCACAATCACCAGGCCTGCAACTTTTGCCACTCGTTTCATTCGACCGTCCTGGAGAACCATCTCACCCACCTGAAACGGGGCAACCCGGTGCAACGGAACCTGCCAGTCAAATCCAAAGATGCCCATTGGGTGGTCTCCATGGCTGCGAGGTCCATTGAGCAGCTTGCGGTCTTTGAAGAGGAGGCAGCCCAGGCCGTGGTCCATTCCGCCTTGGCTTCTGCCATTGTGCCACTTCAGCTGGGCTCATAGAAACATAGAATTTGACGGCAGATAAGGACCGCTTGGCCCACCCAGTCTGCCCATTTCCCTACCTGATGGATAAGCTGCAGATCCTAGTTAACCAGCAGCCTACTTCTTCCTACCCCAACCCCCTAGAATTGCCTTATGACTGTCCCATGCGTGCTTGAATTCCACCACTGTTTTTGACTCCACAACCTCCTCTGGAAGGCCGTTCCATACATCCACAACCCTCTCTGTGAAAAAATACTTCCTTAAATTACCTCTGAGCCACCCTCCTTCTATCTTCAAATTGTGCCCCCTTGTTCTTGCACACCTCTTTTTTTGAAAGATGCTACCCTCTTGGACTTTGTTCATTCCCTTGAGGTACTTGAAAGTTTCTATCATGTCCCCCCTCTCCCTCCTTTCCTCGAGGCTATACATATTAAGCTCCTTAAGTCTCTCTTCATATGTCTTCCGGTGCAGACCCTGCACCATTTTAGTTGCCCTCCTCTGGACAGCTTCCATCCTGTCTATGTCTTTGCGGAGATTGGGTCTCCAGAACTGCCAGTACTCCAGATGTGGTCTCACCAGCTGTCTGTACAGAGGATAATAACTTCTTGTTTTCTACTGGTGATGCCTCTCCTATGCATCCCAGTATTCCCCAACCCTCCTTGCTGCCCTCTCACATTGCTTGCCCACCTTTAGGTCATCTGATATGACTACCCCAGGTCCCTTTCCATTTTTGTTATTGATAGTATCTCACCCCATTGTGACTCTTCCCTGGGTTTTGTTTCCCAGGTGCATTACCTTGCACTTCTTAGCATTGAATCTAAGCTGCCATACATTTGACCATTCCTCTAACCTTGCCAAGTCCCTTCTCATCCTTTCCACCCCACCTTGTGCATCAACTCTGTTGCAGATCTTTGTGTCATCTGCAAAGAGACATACTTTCCTTCCAGTCTGTCTGCAATGTCACTTATAAAGACATTGAAGAGGACTGGTCCTAATACTGAACCCTGCGGTGCCCACTACTAACCCCCTTTTTCAGAGTGGACTCCATTTACTATTACTCTCTGTTCCTATTCTCCAGCCAATTCTTTACCAGGCTGTCATCTTGGGACCCACTCCCAGGCTGGCTAACTTGTATATTAATCTTTTGTGTGGGACTGTGTCAAATGCCTTGCTAAAGTCTAGGTAGGCCATGTCCACAGTCCCTCCTGATCAACTACTTTGGTCACCCAGTCAAAGAAATCTATCAGATTTGTCTGGCATGACCTTCCCACTGTGAATCCATGCTGCCTTGGGTCCTGTGCCCCTCTGGCCTCTAGATACTCAACAATTCTTTCCTTCAGAAGTGATTCCATCATTCTCCCTACCACTCAGGTTAAACTAACAGGTCTACAGTTTCCTGCTTCTGCCTTGCTCCCACTTTTGTGAAGGGGAATCACATCTGCCCTCCTCCAGTCCTCAGGTACCACCCCATCCTCCCATGATTTGTTAAAGAGGGTAGTCAGTGGTGTCACTAGTTCTACCCTTAGTTCTTTTAGAATTCTGGGGTGAATCCCATCAGGCCCCATTGCTTTGTCCACCTTCAGTTTTAAGAGCTCTTTCAGAACCCTTTCTTCTGTAAATGGGCTGGTATCAACTTCTGTATCCAGAGTGTTTCTACTGTTTGTTTTAGGTACCTCCCCCTCTTCCTTTGTAAATACTGAGCAAAAATATTTGTTTAGTATCTCTGCCTTTTCACAGTCACCCTCTGCCCACCCTCCCTCCCTTTATTAAGCCTCACTATCCCTCCCTTGGTCTTCCTTCGCTCCTGATGTACCTATAAAGGTTTTATCCCCCTTCTTAACTGAGTTGGCTATCTTTTCCTCGGTTTGGGCCTTTGCTGTTCTGACTGCCTTTCCAGCTTCCTTTTGCTTTAACTGATACAGTTCTCTGTCCTGTTCCTTCTGTGATTCCTTGTACTTCCTGAATGCTTTCTTTTCTCTTGAACCTTCTGCCACTTCTTTGAGAACCATAGTGGTTTCTTACCTTGTTCGTTTTGTTTATTTGCTTTACACAAAGGCTTGTTACCTCTGTGATGGCAGTTTTTATTATTCCCCATTGTTCTTCCACCCCTCCTTCCTGCCCATTTGCTAGTGCATTCCTTAGGCACTCACCCATTTTGGCAAAGTCAGCCCTCCTAAAATCCAGTACCTTTGTCTTTGTATGGCTTGACTCTATTGCTAGACAAGGAAGTATCGGCCTCTTTGGTTGACAACTGGTCGGTTGCCTCGAGAAAAAATCTTGGCTGGGGCTTCGACCAGTGTCTCAGTCAACAGTCCTAATGGGGTTACCGTGGAGCCAGCAGCTCCTTCAAGGAATTGTGCTAGTCTCTGCTGACCTTCAGTCAGGGACCCACCGGCAAATCTAAATCTAAAAAAGAGTCTAAGAAAGAAAAGACTCATTGTCAATTGTGGGATCAGGTGCGCTTTCGGTCGAGGGCCTCCAATTCCTGCTCTTCTCCGGATTTGACTTCAGTTGAATCCTCGGCCTTGGCCGCTGGCTCCACGGTAACCCCATTGGGACTGTTGGCTGAGACACTGGTCGAAGCCCCAGCCAAGATTTTTTCTCGAGGCAACCGACCAGTTGTCAACCAAAGAGGCCGATACTTCCTTGTCTAGGACCCCAGTCCTGATGCAGACCATTGGAGGAACGGATCAGTCCACTGTCCCGCTGCCTCTGGTCCCTCACCCTGACCAGGAGGAGCCTTGGCAATCGCCGACTCTCTCCGAGCCCCACCACTGGTCCCCCTGGCAGCTGAGGTCAAGATCTTCTTCCCATGGGTCGAGCCGGTCCTGCTGTCATCGGTGCTCCCGCTCTCGGCACCACAGGAAGTGGCACCACCGCTATTCTTCGTCCTCTTTCTCCTCGGGTAAGGAGAGGCATTGACGCAAGTTGTGTCGACACTACGAGGACTTGATGTGGCAACAGTTGGTGTTTACTTGTGCCAAACTGACCCTGGTTTCTACTCTGGCCATCATGTGGCTGTCGTCTGAAAGGCCGACACCGATTCCACTGATGGAACCGATTAAGACAGTCCTGACTTGGCCGATTGTGGATTCTCCGCTGTATGTGGTGAACCTGCTGCCCAAACAGCCGACGGTCAGCACGCTGACTAAGGAGTCTCGGCCAGCCACGGGGCTTCCCCATTGGCTGTCGGTCACCGTCACCCCTGACTGTCCGTGGAGGGTCAGTGGGGACTCTGGTGGTCGACCACTCTTTGATGACTCTTCAGAGTCCAAGGGTTCCTCCCTGCACTCCTGTCTAGTCGACGTGGAGTCCATGGGGGATCTCTCGACAGACGAAGGTCCATCTTCTTTCATGGGCCTTCTCCATTTGATCTCTGAGTTGACGGATATGAAGATGGAACCAGTCCAGAAATGAGCTCGTACCCATTGACCGAGATCCTCAACCAGGGAGACTCTCGGAGGCTTTTCCAGTGGCAGAAGCCATTCTTGGCCCTGCCCTGGAGCTCTGGCAGTGCCCCGCTTCCTGCCCTGCACCTTCTGCCCGGATGGCCTGCAAGTATGCGGTGCCCACTGGATCCCTTTTGGGATTCACAAAGCACCCCTTAGCCGAGGGGCTGGTGGCTGACTCTGTGTTCAGATGCTCTGGCACACCAAGGATGTTGACAAGCCGCCTGATAAGGAGTTCAGGAAGTTGGACCACGTGGCTCAAAAAGGTCTATGCTACCTCCTTGCTTGGCCTCCGCCAGGTGAACTCGGCCCTTCTCATGGCTTGCTCCTCCCAAGCCCTGCTGGGCACCTTAGATGGGGTGTTTCCTCATCTGCCTGCGGACCTTCGGACCACAGTCAAACAGGTCCAAGACCAGGGCTGGGCTGTGGCCAAACAACAGCTCCAGACTGCCATGGACGTTGGGGACTCCTGTGCCTGCTCCGTGGTGGACTCAGTGGCCATGCACCACAGGGCTTGGCTGAGGATCTCGACCTTCATGGTGGACACTCAGCAGAGGCTGGCAGATGTCTCCTTCCTGGGCACCGATCTGTTCAGGCCTGGGGTCAAGGGTCACCTCACATGCACTGAGAAGTCCAATGCCACCTTGGACTCGTGACATCTGCCCAGAAGGACCCCAAGGGTTCCAAGCAGTATCAGAAATGAAAGCATTTCGGTCCACTTCCACTCCTGTGGCCAAGCCAGCCCAGCAACTGGCTGGCCAGCAGGCTCAGGCTTGGTGACCTCGGCCCAAGTCAGTGGCCTCGGCTGTCTATAAGCCAGAAGGGAGAGGCTCCAGTGGCTCCTCAGCTGGGCCCTCCTCCTCCTCTTCCATGCCTGCTCAGCGATGGGATGAGGGGTGCCTCCCTCATGCCCATCACACCTCCTCTGGGTCCTCCCATGGGGGCCGGCTCCACCACTTCCTTTCTGCCTTGTCCGCTGTCACCATGGACAGGTGGGTTCTAGAAGTGGTAGGGCAGGGTCTGCCTCTAGAGTTCAAGCAGTACCCTTCTTGCCGAGCCCATGCCCCATGGGAGGACTTGGCTTCTGCAGACATGCTGTCAGCTCTCAGAGATGACATAGCTCATCTCCTCTGCAAGGAGGTCATGATTCCTGTTGCGGATCCTCTGGAACACCCAGGATTTGTCTCCAGGTACTTCCTGGTGCCAAAGCGGACAGGGGGGCTGGCGCCCCATTCTAGATCTGCATGACCTGAACAAGTTCCTCAGGTCGTACACCTTCAGGATGGTAACTCTGTCTCAGATCATAGCATCTCTAGAACAAAAAAAATGTGGTTTTGCTCCTTGAATCTTTATGACGTGTTCTTTCATGTCCCAAACCATCCGTCTCACCGAAGGTTCCTTTGCTTTCAAGCCGAGGGAAACCTCTACGAGTTCCAGGCCATGCCCTTCGGCCTCTCCTTGGCCCCAGGGTCTTCACCAAGTGCATTGCAGTGGTGGCAGCTTACCTGAGGCACCGAGGGATCCGGGTTTACCCCTACCTGGATGACTAGCTGATAGCAGGTCCCTCCAGGCAGGAGGTGGAGTGATCCAGGGACCTGACCCTCCAGACCTGCATCAAACTTGGCCTCCTGGTCAACGAGGCCAAGTCAGAAGTCATACCCTTGCAGGTGATCAACTTCATTGGGGCGGAGCTCAACTCTTGCAGAGCCAGAGTCAAGCTCCTGGTGGACAGGGTGGAGGCTCTCTCTTCCTTTGCCCGATCATTTCGGGTTGGGCAGTTGTGCCCTGCCTGGGACTTCCTGCACCTGCTGGGCTACAATGTGGCCTGTACCAGCATGGCCCATTGGACCTGCTGGAGAATGCGCTCCCTGCAGTTGGAGCTGGCCAGCCAAAGGTCTCAACGCAAGGGGCACTTCGACCAGCCGGTCATGGTGACCCAGCGGATGTGAGATGTCATCCAGTGGTGGCTGGTCCCAGCACATCTGCAGGAAGGGATCCCATTTGTCTGCCCAGAGCTGAAGGTCATCCTGATGACTGATGCCTCTCTCATGGGCTGGGGTGCCCACCTGGGAGAACACAGAGTCCATGGGCTCTGGACCCCCAGGGACTCCTGATGCCACATCAACTTGCTGGAGCTCTGAGCAGTTTGGCTGGTGCTGACTGTATTCGCTCCACACATTCGGGGTCAAGTGGTCCAAGTCCAGATGGACAACACCACGACTATGTACTACTTCAACATGCAGAGCAGAACGCACTCCCTGCCTTTGTGCAAGGAAGCTCTCCATGTCTGGACCCTCATGCACAACCTGGAGGCAGATCTCCTGGCCATTCATGTGGCAGAAGCCTCCAGTCAGCTGGCGGATGCCCTCAGCAGGGTGGGTGAGGCATCTCACGAGTGGTCTCTCCACCCAGAGGTAGTTCATAGTCTGTTCTCCCAGTGGGGCACCCCTCAGGTGGACCTGTTCGTCACCAGGGAGAATGCAAAGCTGAGGCTGTTTTATGCCTGCCACCCTCAGTAGGGAATGCTGCAGGGGGATGCATTCTCAAGGCCCTGGACCCTGGGCCTTGTTTATGCCTTCCCTCCGCTTCCCCTGATCCACAAGGTGCTTCTCATGGCCAGGAGGGACACAGCACAGGTGATCCTGGTGGCTCCAGACTGGCCATGCCAGTTCTGGTATCCTGATCTCCTCAGCCTCAGCAGCAGGCTCCTGAAGTGTCTTCCCCTATGCCCGGATCTGCTTTCCATCAATCAGGGGAAAGTACTCCACCCGGACCTTTAATCCCTGCACCTGATGGCCTGGTTCCTGAGAGGCTAGAGTTCTAGGCCTTGGGTCTCTCCGAAGATGTCTTCACCATTGTATAGACACCTCGGAAGGAGTCGACCAGGAAGTGCTATGCCTTCAAATGGAAGAGATTCTCCATTTGGTGTCAGGGCAAGGGGTTGGACCCTTTGTCCTGTCCTTGATTATCTTTGGTCCCTCTCTCAGATGGGCCTTTGGTCGACAACCCTTAAGGTGCACCTGGCAGCCATCTCTGCTTACTGGGCATGAGCTGGTCGGCAGTCGGTGGCACAGGAGAAGGTGGTCAGGTACTTTTTCAAAGGCCTTGACCACATTTCCCCTCCAGTGCGTGAACTACCACCACTGTGGGACTTGGTGCTGGTTTTGGCAAAGCTCATAGGAAAGCCATTCAAACCGATGCACAGGTGTGATCTCTCTCACCTGTTGTGGTAGACTGCCTTCTTGATGGCTGTCACATTAGCCAGAAAGATCAGTGAGCTCTAGGTGCTTTTGATGGAGTCTCCTCACCTGGTCTTCCACAGGGGCAAGGTTGTCCTGCACCCCAACCTGAAGTTCCTCCTGAAAGTTGTGTCGGAGTTTCACCTTAACCAGGAGATTAATCTCCCAGTGTACATCACCAATCACACCTCGGAGGCTGAGCACAGACTCCATACTCTGGACCTGAGGTGAGCGCTTGCTTATTACAAAGAGTGCACAGCTGGAGTTTGGGGAGAGGTTCGTCAGCTGTTTGTCACCTACACTGAAGCTGCACCTGGCAGACCTGCAGCCAAGTGGATGATTGGCAGGTGGATCACATCCTGCATTGATCTCTGTTATAGATTGGCAGGTAGGGAGCCTCACAGAGGGCTAAGGGCTCATTCCACTCACCATACTGCTGCATCAGTGGCTGCTTCTAGGGACGTCCTCATCCAGGAAATCTGCAGGGCTGCTACCTGGAGGTCAGCACACACTTTCATTTCTCATTACCACATTGACCAAGAGTCATGCCGGTATGCTGGTTTTGGGACCTCAGTTTGCCAATCCTTATTTCCTAAGTAAGGGGTGTGTGCCTTGCCTTCCTCCTCCTGGAGAACTGCTAGGAGTCTGCCAATAAATATGGAGAGAACATCATATCCACGTCCCTAGAAAAACAGGTTACTCACCTATAACAGTAGTTCTAGGAGTGGTATATGATGTTCATCCACACGGACCCACCCTACCTCCCCAGCTTTGGCGCACACAGTCTGCTTCCAGCAGGCAAGATCTGGGAGCTGAGGGAGTTACCCCCCGAGTGGGTGGGAGGAGCCAGCTTGAAGACTTTCTGGCACATCTTAAAGGGAAAGGACACTGCCAAAAAGTGTGGATGAACATCATATACCACTCCTAGAACTACTGTTACAGGTGAGTAACCTGTTTTTCTCTGATCCACACCTGTACATTCTTGCTTAATAATTTGGTCACAGTGAATAAAACCTGGGAATCACTTTGGAGCAGAGGAGGCAGAATAGGACTGACATCCACTGTCTCCACGGACTGTTCCTCCTTGAGCTGTAAGGATCTGCATGCTTCAGCTATCAAAAAAGACAAGGACTTATTGTCACATGGGGAGGATTCAGAATCTTTGACCTGGGCTCTATCCACTCCCCTTCCTCTTTGTCCTCCTTAGAGAAGACATCCTCTTCATCAGTGAGTAATTTGTTTTAGGTCAGGAGCTTCCCCAAGATTCCCAAAATCCTCATCCTGACCTTCTAAGTAGTCAGGGTTGGGGTCTGCCTGCACATTTGTCTCCGCAGCCTTTTCTCGCTGCGACACACCTGGACATGCCTGTGTGGACCCCAGTCCCCAACCTGAGGGGCCCAGTTTGGGGTCGGGTGTGTCTGCTGGAAAGGCCTATGGAACATCGGGGCCTAAAAGCTCACCCAGGAGCAACAAAAGTGATTTTCGCAATGCTGCTTTGCCACTGCCAGTTAAATAACCACGTGCCCCCCTCCCCAGCTTGGAGGACTGGCTGGAGGAAACTGTTAGAGAAATATTATGCTAAACAACACAATAAGGGTGATAGGAACCCATGGGGGAGGGTCTTCTCACACATTTGCAGGTCTTACATCATTTCATAATTAATGGATAAGCCTAATTAATGGATAAGCCATAGTGCCAAAAATATGTTTATATAACTGTGAATGCCAAAAGGAAAAAAATAATTTGCCTTTTTAGCTTGCCAGGGCTGATGGCTCTCCACTGAAGCTGTAGACAGGGATCAGCATGGCTAGAGTGGGCTGACTAGGTGTGTGTGCTCTCTAGTGGGAGTGCGCACGATGTCACCACATCCTACGTGATGTTAGCGTGCTAAGTGCAGGTGTGCATGCACCTCTTGGGCTTATATAAGTCTTGATCAAGCCTTAATGCAAAAGATAGGAAATTGCAATCGCTAATGTGCCATGCTATGCACAACTATGCACACCTTCTGGCGCATGAAAACCAAGCATGGGAAAATGGGCTGAGGAAGAAGCAGTCACCTGTCACCACAGCCGAATGGCGGCTGTGCAAAAGCGTTCAGAGAGCTGAGCTAGAAAAAAACTCCTAAGGCCCTCTGATCACAACACAAGGTCAGAAATACCAGAAAACAGAAGACACAAGCACTTAACCAAGTGTCTAAAGTCCTAGTAGCTCAGCAATGAAAATGCTTCCCAAGGCAAGTGACTGTAGACTGCCAGGAGAACCAGGCAAAAACTCCAAGGCAGAAGTTCCCTTAGGATTAAATCCAACCCCCCATTTTTTTTAATTAACACAATGCACTAGCCTTTGAGAAAGGACTTGCTGTCCGAAACGCATCAGGTGGGCAGTTTTACTGCTTCCAGTAAAAGTTTTTTTATATCTTTAGCCAAGTGTTCACTTTTACTTTAGAAGTGGTGAGTGTTAGAGCTTTTTGCACTATGTGCTTATTTTTCGCTCTGTAGCACCACCGTCCTTGTGCTGCCTCCTGCTTGTGTTTACAACTTTTTTTAAATTAATCAGACAGAAACCTGAAGCGGGGGGCAACTGACACAATTGCCGAGGGAAACCCCCTAGAAGCACTACACTACCCCAAAATAAGCAAAAAAGTATCTACCTGTGGCACCTCTTTTCTTTTTTTTTTTTTAAACAGAGACCACTAAAACACGCTAGCAAGACAGAAGTGGCTCCCAGTCCACAAATGGAATGGGAACAGCAGGTTAGTCAGTTTGAAAGCCACAGATTAACAGGCACGATTTTAATTTAGGGGTGCTCCCTGGAACCAGGCAGCCCCAACTTGCTATGCAGAATTGTAGCCCCAACAGAAAATCTTGAAATCTTGAAAATCTTGAGAGAAGATAAAGGTAGCTGTTTCCTTTATAATTGTTAATGCCAAAAAGAAAAACAATAATTAGCCCTATTAGTTTGCCTGGGCTGATTGCACTCCATTGAAGTTGCAGGTAGAGATCTACATGGCTAGATTGGGCTGACTAGGCATGTGCGCTCACTAGCGATAGTGTGCATGATGTCACAGCATCCCACATGATGTTAGTGTGCTAAGCGCGGGCGTGCACCTACGAGGCATCCGAAGTGCATCTAGCAAAAGTAAAAACAGGCGATTGCACATGCTAATGTGCCATGCTATAAAGTAACCGCCCGCACCCTCTGGTGCATGAAAACCAAACATGGGAAAATGTGATGAGGAAGAAGTGCACACCCAACTGTCACCACGGCTGAATGGCAGCAGCGCAAAAGAGTTCAGAAGGCTGAGGTAGAAAAAAAACTTGTAAGATCCTCTGATTGCAACACAAGGTCAGAAATACCAGAAAACAGCATATTCCACTATGAATAAAAGAAAAAATTAATCAAAATATTGGGACTTAATGCAGCGGCTTGAGGACTATTAATTATTATATAGGGACAGTGACAGAGAGCTACAATTATAAATAAGAGAAACTCAGTCGGCCCGTTGGCACAGCGGTTGGATTTCCGCTTGTGACAGCGGCGGAAGTCAGGTTCAGGGGCGGACCTGGGTGGCCAGAGGGCCAACTAGTGGGGAGATGGATGGAGCATCTTCTGGACTGCTCTCCTTCTCTGGGGAGGGGACGAATGTCCAGTGCACTCTGGACCCCTGGCTGAGGCTAGAGTTCCGCCGCAGCTGGCGCCTGGATGTCCGGGGGGTGGGGCAGACGCGGGACGTCATTGCATGTCCCTGCCCCAAGGAAAAAAACATCCTCTCGGGGACAGAAAATCCCCAGCCAACTGCCTGTATGATGCTCTCCTTGCCGCCTCTGATGTGCTCCCAGGCCGGCTCCCCCAATACCCGACCCGATGTTCGTGACACCATCAAGTGCTGCGACCCTGCCCTGGGGGGTAAGCCAGGGGGCATGGGGGAACAAGCGGCTCATGTGGGAGCAGGAGGCATCGGGGGCCATGACCAGGGCTGAGCTTGGCGCATGGCTGGACATAAAACATACTAAATGAAAAAAAAAATAAGATAAACTCAAAGAGAAAGTCAAAAAATAATGGATTGGAAAGTGCAGCAGTCCCTGCTGTACTTAAAACTAGCTAATTATGAAGGAGGGGCCAGAGGGTCTCGCACTTTGGCCCATAAGCTGCGAATGCTTAAAAAAACCTTAACGATATTAAAGGTTAAACAACCCCAAAGTAAACAATATACATGTGGAGATGAGGAGATTAGGGCAGTCTTTTCTTGTTATTACCAGAAACATTACCAATCTGATCATCTGTCAACCCCTGGGTCCAGACAACATTTTTTGGACACCTTGCATTTGCCCTGCCTGTCCGATTACCAGAAATGCATTTTGGTGGCACCTATCAGTACTGAAGAGGTCCTCCACCATATACAGGCCTCAAAAATCCAGAAGTACCCAGGGTCATACGGCTTCAGCTCTGAATGGTGTAAGAAATTTTCTAAACAACTGTTGCTTCCTATGCTTTCTGCTTTCAGAGAGGTAGCTGAGGGTGAGGGACCTCTGCCTTAGTGGGCATATGCCGTAATCGCATCTGTCCCAAAACCAGATAAGGATATGTCAGAGCCATCTTCGTATCGACCAATATCAATACTGAACACTGACTATAAGGTCTTTATGGCCATATGAACCTCGCAGCTGGAAGGAATATTGATGTCATTGATACATCCCGATCAGGCTGGATTTATTAAAACTCGACATACCATGGACAATATCCATAAGGTGTTGCTATTGGTGGAACAAGTTCGTACTAGAAAAATTCCAGCAGTCTTCCTTAGCTTAGATGCGGAGAAGGCGTTCGACAGGGTGTCCATGGAATTTTTGTGGGACACCCTGTCACCCTTCCATTTCTCAGACACCTTCCTGACTTTGCTTTGGAATATTTATAGTGAACCACGGGCATGTATTAGGATGAATGGTTCTATAACATCCCCCATAACACTACAACGAGGAAAAAGACAGGGTTGCCCTCTCTCCCAACTCCTTTTCGCCTTATATATGGAACCTTTGGCAGTAGCCATACGTAGGGAGGCATGGGTGGAGGGCGTACCGCAGGATCAAGTAGAATATAAGATAGTACTTTTTGCTGACAATGTATTTCTTACAGTATTGTTTCCAGAGACATCCATACCAGCTGTCTAGGAGATATTAGACATAGTCGAAGAACTAGCAGGTTTCATATTGAATCTGACCAAGACAGACGTGCTTACTCTCAATTTCACTCCTCTGGAGACTCTAAAATGCGCCTACCCATTGAAATGGCTTAAGATGAAAATAAAATATCTATGGATTTGTATATCTAAAGACTTAAATAATCTTGATTTAGTTAACTATGAACTCTTAACAGTAACAATACAAGATGACTTGAACAATTAGAGTAAACTGATGCTTTCATTTTTTCAGAAAATCATACGTATGACTATTCTACCTAGATTACTTTACTTATTCCAGACCCTCCCATTCCTGCCAGCATGTTTTTACTACGCATCTTGGAATAAAATGCTATCTAATTTTATATGCGGAGGCCAATGACCCAGAATTTGTTTTTCAGTTCTCCAGCTGTCATTGGCCCAGGGGAGAGTGAATCTTCCAAATCTGGAACTATACACTAAAGCAGCCTACCTCAGGATGAGCTTTTTGGGGATGGCTTCACAGTACAGGGCACCATGGAAAGACATTGAGTTTCTACTCAATGACCTCTATGATATAGCAGCTATACTGTTCTCTACAAATAGATTTATCCCCCCACTCTGACATTTTATGCAAATCACTTCTCAAATATTAAAAGTGTGGTATCATCTATGGAATCATTTAAAGTTTACTGATATATTTTATTTCAGTAGACTCATATCTGCAGATGAAAATTTCCTGCCCAACTCCGATTCCCCGGAGTTTTTTCATAATTTAGCTCAACGGATTCTATCCTTTAACACTGATAATACGCCAGTTATTCTTGGAGGGGATCTTAACTTAGCTTTAGAAGCCAGCATTGACAGACATAGCCCCACTACAGAGGCCCACCCTAGAAGTATTAAAGCCCTCTCATTACTAATGCAAGATGTTGGATTAGCTGATGTATGGCGCCTCCTTCACCACCGTGATCGAGAATTTACTTTTTTACTCCTCTCTACATAAGACATACAGTAGAATTGACTACTGGTTAGCCTCTTCTGTTATAATGGAAAAAAACTATTGATTCATCCATCTTTCCCATCATAATCTCGGACCATTCCCCTGTCAAATTGCAACTTTTGTGGGGCCCATTAGCACCTAAATCTTTTTACTGACGGCTGGACCCTCTCCTTCTAAAGGATCCCAATTTCTTACCCATGATCAAAGCACAAATTCAGGACCTTCTCTTTCACAATACCCCAACCGAATCTTCTATGTCCTCTGTATGGGGAGCTCTTAAAGCTACGATTTGAGGGAAAATTATCAGTTATGCTGCACATAGGAAAAGAGTAAGGGAACTACAGCTGGCTGACTCGGAAAAATCTCTTAAGGCTAAAGAGAATTTATACTTTTCTTCTAATAAGCACTGTCCTGATTCTCAACTTCATCTTGAAATTCTTCAACTTAGAGTTAAAATTAACGAATTAATTTCTCCTAAAACTGAACTGGCCTTGTTTAAACTTAAATATAAGTTTTGGAAACACGGCAATAAAAATGGGAAACTCCTCTCTTACCAACTCAAAGCACAACAAATGGAACGACACATCCTAAGCCTAAAAGATGAACAGGGTACAATTCACTCCCACAACCCCTCTATAAATCGTATCTTGAAAACCTTTTATCAAAAACTATACTCTAATACAAATCCTCCATGTACTTTACAAATTCAACAGTTCCTTAAATCGTTACATCTTCCTCATCTTTCTGCTCTTGAAACAAATTCTTTAGATGAACCCTTCTCGCTTCAGGAAATCCAGAATGCTTTGTCTTCCTTGAAATCTGGCAAATCCCTTGGGGGTGACGGATTCTCTGTCGATGTCTATAAAATGTTTTCCGACACCTTATGTCCCCTTCTTCTTAATGTTTATCAAGAAGCTTCCTCCATCTTGCACCGAAGCAATCATAACCCTAATCCCTAAGGAAGAAAATGACCCTACTCACCCCGCAAGTTACAGGCCCATCTCTTTATTAAACACGGATGGGAAGATATTTGCTAAACTACTAACTTCTCAACTTGAATCCTTGGTTCCCAAGCTAACTCATTGTTCTCAAGCTGGTTTTATTAAACATATATCTGGTTCTGATCACCTACGTTCCTTATTTAATTTAATTCACAAAGCCAAATCCCTCAAGACACCAGCTGCAGCCATAGCTATTAATTTCGAGAAGGCCTTTGATTCCTTAAACTGGGACTACTTTCATCAAGTTTTATCTTATTTCGGTCTTTCTCATACCTTTTGCTCCTGGATCAAGCTATTATATAACTCCCCTGTTGCTAAAGTACTTACTAATTTCACCCTTCCCTCTTACCTTCATCTAACAAGGGGAACTAGACAAGGCTGTCCCCTGTCACCTTCCCTGTTTATTTTAGCCATGGAACCCCTGACTGCTTGTTTACGTCAATCTTCTGGCATTATGGGCATACCTGTGAGCAACTCAAGATATGTTTCTCTCTCCTATGCGGTTGACCTCTTAATCTTACTCGAAAACCTGAATGAGGCTGGGCCCCTGTTGGTTGATTTGCTTAATAATTTTACAAAAATTTCTGGCCTTGCTTTGAATTATGGCAAATCACAAACTATGCCCCTTAACGGCCACTGTAAAGCCTTTATGAACATACCTCTTGGATGCCACTGGTCACCACAGGGTATAACATATCTAGGAATCAAAATTACTAGTAACTTAGGAAAGATATGGAACATTAACTTTAACCCCTTATTTGATAACATCAAAACAATTCTGGACAGATGGAAGCTTCTTATCTCTCTTTCATGAGGAAAATTGCAGCCATTAAGATGCCCATTTCTCCCAAGATTCTTTACCTCTTTGCCAATATTCCTTTAGTCTTGCCATCCTCCTTTTTTGCTAAAATTGATAAATTAATAGGTAACTTTATCTGGGATGGAAAACCACCAAGATTTATCCACAACAAACTTCGATTACATTGGGAAAAAGGGGGATTCGGACTCCCCTGGTTCAAAGGCTACCTCTGGGCTTTCCGAATGGCCCAAGCCATTAAATGGTTTCAGAAACCCTCCCTCACTCACCACTATGGGTTGCAATGGAATCCGTATTGTGCCTGGGAGGAGTTCCCACTTCCTTCATTTTTAATCCTATTTCCTCTAAAATAAAATCTCACCCGACTATATCATCCTCTGTTCTTTACTGGAAACTAACCCACAAATTCCTGCAATCCAGTCCAACGACCTGGTTTTATGCCCCCTTATGGGGCAATCCACTGCTCACTCTAGAAGATCACCCAATTTTCTGTCGTACATGGAGGAGCAAAGGCATTTTCTTTCTCAGAGATATCTTGGACCAGAATTCACTCACTCTTAGATCATTCTCAGACTTGCAGGTCACATGGAAACTTCTTAAACAGGACTTCTGGAAGTTTTTACAAATTCGGGCAGCTTATAACTCTCTCTCTAGTTTAGTGTATAGGCATACTCTTCTAAACCCATACATCTCGCACTGGACTAATTTATCAGTAAAATTAAATAGCTCTATTTACAAAGACATTATTGATAATCTACCTGATCAGTCTATACAGGCCAAAAATAAATGGAATACTATTCTTAACTACAATATTTCAGATGCACAATGGAGGAATTGTTGACGTATTGTACATAATACCTTTAAAGATGCCTGTAGTTCTTTAATACAAACTAAAATCCTACATCTTTGGTATAGAACCCCCTCTGTGCTTCACGAATGGGCCTATTAAATAATAATAATTTGCTGGCGCTGCAATTTGACCAATGGGGATCTACTTCATATCTTGTGGTCTTGCGCTCCATTAATAAGCTCTGGCATAAAGTCTGTTTACTTGCCTCCAGAGTAACAGGACAAAAACTACCTTTTGACCCCAAGCTATTCCTTCTAGGCATCCTTATCCCCAGTAGCTCTCATCTCTCACATGCACATTTTAGATGGCTAAACATACTTTCTCTTCTGGTCAAACGTCTGATTCTTATGAAATGGAAATCAACTCTGGTGCCTTCTCTTTCAGATGTTCTTCAAAGCCTCTCTCAGTATGCCTCCCTAGACCGATTATCTCATGTTACTCATAACCGACTCACTGTATATGACAAATGTTGGCAGGATTACTTCAAGTGCATCGAACCTAGTTCTTCTAGACCCTAATTCTTAGGGATATTTAGCCCTCCTTCTTATTTTGCTCTCAGATTAGGTTTTCTCGAAACTTTTGTGCACTGATTTCTCCTCTTTTTTCCCTTCTTCCCTGTTTTCTCTGTCTCACCTTCCCTTCTTCCTTGCTTTTTTCTCTCTTCTTTCTTTCCTTGCACACTTTTCTCTTATCTTCACCTGTCCATTACTGAACATTGTTCATATTACCACATTATCACTTTTGCAATTTACTGATATAGCCTAATACCCTGCCCTAGCATGTATTTAGGTACATAGTTCTATTTCTAATCCTATAATACCCTATTGATTGTAACCCTTCTG
Organism: Neoceratodus forsteri; assembly: GCA_016271365.2. Classification (NCBI taxonomy): domain Eukaryota; kingdom Metazoa; phylum Chordata; order Ceratodontiformes; family Ceratodontidae; genus Neoceratodus; species Neoceratodus forsteri. The sequence continues at coordinate 1,260,294,358 of CM028129.1, forward strand.
CTCTCCACTTACATCCTGTCTAGGTTTGTGTTTTATTATCAATACATGTATATAAGGCTTTTCCAATATGTTTACCCTAAATACTGTGTTTTGTTAAGTGATATTTTATACCTTACATGAAGGATAGTCTTCTATTGTATTAGATGTGTGCTTTCTTATATACTCGAATTTCAATAAAAAGATAAAGTGAAGAAAATGTCCTGCCCACTCAAATGGATATGACATTTCGGCAATGGCATTGATTGGGCCTACATTTTGTTTATCAGTTTTTAAACTCAGAGTGTGTTCTCCCTTTTGAATCCCTCCAGAGTAGTTTTGGTCTAAATATGAGAGACAAATACAGGTATACACAGATTAGTGGATATATTCAACAACAACCAGAGGCAATAACTAGGCTCCCGGCACCGAAGCCCCTTCTTCTCAGCTTGATTATGGATCATAATAATGGGAATCCAGGGATGCATTTAATGGCCCAATTATATAAAATTCTGAGGGATGTAATGGGGAACTCCACTTATTCTGTGCTGGAAAGCTGGAATAAAGATTTAGAATTATCAGTTTTCCTAGAAACATGATTAAGACCTGCACTTCAGGCAGTTAAAATAACAACAGTGCCGATTTGACAAGAGGTCTCCTATAAGTGTCGGTATAGATATTTTCTAGCCCCAGCACTATTGATTAATTACTTTCTACCGCAGTATGTTGTTTGTTGGAGGGGCTGTCGGTGCCAATTGGCTGATTTAGGTCATGTGTTTTGGTCTTGTCCTTTATTGACTCCATACTGATGTTCTCTGCAGGATGAGTTAAGAGATTGCTTGAGGGAAACAGTGGAATTGACGGGCGAAATGGTCCTGTTGATGATAATGCCACCACATCGCCCCCCCCCCCCGGTATAAAACATTGTTGCTCTTATTTCCTTTGGCAGCTAAACAGATGTAACCAGGAGATGGATGAAGACGGCTCTACCCACTGTGGGGGATTGGAGGCAGATTGTCTTGTCTATCTACCAGTTACAAAAACTGACTGCTGGCCTAGATGATAAACTTCCTGGCCCAGATATTCAAAAGGGTTGCACCATGCGCAATAGGGTTGCACCTGCTCAAGTCTGAAATTGCGCCATTCTGCGATATTCAGCAGGAGGCAGTTGCGCCACTGAAAACATGCTGAGCAACAGCGCAATGCAAATGAATGCATGCTGAACTGGAGGGGGAGGAACCATGCATAAACTGCACAGCCCAATATTCAGCCGGGCTGTGCAGAGTTGTGCAGGCGCAACCCCCAACCTGCGCCTGCACAACTTTGAGCCAAAAAAAAAGGCTCAAGTCGAGGACCACCCACAGGTGAGCTGCTGCATTGCAGGGCGCAACACAGCAGCTGCCACCTGTGGCTGGCCCTCAACCCACTCCCTGTGCCCCCCTGCAGCCCGATCGCGGGCAAAACAGTGTAAAATCCCCGCCACCCCCCACCAGCCCGATCGCGGGCAGCAATGTGTCTCCCCAACATAGCCCTGGTGGTCCAGTGGACCTACAATCCTGATCGCGGGATGTACTACATAAACACCCCGAACATAGCCCTGGTGGTCAGTGGACCTACAATCCCGATCGCGGGATGTAATACATAAACACCCCAGAACATAGCCCTGGTGGTCCAGTGGACCTACAATCCCGATCGTGGGATGTAATAATTAAACAAACCCCACCCCACGACACAGCCCTGGTGCCTAGTGTCCCCCTCACCCCACCCACCCATGAAGCCCACCACGCTCCCCCGGCAGCGGCGACAGCAGCATCCCATCCGCCTGCTGCCCGCGCGCCCGCCGCAGCTTCGGTAGGGCCTGCGTATCCATTGGTGCAGAGCAAGAGCCAATGGGCGTGCAGCCCATACCGTCTAAAACAATCCAGTTTTGTGAATGAATGTATTCATTCCCAAATCTGAACTTGTCTTATGCGTATGGGCTGCGCGCCATTGGCTCTTGCTTGCATCAACAGGCATGCAACCTACTAACATTCAGTCGGCAGGTGGCGGGTGGCAGCGGTGGATGTTGCCGCCCGCCGCTGCGGAAGGGGTGGTGGGGCTTCGTGGGTGGGTGGGGACACTAGGCACCAGGGCTGTGTTCGGGGTTTGTTTAATTATTACAGCCCGTGATCGGGATTGTAGGTCCACTGGACCACCAGGGCTATGTTGGGTGGGGAGACACATTGCCGCCCGCGATCGGGCTGGTGGGGGGGGAGATTTAAGCTATGCCCGCGATTGGGCCAGTGGGGGGTGGTGGTGGGGATTTTATAGTCTTCTGCCTGCGATCGGGCTGCAGGGGGCGTCGGTCCCCGATGGCTGCTGCCTGGCAGGGCGTCAGGCGCAAGTCCTCGGGGATCGGTGCACCTGCATGCTAATGGCATGTAAATGGGGCCATAATCAGATGCAAATGGCTCCCCCATGCCTTGCATGAATGATGGCCCCATTGGCATGTCACCTTTTGAATATCGGGATTTTGCGCATGGCGCAATGATACTTGCGCCACCGCAAGTTGAATGCTCCACTCTGTCCACTTGCGGTGGCGCAAGTTCCATTGCGCCATGCACAGTGGCTGTGGCCGGGGGGTGATATTCAAAGGAGTTGCTCAATAGCGCAACTCCTTTGAATATCGCTCCAGCCACACCCCTGCGCAACTATTTTGTGCAGCGCAAGGGCTTGCGCCACAAAATAACGCAGTTTGAATATCCGGCCACCTGTCTTTAATTTGAAGTGGCACAAGTGGATATGATATATGGCTCAAATAGATAGGGACTTTGTTTCCTAAAAAATGATCCTGCAAGAGACGGAGAAGGCACCGCTTCCATTGATAAAGAGAGGGTATCTGGGATTTATGTTGTGCTGTCTATGGGTTATATTTTTCCAGTACTAGGAAAAACTGTGCAGATGTCTTTAGACCATAAGAAGAGACTTCAGCTGAGATTGTCACCACTATTCATGTACCTGAAGATCTAAATTGGATATGTCATACCGCTATCTCAGTATACCGTTGTGATCAAATGTAAAACTGTTTATCTCTCAATATATATTATATTTAAAAAAAAAGAAATACCAGAAAACAGAAAACACAAGCACTTAACCAAGTGCCTAAAGTTCAAGCAGCTCAGCAATGAAAATGTTGCCCAAGGCAAGTGACTGTAGACTGCCAGGAGAACCAGGCAAAAACTCCAATGTAGAAGTTCCTTTAGGATTAAATTCCCCCCCTTTTTTTAAATTAGCCAGACAGAAACCCGAAGCGGGGGGGGGGCAACTAACACAATAGCTAAGGGTAAACTCCCAGAAGCCCCATCACCCCAGAATAAGCAAGAAAGATACCTACCAGTGGCACCTTTTTTTTGTTGTTGTAAGCAGAGACCATTAAAACACCCTAGCAAGGCAGAAGTGGCTCCCAGTCCACAAATGGAATGGGAAAAGCAGGTTGGTCAGTTTGAAAGCCGCAGCTTAACAGGAACAATTTTAATTTAGGGGTGCTCCCTGGAACCAGGCAGCCCCAACCTGCTATGCAGAATTGCAGCCCCAACAGAAAATCTTGAGAGAAGGTAAAGGTAACTGTTTCCCCTTTCAATGGCACAGCTGAAGCGGGGAGTTGCTGCTGCTTGGAATCCTCATATGCCCAACATTCTAAAGCTTGGGCTGTGCCATTCCCCTGGTAGGAGTGCACTATACCCAGTTGTTGTGAATACCCATTGACAATGTGGAGCACTACAGAAACAAGATGATCACATGTAAGAGAAACTTTGATGCCTTAGCAGAACAAGTGTCCCAGGATTTATATAGATGAGCAGCCTTGCTGCTCACTCTCTGGGGGCATATCAGTGTTGTCAAAATGAATGTGCTCCCTTGAATATTATGCCCAATTAGTATGCTGTATATGTGCTTACCTCTCAACTGGTTTGTTTATCTACACTTCCAAAGTACTAAGTTCATCTGGTCAGGCAGGGGTCACAGGTGGGCCTACACTAAGTTCCCAAGACCCAAACTCTAGGGCAGCCTTAGAGTACCACATTTTACATGTTACTATTACGCCACACATGGAAGCAAATTCTTAAAATGGGTGCCGCCACCTAAGGATGAGGAGCTCCCAGATTACACCCCCATTGGCTTGTCACAGAACTATACATAGGTGTAGACAGCTCAACTTAGACCCGGCCCTGCTCATATTACTATTATATAAATCCTTGCCCTGGCCATTATAACAGACAGTGATTGGCACCAGTCTTAAGGTTCTGCACCAATTGTCAAGACTTCTAAATTTTAAACCCTCGTGTAGTGGTGCCTAACCTCTATTTAATAACGCCAACTTTCAAATTTCAGGAAATCCCATTAAACCCTTTTTCTGGCCAGATTTAAATATAACATCCATAGTTCAGCTTATACTAGCAGGAAGGCTGATCCTCTTCTATACCTTCAAGGTATTATATCGGGCAACAGTCAGGTCAGCCTTCAAATTCCTACAATTAACCCACACCCTGGCACAAGGACCTACCCCACAGGAGGACGTTGCTACCTCTATCCTAATGGGGTTGCGCCTGGTAGCCTCACAACCTAACCCCATTTCATCCTTGTACCAGATCCTATTTAACCACTTGCCTTTCAAGTCTAAAGGGGAATGTCCATACTGGCAGACAAGAATTCCCAGACAAACAATTTGAATGGACTAAGATCTGGACCAACGTTTATACTAAAAATGATAAAAGCAGACTCATGTAATTTAATATTTGAAATAACCTTTATTATACCCCCCTAAAACTTTGTAAAATGGTCAGACTTCCAACAGACAATTGCACACGGTGCCAAAAAGAGAAAGGAATGCTCCTGCATATATTGTGGCACTGTGAGCTGGTTCATCCCCTCTGGCAGGCTATCAAGGATAAGGCAGACATGCTTCTGGGCTTGGAAGAGCACTTTACTTTGGAGGTGCTTATCCTTGGGGATTACTGTGTGGTACCTGTAAAAGAGAAATGTCATCTTGATATTATGGCTGGCCTAGTGACACTGAGAGTTGAGGCGTTGGATGCCACACCTCACGCCATGCAAGTGACATGGGTTTGGGAATGGACTCGGGCCACAAGGAGTGGCAGGGGAGGGAAGGTATTGAGCATCTGGAGGACTTCTCTCCCTTCTGGGGGGGGTGGTCTGGGTCAAGCACTGCTCCTTAGTGGCCCTTGATGGAGATCGGGGGCAGTGCAAGGAACTTGCGGTGCAGTGACTAGGGGTGGAGTGGCGGCGGACGTTGGTGCCAGGACGTCATTGCACGACCGCACTCCAGAGGGGAAACTGCAATGCAAAACACCCTGGAAGACCAGGGAGGTGATGAAGGCTCCGGGGACCTAGTCCACATCTCCAGCGCTGGAAAATCCCTCCAATGGTTCCCCAAGGCCCTCGACCAGGACTGACTCTCTAATCGCAGAAAGACTACCAGACAGGTGGGGCAGGCCCTCTCCTGGGGGTGATCTGGGTGGGCTGGATATTCCTTGGAACAGGGTCCTAGAGGAGGGAGGGAGGTCTCAGGCTGGGGAGTAGAGGCAACGTTCGAGTGGGCACTTCCAAGAGATGCCCTGGTCCACCGAAGCGAATAAATAGAATGTAAAAAAAAATTCTTGCTATAATGGCTGCTTCTGCTAAAAGAACTATTCTAAGATACTGGTTAGATTATACTCCCATATCGTACTCTGAATGGTTTCAGGACCTCATGCACAGCCTTAGGATAGAAGAAATGGTGGCAAGCATCCCTAACAGTCACAAAGTTTTGAGAGGTGGCTTGGGAAATTGCTAACCCTTTATTCTCTCCAACAGGCAGTTTAAGCTCATCAGAGTTCAAATTAATTCTTTGTGGACTGTTATACCTCAGCCTGGGCCTATTGACTTTGAATTACTACAATGTGTAGGATGCTTAAAGAGCAAGTGCTTAGAAAAGAATGAAAGTTTGGGGCTTTTAGATGCCTCTCAATCATTCAGTTTGCTTTTATTTTTTTCTTTACTTTCATTTTCATAATTTTATTTATATTTTACCAACTGCTCATAAACAAGAATCCAATGGAATTCTTGTATTATGATATCAGAAAAGGTTTACTGGCAAGGCTGACAGTATATTTCAGTGGGAAACTGCAAATCTGTTTTCAGATGTTCTATGAAGAAATAACATTTTCTACCTCCAAAATATATGTGATTTTAGATAAACTGTGATCTTTTTTCTAATTTAGTAGGTGACATTTCTTTATAACCAGATTTTACTTTGGAAGAAGAAAAGAGAACCAATTATTGTTTTAAAAATTGTAAAATCATACAGATGGACCAGAGTAATGCAAACATTTAAAATAATAAGTTTGCTACTGAAAGAAGTATCTATTTCTTTTGAAAAAGGGAGAACAATATATTTAGTTTCTCATTGACATGCATTGGACTCCTAAGTACCTTGCAGTTTCTGCCATTACAATACCAGAATTATATTGAATTCTTTTTTACCAGCAGTGTGAAAAGTAAAGGTGAGAAGCCACATGTTTCACTGCACTAACAAATATTTTAATATAAAAGTAGAAAGTAATTACTAACACATCAAAATACAATAAATAAAACAGTCAGTTGTCTATTTATTAGAAGTAAACACCTGCCCTTTAATGATTTTATGTGTAGGTGCCATGGTCTTGAATGTCATAATACTTTAATTTTCTCCCTATGTCACTAATAATTTACTGGTTTGTGGAAATGAATTCTGGGGTGGGAGGGTGTGGGGGTGTGGTTGGGTTTTTCTTCATGTTGTTGCCCTTTCCCTTCCCCTTATTGTCGATCTTGGTGTAGTAGTTTGTAATTTGTTGTTCATTATGTTGTTGTTGGGTTACATGGAATGTATAATGTGTTGCTTATCTGGAAAATTAATAAAAGTATATTAATTACAAAAAACAGGACCTCGTGGACTACTTGGAGAGTAATGGGCTCCTGGATGGTAAACAGCATGAATTTGTGGCAAGGAGGTCTTGTCAGACTAACCTGATAGTTTTCTTTGACTGGGTGACAAGGCAATTGGATGGGGACCAAGCTGTGGATTTACTCTACTTTTAATTCAGCAAGGCTTTCGACTCGGTGCCTCACAGATGCTTGCTGAAGAAGATGGAGGATTTGGGTATGGCTAAGGTCATAGTAAACTGGGTAGATAACTGGCTAAAGGGGAGGCAGCAGAGGGTTGTAGTTAATGGGGTCAAGTCAGCAGAGAGGGAGGTCATAAGTGTGGTACCACAGGGCTCTGTTCTGGGACCGGTCCTCTTCAATGTGTACATTAGCGACATTGATGAGGGTATCCTGGGCAGTCTGTGTCTCTTTGCAGATGATACTAAGCTCTGTGGGAGGGTGGGTAATGATGTGGGAATCAAGGAAAAGCAGAGTGGCATACAAAAGCTAGAGGGGTGGTCTAATGTTTGGCAGTTGAAATTCAACTCCAAAAAGTGCAAGGTTCTGTACATAGGAGACAAGAACCTTAAGATAGAGTACTGGATGATTGGGGTGAGACTTAATACTGTGGCTGAGGAACGTGATCTTGGAGTTATCATCAGTGACACCCTCAAACAATCAAGTCAGTGCAACAAGGCATATAGCAAAGTGAGTAGGATACTGGGATGTATCAGTAGGGGTATTGATAGCAGAAGGCAAGAGGTAATACTGCCCCTATATAGATCCTTTATTGAGGCTACAACTGGAGTACTGCCCCCAATTCTGGAGTTCTCACCTCAGGAAGGATAGAGACAGGCTAGAGTCAGTGCAGCGCAGGGTAACAAAAATTGTTTACGGTCAAGAGGGCAGGTCTTATGAAGGGTGCCTCCAAGCACTGAACACGTACTCTCTGGAGACCAGAAGGGAGAGGGGAGATATTCCTAAAAGGAATTAAATAGGTGAACTGGGAGTAACTATTTAGCTTGAATACTAGTTCATGATCACATGGACATGAGTGGAAACTGACAGTAGGGAAGCTCAGAAGGGACATGAGGAAGTATTATTTTACAGAAAGGGTGATGGAGCAGTGGAACAGTATGCCCGCTGAAGTGGTGGGTGCTAAAACTGTTGGAGGGTTCAAGCATGGTTGGGATAGACTGAAGGATATAGTGGTTGCTCAGGGTGGCAAAAGCAGGGAGTAGAATCAAGGGAAGGATGGGGAGGGCTAAGACCCTGGAGGGACAGTAGGTCCCAGGGCTAAATAGGTAACTTGGGCAGACTGGATGGACCACTAGTCTTTTTCTGCCATCACTGTCTATGTTTCTATATAATTCATAATTTCTTAAAGCAGTCAGAGGGGCATCACACCCATCTCTGACATTCTTTGAGCTCTTTCCTTTGATTCCTTTGGAGATTCAATTGTATGAGGTTTGTTTCCAGTTCAGAGTTGTTAGCCAGGAGACTTGACAAACTCCAGCCTTTTTGTTCACATGGGGGCTCCTACCTTATAATGCATAGGGTCTAATAATGCCAAGGACTGTTCCGCTTTTTATCCCCAAGGTTTCCACATTTTCCATGTGAACCAGGAAGTCTGGGACCGGTCAGTTTGTCCAGTGCCAATGACACCAAAGGAGATAGAATCCCATGACCTGGGATTGTGAGAATGATCCTCAGATCAACTCTCCTGCATTAAAAGGGGTTTGGTGTTAGAACCTACCAGCTGGCAACATTTCTTCCATTTCTGCAGGTGCAGAGCATTGCAAACTGGATGCCAGGGCTGTGTCAAAGCAATCTTTAAGCACAGAGTGTGCAGGAAGTGGTGAATGGATGAATCCCTGTAGTTACTCTTAAGGATTATGTACGGGACAATATTCTCCCCATCCCTATTGAAGATGGGTACTGATTTTAAGAATCCATATGTAATTATTCTCCATTTGCAATGTGGTTCGATACAGAAAGGAGAAATTCCTTTGTCCTTACCATAATTTCCTTTTCTGTTAGCACCAACATTGTCAAAGGGGCCTTTCCCTGAAGCTTGTAGCTCTTTTTGGAGAATACTGTCCAATATATTTATAGATATATGTTTTTTGCTTCTCAGACAAGATGGTTAAACAGCTGAGCAGGTACTGGGATTCATCTGTTACCCACAAACGTCACATTATGAAAGCTGCTATGTGTCATACTAGGTCAGTAGGTTCACTGGCTGCAGTGTCTAACATTGTGAGGTTGGGAAATCTCTTCAGGTTAGTGTCCACTTGTATTAAAGTCAAGTTTGAAGGCTGTTTCCACTAAAAACATGTTATATGTTACAGCAATGCTAGAGGTCTCTCTGTGAGCCAGAGGCAGTCCAAGAAAGTCATGGTGTTCCACAGGTCCCCGCAAGTGACATGAGAAGAGTGATCAGCTCAGTTACCAAAGGTGTCATCCAGGACAAGGTAGGCTGTGTACCCTTTTTATTTTCCAGTCAAATTCAGAAAAGGTAAAAAATTTTCTTACACAGATTATGACATTGCTGTTTAAGAGATTCACCTGTAGACATGGAGGTCTATATCTATATATGTTGTTTGGCTGTACTGTGTGGACAAAGGTAAACTGGGTGGCTGATGCAACCGGAATCTTCATGTCTTTAGGGTTCCATGCTGAGGTTGCAGCTTTGAACTGTATCACTACCCAAGGGGAGCACATTACCCATATGTGATTATTCCCCCATTGACAAATATAATTTATTCCCCATTGACATATGTAATTATTCCCCATTTACAAAAGCTGGAACTAACAGAAAGGAAATTACAGTAAGTATGAAGGAATTTCTCTTTTTTCCTGAACAGAATTGATATCCTATTCCTGTTAGATTTATAACAATGGTGGAATTCCTGTCATATGCACTGTTCTGTCCATTTTTGAGCTTCTGCGTCAATTTGGTGGGTTTCTAGAAGAAGGGCAATTCAATTATTTGTTATTTAGTTTTTGCAGTACCCTGGACCTCTCTATAGGACTCCCAGGCCTTTGAAGATCCAGCTACACAGTTATACTAGCCATTGTAACATAAATAATTAGATGGAAGTTAAAAATACCATGACAGTTTCAAAGTGACTGGACCCATATAGAAAATTACACATTTTTAAAAAAAAATTAGGTAACTAAATGAAAGGTTATATTAAGAAAATCAGCTACATTTTTATAAAGTTTTCCAACAATTTTTTTTTTAAAAACACTATAACTTTTTTCTTTCTGTGACATAAAAGCAATTTGATTGCTTATGGTCATGTTGAGACTGGGTAGTTGATTGCAATGAGAAGTCACAACAATTAAGTCCAAGCAGTTCCTCATAAGGAACAGCTGGCGACCTGTTTTTTTTCTACTGTAGTTGTTCTAACATCTAATTCCTAAGCAGTAATGCTTATACCTACAGAGACATGACTCGTATCTAATTACGTGCATGCTCATAGTCTATGTGTAACCTTAGCCTGTTATAACTATAGAATAGCATTGTAAAAGTTTGCAATTACTAATAAGATCTAGGAATTCTACAACAAATAATTGTGCATTTGACAAAAATAAAGTATGTGCAAAGGGCATGAGTGAGGAGGTTGCCACCTACAATAGGGTGGTGTCTGTAGCTCTCGATGCACTCACACCGGTCCATGTACGACCCAAATCTTCTCACTTGAGGTCTCCTTGGTTTGATGGAGAGCTCAAGGCGATGAAGATTAGGGGTTGGAAGTTGGAGCGTTGCTGGTGGAGGACCAGGCTAGAAAAAGACAAACCGGCCCTGCATACCCACTATGGTGAGTACCAGGGTGCAATCAACCGTAAAAAGGCAGAATTTCTGTCCAGGGAGATTGCTGCAGGGAAGAACTGACCAGCTGTGCTTTTTTGGACTGTAGACAGGCTGTTACATCCGACCTGTCTGCTTGTGTGATGAGTTTGCTTGGTTCTTCACTGACAGAGTGTCCTCTTTTCAGCAGGGAGTCCCTCCAGTGAGGCATGTTGTGTCTCGCTGTGATTGCCTTGGTTGTGGCAGAGGCACTCTGCCTGTTTTGGGGGAGTTCAAACCAGTGGAGGTGGCCGAGGTCATAGAGATTGCTTGGAAGCTGAAGCACACATATTGCGAACTGGACCAGGTCCCGACGCATTTCTTAATGGGATGCATCGATTCTGTCAGCCTGGTGTTCGCCTTGTTTGTCCGGTGTTCATTGTTGGAGGGGGTTTTCCCAGATTCCTTGAAAGAGGCTCTGGTGAGGCCCCTTCTGAAGAAACCTTCTCTCGACCCAGACATCTTGGCGAATTACTGACCTATCTCCAACCTCCCATTCTTGGGAAAGGTTATTGAGAAGACCATGGCGCAACAGGTTGAGGAGCACCTCATGACCTTTGACATCTATAAGCCACTCCAGTCTGGTTTCCGAGACAAGCATAGCACTGAAACAGCGTTAGTTCGGGTGTGCAATGACCTCCTTCAGGCGAGGAATAGAAGAGATGGGTCAGTTCTTGTTCTCCTCAATCTCTCTTCAGCTTTTGACACTGTAGACCACTTTGTGCTGCTTGATAATCTCAAAGAGCACTGTGGGCTTGCCAGCACCGTCATCTGCTGGTTTGAGTCCTACCTCGTCGACAAGAAGCAATGAGTAGTGATGGGGAATTTCTCCTCCTCCCCAAAGCTCCTGTTGTACGGTGTGCCTTAGGGATTGGTCTTGTCGCCAGTGTTGTTTGAAGTGTACATGCTGCCCCTAGGTGAGCTTATCAGGAAGTACAATGTGGGTTTTCACTGCTATGCAGACGATACCCAGTTGTACTTGTCCTTTGCCCCTGGAACATACAATGCTGTGGAAGTGTTTAACATCTGCCTGGCCAAGATCAATGATTGGATGTCCTCCAGCTGGTTGCAACTGAACCCCGATAAGATGGAGGTACTGGTAGTGGAACCAGGCCGAAGGCGTGATATGAATGTGGACTGCACACCTGCACTCTATACAGGCAGGCCAACCTACTATCACTCAAAAACAGAATCAGATACCAAACCTGCCTACTTGGGAGGAAGGCTATGCTCTCACTAACACCTCCTTGCATACCTGGTAAAGGAAGCCAGCTCTAATTACAATACTAGAAGCACGGCTTCGACCCCGCTCAGTGTCTTATTTCGTAGAACTGCACAGGGACAATGCTCTTTCTCGTACCAGGCTCCACTGTGGCTTATTGAGATCCCCACTGTTGCACTTAACACTGCTAATATTCAGCCCTTTAAAACTGAAACAATACCTACTGAGTCTAAACATCTGTGACTGCCTGACCTGAGAATGAATTTCCTACCTTGATACTCCTCTCATCTGGCTGTTTGTTCCTCCGGATAACTACCACTGGGCCTCCCCCCTTCTCCCCTGGCCTCCCTCCAGCAGAATTCCTCCAGTTCCTCATTCCATGTCTAACCCACCTTAATGTGTACAATCACACACTACTAAGTCCCAGCACCTGCTACCATTCCCCTATCCCAACTCCCTTCCCTACTTCCTGCTTTGGTGTCTCCCCCTCCATCCCTCCCCATTTCACCCTCTGAACACCGCCTTACTTCTCCCCACCAGACCCCCCTCTACCTATCTCTGTACCCCCCCATTCTCAATGCTACTCTGACAAGGCCCTTCTGGGGCTACAATTTTAGTACTTCTCACTGAAGCCAGCACAGGGGCTCTCCCCACCCCTGAACAGAGCTCACGCTCCTGGAGGTCGCAGGTCAGCACAACTGAGGGGCTGTCCCCGTCCCCGAATGGAGCTCTGCACTCCTCAGAGGCGTGAGGCCATTTCTCGCTTGCGGAGGCTCTCCCCACCCCGCCATGAGGATACGGCTGCCAAGGCAGTCCACGGAACTCTGAAGCCAGCACAGGGGCTCTCCCCCATCCCCCGAACGGAGCTCCGTGGTCCTGGAGGTCACGAGGGCCAGCACAACACAGGGGCTGTCCCCCATCCCCCGAATGGAGCTCTGCACTCCTGAAGACATGAGGGCCGTTTCTCGCTTGCTGGAGGCTGTCCCCAACCCCCCGCCATAGGATACGGCTGCCAAGGCAGTCCACGGAACTCTGAAGCCAGCAGAGGGGCTCTCCCCCCACACCCCGAATGGAGCTCCGTGCTCCTGGAGGTCACGAGGGCCAGCACAACACAGGGGCTCTCCCCATTTCCAGAACGAAGCTCTGCACTCCTGAAGACGTGAGGGCTGTTTCTCGCTCGCCGGAGGCTCTCCCCAACCCCCTGCCATAGGATACGGCTGCCAAGGTAGGCTAAGGACCTGCGCTCCCTGTAACAAAGGGAATCAGCTCTGAGATTCACTCCTTTTTTATTTAAAAAAAAAAAAAAGGCTCCTTTTTATATGTCCCTGCAACAGTGAAGATAGTTTATATTTTACAGTAGTTCTGGTATTGCTCTGTATGTTTTTGTGGTTCAGCTGTGTTAATTTAATCAATCTTAAGGCATAACATTACAGGAACTGTAACAACTGTTTTCACTTTAATTCAACTCATATCAACTGGTTCTCACTGTTTGCTCTCCTCTTTAGCTAATTCGGCCACTTAAAAACTATAATTAGATCTGCTTACAATTCGGCCCCTTAAAAACTGTAATTAGATCTGCTTGCTGGAATACTATTTAAACCTGCCTACCTCTCCCTCCCCTAGGCAGTCCACGGAACTCTGAAGCCAGCACAGGGGCTCTTCCCCACCCCCGAACAGAGCTCCGCGCTCCTGGAGGTCGCGAGGGGCAGCACAACACAGGGGCTCTCCCCCATCCCCCGAATGGAGCTCTGCACTCCTGAAGACGTGAGGGCCATTTCTCGCTCGCCGGAGGCTCTCCCCCACCCCCCGCCATAGGATACGGCTGCCAAGGTAGACTAAGGACCTGCGCTCCCTGTAACAAAGGGAATCAGCTCTGAGATCTTCCCCACAGTTGCTGTGCGACTGCTCCCCGTCTGCCCCCCAATACCCTCCCAGCCTTGGCTGGTGTTAAATATATAGGCGTTATCCTCGCGATATCGTGGACGCTCTCGCGTTTTTTCCTAACAGTCCAGTTTTCCATTTGCTCCTTATAACCTTTGGACACTAGAGGGCGCCTGATCCTTCTGGAGCTTACTAAATCCATTCTGAACAGACGAGATTCCTATTGCTTGCCACTCGTAGTTGGCTAATTCTGCAGGTGCTTAATAAAACTACATTCTGTACGTTCATCGCCCTGCCTCCTGCTCCATCCCATCCTATCTCTCTCACTTTCTCCCTTTATATAATGTCTCCCCCACCTGTGCTTGCTCTCCTCATTGGGTCATTTTGCCTTCTTTGGCTCTCTGAGCTCTCCTGCTCTTACACTCCTACCTCACCCACTTATGTTCACTCTTATGACAACTTTTACTTCTCCAACCTACTAGCTACTGCATCACCTATACCTCTTCCCCCAACTGCTCTTATTAGTAAGCACACAAGGCTTTTAGCCAGATACCTTCACTTTAAATTGAAGCTCTCCCACAAAGTCTCAGTAAGGGCCTGCTTCATTATCTCACTGTGGATATTTATCCTGGCACTTATGCTTGCCAGGGACATCGAGGCTAACCCAGGTCCTCCTCAGGCACCCATCCTATCTCTGCCTCCCCCGGTTACCTGCCTCCCAAAATCTAATGGTCTCACCATGGCTCACATCAACTCTAGGAGCCTTCTAGCCAACCTCCCTGACCTGCAGATCTGGGTGAGAGTGAACGGCCCGGACATCCTAGCCATCACTGAAACATGGCTAAAGCCGTCAGTTACTGACTCTCAGTGCTCCTTTCCAAGCTACAATATGCTCCTTGCGGACCGCATCGGGGCAAAAAGATGGGGTGGCCTGGTTCTCTGCTACAAAACGCACCTAAACATCACCCTCTTACAGGACCCCACACTACCTAATTGTGAGGTTCTCCATTCCCTCCTTCTGCTGGGCGGAGTTAAGAAACTCCATATATTCTGTATTTATGTCCCTCCTAAAAATTCCAAACAGGGTCTCTTGGAATTCATGGATAACTTGCTAACAGTAACAGGAAAAAATGACATTATCTGCCTTGGGGATTTCAACCTTGACTGGTCTGAGAATAGCTCGGCCCACCTATCCTCTTTGGTTAGTAAGGCAAACCTTTCTCAGCTCATCCAGGAACCCACCAGGGTTTCGGGGAGGGGGTGACTGCGCCACCCTGCTTGACTGGATACTCACAAACAGGAAGGAATATGTCACCTTGGCTGGAGTGCTCCCTGACACCATTAGCGATCACTATCCAGTTTACTGTGTCTGGGACACCGTCACCCCATCTTTCCCATCTAAAATCGTCACCTTCCCTAACCTCTCCCACCTAATCGTGGATGCTTTCACAACTGATCTAAGCCTGGTTGACTGGTCTCCTCTCTACCTAACCGAGGACATTAACTGCGCAACTGATTATTTCAACTCTGTCCTTATCGCGCTACCAAACCAACATATCCCCGTCACCACTCGTAGGGTGGCAGGGAAGGTGACCAAGTGGCTCACGCGCCCCCTGCTTCAACTTCTGAAATGCAGGAACAAACTTTGGTCCGCGTGGAAGGTCTCACATCTTCGCTCTGACTTCGAAGCCTATAGAGCTTCTCGGAACAAATGCAAAAAAGAAACACACCTTGCTAAAAGTACCTACTACAGGAACCTCCTAAAATCCTCTTCCGACAACCCTCAAAAGTACTGGTCCCAAATCAAGGAAATTCTCGGCAATGATAAGCAGCAGGCTCCAACTGACATGAATATTCAAGGCGTTCACTGCAACAACCCGAGTACAATTGCCAATGTCTTTAATTCTCTCTTTTCCATGCTACCAGCTGAAGCTCTGATTAAGCCCCAAGCTTATTGTCCTCCTGCTTCCTCCTTGACCCTCATTCCACCCACCCTGGTGCTGGCTCCAACCACGTACCGAGAAGTATGAAGCTACTTAACACCTTTCCGGCCCATGGGGGCCTGGGACCAGATGGCATCCATCCTGGTATACTCAAGCAGTTTGCATCCTGGCTGGCCAAGCCTGTCACCAGGCTTTTCAACCTATTGATCAGCACTTCCACTGTCCCATCTACTTGGAAAATGTCTAGAACTATCCCAATTCACAAAAAGGGCGATGTCAAACTCATGACCAACTACCGTCCCATTTCTCTCCTTCCCACTGTCAGGAAGCTCCTTGAAAAAATAGTCCACCGCCAGCTTTCCGAACACCTCGCCAAGTTCAATCTTCAAACCCCCTGCCAACACGGTTTTAGGCCTGGACACAGCGCCACTATGGCTCTGACCCAACTCACCAGCGACATCAAATGCAATATGGACCACGGCCTACTCACCGGAGCTGTCTTCATAGACCTGTCCAAAGCTTTTGACATGGTTCATCACCCTCTCATGCTTGAGAAGCTCCAATCCGTTGGAGCATCTGATACCACTCTATCATGGTTTCGCAGCTACCTGGACGATCACACTCAGGTGGTAGCTTTTCACAAGGCCCTATCCTCCCCCAAAAAGATCACCCATGGAGTCCAACAGGGGTCCACTCTTGGACCTCTCCTTTTCTCCCTTTTCCTAAATGATATTCCCTCTCTTTCCAGACATAGCTGCACTCTCATGTACGCTGACGACCTGGTTCTCTACTCTGTATCTAAATCGATAGAAGACATCAACTCCACTCTCTCAAATGATTTTCATGTCCTTCAACGTTGGCTCTCGAACAGCCATCAATATCTTAACCAGGACAAAACACATGCCATGCTATATGGTTCCTCAAAAAAACTGCCCTCCACTGCCCCCAAGCTCTTGGTTCACTGCCTGGACGGTTCCCCTATCACCAACACGGCATCCTTCAAATACCTGGGGGTCACACTTGATCCCTCTCTTGACCTGACATTACATATCAACGTGGTATGTTGTGCTGTTAATGCAAAAATTGGTGGCGCCTACCAAGTGCGCCACTCCCTCACACCTTCAGCCAGATTATCTGTAGCTAGGGGAGTACTCTTACCCCAGCTCCAATACGCTCTTCCTCTCATCTACACTGCCAACTCTAGCATACTCAGTAAATGGGACACCGCCTATAACAATATCTGCAGATTCGCCTTAACTGCCCCTCGCCTTACTCATCGCTGCCTCTCCTACTCCGGTTTAAATTGGCTGTCATCTAAGGATCTACGGACCTACTCCCTGGGATGCTTTATTGACTCACTAACCAGACCCCCTAGCCCAGACTACCTGGCTAACTTGCTGACTCCTGCCTCACAAACTCGCACCCTTAGGTCCTCCTCTGTCCCTATGCTCTCAACCAAACCTTGTGCTACAAAAATGGGCGAACAGGCATTCTCACACTTTGCTCCTAAGTTCTGGAACTCACTCCCCCTACAGGTTAAAAACTCTGCCTCCCACCGAGTTTTTAAAAGCTCGCTATTCTCTCACCTCCATGCCCTTGGTCAATGCACATGCTCATAATATTACTACACCCGACCGCCGGCCTGTGGCACGGACCTAACCCCATTTCTTGCTACACATGATCTTTACTGTGCACTGTATCCTTTGTAACAGATTTGTTGCTCTAACCACTTTGTATGAAGTTAATTTGTTATTGCTGTCCTATGTTTTCATTGATTTTAAGATGTGCTACTGTAATTTGTGTACCACTGTCCTGTGCTCTCCCGGGTCGTGCCTGAAAATAGGCAGAATTGTTGCCTAGCGCACTTACCCGGTTACCAAAAGCTAATAAATAAATAAATAAACTCTTATTGGTATAGGGATCACTTATGCTTCCCAAGCCTTTGTATTGTGCTAGTATATTGTATATTCTACTTGTATATTATATATGCCTGTATCCTAAATAATTGTAAAATGTGCTTGTTTAGTAATGTCTGTACTGTTTCCCATGACATGGAACCTTTGTAAAAGAGTTCGTACTCAAAGATAGTTTCCTAAAATTCAAATAAATAAATAAATAAAGAAGAATGCCTCCAGTGTGACAACTGGTCTTTTCCTGGGGTCCACACCATTGATGGCTTCCTTTAGGGTGCGAGATCTTGGCATGTTCCTGGACAATGGTTTGACATTTGATTCTCAGGTGTCATCAGTTGTCCAAAGTGTTTTTTACCACATGAGGTATATAACCAGGATCAAGCCCCTAGTTCCGCATGAGGACCTTCCTACCTTGGTGCATTCCTTTGTAACATCCAGGCTTGATTACTGTGACACTCTTTACTTCAGGGTCTCGGGAGGTACCCTCTGCCAGTTGCAACTAGTGCAGAGCGCAGCTGCCAGTTTACTGACAGGCCTTTCGAGGTTCTGTCATGTGACTCCAGTGCTGCATGAACTGCACTGGCTGCCAGTCAGGTGGAGGGTTATCTTCAAGGTGGGCTTGCTCACCTTTAAGGCCCTACATGGACTAGGCCGCAGTTATCTGTCGGATCTCCTAACACCTACCGTCTCTTTCCAGTCCCTCCATTCCTCCTCTAGGGGCCTCCTGGTTATTCCCAGGACAAGGTTAAAAACTGCCAGCAGCAGGGTGTTCAGCATTGCTGGCCCTGTCCTTTGGAATTCACTTCCCTCCGCCATGGGAGGCCCCTTCAGTTGAAATATTTAAGAGCTGCCTAAAGTCCCACTTTTTCACTCTGGCCTCCCCTGATATAATTATTTAATCTGACAAATGAAGTGACCACTGAATTTATGTATTTGCACTATTTTATCTGTTTTTACTGTTTGAAATTTGTATTTATGTATGCCTTCTTACTCCTTACTTGTCTTTATGTGAGGTGCCCAGAGCCTCCGGGAATGGGCACCATACAAATAAACATTGTCTTGCCTTGCCTATTATGTAAACTAATAAACTGTCTCCAGATATGATTTCTGCTATGCAGAGTAAAAGAGACTGCAGTTTTTACGGCTGCAGTGGGCAGAGCCCTGCAGACATGTTGCTATCTTAGTAGAAAAAGGGAGCTCTCCAGATTCTGAACGGGCTAGATAAATTGGAGGTTTTGTGCATTCACTCCGCTGTTGAATTGAATTGCCTGCTGTGCCTAATTGAAGTGCCTGCCATGTTCATGCATCTGAGCAGTGTTGCACTATTTTGTGTGATAAAGCTTCAATCTGGGTAAAATCCTCTTTCAAGACAGATTTGTAGCTCATAAACAAGTCAACTTAGTCAGCCTTTCCCAGCCTTCTACATAACATTCCTTTTGTGACATTTGACCTATATAGAACTAGAGTTTTTAAGAATGTCTTCTCATCTCTGGTTGTGTTCTTATCTAATTACTTTGTTAATCTTTATTTATTTATTTTCGAGTTTTAACAGGAAGGCATACTGAGCAACAATGCTCGATTCCAGATGCGACCTGGGGACCAGGACCCAATACAAAACAAAACACAGTGTCAAACTGAGACATTTCAACAGTGAGAGGTATGGCTAACTGCCTTACAGACAATGGCAGAATAGCTACAAGTAGACAGTTTGATACAGCAGGGGGAAAGATAGAGAAATACATGATACAACCTAGGAAAAATGTCCTTATAACATAGAGCAGCATGGTACATTGGAGTTAGAAGTAGTTAGAAGAGGTGCAGCTAGAAACACGTGCAGCTGGAGGAGAAATGTGTGCTGAGTAGATGGTTGCGATGACTAGGATTTGATGTGTTTCTTATGGTAGGTGGTAGGTCATTCCAGATCTGGGGAATCCGGTAAGAAAAAAGTGTCCTGACCTTTAGTTGTGCACATGAAAGGGACGTGGAGAAGCCTTGGGTCTGTGCGTCTTAGGGCGTAGGCCAGGGAAGGTTGTTGGGCTAGGGTGGATGCCAGGTAAGGTGGGAGGGAGAGGGACCAGAATTTAGCAGCAAACCTGGCGCAGTGTATTAGTCTGCAATCTTGGAGGGATGGCAGGGCTAGGGAGCTGTAAAGTGAGCAGTGGTGGGTGGATTGAGGGCAGTTGAGGATGAAATGACAGAATGAGTGGAATAGGGTGTTGAGGCTGGCCAAAGTAGTTGAGGGAGTGATGGAGTACACTATGTCACCGTAATCGAGTACAGGTAGTATCATTTTTTGGACTATGGGCTGCCTTGTAGGAGAGGGGAGGCAGCTTTTGTATCGGTATAATGCACCAAGTTTGGGGAGAAGCCTCTTATGCAGGGAGTCGATATGAATGGCAAAATCAAGGTGCCGGTCAAGCCAGACTCCTAGATATCTAAAGCTGGAGCAGTTGTCCAGAGGGGTCCCATCCAAGGTTTTGAAAGGGGGGCAGGAGGCTTGACGGGAGAGTCTTTGATGGGAGCGTAAAATGTTTAAGCTCTGGGTATTTTAAAAGGGAGTTGCCATCTCTGGAGTTTCAGTGTTCCTGCATTATGGCACCCCGAGTAAAACCTTATCATTTGAGCATAATTGTAACCTGCTCACTGAAGACATAAATTTTTAAAATGATCCTTCCATTTTGTTAGTCATCCTTGCGCCACATTTACCCTCAATGCCCACTCTATCCAGAATTCTCTTTTCCCAATAATGTGAAGAGGTGAATAAGGGAATAGATCTCTGTGCTGGTATGCAAGAATGGGGAGCCTCTTGTGTTTTTTAAGAAATAACCCCCCCAGTTAAGACTTTAACCATTCCACAATTCTTTTTTTTTAGTTTCTCTACCAGACCACACAGCTATCATAGCGAGCTACAGCCAGGACTGCTCGCTTTCAGCTTAGGCTACGCAAATTAGTGGGACGCTGTGAGAGATGTTCTTGTGCACCTGAAATACAAAGTTCTCTGATGGTGTCCCCATGTATTGCTGAAGTGTCAATGGTTGCTATTCTGTTTGACAAAGATCTCCTCTGTGCAGTCGGTAAAATGACAAACTGTTGCAGCACCTACTTTCTGCATTGCTTGCCTCCAAGGTAGAACTCTGTATTCAGTAGCGCTTCTTCTGGTTGGTGCTATTACGCTGTCTGTTTATGTGTATTGATGTCTCCTGCACACTTGAAGCTCATTCTCATGTTGAAGAGTTCAGCTTTGGAAACAAGCAACGCAGAAAGTAAGTAGTGCAACAGTTTTTTGTTTTAGCAACTGCACAGAGGTCATCCTCTTCAAAAAGACTAGCAACCAATGACACTTCAGAAATACATGGGGACGCTGTGAAAGGACTTTGTATTTCGGGTGCACAAGAACTTATCTCACAGCATCCCACTAATTTGTGTAGCCTGAGCTGAGAGTGAGTGTTCCTGGCTGCAGCTCACTATGATAGCTGTGCGGTCCAGAAGAGAAACTGAAAAAAAAGTTTTTGTCTTCAGTGAGCAGGTTTAAATCATGCTCAAATGATGAGGTTTTACTTGGGAGCCATAATGTAGGAACACTGGAACCCCAGAGATGGCACCTCCCCTTTAAAGTGAGCTCTTCAGAAACCTGCTATTTGTAAGAAAGGTCTCTAAATCTGCTCATGTCATGGAGAGGTGTGTGTGTGTGCACGCGCATGCACCTGTGTGACACTCTGTTAACCCTTTCCTGGTACATTAACCTTTTCCTAGTCAGTTTGCAAATAAGCAGCACATGTGGGTTAGTGTGTCAGAGTACTTATCTTAAATACAGTAAAAGTTAGGGTTAGATGTATAAGTAAGTAAATAAATGCCATACAAGGCTGTGTATGTGTTATTTCTCATATAGTAGTTAAATGAGCACAGGCACTCCCTCACCTTTCACCACCACACAGTACACAACTATGATGAGTGCCATGTTGCCCTTCTGCATTTACCCAGTGCTTCTGAGCATCACTCTCCTGTGCAGGCAGTCCCTAACCTTTCACCAGCATGCAGTTCTCCACCATGATGGGTGCCATGTCCCCCCACTGTGTTTATGCAGCACTTCTTAGCCTCGCTCTGCAGTGCAGGCAGTCTCTTGCCTTTCACCAGCATGCAGTACACAGCTGTTATGGTGCCATGTTACCCCACTGTGCTCATGCAGTGCTTCTGAGCATTGCTCCCCTGTGCAGGCAGTCCCTCACCTTTCACCAGCAAGCAGTAGACAACGAGGATGGGTGCCATGTTGCCCTACTGTGTTCATGCAGTACTTCTAAGCATTACTCCCCAGTGCAGGCAGTCCCTTACCTTTCAACAGCACACAGTATGCAACAGGGATGGGTGCTGTGACTCTTCACTGTGTTCATGCAGTGCTTCTGAGCATCGCTTCTCAGTGCAGGCAGTCCCTGACCTTTCACCAGCACATAGTACACAGCTGTGATGGGTGCCATGTTGCACCACTATGTTCATGCAGTGCTTCTGAGCATTACTCCACAGTGCAGACAGTCCCTCACCTTTATTTTTTTTATCACAACATTATTTTGTCCACTCCTCCATGGATCCAGTAGGGGCTACAACCCCCCCCCCCGGAGGGGTGCATCCCTGGCCCATTGGGGCCATCATGGGTCCTGCTGGGTCCTGGTATTTTTCCTCCATTTTTCTCCCCTGTCCCCATGCCCATGCAATGAGCGCAACAGCCGTCTCCACCTCTATGGAGGCAACCAAGCACACCTGGGCGTGGGTTGAACCCCTTTTTGTGCTGATGCACAGAGCACACAAGCCCTCCACCCCAAGAAAGGAGAGCAGTCCTCTGGATGTTTAATCCTTACCTCCCCCGGCTGACCCCTGAATGACCTGAGTCCATTCCTGAACCCGGGTCACCGGCATGGCATGAGGTGTGGCATCCAGCGCCGCTGGGCCGACAGTCATTCACCTTTAACCAGCATGTCGCCTTACTGTGTTCATGCATTGCTTCTCCATGCAGGCAGTCCCTTACTATTCACCAGCACTCAGTACACAACCGTGATAAATGGTATATCGCCCAGCTGTGTCCATGGGACAAAGCTGTTTATCTCCTTCATCACCCTGACTTGCCCCCATCTGGGACAGTCTTCCCAGCCCCATCACCCACCTTCTCTGGGACTTACCTTTTCTGGTGGTCCTGTCATGGGACCTTGGATTAAAGGTGCCTAGTCGTCAGCATGGGGCCTGCTAGAGGGCATGCCACCACTTTTCTAAAGTTGGAGGGCTTTTCCTCTTATTTGATCCCTTATTGGGCCCAGACATGTGTGTACTCAGCTTCCATGGATACACCACAGACATCCAGGTGTGGGGTCCCTCCCCATGCTGTCCCATGGTGCTGCCACCTAGATTCCTCTATCCGTCCTACAGCTGTACATTCTCCCTCCCAGGCCAGTCCCCAAGTGACCCAAGTCCATTCTTGAACCCACGTTGCTGGCATGGCAGTCAGTGGCTAAAAGCAATTCAGTCAGTGGCTAAAAGTTTGAAACAAAAATAGGTAGACAAACCTAGAAATGGAAACCAGAAAAACACAGAGTAATGACCCCATGTTAGAGGGTATCAGGCTGCCCCTTACAAAGTCCCTTTCCTTAGTACAAATTAACACAGTTCACTAAATTTGCTATACTCAAATATGTTTGGAGCAAAGTGGGAGTGCCTCAAGCATTTTTTATTTATTTGTTTGTTTTATTTAAAGGTTTCACCAGGAAAGAGATGCTGAGCAGGCATGCTCATTTCCAGATGTGTCCTGGGGGAGAGGGGAGAGAGATACACAGCAACACAGCAGCAAAATATCAAAACAGGGCATAATGGCAACAGAATACAAACATACACAGTATGAGCAAAATAGATAACAAATCATTATAAGAAACAACAACAACAAGAAAGGTGATAAGAGACTAAAAAAATCCATGCAAAAAAGTATGTTTGAATATATCCCCCAAAGCAAAAATGAGGCACTAAAATGTGCACTCAGTACAATTCACATCCCCCTGCTGGCCAAAGAGAGATACGGTATCTGGTCACTGAAAACATACAGGCTGTGATGGAGCCAACTCATTTTAGGGCATCCTAGACTTGTTAGTGTTACAAGAGGTGCAATCAGGACCTCACTGAAAATGAGACACTGCATGTTAACTGACCTATCCTTGCTAACTACAGTGTAAAACTGTATAAAAGCAGGACTCCAGTAAAAATCAGATTCTGCATTTTACCTGTGCTAACTCTACTAAATACACTGGGGAAAATGTGTAAAAGCAGAACCCCACCGAAAATGAAATATTGTAGCTGCTCTATCCTACTAATGACACTCACACACTATGTGTGCGCACAACTGTTGTAACAGCTGTGTGTGTGTGTGTGTGGTACATATTTTCAAGGGGGTGCACATGTCCAGAACCAAAAACACTTCACTGCATCATTTTTGTTCTACTATTGTGGTGTAAATGTAGACATAATTGTCCTCTTTATCTTTGATATATTTATTCCATTTCTATGAACTTTATATTCTGTATTTTTGTATCTGTTATCTTTTCCCCCTTTGCCATTCCCCCAGGACACATCTGAAAATGAGCTGTTACTAGCTCAGTATGTCTTCTCTCATAAAACCTTTGAAATAAATTAATCTCTTATCATATTAATGCATTAGCAGCTGTTGTGGCTCTGACCAGAGTTAGTTGTCATAATTCCTTGTTTGAATCAAGATTTTACCAAATCTATACAGACAGATTCTGGGAACCATGTTTGCTGGAGGTTCTGTAAATAATTTATTAGTGCCATAACCTAGAAGAGAGCAATTTCCTTAAGTCAGAAAGAAGGATGTGCTGTAATAACTTTCTTGTCTTTAACCCACTTTAGTTCTGCTTCATTTAGAGTCAGGGGCATGAAAACCTTTATTTTTTTTACTGCCATCTTTAAGAATGATGTTACCATCTGCTAGGAATAGTAAGTATAGTTATGTGAGAAATGTCTGGTATGAAAGAAACAAACTGGTTCCAATAGCTCAGTTATGTTAGGTGGTGTCCTCCCTGAAAGCATTTCGGTTCACCACTCAGCAAACTACTAGGCTGAGGTTGCTTTCTATTTTTTTTTCTCTTAATTAATTTTGCTGTGGGCTACCTGGACTAGAACCGCTTCCTAACCTCTCCATGAAGCACATCAAGGTGTATGTAACACTAAGTTGGCATAATGCAGGCTTCTATCAGATAATGTTCATAAAGAAACTAATTTGCACAGAGCTTGTACTGGTGGTGCCATGTTTTCAGAGAGTTTACTAGATAAATGAATTTTGCATACAGATATTTTTTTATTTTATTTTTATTGCATTTCATAGCAAATACATACCATGTATGTATATGAAACATGGCATTTCAAAGTGCATTACATTACTCTCAAAACATTAAAACAGGTTATAATGATGCAAATTTCTGTTTAAACAATGTAAGGGGAAAGCACCAGTAAACATACTACCAAAAATACACCATGTTGTGGCTGAACTGCAGCTAGTGTTCTTTTGGGAATATGCCTATAAGAATTTATAAAAAACTCCATGCTTAATACGCTGGCACTTGGGCTTTGTTATTATCGGATTCCCTATTGCAGTAAGTTTGAAATTTGCACCTTAAGTGTCACACATCCATCAAACTCTCAACATCTGACAGTCAAAAGTGATATGTAAGCAACATAGTAAAACTCTTTAAAAACTTTAAACTGATGTGAGTAAGCAGTAGAACTTATTAATAATTATACCTGTCATTGCCCAGGGAAACAATCACCGGTTTGTCCAAGTAGAATAATAGGCTTCAGATATCATGCAGATCGTTTATGCTTAAGACAGGTGATGCATGAGCAAGACAAAAATAGATGAGCAGTTGAGATGGCCACCCTGGCTACCCGAAGCTCCAGCCCAACAGCCCTCCACATTTTGCCAGTCACCATGAGGGTGATCCTAGCCGCCACCATTTTATTACCAGCCTGTACACTTTGTCAGCCTATCTGATGAAACACTTGCTAAACATGAACAAAGAGCAAGTGTATACTTTTATTGTATGTCAAGCCCTTTGATATTATAATAGTAAACATACCTCAGTCATGTCTGACTGCTACATTTCCAAGGGCTCCCTGTACCAA
Source organism: Neoceratodus forsteri (assembly GCA_016271365.2). Classification (NCBI taxonomy): domain Eukaryota; kingdom Metazoa; phylum Chordata; order Ceratodontiformes; family Ceratodontidae; genus Neoceratodus; species Neoceratodus forsteri. The sequence goes on from CM028129.1 coordinate 1,260,320,257, forward strand.
TACACTTTTACACATAGCTGAGATAAAATAGCACACATATTTAGTATAATTTCTATGTAATAAGTGCCCAGAATGGAGAACTGCATTATTCATTTTAACCAGAAAAAGTCATTTGTTGCAAGTCAAATCAGTAAGTGGGGGAGGGGAGATCACTTAACGGGTAAGTTTGACAATACCACAAAAGGCTATCAGTTATTACTTCCATTATCTGGACCTTCTAGTTCTGCTACAGTTAGGGTTGGAGTGGGTAGCTTGGCTGCAAATTTCCCTGCCTCCTTAGCATCTGTTTAAGAGTATGTCTTGTCCGTATAGGGAAATTGAAGGCAGGCAGGGAAATATATTCAGTACAGAATGCCAGCCATATTCAGTTTAGTAGCAACCTCCTCAAAAGCCTTATGTCGCATCCTAGTGGCATATGAGTAATCAGCAAAAAATAAAATCTAACTGTCCCCCAACATGACTGGTGAAGTTTCCTTTGTGATTTTGAGGATCTGGTCCTGGAGAACACAGTTCTCACCTGTCTCAGAATCTTAGCTGCCAGCATTTCTGTCACTAACACAGTTCTGGGTCTCTCTGCATTACTAGTGGTCCTGTGGAGTGTGATTCTGAAAGCTTTAGAAACAGGCACATAGAAGCTAAGTCCAATTGCTCCAGGAAGCTGCCTCTCAAGAAAGGTCAGGAGCTCTCCCTCCTCTGTGTCCTTGGGAATGCCTAATATTCTGACATTCCTCAACTGGGCCAAGTTCTCCAGTTGCTCGACGTGACTACAGACCATGGCCAGCTCCTTGATCACTGTAGAAGTGGTAGCTAGTGCTTTCCCTGCTGTGTGTCCATGTTCTTCAACCGTGCCCAGTGTTGCCTCTAACTGGTGCTCCACCACAATTTTATCATTTTGTTCACTGGGCTTTTTATCTAGCTTCTGAATAGCTGTGGTAAGTATGATAATGGCTCTTTGAAGTGAGTCTATACTGGCACCCTCTGCAGCATTCTCCTCTGGCTTCCCCGATGATTGTTTCCCAGGTCCCATGGTGCCACTCCGACTTTCCAGTTCCTTTTGGTTGCTCCATAATAAATTAACTGCTGATTTGTGTTCTCCTGACTTCCCACACCACTTCAACTCATTTGAACAGTAGAAAAAATAAAGGTTTCAACTATGTTTAACAACTTTTTCCACTTGGTGATAGGACCTTGAGTTTTATGCACAGGGACACTGGTTTTCTGTACTCACAGAAAAACAGAAGGATTCACGGAATCCTGATTGGCTGATGGAATTCCACGAGAGACACAGAATCCTGATAGGCTGGATGGAATTTCTGGCACGAAACCTGAACTAGCATTTGTTCTCACCAGCTCTGTGCCTTCAATACCTTAAAAGGCATGCTGCAGCTGCTGCTAATCCCCCTAATCAGTTCTGCTGTGTCTTGTCTTTGTGTGTCTAAGAAGCCGCTTACCTATGCTCTGCCTCAAAAATGCTGACCTGATCTTGCCACTGAACCCGGTTCTTCTGTTGCTACTTTCCAGACCATTTAGAGTAAGTTGTTGGATCCTTTTGAAAACATTCACTATTTGTGCATTAAATAATGCCTAGTCTGACCCTGCACCCTGTATGTGTGTTGGGGGGGAGGGGTGTCAAGTCGGGCCGGAGTCAAACACAACAGATAAGAAATCAGAGCTGAGAGCTGCCATAGGAAAACAGAGAGCAAGCAAGGTAGACGAGAGTAAAATAGAACTTTTGGATGTTTTAACAGGTTCCCCAAGAATACCAGTGAACATGGAAGGTGATAAACATAGTACAAGTAAACTTTGTTTTGTATGTCCATTGGCTACCCACACCATTTGATTACTGGCATTCTCTTTGGGCAGTTTATTCCAATAAGCAAAAACACCCACAAAAGCTTAATAGAAGGTTTAATGGAAGAGGCAACCCCATTAGCAGTCTAGATGTGTCCCTAAATATATCAGGTGCTTCTTTCCAGAGTTCTGCATTGGATGGGGATTGTGGAATGGGCATTGGGAGGGGTGGCAGCTGAGAAGACAGTCAGCATAATGTGATCCACATTCTGAAACAGAGCTGTTGGTGGTTTCATTTTTTTCTTTTTGAAAACACTGTTTAGAAGCAGCAAGGAAACAGTGTTTGAAGACGTTGGAGGTGAACAGTTGAACAGGTGAGTGCTACAACAGAGAGACCTGTCTCAAAGTGAAGGGCATAGCATGAGCCCCGTTTGTAGGTAACAGAACTGCCTGCAGTTTCACTTCTTTTTTTTTTAACTTTCTTTTCAACAAAGTTTTTTAATGACACCACATACAATAATAAAGGAGTAGCAGGGCAATATAACAGTAAGTGGGTGTGGGGAGGGGACAGCAGAGAGAGAGCCTCCATCTGGTAAGCTGCCCATATTAAACAGCATCCATTGATGTAAGGAACGAGTTGCCCAAAGCGGACCCCCAATTCAATAACACACCACACCACACTGTCTTTGGTATAAAAAAGGGTCGCAGCTCTGTTTACTTATCAAAAATGTTTACATTACAAGGAATACTTAATTTCTACAGCATAATATGTACATTACATTCGACAGATATGCACATTACAATATATCTATATACATACATCACGATACATACATCACATCCTGTTTTGATATATATGCATTAAGTATCCCATTCCATAAGACCCCTTGGGCAGCCACAATTCATGTATTGCTGAAACCCTGGCTCCTTCATCCACTTATTTGAGGGGAACTCTGGCCCTTTAATCCAACAGACCCGTCGAGTGCCATGCCTTCCCTCAAGACAGTTCCCCTCCCCACCTTCCCAGAATTTAGGGCCTCCTAGACCCTTGACGAGGAGCATGCCCATCTGGGGCTGCACTCCCTGTCTCAGAATCTTAGCTGCCAGCATTTCTGTGCACACCCCACATGGGTGCCTCCTCCCCAGATATCTGAAGCATACCCATCTTAGGGTCGTGCCTCTCCCTGGTGACACCCAATCACAGCTTCTCTTCTTATGTCTGGAGCCTCTCTTACCCAGGGTCAGCCATGAATTACTACCTCTTGCTCTTTCTCCATCAGTTCTATCTGGTCTGCTTCTTAGAGCTGCGACAGAGCTCCTGCTGTGGCCTGGCAGTTGGGGGAGGGTGGGAAAAACTTTGTGGTGAGCAGTTCCAGGAGGCCAAATCCCCTGGGACCGCTCCTTAAAAACCCTGCAATGCCTCTCCTTGCAGAAGCTGTCAGGGCCAGCCCTCTCTGAGGGGCTTCTCTGATAGGGCCATTAGCTCAGGGGGGCCGTCCCTTCCCTTGGGTCGTGGGCGGCCCTCCTAGCCCACCCTCTTGGGGGCCATTGGCTAATGCCCCCGGTGAGAGGCCAGTGGGGCCATTGCCCAAAGCAGACCCCCAATTCAATAACACACCACACTGTCTTTGGTATAAAAAAGAGCCGCAGTTCTGTTTACTTATCAAAAATTGTTACATTACAAGGAATACTTAATTTCTACAGCATAATATGTATATTACATTCGACAGATATGCACATTACAATATATCTATATACATATATCACTATACATACATCATATCCTGTTTCGATATATATACATTAAGTATCCCATCCCGTAAGACCCCTTGGGCAGCCACAATTCATGTATTGCTGAAACCCCGGCTCCTTCATCCACTTATTTGAGGGGAACTCTGGCCCTTTAGTCCAACAGACCCATCGAGGGCCGTGCCTTTCCTCAAGACAGTTCCCTTCCCCATCTTCCCAGAATTTAGGACCTCCTAGACCCTTGACCAGGAGCATGCCCGTCCGGGGCTGCATTCCCGTCTCGGAATCTTGGCTCCCAGCGTTTCTGTGCACGTCCCCACCTGGGTGCCTTCCTCCCCAGATCTCTGAAGCATACCCATCCTAGGGTCATGCCTCTCCCCAGTGACACCCAATCGCAGCTTCTCTTCTTATGTCCGGAGCCTCTCTTACCCAGGTTCAGCCATGAATTACCGCCACTTACATACTGTGTCAACACGTATCTCCCACTAATGCCCAACGGATCTAACTTTTCCCAAATAGTACTGTCTCACAAAAATCATTGAGGGTATTGTTAAAAATGTCATTCCCAATGTCTGACAGATGAACCCCGTCCCGGCTATACAGGCCCTTATCCATCTTGGTAATAAGGAAATGCCTGATAACCTCCACGCCAAGCGAGGCCGCAAAATGGGACACCTCCCTATTCACAGAAATGCGTGCTTTGTCCATGGCTCCAGCTTTTCGCTCACCATGCCACTGATGGCGTGGTATGATTCTAGACCATGCCAGAATGGTGCGCGAGAAAACATTTGTTTTAAGCGGGCCAATCCCCTCTTAATTTCCCCAATTAATCTTGGTGCCCACAGGGTGACCAAGTTGTTCCCTCCTAACTGGATAACCAGCGCGACCGGTGGTTGACGATGTAGGCCCAATCTAAAAATCATTTCACATAATGCCCCCCACTTCATCCCCCCTTTTCCTGCCCATTGAATCATAGCTCGACTTCTTGGAATGCCTAGCAGTCTTGTGTAAGGCCGTTGTTTCGCCCTTGTGTAGGCCTCCCTCACGTGTGAATGACCCACGATCCATATCCGAGGGGTTATAGCAGCCATGCCTGTAAGACAAAACAAACACGTGAGTATTTTATCACTTTGAGCTTCCATTACTACTTGTGCTGGGTTCTCCAGCGTCACTCCCCGATGTGTTGTGCTGGGGTCTAATGTACCCCATGTAGGCTTTCGATGCCCATCTGCCGACCCCTTTTATCTGTTCTTCTTTTAACCCACACCTGGCTGCCTTGGTGGCTGCTCCAATTCTGAATGAATGTGTGTTGTATGAGGTGGGGTTTACACCCGCCATCCATAGACCCTTACGTAGGATCAATGTGAACTGCCACCTCGTGAGAGCTTTTCCATCCCTATGTGCAAATAAATGCCCCGGTCCTGTTGGATGTACAGCCACATACCCCTTCATTGACGACCATGGGCAAACGTCCCCTGGAGGAGCCATAAACAGTGTTATAATGGTGGGGGGGGGGGGCCACACTGGTTCGTCTTCGATTTTCGCAGCTGAAGACACAGTCTGTCTTGGCAGATGTCGAAATCACTGAACTGGAGATTGGTGTTCTGACCTGATGAGTTAGACTGCGGTACCAACTAAGACACCCGAAAGGCCCCCGAAGAATGCACAACTGTATTATAGGGCCCTGAACAGCTTTATTTTGTAGTCCGAGCTGCAAGTGACTGACAGTGAACTCAGGAGGCTAGATAGTTCAGCTAGTCCTATGGGCTTCCTTGTGTCCGCCTTTTTCCCTGCAAGTCTAGCCAAGCCTGGTACCATTTTCTTTGTAATGAAACTATTGGTTGGGTCAGGGAAACCCTCAGACTTACGGAGAAATGCAATGCCTGCCAGTTGGAGGTGTATAGCCGCCGGAGATCTTCCCAGGCTTTCTAAATGGAGTATGTAGCTTTGAACTTTTCTTTGGGTATTGAGCAGTTCCACACTTACCTCGTGACCACAGAACTGTTGAAAAGACTCATAGCTACCTACATACTTCCTCCATGTCGAGGGAGCCAGAGCGAGCTATACCAGTTGCTGCAATCTTAGTTCCCAAGTCTCCACACTGCTTCCGGTATCTGTGTGGGGAGTGGGTCCGCCCACGGGGCTAGCTGCCTGAAGTGCTCGAGCTGAAATCGAGACAGGGCATCAGCTATGACATTCTCTTTTCCTGGTAAATGACGTGCCTTGAAAGAGATGTTGTACCGTAGGCAGCATAACACAAAGACCCTCAGAACCTTCATCACCTCTTCAGAATGAGACGTCTGCAAGTTCAATATGTCTGCTACCGCCCTGTTGTCCGTGTGGAACAGCACTTTCTTATTTTGAATTTTGTGCCCCCACACCCTTACAGCTACCATGATAGGGAACAATTCGAGCATGGTGATGTTTTTTGTGAGCCCCTTTGCTACCCACTGTTGTGGCCAGTGCTCTGCAAACCATGCCCCTTGCCAGAATGCCCCAAAGCCAATACCACCCAAAGCATCGGTCACCATGTGCAGATCCAATAATTGTTCTGCCGGTGTCTGCCAGATGGTGATACCATTAAAATCCTGTAGGAAGAGTTCCCATACCTGGAGGTCAGCTTTTATGCCCTGCGTCATTCTGATGTGGTGATATGGTTTTAGGGCCCCCCCAGTGGCTGATGCCATCTGCCTGAGAAATGGCCTGCCTGAGCCGATTGCATGGCATGCAAAATTCAAGTGGCCTATAACAGATTGCAGCTGTTGTATGGTCACTTTCTTTGCTCCTCTCATCTTCCTTAACAGTTTTCTCAAAAGTGACACCTTATCTTGTGGTAGCCTAGAAACCATGGCCTCTGAGTCTATTTCTATGCCCAGGTAGAAGAGGCAGGTGGCGGGTCCCTCTGTTTTTTCCCATGCTAGCGGAACACCAAAATACATCATGAGTGAGGTGAAACCCAGCAGCGTATCTGCACATGCGGTTCCGCCCTTGGGACCCACAAATAGGAAATCATCGAGATAATGTACTATGTGCGTGTTCTGAGTGTGTTTTTTGGTGGCCCACTCCAAGAAGGTTGAGAATGCTTCGAAGGCTACGCAGCTTACGGAGCATCCCATGGGCATAGCCTTGTCTATATACCATTACCCTTTAAATTTAAAACCCAGTAGATTCTGATCACTCTGATGTACCGGTAACAGGTGGAACTCTGATTTGATGTCACTTTTTGCCATCATTGCCCCTTGGCCCAGCTCCTGTATGTGGTGTAGTGCCACATCGAAAGTTACGTATTGCACTGTGCAATCCTCTGGGTTGATGAAGTTGTTCACTGAAGCACCTTTCGGATAGGACAGGCAATGAATCAGCCTGTATTCCCCTTCTGCCTTCTTGGGGACCAGCCCCAATGGGGATATCCTGAGGTTGTGAACTGGGGGTAATCAAATGGTCCTGCCACCTTGCCTGACTCTACTTCCTTGGCGATTTTCATCTTTAGGATATTGGGGAGTAAGTTTGCAGATTTGAGGTTTCGAGCTGTGGTTTCCATCCTCGGCCCCTTGTATAGTATCTTAAAACCATGCTTGAAACCGTCATGTATGTATTTTGCCATTGTTCTGTCTGGGTAGCAGTCAAGCCAGGGGTCCATCCAGTCTAACCGTACTGGTGAATTAGCTAAACTTTCCAGACCCCTTTCCTTTTTCACTACCTGTTCCTTCATTGCTTGGTTTCTTGGAGGATTGTCGGGTGCATTCTGAAACCTTGTGCTCCCCCCTGCACTGTTTGCAGATATGCCCGTATTTACAAAAGGAACGAAAATATTTTTCTTTGTTGTAGTCGTAACATGGCTTCCTCCCTGTCCCCTTCCTCTGTTCTTTCTTGTACTCTCCCCCTGTTTGTCTGGCAATAATGTGACCACTATCTGTGTAGGTTACCACATTGGGACAGCCACGAGTCATATAATGGACCCAGAGGTCTATGTGCATGTTTTCAGATTTGAGATTGGGTTGCCTAGATAATTTTAGGAGAAATTGCTCATTGTATTTTAGCCATGAATATCCATCAAAGGACAGATGTGTGAATGTTATGGTATCTCTGTATTTAAGAAGAGCAATTAGCTTATCTGGGTGTTTCATCCCGTAAACGGACATAAATATGTAAAATGCTACCACCCAATTCTCAAATGTGAAAGGCACCTCCGGCCGCCTTGGCCTCTCTTGTTTGTTCTTTTTCTCATCATTCACTTCTGGGATCTCTCTGTGTAATAAAGAGAACTTATCTATAAATTCCCCTTTCCAAATTTTTTTCCCGACAGCGTCGGATAAGTGGTCCCCCAATGGGTCTTCCACCCTAGCATATGCCCAACGCTCCGGTGTTGTTGTTATTGCGCTGGTTGAATTGTCACCCGTAGTAGTATTGGGAGTGGTACCCATTTGAGAGGCTACAGTTTCCTGCTCTTGTAAGCCTGGTGTCAAACTTTCTTTGTTATCTGGAAGCTATTGTATTTTTGAAGGCCCAGCACCTGTCCATACCTGAACTGCTGCCCCTTGTGCGTTACCCCCCTTCTGCCGTAGCTCCTTGGGAAACAATGAACTGGGGAGGCTGGGTCAACTGAGCCTCGACCTCTGTGGTGATCTGCTGTCCGCCTCCTAGGTGACATGACAGGGCTTTCTCTGCCCCTATCCTGGTGGACTCTGTAACCCTTTGTGCCATCCCCCCGTCTGTCTAATGGGGCTTGGTATCCTACTGCAGCGGGCTCGGCCCACTGGTGTGCCCTGAACCCATAGTTATCCATTGGCCCCAGTGCCTCGCATGCCGCTAGACCCAGAGAAGTACCCTTGCCAGGCTCATTGGCTGGAAATGCCCGAGACCCTGTGATAGGGTTGGTCATTCCACCCTGCTGGTTTGTTGGGAAACCGGGAGTGAAGGGGCCCCAAGGATTCATCGCTGCCCAAGAGATGGGCAAATATCCTGGCCCCCCATACATAAATGGCCACATGAAGGTGTTATGCTGCTATGTTTGGTGCCCTGGCATCACCGGCACCGAATTGACCCCTGGAACCCCCTGCTGTCCTACCTGGCTGCTTACCTTTTGTTCCCGCTGATCTCCCTGTGTTTTTTCCAAAACCGTTTGCCCCCAATCCTGTCTCCCATGCACCTGGCCTTCTTTCTTTTTTTTTTTTTGTATTATCTATTTTTCTGCCCCGTGCTTACTGGTCCTCCACTCCTTCAGGCTCTGCCAAGTTCTCCCTGACCTCTTCTGTCCTTGCCTGGCCCTCCTCTAGTCTCCAGATCGCAGCCGACCCACGGGATATCCCGGTGTATCCCTTCACCGGGCTGGTCCCTCTCCTCCGAGGGGGAAGGCACCAGTGGGCAGGATAGCCCCAGCACATCCTTCTAGGGCCCGGGGATGCTGCTGGGGAACAGGAGGCACCGGGAAGGTGCTGGAGGCCCTTAGGAACAGAGAGCCATCATCTGGAAGGCCAGTGAGTGATTTTCCTGGCTTTCTGTTGGGGGCAGCGTAGTGACGTCATGGCATACGCCGACATCTTCTCCTCCCCAGTTAGTATTGGGCCGTGCATCCTGTGACACTCCCAGCCTCCGCTAGGAGCCAGCAGGCACTGGACCAGTCCCCTACCCTCCCCCCGGAGAAGGAGAACTGTCCCTGGGATGCTCAATTCTTCTCCCACCGGCCGACCCTCAGTGACTCGGGCTCGTTCGAACCCTGGTCACTGGCGTATCGAAATCCAACTGCTGCGCCGGTGGGCCGGCTCACCTGGCCCTCTTTTGTTCCCGTTCTCTTACCTTTGTGGCCTTAGCCATGTCTTCAAGGTTCTTTCTCCATTTTTTATACTTTGCTTCTTCCGTTGCAGATTCCAGTGGCAGCCATTCCCGGCTGTCGCTGGATTGCTTATCCTCGCTATCAGAATCGGACCGCACCAATTCTACTGACACATCACTGTCCTGATCTCCCTCATACTCACTAATCTGTGGCTGGACCACCATTACCACCAGGGTTTTTTCCATTTCTTCATTCGCTGCCCTGGGATGGACCACAGATGTGTTCTCGTCGACTCTGCTCCATTTTTTCTCAGCACGTTTTTTGCCTGCCTCTACCACTGGTTGCACCTTACGCTTTCTCTGCCCACCCTGCCCCTTTTTATTAACAGATTTTTTCTGCGCCATGGATTCCAATAATCGGGCCGATGGCTGGCTATGCCTGGGCTGACGTCCCTCCTCCTCAGCCGGTTCTTGCAGCCTGTGTTCTACTATGGTGGGATGGTCTGCCACAGTCAGCTGTTGCCCACCTGGACAGGTGACCAATAGTTCTGATTCCAGCCTGGATATGTCAGTCAGCTAATCCGACCTCCCAATGTCCTTTAGGCGTTGCAGGGCCTCGTGGAATGCTTGGTACTGCCCTTGTGCAGGGTAGCCTGTTCCACAGATTGTATCTGGCTTCCTAGCCCAGAAAGATCTTGACCAGAACCCTGTGCCGGTGTGGAGAATTGGGGGTCTGGCTGTCCAGAACCTGACTATTCTGTGATTCGGCCATTTTAGCTATTGATTGTAAGGGGCAAAGTGGTGTTCAGCAAGGTGATACCTATTGAGACAAAAACATTCATTATTCCTGCCCACTTCACCTGGCCTTTACTATTTTAGCTATCTAACTGACTGTTCCAGAACTACTCTCAATTGTACTGCTCTGTAATCCTACAGCCATCCGCCAAGCACAACAAAGAGGGAACTGCCTAGCCAGGGAACCCCATTCTTACATTTGAGAGTTTTGAAAGGAAAGTTTTCTTGATGTGGGGCCCAGCTGGAGGGAATCCTTTTGGGATTTTCACGCAGGAGAGGGGCAAAAAAAAAAACAACCCCCCCCCCAATATTTGAGACCAAAGTTCAAACCCTGATGGTGATTCAAATTAAATTCAAGGTCTGGTGTTTTTGTGTCCTGTAACATGCAAAATAACTAACAACCCCCCACATTGTTCTATCCAACCCTGCTAATACTAAATTCTCCTCTCACTGCCCCCTCCTCCCTCCATGTCATGTGCGGAACACCGTACATGCCATTTATTGTAAAAATGCCATAATAGGGGAAAACAAAACAGATATTATAATGGCCGGGCCAACACAAACAGAAACCACATGGGTGAGAATCTGTATGGAAACCAGACAAAAATGGGGTGGGGTGGGCGGGGAGAATATAGTAGACAACGAAAACCAAAAACCAAAACAAAATTTATTAAGTTGGAAACCCTTGCTGCTCTCCCCAATAAACTGCTAGTAAAAGAAATCTAGGCCTACAGAAGATTGCACGAAGGGGGATAGAAATTAAAACGAGGCGTGAAAATGAGAACATGGGCCCCCCCCCAAAAAAAAAACAGTATTACATAAGGGGGCACACAGAGCCCCTGTTTCTTATTTCTGGGGATTACAGTACAGAGACTACTGCCAATGCCGCGCTCACTGAGACAATGCACACACCCCCAGGAAGGAACTAGGAGGCACACGAAATAGCATCTTGAACAAATTATTAAAACAACAATTGGCAACTCAGCTCAGCATTGAAACCATCCCCCCGCCCCCGGAAAGGCAGGGTTACCAGAAATAAAGTCCGCTCAAGGGGTAGGAATAATATTTTAAAAGGCAAGAAATAAAGCTCTTAAGAAAGTACTATGGGGGGGTGCCACGACCCCCACTACGGGAATACAGGGGGGAACCAACATAAAATGGTCTGTTCCTTTTCAAAGCATTTGCTAAAATACAGCAAAAACTAAAGTTCTAGGAATGGAACTAAAATTACAGGGCACTATTGGAAATATATGAAAAGGGGCATCCAAAAGGCTGAAAGCGCAGATGGACGAAAATTCATTTCTCCAAGCACTAAACTCCCCAGTTGACCAAAAAGAAAATAACTGCCACTTTTTGGAGGAAAGGGCGAAGGCAAGAAGGGAGCTGGAGGGCAGGGAGGCATGGAGAGGGGGCTGTGCCAAAAGCCAACAGGGAGCACCGAGGAATAGCGAAAATGCCGGAGCACCACGTGGCCAGGCGGGTGGGGGGGACCCCGAGGCCCAGTGAGAGCAAGGAACAAAGCTGACCAGGCTGGAAGGGGAGCGAACGGAAGCTAAGGAGAATTGGGGAGAAGAAGAGAAAAGTGGATCCTTGGAAGAGAGAAAAAAGGCGACCACGGAGGGATACACTTGGCCATATCAGGCCAGCAGGGAGGGGAGGGCATGAACCATGACCAAAACCCAGGCACTTAACTGCAGCGCCAAACGAAAAGGAACAAAATTCTGGGAACCCGATGCTTCCAACTGCACCACAGGAAAAAGGTCCAGAGCATAAAGAAAATTAAGGTTGGGCGGCTCGGCCAGCAGGAGGCCTGCTTGTATGCTATCCCCCAGGAGGAAGGATGTGCCCTGCTTGCTACTTCACTTTGTGGGGATGGGAATGGCTGTAGTGGTGCTGTGGATGTCTGTGTTGACATCTGGGGAGGGATAAGGGCTGTAGTGCCTTTGCTGTAAGACCGCAGGGATGGGGGCTATAGTGCTTCTGCTATCATACTGCAGGGATAGGGGCTGTAGTGCTTCTGCTATCATATCGCAGGGATAGGGGCTATAGTGCTTTTGCTGTCATATTACAGAGATGGGGCTGTAGTGCTGCTGTTGTCATACCACAGGGATGGGGGTTGTTGTGCTTCTTCTGTGATTCTGCAGGGATGGTGACTGTAATGCTGCTGCTGTCATACTGAAGGGATGGGGGCTGTAGTGCTTCTGCTGTCATACTGCAGGGATGGGGGCTGTAGTGCTCCTGTTGTCATACTGCAAGGATGGGAGATGTAGTGCTGCTGCTGTCATACCACAGGGATGGAGGCTGTAGTGTTGCTGTTGCCATACCACAGAGATGGGGTTGTAGTGCTTTTCCTGTCATTCCGCAGGGATGGGGGCTGTAATGCTGCTGCTGTCATACCAGAGGGATGGGGGCAGTAGTGCTTCTGCTGTCATACTGCAGGGATGGAGGCTGTAGTGCTGCTGCTGTCATACTGCAGGGGTGGGGGCTGTGGTGCTGCTGCTGCTGTCATACCGCAGGGATGGAGGCTGTAGTGCTTCTCCTGTCAAGTCGCAGGGATGGTGGCTGTAGTGCTGCTGCTGTCATACTGCAAGGATGGGAGATGTATTGCTGCTGCTGTTACACCACAGTGTTGGAGGCTGTAGTGTTGCTGTTGTCATACCACAGGGATGGGGACTGTAGTGCTTCTACTGCCATACTGCAGTGGAGGGGGCTGCAGTGCTGCTGTTGTCATACCGCAGGGATGGGGGCTGTAGTGCTTCTGCTGTCATACTGCATGGGTGGGGGCTGTAGTGCTGCTGCTGTCATACCGCAGGGGTGGGGGCTGTAGTGCTTCTGCTGTCATATCACAGGGATGGGGGCTGTAGTGCTGCTGCTGTCATACAGCAGGGATGGGGCTGTAGTGCTTCTGCTATCATACCGCAGGGGTGGGGGCTGCAGTGCTGCTGTTGTCATACCGCAGGGATGGGGGCTGTAGAGCTTCTGCTGTCATACCTCAGGGATAGGCACTGAAGAGCTTCTGCTGTCATACCTCAGGGATAGGTGCTGTAGAGCTTCTGCTGTCATACCGCAGGGATGGGGGCTGTAGTGCTTCTGCTGTCATACCGCAGGGATGGGGGCTGTAGTGCTTCTGCTGTCATACTGCAGGGATAGGGGCTGTAGTGTTTCTGCTATCATACCACAAGGATAGGGGCTGTAGTGCTTCTGCTGTCATATCACAGGGATAGGGGCTGTAATGCTTCTGCTGTCATATTGCAGAGATGGGGGCTGTAGTGCTCCTGTTGTCATACCACAGGGATGGGGGTTGTAGTGCTTTTTCTGTCGTTCCGCAGGGATGGGGGCTTTAATGCTGCTGCTGTCATACCGAAGGGATGAGGGTTGTAGTGCTTCTGCTGTCCTACTGCAGGGGTGGGGGCTGCAGTGCTGCTGCTGTCATACTGCAGGGGTAGGGGCTGTAGTGCTTCTGCTATAATACCACAGGGATGGGAGCTGTAATGCTGCTGCTGTCATACCGCAGGGATGGGGGTTGTAGTGCTTCTGCTTTCATAATGCAGGGGGTGGAGGCTGTAGTGCTGCTGTTTTCATACTGCAGGGGTGGGAGCTATAGAGTGCTTCTGCTGTCATACCACAGGGATGGGGGATGTAGTGCTGCTGCTGTCATACCGCAGGGATGGAGGATGTAGTGCTTCTACTATCATACCGCATAGGTAGGGTCTGCAGTGCTGCTGTTGTCATACCACAAGGATGGGGGCTGTAGTGTTGCTGTTGTTATACAGCAGGGATGGGGGCAGTAGTGCTGCTGCTGTCATATCGCAGAGATGGGGCTGTAGCGCTGCTGTTGTCGTACCACAGGCATGGGGGCTGTAGTGCTTCTGCTGTCATACTGCAGGGGTGGGGGCTGTAGTGCTTCTGCTGTCATACCACAGAGATGGGGGCTGTAGTGCTTCTGCTGTCATACTGCAGGGATGGGGGCTATACTGCTTCTGCTGTCAAACCGCAGAGATGGCGGCAGAAGTGCTTCTACTATTATACCGCATGGGTAGGGGCTGCAGTGCTGATGTTGTCATACAGCAGGGATGGGGGCTGTAGATCTTCTGCTGTCATACCGCAGGGATGGTGGCTGTAGTGCTGCTGCTGTCATACCGCAAGGATGGGAGATGTAGTGCTGCTGCTGTTATACCACTGGGATGGAGGCTGTAGTGTTGCTGTTGTCATACCACAGGGATGGGGGGCGTAGTGCTTTTTCTGTCATTCCGCAGGGATGGGGTCTGTAATGCTGCTGCTGTCATACTGAAGGGATGGGGGCTGTAGTGCTTTTTCTGTCATACTGCAGGGATGGGAGCTGTAGTGCTGCGGCTGTTGTACTGCAAGGGTTGAGGCTATAGTGCCTCTGCTGTCATGCCACAGGGATGGGGGCTATAGTGCTTCTGCTGTGATTCTGCAGGGATTGGGGCTGTAGTGCTTCTGCTGTTGTACCACAGGGATGGGGGCTGTAGTGCTTCTGCTGTCATACTGCAGGGATGGTGGCTGTAGTGCTACCTCTGCTGTCATACCACAGGGATGGGGGCTGAAGTGCTTCTGCTGTGATCCTGCAGGGATGGGGCTGTAGAGCTTCTGCTGTCATGCCTCAGGGATAGGTGATCTAGAGCTTCTGTTGTCCTTCCGCAGGGATTGTGGCTTTAGTGCTGCTGCTGCTGTCATACCGCAAGGATGGGAGATATAGTGCTGCTGCTGTTATACCACGGGGATGGAGGCTGTAGTGTTGCTGTTGTCATACCACAGGTATGGGGGGTTGTAGTGCTTTTTCTGTCATTCTTCCGGGATGGGGGCTGTAATGCTGCTGTTGTCATACCACAAGGGTGGGGGCTGGAGTGGTGCTGCTGCTGTCATACCGCAGGGATGGAGGCTATAGTGCTTCTGGTGTCATACCGCAGGGATGGCGGCTGTAGTGCTGTTGCTGTCATACCCCAAGGATGGGAGATGTAGTGCTGCTGCTCTCATACTGCAGGGATTGGGTCTGTAGAGCTTCTACTGTCATACCGCAGGGGTGGGGGCTGCAGTGCTGCTGTCATACCGCTGTGATGGGGCTGTAGTGCTTCTACTGTCATACCGCAGTGGTGGGGGCCGCAGTGCTGCTGGTGTAATACCACAGTGATGGGGGCTGTAGTGCTTCCACTGTCATACCACAGGGGTGGGGGCTGTAGTGCTGCTGCTGTCATATTGCTGGTATGGGGGCTGTAGTGCTTCTGCTGTCATACTGCAGGAATGGGGGCTGGAGTGCTGCGGCTGTTATACCGCAAGGGTGGAGGCTATAGTGCCTCTGCTGTCATGCCACAGGGATGGGGGCTATAGTGCTTCTGCTGTGATTCTACAGGGATTGGGGCTGTAGTGCTTCTGCTGTTGTACCACAGGGATGGGGGCTGTAGTGCTTCTGCTGTCACACTGGAGGGATGGGGGCTGAAGTGCTTCTACTGTCATACCACAGGGGTGGGAGCTACAGTGCTGCTGTTGTCATACCGCAGGGATGGGGACTGTAGAGCTTCCGCTGTCATACGTTAGGGATAGGTGCTGTAGAACTTTTGCTTTCATACCGCAAGGATGGTGGCTGTAGTGCTGCTGCAATTATACCACAGGGATGAAGGCTGTAGTGTTGCTGTTGTCATACCACAGGGATGGGGGCTGTAGTGTTGCTGCTGTTATATCGCAGGGATCGAGGCTGTAGTGCTCCTGTTGTCACATCACTGAGATGGGGGCTGAAGTGCTTCTGCTGTCATAATGCCGGGATGGGGGCTGTAGTGCTTCTCCTGTCACAATGGAGGGATGGGGGCTGTAGTGCTTCTGGTGTCATACAATAGTGATTGGGGATGTAGTGCTCCTGCTGTCATACTGCAGGGGTGGGGGCTGTAGTGCTTCTGCTGTCATACTGCAAGGGTGGGGTCTGTAGTGCTTCTGCTGTCATACCGCAGGGATGGGGGCTGTAGTGTTTCTACTGTCATATTGCAGGGGTGGGGGTTGCAGTTCTGATGTTGTCATACTGCAGGGATGGGGGCTGTTTTGCTTCTGCTGTCATTCCTCAGGGATAGGTGCTGTAGAGCTTCTGCTGTCATACCACAAGGATGGGAGATGTAGTGCTGCTGCTGTTATTCCACTGGGATGGAGGCTGTAGTGTTGTTATTGACATACCACAGGGATGGGGGGTGTAGTGCTTTTTCTGTCATTCTGCAGGGGTGTGGGCTGTAATGCTGCTGCTGTCATACCGAAGGGATGGGGGATGTAGTGCTTCTGCTGTCATGCTGCAGGGATGGGGGCTATACTACCTCTGCTGTCATACCACAGGGATGGGGGCTGAAGTGCTTCTGCTGTGATCCTGCAGGGATGGGGCTGTAGAGCTTCTGCTGTCATGCCTCAGGGATAGGTGATCTAGAGCTTCTGTTGTCCTTCCGCAGGGATTGTGGCTTTAGTGCTGCTGCTGCTGTCATACTGCAAGGATGGGAGATGTAGTGGTGCTGCTGTTATACCACAGGGATGGAGGCTGTAGTGTTGCTGTTGTTATACCACAGGGATGGGGGTTGTAGTGCTTTTTCTCATTCCACAGGGATGGGGGCTGTAATGCTGCTGCTGTCAAACCGAAAGGTTGGGGGTTGTAATGCTTCTGCTGTCATACTGCAGGGATGGGGGCTGTAGTGCTGCTGCTGTCATACCGCAGGGGTGAGGTCTGTAGTGCTTCTGCTGCCATACGACAAGGATGGGGGTTGTAGTACTCCTGCTATCATACCACAGGGATGGGGGCTGTAGTGCTTCTGCTGCCATAATGCAGGGGTGGAGGCTGTAGTGCTGCCATTTTCATACCGCAGGGGTGAGGGCTACAGTGCTGCTGCTGTCATACCACATATATCACAGGATGGGGGCTGAAGTGCTTCTACTGTCATACCGCAGGGGTGGGGGCAATATTGCTGCTGTTGTCAAACCGCAGGGATTGGGGCTGTAGAGCTTCTGCTGTCATACTACTGGGATAGTGTTGTAGAGCTTCTGCTGTCATACCGCAAGGATGGGAGATGTAGTGCTGCTGCTGTTATACCACTGGGATGGAGGCTGTAGTGTTGCTGTTGTCATACCACAGGGATAGGGGGGTGTAGTGCTTTTTCTTTTATTCCACAGGGATGGGGGCGGTAATGCTGCTGCTATCATACCGAAGGGTTGGGGATGTAGTGCTTCTGCTGTGATATTGCAAGGATGAGGGCTATAATACCTCTGCTGTCATACCGCAGGGAAGGGGGCTGAAGTGCTTCTACTGTCATACCGCAGGGGTGGGGGCTACAGTGCTGCTGTTGTCATACTGCAGGGATGGGGGCTGTAGAGCTTCTGCTGTCATACGTCAGGGATAGGTGCTGTAGAGGTTTTGCTTTCATACCGCAAGGATAGTGGCTGTAGTGCTGCTGCAATTATACCACAGGGATGGGGGCTGTAGTGTTGCTGTTGTTATATCGCAGGGATAGAGGCTGTAGTGCTCCTGCTGTCACATCACTGAGATGGGGGCTGTAGTGCTTCTCCTGTCACAATGGAGGGATGGGGGCTGTAGTGCTCCTGCTGTCATACTGCAGGGGTGGGGGCTGTAGTGCTTCTGCTGTCATACTGCAAGGGTGGGGACTTTAGTGCTTCTGCTGTGATACCTCGGGGATGGGGGCTGTAATGCTGCTGCTGTCATACCGAAGGGTTGGGGGCTGTAATGTTTCTGCTGTCACACTGCAGGGATGGGGCCTGTAGTGCTGCTGCTGTCATACGACAAGGATGGGGGCTGTAGTACTCCTGCTATTATACCACAGGGATGGGGGCTGAAGTACTTCTGCTGTCATAATGCAAGGATGGGAAATGTAGTACTGCTGCTGCTGTTATACCACTGGGATGGAGGCTGTAGTGTTGCTATTGTCATACCACAGGGATGGGGGTTGTAGTGCTTTTTCTGTCATTCCGCATTGATGGGGGCTGTAATGCTGCTGCTGTCCTACCAAGGGGATGGGGGCTGTAGTGCTTCTGCTATCATACTGCAGGGGTGGAGGCTGCAGTGCTGCTGCTGTCATACTGCAGAGGTGGGGGCTGTAGTGCTGTTGCTCTCATTCCACAGGGATGGGGCCTGTAATGCTGCTGCTATCATACCAAAGGGTTGGGGATGTAGTGCTTCTGCTGTGATATTGCAGGGATGAGGGCTATAGTACCTCTGCTGTCATACCGCAGGGAAGGGGGCTGAAGTGCTTCTACTGTCATACCGCAGGGGTGGGGGCTACAGTGCTGCTGCTGTCATACCGCAGGGAAGGGGGCTGAAGTGCTTCTACTGTCATACCGCAGGGGTGGGGGCTGCAGTGCTGCTGTTGTCATACCGCAGGGATGGGGGCTGTAGAGCTTCTGCTGTCATACGTCAGGGATAGGTGATGTAGAGGTTTTGCTTTCATACCGCAAGGATAGTGGCTGTAGTGCTGCTGCAATTATACCACAGGGATGGGGGCTGTAGTGTTGCTGTTGTTATATCGCAGGGATAGAGGCTGTAGTGCTCCTGCTGTCACATCACTGAGATGGGGGCTGTAGTGCTTCTCCTGTCACAATGGAGGGATGGGGGCTGTAGTGCTTCTGGTATCATACAATAGTGATGGGGATGTAGTGCTCCTGCTGTCATACTGCAAGGGTGGGGACTGTAGTGCTTCTGCTGTCATACCTCAGGGATGGGGGCTGTAGTGCTGCTGCTGCTGTCATACCGCAGGGATGGGGGCTGTAGTGCTTCTACTGTTATAATGCAGGGGTGGGGGCTGCAGTTCTGATGTTGTCATACTGCAGGGATGGGGGCTGTAATGCTTCAGCTGTCATACCTCAGGGATAAGTGCTGTAGAGCTTCTGCTGTCATACTGCAAGGATGGGAGATGTAGTGCTGCTGCTGTTATACCACAGGGATGGAGGCTGTAGTGTTCCTATTGACATACCACAGGGATGGGGGGTGTAGTGCTTTTTCTGTCATTCCACAGGGATGGGGGTGTAATGCTGCTGTCATACCACAGGGATGGGGCTGAAGTGCTTCTGCTGTGATTCCGCAGGGATGGGGGCTGTAGTACCTCTGCTGTCATACCACAGGGATGGGGCTGAAGTGCTTCTGCTGTGATTCCACAGGGATGGAGGCTGTAGAGCTTCTGCTGTCATACCTCAGGGATAGGTGATCTAGAGCGCCTGCTGTCCTTCCGCAGGGATTGTGGCTTTAGTGCTGCTGCTGTCATACTGCAAGGATGGGGGATGTAGTGGTGCTGCTGTTATACCACAGGGATGGAGGCTGTAGTGTTGCTGTTGTCATACCACAGGGATGGGGTTTGTAGTGCTTTTTCTGTCTTTCCGCAAGGGTGGGGGCTGTAATGCTGCTGCTGTCATACCGAAGGGTTGGGGGCTGTAATGCTTCTGCTGTCATACTGCAGGGATGGGGTCTGTAGTGCTGCTGCTGTCATACGACAAGGATGGGGGCTGTAGTACTCCTGTTATCATACCACAGGGATGGGGGCTGAAGTACTTCTGCTGTCATAATGCAGGGGTGGAGGCTGTAGTGCTGCCGTTTTCATACCGCAGGGTTGGGGGCTACAGTGCTGCTGCTGTCATACTGCAAGGATGGGAGATGTAGTGCTGCTGCTGCTGTTATACCACTGGGATGGAGGCTGTAGTGTTGCTATTGTCATACCACAGGGATGGGGGTTGTAGTGCTTTTTCTGTCATTCCGCATTGATGGGGGCTGTAATGCTGCTGCTGTCATACCGAGGGGATGGGGGCTGTAGTGCTTCTGCTGTCATACTGCAGGGGTGGGGGCTGTAGTGCTGCTGCTGCTCTCATACCGCAGGGATGGGGGCTTTAGTGCTTCTATTGTCATACCGCAGGGTTGGGGGCTGCAGTGCTGCTATTGTCATATCGCAGGGATGGGGGCTGTAGTGCTTCTGCTGTCAAACTGCAGGGATGGGGGCTGTAGTCCTTTTTCTGTCATACCACAGGGATAGGGGCTGTAGTGCTTCTACTGTTATACCGCAGGGGTGGGGGTTGTAATGCTGCTGCTGTCATACCGCAGCGGTGTGGGCTGTAGTCCTTCTTCTGTCATACCACAAGGATGGGGGCTGTAGTGCTGCTGCTGTCATGCCGCAGGGGTGGGGGCTGTAGTTCTTCTACTGTCATACCGCAGGTGTTGGGACTGCAGTGCTGCTGTTGTCATGCCACAGGGATGGGGCTGTAGTGCTGCTGTTGTCATACCGCAGGGGTGTGGACTGTAGTGGTTGTGGTGTCATACCGCAAGGATGGTGGCTGTAGTGCTGCTGCAGTTATGCCACAGGGATGGAAGCTGTAGTGTTGCTGTTGTCATACCACAGGGATCAGGGCTGTAGTGTTGCTGTTGTTATATCGCAGGGCACATGCTGTAGTGCTGCTGTTGTCAGATCGCTGAGATGGGGGCTGCAGTGCTTCTGCTGTCATACTGTAGGGATGGGGGCTGTAGTGCTTCTGCTGTCACAATGGAGAGATGGGGCTGTAGTGCTTCTGATGTCATACCATAGTGATGGTGGTGTCACAAACTCACTCAGCCGGTCAACCCTCTACTCCCAAAGTGCCAACCTCTGAGCGTATGATTTGTGTACAGTAAACAGAACAAGGTAGCCCTCTTGTCTGTTTTGTGTGTTCAAGTCACCTTAGTCTCAAGCTCTGGAGGGATTCAAACTGGTAACCTCTTGTTAACGTACCCAATTATCAGGCTCAGATAATTCTGTCTTCAGGGGGCCAGATATCTTTGCCAACGGGCACCCAACCAGGTCTTTCAAATGAACCTTTAGAACTCTATGCAAGACTTTAGAGAACTCTATCCATTTCCCAGTTTGATATACAATAAGCCCATACACAGTGTTACTTATAACCTTGAAAAGCTCCACTTAAATAAAAAGAAATGTCAAGGCACTCCAGACAGTTCCGTTGTAAAAATATCTCTTTACTTTAAAAATATCAAAACAAAACAATAATTACATAACAAAATATATATCCCAACACATACAGCCTTAAAACAAACAGGAAAAAGTACAGTTTCTACAATACATACATTTAGACTGGTCTAATCTAATGCTTACTTTCTTTCAGTGCTTTGAGGGTCTCTCTTCTCTGTCTGAAATATTGTCTTGTGCCTCTGTCAAGGTTCTTTCAGCAATTAAAAGAGTTCTGAGCCGGCCTTTTCATGATGTCATTAAACTCCGCCTTGGGATATTAAAAGTTATATTTTAAAGCAGAGGATGTCCCAACAAGATTTGAAAAAAATAAGTGACATACTCAATTTTCCTCTCCTCAGGTTAACTGGTCAGATCTGGTTTGTACTCTGCTACACATACATCTCAAAAGTTTCTTTGATCTAAGTCACTGTATTCAAAGCAAAAGTGTATTTGCCTCTTTAATCCCGTCTGGGCCTTGGAATCTACACCTCAAAGGTCTCTCTGATGTAATTCAAGGGTTCCCCGGGAATGTATATTTGGCTTTCCGAATTCGTCTGGGTTCTATCTGGTCCAGCCATCAGCCTCTTTGATGAAATGAGCTGGTTCCTGGAAGGTTATTCATAACACAGACATGCTCTTTCCATATGACACCTAGAGCAAAATCAAAGGATTCCCCTGGGGATGCCATGAATGGCTAATTTCATTTCCTGGGATCAAAGCAAATTTAACATGCTAATTGAACCTCAGATCTCTGTAGTTTAAAATACCTCCTGTCCTTTGAACTTATCCTTGTTTTTTGGGGGGGATGATTCAGTTCAGCAAGACTGGAGTTTCCTCAAACTGACCTTCCCATCACATATTTTATATGTAATAAAAAAAAAATTAATACAGAACTCAGAGCACTCAGAGCTGGCTGTCTACGTCACAGGGGGCTGTAGTGCTTCTGCTGTCATACTGCACGGATGGGGTCTGTAGTGACTTCTGCGGTCCTAATGCAGATGTGGGGACTGTAGTGCTCCTGCTGTCATACCGCAGGGGTGGGGGCTGTAGTGCTTCTGCTGTCATACAACAAGGATGGGGCTATAGTGCTGCTGCTATCATACCGCAGGGATGGGGGCTGTAGTGCTTCTTCTGTCATACCGCAGGGGTGGGGGCTGTACTGCTTCTGCTGTCATACGACAAGGATGGGGCTATAGTGCTGCTGCTATAATGCCACAGGGATGGGGCTGTAGTGCTTCTACTGTCATACCACAGGGGTGGGGGCTGTAGTGCTTCTGCTGTCATACGACAAGGATGGGGCTATAGTGCTGCTGCTATTATACCGCAGGGATGGGGGCTGTAGTGCTTCTACTGTCATACCTCAGGGGTGGGGGCTGTAGTGTTGCTGCTGTCATACCGCAGGGGTGGGGGCTATAGTGCTGCTGCTATCATACCGCAGGGATGGGGCCTGCAGTGCTTCTACTGTCATACCGCAGGGGTGAGGGCTACAGTGCTGTTGTTGTCATACCGCAGGGATGGGGGCTGTAGAGCTTCTGCTGTCATACCTCAGGGATAAGTGCTGTAGAGCTTTTTCTGTTATGCTGCAGGGATGGTGGCTGTAGTGCTGCTGCTGTCATACCACAAGGATGGGAGATGTGCTGCTGCTGTTATACCACAGGGATGGAGGCTGTAGTGTTGCTGTCGTCTTACCACATGGATGGGGGTTATAGTGTTTTTTCCTGTCATTCCGCAGGGATGGGGACTGTAATGCTGCTGCTGTCATACCGAAGGGATGGGGCTGTAATGCTTCTGCTGTCATACTGCAGAGGTGAGGGCTGTAGTGCTGCCACTGTCATACCGCAGGGGTAGGGGCTGTAGTGCTTCTGCTGTCATACGACAAGGATGGGGCTAGAGTGCTGCTACTGTCACACCACAGGGATGGGGGCTGTAGTGCTTCTACTGTGATACCGCAGGGGTGGGGGCTACAGTGCTGCTGTAATACCTCAGGGATAGGTGCTGTAGAGCTTTTTCTGTTATACTGCAGGGATGGGGGCTGTAGTGCTTCTGCTGTAATACCACAAGAACGGGGAGATGTGCTGCTGGTGTTATACCACAGGGATGGAGGCTTTAGTGTTGCTGTTGTCATACCACAGGGATGGGGGTTATAGTGCTTTTTCTGTCATTCTTCAGGGATTGGGGCTGTAATGCTGCTGCTGCCATACCGAAGTGATGGGGCAGTAGTGCTTCTGCTGTCATACTGCAGGGATGGGGGCTGTAGTACTGTTACTGTCATACAGCAGGTGTGGGGGCTGGAGTGCTGCTGCTGCTGCTGTCATACTGCAGGGATGGAGACTATAGTGCTTCTTCTGTCTTACTGCAGGGATGGTGGCTGTAGTGCCGTTGCTGTCATACCGCAATGATGGGAGATGTAGTGCTGCTTCTGTTATACCTCAGGGATGGTGGCTGTAGTGTTGCTGTTGTTATACTGCAGGGATGGGGGGCTGTAGTGCTGCTGCTGTCATATCGCTGGGATGGGGACTGTAGTGCTTCTGCTGTCATACTGCAGTGATGGGTGCTGTAATGCTTCTGCTGTCAGAATGGAGGGATGGGGGCTGTAGTGCTTCTGCTGTCATACTGCAGGGATAGGGGCTGTAGTGCTTCTGCTGTCATATCGCAGACATAGGGCTGTAGTACTGCTGTTGTCGTACCACAGTGATGGGGGCTGTAGTGGTTCTGCTGTCATACTGCAAGGATGGGGCTGTAGTGCTTCTGCGGTCATAATGCAGGGGTGGGAGCTGTAGTGCTGCAGCTGTCATACTGCAGGGGTGGGGGCTGCAGTGCTTCTGCTGTCATACCACAGGGATGGGGGCTGTAGTGCTGCTGCTGTCATACTGCAGGGATGGGGCTGTAGTGCTTCTACTGTCATACCGCAGAGATGGGGGCTGTAGAGGTTCTGCTGTCATACTGCAGGGATGGTGGTTGTAGTGCTGCTGCTGTCATACCGCAAGGATGGGAGATGTAGTTGTAACCCCTAGGTGGCGCTATCCCAAGGGCTACTGTCCCTGTGTGCTTGGCTAGTAGTAAGTTAAAGGGCCTGAGTAATGAAACGGGTGCCCTACTCCGAGGTCAGGGCTGTAAGTGCCAGTGGTCAAGCTAACCTTGGCACAGCCCTCCAAGACACTGTAACCTTCCTCTTTCCCTTCTAGTGGCCTGAACAATATACAGTAATTGCTTTCACAATGACTCTTATTCACCAGGCGATTACCCACACTGTTTGCACTTACCACCAGGGCTGGTTCCTCTAGCTTGACCCTGGAGACCCCCTGTAAAACAAGGTTAAGCACAGCAAATAGCAACAGTACAATACTTTTGGCACAAACTGGAACTACAGTCAGGTTAAATGCAAACAAAGTTAAATCTGATTTATTCAGGGAACTTGAACAAGGAAGGGGCGTAATCAGGTTACATTGAAACCTAGAAGTTGACGGCAGATAAGGACCGCAAGGCCCATCCAGTCTGCCCATTTCTTTTTCTACTTTATAAATGTGCCATCGGCCTTTGCTCTGCCAATGGCCTATCTATTCATACTCATCTGTATTGCTCCCTTATGCCTATCCCATGCCTGTTTGAAGCCATGCACTGTATTCATATCAACCACTTCCTGAGGTAGGCCGTTCCATGCATCCACCACCCTTTCTTTGAAAAAGAACTTCCTCACATTACCCCTTAATCGGCCTCCCTCTAATCTCATGTTGTGTCCTCTTGTCCTGCTATTTTTCTTATATTTAAACATGTTAGACTCTTTCACCTTGTTAATGCCCTTAAGGTGTTTGAATGTTTCGATAATATCACCTCTCTCCTGCCTTTGCTCTACAGTATACATATTGAGCTCCATTAATCTGTCCTCATATGTTTTCTGATGCAGTCCCTGCACCCTTTTGGTTGCCCTTCTCTGGACTGCCTCAATTTGGTTAATGTCCTTGTGAAGGTGTGGCCTCCAGTACTGCACGCAGTACTCCAGATGGGGCCTAACCAGTGTCTTGTAAAGAGGGCTTATTACCTCCCTCTTCCAACTTGTGATACCCCTACTAATACACCCCAATATCCCCCTAGCCTTACCTACTGCTTTAGTGGTCTTCTTGGATGATTTCAGGTCATCGGTGATGATGATGCCCAAGTCTCTTTTTTCCCTTGTGACTGCCAGCAACTCCCCCCCCAGCCTATAGGTGGCTTCAGGGTTTCTCTTCCCTATGTGCATGATCTTGCACTTCTTTGCATTAAACCCCAGTTGCCACTCTTTCGACCAGTTTGCTAGTTTATACAGATCTGTTCTCATTCTGCCCACCCCATCTGGATCATCTACTCTGTTGCAGATCTTCGTGTCATCTGCAAACAGACAAACCTTACCCTCCTGTCCATCTGCCATGTCACTGATGAAGGTATTGAAGAGGACTGGCCCCAGGACTGATCCCTGAGGTACCCCACTTGTGACTTGCATCTCTTCTGACTGTATACTGTTTACCAACACTCTCTGTTTTCAGCCTGTCGACTAGTTTGCCACCCAGTTGACCAACTTCTGACCCACCCCGAGCCTACCCGGCTTATTTATCGATCTTCTATGTGGAAAAGTATCGAAAGCTTTGCTGAAGTCAAGGTAGGCCACATCAATTGCTCCCCCTTGGTCCACCACTATGGTTACCCAGTCAAAGAAATCTGAGATTAGTTTGACAGGACCTTCCTTTTTGTAAACCCATGCTGTCTTGGATCCTGTGCTCCTATAGATTCCAGGTATTGCACTATCCTTTCCTTAAGGAGTGCCTCCATAATCTTGCCCACTACTGAGGTAAGACTGACTGGACTGTAGATCCCTGCCTCCTCCCTGCTTCCACTCTTGTGGAGTGGGATCACATGAGCCCTTCTCCAGTCTTCTGGGACCTCTCCTGTGCTCAGAGGCTCACTAAACAGTTTTTATAATGGCTCTGCTAGTTCCACCCTTAGCTCCTTTAGTACCCTGGGATGTATGCCATCTGGTCCCATTGCCTTGTCCACTCTGAGTTTATCGAGCTCTTGTAGGACCCTTTCTTTTGTGAAGGGACTAGTGCACACCTCCCTCTCCCCTGTGTCCATGGTGCTGAGCTGTGGGCCCTGCCCTACCTTCTCTTCAGTAAATACTGAGCAGAAGTATATATTTAGGATATATGTTTTACATGGTCCTCCTCTTCCTCACACTCTTTGATCTTAGCAAAAACCCCTCTGGACTTTCTCCTTTCACTAATGTATCTATAGAAAGTCGTGTCACCTTCTTTTACTGTTTGTGCTATTGTTTCCTCGGTTTGGGCCTTTGCCTGCCTTACTGCCTTCCCTGCTTCCCTTAGGGAAGTTTGGTATGCCTCCCTATCTTCATCCTGCTGCGTTCCCTTATATTTCCTGAAGGCCAGCCTTTTGGCTCTGACCTTTTCTGCTACTGTTTTTGAGAACCAAAATGGTTTCCTTCTTCTTTTGCACTTCTTTTTCTGTCTAACACAATGGGATGTTGCTTCAAGTATTGCATCTTTAATGCTTGCCCACTTTGCCTGTAACCCCTCACCTGTATTTCTTTTTGGCAGGGCTAGCTTAACTCTGTTGGCCATTTCATCAAAGTCAGCTCCTCTGAAGTCCCATATTTTTGCCTTGGAATGGGATGATTTAGTTCTAGTAGCCAAATTGAATCATACCATGTGATAGTCACTGGCCCCCAGGTAACCTTCTACCTGCAGATCTGTGATCCTTTCCCTGTTAGTCAGTACTAGATCTAGGATAGCCCTGTCTCTTGTGGGTTGTTGTACCAGTTGTTTGAGGCCCTCACCCCACAGGGAATCCACTATGTGTCTAGTTCTGGCAGATGTTCCTGCTGGTATTGACCAATCTGTATCCGGCATGTAGAAGTCTCCCATTATCAGAACCTCCCCTTTAGCCATCATGTTTTGTATATCTCCTAACAAAAATGTGTCTGTGTCCGCCCCCTGATCTGGGGACCTGTAGACAGCCCCAGTTCATATGGCTGTCCCATTTCCTGTTGATTTGCTTAAAAGCTATATTAATCAGACAATTATGCATGCAGTTCAGAGTCCCTACACAGTCACACACTCTGGGTACCCAGGTAGGAAAACGGTGGGCTAGCCAGGAACATTGCAGCTGGTTGGGGCCCTGTGATGGAAGAAAGCAACATGCACAACACACACTGTTTGTAATCTGGAGCCGGAGGGCTCAGTTCATGAAAGAAAAGGCAACAAGACAATCAGATGACAACACTTTTAGATTTAGCTGTTGTTGCAGGGAGCTACCCTAATGTTTACTCACGATACCCAATACTGGACACAGGCAGGATGAAATCGAGACTGCAGGCTGTTGAGCTGGAGTACCCAGAGAAGCAGGGCCCACACGAATCACCGAGGCATCGTTCCTTTTCAAGGCATTGAACAGGGGGCTGATCCCCAGGCCGGTCTCTCATTGATGACTTTCTCTGCGTAGTATGTATTCGGGCTCGGCCAGTGTAGGAGGGCCCAGGCAAATGGAAATGGATACGGATTCAGTCTGTGGAGCTGGATACAGCCTCCAGCAAGCAAAACACAGTTCAGACACACAGTGGGGAACCAAATCACAACCCACTATAAGCACACAGCACATTCACAGATAAGGAAATTCCACTCTACCAGGCAAATTACTCTCTGGTTGCAATTACAGAGTCTCTGCACAGTCCAGGAGTTCAGAGGTAGCTGGAAAGTCCTGACAGGCCGATCACATTCAGCAAATCTTCAGTCTTCTTCAGGTTAAAGCCTGATCACAATTCAGTGGCTTAATTCCCTCTCCAAATTCGAATTCAGTCCTAAAAAAGCACAAGTTCCCTCTCAGAAACAGCAGGCAGGGATGCAGGCCAAACTCAGGCCTTTCCACAGTTCTCCTGCGCGAATCCACTATGGATTGCTGCTTAAACTATCTCGAGCTGTTACTTTTTCACTTCCCAACTCAGATCTAACTGAAACTGCATACGGTGTGGGACTTTTCCCCAAGATCCAAAAGGTTCAGTTGGCTGATCTGTCTGTCAGTCCCAACAAGGGCTCCCCCGCCCGCCAGGTTATTTTAGGCACCAAAAGCCCAAAACCACAATTCCTACAAGTTTTGGTCCCACCAAGCCCCTGTAGGCAGGCTCCATTTTAGAGTCCCAAATGTACTGATTGGCCCATTCTGACAGTTTCGGGCCAAGATGATGGAAACAAACAGAACAGTCCATGCTGCAAAGAAGGCAGGTTAGAACAAACTGCAATATTATTACTACTCTAACAAATGCTCAGCAAACAAGTACATCTTCTAACAGAGCTCCATCTCAGATTAATTATGACTGCAATCCAGGCAGCTCTTAAAGAGACCATACACAGAGGCTATACAAGCACTCTCTGGCAATACATTTAAACTACCAAAACACAGGACACCAGACTGGCAGTGAGCATTTAGGCAAGCTCAAGGAGGACTTTGGGAACCCCCATTTGTAGGGGGTTACATAGTGCTGCTGCTGCTGTTATACCACTGGGATGGAGACTGTAGTGTTTCTGTTGTCATACCACAGGGATGGGGGTTGTAGTGCTTTTTCTGTCATTCCGCAGGGATGGGGGCTGTAATGCTGCTGCTGTCATACCGAAGGGATGGGGGCTGTAGTGCTGCTGCTGTCATACCGCAGGGGTGGGGGCTGTAGTGCTGCTACTGCTGTCATACCGCAGGGATGGAGGCTATAGTGCTTCTGCTGTCATACCACAGGGATGGGGCTGTAGTGCTTCTGTTGTCATACTGCAGGGATAGGGGCTGTAGTGCTTCTGCTGTCATACCACAGGGATGAGGGCTATAGTGCTTCTACTGTCATACTGCAGGGGTGGGAGCTGTAGTGCTTCTGCTGTCATACCACAGGGATGGGAGCTGTAGTGCTGCTGCTGTCATACCACAGAGGTGGGGGCTGCGGTGCTTCTGTTGTCATACCACAGGGATGGGCGCTGTAGTGCTTCTGCTGTCATACTGCAGGGGTAGGGGCTGTAGTGTTGCTGCTGTCATACTGCATGGGTGGGGTATGTAGTGCTTCTGCTGTCATATCACAGGGATGGGGGCTGTAGTGCTGCTGTTGTCACACTGCAGGGATGTGAGCTGTAGTGCTTCTACTGTCATACCGCATGGGTGGAGGCTGCAGTGCTGCTGTTGTCATACCGCAGGGATGGGGGCTGTAGAGCTTCTGCTCTCATACCTCAGGGATAGTGCAGTAGAGCTTTTGCTGTCATTCCGCAGGGATGGTGGCTGTAGTGCTGCTGCTGTCATATCGCAGAGATGGGGGTGTAGTGCTGCTGTTGTCATACCGCAGAGGTGGGGGCTGTAGTGCTGCTGTTGTCATAACACAGGGATGGGGGGCTTGTAGAGCTTCTGTCATTCCGCAGGGATGGGGGCTGTAATGCTGCTTCTGTCATACCACAGGGATGAGGCTATAGTGCTTCTGCTGTCATGCTGCAGGGATGGGGGCTGTATTTCTTCTGCTGTCATACCACAGAGATTGGGGCCATAGTGCTTCTGCTGTCATTCTGCAGGGATGGGGCTATAGTGCTTCTGCTGTCATATCACAGGGATGGGGGCTCTAGTGCTTCTGCTGTCATACCGCAGGGATGGGGGCTGTAGTGCTTTTACTGTCATACTGCAGGGTTGGGGGCTGCAGTGCTGCTGCTGTGATACTGCAGGGACGGGGCTGTAGTGCTTCTACTGTCATACCGCAGGGATAAGTGCAGTAGAGCTTTTGCTGTCATTCCGCAGGGATGGTGGCTGTAGTGCTGCTGCTGTCATAACACAGGGATGGTGGCTGTAGTGCTGCTGCTGTCATAACACAGGGATGGTGGCTGTAGTGCTGCTGTTGTCATAACACAGGGATGGTGGCTGTAGTGCTGCTGTTGTCATAACACAGGGATGGGGGGCTTGTAGAGCTTCTGTCATTCCGCAGGGATGGGGGCTGTAATGCTGCTTCTGTCATACCACAGGGATGGGGCTATAGTGCTTCTGCTGTCATGCTGCAGGGATGGGGGCTGTATTTCTTCTGCTGTCATACCACAGGATTTGGGGCCGTAGTGCTTCTGCTGTCATACCGCAGGGATGGGGGCTCTAGTGCTTCTGCTGTCATACTGCAGGGATGGGGGCTATAGTGCTTTTACTGTCATACTGCAAGGGTGGGGGCTGCAGTGCTGCTGCTGTAATACTGCAGGGATGGGGCTGTAGTACTTCTACTGTCATACCGCGGGGTGGGGGCTGCAGTGCTGCTGTTGTCATACCGCAGGGATGGGGGCTGTAGTGCTTCTGCTGTCATACTGCAGGGGTGGGGGCTGTAGTGGTTCTTCTGTCATACCACAGGGATGGGGGCTGTAGTGCTGCTGCTGTCATACCGCAGGGGTGGGTCTGTAGCGCTTCTACTGTCATACTGCAGGGAAGGGGCTGCAGTGCTGCTGTTGTCATACTGCAGGGATGGGGGCTGTAGAGCTTCTGCTGTCATACCTCAGGGATAGGTGCTGTAGAGGTTCTGCTGTCCTTCCGCAGGGATACATAGATACATAGACAGTGTCAGCAGATAAGGGCCTATGGCCCACCCAGTCTGCCCATTTGAGCTTGTAAGTTCAGTTTGTTTTCCTAGAAGTCTGTTGCACCTTACCCCTGACGTTCAGAATTCCTTTATGTCTATCCCATGCATTCTTAAATCCTGTGATTGTTTCAAGCCCCCACCACTTCCTCTGGCAGGGTGTTCCACCTGTCCACCACCCGTCTTGTGAAGAAATTTTTCTCATGTTTCCTCTGAATCGTCTCCCTCTCCAACTTCATCCCATGCCTCTAGTCCTGGAACATCTTTTCGCTTAAAATAGTGTTTTCCTGCACCCTGTTCCTCCCTGTAGGATACTTGTATGTCTCTATCATATCCTCTCTCCTCCTCTCCTCCAGGGAGTACATGTTCAGTTCCTTCAACCTGTCTTCATAGGGCGTGGATGCATCCATGCACCATCTTTGTTGCCCTCCTCTGAACCTTCTCTCCCTGTCTATGTCCTTACGTAGGTATGGTCTCCAGAACTGTACACTGTACTCCAGGTGGGGCCTCACTAGTGCCTTGTATATAGCGGAATTATGACCTCCTTCTCGGGCTGGTGATGCCCCTGCCTATACATCCCAGCATCCTATTTGCTTTACCTGCTGCCTTGTCACTCTGTTTCCTACCTTGAGGTCATCAGAGATGATAACCCCAAGATCCCTTTCCTGCTTGGTGCATGCTATATCCTCACCCCCAACTGATATATTGTGCCAGGGTTTTGTGCCCCATATGCATTATCTTGCACTTCTTTGCATTGAATTTCAACTGCCAAACACCTGACCATTCTTCAAGTTTCTGCAGGTCGCTTCATTCTGTTCACACCCTCTG
This sequence comes from Neoceratodus forsteri, assembly GCA_016271365.2. Classification (NCBI taxonomy): domain Eukaryota; kingdom Metazoa; phylum Chordata; order Ceratodontiformes; family Ceratodontidae; genus Neoceratodus; species Neoceratodus forsteri. The sequence goes on from CM028129.1 coordinate 1,260,351,778, forward strand.
GTGTGTCTACTCTGTTACAGAGCTTTGTGTCATCAGCTAACAGTGAAATTCTGCCTTCCAGGTCCTGCGCCATGTCACTGATGAAGATGTTGAATAGGACCGTCCCAGCACTGATCCCTATGGTACCCCACTGGTCACTCTTCCTCTGTGGAGGACAGCCATTTACCACCACCCTCTGTGTCCTGCCACCCAGCCAGTTACCTACCCATCACACTACTGTCCTGCCCACACCCATATTCCCAGTTTGTGTAATAGTCTTCTATGTGGCACAGTGTCAAAGGCCTTGCTGAAGTCCAGATAGGCCATGTCCACTGCCTCCTGATCCACCTCCCTAGTCACCCAGTCAAAAATTCAATGAGGTTGGTCTGACGCATGACCTCCCCTGGTGAAACCATGCTGCCTGGGTCCTGTAGTCCATTGACAACCAGATGTTCCACCAATCTCTCCTTCAGTAGTGCTTCCATGATCTTCCCACTACCAGGTGAGGCTGACTGGTCTGTAGTTCCCTGCTTCCTTTTGTTCCACTTTTGTATAAGGGACTACATCTGCTGTCCTCCAGTCTTTGGGTACCTCCCCTGTTTCCAGTGATCGGCTAAACAGGATAGCCAGAGGTTCAGCCACCACCTCTTAGTTCTTTAAGGACCTGGGGTGCACCCCATCTGGCCCCATTGCTTTATCAACTCTTATTACTTCCAGTTCCTTCAGGACCCTTTCTCGTAAAGGACTTGTGTCCATTTCTGCACCATTCTCACCCCTTGTACTCCCTTCAGACCCATTACCTTCCTCTTCCTCAGTAAAGACTGAGCAGAAATACCTATTCAGTATGTCAGCTTTACTGCTGTCATCTCCACGCTGCCCCCATCCTCCCCCTTCAGTCTCACTATCCCTCCCTTTGTCTTTCTTTTTTCACTTATGTACCTGTAAAAGGTTTTGTCCCCTCTACCCACTGATTTTGCAATGTGTTCTTCTGTCTGAGCTTTGGCTTCCCTTACTGACCTCCCTGCCTCCCTTTGTGGCTGTAGTGGCTGTAGTGCTGCTGCTGTCATACCGCAAGGATGGGAAATGTAGTGCTGCTGCTGTTATACCACTGGGATGGAGGCTGTAGTGTTGCTGTGGTCATACCACAGGGATGGGGGTTGTAATGCTTTTTCTGTCATTCCGCAGGGATGGGGACTGTAATGCTGCTGCTGTCATGCTGAAGAGATGGGGGCTGTAGTGCTTTTACTGTCATACTGCAGGGTTGGGGGCTGTAGTGCTGCTGCTGTCATACTGCAGGGGTGGGGCCTGTAGTGTTGCTGCTGTCATACTGCAGGGGTGGGGGCTGTTGTGGGTCTGCTGTCATACCACAGTGATAAGGGCTGTAGTGCTGCTGCTGTCACACCTCAGGGATGGGGGCTGTAGTGCTTCTACTGTCATACGGCAGGAGTGGGGCTGCAGTGCTGCTGTTGTCATACTGCAGGGATGGGGACTGTAGAGCTTCTGCTGTCATACCTCAGGGATAGGTGCTGTAGAGCTTCTGCTGTCATATCGCAGGGATGGGGGCTGTAGTGCTGCTGCTATTATACTGCAAGGATGGGAGATGTAGTGCTGCTGCTGTTATACCACTGGGATGGAGGCTGTAGTGTTGCTGTTGTCATACCACAGGGATGGGGGTTGTAGTGCTTTTTCTGTCATTCCACAGGAATGGGGTCCTTAATGCTGCTGCTGTCATACCGAAGGTATGGGGACTGTAGTGCGTCTGCTGTCATACTGCAGGGATGGGGGCTGTAGTGCTGCTGCTGTCATACCGCAGGGGTGTGGGCTGTAGTGCTGCTGCTGACACATCGCAGGGATGGAGGCTATAGTGCTTCTGCTGTCATACCACAGGGATGGGGACTGTAGTGCTTCTGCTGTCATACTGCAAGGCTGGGGGCTGTGCTGCTGCTGCTGTCATACTGCAGGGATGGGGACTGCAGTGCTCCTGTTGTTATACTGCAAGGATGGGGGCTGTAGAGCTTCTGCTGTCATACCTCAGGGATAGGTGCTGTAGAGCTTCTGCTGTAATACTGCAGGGATGGTGGCGGTAGTGCTGCTGCTGTCAAACCGCAAGGATGGGAGATGTAGTGCTGCTGCTGTTATACCGTGGGGATGGAGGCTGTAGTGTTGCTGTTGTCATTCCTCAGGGATGGGGGCAGTAGTGTTGCTGTTGTCAGACTGCAGGGATGGGGCTGTAGTGCTGCTGCTGTCATATCGCAGGGATGGGGGCTGTAGTGTTTCTGCTGTCATACTGTAGGGATAGAGGCTATAGTGCTTCTGTTGTCATATAGCAGAGATTGGGGCTGTAGTGCTGCTGTTGTCATACCACAGGGATGGGGGGGTGTAGTGCTTCTTCTGCCATTCCGCAGGGATGGGGCTGTAATGCTGCTGCTGTCATACCGCGTTGATGGGGACTGTAGTGCTGCTGCTGTCATACCACAGGGGTGTGGGTTGTAGTGCTTCTGCTATCATACCACAGGGATGGGGCTATAGTGCTTTTGCTGTCATACCACAGGGATGGGGGCTGTAGTGCTTCTGCAGTCATACCACAAGGATAGGGGCTATAGTGCTTCTGCTGTCATACCACAGGGATGGGGGCTGTTGTGCTTCTGCTGTCATACTGCAGGGATGAAGGCTGTAGTATTTCTGCTGTCATACTGCAGGGGTGGGGGCTCTAGTGCTACTGCTGTCATACCACTGGGATGGGGGCTATAGTGCTTCTGCTGTCATACCGCAGAGGTGGGGGGATGTAGTGCTGCTACTATCATACTGCAGGGATGGGGGATGTAGTGCTTCTGCTGTCATACTGCTGGGATGGGTGCTGTAGTGCTTCTACTGTCGTACTACTGGGATGGGGCTGTAGTGCTTCTACTGTCGTACTACTGGGATGGAGGCTGTAGTGCTTCTGCTGTCATACTGCAGGGATGGGAGCTGTAGTGCTTATGTTGTCACATGGCAGGGATGGGGCTGTAGTGCTTGTGCAACCCTCGCACTTTGTACCTATTAGTATATAATTTAGTAGGTACAAGGATGGATTGATGTGCAACAGTAGAGGTCAAAATTGCTAAAACTCATGCTAACAGATTGAAAAACACCATTAAACTTGAATTTTGGCTTTGCAGATACCGGCGACATGATAGGTTTTCCCAATCTGCAAAACAGAATTTCCCCTTTCTGAGTCATGGTAGGTAAACCAATGTCCCTATGTGCCTTTCCCACTTGGCTGCCGGCTACGCCCCAGCATACTAATTTAAATATACAAACAAGTTTTGCCTTTAAAAACAAATTATGTGGTGGTATTAGCTAAAGCTAAGAGGGAATATGTGTTAAAGTTACTGTGATACTAAATGAATGTAACCCATTTTGAAAGGCATATAACAGGTCTTGAGCTCTCCGTCTTCATCTTAAAACAGTAGTCCTAAAGCATGCTGTACATGCTGCCATTCAGGATTTCCCCAGACTGTAGCTCTCTATTTGTTGTTATAAGCGCATTATCAAGAGTACTGTAAATGTCATCAGTAAAGTTTTTATGATGGTTTCAGCTTGTTGTACTTGGGGGTTGAATTCAGGTGGTGCACAGGAAATGACGCCCCCCCCCCAAACTGTTCCTCTTCTTCTCTGAAGGAGGGCATAGTTGCTTGCAGCTAGTGAGTTTGTTTTATATGAATATTTGTCTTCTGGTATTTAGAAGATTCTTCTCTCTAAATTTGTAAGGGGAGGGCCCAGCTGATATGTTGATCCTCCCTTTTGTAGGTTGGCCTAATTTCTGGATTGGTTTTGGGTCTACTCTACGGGAGTATTCTCTGTTTGTTTGTTTTTTAGATTCCGGTAGAGTGGCTACACTGATAAGAGCCCTCCTTACGTGTCTGAGCAATTTTCCTCCTTTCTATGGGTATGGCACTTACTCTAGCTGTGAGGGTTGGGTCTGAGAGGGATGTGTTGGTAGGTAATCAAGATGGCTGGTGGCTAAGGAACTTTTACCAGATATGGGCCCATTTTTATTCAAAAATTTAGCACTTTTCTGGATCAGTAAAAATTTGATCAATTCCATTTCTGAGAATACTAGGGTGGCAGGGTATTTTATTCAGTATCTGATCCTCACTTGTTGGAGGGCCTGTCTCACTAGAGTAAGTTATTTTCTTTTGCTGGCCACCTCGACTGAAACGTCTTGAAAGATGAATATTTTCTGTCCCTGCCATCTTAGATTTTTAGCCTCCCTTATTGCTCTCAGAGTTAGTTATTTTTGGGAGTATCTGAGGAACTTAATTATTATAGGCCTTGGTTTTTAATTTCTTTGGGAGGGAGAGCAAGGGGTGGGTGAGCTCAGTCAATTAAAATGTTTATTTCTGGATTTAAGTTTGAGTGTTGGTAGGAAAAAAACTATATAAAGGCTCTCACGTTATTTTTCTCCACTCCTTTTGGCACCCCTATTAATCTAATATTGTTCCTCCTCCAGTTTTTTAAATCATTAACTTTTTCAAGCAGAAACTGTATTTGCTTAGTTTGTGTGGTCTTTATTCCATTTTAAATAATGGCTCTTCAAAATAAGAGATCTTTGATTCTTCAGCTTTTACTCTTTCATGTATTCCAGAGATGACTAATTTGAGGTTTTCAAAAGAGGATTTTAATTATTTACTTTCACATAGATCTGATTTAATAGTTGTAGCTCCTTTTTATCAGAACAATTTCTGTGAGGGTGCTATTTTCATTTCCATCAGCAGACAGTACCATTGTTATATTTAACAGTCCGGAGGGCAAATCTATGCAGTTAGTGCTGATCGGTTTATTTATTTATTTTTTATTCTTTGCTAGCCAGGCAAGGCCCATTAGGCACAAGTGCCTGTTTTCAGGGGTGACCCATGAGCACTGGAGAGGTTAAATGACTTGCTCAGAGTCACACAGTAGGGAGGTGGAGGATGTGGGAATCAAACTCAGGACTAGTAGATGTACTAAGCTCATTCACATCTCATTGCTGTAACTTCTAGGCTATATTGCCAGCCCCAAATTTTTGAAAGGCCGCAGATTCTAGGTAAGAAACTGGTATTTAAAAACTTCCAAACCTGTGCAAAAATAATATCATTTTGAAGTTGATGATATGTAGCTGCTGTTTGTAGCATTAACGATGGTCTTGAGTTGGTTTCTATAGTGGATGGGAGCGGATTACGATTTTACTGTTGAGAGAGTCTGGTCAGGCAGCCATTAGTGTCTGGAACCCCCCAGTTCTATGTTTTTATGAGTTTGGCAGGGAGTTCTGAAGACTGGGCAGGGCTCACCTACCCTTTTGACTGGTGTGATAGGTGTCCTGCTGGGTTGTTCCCCTGGACTATGCCCCGGGAGGTATATGAGAAGGCTTAGTAAGAGCAAATACTCCAGTAGCCCCAGGCAAATGAAACCTCTCCAACTCTCACACCACAGTAGTGCCCTACTGACTCCTCCTATGCCTTGCCAGCTTCTCCATCTTAATCTTGACTGTTGAGTGAAGTATCCTCCTCCGGGCTTGGGGAACCGGAGTGGGGGTCCTACCCACAGGGGACAAGCTGTGGGTTATGACTGGTACTCTAGAGAGGATGCCAAGCAGAAGCTGGTGGGGGCTGGAATATTGGAGGACTCCTACAGTGGGTAGAAGGGCTTGGGCAGGTGGAAGTAGGACCTTGCAGGTGGCAAGGAAAAAAACTGGTGAAAAATTAGAAAGTAAAATAATATATAAATTTAAAATGACAGGCTTCATTTTTTTTTTTTTTATTTTACTTTTTTTTTCAGTTTACTGATGTTGCTCACCTTTGCCCAGACACCTCCAGGGTTCATTTTAATGTGCTAAGGCATTCCATTTACCTGTGTTTTGCAGGAGCAAAACTGTGCAGAGATGAAAATAATATCATGCTGTGCCCCACGGAATGTTGTGTTTCCATGAGCTCATGGCAAAGACAGCCATGAAAAAATGCATTTTAGTCACCTGAATATTAGTTTGTATGTTTATATGTACAGTTACTGTGTCTGTGTAATACAGCCACTGAAATGGCTGTATGAGTTGTATCACATGCATTTTTACAGCATTAGAACCATGAACCGAAGGTGAGCAGTTCTGATACTCTAACAATGTAAGTAAGACCACTCTTACAACTGTAAGAGTGGTTTCAGTGGTGTGGCAGTATTATATAGAATAGTGGATGGGAGACCATCCACAACAAGGCTGTGTTTCCATCGAGGGTGTTGATGACATCATAGAGACCTCGAGAGTGAAGCTCGAGAGGTCTCCATGATGTCATCAACTCCTGAGATGGGAAACACAACCTTAGTTGTGGATGGTCTCCCATCCACTATTTTATATAGTGTATGGGTCCCTTAATTTTTTTACTATACATTTCACAAGGTTTCATACCTTGTATGTTTGCGGTCACTCTTGGTCCCAATCCTCACTACAGACAATCGCGCTCCTCACCTGATCCCGAAAATCCTGGTCCTCTCTGCCGTTTTCTCTGTTTCTGACCCCAAACTCAAACAGCAGCTGTTTTAAAAAAAACTGACAGACTGAACATTTTAAATCAGGGTGTCAACTGTGGCAGTTCGTGTACAAACATCATTTTGAACTGCTCGCTAGACCGCTCGCTAAGTGCCACTGCCATTGTTCTTAGGATTTTTTTGTGAGGACAGTATTTTCCACCAATCAGGTGGCAGCTCAAGGAAAAAAAGTTGTACTATCGATGTGACGTCAGAACGATAGTACAACAATTTTTTTGACCTTTGAAATGTCCTACAACAAGCTTTGGAAAACCACTGTTTCCCTTACACAGTAAGCCCTAACCATATACTATAATATATTATTGGTTGAGCTTGATCAATAATATATTACAAAAAAATTAGCAAAATATGCCTGTTTCCAGAGCAGCTGCACATGAGGGACTATTTACAGAATAAGAGTATCTCATGTGCAGAGGAAGGGAGCTCTTTGATCGGACGGGAGTGCTCCCTGGACTGTAATGATTATAAGATTGACTTCTTAGATTCTTTAGGTGAGAAAACTGTGAAAAGAAGCTGAACACACTGGTACACAAAGGACTTGAGAAGAAACTCTTATAACCGGAAGAAACACAGTAACTGTATATTTAAACACATTATAAATCATGTTAAGACCTTTCTGTAAAAATAACTCATTGCATAAAAACATGTATTCTCACTGCAGTGGAAAGTAAACAGCAGCCTGAGTTTCATACTGGAAAAGAAGCCAAAAAAGTGCAAAGCCTTCCACATCCATGAATACCTCAACTACCAAGGAATACAACCTGCTTCATCCCAAATGGCAAGACAGTGTTTCAGCTTGTTTTAGCATAATTTTACTTTTTTGTCCTGTGTCGTCTTTGTTTATTCCACAAGATAAAGTGAAACAAACAAAAAAAAAGTTCTGGAAACCCCTATTATATAAATTGCACACATACTGTGCAGTCATGTGCTATGGAAAATATTTTCACTCCTGCAGAGTGACCTCTGGATACTCTCACTCATGGCTTCACCACTTGTGAGTATCCAGAAGTCACCTGCAGGAGTTAAAATATTTTCCATAGCACACCCTGCTATGATGTATCCCCTATTTATTCCACTGTGATGACATCATCAAACAAACAAATAGCAAAAACACAGTCCTATTATAAATCAGATAGTAAAGAGGTGTTGTGAATAGACTATTTATGTGATTGAGCGAGAGTGACCTCAGCCATTGTCACTTGTGGCTCTGCCACGCCTCCACCACTCTGTGAGGATATCTGAGGTCACGCCCGCCTCAATCACATAAATAGTATTCCACCACCGTCCGTAATATATCCCAAATATATATATATATATATATATATAGTGCGTGTGTATGTATGTATGCATATATAATATGTGTGTGTGTGTCCTGGTTAAAAAAAAAAAGAAAATAATACAGAATTTTAATCTAGAATTTAAATGTTTTACATTGCAGAATATTAGAGAATCCCCATTGTGGGAAATGGACTGTGCCAACTGAACATAGACTAGATCTGTGTGCATGAGACACCCTGTAATGGTTATAAGAGTACCTGTAATGTTTAGAAAGAAACAATTCTGATTGGCTAAGAATGGTGTCATGGTTAGTTACAAATAGACCTCAACAGTGAAAATAATGCAATATCCATTTCATATTTGTATCCCACACTTCCTTCCCCTTGGGTAGCACCTGGAAACATGCTGTAGCTCAACATGCTTTTCATGGTCCTAATTTCTGCATAAATAAAGGAAAACATTAACTGATTAATATTTCCTATGCTCTTACACCTCTGTCGTTTTCCTTTCTATAGCTGAGGTCACCAATCATTTTATTTGTTGGGGAACAGAGACACCCTGTGGTCAGACCCTTGCAATGCAGGATATATTCCTTTTTCCCATACCTTTTTATATACACGTAAAAGGCCCCAGAGAAATGCAACAAAATCAAACAGTTCAAGACTGAGGTTACAGAAGGACCTATAACATTCAAGGCAACTCCCTTTTTTACATACTCAGGAGACTTAGAAGGCATTTTGATTCTAAGTCGTCTGTTACCATCAATCTCTGTTACCATTAATCATGCAAAGGTGAATATTTAGGTAGCAATAGCTTGAATACCCTGGGTGAGGGGGTGGGGGTTAGGTGCAGAAATGAAAAAGGAACAGAAATGGGGATAGTCTGAGAGAGCTTCCCAATGAAAATCACCAATGTAGCCTTAAAATATTAAAGGGGGTTCACACCCAGTAAGACATTCTGACTGCAAAACTGCACAAAACTGGGACTGTTTTGTAATCAAATGCTATGCAACGCCATGGAATCAGTTATCTAATGTAATAACATTCTGGAGATGATTGCTGGTTTTTTTAAGAGCTTAGTAAACTTCAAGGTTAAAAAAATAGTTCAAGATTTAAGTGTATAGGATGAAAACTCAAAATATGCTTAACAGGCATCATATGTTAATTAACTGTGCCCCATAGTCTTGGGGGAATTAGATGGTAATATTACATAATCAAAAACAAATCATACAGCAGCTGAACACCAGTGACTTGATATGGTAGCATTCATTAGGCGAGAGCATGTGAAATAACAAGGAGAATTATTTACCTCAGCCCCTTTCTATATAATTTATGTGCTAACCCTGTGGATAGGGTCAATTAGTACATGAATAAAGAGAAACTAATTCAGTTCATACCCTATAAAAAGTCCATACTTCCAGTTGTTATCATTTGTCTGTCTTTGTTATTCATAATTTAAACTTATAGTATGCCTGTACACAAGGAAACCATTAACTATCACTGTATTCAGTATAGAAAAATGGCACTTCAGGTGGACCCCGAGGGGAGATTCTTGCTGGTCAGGGGAACCTACAGGGAGACTCCCTGCACAATCCTTAACATATACGCTCCCAGTGAAGATTTAGAGAACAGCAAGTTTCTCAAAGATGTCCTCCTCAGGGCAGCCCCCCAACAGGGGAGCTATTCATAGTGGGAGGAGATTTTAACACACCCTCAACCCTGCATTGGACAAATCAGGCACCTTAAAAAGTCTGCCCTCACGAGCTACCACCACTTTGAATCGCCTGACCTAAGACCTTGGGCTAATTGAGGTATGGCGGCAGGTACACCCGAGAGTCCGTGACTACACCTGCTGGTCAGCCCCACATCGAGCCTATCCCAGGCTTGATGTGATTTGGGTCTTGGGGGAATGGCTGCACAAAATAACCGAGGCTAGAATCTATCCCAGAACCTTCTCAGACCACAGCATGGTGACCATACAGCTCTGGCCTGGCCCAAAGGTAAAAAACTCCTCCTGGAGATTGAATGTCTCTCTCCTCAACAGGGAAGAGTACAAAGTGCTGATGACAGACTCGATAAAGGAATATAAAGCCAGCAACCTACCCAAGATACCACTCAGGCAGTCTGGTGGGGTGGCTTGAAAGCATTTGTCACAGGTAAGACCATTAGATACGCTTTCAACCTCAAGAGGAAACAACAGAAAGAAACACTAGAGTTAGAAAATAAACTATTTGACTTAGAAGCAGAACACAAAATTGTCCTAAACAAGGAGGTGAGGGAAAGATTGTAGGAGGCTTAATAAGATGTTAGATGACAAAATTGAGGGGCAGCTGCGGTACTCTCACCAGAGGTTTTACGAGGTGGGGAACCATATGGGTAAGCTCCTCACTTGACAACTCTGGAGGGAAGCAGCCTCCAGGACTGTCATGCGACTCCACTCCCCAACATGGCCGAATAGTCACATAACCGATCCAGGGGGCATAGCTAATCAATTTCTAAAATTCTATAAACAATTCTACAGTCAAGAAAGGGGGGGGGGGCTATCAGGAGAAACTTGACTCCTTTTTCCAGAGGATAAAACTTCCGAGATGCTCAAAAGAAGAAATGGATAAATTGGATGCTCCCATAACTGATGGAGAGATCCGTTCCACCATGGGAGATCTAAAAACAGGAAAGGCCCCAGGGCCGGACGGCCTAGTGACGGAGTGGTACAAGGCCTTGGAGTCGGAATTGTCACCTCTGCTGGGGGGAGGTCTGGGGAGGTCCAGAGGGGGGAGGGTGCCCCACCGAGCTGGCAATATGCCCAGATCTCAGTAATATATAAGGAAGGAAAAAACCCGGAGGCTTGTAGTTCATACAGGCCTATCTCGCTTCTTAACATTGACCAAAAGGTGTACACTATGATCCTTGCATGTAGATTGCAGTTGTGTGTGGGGAGCTTGGTCCACCGGATCAGAGAGGCTTCATTAATGGAAGGCTTATCTGTGATAATATCAGACACCTGCTAAATCTCATGGCCTGCCAGCAGTCTTTCGGAGAACTGACACTGGCAGTATTCATGGATGCGGAGAAGGCCTTTGACCAGGAGGACTGGAGATTCCTGCACAGAACTCTTGAGGAGATGGGATTGGGCTCCAAATTTAGGATGAGCATGGAGGCTTTGTATGCAGTTCCCCAGGCTACAGTAAGGGGTAATGGTTTCACAACGGGACGGTTCCACCTGACTAGGGGTACTAGGCAGGGATGCCCTCTCTCTCCACTCCTGTTTCTCTGTGTATTGAGCCCCTTACAGTGGTGGTGCGAGGGAATGAAGCAATTCACGGGATCCAAACAGGCAACTGACAGCATAAAATCTTTCTATATGTTGACAACTCCCTCTTCTTTCTTGCCTCCACAAAGACCTCCTCCCGGTTTTAACCCAGGAGCTGCAGAATTATGGACAAGTCTCCGACTACAAAATCAATCTAGACAAATCCAAAGCAATCAAAATCGGAGGCACATTGCCACTGGAGGTATCTCAGAATTTTCCTTTCAAATGGGCCACAGCAAATACAGTACGTTATTTAGAGGTCAAGATCTCTCCTCAACTGTTGAGCCTCTTTAAGCTTAACTATGGGAAACTCTGGGGAGAGATTCGAGCTGACTTAGCCAGATGAGACTTGCTCCCACATACATTGGGGGGCTGCATTGAATCTTTTAAGATGAACATCCCAACCCAGGCTTCTATTTTTATTTCAAGCCCTCCCTATTAACATACTAGAGGCTTTCCTCAAATTGGTCAGTATGGCTCTCTCCGCTTTTGCTTGGCAGAGGGGCAGGAAATGCACTGGCTACAAGCTCCTAACATAGCCTAAGTCATGAAGAGGTTTAGCTCTTCCTAACCTCAAGCTATACTATATAGCAGCACAGTTGGTCCCAGTGGTCACTTGAGTGAAACAAAGCAGAGACACAGGATGGAGGGAAATAGAGGGGCAGCAATTGCGACTGATCACACTGGCTTCTCTTCCCCACGTCCTACTCACTCCGGAGCTGTGGAGGAACCTGAGTAATCCCTGGACCAAGCACACACTCAGGACACTGGTCTTAGCCAGAAAGCTCACACACACACACACCAGAAGGGATAGGTCCACTGACATCAATCTTGGGAAACTCCCACTTCACCCCTCCTTGATCTGATACTAGATTCCAGAGATGGAATGCACTATCTCTAATACATTTTTGGAACCTGTTGCTAGGGGAAAGCCTGGCCTCCTTCACTGGGCTACAGGGTAAATATGCCCTTGAATGAGTATACTTCCATAGATACCTGCAGGTCAGACATTATCTTCTGGAAAATGACCTGATTCCTAACATTAAGAGAGAGACCTTGCTGGACTAGAATCCTTCCTTTATTTGTCAGAGCGTCTGGTGGGCAGAGGGAAATTAATCTCAGGAGCATACAGTATAAAACCATCCAAGGAGATCACTGCACACGATTTGAAGCCATGAGACTTAAATGGGAAGAGGACACCGGGGACCCAATTCCGGTGGACCAGTGGATTTCTGCCTGGGAGAAGGGCTGGAGGACCACCTCATCCCCGGGTTGGAAGGAATTCCTCTGGAAGTGCCTGACTCACTTCTTTCACACTCCAACAATAACAAAACACTGTTGTGGGATTCACAGACCAGTGTTGGAGAGGTTGTGGGCAGGTGGGGACTCACGCCCACATTTTTTGGTCGTGCCCGGAAATTTCCGGTTTCTGGAGGAGTCAGGCACGTCTTACACAGCCTTTGGAGGGCAGAGATACCATTTATATATATTTTTATATTTAGTTTTGTTGACTGGGTAAGTGCACTAGACAAATCCTGCCTATATTCAGGCACGACCCGGGGGGAGGGGGATACAGATGAATGCCAACTGACCTTGAACCAGATTAAGCTGCTGACCATTGACCTTTAATATAATGGTTTTGGGGGTGGGTGTCCCAATGGCGGGTAATCCCAAGGAACAGAGCCTACTTCGGACATTATGCTTGGCTGCCCAAAAAGAAATCATGGTTAATTGGCTAAAGGCCTCTTCCCCCCTCCCTGGACTCGTGGAAGCTTAGGGTGGATAGGGTCAGGAGAATGGAAGGGTTGACAGCCAAGCTTAGGCTAACCTTAGAAAAAAACGAAGAACAGTGGGGGAAGTGGGTGTCTCTGATGGGTATTGAACAAACTAATACACAGAGCTAAGCAAACGTGTTTGGACTTTCAGGGATGCCTCAGCAACCCCCCCCCCCCACACACACACACACATTTCACCCCATCCGTGAGAGGATCAGTCATATTGGAGTGCGACATGGTCTCTTTAATTTGATGTTGGGACTCCTGTTGAGTCACTGCTCATAACCTGGATGCACCTGTTGGTGCTTTGGTTTTCATTGAGCTGGTTTATCAAACCTAAGAAAGGCCAAGCCACAGCATGACATAAATGCCATTTAAATACAGTATGGTTAAATGTAATAGCATCGCAGACCTGAAGAAGCATTGTCGGAAGACTTCCAAAAGAAAATATCTCCTTAATGTTTTGCCATGGAATACAGTGAATGGTTATGAACGGATAGGAATTGCACATGCTACAGTCAGTACTAAAAGAGATTATCTGTAAAGATTGTCTTAAAAATAATTGACTGCTATATTTTATCATATTCATGGACATGTGTAAATGAATTTGAATGCTTTGTTCTTATAATAAAACAGAGTTAAAAAAAAGAAAAATAGTACTTAGTTCATGTCGAAGGAAAAAGTAAAGTGTATTTTTTAAGTTTATTCTAATTATTTGCTGACTGGGAGAACACAATTCCTTTTTTTAAGACAGAGACCCAGAAATAAAATTGATATGGCTTACCCTTTTTAGGTAACATATTAGTTACAAAACATAAAGGTCAATGAATGTAAATCCCAGCAACTTACAGTAAATAGTTATTTAAAAAAACATGTACGTATAGAAGCATAGCATAAATATTCTTTCAGTTTAGAACTGAATATAGATACATAGAGACGTAGAATGTAATGGTAGATAAGGGCTGCTGGGCTCACCTAGTCTGCCCATTTGTGTTTGTTTTTTTTAATTCCCAGACCCTGCTTAATCCACTGCACAATCTCTTCTCTCTTCTATCTTACCCTCATGATTCCCTTGTGCTTATCCCAGGCATTTTTGAACCCAATTACTAACTTCGCCCCACCTCCTTCGGAAGGCTATTTGGATATCCACCACTCTTTCTGTGAAAAAGTACTTTCTCATATCACTCCTGAATTTACCCGCTCCAGCTTCATATCATGCCCCCTTGATCGAGAGCATCTTTTTCTCTGAAAGATACACTCCTCCTGTACCTTATTAACTCCCCATAAAATATTTAAAAGCTTCTATTATATCCCTCCTCTCCACAACAACAATGCAAGTGAATAAGGTGTGAGACACAATTTTTCTTAAGTCTACAGGTAACTATTTTCAAGTTTTGCCGCCATACACGTAAATGTCTTCTGCCCCACATTTGATTTCATAAATGGGACCTTCAAAAGATTTTAGTTTTGTAGACCGCTGTAGTCAGGAGTTCAGCAGGAAGTTTATACCAACAGTTCTTTTGATAAATAGAAGCAGTGAAGTTAGGGGCGTCCTGATGTCCCAGTGAGTAGTGCATTGCATGACTGTGGCAATGACCTGGGGTTGGCAGCAAAATCCAGAGTTGGGTTGGGTGGCCAAGGGGGTTGGAGTGCAGGTGCTGCTGCATGGCAGCGCCCCCTAGCTGAGGAGAGAAGGTGCTGTTGATTCACTGCTGCGGCAACCCCTGCAGTGGGCTGGGGAGTTTGCCTCCCTTGCCTGCAGGGACATCACTGTACATGTACGAGGCCTGATGGGGCACCGCCCAGTGTTGGACAGGCAGGAGGGCTTAGGGGAACAGGAGAGAAAAATAGAAACTGCTATGTGTCCCAGTACGCTAGTAAGATGGCAGCTGGGTACTCTTGGAGCCTGCACTTTGAGGATCCCCAGTGGCTCTAACCGTGAGGGGGGAAGTGGCAAATGGGGCTGAGAGGTAGCCGGCATAAGGACCAGAAGGAAGGAGAAGGTGGTGCTAGAGGGGCAAACAGTGTATGAATAAAAGGAAGTTTAGTTGACCAAGAAAGGCAGAAGGTTTACTTGATGAGATTGTGTTGTAGGGTGTAAATACAGCATACACTGTACCCTCTGTAGTCACACTAATCAGAAATCCTAGGAGCATAGGAAGGTAGGAAATGCAAGATAAATAAATTCTGGTCAGAGTCAACATGGCTGCTTCAGAAGAACATAGGAAGCATACAGACATAAGGATTTCACATCCTGCATATGTGCAGGCACAGTTCATCACCTTCAGGAATTTTAACACATTCTGTGACTCTGGACCTTAGCAGTTCTCCATTTCCTCTGGCTTTTGACTTACCAGCAGGTATCAGCATTTTCAATTGAAATCAACAATGGTTATTTTTTCCTTTTGTATTACCTGTTTTTGTTTTTGTGTACCTTGTTCTGTTCATATATGTCACCTGATAATTTATTGTCCAAGGTCCTCTCTATTCATTGCATAGGTAGGCACCTATGAACTTATGAATGGTCTACTCTGTATGTCTCTAATATATTATATCCACTTTAACTCATTGTATGTAAAGCGCTTTACTTTGTATGTTCTGATATATTGTATCCTCTTTAACTCATTGTATGTAAAGCACTTATAATTTGTTATTCTGTTAAGTTTCTGCATGTCTGTACTGTCCCGGGTCGTGCCTGAAAATAGTCATTTTATGGCTAGTGCACTTACCCGGTTAACAAAAGGTAAATAAAATAAATAAATGTACTTGTCTCTAAAGGCTCTCTACCGAACAACCATTTTGAAGAACAAAGGAAACACACATAGATGTTTTTCACATCCTGCATATGCCCAGGCCACAGTTCATCATCTCAGGCATTTAACACACCCTGCGACACTGGAACTCAGTAGTTCACCATTTCCTCTGGATTTGACTTTTTCATTTAGTGCTTTCTCAGGTAAGAGACAATGAGGCTAAATTTGACACTTCAGTGGTGGCAGCTTGTGGGTTATCAGTCCACTTCATTCAGTGCCTTCCTTTTGGAGAGCTGACTACAGGAGAGGATTTGGTGGTTTCTTGCCACATCGGTGGCACCTGCAGTGTGGAGGGACAGTTGGGCAGCTGCATTGGCAGCCACCAGGAAGCACAAGGAGGCTGCAATCGGTGGCACTCTGGCAGGAGCTACTTAGCCGCATTGGCGGCGATACAGGGGCAGAAATAAGATTTTGCCAATGGGGAGCCAAGAATAGCTTCTGGTCATCGGCATTTTGTGGTCAACCGGGAGCTACTCGGGCCAACCAGGAGCTACTGCCAAAAAACGAAGAAAATTTAAGTCATATGAGAAAACAGCAATTATTTATATTTTTTTTCTGTTTTGCTTTGGCAGGGATAAAGAGCTAAGACTAGTAACTAGGCAGAGCAAGAGTAGTACTAGGAAGAGAGAAGGGAAAGCAGAAGACCAGATTCTGGCCAGGAAGACAGGCAGAGAGCAGAATTATATAGAAGAAGGCAACCGTCCGAGCAAAGAATAGTTGCTCAGAAATGCTGGTTGGAAGATTATAAACTTCACAGGAAGACAGACAGACTCTCCTTCATTAAATAAAGAAGATTCCAACTGTGTGGTGTCATTTTTTTTGCAATGTAGTTTACACATTTTGTGTAATACAAGTCGTGGTGGGGGGGGCAGTACAGATAGTTTAAAAACACTTAACAATAAGTATCACAAGCAGCTAAAATTCCCCACAAGTTATAAGTCTTCATCTGAATTTTGTTCCAAATGATGATGGATGGACTCCTCATTCTTGCTTTCACTAGATGTGATGTGAACTTCACCCAATACTGATACTTTGCTTTGGCCTGTTGATGATGCCCAGTGAGGTTTTGCTCCCAACCTATGTTTTGTTTTTACAAACCACTCTTTTACTGATGATGTACTCAAAAATCTTGTGGTTCTGGTCCCTCCATGGAGATTAAAAGCAAGTCCGCTATAGTGCTGGTCTTCAGGCTAGCCCTCCAGTCCGAAAAAATCCTTTTCATAGCTGATTGGATACACGAGTACTATTGGATATACAAGTACTATAGCTATGACATGACGAATGTTGTTGAAGTATTGTGATTTTCTCTGGACGATTACATGCCATACCTCAAGGAATGAAAGCTGCTTGTGATATTTGGAAATATTCTGTTTCATCAGTTTCCATTCTGTTATTGCAGTATGCACATCGCATCCATTATGCAGCAAGACAGGAGAGAAGTAGTTAATAAGAAACTGGATTTCCTCATTTCCAAATTCCAAAAGCTTGTGATCATTATCAGGCCAGTTTGTTGGGTCAATGACAGTGCCATTCTTTAACAATGGGTCTTCTACGAAACCCAAGAAGTGGTTGAGACAGTCCATTACACTGTTTACAATCACTTCATGTTCCTTTGCAAAGGCTGAAAGAGCATCCCTTATTTCCCTTTGGAGCTCAATTACTTTAAACACTGCTGTCCCTTCCTCATTAATAACCACTTCTCTCCTGAATTTGGCCAGTGTGGTCCATCCTCTACCATTAGAGTTTCTATTTCCAAGAGTACTGACAGTGTCCATTACAGTTGGAAGGGATACATAGGCATCCCGGAATGCACCGGAGACAGTTGAAAGACCTGTGAGTATGTCAAAATAGAAGTGTGCGAAGATCAGAAATATTACATTGCATTTTTTTTTCTAAATCCCTTAACTTTCGCCTTGTCTGCTGCTGAAATATCCCGTCTGATGTCAGACACAAGCTCATACCAGTGATCCAGTATGCTGCTGTAGTTATGAAGCACAGCATGGAGAGAGTCCTTTTTAAGTGAGAGCCATCGTGTTCCTTGTGATTTTTTAAACGTGATGCATGTGGTCTGATTAGCTTCAGCCAGTCTTTTTAACTCTTTATAACATTTTGGGGAGTTCTCATAAAATAGAATATTGATATTAATATGCTGTCAATGGTCTGTGAAAAATAGGTGTTCTTAAAAGCATCTTTAGCTGCTAATTCAAGCCTGTGAGAAACACAGTGAATGGCAAGAAGCCATGGGCACTCTTTCAATAATGCCATCAAACCCTTATTACGTCCAAAGCTGACGGATGCACATTCTGCTCCTGCACCAATGCAGGATAACGGTTTTAGGTTAACTGTGTCCTGTCCCAACAATTGTGAGTATGCGGAAGTCATTGCGGTCCTTAGACCACTTGCATCACCAGAGTCGACATTAATTAATCCTATAAACTTCATAGTAGGTTGCCCATTTTCAAGAATTTTGGCATACACAATCTTCTTCTCCATGGTGGTCCTGTCAGCAGTCCGTTCCATCCATTAAGACAGAATGATATCTGTATGGTGTTGCTTCTCCTGTGAAATGACTCACAATTAGTTTTCTTAAGTGATCAGCAATAGCTGCGATGAATGTGGCTCACGCTTTGTCATTGGCATAAGCTTCGCCAAGTTCTACACCATGTCTCTTTTCCAGTGATATTAGTCCCTTGAATTTCAGGGCTCTACGATGCCGGTTTGACAACTAAGTTGTCGACTGCTATCACAGCGATGGATTTATGTTGACTGCAACTTGTGGTCGACATAAATCTGACTTGAGACCCTGGCCATGTTTTCATTGGAGGCTGGTCTCCAACCCCCCCCAGCAGAGGCTCGCCCTGCACCCCCTGATCTCTAGTATTTTAACTCTGAGTCGGAGTTGGATCGGGGAAGGGATGCAGGAATGGGAAAGAGGGTGCCGGGGTCTCGGGCAGTCAATTACAGCAAAAACATCGATGTTGTAGGCATTGATGTTTTCGCTGTAATAGCATCGTCATCCTGGGTGCATACCAGATTTCAGGAAGGGGTCCTCCTCTTAGCAATGTAGTAGGCAATATCAAAAAGTTTCTCTAATTTGTGTAGAGATTTTTTATTTATTTTTAAGATACATTTTTTGATTTCACCACCTGAGGGCATACTATCTGCTAAAGCAGCAGCCACTGCTTGTTTATGTTCTTCTGATACTGCATGCCTCTCACAGTTAGTTTTTTTAACAGTGTTAGTTCCACTGATGTATGAATCCACATTGCTCATTTTACCGGCTCTAGTTGCCCACTTTCTTAATACACTAGGTTTCTCGCGACAAAACTTACACCACATTTTAGTGACAATGCCATCTTTTGTATCAAATTGTAACCATGACACATCTGCATTTTCCTTTTGGCACTGCCAGGAGTGCACTGTGGATACATGACATGAATGACCCTGTTTTTTTCTTTTCCTTATTTATGGTAGCAGTCAAGTAACACTATCAGATGGTATCATCAAAGATGTCAAAGAAGAGGAGGATGGTGGTTCTGTTGCATCAGGCTGCTTGCGTTTTTGTGAAGCACTGAACCCAAAATTTAGAAGTGACATGATGACCACCACGGGAAGGAGATAGACTAGGCCCACTAGATATTTTGTAATTAAGACATGTTATATCAGTATGAACAGCTGAAAGGGATGAACTGAGGTGTTTGTTTCAGGTAATGGTTAGGATAACAAAATGAAGAAAATTACTTTACTGTTTCTGTCTTTTTTCTTCTTCAAATACAACAAAGAGCAGCAGGGATATCACCAGGCTAAGGAACCTCAGTGCTCACAGGGTCCCAGTAGTGTCAAGGGACGTCCAGAGCAGACAGAACTTTGTTAAATAATTTTTTATAAACACGTGGAATTACAAGAATAAGCAGGATTTAGTTCACAAGGCTAAGGCCCCCTAAAACAGGCGGGTAATTAACAAGAAAAATCACAAGGCTAAGGAACCTTGTTATAAGTCATGCTGATTGCTCACAGGTCCTGGAACCAGTTAGAGAAGCTAGATATTTTTTTTTTTTTGTATAATCTTTTTATTGATTTCAAAAACTGTTTTAAACACACAATAACAACACATATCTATAACACATTAACATACAGATAACAGACAACAGACAGATGCATTCCATACATATTTCAGACACAGACCTTAATAACTTAACCATACATAAATTATAAATTAATATTATTCATCTTATCCATTTCCTTTTAGCCCAGCTCAACTATCTATCAGTTCATTCATTTCCCGGTATGTCCCCCCTCCCATTTTCCTTCTTTACTGGATTTTGTTTTGTCCCCCCCCCTTTTTTTTTCCCTTTTTTTTCCCCTTCCAATTCAGCAAGCAAGCAACAACCAATTTCCTTTTAAGATTCTCTAGGGCTAGTGTTTGCATAACTAGCCTCACCATTACACATCGTTGGTGTTGCACGGTTACCCAGGTATTTTTATGCAGTGCCTCGCCATTATCAGTGCTATCCTCATCCAGCGAGGTAGGGGTTCCCTACTCCTTCCTCCCAGGATCCATACCAAATAGACCCACAATCGGCTCTACACGTAGAGGGATACCTGCCATCTGACTAACTTCCCTAATAACTTCTCCCCAAAAGACCTGGAGGACTCTGCATGCCCAATAGCAATGTATATATGTCCCCCGCTCACTCCCGCAAAGTGGAGAAATAGCTGAATGTGCCCTGTGAACTACCTCCGGGGGGGCAGTATAGTCTGTGTACAAATTTATAATAGGCCTCCTTATATTTATTGCATATTAAAAGTCCTCCATGTCCCTCTATCAGCATTTGCCAGTTCTCTTCAGATACATCACTCCCTATATCTCTTATCCACAGCCTTCTTGTTTTCTGGGTATGGCCTGGACAATCCTGCTTCCCCATTTTTGCCGCCTTCCTAATAAATCCCTTGGGATCTCTGCGTGCTTGATATATTATAATTTCTAACTCCCCCCATTTCTGTACCGACTCCCCACCCCTATCCATTTTGGACACAAAAGCCCTTAACTGAAAGTACCGAAACATCTGCTGCTTCTGCAATCCCAATTGTTGTATTATATCCCTTAATGAATTTAGAGTGCCTTGCTTGACCAGATCCCCTATACTCTGTACCCCCTTCTTTTCCCACTCTTTAAATCCTCCATCTACTATCCCCAGGAGGAAAAAGGGGTTGTCCACTACCGGCAGCAACAGGGTCGCACCCCACCCCCTCATTTCTTCCTAAGACAATTCCATGCCTACAACATTGATTTTACCAATGGGTTACCCCCTCCCTCAGTCGAGAATGCTTGGAGCCCCCCGCTATGTAAATATGCAGACAAACACCCTGGGTACCCCCATTGCTCAAGATCCACCCAGCTGGCTATCGCTGGTCTATGCACCCAGTCCGCCACATACCGCTGTTGTATTGCTAGATAATAATTCCCGAGATCCGGGAAATTTAATCCACCTCTATCTATTGCAACCTTGAGTCTCCGC
Organism: Neoceratodus forsteri; assembly: GCA_016271365.2. Lineage (NCBI taxonomy): Eukaryota > Metazoa > Chordata > Ceratodontiformes > Ceratodontidae > Neoceratodus > Neoceratodus forsteri. Next base: position 1,260,373,006 of record CM028129.1, read on the forward strand.
AGACTGATCCTAGGGTGCTTTCCCCGCCATATAAACTTAGTAAACGTTTTCTCAATGCCCTGGAGATCCTTTCTCATCAGGCCCGACGGTAGCATTTGCATGGGATATAATATTCTCAGGAGCACATTCATCTTTATCAGATTTATGCGACCTAATTAGGATATGGGAAGCTGCATCCAACGTCTCACATCCCCTTCCACCTTTCTAATCAAAGGCGTATAATTTAGCCCATACAGCGCCCCTATCATTCTACCTACCGTAATACCCAAATATGTAAAAGACTTATCCCTCACCTGTAATCCTCACCTCACATCTTCCACCTCCGTCCTAGGAAAGGACATCAGCTCTGATTTACCTAAATTAATTTTGTACCCAGAGAACTCTGCAAAAGCATCTATAATTCTTAGCAAAGGCGACATGGAGGTCTGTGGGTGTCTAACGAACAGAAGCATATCATTCACATATAAAGCTATTTTGTGTAGCGTGCCCTTAGCCCCAGTTACCCCATGGAACTCCTGACATTGACGGAGTGCAATAGCCAATGGCTCTAATGCCAACGCAAATAATAATGGCGAGAGGGGGCAATCCCGCCTCGTACCCGCTCAGTTCTACCATCTCTGTCATTGCCCGTTAACCATATATCGGGCCTTGGCGCCGGTGCATTGCTCTTCACCCACTGTACATATGATTCACCCAGACCAAACCACAGCACCTCAAAGAGGTACTCCACTCCACTCTATCAAACGCCTTTTCATCATCCATAGAGATGATATGTCGTCCTCTCATGCATTCTCCTGCTCTCCAAATCACATTAAGCAGCCTCCTCACATTGTGATAAAAGAATCTCCCCTTTAAGAAGCCGGTCTGGTCTGGGTGAATCAGCACAGGCAAACAGTCCTCCAACCTCATAGCCATCACTTTAGTCATAATCTTTAAATCACAATTTAAGAGTGATATTGGCCTATAGGAGGCACATTCCGTTTCATCTTTGCCTGGTTTGGGCACCAGGCAGATCAGAGCCTCAAACCACGAAGCAGGCAATACTACCCCTTCCCTTTCCTAACCCTTCCATACCAATTCACACAACACCTCTGCCGTCTGTTCCGCCAAAACCTTATAATATTCCACTGGGAAGCCGTCTGGGCCACTTGCTTTCCCTCTCTGCAACTTCCCGATGGCTTTAATGATTTCCTCCTTCTTTATTGGCTGGTTTAATTTCTCCCTCTGCAATGATGAGAGTCTTGGGAGCTTTATCTTATCTAAGAAAGTTTTCATCTCTTGGTCCTTACCTTTACAACCTGCTCTATACAGCTGCCCATAATAATCCCAAAAGGCTTGCCTTATTTCCCGTGGTTCCCTATGTACTCCACCTCCCTTCCCTTTTATGCCTGTTATCTTAGTGGGGCATTTACCCCCCTTCATTAGCCTCACTAACAGGGGTCCAGGCTTATTAGACCACTCAAACATTTGCCGCCTGCAGAAGAACTGGGATGTCGCAGCCTCATTTTTCACCAAGGCATTCAGTGCCTCCCTGGTGGCATTTACCAGTTGCATCACTTCCCCTTGCTCACCCCTTGCCACCCTTTTCTCCAATAGCTTAAGCTTCTTTTCCAGTTCCTGCCTCTTTTCATCCTTGTCCCGTTTATGCTTAGCCATATACGCTATGATGGCCCCCCTCATGTAAGCTTTGCCTACATCCCAATATACAGCTTTTGAGACCCCACTACTTTCATTGGTTGTCTTATATCTTTGCCATTGAGCCACTAGGTATTCCCTGAACTCCTGGTTTGTAAGCATGTACGATGGGAATCTCCATCGGGGGGCAGAAACTCTAACCCCTCGGAACTGGATTCTCCCCATGACCATCGCATGATCAGAAATATGTATAGGGCCATGAGCAATATCCAGCACCCTGCTATGCCACCCCCGTGGCAGGAACAGATAGTCAATCCTGCTCCATGTCCCATGAGGGCTAGAAAAAAAGGTATATTCCCTAGCCCCTGGATACATCATCTGCCACCCATCCACCAGATCCATATCTACCATTCCCTCCTGCCACAGACCCAATGCCTCTGTCCTCTTACCCTTGCCTTTTGAACGATCTAGTACTGGGTCCATAGTACTATTCAAATCTCCCCCTAAGATCAGATCCGGGAATTGCTCTTTCATTAATATATCCAGGATCCCAGGGAAAAACCCTGGATCATATACAGCAGGGGCATAGACACTACCAAAGGTAACTGACTCTCCATATAACTGTCCCACCACAAACACATACCTCCCATTCCGGTGATCTTTCACCACCCTTATGATCTCCAGCGGCAAATGCTTGTGCAACAAGATGGCCACTCCTCTTTTACGGAAGGAGTACGAAGCAGCAAAGCACTTGCCTACCCACCCCTTCACCAGCTTGGTATGCTCTGCATCTGATAAATGGGTTTCCTGGAGTAGAGCAACCTGTGCTCCCTTTCTTTTAAGTGCTGCTAATAATGTTGTCCATTTAACCGGGTTATTGGCCCCCCGTACATTCCAAGAGATTACTTTAAATTCCTGCACATTAGCCATATCGCAACCTTCTGCTTTCCCCATTTCTAATCACCTTCCTTCCCCTTTCCGGGTCAAGATTTTGAGCTGGTTTCCATGAGAATTTGTGTCCTATATAGAATGCATCACATAACACACATTGATAAACTACGTACAAAGAACTAATAAACACCCTTCTCACCCCCCAATTCCCCCCCTTAACTTGCAAATGAATTTTCCCTTCCCTTCTCCCCATCCCCTCCATCCAGCCTCTGAAAAGTGATCTATCCTCCTTGCCCCCACCGACACCAATTGCCGAAATAGCATGTGTCTTAATCCCCTCCATGGACAAAATGCCCCACTGGTCCGACAACGGTTGGCCCCAACCTACGTCATTATCTGGCCCACTCACATATCGAATCCATTATAAGAGACCCCAGATAACAGTTCTCCCCATACCCCTTCATAAACAATCCTTTCAAACTTTTCATGTTTTCCTTCGCCCTCCCAATTCTTTCCCCCCCCGATTAGTCCTTCACAAATGTCCCTGGCTTCCAAGGGCTATGCACAACCAAGAGGGTGATTGGATTCCATCTCCTACGAGAGAGGAAGCAGGCCGCACCAATAATACACGCGCTAAGCCCGTCCCCCCGCCTCGTTCATACCATGTTCAGTTCTCGATAAATCGACAGACTAGTCCATCCACATGGTCGATTTAGTTTGTACTTGTGTGGGAAACCCCACTGTTCCTCAATCCACTCCAGACTGTTTCTACATTGCCCTCCGTTACCAACTAGAACATCCCCCCTCCTCCTTTCCATACACCGTCCTGCTCCTTCTCTCTTCAAAAACAGGGGCGAGTCCCAGACATCGGAGGGAGGGAAGAAGAACTCCCATCTGGCAACACTTCATGGCAGGAAACACACGTAAGGTCCCTCTCATATAAGAATAATATGTAACAGTACCTTTGTTAATTCAGATCCAACGTCTCAATATCTCACTTCTGGTCAACTAAAAACAGAATCAGATATATCACCACATGATTTCGATCTCCTTTCCACATTTAGCCAGCCTTTTTATGCAGCTGCTTTACAAATTGTTCAGCCTTGGGAACCTCCCAGAAGGAAAATGTCGCACCCTCGTGCCGAATTTTGAAAACCGCTGGGTATACCAAGAAAGACTCCACTCCTTCCTAGGCTTCTCAGCTGGGTCATCAACGGTTTGAACATTTTATGTTTTTTAAGCAGATGCAGCGAGTAATCTTGTGAGAGGTAGAGTCTTGCCCCTCCATATTCCAAGGAACCCTTTTCTCGATATGCTTTTAAAACAGCCTCTCGGTCTTGAAATGCATGGAATCTCATAATTATTTGTCTGGGTGGTTGGTTACCAGGAGGCCATGGCATCACGGCCCTGTGCGCCCGCTCTAGTTTCAATTGCCCATTTTTTGGCTGCAAACCGAGTAATTCTGGCAGAGTTTGGGCACAAAACTTCAGGACATCTCCCTTTTCTGCACCCTCCGGTAGGACCCTGATGCACAAGTTAAGGCGCCTATGATAGTTTTCTTGATAATCGAATGATTCCTTTAGATCCTCTGACTCTTTCTGCAATCTTGCCACTTGCCCTGGGACTTCCACAGTTTCGTCTTCTAATCTAGAGATCCGATCTTTCATCTCTCCAAGTCTGTTACCCTGCAGCGTTTGCTGCTCCAGTACCTCCTGCAATTTAAGTTCAATTTTACTTTCTAGTTTCAACAATCGGGGCTCCTTTGCCTCTATAACCTGCCCTGTTACCTCACGGCCTAGTGCGCTCACTTCCACCATGGAAAGCGATATGATGCCTGCACTTTCACTTGCTGCCACAGCCACCGACTTCTTTCCGGATTTCCCGGCCAAACGCTGGCTTTTCCCGGGACCTGATGTGAGATACTCCTCCATGGTGCCCACTGCCTTATATTTAATCGTTCACTTTTTGCAGGATAAACTTTTAATGTTTTTTTTTAAACTTTCACCGACCGCTATCACGGAGCAGTGCTCAGGCACGTCTATCCAGCTAGCTGCTCATCAGCGCCCCCTAGATATTTTTTTAATCAAGGTATAACAGTAACAAGCAGACCACAAGGCTAAGGAACCTTGTAATGTAGTCATGCTGATGCTCACAGGTCCTGGGACCAGTTAGACAAGCTAGATATTTTTTTAATCAAGGTACAACAGTAACAAGCAGACCACAACGCTAAGGAACCTTGTAATGTAGTTGTGTCCGGTTCTGGGACCAGTTGAAGAAGCTAGATATTTTTTTAATCAAGGTACAACAGTAACAAGCAGACCACAAGGCTAAGGAACCTTGTAATGTAGTTATGTCCGGTCCTGGGACCAGTTAGACAAGCTAGATATTTTTTTAATCAAGGTACAACAGTAACAAGCAGACCACAAGGCTAAGGAACCTTGTAATATGTCGTGCTGATGATCACAGGTCCTGGGACCAGTTAGACAAGCTAAATATTTATTTTAATCAAGGTACAACAATAACAAGCAGATCGCAAGGCTAAGGAACCTTGTAATGTAGTTGTGTCCGGTCCTGACACCAGTTGGAGAAGCTAGATATTTTTTTTTAATCAAGAGGTACAAGTGACAAGCAGACCACAAGGCTAATGAACCTTGTAATAAGTTGTGCTGATGCTCACAGGTCCTGGGACCAGTTAGACAAGCACTAGATATTTTTTTTTAATCAAGGTACAGCAGTCGGGTATTAACAGACCACAAGGCTGGGCACCTTGTGATATTGTACGATGAGCGTTCACAGGGTCCTGGGACCTGACTAGCCAAGCTTAGTTTATTTTTTTATCAAGAACAGAATGTCCTCACAGGGTCCAATATAGTGTCAAGGCATGTCCAGATGGTACTGAACTTGCCAAGTTATAACACAAGCCAATGAATATCTCCCCCAGAACATCTGCCAAAGAGATCACAAAGGCACCTTTCTTCTGTAGTTACAGCTCTGAACTACAGCAGATTTATGTGTTTTTATCAGTGTAAGCCAGAAATAGAACAAGGTGTGGGGTAAGGCTGCAGGACTCCAGGAGAAACCTATCTGGTTACATGTTCATAAGGTCAGTGACACAAACCAGTGACACCTATTTAATATCTTTCCTTTGTGTGTGATCACACCCAAAACATGAAACAACTAGTGTGTTTCAGATTATTAGTTCCTTGGCAAGATCTTAGTCTCCTGCAAAAATAGATAAGAGCACACAAGTATGTATGTGCTAAAATATAGAAGACTTTTTTACTTGAAACAGACTACACAGGCTTTCATTCAGCCCTGTGTGCAGACAGACGGAGATCTGTTTCCCCTTCCCCCTCTCAGCAACAAATCACTCCGTTGGCTAAAACAAAACAAAAAAGAAACAAACTGTCCCTGATGTAGGGCTTCACTATTACAATGCATTTCCACACTTTCACTCAGTTATGTCTGAGATCTAAGTATTAATATACACTTTGATTTAGTTTTCCACACAGAGTAGAAAATGATTCCAAGTCTCTCCCAGTGCTCGCTATCAAATGCACAACGAGTAAAACTGCTTGGCCGTTTGTATCATGCATGTCCCACCTTTCAATTATGATTGGCTGAAAGATAGTGTGTGGCAGATGGATGCAGTAATAGTCTTCACACGCTATCTTTAGCCAGCGGAATCTGCACTCCCGATTGGCTGACACAATATGCCAGCATGTGATCTTCACTGTGGAGTAAGTAACCCCCACTCCACCCCCCAAGACACGTGGTGTACAGAAGCTCGGCCACCTGCAATCACATGGTGGCACTCTATCTCGTCTACTTCACCTGCCACTCAGGTTAGTTCTGTGCACACTCTCTCCCCTTCTCCCCACTCCATAGCTTCACAAAACAAAAAATGTGGCTTCCAATTTAGTTTTAGTTATTCAAAACAGCGCTAATGTCCTAGCTTGATCAATGTGCAATCAATGGGCTCCGACTCCATTACTAGCAAATGTGCTGTTACCCTGCTTAGGATGAGTCGGAGCCCTTGTCCAGTGATGAGTGCTTTCCTTGTTTCAACTCCTTTCATCAGAAGCTGTCTTAAATACTTTCTCCCCACCCGGGGGGGGGGGCCCTTTGGCTGATGCAAACTGCAGATGCCAATCCTTTATTTCAGTCCCATTAGCGACATGTCAGCCCGATCATCGATGGCTGAAATTTAATTTGGGCCACCTTCCAAACACTTTTTCTTCCATTTTCTCCCATTTGGAGGGTTGGCTCTTTTACTGTTAAAGTCCTGAAGATGCGGGGTATTGTTTCTGAGTCTAGATCCCCGTAGCACAGGCTGCTTAGTGCATTTACTGGCAATTTTCACATGCTGCTCATATTTTTAACCAGTCAGCCCGCTCTGTGTGCAGTAATCTCAGGGGACAAAACTTCACTTTAAATAACTACTTGTTAAATCTCCGGGACTAGGGGCGAGGGAAAACAGACAGATTACAGCAGCACTGCTAATTTTTTACTCCCAGCTGCAGTTTGTCTTGTCACTATGACAAAACAAACTGCATCTGGGAGCAAACAAGATGAGCAGTACTGCATTGATTTGTCTGTTTTGCCTTGTAAATGTATTATAAATCATGTTGAAGATTTCTGTTAAGAAATGCAACTTGAATTTAAAATACAACTGTTAGATTTTGTGGAAAATTAGAGAAACCCCTGTGCGATGAAATGGACTATGCTATCTGAACTTAGAACTGTAGCATTAATACTGTTTGCATGAGATGTTTTGTGGGAAAAATAGTACTTGAAATGTGTAAGCAATAAGACACGACAGGGTGTGCATGGAACAGATTTTACCACACAGCCAGGGGCATAATGAGGCACGAGGCCTTGGCCGAGTGCCTTTAGCCTCTGGCTGTGCGGTAAAATCTGTTCCATGCACACACCTGGAGTGACTTATTGCACTTATAAATTGGGCTCCTTTTTTTTTAGTTTGTACAGTTAAGAAAATCATGCTTAATATGTTGAAAAATCATTTTATTCTGGTAATCAATGATAAAATAGTCCTTCCGCCTAAATTAATATTGATGAGCTCATTTGCATATGACTGTCTGCTAAAATAGTAGACACTTACACAAGAAACAGTGGTAGCTGAGGTCCCGTCTGAAGGCAGCATGTCATCACACCAGGCTCGGGGACTTGAGAAGTGGAGCCCCTTGGCTGGTTTAACCTACCCATTTTGTAATGCAGCAACATTACAGCCACGGAGACCTAGGCATGGGGCAGAGTTATGCCGCTGCCCGAGGAGTCGTCGCGAGCATCTCCTGAGTTGCAGTTGGGTAGGTGCGACTGCTGGGGTTTCTATAATTTGTGTTTTATTTGACATAAGTTCTTTCGGCCATGTACATTGTTCTGGGTCTTTGTCCCACAGAGACCATTTTTAGCCCGTTTGCCGCCTATGTTATGCAGTTGGATCAGCACCACAGCCTCCATTCAGCAAGGTTGGATTTCGCGCAAGCGCAGTCTTAGGCTTTTTGTTTAAACTGCGAGTGGGAGTTTCCTGCAACCTGTAAGCTTAAAAACGTAACTGAAAATGGGAAGTGATAGAATTGCTCTGCCGTGGGGTTAAGATGGCACCACAACGGGAAGCAGACATGATTTTTTTTGTATTAAATTTGAACCGATGGTAGGACTACTGCAACAGGGATAACTCGTAAGGAGTTGGCGGCGACAAACACAAGAGAGCGAGACAAGGCTTTGTTTAAACTGCAAGTGGGAGTTCACTCACACAGTGAGCGAGTGATTTTCAGAAGTTAATAATTGTGATGGCCAATGACGTAAAGTCAGAGGCCAGAAAAACCCTGTATGCTTAAGCTTAAAAAGATAACTGAAAAATATGGTTGAAGTGCCAAATATGTTGACAGCAGCACTAGAAGAATTTCTACACTAACACAGTGAAAAACATGGCTGCGTGTGAAAACCTCAACGTTCTAATGGCAATATGATTTTTTTACACTGCGGTCCCACTTTTAGGGACTTGTTATAACCCATGCATGAAACAGATTTCATGCATGGTGAGCTAGCATTTTGATTGGCTGATATAGCCTACCCATTTTATAATTAGAAATAAACAATCCTGATTAGTCAAGAATGATGTCATAATTTATAATTTGGCGTATAGAGGATAGTGGATGGTCAGACAAGTCTGTGTTGTCACTTACCTCAAGAGTAGTCAGTTAGCTAGCCCAGTGGCACTGAGGGTTAAGGCGCTGGATGCCACACCTCACGCCCGCTGGTGACCTGGGTTCGGGAATGGACTTGGGACGCTGGGGGTTGGCAGGGGAAGGAGAGGATTGAGCATCCGGAGGACTGCTCTCCTCTCCTGGGGTGGGTTGTAGGGGTTGCATCAGTCTGTAGTGGCCCCCAGTGGAGATTGTGGAGCACTACAAGAGTGATGCAGTAGAAGGGACAGGAAAAACATGAAAATGGCATCCACACTGGCTGGATGACAGCGGCCCAGCCTCCCGTGCCCGTGAAGCCAGGAAGCCCCCCCGGCTGTGCCTCTTGCCTTGACAAAGTAACAGCGGTGCTGAGGTGCACTCCGGTCTCCCCTCCAGATGGCCCCTGGCTGGTAGCCCCCCCCCCCAGTGAAGGGATACATCCGGGTCAGCTGGGTGAGGTAGCAGCAGAACGGGAGAGGCAGTGGCGGGCGAAGGCTGGCCACCCAAAGGAGTGGGCGGCTGGATAGCAGTATGGTGGGGATAAAAAGATTTAAAAAAAAGTAGTCAGAACCCTGCTGGCAATGCAGGCTTGTTGTGCATGTGACTGGGCATCCACTGCTTTATGCAGTATATTTTTTTTATCTTAAAAAATATATTGTTCTCACCCCAGCGGTCCTTTAGCAACAGTAATATTAAGCAGTTAGCTGACTAGGTAGTATTGACATGTGGTTTATGCTAATTAGCATCAGCCAATCAAAAGAGAGCTTGGGTGTGTGCTGAGGAGAGCCTGCCAGAGAAGGCACCAGAATTTTTTTCTCTGCTGACTGAGCAACACTGCCTCTGAGGTGTTCCCACTCAACTGGCCAAGAAAAGGTTTATTCTTGAACTTTTCTGGTAAATCTTTTTCTTATTACATTTCTTTACTGTGTTGAGTGTTTTTTGAGGGTCTATTGTGGTTCCCCTCGGTTCCCGGGAACCGTGTTTTTCGGTCGGTTCTGAGGTTCCTCCGTGGTCCCTTCCTTTATTTTTATTACATTATTTTAACCACGTTTGTGAATTTCGATGGTTCCTTTTAAGTTTTAAGTTGTGGTTCCCTTTTTCTCCCAGAACCGTGGGTTTTACTACTTTTTTCTTCATTTTTTGCTTCAGAAATAGTGGTTCTTCACCGCGAGGGAACCAACTGCATTCTATCATTTATCTGTATTGGAACTTTTAAATTAAAACAGTTTCTGAGGATTGTCAGGTTAGAAACCCCCAAAAAGAGGACTGGACTCACATGTTTTAAAAATTGTTTAAACTGTCACAGGATTGTGGCTAAAGCTGATACCCACGACCTGTGCTTGAGGTGTTTGGGTCCAGACCATTACTGTACACTTTGCTCAAAATATTGTTCTAAAACTTTGAGAAATGGAGCAAAGAGGTTTAGAAATGGCTGAGGAAGGGTTCTCTTCTGTTCCAAAACAAAGACCCAGGCTTACCAATGAGGGCCTTTTTAAAAATTCAGACAGGGATGCTGATGAAGCATCCACAAGCTCTAAGCCCAGAAAAGGTACTGATGAATTGCCTTCGAAAGAATAAAGTAATAAAACAAGTTATGATGAAGTGCCTTCAAAACCAAAAACTTCCAAAGGAGCTGATGAAGCTCCTTCAAAACCTAAGAATAGTAAGGGTACTGATGAAGTGCCTGAATCAAAAAGGAAGCCAGATTCAGCCACTGATGAGATGGCACCAAAAAAAGTATGTAAAGACAAACAACCTCCTGTTCCTTCTGGTAATGGTAAGGGTGATTATGCAGGAGGTAAAAAGCACAAAGAAAAAACCCAAGCACATGCAGCCTGGCAGTCTCCCAGACTTTCAGAAAGAGCTGCCTTCTATGGAAGTTATAGCAAAGGCTTGGCACATTTTTCAGACCCTACAAGGTAAGGGGTCCTTTTACTCTGCCTTATCAAGCAAACACCCTTCTGCAGCAGGGGCCTATGAGGGTGAGGATGAGGATGATTACTATGATGTTCCAGACAATATCTCTGACAATAATCCCCTGGAGCCTGATATTTCTCCTGATCCTAATTTTGGTGGTTCTCCTTCGGATCAGGAGGAAAAGTCCTCTATGTTAACTTTCCTTCAGCACATGGTGGATACTCTTGACATCCCCTGTTAGGAGTCCAACCAGGAAGAAGAAGAGGAGGATGATAAATATTTATTTATTTTATTTGTTTATTTGTGTTTGGTAACCGGGTAAGTGCACTAGACAAGATTGCCTATTTTCAGGCATGATGAGAGATGAAAGGTCTCCCTCCTTCTAAAAAGAGGGTTCTCCCCATTTATAAGGCTTTCAGGAGAAACACCATGAAGCTGTTACATACCCCATCCTCTTTACCTGGGGTTGATAAACGCATCAAGAAATACCAGCTCTCCAGTGCGGATACTGACTTTCTGTCTGTCCACCCTGGGCATAAGGGAGTAGTGCAGCAAGCTGCCTGTGACAAAGCTGGGGTGCCCTTTTCTTCCTTACCCCCAGACAAGGACTCCAGAAAAATAGACTACATTGCAAAGAAGGCTTATACTTCTGCTTCTTTGCTTCTTTGCTTCTCCGTCTTTCTTCTTACTTGGCCTACACAGCCAAGTACCAGAAGGCTTTGTGGAATTCTGTCTTGGCCATTGCACAAGAATTTGACTCTATGGTCCAGGACTTGATAGAAACAGCTAAGAATGCCCTGGAAGCTACTAAATATCAGTTTCACATGGCAGATGACAATAGTGATGCTGCATCCAGAGTAATGACCCAGGCCATTTCCCTAAGAAGGTTTGCCTGGCTGAGAACTACCAACTTGACACAGGATACTTAGTCCAAGACCATGAACTTCCCCTGCGAAAAAAAATCTTCTGTTCGACTCTAGGACAGAAGAGTACATGAAAAAAGTGGATGAGTGCAAGTCCACTTGTCAGAGCAATACTGCCAAGCAAAAGACTTCCACTCATAAGTCACAGCCCAAGGCAAACAGAGAAAGGGGTTATTTTCCTAAGCCTTATTACCCCTATCCTTCTCCACAAAATGACTACTTCCAGATGAGAGGATACTACAGGGGAAGGGGCAGGAGAGGCCAGAGAAAGCCATCCACTATCCAGACCCCAGCAACTCAGACCAAGCCCTGACTTCAATGTCCAGGTTGCCTCCCCTCTGCTCGTAGGGGGCAGACTCTCCCACTACCTCCAAGCATGGACCCTCATAACATCAGACAAGTGGGCATTGGAGGTAGTGGAAAAAGGCCTGCCTCTTCAGTTCAAGAAGATGCCAGCCTTAAGGGGCATTCTGTTTTCAAAATCCCTAACCCCAACAGAAAAACTCTGGGCATCAAAAGTAGTGGAAAGAGTACCAGCCTTACTGAAAAACAAAGGCCTCTACTCCAGGTGCTTTCTCACCCAAAAGAAAAATGGGAAGTGGTGACCTATTCTGGACCTCAGATATCTCAACAATCACCTCCTGAAACAAAAATTCAAGATGGTTACACTAAATATGGTCATTAAGCCCCTGCAACAGGGAGGTTTGATAGTTTCTCTAGATCTCAAGGACACCTACTATAATACACTCATAAGGCAGTCCCACAGAAAATTTCTGAGGTTCAAACTTCCTTCAGGGCATTACCAATTTACAGCCATGCCCTTCGGCCTAACATCTGTGCCAAGGGTGTTTACCAAATGTCTGGCTGTCGTGGCAGCACATCTCAGGAAACAAGGGGTATCAGTATACCCTTATCTAGATGACTGGCTCATAGTATGAAAAACTTCAGCTCAGGTCCAGGAGTTCCTATCTCTCACAAAAAGCACCCTGCCCTCTCTCGGATGTCTCATAAACCTAAAGAAATTCCACCTAGAGCCAACACAGCTCCTAACATTTATTGGAGCACAGTTGGACACAAAGCAGAGCAGAGCCTTCTTGCCACCAGAAAGAATTCAGAATTTCCTGTCAGTGGCAAATTCTTTCTTCCTGGGCCAGCCAAGGCCGGCCAAACACTTCTTAAGACTCCTGGGACACATGGCATCTATGACAGCTGTGGTCCCAGGAGTCAGGTACAGAATGAGGGACATTCAGTATCACTTACGCTTTCGCTGGTCCCAGAAGAGCAATGCTCTATCCAAACTACTACCAGTCACAAAGACATTTCTTCAAGCCCTGCACTGTTGAAAGGACAGTACCAACCTGTCGGTAGGTGTCCCCTTCCAGACACCCCTTCCTATGAAAATCATCACTACAGATGCTTCTCTTCTAGGATGGGGGGGGGTGGACAATTCCTCTGTCAGTGGTACCTGGACTCCGAAGGAGTCACAGTCACACATCAACCTCCTGGAACTCAGAGCCATTTATTTGACACTAAATACCTTTGCCCCTCACATCAAAGGTCACACGGTGCAGATCAGGGCAGACAACACCACTGTCATGTTTTACATAAACAATCAGGGTGGCACAAGATCAAGAGTCCTCTGTACAGAGGCCATGAAAATTAGGACCGTAGTCTATTCTCTCGATGTGACTCTGTCGGCTATTCACCTTCCTGGCAAAGACAACACCCTGGCGGATGCCCTCAGTCGCATCAGTTAGGGACACAACAAGTGCTGCCTCAACAAAAAAGTGCTAGCCACAGTATTCAGGAGGTGCAGGACCCCAGAAATAGATCTGTTTGCCTCCCCTCTCAATCACCAGCTTCCTCTCTTCTGCTGCAGGCCATCAGTCCTGGGAACTCTCCCAGCAGATGCCCTAGTGCTGGACTAGTCAGGAAAGTTCCTATATGCCTTCCCTCCTTTCCTCTCATTTTCAAGGTCCTGCTGAAACTCAGGCTTCAACCAGCATTAATGATTCTGGTGGTGCCAGATTGGCCAAGGCAAGTTTGGCACCCTCTGCTACTAACACTTTCAAGCAGCAGGCCCATTTGCCTTCCCCTCAGTCACTCACTCCTGACTTTTCCCCACTCAGGAGTGACTTATCCAGACCTGCAGTCTCTTCACCTCAAAGCCTGGCTCTTGAGGAGTTAAGAGTTCCATGCTTCTCAGTACTCAGAACAGGTCCTTAAGATTCTGAGGATGGCTAAAAAGCCCAACACAAAGAAGGCCTATGCAGCCAAATGGAAGAGATTCTCCATCTGGTGTTAAGGCAGGAAGATTAACCCCTTCTCAGCTTCTGACACCATCCTTTTGGACTATTTGGTTCATCTCCAGGCCTCAGGCTTATGGCTTTCCTCGCTTAAACTACATTTGGCTGCAATTTGGCCTATCTTTCTGTAGGAAAGTCCAAATCTGTTATTCCCAGCCAGTGTTCAAACAGTTTTTTAAAGGCATTTTACATCTTCAGCCTCCTGTCAGGGAACCTGTTCCCCCTTGGAATCTGAATCTGTGCATTACCAAGCTCATGGATCCTCCCTTTGAGCCCGTGGCTATGGCTCATCTCAAGTATGTCACCTGGAAAGCAGTTTTTCTGGTAGCCATTGTCTCTGCAAGAAGGATTTCACAGCTGCAGGCACTCTGTACCGAGTCCAACTACATTACCCCCCACAGGGATAAAATTGAGCTTAGGACAAACAGAAAATTCTTGCCCAAGGTGATTTCTGAGTTCCACCTTAACCAGTTCATTACCTTACTAGTGTTCTTTACTGAAAAGTCCACTCCTGGGGAATAGAAACTTCATAGTTTGGACATCAAGAGTGCCCTGTTCCACTACTTGGAGCATACCAAGCAGGTTAGGGGTTCCTCTACTCAGCTGTTCCTCACCTATGGGGAAATAGGTGTAGGAAGACGAGCAACCAAGAGGGCCATTTCTCATTGGATAGTCTTTTGCATTCACTTCTGTTATGACAAGACTGGAAAACAGCCTCCTGAGGGCCTCAGGGTCCACTCTAACATACTAACAGCCAGCAGAATAGGCCTGTCGGTCTTTCGTGTCTGCTCAGTATCCAGCACTTAGCTGGCAGCAGTGCCTACTAGGGGCACTGCTGCCTCTGTGACAGCTGCAAGGGACATACCCTTACTGGATGTCTGTAAAGCAGCTACTTGGAAGACTGTACACACTTTCACAAAGCACTACTTCCTGGATGTGCAGTCTAGATCTGATGCTAAATTTGGAAGGGCGATTTTGCAGAGCTTTTTTCCTAAGTAGGTTCTCTACCCGCCTCCCAACTACACTGCTGTTTAGTCTGCTTAATGTTACCAATGCTAAAGGACCCCTGGGGTGAGAAGAAAAAATTACTCACTGTAGTAATCTTCTTTCTTCCAAGGTGTCCTTTAGCATTAGTAAGCTCCCACCCTACCTCCACTGACAACCTTATTGAAGAGGACTCTGCCTTTTGTCTTCTCCCAAATGTTCTGTGTTTTCACTTTGAACTTCATTTTAAGCAAAGTTTTTTCTTGTTTACTATTGGGCATGCTTTGGCATGGTTTTTAATTCCTGTTGGTTCATAAATCTGGGCATGTGCCCATTTATCTTCAAAAAAATCTGCTGCCTTCTCTGGCAGGCTCTCTTTAGCATACTCCCAAGCTCTCTTTTGATTGGCTGATGCTAATTAATTAGCATAAACCACACCTCTGGGGCAGATCTACCTAGTCAGCTAACTGCTTAATGTTACTGATGCTAAAGGACACCTTGGAAGAAAGAAGATTACTGCGGTGAGTAATTTTTTCTGGCCCCCCCCCAAAAGGCACATAATTTGAGGAAATTTTAAAACTAATAAACCCACTCTACACCCAACTGCTAATACTCCTTGTCATGTTACCGACAGTTTTTATGCTTTTAAAATCATTTGAAAAAAGCTTACTTCATAAAAAGGGAAGACCTGGGTGATGAGTGAGAGCAAGATCTGCATGTATGTGCTTCCATTTAAATCAACATGGATTCACATGGGATCCATACATTTGCCTGACTCTTAAAATCCTGACATCAATTTGCCTACCTCCATATTCCCAACATGGTCAAAATACCGCCGCTCAAGTTCCTGACTATTATAATCCCAACAATCACAAATTACAATGGAAGGATTTATAGAGTTGGGCAAACATCTTGCAATGTTTGCGGTCAAAATTAAAACTATTACTACTGGTCCTTCTCACTGAATTCCTGCCATCCTTATGAAAAATAAAATTATTACAGCTTTCAATTCCCTCTGCCTGGCATTAGACCGACTATTTTCCTTTTTGTTGTACTTGCTGCATTCAGCACTAGCCGCAAACATCTCAAAGCATAAACAAAATTTGTTGATGGGGGCTACAGATAAAGATAAGAGATTTACTTGGCAAGGCCGCTCAACTCCCACATCCCCACACAATGGACAGACAGAACTCACAAGCCCTCACAGCAAAGCAAATAATATTTTTTTTATCAGCAGAAATAACACATTAATGTAATTATTTTTTTTACATTACCCATTTCTGAAGACCCATGTCCGAAGTTTGTAGTTTATTTCCAGACGTCCCATGATTTCCCTGGAGGAAGTAAAGGCTTTTCGGTGTCACCAGCATACCTCTCAAGTGTCCCTCATTATGAGGGACATCCCTCATTTTACCCCTTAAAATTGCTCTGTCCCTCATGGAAAAGGTGCTGGCCACACAGCAGATCTGCTGTAAATTCAGACTTTAAAGCAGAAACACTTAATATTCTAAAATACTAAATCCAAAATAAACTTTGTACAAGTAAACACTACGGTTTTCACAGTGTTCTGAGCTTGTAGCTCCATGTTTGAGGATGTGTCCCTCATTCTGAGGGTCTGTGTCCTTCATTGTCCCTCATTTTGAGTGTCCAAAAATGTCCATGTCCCTCATTTCAGTGACAAAAGGTTGAGAGGTATGGTCACCAGCTCAAAGTTCCTTGGTTCAGGATGGCAGGAATTCAGTGGGAAGGACTACTCGGGGCCAGGTAATTGGAGAGATGGGATTTCAACAGTCGGTAACATGATAGTCTGTATTTTGACACAGTCAGGAAAATGGAGACAGGAAACTGTGCATTGGGATTTAAAGAGTCGGGCAAATGTACCAGACCCATTCACATAAATTTGTTATAGTGCAGATCATGCTTATGCTTGTTTCCCAGTTCCTTTTATTTTTATAAGATTCTTTTTAAATGATTTTGAAAGCAAAACACTATCAGTGGCGCTGGGTGGGGCATTAGCAGCAGGGTGCAGGGTGTGTTTATTAGTTAAAATTAATTAAAAAAATTGGAAGTTTGTTTGGGTCTATATGTGCATATGTGATGGGGGAGACAACAATTGTGAGAAGAACAGAGCACAAGTGGCACTGAATTTCCATTGTTATCAAAAAGTTATTACACCACAGACAAGTGCAACAGCATTCTATGACCTTTGACCTGTAGTACCAAAGCTTTTCAGTTTGGAGGGAAAGCCATGCAGAACAGACCCTAACTATGTGATATAGTGCCTTTCATACACACTGTAACCCTAAGTACTTTACAAAGCACCAAGTTACATAAAGGTAGTAAGGGGTTATGTGCAGCACACATACAGAGGCCAATGAGCACACTCTTATGATACACACAGGCATACTACAATACATCAGTGATTTTCAAGCAACATATCTGGGGGGCCACACAGTGCAGCCACCAAAACATACAGGTGGCCTTTCTATTTACATTTTTCATCCCATTCCCTTAATACAACAGATTTCATTTCCCACATAGTACAGTACATAGCAAATGAAATTCCTGTTGTCTTCTCTCTTTTGCCAGTAGGAAATTACCAAATGCTGGCATTGGCACAGTAGTAAAACTACAGTACCATTAATAGGGCCGGCAACCTGAGCTCTGGAATAAGCCAGAATTATTTGAGGCTGGCCAGGAAGTGGAGGACTGAGTGTCTCACAGGATGCTCTCCTCTTCCACAGTGGGAGGGCCTCTGTCTCCACCACAATGCTGGTACCTGGGTGAACACAGATGGAAGCAGAACAGAGGCATGGTGGGGTGGCATCTGCTGGGCTCATATCAGGCATGCAGGTGCACATACTGCTGCTCTGATCCCTGTGTGTGGATGGCCTTGGGATAGGGAGAAAACAGCAAAAAATAGCCCCAGCAGCAGTCAGAGATGCTCCACCAGTATATCTGGAGGCCTCCGCACCAATCCTGCCATGCTGCTTGATGCAACATTAGAGATTTGGGGAGGTTGCTGCCCACTCCTGTCCCTGTCTGTGGTGCAGTGCTGTGATTTAATGCAAGTGATATATTGCAGACAGAGGTGATAGAGGTCTGGTACTTTGGGGTAGTCCAAAGAAGATCTGCACTGGATGGTGCATAAATAATAAGTTAAACAAGCAATGGAGTGCTTACCATTTATATAGTGTTTAAATAGCATTTTATTGGTTGGGGGGGTAAGGAGGGTGCAGTACTCTTGGACTGCCATATCCCCACAGAAAGTTAAACATAATTTCATTGAATACCACTTGGTGCCAGTGAGGACCCCAGCACACTGCAGAGGCTCAGAGGACTGTGGGCTGGAGAAGAAAAGGCCAAACAGGGTAGGATATGTGGTTTGTGGACAGGCAGAGGGGGCCACATAGCTGCTACTACTGCCCTTAGGCAGGCATAGCTAATGGCCCTGTCCACTGGCCCTATGCCTCAAGGAGTTTGTGTCCAGGATTGGGTGGATACTGGCCTATGCCCCCCTGGCAAGCCACTGTCCCACCCACCCACATAGAGAGGCACACTGGTCAGGCATAGGGTGCACACACCAGTACTGTGGATACTGTGTAGTACCTGGATAGTGTACATGTGGTGCATAGGGGATGCTCCATGGCTTTTCCAGGACATCTGCATGCCGGGAGTGGCAGCAAACCATTTGAGGGTTGGGCCCTGAATATACAGGCTGCTGCAGATACACAAAACATGGTAACGAAATGAGATAAATATTGCACATTGCACTAAAGATACAGCTGTGAAACTTCCTCCTGCCTAGCCCCACCAACAGTGAAGCTTGATCAAACAGAAATAAAAAAAAAGCATATGTGGAGGTGCACACTGAATGGCATAATAAAATAAGAGAGGTGAAGAATACTCTATAAAAACACAATGCCTTTAATATAGGTCTGATCTGAAAAGGGAAATGCAAATAAAAGCATACTATTACAAGTTGCAAGAAGTCTGAAGATAAACTACCAGGAAAATCAAGGGTTTAAAACTCAGTTCTGTCCCTAAAGAAGTGAGATGGGAGTGTGGATGATAAAAGCAATCATGCACAGAGACAGACATTCAGAAAGCAACTGATCAGCAGCTACAGCTCACAGTATGAATTTCAACAGTAAAAAAGAAAATATGAGACACACAGCTTCACTGACTTAAATAATTAATATAAATATCTTGTTTAAAAGACACATTTTTTAAGAAAGCAACACTGTTGGAGGGGGAAGGGATGAATTGTTTAACCAGGAAAGGCACACTAAGCTGGAGTTTGTTTCCAGGTGTGACCTAGGAGCACAAGGAAGTTAAGTGACATGCTCGCAGTCACACAGTATGTAAGTGGGGCTGATGGGATTCGAACCCAGGTCTCCAGGTTTGCAGCTCAGTGTCCTTAACCACTACATAATACTGCCTCACTGCCAACACTGTAGCAGCTTGCTGTGAATAACTCAGCTCAGTGTAGGAATGGACACTCCTCTCAGCTGCTCTGTAATTTGATTCAGCTCTGGCTGCAGTGGAACAGAAGAGGGGCATGTGTGTGTGTGAGAGAGACAGAGATAGAGAGAGAGAGAAAACACATAGGGCTGGGTAAACGCATTAGTTTAAACTAACTCAGAGTGTTTGTTTTGTTGTTTTAAATGCTATTAATGTTCACACTCTGGCAGGCTAGACCCTCTCTGTTCTCATAGCTTCATTGACTTAAATAGTTAGTATAAATATCTTGTTTAAAAGACAGATTTTTTTTCAGTAAATCAACACTGTAGCAACTTGCTGTGAATAACTGAGTTCTGTGTAGGAATGGACACTCCCTCAGCTGCTCTGTAGCGGTACAGAAGAGGGATGTGTGTGACTGTGTATGCGTGTGAGAGAGAGAGAGCTAGAATGCAGGGCTGGGCAAAGGCATTAGTTTAAACTAACTCCAAGTGTTTCGTTGTTGTTTTTAATGCTGTTAATGTTCACACTCTGGCAGGATAGACCCTCTCTGTTCTCTGTTGGACACTATTTCTGCTGCAAAGGTTCATGGAGCTTGCCTGTCCCAGAGCCATGCCTTCCTCAGTGTTCTGTAATGCACATGCTCTGTTTCATGGCTTCACTTTTTCAAGACCAAATTACTATATGAAAGAGCCCTCATTTTTAAAAAACTTATATTGTGAAAATCAGTGCAGCTAGCACTATTCACAAAGCTATGTATCTTACATGCCTTCAGAATGATGAATATGCATTTCAATAGGAATCAGAGCAATTATTGCCTAAAGCTCTGTTAACGGGCACAGTTGTTACAGGGGTTCTACAAATGGCTTAAAAGGAAGTGATAGTCAAAGTAGCTAACTGAAACTTACAGTACAGCAATATGTACATGAAATATTGCAATCTAATGCAGGCAGGGGTGGAGGAGGGGCCAGACATAAAAATGCAACTGTCATAAATGGAGACAACTCAAAGAGTTGTGAGTCATGTCCAGTCGAACCACTCAGGAGAAAAACACAGTCAATGTATCCTATCACAGTCCCTTCTTTCTCTCCTACTCATAGCAGTATGTCAGCATGGTGACATCACCATGCTGCTGTAAAAAAGACCATGGACCCATCGTGTCATTTCCTGCGTTATTCAATGTCCTGTGAAACAGCTATAGCCATAGTTAAATGGAAAGTAACCTTTATGGACCTTGGCACCACAGAGTGGAAAACTGCCAGTATTGGAATCTTCTGGGAACCCTAGGTCAAAGGATCTGCCTTTTCCTCCCTGGCTTACTAATTCTGCTATGAGATATGCTGTTCCTGACTAGAAGTGCACAGACAATATCCTATCAAGTTGGATATCATTGGAGAGTGAGCAAAATGTTGGAATTATAGTGATGACATCTGAGAACAGATCCAACAACCTCAGATCTTATTCATGGATCCAATGGATCCATCTGAATACTCAGAGTTGATGGGTCCTGACATCTGACCACAGATCCCACCTCAGATCTAAAGAATCTGACCTCGGATCTGAAATCCAACCTCAGATCTAAAATTCTACCTTTGTTGGCTAAACTTTGGATCCGGAGATGGATACAGTACCAGCGCTATCCACTGGAGGATAGTCGGATCCTCAAATGCATTATCCAAGCACCACTATTTATGACCCTTCTCTCCTCAATAAATTCCAGTGATTTTATTCTCCACAGGGAACTGATCCAACTTGAGTTTAAGGGAATCAACAATCACCACCTGCACCGCTTCTTTTAGTTTGTTCCATAGGTTTACCTTGTGCTAGGTGAAAAATTGGCTACCTGATATTATCCCTGATTCTACCTTCCCCACCTTAAGCATAGGTCTACTACCTTGAACAAGCTGAAAACGTGTCCCTTGATCCACCCTATCCAATCCCTTTCACATTTAAAAAACTTACCTCATATCTCTTCTTAGCTATCTTTTCCTAAGAAAAACATACCTAGCATGTCTGGACGTTTCATACAGCATAGCCTCTCCATCTTTTCAATCATTTGAGTTTTATTTTAACAATTTATGTACCCAGGATAGCCCAGCTGAGATGCCCATCTCATTTTCAGCGGGGTCCTGCTTCTGCACTGTTCCCCCACTGGGTGGACAGGAGAACTGGGAGGTAAAGTGACGTGCTCAAGGTCACACAGTGAGTATTTGACTCTAACAGGGTTTTAATCTGCGAGCTTGCCTAGTTCCCAGTGCTCTGTCTGCTAGATTACACTGCCTCTTGTTGCTTTCTGCTGCACATCCTTGATTGCTATATTTATTTTGCTCTGCAGCCACCAGATTTGCACATAGTGCCTCAAGTGTATACTTACCAGTGCCCTACATAGGGGCAGACTTGCATCACTCTCACAGCTTTTTATACCTCTTTTAATACAGCCCAGCATTCCATTTTCCTTACTCACTGCCACCACTACACATCTGCTTTGACAAGTTCAGCTTCCCATTAATGTAAACCCTACTTTAGGTATTTTTCACTGACCATTTGTTTATTACTTAACTAGTAGCTCCAACCAGAATTCTTTGTGCCTAAGTGGAGTGCCATACACTTATCCACATTGAATTTCATTTTCTACCTGTTGGCTCTCTCCCTTGTACATTTTTCTCTGCAGCTTGTCCCAGCAAATGAACAACAATGTCTGAGTCAGACATTAATATATGTGTGGCAATGAGTTTGCAAGAATGTATTTTCAGCATCATGCTTGTTGAACATTTATTTATGTAAATGTTTTACCAGAAAAGGCCTACTGATCAGTGAACATGCAGTGCAGGGAAGGGTAACCAAGATGATCCAGGGACAGTAGGGAAGGAGTAAAAGTCTGAAAGACCTAAACACGTACACACTGGAGACAAGAAGGGAGAGAGGGGTAATGACTGAGACATACAGGTAACTTCCACAGGGTAAACAAGGTGGATAGTGGGGAATTGCTGAAACTAAGCAGGGAACATAAAAAGTAGGGGGTAACTCCATGAAGCTGGGGGGGGGGCACATTTAAGAGGAATACCAGAAAGTCCTTTTTCCTGGTGAGGGCAGTGGAAGGCTGGAATAGGCTGCTTCAAGAGGTGGTCTGTGCAAAAATAATGTAGGGGGGATTCAAACATGGATGGGGCAGAACCATAGGCTTGGTAAATACAGTATAAAAAGGGAAGGGGGTGGTCCACCCAGTGGCCCAGCGGAAGTGTTGTGCATTTTAGTGCTGATGTTCGGGAGTGGACCTGGGATGCCAGTCAGGTGGCCAGGGGCTGGGGAAGCAGTGCCATATGGTAACACTCCAAGCCAGGGGAGGGAGGGGTCCTGGTTCCAGCATAGTAGTGACCCCTGTGGTGGGCTGGGGAAGCTTATCTCCCCCACAGGTTGTCACTACAGGCGTGGGGGTACACATCCATGCCAGGGCATATGGGAGTGGGGAGGCCAGTGAGAAAACAAAAAAAAAACAACACGAGCACTGGTCACCATTAGTGATGGTGCCAGTGCCCTTGGGTATCTTCCCATGTAGATCCTTGCTGGAGGGACGGAATGGCAGTTGGGGCTAGGGGTGCCAGAAAAATAGCCAGAAGAAGGTGCAAGGAGGCTACCGGTGGCCAAAAAGCTGTATTACAAAAAAGGGGGTGGAGAAGAAGAGGTGTTAAGAGCAAATAGGGCTCTCCCATTTCACATTACTTAGGTAGGACTCGGGGATCTCACATTCCACATTAGATAGGTAGGACTGGGCCAGGCTCTCACATTCTACATTAGATAGGAAGGGCTGGGCTCTTACATTCCACATTAAATAGGAAGGGCTGGGCAGGGCTCTCACATTCCACATTAGATACAATAGGTAGGACTGGGCAGGGCTCTCACATTCCACATTAGATAGGTTGGGCTGGGCTGATAGGTAGGCTCTCGCAATCCACAATGGATAGGTAGGGCTGGGCTGGGCTCTCACATTCCACATTAGATAGGTGGGGCTGGGTAGGACTCTTACATTCCACATTAGATATACAGGGCTGGGTAGGACTCTCACATTCTACATTAAATATGAAGGGCTGAGCAGGCTCTTTCATTCCATATTAGATAGTGAGACTGGGCAGGACTCTCACATTCCACATTAGGTAGGACTGGGAAGGGTCTCACATTCCACATTAGATGGGCAGGGTTGGACTAGGCTCTCATATTCCACATTAGACAGGCTCTCACATTCCATATTGGATAGATAGGACTGGGCAGTCACAATGAGCCAATGGGTCTTTTAATGCTGGTATATTCTGTTTCTAGAAAGAGCTCATTTCCAGAGGTGCCCTGCTGGAAGGGTACATGGGAAACAGTAATAAAATAATATTATAATTATAGTAGGAGGAAGGAGCAGGGTGCCCCAGAGGTCAGTGCTAGTCCCGTACTACTTGATATCTTTAATGGACATGGGGAAATATTGTATGTGTTAAATACAAAAATTTGCTGATGACACAAAATTGGAAGGAATGAAGTATCTCCATGAAATATATTTTTTGCTGGCCACATAATCTTTTATTTGGGTACAGCCAGACTGTAATTGTGTTGTTTAAACACATAACATATATGGTATCCTCACAGTTCATGTGAGAGGTACTACACACTTGATACAAATGGCTACGCCATTAAATTACCATCTCCTTCCATTTACTGGAAATGTCCCGGCTTAAAATAGCAAAAGCAATTTTGTTTGGTGCAATAGTAGAGAAACACATTGTGCAAGTTGTTATAGTGTGCAAAACACCATCAAGTCAGATGAAATGCGCTCTGTGAGCCAGTGGTGTTACCAGGGTATATACTGCCTCCAAGAGCTCAGATGCTTTGCTCCATTTGAGCTTCGTCAGGGTCTGTGGCTTCTATACAATATCTGACTGCTCATATAGCAGCTACATAACCCATGGCAACTCATGGTTACAGTCTCTCTAAAAGAGAAAGTACACTAGATTGCAAAGTTAATATAAAATCCTCTGTCGATATCAAAAAATACATGAATGCATGACTAGTGACACTGACTAGTGCAAAAAAAAATCAATATTGAAAATACAGATAAACCAGTTAGTTGAAATGAGCAGACAAAGATTTATTGCTGATATTTATTATGCACAAATGTCCATATTTGCAAAGTTCTTGTAATAAGACTTTCTAGTAGTGGCATAATTGAACACCGGTCAAAGTGGAAATCTTCTGCCTTCAGATCCCCACGTTCTTTTCTGGCTCCAAATTCTCTCCATCTATCATGATTCTGGCTTTCAGAGTGAAATCTCTTTTTTTTTCTGTGTTCTGATAAATCATCCTTATACTGGACACCACTCATAGGTACGGTAGTCGTAAGCAGCCTTAAAAAAAACACAGGCACAAATACTATGAGTAATTACAGCAATAAACATATTAGAATAGGCTCAATGTAATACTTTAGATTGAGCTTTAATTCATCATTATGCCCTTCTGGTTTCAGGCAATCCAGTGTGAAAATCCATGCTGTCGCCTTCTGAGGCTATCACTTCATTGAGGGTTCTGCTTAACATGTTTCAACCCTAAGAATACCATTTCTCAGGGGTTCATATGATGCACAAATTTAAAGTGTCCCCCAAGAGGGGTGTCCCCCACCATGCACAGTGTCCTGATATGCTTCTGCAGCCATCTCATAAAGGGTCTAACAGTTCTTCCCACATATATTTTGTTGCAGGAACATTATCAGGGACTAAACCCCAAAGGTGGTATTATATGATAAACTCCTCAGTTTATGTACCTGACACCGGTGGGGGATGCTCGGACAACTATTTTAGTTTCCAAAAGGGCAAACATTGCAGTGTTTGCATGTTTCAAAGCCCTTTGGGGGGGCAACCAGTTCCTATTGTTTTGCTGGGCTTGCAGGTATCTACTGTGAACCACTTTAGCTTTTACATTGGGGGGTCTCCTAAATGTTATACAGGGTCTGGGTCCCAGTTCCTCTCTTCATAGATTATCTGATAGCAGTTATGTCCCAATGTTTATGTATTATTGCCTTCACTTGGCCTGCTAGGGGGTTAAATTCCACAAAGGATATCACTGGCTGCTTCTCTAATATAGAGGATAATGGATGGGGACTTATCAGTAACCATGCAGTAATTGCTTCAAGAGGTTACCGTGACAATCTAAACCTTGAGAGCGAAGCTCAAGAGATTTACAGTTGTCATGTTAACCTGGAGAAGCGGTTTCAATGAGGTTACCAATAAATCACCATCCATTATATTTTATACTGTATGGGCTAAAAATGTAGATGGTCCTTACTAGGTTTCCCGTACTGCCTCTCCAGATGCCCTCATGTCCGCAACTGTTCATTGTGCATCACTTGTGGAAACGACCGGTGCATGCGCAGATCCACTCCCGTTGTTATGGTATCGATGTGACATACTCAAAAGGGGTTAACAACCTCTTGACGACACATCAATACCATAACAACTACATAAACTTGCTGAAATCTGACAATAATAAGGGCTACCCATACATTATATAGTAGTTTTTACTTTTGTTTGTAATAATTCCTTCCTGTCTAGTGCTGTTACTTTTTCCCTAGATTTTTTTTGTGGAGATACAGTACTTCATTCCTGTAAACAAAGTACTGAGTATGCATATAGCACTTGAGTGACTAAAAAGATTTTTATATACAAATACCGGGAGCATCTAGAGTGCAGGGATACAAATTATTTTTGGGAGACTTGCTCTAAAAATTTAAGGGCACTAGCCAGCCCTAGTTTCCCCACCACCTCCCCTACTTATTTTGCAGCTCACAATTAACACTTTGATGGAGTGCGTGTACACAATGAGGAAGAATATTTAAAACCGATAAAGACTTGGAATCACACCAGAATGACGTAGTACAAACAGAAAAATGGACAGTGTAAAATGGCATAAGGTTTAACCTAAAAAAATCTACAAGGTTGTTTTACATTTTGGTAAAGCAAATTATCTGAAACTATATCAAATTAGTAAGCAAAAGATTGTAACGGTGACACAAGATCTAGGCATCCTAATAAATATAAGTAATAAGGCACTGTGTAGAGAGGTGGTGGGGAGTACAAATAAAACCCTAGGGTGTACCTGCAGACATTTTATTTGCATGAACAAACAGTACTTATATCATTATATAGAGGTTTGTTAAGGCCGAACTTTGGCTATTCTACCATGTTCTGGTCACCTTACAAAAGGAATGAAATAGACCTACTGGAGAAGGTACAGGGAAGAGCAACAACAATGATGTGGGGCACAGACTGAATGACATATGAGGAAAGACTCAGAGCAACAGGACTGCATACCTTGGTGGCCAGGGCAGTTTGAGGACACCTATTGTTACTTTTTTACATCAATAAAGATAATAAACTAAAATCAGATCTAAACCTAAAGGACAGGAAACGTAATAACTTTTGAGGCCATAACATGCAGTTCCATATAGTAAAAACAAACAAAAGGAAGTATAGTGTGTAGTAGAGCATTGTTCTGTATCAAATTCCATCCTTTTCAAATTGCTGTTGTACCACAGTTCAAAGGTCATGGAATGTGAGTGTAGTATTCTGTGGTACATCAGCATTATGGAACCTCTAGAGACTGCACAAGTCAGTTACATTCTGAAAGTGAAAGAACTGCTGTAGGCTCATTTCACATAATACTATACACTATAAAAAATAAAGGATGAGCAACTTTATGCACAACCATTGTGTTTTGCCACCTTGGGGTTCTGATTCCCATGGACCTCTCGAGCTTTGCTCTCGAGGTCAGAGTGAATCAGAACCCCTCTGTGGCAGAACTCACTGGTTATGCATAGTTGACCATCCAGTATTCTCCATATTACATGCAGAGAGTTGCAAGAATTTGGAACAAACTACAGTACTTTAGGGAATGTACAAATATCTTACCATACATTGGCTGCATGCTCCGTTAGCTCTCATCCTAGCTATCCCCATAACTGTTGTAATTGGACAAATTCTATTATTTTTTTTTTTTTTCATTTTTCTCCTCATAGCTGTTTCTCGGCCTGGTCTCCTCTGGCAGTATCTCTCCCTACTCAGACACTGACCTTCTCACAAACTTACCAGTTATCCACCACTTACCCAGGACCACAGTGTGGATGGTGGTCAGCTGTGTTAGTCATGGGAGAGCCCGCAAGGGGTGCTGACATGGATGGCTGACATTTCCCTCCTGACCTTATGTTTTTCTCCTTGGGTACCTGCATGCAATGACACAGTTGCATATGTGTGCAGCGGCACACATCCATGATACATGTCTGGTGGCAACCCCTCCCCTCCTGGTGCTCCCAGCTGCACGGCAAACTGGTCTCCACTACACTGCAATACAGATGGTATTTCTGTGGTGCTGGGAAGTAAATGCAAGGTTTCTTTTTGCTGTCTGATATGATTGTTTAAACTTTATGCACTGCTTATTGTTCTGGGTGACCCTTTTTATCTTTTATCTAGCCAGTTACCTTGTCCAGGGTTATGTACGACCCTCACCGCCTAAAAAGTACTATGGATCCAGTAGATAATGAACAACCTGGACCAAGTACGAGTGCAGCAGACAACAACCCCCACAGTGGACTTTTAGATTTATTTTCCCACAGAGGGGAAGTCAACCCCATTTTAGATGGGATGTCGGGCAACAATAATAATACTGCTCAGACTCCTACAGAGAGCATCACAATAGATAGGACCTTTAATCAGTTACAGAAAGTGTCCCTTCATGCTCGTAGAATCTACTGGCAGCAGACGACACTGCAAGCTTACCTAACTGTGGGTCGAATACCTCGGGGGCTGAGAATCTGAAAACTGCCAGCTTTCGGAACCAATCAGAATTCAGTTATGGATCTATGGAGCGCTGCACTTCTTAAATGTAGTGCACTTTTGATTGGGGCATTATTAAAAGACTCTAAAAATTTACAGCAGGAAGTCTAAGCTGAACTAACAAAGAAAGAACAGACTTTCACTGGTTTTCCTAACTATCCAGAATATAAAGTATATATGGAAGATCTGAAAAAATCAGTTGAAACTCAGGATATAAAAATGAAGACAGCAAAATGTAAGAAATTTATTAGAGACCAGAGAGATTATGAGCTGGGACAGGTTTTTGACTGTAAGTAAAAAAAAAAAACAAGATGAGATTCAGTCACAGCCTATCAATTTTAAAGAAGACTAGTGAACCAACAGAAGATTGTAACTCGGACTTGGACAGTTTTTTTTTTTTTTATAAACGTTTTTATTAAATTTTCTTTGTCCAATACAGAGTTCAAGTACAGTGTTATGAATTTCCTTACTTCAACATGCACACAAAACATATAACAATGTTACATATTTCTTTTACCTTAACACTAACATTAACATAAAACACCAAACCATATACTTCATATGGTCCTTTTATATGGCTCAGAGGTTACCATCTAATGTGTGATGATGCTAGCCCTGGTACAGTTTTTCTTGATATTCTGCTTTAGTTAGTGTGGAGAGGTTTACTCTTGCACTCTGTTCTTGTTTAATACATGCAAGAGAGTGCATTTATTGGTAGACCCTTCCCCTCTCTCCCTTCTGTATCCCTTTCTCAGTGGTAGTGTACTTCAATGCTATAATATTCAGGGCTGTTTTGATAGTTTCCTCAGCAATGGGATGGTCCTTGTAGTTGTCCTGTATTATTTCTCCTGTGCCTAGAATTGTCCATATCGTCGGGGGGTGGGGGAGGGAATTTAGGTGTTGTTGGGTTGGTGATGTATTTGGTGTAGTGAACAGATATATGGGTGTAGGTGGGGGAGGGAAGGGCATCAAGAGTCCAGCCCCCTAAATATTCTGCTACAGGGTCATGATTGCATATTGTGTAAGCTCTGGTATTGGTGGTAGTATTGTCCCCACTAACAGGCTTAGAAGTTACGGTTCCTGTTGCCACTAAGGACAGTTCTGATGATATTGTTTTTTTAGAAATGTCTCTAGAAGCAGAGGCACCATGGAGGAGTCCATGGATTAAGTTTCAATGGCAAGGGGCAGAAAGAAGAACATAAGGACCAGGAGGGGTCACTGGAGCATAAAGAATAATACAGCCACAACAGACAAATACATGGAATACGCAGATGCTACACCATGGAGGTCACCACCAAGCGGTAGGTCAACGGATGACCCATCAGGAAGATTATCAATAATCAGAAGGCCAACAGAAGAGACAAATGAGAGGACAACCATATTACAGACCCCAGCACAAGATATGCAAGAACTACTAGTGGTAAATATTTTGTCATATATGTTCTGATTGCAAAACAGCAGTTTTACAAAACGGACTTTCTTTTATTCCAACAAGAGACAATAATCTGCTTGACTGCATCACAGAACTGTATAAATTCACAAGAAAACTAAACCTGCAATATTTTTTTGAAAGACGTAACATGGCATTGGGGGTAGAACAAAGGGGTCAACTAAACAACCAGGGTAGACTTAATTTGTTTAAACCCAAATCTACATTGTGCCCCCCCCCCCCACTGCAACCTCAGTATTGGCCTTTGAACAGGTATGTGAATTAGAAATTCGAAAGATGTTTGATAGCCATCAGAGACCTCAATTCTTTAATATTAGTTATGCGGAAAGACAAGTGCTTAAAGATCTAGAACAGAATACTGAGATACTGTAACTATCAAATCAGCTGATAAGGGAGGATCCATTGTTATTGTGGACAGGACACCCCTATGTATATAGCTGAAGTAATGAGACAGATGATGAAAAAGTATACAAAAAATTAAACTTGGATCCAACAAAAGAATTTAAAAACAGAACTGATGTATTTTTAAATCATGCAAGTCTCAGTGGAGTAATAAGCCCACAAGAGGGATTTTTTGAAAGTGGATCATCCAATACTCGCCACTTTTTATACATTACCAAAAATGCACAAATCATTATCTAATCCTCCTGGCTGCCCGATAGT
This sequence comes from Neoceratodus forsteri, assembly GCA_016271365.2. Classification (NCBI taxonomy): domain Eukaryota; kingdom Metazoa; phylum Chordata; order Ceratodontiformes; family Ceratodontidae; genus Neoceratodus; species Neoceratodus forsteri. Next base: position 1,260,403,306 of record CM028129.1, read on the forward strand.
GCTGAGTATTGGATTCCTAACCAAAAAGTTGTCCAAATATGTAGGCAATCATTTACGTACTCTGGTTTGTCAATTGGTATCATATATAAAAGACACCACTGACCTGTTATATAAATTGTCTGCAGTTAAAGTTGATGATGGATGTCACCTCCCTGAACACAAATGTACCCCATGCACGGGATTTGGCATCAATGCATTATTTTCTAGAGAACTATGGCAACCATGATGCTGTTTTTGTTGATTTTTTGATTGAATGTGCAGAATTGGTCCTTACTTGTAATAATTTTCACCCTTTTCACCTTCGCTATGTCACCACTCAAGAAGTCAGGCCTTACCTGCTTAAAGCTCTAAAGTGCAATACTATTGGTAATGACTCTCTGGATCCCTGCCTCCTACGTCAGGTCCTGGATCAGGTCATCTCACCTATCACCTGCCTCTTTAATAAGTCCCTCTGCCTAGGGCAATTCCCCGCCGTCTGGAGGGTCGCCACTGTTACCACTATACACAAGGGTGGTGACAGGACGCTTGCTGGTAACTTCCAGCCTATTTCTATCCTCTCTCCCCTCTCTAAGGCCTTAGAGAAAATTGTAGCTGTCCAAATCTCAGATTACCTCTCTAAGTATGATGTCCTTTGCCCTGAACAGCATGGGTTCAGAGCCGGTCATAGCACCAATACTGCACTCCTGGAATTTGCTAACTTCCTTCACTCCGCTCTGGATGCGGGCTCCCTCACAGGTGCAGTATTTATCGATTATCTAAAGCCTTTGATACTGTCTACGCATCCTCTCCTGTTAGCTTCTCTTGCCTGTGTGGGCTTTGCCACCGGGTCCAGTCTCATGGTGCGCCAGCTGCTTGTCCGACCGCTCCCAATGTGTGAGGGTGGGTGCCACCCTCTCTAGCACCTGCCCTATCCACTCAGGAGTCCCCCAGGGCTCCATCCTCGGTCCTTTACTCTTCTTCCTCTATCTCAACTCTCTGCCCAACATGTGTGCAGGAAATGTCCTACTCTATGCCGATGACGCAGTACTCTTTGCCTCTGACAGTAACCCTGTCGCACTCCAGAACTCCTTCAAACTGCCTTCAACTCTGTGGAGACATGGTTCTCTGAGCACCGTCTAGTCATCAACCTCAAGAAAACCAAATCCATGCTCTTCACTCACCCCAAAATAAGTCCAGCAACTTTCCTCTCACTGTCCACTCCACCCACAATCTCCCTGTAGAACTTGTACAATCCTATAAATACCTTGGCATAATCTTTGACTCTGCCCTTACCTTCCATAACCATATCTCTGCCCTGACCACGCCTCCAACGCAGCGTTTGGGTATCCTCTACCGACACAAAACTGCCTCCCCACTGACACTCTTCACCTGGCAGTCACTTCCTCAGTTCTATCCATAATTGACTATGGCCTTCCGGTCTATGGCCCAGCAGACCCAACTGCCCTCCGCAAAGTCGCCTTCACTCAACAAGGCATGCCGACTTATTACCAGTGCCCATCGCCTCACCCACACCTGTCTACTGTACTCCATGGCCACCATACTCAACCTCGATGAGCGCCTCATGTTCCAAACCTGCCAACTTACTTATAAAGCACTCCATGGTCTCTCCCCGGCCTAGCTAACTCTGTTCACCGTACTAACCCCTTGGTGTGCTGCGCAGCTCCTGCAAAACAGCCCTGAGTCGTTCCAAGGGCTAGGACCTCCCAGGGCCAAGGGCCTTCCCTATAGAGCACCCACTGGGTACAACTCCCTCCCTGCTAGCATCACTGAGGCTCCCTCATTAGCTTGTTTTAAATACAGCCTTAGAAGTCACCTGCTCAACTCACACTCCTGCCGCTGTACCTGAATTTGTCCCTCCTCTACCTGCTGACAAAGCTCTCTGAGCTGCACCCTCCCCATCGTCAGCCCCCGCGGGACCTCCGCTCAAGTCAGCTACCCTTAGCTGCCTATACTGAATTTGTTATTCAATTTGCTGTTTAACTCACTGTTGTATCACGAACTTGATTATCTGAATCTGCTGTTAATTCAACGTTATGTTCCCCCTATACCTGTAATCAGACTGTACCATACTGTTGAACTGTACTGCTGACCTGCTACTTGTCTAGTGTATGTTGTCCAGTCTTTTGACGAGGTACCTTTGTAAATGAGCCCCTGGCTCAAAGGTTGTTAAACTGATGTTAAATAAATAAATAAATAAAATAAATAATTTTATATTCATGGACAAACATTATCTGCAAATGCATGGTACTGCTATGGGGGCTTCCCTGGCATCTAGCTATGTTAATTTATGTACAGGTTTCTGGGAGCTGAATGCTGCATTGAATCCACACCATAACACAATTATTTAATATTACAGATACACAGATGATTTGTTCCTAATATGGAGAGGAACAAACCAGGAGCTGTCAAGGTTGGTGGAGCAAGATTTCAGATGAGGGACATTCACTTCCACCAGAAAGACTTACAACTCCAAATGGAAAAGGTTCACTATTTGGTGCTCTAATAAGCACATTTCTTCAGAATTTGCTGGGTTGCCTACAGTTCTGGACTATATGGCTTAGGACTTAGGCTTCCTACACTTAAAGTGCATTTGGCAGCTGTTTCTGCCTTCTTGTCAGTAGGCAAGCCCTCTCCTCTGTCAGCTCATCCTGTGTTTTGTAAGTTCTTCAAGGGATTGCTGCATACCAATCCCCCCCTTTAGGGACCCTACTCCTGCTTGGGACCTTAATGTTTGCATTGCTCAGCTTATGCAAACTCCCTTTGAGCCTTTGTCCTCTGTAGACCTTAAGTACTTGACTTGGAAAACTGTGTTTTTGGTAGCCATTACCTCTGCCAGGCGTATCAGTGAATTGAAAGCCCTGTCAGTGGAGCCTGATTTCATCTCTTTCCACAGAGATAAAGTGGTCCTAAGAACTAACAGGAAGTTTTTGCCTAAGGTGGTTTCAGATTTCCACCTTAATCAGTCTATCTCTCCCTGTTTCTTCACTGACCATTCCTCCTCTGGAGAGAGGAGGCTACAGCTGGATGTTAAAGGGCCTCAGCTACTACATAGAGCGCACCAAGGGTCACAGGTTTGAGTCCCTCCAGTTGTTCCTCACATATGGAGAGGTCAGTAAGGGCAAATCTGCCACTAAGAGATCTATTGCCAGGTGGATTGTCTCTTGTATACAATTCTGCTATGAAAAACTGGGTAGAACCCCACCCTCAGGCCTGAGGGCTCACTCTACTAGAGGTACAGCTGCTTCCCTGGCTGCTGCCAGGGATATTCCTATCTTAGAAATTTGTCAAGCAGCCACCTGGAAAACAGTCCATACATTCACCAAGCATTACTCTCTGGATATCCAGGCTAGGAGTGATGCTCGGTTTGGCACAGCAGTACTTCAGAGCCTATTCCCAAAGTAGGTTCTGTCCCTCCTCCATGGAGGTACTGCTTGGTAGTCTGCAATAGTCAGAATACAGCAAGATTTCATGTTGTTTGAAGAAAAAAATACTCACCTTAGTAATGTTTCTTCTAATGGAGTCTTGCTGTATTCTGACCTTCCCCCCGCCTCCTCTCTCAGAACCTGATTTTTGGGATGTGGGTGGGCAGGAGCAGTGATGGTACCCTAGGGGTGCCTCTTTTTCACCCTCCTTTACTTTGGGTGTGTGTTGTGTTTTGTTTTTTTGGCTTTCCTGACTTGAGACTTTGCTTTGAAACCAAAAAACCCTTTTTAATAAATTTAATTGCCAGTTGGCTAGTGTGAGTTTTACAGTTTCCACACAAAACTTCTAGTGAGTATTGCTCGTAAAGATCTGATGGTTGGAGTTTAAACAACAGCAGACAGGGGCTTCAACCGAGCTTGCGCTGAACGTTCAATGCTGGCCATGGAAAGTTAACTCTTTGTTCTCTGGGGCAGTTGAAAGGCAGGACCTAACTGCAATAGTCAGAATACAGCAAGACTCCATTAGAAGAAACAACATTACTAAAGTGAGTAATTTTTTCATTCATCCTGTTACAGGACAGTGTTTTAAAAATGGATATTTTATTAATTGCTGTAAGACAAACATTGTAGCCATATACACCTGTCAAGATTTTTATGTCGGAAAAATGAAAAGATCTTTCAAGGTGAGGATTTCTGAACATTTACACAGTATCGCAAGGAAGGACAGTACAAATGCACTTGCAATGCATGTTATGAAAAAAGGACAAGGACATTCTTTCCTGTGTCAGGGGCTTGAAAGTATTAAAATACACCAAAGTTGGGGGGGGGATCTGGACAACAAACTGCTTCAATGTGAATGCAAGTGGCACTATATATTACAAGCCAAAAGTGATTGAGGTCTTTTTTAATTTTTTAAATATCATCTTTAGTGAATTTTGAAACATAATACAGTCGATAGAACTACTGGTATACATTTCATCATTACTGGTAAGTTTGGGTGGAAGAACCCATCATGGAGGAGCCAGTACAACATGTTTAGCAACAGTCATTCATTATTTGTTTCAATTAGTAGCTTGTGGTTGACTTTGCATTCATTAGTTATTCCAGGACATCTCAAGATAGCTTCATTTACATTACAGCGGTACTGAGACATTTATTTGGATGAGGCCCAACAGGTTGAGGTTAATGCTGCCTCAGTGGTGATAGATAGGCATTAGTGGTTACAATTGTTATTTATGCACTTGGTTGCATATCCTGTTAATTATCTCAGGGTGCTTGAGTTGAGCCTTATGGCCCCCTCCGGGATCGAGAGCCCTATTGGGGTATCTGGCCAGGTGTCACTTCCCAAGAATCAGAACAGGGGAGGGTATGGTGTGTTCCATGCTGGTTGGTGGGTGGTGGGAGAGGGGGCCCCAAGCCCAGCAGCCTTCCCCACGGGGTCTATAGGACGAATGATCCATCCTTTAGCATGTAATACAGGAGCCATCCAGTCCATCTAGAATTGCACTTCTCCTCAGAGGCATTGAGTCTGTGGGTAACTTTTTCCATTTGGTAAATTTGTTTGGTGATAAGGCACCAGTCTTGTATGGTTGAAATTTTGGTGGTGAGCCAGGCTTTAGTGATAGCTTTCTTAGCGGCTGTTGTGAGAATGCTTATTAGGTATCTGGAGTTGAGTTCTCTTAATTCTCGAGGGATTTGTAGGAGAATGTACATCTGTTTAGTCAGGTGCACTGGTCTGCCCACTAGCTTCTGAAGTTCAGACTGGACTGCATGAAGGAATAGTTTTAGTTTGGGGCATGTGAACATAATATGTGTGGATGGGCCTTTTCCTCCCTGCATAGGCACCAACAGGAGGTTGATCCATCAGGGGTGTAGTGTCCGGTTATGACTGGGGTTCTGAAGTAATGTACCAGGTTTTTCCAGGCATATTCATGCCACTGATGGGAGCTGGTAATTCTCGCAGTGAGTTGAGAGGCGAGCTGCTAGTCAGTTATTGTAAGGGGTATTTCTAGTTCCTCCTGACATTGCAGATGAATGCGTTCTGTGAGGTGTTCCTGAGTGGTTATGAGGGATTAGTAGAAGGTGGAAATGAGGTGTCCCTGGTCCGGGGTGGTGTTCAGGTGACTTAGTTTAGTGATCAATGGAGGGTGTCTCTCAGGGGAGCTTACCCCTCTGGGTAGGGATTCATAGAAATGCCTCAGCTGTAGGAACCTATAAAAATCCCTATGGGGTAGTCCAACTCTTCTCTGCATCTCCCCAAAGGGCCAGAGCTGTCCCTGTGTTGTAATTTTGGGTTAGGAATGGCAGCCCAAATCTCTCCCATTGCTGGAAACTGTGGTCTAATCTGTTAGGAGGGAAATCTGGGAGGTGGGCTATCAGGCAGATCAAGGCAAGAAGAGGGGTCAGGTGCATTTTTTCCTGATGGTTGTCCATAAAGTTATGTAACACGGGGACTGGTGAGGGTCATGGGGATGGAACAGTCTCTGCCTGATAGAGAGTGTGGTAGTATTCATTATTTCAACGATGTCCAGCTCTGGTTTCACTCTAATCAGCTCTTCCTGAATGCTAAGAAAACTGTCTCCATGTCCTTTTACACAAGGCAGAGACTCTCTTGGCTCCCCTCCATTCCCACATTCTGCACACTGGACGGGACATTGCTGGAGGACTGAACCTCCTTTAGATACCTTGGGGTCTGGCTCAGCCAACACCTCGACTTTTCTGAACATGTTGAGGTTATCCACAAGAAGCTTCACTCCAAGCTGGGGGCCCTGTACCGCAACCGTGGCTGCATTCCTCTACTGGCCGTATGTGAAATTGTACAGAAAATGATCCTCCCAATCTTTGACTACAGCGATGTAGTCTATTGTGCTGCTTCCAAAACTACCCTAACCAAACTGGATACTCTCTTTCACTCCTTCTGCCATTTTGCCCTTGACAGCTCTCCTATCACTCACTACTGCAGTCTCTACCAGGCTTTGTACCTCCCCTCCTTGCAGGACAGGAGACAATCACACTGTGCCAGGCTGGCAGCAAAATTTTGGACCCAGTCCCTACCTCTGTACTTGTCAACTGTCCTGTCCATGCCTCCCCAACCTTCTCACTCCCTTAGAAACTCTGACACCCGCTCATTGTCTGTCCTTCGCATATCCACCTCTGCAGGCCAGGCAGCCTTCTCTTATTGCTTGCCTAAACTGTGGAACTCTCTCCCCCCTGCCATTTGACATGCCCCCTCCATCCATCAACTCAACACTCTCCTCCAAAATTATTTCAGCACCACCTGTGCGTGCAACATCCCTTCCCATATTCCCTGACTTAATCCTGAGGTCTCACAACTCTTGGTGTCTATAATATCAGTCCTCGGCATCTAGTAGCTTGGACTGGGTATTTATGATCTGGCAGCTTTCTCTATCTGGTTGTATCCTTGTAGTCCATCTGATAGGGTAGTTATCGAATGTACTGCACTGTACTATAATTATTTCCTGCTGTATAATTAATTTCCTGCTGTATCCATGTATATATTGTGCTGCGCTACACATTGTTGATGTATTTATTCTGTATTGTCTCCCATGCCCCCTTTCCCAGGACATATCTGGAATCGAGTGGTAGTCTGCTCAGTATGCCTTCCTGGTAAAACTTTTGAATAAATAAATAAAAAATTTGGTATCAGGGATTGTTCAATCTCTGCTCAGTGCAGGTCCGAGTGTGTTATTTGTCTTGCAGTGATGTGGGTGAGATGGGCCACCTGATAGTAGAGTTGTAGGTCTGGGAGGGCTAGGACCCCCTGCACCTTGGGTAGTGATAGAAGCTTCAGGCAGACCCTCGGTTTTGTCCTGCCCATATAAGTCTAGAGATTATCTTGTTCCATTCCTGGAATGTTTATTGCTTCAGGGGGTTTGGGATGTTTTGGAAAAAGTATAGGGCTCTGGCTAGGGTGACCATCCTTATGAAGTCTAGCCTTCTGGTGAGGCTTAGGGGTAGCACATTCCTGTTTGTAAGGTTGTTTTTTTGTTGGGTGGTGATGGGAGTAAAGTTATTTTTCAAGGCTGTATCGAGAGTGTGGGATAAATACATTTTAAGTATTTTAATTTAGTTAGGTGCAGGTTACAGGGGAATATGGTTTGGACCATCTGGGAGGGAGCATAGTGGAATGTTAGAACTTCAGTTTTGGCGATATTTAATTTGTACCCGGAGATCTGGCCCAAATCATCCAGGACCTGTCTGTGCTGTGGTAGTGTTGCTTCAGGGTCTCGTAGGTATAGGACAACTTCATCTGCGTAAAGGGCTGTCCAGTGTTCTGTACCTCCAATGGAGATCCTAGTGAGGTTCTCAGCCTCATGGATACATTGTGCTAGGGGTTCCATGAATATGGCAAATAGTAGGGTTGATAATGGGCACCCCTGCCTGGTTCCTCCGAATAAGGGGAAGTATTGTGAGTGGTGCTCTCCTACTTTGACACTGGCCCTAGTGGTAGCGTATATGTTTCGGATTACCTTAACTAGGGGAAGGGGAATCCCCATTTTATTCAGTACTGAGTACGGGAAGGGTCATGAGACCCTATTGAAGGCCTTTCAGCATCTAGGCTGACCAGCACTGATGCGGTTTTGATGCACTGCATTGAGTGGATGATATAGTGGGTACGTTTTATGTTATCAGTCGTGGTGCGTTTTCATATGAATCCTGTCTGGTAATTTCCAGTTAGGAGGGGGAGGTAATTGTCCAGTCTGTGGGCTATAATGCTCATGATTAATTTATAGTCCATATTAAGTATGGAAATTGGTTGGTAGGATTCGCACATCTGTGGGTTTTTGCCCTGTTTGGGGATAACCAAGATGGTGGTGTATGACCATGATGGCGGGGGGGGGGGTCTCCTTCCAGAACAGCATTAAAGATGCTGAGTAGCTTGGAGGATGTTTCTTCTTTAGTGACTTTATAGAACTCTGCTCCATATCCATTTGGGCCAGGAGCCTTCATGGTTTTAGCTCTTGCAATGGCGGTTGCCACTTTTATTGGTGTTATTGGCTGTGTTAGAAAGTCTCCCTGTTCTGCGTCTAGTCGGGGGATAGTGAGGGATTGTAAATAGCTACTTATCTTCTGGAGGGATGCAGGGCTTTTGGGGGTATATAGTTTAGAGTAGTAGGAGATGAATCCTTCTGTGACATCATGTAATTTATTAAGGGGATGTCCATCTATTGGTGTCTAATAGCTAGGTGATTTTGGCTAATTTCTTTTGTCACCTGGCCTGATAGGCCAGGAGCCAAGTGGCCTATGGGCCTACCTCATAGTACCTCTGTCTCAGGAAAGTTAGAGCTATTTCTGTTTGTTGGAGGCTGATCTTGTCTAGTTCTGTTTTAGTTTGTTGAAATTGTGGGAGGACCAACCTATCGCCTTGCTTGTGTGTCATTTGTAGAAAATGGAGGGAGTCCTCCAGCATTGTTTTATGTTCTCTGTGCTGCTTGGTTTTGGTTGATGTTTATTGAATTATGTAGCCTTGTAGTACTGTCTTAATGGTGTCCCAGTGAATCAGAGGGGTTGTGTTGCTCGGGGTTATCAGTTATTATTTCAGCAATTTTTTCAGTGAGGAATTCCTTGAGTTGTTGGGTTTTTAAGTAGTAGGGGTTCAGTCGCCAGAATGTGTGCTTACACTGCATCCCCATATTCCAGGTGGTGATCACAGGGACATGGTCTGAGAGTACTATGTCTCCTAGGTTGGCATCCACCAGACTCTCCAGATGTTCAACTTGTGTGTAACAGTGGTCTATACATGAGTAAGTCTGGTGGATGGCGGAGTAGTGCGAGTAGTTTTTGGTATGGCGGTATAGGTGTCTCCAGGTGTCACTCCAACCCACCTCTTTCAGGAAAGTGGTAAAGAATTTTTGGGGAGGTGTCTTGCGGGGGAGGTTGATGAGTCAAGGACTGGATCCAGGACAATAATAAAATCCCCTGCTAACAAAAGTACCTCTTTGGTCATCTGTACTATTTTATCCATCAGGGATCGAAGTTGAGGGGTTGCAAGGCCAGGGGGAAAGTATGCGTCAGCTAGCGTGACTGCCTGACCATTGATAGTGCCCTGTAGTATCACCAGCCTGCCCTCTGAGTCTGCCCACTTGAGACCCAGTTGGAATGGGGTTTGGGAGGGGATCAAGATTGCTACCCCTTGTTTTCTTCCATTTTGGCTTGAGGAGAAGTGCAGCTCCCCGCTTCAGAGTTTGGCTAATTTCAAATGCTCTGCAGTAGTCAGGTGTGTCTCCTGTAGGTAAATAAGGTCTGCTTTACTTTTCCTTAGGGAGGTGAGGACCCGAGACCTCTTAATTGGAGAGGTAAGTCCATTGACATTCAGGGACAGTTGCTTCAATGGGTGATCCAACATGTTAAGTGGTATTGGGCGCATTCGCTGGGTCCAGGGTCCCAATCCCTGTGGAGCTCAAGCTGGCCAGCCCTTCCAGGGTCTCCCATCATATCTTGAGTATATTTCATCTACACTTGTTTATTTCTGCAGCTGTATTTGTATATACTCCATTATACACACATAACGCACACAATGAAGGGGGGGGGTGTATTATGACTGAATGCTGGAGATAAGGGCTGGGAAATCCCAGCCTGGGAGCTACAACAGGTAGCCTATGTCAGGACAAAACTGGGTAACAAGTAAGCCAAATGGGCTAATAAACTGTATACCGTGAACCTGTTACTTCCATCTATAGGGTTCATGTCCATGACCCTAGGGTAAGGCAATACCTTGCTGAGGGGAAACACTCTCAGCCGAGAAGTCTGCTGACACTTATAGTGTCAGTAGGCAAAGGAGAAGTAGGTTTGCGATGTTAGTGCCCTTACTGGGATCCGAACAGCCTGGGATTTGTGGAAATTGTGGGGGGAGGTGGATTTATGGATCAGGGGTATTTGCCCTTGTGGCATCCCTCTATGGGCAGAGAGCTGATGCTGAAATGGAGGAGGGTGGGCAGGGGAAGCAGGGGGTGTAAAAAAGGACAGGACAAGGGCCCAGCCCTGAGTAGTATCCGTGGGTGTCTTGGGTGGGTAGTTCCAGGGTTAAAGACAGTCCAGTGCCGCCTGCCGGGAAGGGGTGGCCCTTGTCCTTTTCCCCAGGTACTTTTATTCGACCACTCTTTCATGCTGGGCAATATTGGCCCTGTGTGTAGGGTGCACCATAGAAAAAGAAAGAGAAAGGAGAGGAGAGGGTTTACCCCCTAGTCAGGTGTCTCAAGCATAGTCATCAAGGAAACAGGGTGATAGCCATTGTCTTTTCGAGACCTGTGTCAGGGGAAGGTCCAGGGTATAGCAGTATAAACAATAATACTAAAAATACCTTCCCCCATCCACAGCAGGACCAACCTCCACACCCCACATCAACATTCAATATAAATGGTAATGTTACCTGGGTTATGAGGCTACCATCTGCTCTCCAGCCTGCAGAGTGGCTCACCTTAGGATTCGTCCCCTACTCGTGGTCATCATACGCAGTAGGTCCAAGGGAGGAGGCAGGGGTGATGGAGGCGCGGGCTGTCCTGGCCACTCATGAGATGCTGCATAAAGGTACAGAGAACATCAGCTTGGGCATTAATTAATGACTTGTTCAATATTTAGGTGGTTACAATTTCACATTCAGGCAAACACTGTTTCTTATCCATGTTTTGACAGGTAGCCAGAATAGGTAATGGGGTGGGGGGGACAAGAGGAGGAGAGGGGAGATGTTTTGTAGTTAGCATATGGCTCGACCACCCGGGGTCCCCAGACCCTTCCTCAGACCCCGTCCCCAACAGTGTGTGCTTCTAAGCAAAGCAGCCATTAGTCCAACAGGGGTCTCCCTTACCCTTCGGCTGGCTATTCCCACCGACATGGGAGTTTAGTTATATTGACAAGTGACTCAGTACCCTGCTTGAAGTGGTTCTTCTGTCAGGCCAGTGTGATGCCCTCATTTCCATTGACCAAGGATGGGATGGGATGTGGGGGGGAGGGAGGCCGCGGCCTAGATAGTCATTGGTAGACTTGCTTGTTTGTGCCCTCTGCATCTGCTGTAGGCCCTAGGGCTGGTGCTGCGCACCCCACCTTCTGGGCGGTGGGTTGGTTGGAGTTTTATGTTCTGAGGTTCCACTTTATAGGACTAAGAGTCCATATCAGCAATCAGTTTGGGAACTCTTGGGAAACTGAGGGGTGGGGAGGAGGGAGCACCCAGAGCTGAAGGCCTTTTGGTGCACCGAAGGACCCACGGGACCACATAGACCACGTGTCTGGCCCTAGTCGGCTGGGTAAGGGTAGTTGGTAAAGTCAGGTTGGGGGGGAGTCTGGCAGCATCAGGGTGTACAGCGATCCTTAGTGGTTCTCCATTTCAAAAGGAGCTTGCATTCATGGACGGATCCACCAAGCAGCCCGCCCCATTGGTTGGCCCTCAATTCCAGGCCCCACCAACACTGTCTCAAAGGGGCGATCTCGGAAGGGTCTCTGCTGCCCCCATTTTCTGGCATCACTATAGTTGGTGCCTGGTCCAGTTGAGAGGTGGGGTAGGGGATCTCCAGGGGACTCAGACTACTTCCAAGGTACCCAGGGAGTGTCACTGTCTGGACAGGATCTCTGTCTGAACCTAAGGATGGGGGGGCCTTTCTCTGTTTACAGACCCCTGAGCCTGGGCAGTGCCTTCAGCAGAGGGACAGGATCCAATTCTGCTGGTCACATAGTTGGGGCAGTAGAGTCTCATCTCCCACCTGCCTGCCCGCCAAACCCCATAGCAGTGTCCAGCAGCCACCCCAACAATGACTCCCCCCCATCAACCCCACAGTACAGCATTAGTAATTATCAGCATTATGGGGCTGGTATGAGGGGGGGAGAGAGAGAGAGAGAGATAGAGAGAGAGAGAGACAGAGAGAGAATATGAGGAGACAGAGAGAGACAGAGAGAGAATATGAGGAGACAGAGAGAGAGAGACAGAGAGAATATGAAGAGACAGAGAGAGACAGAGAGAGAGAATATGAGGAGACAGAGAGAGACAGAGAGAGAATATGAGGGGACAGAGTGAGACAGAGAGAGAATATGAGGAGACAGAGAGAATATGAGGAGCCAGAGCTGTGAGAAAAAAGATATGAGGAGCCAGAGCCGTGAGAAAAAAGATATAAGGAGCCAGAGCCATGAGAGGGAGGACAGGGCCTGCCTGTGTAGCACTGTGAGAGAGGATTCTGGGCCCATCAGTTTTGTGGAGCGGCTGCTAGTCACCACGTGAAATCCTGAAAGTAAGAAGGAGTGAGAGAGACCTTCCTCACACAGAGGGAGAAAACGTGTTAGAAAGGGTTTTATTGTTTGTAATTTTTAGCAGAAGTAGGAGCATATGCGATGTGGAGAAACAAAAAAGGGGGAGAAAAGTGTAATGTGGTGTAGGGAGAGTAGAGAAGCAAAGTAATACAGTAGGCATTTGGAGAAGAAATGTAAACTTATCGGGGAGGTTAGTTGGTTAGTTTGCCTTTAGGGTGATAGGTCCAATGGAAGTTAATGTTCAGAGTTCATCGGGTACGGTGCTGTTATGTCTTTATTGTTATTCTGGGTGGATCTGGACACAAAGTCCTTCAGGTGCTGCATGTGTGAACTGGGTGACTCCACACTCAAAGCCCAGGGTGGGAAGGGGCGCCTCCTGATGAGCTACTCAAGTCAGTCGGCATTGTCCTCTGAATTCAGTGTTGAGGTTCTTTGGGCTTCTTGGGGTCTGGTGGAGAGGATGGATTCTGATTCCGCAAGGTGTCTGCGATGAGTTGGATGGCCTCTGCTCCCTGTCGGTGCCTCACCTCACTTTCCCCAGCATTCCACATGTGTTGGGACTGTTTTGAGGTGATCGAGGGCCTGGATGGTGCATGCTGCTGGGGATCTCTACCTTGCACTTCTTCAGTTCCTCAATGGATTCGGTGGCTGTCTCAAAGGTAAGGGGTCCTTCTGGGAAACAGACTGTCAGGTGAGCTGGATATGGTGTGCAAAAGTGTAGGCCCGCGGCTTTCAGGGCCCACATGATTGGCATGTATGCTTTGCGCCTGGCCATAATCTCGGGCGCATAGTCATTTTCATAATAAAGTCTGTGATTTTGGAATAAGACAGTCCCCTGCTTCCACGCGGCATGTAGTACCACCTCCTTCTGAAAACTCAGGAAGTGCACTAGAACAGCGCGGGGCCGGGCTTCCGGTGCAGGCTTGGGGCCGAGAGTACAATGGACTCACTCCATCTCAAGGGTGTTGGGTGCTGGAAGGGCTATAACATCCTGGATCAATTGTTGTACATAACATAAGATATCTGAGCCTTCAGAGTCCTCTGGAATCCCTGAAATGCGGATGTTGGTATGCCAATTCCAGCTCTTGGCGTCCTCAGCCCACTCTTGCAGCACCCTGACCTCCTGATGTAGTTGAACAATGGCCCATTCAGCACAGTTGACCTCTTTGTCGACCTCAGTGGCTTGTGTCTCTGACGCCTCCTGATGCTTTTTAAGTTTGTTGATATTGGTTCGTAAGGCTGTTGCTGTGAGCGCATCTCTTTGCGGAAGTCCCACAGCTCCGACAGCATCATAGTCATTTGGCGCTGGAGTGTTGTAAGTGGGAGATGTCCCCGCTTGGAGCAGCTGTGCCATGAGGAGGCTGAGGCCTGGGAGCCCTCGCTTCCCGAGTCGCCATCTGAGAATCCCTCCTCATCAGGGATGTCCACAAGCTTGGTGTTGCTTTGCTCGCCTCTCTTTGGCATAGTTCATCCTCTGTTGCAGATAATATCAGATCTCTTATTTTAACAGCAATTGTGGAGGGTATATTCAGTGCCCCATGTTTACTGCGGCAAAGTGGACCTACATTCTGTGGCAGGACCTCATACTTTCTGCGGCTATTCTGCGGCAGATAAATTGTGGCTCAACAGCATACCTTCAAAGGGATTAAGTCTTAGTTAACCCTTTGACTGCCTTCGTGCAACCACTCTGCTACACTGAAAGTGGAACAGCAGGTCATTTAACAGTATGTAGTCTTCTTATCACAAATATTAAACAACAGTAATCCACACCTGGCACAGCCATGGGCATCAGTGTTCTCTTTTAATGAACTTTCCTTCCCATCCCGAATCTGAAAGCTCATCTGTTCTTCTGGAAATTGGTGGCCTTTGCTGTTCTCGTAGGTTATAATCAGAGGAGGACATACACACTTAGCTAAAACTACACAGAAGGCAAAACCTGCTTGGATTTCTTCTGATTTATATTTACAGTTAGATATAAAGAGAGACTCAACTTGAAGGCCATTTTTTTTCTGATTTTGATCAATGTTCTTTTAAATTATTTTTGTAAACTGGGAATACTCCAACTGCCTTGCAACAAACATGTTGAGTGCAGTGTACAAATCTGTGTTTGGAGGGGGGATTGTCTTCCTATAATAGTGAAGGCGGGTGTAACTTACAGTGTCTGTAGGATTTGTTGACTCCTGATTTTTCATTTGGGGGACACACTTAAAAATGCAAGCAAATCATTCTTATTAAGCTGAAGTAACCTTGGTTAGCATGTTCTCTTCTCCCCACAACTCAGGGGGTAGTGGTGTTATTCAGTCAGTGACCCTCATTTCACTTATGTATAGCAATCAAACTCTCCATTCTGATTTTTTTCCGTACCTGCTTGCTCCAGTTCTAGTATACCCTGGTCCCCAACTCTGCTGCAGCTGGGCAACGTGACCGTCCTTAAGAATTGAGCTTGATGCCGCCACTTAGGCTGCAGGTTCAAGTTTGCCAAGATATTACCCTCACACTTGCAGGTACAGAACTGCAGCCCACAAATCAAAGCTGTGATAGATGTCCACCAGTGGGGACTGAGTCCTCTGCTCAGTCTGCTGCCAGCCCTATGTTTCTGCAATCAGCTCCTCCTCAGATACCTGTCACCACACTGAGATCAGTTCGACCTCTACGGGCACCACTGAATCTTCTCACTTCTTGATTACAGCATGCCTTCCAGTTCTTCCTTCCAAATTCATCTTCCAAGGATTCAGCATGCACCATGATCAGCCTCATAATGAAAAATTAACATGGCTGAGCTACCCACACCTACACAGCAGCAAATCATAACTGCCGTGGACCTAATCGAGCTCTGCTACTATTGTGTCAGACACCCCCCCCACACACACACACAATACAGGCTGGAAGGAGTTATGTAACAAGAGCCAGCACGAGTCAAGATGCCATGCAGCCACTAGCTTTTCGGCTTTTGTGGGCAGCATCAGTTGCTGCCCTTCTAATGACATGGGTGCCATGGCTACTAACACATCAATAATATGCCCTTGCCTTGTGTGATTGCATAGCATAGCTAGCATTTCTGCGGCTGGTGGCTGGTTTTCCTGATTTCTGCAGCAGCACTGATTTCTGAGGTCAGCCCTGATTTCTGCGGCCACTGCTGCAACATGAAATAAGCGCAGAAAACACGGGGCCCTGGGTATTTTGTTGGTCGCAGTGAGAGCATCTTGAACTAAGCTGCGTTCAAGAGCATGGTGTCACCGGAAGTCCATGATTGAGGTCTTAATGAAGTTTTTAGCTTGGTATCTTTTTTAAAAAGTGTTAAAATATGTATCTATTTTGGGGACAATATTAACAATTTTATCTCTTGATATATTGACATTGGATTGTATGGTATTGTATTTAAGTTCAAATCAAATTTAAAGTTAATGTTTTCTGTGGGATGAGTACGTGTGATGTCGCTGCAGGTTTGTGCAGAATAGGAGCATACACACTTAATTTGGTGCTTTATAATAGGAGCATTTGTACCTGTAGCCATACCTTGAAAAAGCAAACATATTTCATGAAACGTTAGCGTTTCTACCGAGGGTCTATGTTGTATGCTGCTGCATTTTAATTGTTTTATGTAATAAATACGTTTTTCAAACAACACCTATCGTAATAGGTTTTTTATTCATACCTTGATGCCCGACACCCTGGCCTGGCTATTCAAAACAGTTGTGCATGTGCAACTGCGGAGATACGCAAAGCGATATTCAGTGGGAGCAACTGTAAGTCACCAAGTAATAATATGCATGCGCCGCGGCAGAGGCATACCCATGAATATGCGGCACAGTGCGATATTCAACCACCAAGCAATGGCGCAAGGGAGAAGCAACTGTCAGTTGCATGGAGCAGACTTGAACTTATAAAAACAGGGAGCAAGTAGGAGGAGAGCACTTGCACCAGAAGGGAGCAGGACAATGGGAGACACGCAGGCCGGCTGAGAGAGTGGAAGAGGGAGACAGGGAGAGGAGGAGAAGGACAAAGTGAAAGAGAGTGTTGGGGAGAGAGAGAGAGGAGAGGCAGAGAGAGAGAGAGAGAGAGACAGAGACACTCAAGGGAGGCCCACAGAGGGAGAGTGGGTGCCAAGGGAACCACCGGACCAAGGGGCGTGGACACAGGCACCCACAGGGAGGGCAACAGAGCCAGCAGGCAAAACCCAGCCAGGGGTAAGGTATGCAGGGGGGCCCCCCAAGTGATAGGCACTGCCCCACGGAGCTGGGGGGGGCAGTGGAGCCAGATGCCCAGGGGGTGACAGGGCAACAGGGGCCATGGCCA
Organism: Neoceratodus forsteri; assembly: GCA_016271365.2. Classification (NCBI taxonomy): domain Eukaryota; kingdom Metazoa; phylum Chordata; order Ceratodontiformes; family Ceratodontidae; genus Neoceratodus; species Neoceratodus forsteri. The sequence continues at coordinate 1,260,420,279 of CM028129.1, forward strand.
ATGTGGCATTCCAGATGGAGGCAGTAATGAGGGGTGTGAGGAGGCAGGAGGCATAGCAACATGGCCATGGAAGGGCCCATCGGCGGTACGCCTGGAACAGGTGGTACCGACCCTGTATCAGCTTTGAGACCTATGCCGACACAGAGATCGTGGGCCATTATTGCCTGAACTGGGCGATTCTGAATCAGCTCTGTGAGCTGTGCAGTGAGGAGATGCAGGCACCCACTAGACAGAGCCACGCCCAGACAGTGGAGACAAAGTAACAGCTGTCATGTGCCTGCTCACCACGGGCACCTTCCAGAGACCAACAGGGGACACCACAGGCATAACCCAGTCGGCTCCATCATGGCTCCTCACACAATTCCTCAATGCCCTGCTGCCACATGCTGCAGAACACATCCACTTCCCCAGCACACAGGCGGAGCATATAGCAACCATGCAGGTGTTCCACAGGGTAGCACGTATGCCTGGCATGCTAGGGGCCATTGACTGCACCCATGTGGACATCCACATGCCACCTGTTGCTGAGGGGGTAGTCTACAGCAACAGAAAGAGCTACCCCAGCATCAACTGCCGGGAGGTGTGAGATGCCAGGGGGTGCATAACCAGTGTCTGTGCCACACACCCTGGAGGAGCACATGACACCTACATTTGGCACAGCTTGGCACTGTGCCACAGGTTCGAGAGTGGGAACATCCCCACAGGACATCTAGTGGGTGAGTATGGCGAGACCATAGGCAGCAGGGTACAGCGGGGTATGGAAGGGGCAGACAGGGTGGGGGAACTGCTGTGTGCGACTGGGAGGGTCATGGAGCACAGTGACAGGGGTCACCAGGCTAACCTTTCCTCTCTCTCTCTCTCTCTCTCTCCCTCTTTTCCCACATACAGATGACAATGGCTACCCACTCAGGCCCTGGCTGCTCACACCCTACCAGCGCCCATCGTCCCCAGTGGAAGAGCAGTACAATGAGGCACACGCCAGCCTGTGGAACATCATTGAGCATGTGTTTGGGATGCTGAAGGCACAGTTCCGTTGCTTGGACAGGCTGGTGGTGCCCTACAATATAGCCCCTCGAAGGTCTGCGGCCTATTCCTGGCCTGCTGCACACTGCACAATATGGCCATTGACCATGGAATAGCTGTCGAGGCTGATGAGGGGAACAGCAGTGGGGATGATGTGGGCATTGGGCCGGGAGGTGGTGGGCAGCCCCCCCTTGGGCAGAGGGATCCCCGGCTCATGTGGCTGACACGTCACTGGTGAGACACAATAGCGCAGAAGCACCTCGGTGCACATAGGTAGGTGGACAAACACATGTGCACAGAACTGACACAGTGGCAGGGCACACAGCCATGTGTGGGCATGGCCAGGGCCATGCACACACAGGCGTGATGCAGTGGCGGGGCTGTGCCACACTGCCGCATGCAACACCACACCACACCACGCAGCACCGCACACACACACACACACACACACACACACACACACACACACGCACAGTGGCACCTGCATGCACGCGACCGGGTACCAGCGCATGGCCTGGATCAGACCCGGGACACAACCAGTGTTGAGATGGCATCATCATGCACACGTCACACAGGCCAGTGGCCGGGGCAGGTGCACACACGGGCAGCGTGTGGAGCACCACACAGCTGCCATGACCTTGCCATACACACACACACACAATGCCCCTGTGCACACAGGGCAGTGGCTGCAGATAGCTGACAGGGGGCGTGCAAATCAGGTCTGCCACACAGTCATACAGCTGCCATGGAAATCGCCCAGCAGTCGTAGGCTGAGCAATGGCCACAGGGGGGTCTGCAACCGCCCCCCAGGGGTGGGACTGCGGGACCGTGACCGGGTCCTTGCAGGGGTCTACAGGGTCCCAAACAGGCCCACACCAGGCGTGCCTGGGATGCCCACAGCAGAGCCTGGCATCGACATGGATGGGGTCGCCTGATGCTGGGGCCGTGGGGTGGACATTGCACTCCGTGGTGTCTGTGGCAGCCAGCCACACCCTGTGGCAGCCAGTGGGGTAAGGCCGACCGAGATTGCATTGGCAATGCGGTCCAGGGCTGCGGTCATGTCCTCCTGTAGGCGTTGACTGGCCTCCAGGACTTGCGCGGTGCCCCTCTCACGCTGTTCAGCTGCCTGGTGCACCTCTGCATGGAGTGCCCGCACCCCAGCCATGAGCAGCATCTTTTGCTCCATGGAGGCCTGCAGCAATCGGGTGTGCTCGGCCAAGGGATCGGTGCCCTGGGGCGCATGGGCATGGCGCCGACCCACCGGTGTCATACGACCATGCTGCATGGCCCCCAGCTCAGGTGGGGGCCGCACAGCATGACCCTCATGGGGATGGGCAGTGTCAGGTGCCCTGGTGGTGAACACGGCACCCGGCCCCCCACCATCTCCACCTGTCTGCTGCTGCCACCCCTGCGGCCCCTGTGCACTGGCCAGCGCCTATGCGGGTGCCCCACCATCCTGTGCCACTGTGCCTGCACACACAGCAGTGTCAGACAGCTGTTCTGCTGCCAACAGGCCACAGACTGCACAGCCAGTGCAGGTGTATGGTATGGGTGACTCCCCTCCAACAAGCCCACCACCGTCCAGGACAATGGTCTGTCCATCATCAGTGTCAGACCCGCCCCGATCTATGTCTCCATGCAGAGCACACCGTGGCTGGCGTCTCACTGGAATACATCCAGGGTCTCGTCTGCCACCACCCCCAGGACATCCGGCTGGACAGTGGTGGCATTCTGCAGTCTATCAGGCTCCTGGATGCCCATGGAGGCGGGCTACCACGACAGCCGCAGGTACCCCTGCCACCGCATGCTGGCGGGCTGTTGCTGTAAGGGAACACAGATGCGTTAGAGCTGCTGACCCGACAGACCCCCCACCACCCCACCACCTGCCTGCCATACCTACCATGCAGTGGTGGGCTCCCTCCAGTCTGGAAGCCACCACCCGGCACTCCCTCCACCACACTACACCACATGGTGGCCACCACCATCTCCTCCTGTGGCGTGAGCTGTGACACCTTGTCCTTTATCCGACTCTTGTCAGTGCCCACTTTTTTCTTGCACTCCTGTGCAGACCACTGGTGGCTGCCCTGCTGGTTCACAGCCTCTGCCATCTCCTCCCAGGCCTCGGCCCTGGCCTGGGGTGTGCCTGTGGTGCCACTCAGCAAAGGCTCCCTGTTGAGGTACGCCTCAAACAGGGCATCTGCCTCCACTCTCATAAAATTGCACAATGCCGTGACATGCGCAGTGCAGACTCACCAATGCACATGTGCAACGGTAGATGCTGCCACCCATTGTGCAGTGTGTGCTGTAGGGTTCATCGCACCCATGCACCATGGGCCCTATGGCGGTCCAGCGCCATAAAGCCTATAGTGCTCGTGCACCATTGGGTCACTGACGCTCATGCGCCATTGGGTCTCTGGTGCTCGTGCGCCATTGGGTCTATGGTGCTCGTGCACCACTGGGTCTATGGCACTCGGGCTCTATTGGACCCATGGGCCATGCTGTCCACATGGCCCTATTGCGCAATATGCATCATGGGCCCAATGGCACATCCACACACATTGTGCGTGTTGACCCCGACCCCTGCCATGCCCTATGCCCCCCCAGTGTGCTCTGCCCCATGTGCTGGTGTGGCCACACCCATGCCACGCATCCCCGGGGATGCGTGATTGCTGCAGACTGGGCATCTCACGTGTGCTACTGGGTGCCATTTTGGCATTCTACAGTGCTGACCAACAATGCCACATCGTGCAGTGCCCTGTACCCACAATTGGAGCCAGGTGGAGCTTGTGAACCTGGTAGCCCAGGTGGAGCCCCATGCTGCTGGCCTGTTTGGTCAGCAGCCCCTCACTAGGCCCAGGACAGAGGTGTGGCAGGACATCATGGATGGGGTGGTCCAGGCCACTGCAGTGCAGCGCACCAGGGAACAGTGCTGCCACCAGTACTGTGACCTGCTCAAGAGGGACCCAGAGTGGCTGAGGGCACTGCAGGCGCGTGTCCGCAGGGGGGCCGTGCCACGGCCAGGTAAGTGGTCTCATACTGCATCTGTGCTTGACAACTGTTCCATGAGGTTGGCAGGGCTGCATGCCATGCTGGGGTGGGGGGAGGTCTGTCACTGTGTGCCCTGTGGTATGGCATTACCAGTCACTGGGTGTGCTGTGCCACAGCCCTGTGGCCTTGCTCGGCTGTGGCGCACACTGTGCTTGGAGGTGGGAGCAGTGGGCTCATGCTGTGGCTGTGTTCTGATGTGTGCCTGTCTGTGTTCCTGTCCTAGGGCCTGAGGACCGGAGACGTGCCAGGGCAGCAGGGGCAACTGGTGGGCCGCAGCAGGCCACTGCGGGCTCTATGGCCGGGGGTGCGGGACCGAGCGGAGGTGCAACAGCGGTTCCGGTGTGTGCAGTGCAATGGCGGGCAGGTAGGCACTGTGCATTCCCACATTGTTGTGCTGGGTGGTCAGCGGGGTTGGGGGTACAGCCTTGGCCTCCTGTGCCTTGTGCCGTGGCAGCTGTGTGCAGCACACGGTGCAGTGTGTGTGATGCCATGGGGTGGTCATTGCACGTGTGTGTCAGCTGTTTGTGGGCTAGGTGTGCGCCCAGCTACCACCAGTGCCACTGAGGTTCCACTGCAGCACCATGCCATCTGCCTGCCACTGTGCTGTCGGGTGGCCCTTGGGCAGTGGTCTCCAGCGCTGTGCACTGCCATTGCCTGCCGGGTTGGTGGCAGGCATAGGCCCACCCACTGTGGGTGGCATGGGTGCCAATCCAGGGGCATGTGTTCCCACTGTCCACTACACACGGGGGGGGGCTAGGGGGCTATGGATGCGCACTGATCACCTGTCCCTTCCTCTGCCATAGGTGTCCCGAGGGGATCCCGCCTTCCACTTTATCAACGTCTCCTGTGTGAGATCCTCCTCATCATGTCCCATACCATGGAGACTGTAGTGCAGACCAGAAGGGTTCTTGTTCCATAATCGGTGTGGGGGGAGGCGCCAGGCACCGGCAGGCCCGTGGCCAGCCATGAGGATCACCAGCCCCCATCATGCCTCTGTCCTCACATCCCCCGCCTTCCCCCTTCCACCTGTACAGACCCTGTCCCCTGACCCCTTCTCACCTATGCCTACCCTCCCCTTTGTTATTTGTGTTATGTTTAGCTGTGTTGCTTTCTGCCATTATATTTTTTACCTGTTTACCTTTCTGTGTACATGTCTGCTTTGCAGCTGGCGAGTGGGTCCATGCTGCAGTCATGTGGTGGGTGGCTGTGTGATGCACCTGTGTCATTGGGTGGTACATGCATGGTGTTGGCATGCCCCTCGGTCAGTGGCTGTGCCTTGGCACAGCCCTGGGACGGCTGTTTGGGATGTGTGGCATGTGCGTGTGTGGTGGGTGCCATGTGTTGGTGTATAGCTTGTCATTGGCAGGGCGGCCACGTGCCCACCAGTGTGTGGTGGTCTAGGGTGCCCACCCCTGTACTTCAGTGCTGCCTGTGCCCTGCGTCCTACCTGGGGGGGGCACTGCTTGCTTGCACTCCATGTGCAGTGGTGACCTGTGTGCTGGCTGTGTCCCTGCCTGTGTTCCCGGCCTGGTGCTCCCGCCTTCCCGCACTGTTCCATCCCTCCTTCCCCCTTGCCTCTCTCTCTGCTGTGCCTCTGGCTGTTCTTGCTGTGCCTTGGCACATCTTCCTCTGCCCCTTTCGCATCCCTGGTTGCACTATGGCGCATTTCTGGTTGCTCCCTGCACCATGACGCAGTGCCTGTGATATTCAGCTGTGCTGCACTGGTGCATGTTGCAGTGCTCAACCGTTGAATATCGTAGTCACTGCGCCATTGCGCAGTTGACTTGCGCTGTGCTGGGGTTGTGCATGCCTGTGGCGCATTTCTGAATATCCCACCCCCTATGTATATAGCTGAAGTACTGAGACAGTTGTTTGATGAAAATGTATACAAAAAATTTTACTTGGATCCAACAAAGGAATTTAAAAATAGAATTGATGTATTTTTAAATCATGCATGTCTCAGTGGAGTAATAAGCCCAGAAGAGAGGGATTCTTTGATAGTAGATCATCCAGTACTCACCACCTTTTACATGTTGCCAAAAATACATAACTCATTATCTAATCCTCCTTGCCACCCAACAGTGGCAAGTATTGGCTGCCCAACCAAAAAGTTGTCAAAATATGTTGACTATCATTTACGTCCTCTGGTGTGTCAGTTGGTGTCATATATAAAAGATACCACTGACCTGTTATATAAATTGTCCATAGTAAAAGTTGATGAGAATTGCCTGTTGGTGTCTATGGATGTCACCTCCCTGTATAAAAATATATCCCATGCAGGAGGTTTAGCATCAATGCATTATCTTCTAAAGAACTATGGTGACCACAATCCTGTTTTTGTTAATTTTTTTGATCGAATGTGCAGAACTGGTCCTTACATGCAATAATTTTATATTCGTTGACAGATGTTATCTGCAAATTCATGGTATGGCTATGGGCACCTCCCTAGCACCTAGCTGTGTTAATTTATGTATGGGTTTCTGGGAGCAAAGGTGCATACTGAGCGTTGCATTGAATCCATACCATAACAAAATTATTCAATATTACAGATAGATGATTTGTTCCTAATATGGAGAGGAATAGACCAGGAGCTGTCGGAGTTTGTTGGGTATTTACATGACTCAAACCCACATCTACGTTTTACAGTTAAATCTGATGTATCACAGGTCCTGTTTCTAATGTTGTAATTCATAAAAATGCACTAGGGACCTTGGAAACAGACTTACACAGGAAAGTGTCAGATAGGAATTCTGTGTTAGAAGCTTCAAGCATACATCCAAGATACACAGTGAACAATATACCATGCAGTCAGTTTTTAATATTATGAAGAAATTGCACTAAAAATGACACCTTTTCATCTTGAGCTAATGAAATGCATCTCAGAATTTAAGCCAGGGATTACAATAATGAAGTGATAAACTCCGCCTGAAATTGGTCACAAGAACAAGATTGGAATATTTTGATCCTACCTACAAGAAATATAGATAATGCCCAAACTCAAAGTAAGGGCAGGATCAAATATATTACTAAATACACCCATCAGTCCAAATTCATAAGGGACATTGTCCACATAAATTGGAATATAATAGAGGCAGCCCCTACACTCAGGAATGTACCTGTTTGCCATGACCAACCATTTGGGGTCCACTTGTGCTTTAGTAACATCTGTGAATAAAGCCATACTGGACAATCCCAGCTGCTGCACTGGATATTCTGATCATTGCTTTCTGTGTGGACTTATTGGAGCTCTCTCAGCAGTTAGGACTAGCATACGCCTGGCATCCTCTCCCCGGACGTAGTTGTATTTACAAAGGTTCATTTCTGGTAATTGTACCCCCACCCCTTTCCTTTAGATAATGAGATTGGTATACACTCTAAATGCTAGGGGTAGTATTAATATGAGTATTTCTGCCTAAAGTAAATGGTATGCCATATGTGGGTACTAGTTCTGTTTATGGGGGTGCCAACTTGCCAAAAGTGGCATGGGGGTTACACTCATTTAACTCGGCAGAAGTATTGATAATAAGCATGGGGGCTTTTTGTAATTTTTATATTAAATAATTCGTTTTTAATAATAGTGATGGGGATTGTTACTCACAGCACGAGATAGTGTACATTTTTTAGAATGTGTGAGTGTAATAATCATGAGATGAGAGGGTCCAGGTACCCTGTTATAGTATATAAAATGTCAGTCTGTGTAGAGAACTTCACCCTTGAAAAAGCACCCTCAGGGGTGCGAACAGCATTGGGGAGTCTCTGCTCCATTGTTTTGGAGGTTTGTGTGCCTGCATTTTGATATGTTTGTACTTTATTGAAACCAACAAATTTTTACTTTTTTTCCCCATCATTTCCATTATGCTCCTCTGGCAGGCTGGGTGGCTGTGTGGCTGTATCAGCCTGTCCCTTATAGTACCACAGCTGTCCCGAGTATTCCGACCTTCGGTCCTCTGATCCTCGGGCAAGCCATCAGCACCAGCTGGGGGGCTTCATTAAACCCCAACTCCCAGTTTTTCCACTGATTCCCCCCCTCCCCCTTATTACCTGGAGCCCCAGACAAGGTTGAGCGTGCACGTGGAGTTGCGCACGCATGCCTTGGCCCAAGACAACTCTGCTACTCCCACCCTGGCCTAGTGCATGGCCCCCCTGACACCCACACCACCATCACACCTCCACATGGTGGTGGTCAAACACTGGGAGAGTCAACCTCCCCAATCCGGGAAATGGTGGGTGCTCAATCCTCACCCGGCCCCCACCCCGCTGACACCGTCATGCAACCTGGCAGCTCCTATTTCTTCCCTTCCTCTGCTATGGTTGCTTGCGTGTGTGTGGAAGCACATGCATATCGCGATCCACAGTGCCCTCCCTATTCTTGCCGCTCTCCACCTGCACTACCCTCAGGCCTCCACCCGGGGTTTGCTGTGTGACGGGAGTGACAATGTCTCTCCCTGGGAGAAGAGAGCTGCCTTATGGCTGCTCAATCCAACTCCCTCCCTTACCCCACAGCTGACCTCCGAAGACCCAGGCTCATTCTTGAATCCAGGTCACTGGCATAGTCTGAGGTGTGGCGTCCAGCTCCTGAATCCTCAGCGCCACCAGGTCGGCCACTCTTGAGCACCTTTTCTTCTGAAAAATACTTCCCTCCTGTACCTTTCTTACCCCCATGGGGTATTTAAAGGTCTTTTATCAAATCCACCCCTCTCCTCTGTTCCAGGGTGTACATATTGAGGTCCTTTAGTCTCTCCTCATAGGGCTTTTTATGCAGACAAGGCACCATTTTAGTTGACTCCTCTGGACCACCTCCACTCTATGTCATTCTGGAGATGTGATCTCCAGACCTGGACACAGTACTCTAGCTGGGGTCTTACCAGCAATCTATACAGAGGCAACACCACCTCCCTCTTTCTGCTGGTGATGTACCTCCCTATGCAGCCCAGCCGCCCACTAACCCTCCCGACTGCCTTGTTGCACTGCAAGGCCACCTTTAGGTCATCCAGTATGATTACCCTCAGGTCTCCTTCCTGCTTGGTGATCATCAATACTACTCCACCCATTTTGTACTCCTCACCTGGGTTTCTGTACCCTAAATGCATTATTTTGCACTTTTTTTGCATTGAAACCCAGCTGTCATACTCTTGTTCATTCCTCTAGTTTTCTTAGGTCTCTGTTCATCCTTTTCACCCCTCCATGGAGTGTCCACCGTATTGCAGATTTTGGTGTCATCTGCAAAGATGCAGACACCTGCAAGAACTGCTTTCAGTAGGGGTACTACTCGCAGCACCAGTGACCCCGATCTAGGGAAGAAGCCTAGTTTATTGGGAGCCAGCCATTGTAAGGAGTATTGAGCCACTCCCCTTGTGACTGTGGGGATGAAATCACCAGGAAGCTGCTGTGTGTACCAGCACTCAGACTCTTCCACACCTCTCCCTGTGCAGGCAAACTGACCTGTGCTATGGCAAGAAAAGACTTGCAACCACTTTGTGCATAGCACAGAGGGATGCAATGCAGAAGTTTACTGCAAAGTGGTTGCAAATTTGCCCTTTCATTATAGACTATACTTGTGTGTGTCTCTGCTCTGCCATGCCTGCCCAAGGATATTCCCAGAGACTGCATATGAGGTATTTGATAGTATACCAAATTACACATACCAAACTAATACAAAGCATTGTGGGAAATACAGTGGAGCCCACCACAGTGCGACATAGTCTTAGTTATGTCATGATAAAAGGGATTAACTGCCATTGAAATTTCCTTGTTTATTGCAGTAACATAAAACAGAAAGTAACAGTAAATGGTAGCATACAGAATTATTCATTAGCTAACACAGGCAAAGATTCATTGCTCAATGACAAATTTATTGTCAAAAGTCATCACAGGACATCTACTTCAACCACAATGAAATGAAATGTTCAGCATACATGTGCCATATAAGTGCCAGCTAAAGTGTATAACAGCATGTAACAGTGGAAAATTAAAAAAATTATATATAGTTCATCAATTCCATATGGTTGGTTGCTAGCAAATTCTCGGTGCTCAACTTTATATAGGCATATTGTTACCTTGGAGGTCAGGTGCAAGCATGTAGTATTTAAAGATAAATCTTCCTGATAATGGTCACTACTCTAACGACTGACATAGCCAATGTCTGTCCATGGTTACATCTCATTAAAGTGTTTTAACCAGTGCAAAGAAATGCAACAGTGTTGCACTACAAATTGTCAATAAAGATCAAGATAGCAGTAAAAAAGCAATTCAGACAAACATTACACATTTCACAACCAAACTGATTACTACTGACTAAATCTCAATTGCAGTTTAGATTTAGAGACATAATGATTTTAAAGTGTCAGAGGTATAATAGTCCTTTATTATTTGTGGTTGAAATAGCGATGATGTCCATTCATCAATATGGAGGTGACAGATGGGGAAATCATCTTTATAGAAATGATTCACCATTCATTGTTGAATCATGGACAATTTCTGATAATCACAGGAATAATAGATGTAATGTCCACATGACGGAACCTCCTTTTCACTGCCTTTGGATACAGTATTAGGTTCTCATGCCCCATGAATTCAAACTTGAATTGTCACATGGGCATAACGAGAGAAGAGAGATCATCAGACAGTGAACATGGAAATGCAAAATCAATACAAGCTTATAAAATATCATTGTTTTTAACAAATAATATTTACAGCCTCAAAAAGACTTACTGTAATGAATCAGCCTGAGATTGCATAATATCTATAATATATCACATGAATTAAATTGTGGAATGACAACCGTTAAAGAGAGTACAGCTTACATCTCAAACAACCACTGGAGGTGATATAAGTATGGTGTTTAGTTCATCATTAAGACCCCTAGGTCTCAGGCTGCCCAGCTTGAAAATCTAGTAAGATTCCCGTTGCAGCAGTCCATTCAATCTGGTGCCTCCTCTTGGATGTTGCTTTTCATGTTCAACTCCAACCATTGACAAACATCTGGGGTCAGAATTGTGATTCAACTTGAAGAGGAGTCTCACTGGAGTATCCACCATTCCTGTCAAAATGTCCCTGATGTGCTCCTGCAATCTTTTCTTAAGGGGGCATATTGTCCTATATTGTTCTACCTACATAAATAAGACTACAAGAGTGCACCATTGGAAGTACAAAGGAAGTATTATAACTTATAAACTCCCAAATGTTAAACTCCTCTTCAGTCAGAGAATGTCACAATGTTTGCAGAGTATGCAATAGTTACAAATATTATAACATTTGTACTACAAAAACTATGGAGGTCAAGTTGGTAGCCATGTCTGGGTGGTGTCAGTTTTAGGAGAGACATATCAACCATGTACAATTTTATCCCTTATATGTGGTGGCCTATGGAAACTCACCCATGATTTTTCCCCAATGCCTCCTGAAGATCTAGATCACCCATCAAAATACCCCCATTTTTTGTACACCACCAAGCCAGTCTTACCTGCTTTGGAGTTACGCTAAACTGAGAATGTAACTGGGTGATTGTCAGGTGTTTTATGTTATTTTTTCCAAAGCGTCTCACTTTGGGGCACACTTGATACTTTCATTCATGCCTCATCAATAAACTAGATTTGTACCCTTGCTTACTGAACCATTCTATGAGTTTTGATGACTGCAACTTAAAATCCTTATCTCTGCTGTGGTTTCTACTCGTGTGGAGTAATTGTGTATATGGTATGGAGTTCTTGAGTGATGCAGGATGTACACTTGTTGTAGGTTTCCTATAGCCTCTGGTAACTACCTCCTTTCCCATAATCCCCTCCAGTGTGACATCAAAAAATCAATACACCTCTGATGTATTTTTGATGTGAAGTGTAGGGCAACATTGTTGTTATTTAACCAGTCTATAAATTCTGTTGCTCTGGTCTCATTACCTTTCCATATGCAAATGACATCATCAATGTAGCGATACCAGATGATAATGTAATCTGTGTATGGAAAGTCCTTACACTGAATGTATTTCAATTCTCCCAAGCCCATAAATGGGCTTGCCATTTATTGGAAATTATGTCCTGTGATGAACTTTGACAATAAATTTGTTATTGAACAATGAATCTTTGCCTATGTTGGCTAATTAATAATGCTATATGCTACCATTCCCTGGGTGCACGTTGCTTTCTGTTATATGTGTCTGTGCATTTAAGGGTTTAGCCAACCCTGACAATATGTACCATCCCCATGTTTTCAGCAGTCACACTTTAGTGTTGAAGTTTTACTGCAGTACCTCTGCTGCAGAATGCTGAAGTATTGCATAGAATCCTGGTGGGCTCCACTGCATATACAAATCACCATGCATGCATGCATTTCCCATAATGCTTTGCATTAATGGCATATGTGTAATTTGGTATTTCTTTGAATCTTGCAGAGTTGAACTGGCCCACCCAGATACCTGGAAATTTCCAGGTAGGCCCCGCTCTGTTGGGTACTTGGCCATCTTCTGAACTCTGAAAATCTTTGCATTTGTCATCTATTTTCTAATTAAATGAAGTTGTCTGGGCACTGCAAGTAAATTTAAGATGCAAACATAGAGCTAATGTATCAAATATAAGATAAATACTGATAAGAATGTGTCACCCTCGGCCCCCATACTGATTTTCCAGGAGGGCCCCTGCATTAACTTTCCAGGTGGGCCCTCTGTACCCCAGTCTGACCCTGGAATCTTGGCTTTGTTGCCAGTGCCTTTCCAGGGTAAATCTTGCTTCAGTACTTTTGCCATAAAGTTCTTTAATTTTAAATAGTTTTTCTATTTTGGGCTTACCATAACCCAAATAAATAAGATCACAAGGCAGATGCCTTCCTTTTCCTAGGCTGAGATACAAGTAGTGCTATACTCAGTTACAGTGGTGGGTTGTATTATTTTTGGTGAACACAGAGCTCCTTTTACTGTTATTCACTAAAACAGCCATTCACAGAGGGGCACCGCTTTTTTCAGATTTATTTTCTTCTGCTAAGTGGCACAGCTTCACTTATGCTGCTTGATGGTCCAGATCTTACATTAGCACAGAGGTGGTCTGACCATCAACATGCTAGACATTGACAGCATAGGGTCGGTCCATGGCATGGCACGACACTAAGTACATAGGGCTAATGCCAGAGTTATTTCCCCAACCCCCCCTTGCACCATATCTTGATGGCTCCTTGTTGGCTTGCCAATGTGTATATACAGTATTCTGTGCATCCAAAGTCCATGGAGTGGTTGGTGGGGCTATTAAGGGGCTTCCAGTGCATTCACCAACCAAAATTTCTTGCACAAATGGGAGTCACATTTTGCAAATGTGCCTTCTCCCTTGTGACAGCATAAATTAATGCAAATCACCTGTCCAGATGTTAGTGGTTGCATATATGCAACCACTAACATACAGGACTGTGACAGCCTAAGCGGTCAGCCCATGCATCTGCCTAAGTGTGGTCACTGCCAATGAGGTGCTTCAACTCTTTAGAAACATAGAATCTGTCAGCAGAAAAGACCACTTGGCCCACCCATTCTGCCCAGATGTTCCTTGCCTAATCTGTCTCCGCAGACCCTAACTGGTCTCTGGCAACCCTTCCTGGATACTACAGGCAACCTCAGCACGTCATGTCATAGCTGGTGCAGGCTCAACTTGAAACCACAGCAACAAAAAAAAGCCTAGCACATCAGGGATCACAAAATGTGCAAAGGTTAAGTGCAAATTGCAAATGGTACAAAAGAAAGTGGAGCACACTCACCTCTGAAGCAGAAAACCTCCCTTAAGTATTTGATGCAAGCAGCATCTTCCTGAGGGGGTGGAGTTAGGTGAGTGTAAGTACTGTTTTACAGTGTCTATCAAAACATATTCAAATCTGTTAAATTAGTCATTTCCATATCAGGGGCCCCAAATATCAGTGCCAGAGCAGAGAAGAAAACCACAAAACCTCCCACTCGTAGCCACAAGAAATCAAAAGGGCGGGAAAGAGGGGACGCTCATTTTTGAAGAAATGATAAAGGGACAGAGAGAGAATTAACTCAAAGAATACAATTATGCTATTCAATTATTTAATATTTAATTGCATCCTATGTGCTCTTATCCCCAGTGATTTCGTATAAAACAGTGCCTATACTAGAGCAAACAGTGAAAAGCGCAAAAGTGCAGTAATTCTACAGGCAATATTAAAATATTAAAAATGTGTCAGCACTAAGAGAGCAGATGTATCAGTTTGTTGTACCATAATTAATAAGGCAGGAATCCAAGTATCTTATCATTTGCATTTCTAACAGCAACCAGAAGAATGAGGACACAAAACTGAATGGAGACACAATGTCTCAAAAGTCAATTATATACAAATTCAAATGTCCTGGATTTCATATGGGTCCCAGTGGACAAAGCATGAATCTGAATTCCTCTTCTTGTATCTGGAAAGGGGAAATATTTAATATTTTAGTCAAACTGCAAAACTGTAAGGCCAAAAGCCATTTCATTAGAAATTAACAATGATGTTCACCAGACACAAAGAGGTCTCATAGTAATATTGCATAAAGACACACTTTATAGGAAAGGGGTATGAGCTAGGATATCATTTTAGTCCATTTGGGTGCAGGTTATTGAGATGGAAAATCCACCACGACTCTCTCCTTAACAATTGGTTAGCCTGTCACCACCTCTCCTATCTCGGGACTAGTTATCACGTGTTTGAGTGCCATGTAATGAAATGTTTCTGGATTTTTATTATGCACTTTTAAAAAATGTTCTCCAACTGCATTTGTTTCTATGCCATTTTTAATGGCACAGACATGCTCCTGTATCCTTTTCTTTAGCTGCCTGGTGGTCATGCCTATATAAATAAGCAAGCACGGACACCAGGCAGCATATATTATATGATCAGTATAGCAGCTGGCAAACTGTCTCACTTCCACCTGTTTATCTGAGCCTGGAATATTACCTGTTGTAAAGTGTGTTGCATATTTGCAGGTACAGTGCCTTTTGCAAGGATGGCATCCCATTAGTTTATTTTGTACCCACCCAGTTCCAGGTTCAGTGTAGTGACTGCAAGTTTATCATCTGTGTTAGGTTCTCTTGAGAATGAGACCCATGATGTGGCACCTACAGCATCTTTCAATGCTTCAGTTCCTGTCAAAATTGTCCAGTGTTTTTGAGCAATGGATCTACTTCCATGGCCAATTTATTGCATTGCAACACCCAAGTTACTGATTGTGGGGCACTGGAACTCTTGATTTTTGGGGATAGTACGGTATTCCTAGGCATACCTTTTACTATTTTATTTGCTGTCTTTAACATGTGGTTAAAGTACCCTTTATCCCTGGATATCTGTTTCAATAATGTTGCTTGTATTTCAAAAGCATCAACAGTGCAACGGTTCTGTTTTATTCTCAAGAACTGTCCCAGTGGGATGCTCTTGATTAATCCAAAAGGGAGACCACTTTCAGCTCTTGAAAGAGAGTTACCAGCTGTTGATTTTCTATAGGTGTCTGACTGGATTACTGTAAAGCTATCTACTATGAATGTATTGTCTAGAAAATTAATCTGCATTGCATCAACTTTATGAGTAAAGGTCAAGTTATACTCGTTGTTTAACCAAATTAGAAACCTCTGTAACTTCTCTTTCGAGCCATTCCAAATTCAAAAAAAATATCATCAATAAAATGGTGCCATCTGACGAGCCCCTCCCAGACATGGATTATATTTATTAAACACTGTTTGCTCCGCCCAAGAGGCCTGATGCACATTTACTTATGATGGGGCCATAGTAGCCCCCATTGCTGAACCCCTGGACCTGGTGGTAGCCATGCCCATCAAAGATAAAATAATTGTGATTTAGAATGTAATCCACAGCCTGGAGGAGAAAGTCAGATGGCATCACTGGTACTGACCCACTATTCTTCACAGAGAAATGTTTTACTGCTTCCAAACCCAAATTGTGCAGAATACTGGTGTACAAAGTGCACTAGCACGTCACAACAGCGAACCAAATTGAGTAAGTCAAACATGAGCGACTCAGTTTGGTCACAAGGAGGTACAGCGATGAGGAGGATTTAGCAAGGGTTGGAAATAGTGATGGTGGTGGGGAATAAGGGCGAAGAAAGGGAATAGTGATGGAGGAGAGAGGGAACAAGGGAGGGACTCAGGAAGATAAGCTAGAAAGTGGAGTCTGCTGCTGCCAAGCTGCCCACCTATCATGTAGTGCCTGTGGTGCTGGTGGACCTGGGTTCGGGACTGCTAGCAGGTACACTTTTCTTTACTTTTACAGGGTGATGTGTTTTGGTTTTTTTACGGCATTCCCGTCATTGCCCCCACCGTATTCTTTTTCCCCGGTGTCCACCCCTCAGAGATGGTTATTTTAGTGGGGTGTGGGAAGCATCTCTCATTAAATATTATTTTACATTTGCATGAGATTTGTATTCGTGTGTATATGTAAGTGTTGATTTTGTTTTGTCAAAATCCATTTGCTGTTTTGTGAGTCGCCAAAATGTATTCGCTCTTATGACATGGAACTACAAAGCACATACATCAACTGGAAGAAATATATATGTATCTTTCCATTCTGTATCCTTCATTCTGTCCAGGATATCCGTGGAGTCTCGGAGAATAGAGATAGGCCGGTGTGTGGAACATCATCTCCTTTAAAAAGAAATTCACAAATCTGGATAAGTTCTCAGACACCAAACCTATCCCTGAGACTATAGGACAACCAGGCAGACTGACCACTGATCTGAGTATCTTGGGTAAAAGATAAAATGTGGGACAAATTGGACTTACCTTTTTTTTTTATATATACTTTATTGTCATAATACAGTTTACGTTTATTTCAACTTTGTCTTAGCAGTTTTTCTCTTTTGTTTCGTTGTGCTAAGTTGGCTAAACATTCTTGACTTAATTCCATTTAACTGTTTACAGCAAAATAAATATGTGAATAAACAAAAAGAATATATATAACAATACAAAGGTAAACCTAGGTTAATATATTACTCAGATGATTCCTTAATCCAGTTTTCCTAAAAAATCCACTTCATTTATTTCTGTCTTATAATGGATTAATTTTTTACAATTCTCATTTAGTTTTAATCTATTCTGTTATTTAATAATAACATTTGCAAAGAAGGTGCGCTTTCCAGATATATGGGGTTGCAAAGATTATCTCGGCCCCTTTTTCCTTCTTCTCCACTCAGGTGTTAGAATAATAGCTTAATGCATTATAGTTTTAGTCAGTTTGCCTCCCATAAACAATGAATCTATTCAGTTCAAAAGAGCCCAGCTAGACCATCTTTTAAAACTTTTGTTGTAGTATCTCTTAACTGGTATGTTAATTCCTCCATATAGTGTATATCATTTATAATCTGAGTCCACTCCTCGACAGCTGGTGGGTTGGGTTGTAACCAATGTCTTGTTATGGCTTTGTTGTATGCTAGCACACATACGTACCAAAAATGCAAAGTATCTGCTCCCTTCACTCCTTCAGGAGGTAGACCCAGTATTAGATTTTGTAATGTTAGTGGGGTATGAATCTGAAATAATCTAGTAATCCTATCCCCTATGTCTTTTCTAAATTGGTCTATTCTAGGACATAAATAAAAGATATGTGAGGGGGGTGCCTTCTGCTCACCACAATGTCGCCAGCAACAGGCTGAACCCAAGGATGAATATTTAGAGACTTTGTCTGGTGTTAGAAAGAAACGTACCCTAACTTTCCATAGAGGTTCCTGCCAGAGAGGTGACATGGTGGCCTTTGAAGAAGAGACCCAAATTCTAGCCCATGGGGGGGCGGGGAGAGAAAAACTGGCCTCTCTTTCCCATTTCGCCTGTAAAGGCTGGGGCCCTTCTTCCTCTTGTGAATTCAAATACTTATATATCTTAGCAATAGCATGTTTAGCACTTCCCAACGAAAAAAGGTCACAAAGTTATTTCAAAACTCTCTGTTGTGAACTCCTCCTGTTGACGTAGTTTGTGTTGTATATAGGTATACATCTGCAGGCAATATATTTTTTCCCCTGGCGTCCATCCCCATTTTTGAGCACACTCTGTGAAGGAAAGTATAGCATCTCTCCTCAGCATTTGCATGGGTGCATATATTTTTATTTTATTTTATTTAAACAGCAGTTTGGAAAACCTTTGAGCCATAGACTCATTTACAAAGGTACCTTGTCACAGTAAGACAAACCAAAATACACAGTATAGCAGTACAACACATAAGTATAACAGTAAATTAAGACATAGATACAAACAAGCTGGTACACGTAGGATGGATGCAAACAATACCAGAGTTATGTCGTCCTTAGCAGCTTAGTAATAAGCTTTGTCATAAGTATTGAGTACGGCTTTGACTAGCGGCAGTTACAGCATCGGGTGTTAATAAGGTGGTTACGTAAGGAAGTTTTGAAGCACGATATAGTTGGAGCTTCGGAGATGGAGGGGGGCAGTGTGTTATATAGCCCCTTAGCTGCCTGTTTCCTTATACCAAGTCTCTCTCTCTGACCTGGAGCAAATTGTACATCTGACCTAAAGCACCTCACCCTCCACATTTCTCTCTTTGGGCTTGAATATGCTCGGAATAAGTCCCATGCCTCCAGGGCCACGCAAATGCAGGTATTTTCTTTTAGGTATTGTGGCCTAACAGGTGTAAACAGGCTGGTATGTATATGAAAATCAGGGCTCAGTGCCTCCTCTATCTCCTGCCAATGTGCTTTCGCAGAGGTCTGATTCCAAAAAAGTACCCACTTTATTTGTGCTGCTATCCAGTATTCTCTGACATTGGGAACTGTTCGTCCCCCCTTCTGTTTAGCAGTTGACATTAATGATCTGCAAACTCTAGGTCTGCGGTTATTTCAGATAAAGTTAAAAATCCTAGCTTGTTCGTCCTGGAACCATTTTTGAGAAGGAATAACCGGAATGCATTGAAATATGTATAGTAGTCATGGAAGGTAATTCATTTTCACAGCTTGGATTCTAGCACACATGGGTAGGGGAAACAATGACCACCTTCCAACATATATTTGTAACTGCTATTCTATAGGCTTGTAGTTATCCACAAATAGGTGGGCATTTGTTACCCTCAAATGTACCCCTAAGTATTTTAGTGTTGTAAGGTCCCATTTCATCTTGTACCTTGTCTTCAGGTATTGAGGGGGGTTATAATTAAATATAAGTACTTCAGTTTTTGTAGTGTTTAATTTATAACCTGATAGTTCCGAAAATGTTTTAATTTTTGCCATGACCTGTGTTAATATTGGACTTATCTGAAGTAATGTTCCTAGACCACAAAAACTAATTTACCATGGTGTCCAATTTTGTTTTAAACAGAGCAGTTGGAGTTAAATGATGATGGTTTTAGCAGGATGTGACTCCCAATTGGCATAGTGCCTTTGTCTGATACTACTCTCTGGACATCACCACAATGTTACTGCCATTGTCAGTGCTCTTTATCATCATATCCTGCTTAGTACTTAGCTCAAAATGTGCTTGTGTGCCAAGGATGGTGACACTGCAGTAATGCCCAGTATGATCATATCCAGCAAACAATTGCTCTACCTCCGCATTTCCCATTCTTTGAAATATCTGAATTGATGCATTCATTTGGAGGGCACAAATGTAGACTTGGGTTTGAAGCATGTCTGCCTATAAATTACAGGCCCATTCTGTGTCACTCCCTCCAACAGGTCAATTGTTACATTAACAGCATCAGTAGTTGCTGGTGTGTTTAAAGATGTAGGGCCCGATTCTCAAAGGGGATAGATCGATGCAAGGGACTTGTGTCCAAAGATTGTGACACAAGAAGGTGACTTGCATTACAACTTGTGTCAGTCAGGATTCTGTAACACAGCTGCATCAAATCCAGATGCAGCTGCACCAAAACCCCCTTGCACCATGGTTGCATCACACAACCAAGTGCGCCAGGTTGCAATGGGGCTTGCACCATGACAGGGCTGCAACATCCCCTTTTTCAGGATTTTGTAAACCACTCTGTGGATGTAGCAAGGGGCTCAACTTAGTCCAGCCAAGAAGTGACCTAAGCCCCTTGCACACTCAGTGTGGTGACTGGGGGGGGAGGGGGAATCTGAATGTGGGGTCAGGGGCCAGAAGGGGCACAGAAGATGGTATTAGGTAAGTCAGGGGAACAGCAGGCATCAATAGGATCAATGTGGCAACCGGCGGGGTGCGTATGCCTTTGTATTTATGCCGGCAATGTCTATCACTGCGGTGATGATTACTGCAACATACTGTACCTGTACATTCTACTATATATACATTTGATAGTTGAAATCTAACACATCCATGGAGGGGCAAGTGCTATGTATGTTTCAATATGCTGTCGGGTATGTATAGGTACAGTACGTTGTAGTAATCATCACCACAGTGATAGACATTGCCGGCATATACACAAAGGCATACACACCCTGCCAGGTGCCACATCAAGCCCATTGATGCCCACTGTTTCCCTGACTCCCCTAATGCCATCTCCTGTACCTCTTCTGACCTCTGATCCCTCATGTTGAGCACCTGCACCCCCACCATCCTGGCCCCTCTAGTGTTGTGCCGTGGGGGATCCCTGCGGCAATTCCCACAGGTGCACCAGCAGTTTAGCGCAGCTGCCAGATTGTGGCAAACCTGGGGAGT
This sequence comes from Neoceratodus forsteri, assembly GCA_016271365.2. Classification (NCBI taxonomy): domain Eukaryota; kingdom Metazoa; phylum Chordata; order Ceratodontiformes; family Ceratodontidae; genus Neoceratodus; species Neoceratodus forsteri. The sequence goes on from CM028129.1 coordinate 1,260,440,957, forward strand.
TTTGTGCCAGGACCCTAAGTTTTGTAGAATTCAGGTGCAGGGTCCCTGGTGCACCCAGTGTTTGCCACAGTCCTGGAGCGACGCAACTTGCATTACTCTAAGGGCTCTTAGAGAATTGGGCCCATGGTCTCATCTAACAACAAATCAAGGGCCAAGCCCGTGTTTTCTTCAGGACAATCAAACAATTCAAAGTGGGTATTCGCCTCCACAAATGGTGATGGATGCATTACTAGAATCAGTAGCAATATTGCTAGATGTAGAGGGTTCCAGATGTTCTTGATCAATTACATAAACACTGTTATAATAGTCATTATGTCCAAAATGGGCTCGTAAATTGATATCTTCTGTAAAGTTTAAATAATTCAGCCTTTGTTTTAAACAAATCTGGAGCAGGTGTAGGAATAAAATTAAGTCCTTTTGCAAGGACTTGCATTTGACTTTCAGATAGCTGTTTACCTGAAATGTTGATTACTTCTTGTTCAGTTTGCTCGATTTCCTCTGTAGCATTGGAGCCTGCTGCTGCTTTTTTCCTTTTGCATTTGCCTCACCTTGTTTTTTTCCTTTTTCTCCTGTTTTTGACTCCTGGTTGTTGTTGCCACCTGTCCCTTGTTCCATCCTGCTCTCCACCTCTAAAAATCCACATGTCTGTCTTCATCCTGTATAGGTATCTCCCCATTCTGAGATAGAGTCCCTGGGCTTGATTTTCAAAATGGCCCTTAGAGCAATGCCTGCTGTGACAAACAGCAGCTTGCACCAGAGACCTTGCACCAGATTTTGGTACAAGAGGGGTTCTGGCACCAAATTCCCACATTATCTGCAACTGCTCCCATGCATCAAAGAAATGGAACATGGCAGGGGTTTGATGGAGGCTACGATCTGTGGGCATTCCTTGCCTGTCTACGGCAAGAGACAGCCAGATAGTGGCAGACACTGACTACTATAGGCATGTGGAGGACACCCTACAGTATCATAGATGAGGCAAGGTACCCTCACATCACCTAGGAACCTGTGGAGAGCCCATATGCCCCATAGAAGGCACGTCCATAGACCACGTAGTTGCCTGCAGGACCATGGCGATGTCTGTACCTAGTGGAAAAATGAGGTGTATGATCCCCCGTGATGGCAGGGATGATGTGTAATGATACCATTTGCTCTATGTTCCAACAAAAATGTGCTGCATGACTGTATAGCCCTCCCAAGCCCCTACTGGTGTAAACCAGTCAGCAATATGCCAAGGGCAGCGTTTACCTGTAGGCGACCGAAGGATGATGTCCCAGATAAGACGTCCACTGCTGGAAGGTCCTGGAGGACTGGCATGTTGCACGGTGTCAGATACCACATCTGGAGTTGCTGTTCCACAGAAATTCCATAGGTGGAGGTCAACATTCCAACCAACTCTGGCATACAGTGGGTTCTGTAGCTGAAGGCATATGTTGCCTGGTGTAGTTCACGATATGAATGCAACCCCTACAGTTGCCTACTTACTATTTGGTCACATTGGCCATGTTAGATGAGGGTGCAGCCCAGCAGGTTAAACAGTCCTGAGGTTTGAACAGATTTCTGACATGTGTTGGTCACTGCATTAACCCAGGGTGGAATGAGGGGCAGAGTGTAGCATGGCATGTTATATGGCCCCCCTATACACACATCCCTGTGGTGTTGTACTAATGTCAAGTACTTGTGGACAACACTTGCTTCATTGTGCTTCTTTGCCACTTCATTGTTGCACTCTATGCTGTTACTTACACACCCGCTGGTGTCATTAACTGGGCACCAGGATACACGGGTGTAACTGTAGTGACATTGGGTGGTGCTGGTGCAATACTATATCAACAAATGAGGTACACACACTACTGTGTAATGGACAGGTGTGACATTAGGCACATCGCCACAGTGGACTCAATTTCCGCAGGGCATCAGACTGGCTGGAGGGGGCATGGGACCACCTCCCTTCTGGACCTGACCCATCATGTGGTGCATGGGCTATTAGACCAGCTCTGGCTGGTTTAACCACCAGTGATTCCTGTGGCCATGGGGGGAATCTCAAGTTAGGGGATACTATATCACTTTTGTGGTGCATGCCCCCTTTAGCCATAACGTAGCCACATATCTGCTGCACACACAGTGCAAGCCCGGCTGAAGCATGTAATCTCCTGTCAGGTGCAGGCATCATTGGAAAATCAGAAATTATGTAAGGTCCTAACCCTTTGAAAATCGAGCCCCCAGAGTCTGTATCTGGACTGTGCATGCTTCTCTCTTTCTCTCTGGAGTGAGAGCACCCTCTGCTTTTGCTGTGTGATCTTTCACAATTATATATCTCCCCTCGCTCGTAATCATTAAAGTCACTCTGGATGTTTTTCTTTTCTTTTTTTTTTTTTTTGGATTTTGTTTTTGCTTATCCTAACCCTCCCTCCTTCCTGCCTGTTTCCTGATATACCCCTGTGTCTATTCCACGCATGCTTGAAACCCCCGGTCTTTTCACCTCCACCACTTTTGCTGGCGGTCTGTATCATGCATCTACCACCCTTTCAGTGATTAAATATTTCCTCACGGGGGTCATGTGACCACTTAATGGTGTAGAGACGTGTCTCCTTCGAGCTCCGACCCCAGTCCAACTTTAAAGGCAATATTTTTGTGTAATCCGGCCGTTAATAAGACACTGTGAGGGTTAAAAAAGCAGTGTAGACATGGACGAGTACATTTTAGCATCCGGTAGTAAATCGCAGAGATCGGGTGCGAAAAACAACAAGAAGCAGCCGGTAACGCTCCTGAGTAGTGCGGCGGGGTCTGTCTTGCTTTTGGCCACCGAGATATCTGCTATCGGGAGGGAAATCAGAGAGCAGCTGACGGAGGTCCTCACCCCACAGTTAAATATGGTAGAGGAGGAGAAGAGCGATCGCAGACTGGCGAGCATTGATGCCCAGATTACTCCACAGTAAGAAAGGATGGAGGAAGTAGAGGGCCGTATCTCTGCTGCCAAAGACCTCGTGGCCCCGATCCCTCAGCATATTGAGGCATTAGAGAAAGAGGTGGCTGAGCTGTGGGAGGCCCTTGACTATCAGGAGGAGGTTGGAGGAGGATGGATGGGTGCTGCTCAGGGGAAGGATAGACTGCTTTGATGAGTAGGGAAAGAGTGAATGTCATATCCTGGAATATCAGAGGGATCTCCACTCCCATCAAAAGGATGGCTGTTCTGATGGCGCTACATAGAGCTGGCGTGCAGGTAGCCTTAGCTCAGGAAACACACCTGACACAGTCAGAACACCAAAAGCTGGTTCAGGGCTGGGTAGGGGCCTGTTATGCTGCCTCCTTTACATCCCATAAAGGGGAGTTGCTGTTCTGGTTGCCATTTAAGGTAACTTGGGTGATTAGGGATGGAAGGGAAGGGAGATATATCATTGTGGAGGGGATGCTATATGAGGAGCCCATAACATTTGGGAGTGTGTATGCTCCAGCTGTGTTTTATCCAGCTTTCTACCAGAAAGTTTTGGATTTATTGATTTGGGAGCAGTTTCAAGGCTTAGTGATGGGGGGGGATTTTAATTGTACCCCAGATAGGAACCTTGACCACTCGGAAGGTGGGGGGAACTGCATGTGCAAGTAGCGGGAGGGACTCAATGAGCTGGATATCCTAGATGCTTGGAGGGCCATGAATCCCAGGGGAAAGGAATTCACTTTCTATTCCCCCCCGCACAAAACATGGTCGCGGTTAGACCATATATATATTACAGGGGACTGGTACTCTAGATTTGCAGTCATTAGGCATGGCCCCTTATATGTCTCTGATCATGCAGTGGTTATCTCATCCCTGGAGTTGGCCTAGCAACAGGTGAGAACCAATAAGTGGTGTTTCCCATCCTACCTCCTCAGCTCTCAGGACTTTAGGGAGTATCTGAAGGCACAATGGGAACTGTATACCTCCACGAATATGACCTCTGCCCCATCCATCCAGGTGTTCTGGGATGCTGGGAAGGCATTTATAAGAGGAGCTATCACTGGGTATGTTAGCAGGTATAAAAAAAGCAAGCTTCAGAAGCAGGAAGAATTACGAAACCGGGTGAGAGAGTTGGAGCACCAGATGGTAAGGGGAAGGGGGAGAGGATGTTTCCCTGCAGTTGGCAGCCAGCAGGGAAGCCCTGAATAAATCATTAATGGATGAAGTACGTACACAACTATTTCTTTGGAAGCATAAATTCTCCGAGTGGGGCAATAAGCCGGGGCCCCTGCTGGTTAACTTGATTAAAGGGAGGAGAGGTTGTAAAAGAATCAATGAAGTAAAGGATGGGAAGGGAGTGCTGCACAAGGATACTCATGGTATCTTGGGCAGTTTTGCCAGTTTTTATCAAGAGTTGTATAGGTCGGAAGAGGGGATGTGAAAGATAAGATGAAGCAGTTCTTGGAAGGTATAGCAATGCCTAAGATATCTGAAGCCTGGAGGAATCGGATGGACAAGGAGATCTCGAGGGAAGAGATTTCTAGGGCCATAGCCTGCTTGAAGTCGGGTAAAGCATGTGGACCGGATGGTCTACCCGCTGAATTTTACAAGGTGATGGGGAGGGAGGTTGTGGAACACCTCTGGGCCCTTTTTAGGGAAGTTAGGAAGGGGAGGCCGTTACCTCGCTCTATGGGTGAGGTGACCATCTGTGTTATCCCAAAGCCGGGGAGGGACTCGAAGGACTGTGCCACCTACAGGCCCATATCTCTCCTCAATACCGATGCAAACATTTATGCTAAGATACTGGCGTCTAGATTGGACGAGCTTCTCCCGAACCTGATACATGTAGACCAGACAGGGTTCATCCGAGGAAGACACTCATACCATAATGTAAGAAAGGTCCTGAATGTGATACAGAACGCCTCGAGAACACCAGGGCCCATGGCGATTATCTCTTTAGATGCCAAGAAGGCCTTCGATTGCATTTAGTGGGACTACCTGTCTGAGGTACTGGAGAGATATGGGTTTGGAGGGGAATTTAGAGGGATGGTAAGGGCCTTGTATGCCTCTCCTCGGGCTTCGATATTAGTAAACGGGGGTCTGTCAGAATGGGTCTCCCTGCATAGGGGAACGAGGCAGGGGTGCCCGCTGTCACCTCTCCTCTTTGCTTTGGCAATCGAACCCCTTGCTATTGCAATCAGACAAAGTCCTGAGGTTAGGGGAGTGGGGGGGGGGAACGGCAGCATAAGCTGTCTCTGTACACAGATGACATGATCCTCTACCTGAGGTATCCGGGGAATTCTGTGCCGGCCTCATTGAGGGTTGTAGCCGACTTCGCAGAGTTCTCTGGATACAGGATCAATATAGACAAGTCAGAACTGCTATTGGTAGGGGACTCTGGGAAACAGGTGGGGGGAGGAAAGTGGGGCCTGCGGGTGGTGTCCTCCTCTTCTAAGTATCTGGGAATAGTGATAGGAAAGCGGATAGAGGACCTGTACCGTCTGAATTACACCCCCATGATCAAGGGGCTGGTGGAGGAGATTAGAAGGTGGCGTGCCTTACCCCTCTCCTGGTTAGGACGCATCAACTTAATTAAAATGAATATCCTACCCCGAGTTCTGTATTTGTTGCAGATGCTCCCAGTGGGCCTTAACAACAGGGACACGAAGACCCTGGAAAGAGGGTTTGGTGAGTTTCTGTGGAGGGGAAAGCAGACGTGGATGTCCCTGAAGAGGTTGAAGGTGACCACCGAGGGAGGGGGTTTGAATTTCCCAGACCTGAAGCATTATTTTATGGCAGCACAGGTCAGGATTATTAAGGACTGGCTCAGTGAGACAGATGCGGTCAGTTGGCTGGACCTAGAAGAGAGAGGGGTGGGAGGTCGGCTGACCACCTATTTATCTGGTGGAGGTAGAAGGGGGTATGCATCCTTGGGGCGTCCAAACCCCTTGGTCCTTTCGGTACTGGATAGCTGGGCCAAAATAAAAGCTGTTCTGGGCAGCAGGGAACAGGAGATGCTATTGCTGCCTATTGCTAGGAATCCCTTTTTCAGGCCCAGTATAGAGGACTGGGGCTTCCAGGAGTGGGAGAGGAGGGGGGCGCAATGTTTAGGAGATTTGTGTAGGAGGGGCATCTTGCTGTCCTTCCAGGAGATACAGGAGAGGCTAAGGATACCGGCCACTCACCTCTACAGATTCTTTCAGGTCAGGAATTTGACCAAGGAGGTGGACAGGCAATGAGAAGGTATTTCAGGGCTGGAACAGCTAGAGGGGATAATGGGGTGGCAAGAAGGGATCCTTCCGGGGTTTTAAGGAAGGTGGTACGCCTCCTGCAGCAGAGTGTCAAAGATTTATCGGATAAGACAAGACAGCTGTGGGAAAGGGACATGGGTCTGGCCATATCCCGGGATAACTGGGGATTAGTACTGGGGTCACATGTAGGGCTCCTGGCTTGCAACAAATATAAAGAAAGTGCATACAAATTTGTGCACAGACTCTACTGCCCCCCGGTGGTGAATCACAGGCTGCGCCCAGACGTATCGGAGATGTGTGGAAGGTGCAAGATACATAGGGTCACCTATTTCCACTGTTTTTGGGACTGTCCCTCTCTGAAGGGATACTGGAGAGCTGTAGGGTGGCAGCTGAGTGCTATGCAGGGCGGGGAGTTACCGTCTTCCTCCCTTAGTCTATTGTTTGGCATTGAGGAGGGGATGGAGAAAACTGGATGCCATATCAGAGATGGCTCAGAATATTATTGGTGCAAGCTAGGCAGGTGATCCTTAATACCTGGGTGTCGGGAGAGCCCCCCACCGTGGCACAGTGGCGCCTTTTATCTATTCGGGCACCGGTTCTAGAACAGAGGTCGTATCAATTACAGGATAAGATAGATAAATTTACGAATCAATGGATGCATTTTATGGGAACACTCTCAGCAGATGAGCTTATGATGTTGAATGCTGGATAGGTAAAGAGGTGGCTGTAGGGGGGAGGTTTGAGTGATAGGCCCCACCCTCTAATATTGTCTAATATTGCCTATTGTTGGGGAGGTATATGGCTCAGGTGAGGGGAATGATTAAATTTTGTGGATAGTGTGAAAAGACCTTGGTATACTTGTATATAGGTTAAGTAATCTGTATAGACTAGAATATCTTTCTTCTTCTTTTTTTTTTTCCTTTTAACCCCTTCCACTCTCTTTTGGCTTTTGTCCTTAGTCTTTCTTCCTTTTTATGTTTTTTTTTTAAATAAGCTGGAAGATTGAGATAGGCCAAAGATTTAATTGCCTTAATGGACTGTATTGATGTATGATTTATAATGCCTGTATTTAGTGACTGTATCTTGTCCTTTATGCTGGAAAACGTAATAAAAAAGAGTTAAACAAAAAAAAATATTTCCTCACATCTCTCTTAAACTCCTTCCCTCCAGCTTCATTGTATGTCCCCTTGTCCTGGTGCTCATTCTTATTTGGAAGAAACTCACACTTGCACCCTGTTCACTCCCGTAAGGTACTTGTAGGTATCTATCATGTCACCTCTCGCCCTTCTCTCTTACAGGGTGCACATGTTGAGATCTCTCAGTCTCTCCTCATAGGGCTTGTCGTGTGACCCCAGCACCATTTTAGTTGTCCTTCTCTGGGTTGACTCCACCCTATCTACTGTACATTCTTTCTGAGATGTAGCCTCCAAAACTGGAAACAGTACTCCAGGTGCAGTCTCACCAGCAAGCCATACAGTGGAGATACCCCTCCTTATGCAACCTAGAATCCCACTAGCCCTACCCGCTGCTGTGTCACACTCCCCTGCCACTTTGAGGTAATCAGATATGATAACCCTAAGGTCCCTTTCTTGTCTAGTGACTGTCACTACTTCCCCTATCATGCACTCAGCACCTAGGTTCCTATGCTTTAGGTGCTTGATTTTGCACTTTTTGGCACTGAACCACAGCCACCATGCTTTAGACCACTCCTCAAGTTTCCCCAGATTCCTGCGCATTCCCCTGCTCCCCTTGAGTGTCCACCCTATTCCACATTTTGGTATCGTCTTCAAAAAGGCATACCTTCCTTTCCAGTGCCTCAGCAATGGCACTTATGAAGATACTGAAGAGGACCAGTCCCAGTTCTGAGCCTTGTGGCACCCTGCTGGTCACTCCTCCATCACTGGCGTGAGTGCCCATTTCCACCACCTTCTGTCTCCAGTCCGTTAACCAGTTTCTTTTTTTTGTGTAATCTGTTTTATCCCCTCACTCCTGCTCGGGTGTCCACCACCCCTTCGGGTTCTCCTAGGGTCCTTCATGCTTCTGCCATCCCCTCTCGAATCCTGACTTCCCCGCAGGCCCCACATAGCAGCCCTCCGCAGTATCCTGGCATTTCCCTTTGCCGGGCGGGTCCCCCTCCTCTAAGGGGGAATACACCAGTGGAGAGGGGAACACTAGCACTTACTTTGTTAGACTGCAGGATACTGCTGGGCACCCACGAGGAACAGCTCCCTGGGGGATGCAGAGATGTAGAGGATCCAGAGACTGTCATCTGGTGAACTCCCAGCCATTTTCCTTGTTCTGTTGGGGGAAGCATAGTGACGTCACAGCATACGTCAATGTCCGCTCCTCCCCCAGTTAGCATTTTTGGGCCATGCGTCCTTCGCTACTCCCAGCCTCCGCTAAAGCCAGCAGGTGCTGGACCAATCCCCTCCCCTTCCCCCACCCCAGAGAAGAAGAGCTGTCCATGGGATGCTTAATCCTTCTGCCCCCGGCCAGTCCTCCAGTGACCCGGGCTCATTCCCAAACCCAGATCGCTGACATCACAAGCGGAAATTCAACCGCTGCACCGGTGGGCCGGCCTTAACCAGTTTCTAATCCAGTTCACCACTTTGGATCTCTCCCCCTGACTGCTCAGTTCCTTTATCAGCCTCCTGTGTGAGGAAAGGAGGTGACCAGCTGGGTGCCACAGGGATCAGTCCTGGGCCCAGTCCTGTTTAATGTCTTCATAAGTGACATTGCGGAGAGGCAGGAGGGGAAGCTGTGCCTCTCTACATATGACACTAAGATCTGCAAACAGGGTGGACACTCCAGGAGAGGTGGAAAAAATGAGGAGGGACCTAGGTAAATTGAAGAAATGGTCTAGAGTGTGGCAGCTGAGATTTAATGTGAAAAAGTGCAAAATCATGCATTTGGGGTACAAGAACCCAGGGGAGGATTACATGGTGGGGGGTGAGTAACTGATGGTCACCAAACAGGGAAGAGATTTGGGGGTAATCATATCTGATGACCTAAAGATGGCCAATCAATGTGCCAAGGCTGTGGGGAGAGCCAGTGAGATGCTGGGGTGCATACAGAGAGGTATCACTAGCAGAAGAAGGGAGGTGGTGATGTCACTGTACCGATCATTAGTGAAGCCTCATTTGGAATATGGTGTCCAGTTCTGGAGGCCACATATCTATAAGGACATAGACAGGGTGAAGGCAGTTCAAAGAAGGGCATCGAAGATGGTGCAGGGCCTGCACCAAAAGTCATATGAGGAGAGACTGGGAGAGCTCAATATGTATATACTGGAGGACAGAAGAGAGGGGAGATATGATAGAAACCTACAAAGATCTAAAAGGCATAAATAGGGTACAGAAAAGGAGATGTCCAGGAATGAGGGGGCATGACGTGAGGCTGGAAGGGGGTAGACTAAGGGGTAATGTGAGGAAATATTTCTTTACAGAAAGGGCGGTGGATTCATGGAATAGACTCCCAGTTGAGGTGATGGGGCAAACACAGTGGGGGAATTCAAGCATGCATGGGATAGGCATAGGGGAACCCTAACAATAGAAATGAGGAGGTAAATCCAGAGATCAAGTAGGGTCTGCGTCTTTTATGGTAGGCAGGGAAAATGAGTAGACTAGATGGGCCTAGCGGTCCTTATCTGCTATCAATTTCTATGTTTTTATGCTTCTATTATGATCCAGCAGGAATTAAAAAGTATCAACTCTTCTATACACTTCTGCTCACTCTACATCAAATGAGCCAAAGCTAATTTAAATAATAATGATACAGCAGTGGAAGTCATAGTTTACTGAAAAACAAAGATTTACAGAAAAGGTTTTTTGGAACACAAAACAAAGATACTCTAATTTATTTTAAAAAAGCTGAGATAGCTGCAGTATGGTAAGAATCACATAATTCACTTACAGAGCTTTACTCTTGCATTTTATTTTATACAGATTTTATTAACCTTTTACAGTGAATGGAATTAAACATTTCATTTTTTAACTACTGTGTGTATCATGGATTAGAATGCAGATTAATATGAAATTCACTGTTATCAGTTTTTATTTTTATGTTCGCTTGCGCGCATGCGCAAGGAACATCTTGGGAGAATAGGACAGTTTGGAGGTGTGACTGTCCTGTGCAATCCACTGCTCCGTTGAGCAGGCGTGGCGGTCCTGCACCAATGGATGCAGGTGCTGTGTATGACAGCAGTGGTCTTCACTTCAAGGAAAACCACTGCTGTGTGCTAACAGCGCCTCACGCCCCCAAAGCTTTGGTGCCATGCTGGGCCACCCCAGCATGGCAAACCTATTTTAGCCAATAGAAGTGCCCAATCCCATCGGCTCCATGTCCCCAAACAGCTTTCCCTGCTGCCACACTGGGAGCCCACCCCAGCGTGGCAAGCGTCCAGCGTCGTCTTTTTTTTAAACCTGTAAATTAAAACGGTCCCACGGCGCTTCTCCCTGCCTCCCTCCCACAACCCACACCCACCCACTGCGCACCCTGCCTCCCCACACCCTCACCCCATACTTACCTCTGGAGCTTGGCGTGATGATCTTCCCTGGACCGGGAACACGTCTGCACTCTTCAAAGCTGACCGCGAACTGAGGAAATGCCGGTAAGCTGTATAATGGGCTAGATGGGTTTTTTGCAACTTTGTTGCATATCTCAGGCATTTTTTGGAATTTTTGCACCAAATTTTCAACATGGGGTTTTTGGGACCCCTTCTCATGAATGATGTCACTGTCATGGCGTTATTTGGGCCCGAAGGGTGATTTCGCAGTCACTGCGTGAAATCACCTTTTGGGCCCAACTGATGAAACGACACTGCCAGTGTTTATAAGGTGGGCTCTTAAAAAGCCTATTTTGAAAATTTGGTGGAAAAATTCTTAAAAATGACCGTTTTACGAGCGTGCGTTGTGCAGTTCCTATGCAGGCTCGTAAGTTCGCGAATTTTCAATATTTTCACTCCAGATTTTCAACATTGCCATTTTACCACACCTTCTTATGAGTAGTACAGCTGTCATTTTTCACATCTCACCCAAAACGTGTTTTCACCCATGTAGCGCACAATGGCGCAGTTGGTGTGTGAAATCAATGCATGGGACACATTAAGAAAACCACAGTGACACTGTTCATGACCAGAGGTCTTAAAATGGCTGTGTTGAAAATTTGGTGAAAAAATTCCTAAAAATGACTGTTTTACGAGTGTGCGTTGCGCAGTTCCTATGCACGCTTGTAAGTTTGGGAATTTTCAATATTTCCACTCCAGATTTTCAACATTGCCATTTTACCACACCTCCTTATGAGCAGTACAGCTGTCATTTTTCACATCCTGCCCAAAACGTGTTTCCACCCATGTAGCGCACAATGGTGCAGTCGGTGTGCGAACTCAATGTATGGGACACATTAAGAAAATCACAGTGTCACTGTTCATGAGCAGAGGTCTTAAAATGGCTATGTTGAAAATTTGGTGAAAAAATTCCTAAAAATGACTGTTTTATGAGCGTGCGTTGCACAGTTCCTACACACGCTTGTAAGTTCACGAATTTTCTATATTTTTTTTTTATTTAGTTGTTTAACCAGGTATAGCACACTAAGCTGGAAGTTTTTTTACAGGAGCGATCTGGGAGCACAAGGAGGTTAAGTGACTTGCTCAGAGCCACACAGTATGCAAGTAGAAGCTGTGGGATTCAATCCCAGGTCTGGTCTGCAGAATATCACCAGATTTGCAGCTCAGAGCCTTAGACCACTGCGCTATACTGCCTCCCATATATTTGCACTCCAATGACTTCCAAATACCTAAACAGCACATAGAACCAAGCAACATTCGGCACTGACAAATGCTTGTTTATTTTTGCATTCGCTTGCATGCATGTGCAAGGAACGTTTTGGGACAGTACGACTTTTTGAAGGTGTGTGACCCTCCTGTCCAATGTACTGCTCAATGTAACGTGTGCAACCCTACTGCACCAATGGATGCATGAGCTGTCTATGACAGCAGTTTGGCTGCAGTGGTCTTCAGTTAAAAGAAAAGCACCACTGCAATCAGCGGTGGTAATGTGTGTGTATTTAGCATATTGATGTCACCCTTTTCCCTCTGGCTGCTAATAAAATCTCTCCCACTTTCTCCCTCTGCTGCCGTCTACCCTGCTCTCTTGTTATTGCCCCCACCAAACACATTGTATGTGCAGACGGAGTGCCCAGTCCCCATTGTCTCCAGGCCCCCCCCAACAAACACCCAGGTGGCATGCTGGGAGCCCACCCCAGCATGCCCATTGTCCCTGTAAATGGGAAAACTGTCCCACAATATCTTCGTTTTTAAAACCTGTGAAAACAGAAAACCGTCCCTCGCTGTGTCTTGTGCCCCTCCCCGAACCCACACCCACCCTCTGCATACCCCACCTCCCTCACCCCATACTTACCTCCGGAGCCTGGCACAATGATCTTCAGTGGAGTGGGAACACGCCTGCACTCTTGAAAGCCGAGCATAAACTGAAGAAATGACGGTAAGCTGTATAATGGCATAAATGTTTTTTTTTCAACTTAGGTGGCTATCTCGGCATTTTGCAAATTTTGGCACCACATTTTCAACAGGGGGTTCTTAGGACCCCACCTCATGAATTCAGTTACTGTCATGTGAGTTATTCGGTCCCCAAAGGTGATTTCATGGTCACTGCACAAAATCACCTTTTGGGATTGATTAACTAAACAACAGTGTCACTGTTTATGAGGTGGGCTCCCAAAAGCCTATGTTGCAAATTTGGTCAAAAAATGACTGTGTTACGAGCGTGTGTTGCGGAGTTTCCATGCACTCATAACCCGAGAATCTGAAATATTTTCACTCCAGATTTTCAACACTGGCATTTTTCACACCTCCTTATGAACAGTACAGCTGACATTTTCACATCCTGGCTGAAATGTGTTTTTGCACATCCAGCGCACAATGATGTGGTCACAGTGAGAAATCAATGCTCAGGACAGATTATGAAAATCACAGTGACACTGTTCATGAGCAGAGGTCCCAAAATGCCTATGTTGAAAATTTGGTGACAAAATCCACAAATGACTGTGTCATGAGTGTTCATTGCGTAGTTTCCATGTATCGACAGTCTTCGGGAGAAATTGTTGTATTTTCACTCCAGATGTTCAACATTGCCATCCCTTCACACCTCCCTATGAATGCTACAGCTGTCATTTTTCACATCCTGCCCGAACTGTGTTTTTGCACATGTGGAGCAGAATGGTGTGGTCGCTGTGGGAAATCAATGTTCAGGACAGATTAACAAAATAACAGTGGTACTGTTCATAAGCAGAGGTCTCAAATGCTTTTATGAGGTGGGGGTAACAAAAAGGTCATGCTGAAAATTTGTAGTGCAAATACTAGCAATCGCACAGGGCATTAGGGTAAAGCACCATACGTGCCAAACACCACTGCAAATACCTGCAAGCGAACGTCCGGCATTGACAAATGCTTGTTTAAAGTAAATATTTTTTGTGACAGTGGTACACTATTTCTGGTAATGACCACTGATCCCACATAAAGTGAGCATAGTCAGTTGAAAGATTGTGTAAAACTCTGTTGATAATTTAACTGTTAACCCCCCCCAGATAATTTGCTGAAGTTCTAAATTCAAACTCTAATGCCAGCCAGAGTCTCCCACACCCCTGATTCCATGAGAACAAAAAATGCATCTGAAATCAGAGGTAGGGAACATGTAACAAAAGTGTGTTTTTCTTCAGGAAAAAAAACCCAAACTCACCACAGAGCATGTAAACCCCCCAGAGCTTTTGGGGGCCTAGCAGCCCCCAGACCCCCGGCTTTTGTGTGTCCCACTTCACAAATATCATATCCAAAACCACTACCCTAAACAATTCTTGCATCTGTCACTAACACCAAGGTCCTGTTTACTTGTGTTTTGCAATGTGAGATTGAATAAACAAAACTAATACCTCTCTCTCGCTCTCTTTCTCTCTCTCTCTCTCTCTCTATATATATATATATAAAATTTATTTTATCCCTACCTATTTCCTGCATGCAGCAACATTTTTGCGGGGAGGGCCTCAAGATTTGTGGCTTGCCCTGGGCACCAAAATGCATTGCTATGGCATTGCTCTGAAGATTGCTAGGCCACAATGTAGCTCTGCAAGGCCACTCTGATGACTTGCTTTTGGCTCAAACACTGAAAAGGATTTTCTGTTTTGACAAGTTCAACAACTGGTGTAGAAAGGGATACCATAGAGGCAGAGGACCCTCTTGAGAAATATTTTGGTGTAGAATTTGTCTGAGTGAGAGGGGCCTCTGAAGTTCGTATATTAGCAGAAAGACTTTCAGGTAAGAGGTTAGACATTTTTTCAGCTAGGTGCACTTGTTCTTTAACTAGGGAGGAGGAGGATGAGGTCCCTGGTTTCCTCTGGTGTTTCTGTTGTTTTTTGGGCTCTGTGACCGCTTTAGCTTTAGAACTCGGATCTGGGAGGTGTTCTGCTAGCTGAAAATGTTGCTTGGGGCCATCAAACTCAGCAACTACTGGCTTAGGTTTAATGGATAAGACAGTTTGCTTCCATATAACAGCTGCGACGTACCTCTGTAATTTTCCTTTCATCTTTAGCACAGGCATCTTAGCACTCTTACTACTGTCTTTTTTCAGTGTCGTGATACCATATTTACATAGAACTTTAACTCTATATATCTCCTGTTTGACTTGTTGAGAAAGAAACAGCGAGTTCATTAAAAAGTTGGATAGGATTTGAGAAAGGAACTCTCATATCAGATTGGATGCAGGGAGCAGATTTAATCACAGTGTGTCCCCCACCATCGTGCTCCAACCATATTATTGTAGCTAGATTTTGATCTACTGCAAAACAAAACAATTGTAGGATAGCTCAATGGTAAAAAAAGTTGTAATAAAGTACCTACATCACTACTATACTACAACAACTTTTACGTTCTATATCCAAGTGCTCGCATGTCGCGGCCAATGTCAGTGCTCAAAAATGAACAAACTATCTTCAGCTATGTGTTTTTTTTCAGCAACAGATACATTTTTTTAAATACAACATGTTTTCTGCCAAAAAAAGAACAGATTCCTGCCAAAATCCTGCCATGACTCTCTGAACAAAGTTAGTGTGTGGGGTAGCGGGCACAGAGAAGAGTGGAGGAGACAAGCATGGGGAGAGAGTGGCAGAGGAGTTAACAGAAGTTTAAAAAATACACATTTCAACAATGCTGTATTTCCATCTGAGGGGTTGCTAACGTCATAGGGACCTCTTGAGCTTTGCTCTCAAGGTCTATGATGTCATCAACCCTCTTGATGGAAACACAGCCTTGTTGTGCAGAGTTCCCTATCCATTATTCTATATATATATATATGTCATCCAGCTCTGGCTTACCCAGAATTGAGGACTGAGAGCGAAATGTAGTTGCCAGAAAAGCTGTTAAAGAATGTGGTCATTTACTTATTTGTTTCAAAAGTTTCACCAGAACAGGCACATTGAACTGTTAACAGCTCATTTCCAGATGCATCCTGAGGGTAAGGGGATGTGGAAAATCAAATACAACTGCTACAATATATCAAGAAGCCTAATCAAACAATTGAAGACAAATCAATGTAACAGACACAAGTAGTAGAAAACATTGACATAATTTTGGTGATGGAACTACTCTTACAGAGCAATGAAGAGGAATGAAAGAAACAAACAGACTGCCAGGGCAAAATTAGTGGCGTGGGGGGAAGAAGAGAGTCATGGACAGTAGCAGGAGGGAGACAAATAGTCATGAAGGAGAGACTTTAAGGAGGAAGCAGAAGAGGCAGAGTGAATTGACAAGAGAAGGGAGGATCATAGTTTAACAAAGTGATATGAGAAAGCAAGGATCACTGATTAATTCATGTTCATGATCCAAGACTTGGGTATCATTCATTATGCCCCTCAAAGACAAATAATTTAGTATCTGCCAGATATTACAAGAGTTCCCAAGGGTTTTCATTTATTTCCTATTTAAAAAAAAATATTGCATTCCTTATTTTAGATTTACACTGATTTCTGGCAGTTTTATACTCTGCAAGCATAAGGGGGTCACCTGTTTTCCAAAATATTTCCCATTTCCTATTGCTGTCTATAAGCATGGTTAAAATTACTGAAGTCACACACTCCATTTTGTTCCCCCTGATCTTTATTTTGGCGGGGGGGGAAACTGTCACAAATCTTTAAAAAGGTTTGACAGAACATATCATAGACTACATTAATATCTGCAGTTTTGCCCAAGAAAGACCATTTAGTGGGCAGAAGGGCAGATTTGAATGCTTACATATATAATTTCTTTGAATTTTGTGAATTAATGAAAGTTGGTTTGGGTCTATCCTTCTTACTAGTCTGGAATACAACAAGTCAAGGATGTCTCCTCCCAGAATTCCTTTATTTGGTTCCATGTTATAACGGCGACTGCCGAAAGACGATTGGCATTATGGCGAAGTCAGAGCACCAAAAATGAATTTCAGCGCTCTGACTCCCCATCGCACAGCAAAACGGCACCAGAGACTTGCATTTTAACATTTTATGTGGGGGGCTGTACCTCCTGCACCCCCTTACTTAAGGATTCTCAACTCCGAGGGGGGTGCATGTTGGGGGGTGCTCGCTCCCACATCCCCCATGCACGACATGTAGCGATATCCTGCCCTATATGCACCAACCCACCCCATCCATTTGCCCTACCTCATCGGTAGCCCCCATGACTTGCACTGGGATTGAGTCGCTGTTATTGCAAGCGCTCAATTGCTGACGCCCATGTCACAGGCTATCCCTTTATTCAGTTTAATGAATTAGTGAATACATACAACACTCCAGTGGCAGATGCTAATATATAAAATATTGTTAAAAATGTGATTCGGATGAAGCTTGATCTCATGACACATTTAAATGATGACATTAAAACATTTTTAGGTTGCATATACCTGTCCCCTTACATCTCCTCATTCTATAAGTTTCTGGCAAATTTTTTCAGGGGAATATCATCGGAATCTTCAAGGTGGTGGGGTGTGTGTACTGACACTTGGAAATGGGAGAAAATTTTGTCATTTTTAGTTAAGGCATTTAGCACAGTAAATTTGAAACTACTACAATTTAGGGTGATTCAGAATTTAGAGATACAAAATGGGGTTGGTATCCACACCCACTTGTAGTAAACATAAAACTGGAAATGGTACACTATTACACATATTTTGGGAATGCCCAGCTGTTAAAGAATTCTGGAGGGCAGCAAAAGAAATGTTCAAAGCAACTCCATCGATGGGAAACTACCTCAATGTACAGACTGGTATTGTAAGTATTGTAAGTCACATTTCAGACTTAAATAGATGGTCTTACGAACAGAAATATTAGCTGATCCTAATTGGGGTACAGTCAGACACATGGTTCTCAAGCACTGGTTAAAAGATAAAATTCCCTCCATTCAGGAGTGGAAAACTAATCCCATGGACATTTTTAAAACAGAAAAACTAGCTCTTTGTTTAAAAGACCATGGAGATAATTTTGATAAACAATGGGGTGTCATATACAGGACTTTATGTCCTGTGGCAACAAATAGGGATCAAGAATAATCTAATAAGGATGTCCTTGAACCCATGACAAATCTCCTGACACACTTCTTTATATTCTTTTGGGGAGCTTGAACTATCCATCTGTTATTAGTAAATAAGCACTGTAAGGGTTTTTGGGTGTTACCATTGCCTCTTCATTTTCCTATCTTCTGTTTCTTTTTTGTCCACTTCTTTCTTTCATTTAGGTTAGCTTAGATAATAAGGGGACCTTTCTGTGTACCTTTTGGGTATTTTGTTTGATTAGGATGACTTTAAATTCTTTCTACATTCTCTGCTCTGAGTTTTCTGGACTTTATTTAGTAATTTCAATTGAATTTATTATGTAAAGTACAGATCTTAAAACAACATATTTAAGATTAACTTTATAGCTTATTTTCTTTAACGTGAGTTAGGATTAGGTAAATCTTAAAACTTAGTTTAAAGGTTTATGATTTTTTTAAGAATACTAAATTTATGTTAAATATATCTTTTAAAGGATGTACTGTTTATTTCAATGTTGTTTTTAGATATTGTTGATTCAATGTAGAAATCGTTTACTTGCAATCATTTATGGCTGTACTATTTATATACCTAATAAAAATGTATTGACAAAACAAACAAACAAAACAAAAAAAAAACAATGAACTGGGCAGAGGTCATTGAAACAGTCTGCCAACACACCGGAACAAATTATCTTATTTAGGTTAAGACCATGACCCAGTCCAGTACTGAGTGGTACCCAGATTTGTAGTTTTTACTTGTGGGAGATGATATTGTTTGATGTAGGCCATAAATATGAAAGAGATTGTGAAAAGTGTCTTATTGTTTATGGGACCACCTGGAGTTTAAATTGCCCATAACTATCAATTCACAATTCCTGGAAACTGTGTTACAAGATTTGCGCAAATTCTCCTTGCCATCATCAGCATAACTGGTTGCGATCTAAACCACACTTACTGTTATTATTTTAGCCTGACCTAACAAACATAGAAACATAGAATTTGACAGCAGATAAGGACCGCTTGGCCCACCTAGTCTGCTCATTTCCCTACCTAATGGATAAGCTGCAGATCCTAGTTAACCAACAGCCTACTTCCTTCTACCCCCCCACAAGAATTGCCTTATGCCTGTCCCATGCATTCTTGAATTCCCCCACTGTTTTTTACTCCACAACCTCCTCAGGAAGGCAGTTCCATGCATCCACAACCCTGTCCATGAAAAAAATACTTCCTCACATTACCTCTGAGCCATCCCCCCTTTATCTTCAAATTGTGTCCCCTTGTTCTTACACATCTCTTTTTCTGAAAGATGCTACCCTCTTGGACTTTGTTGATTCCCTTGAGGTACTTGAAAGTTTCTATCATGTCCTGCCCTCTCCCTGCTTTCCTCAAGGGTATACATATTAAGCTCCTTTAGTCTCTCACCGTATGTCTTCTGGTGCAGACCCTGCACCATTTTAGTTACCCTCCTCTGGACAGCCTCCATCCTGTCTATGTCTTTGCGGAGATGTGGTCTCCAGAACTGGACACAGTACTCCAGATGGGGTCACACCAACTGTCTGTACAGAGGGATAACAACTTCCTGTTTTCTACTGGTGATGCCTCTCCCTATGCATCCCAGTATCCCCCCCCCAGTCCTCCTTACTGCCTTCTCACATTGCTTGCCCACCTAGTCATCTGATTTGACTATGCCCAGGTCCCTTTCCATTTTTGTTGTTGTTAGTATCTCACCCCGGCCCCATTATGTACTCTTCCCCTGGGTTTTTGTTTCACAGGTGCATTACTTTGTAAATGTTAAGGGATAGATAGTCACACTTACAAGGACCGTCCAGTACTGGCAGCTCAGTAACAGTTTTTCAGAAATGCAGAACATACATCCCCCCTCTCTTTTTCCTATCTTATCCTTTCTAAAAGTTCTGTACATGTCGAGCTGCACTTTACCTCTATGTGCTCCAGGGATGCACCTGTAAATGTTTTTAGGCTTAGTGTGTCTTTTCTGACCAAAAAATTCTAATAAAAAGAAAAGAGTACATGAAAAAACTATTTCTTATATTTCACATTTTCCTTATCTAAAATGCTGCATTTATCAGAAAATAGAATATAATTCCATAGATACACAGATGCTGATGGCAGAAAAAGGCTCTTGGCCCATCCAGTCTCACTACCTAACTATTCTGCTTGAAACTGAACAGAGAAAAAGGAACGCACACCAATGCCCATAGAGGTGCTACAGCTACACAGCAACATGAAACAAACAAGATAAAAAGCTGTGCATGCACCAATAAGTACAACTGTACTTAGACTTTTATTTTCTCATGAACTGCATGTAAATGCCCCCTGATGAGCCTCCTTGCTGGTAATGCCTGGGGGTATTAGCCTTTTATTTTCATGCAGTTTGTTAGCAAATAAAAACCTAGCTGAAATGGTACCTGTTGGTGTGTTTACAGCTTTTTCTCTTGTTTACTGTTCTGCTTGCCCTAGTGGCAGTCCCCCAGCTTGTCTCATCCCTGCTTGAAGCTGCTCATTGATCTGGCTTATACCACTTCCTCTGGCAGCTTATTCCACTTTTCCACTTGTCCACCACCCTGTCCATGAAGAAGTGCTTACAGACATTGTTTTTGAATCCCCCCACTTTAGTGAATTCCCTCTCATCCCTGGATTTACTGTAGGAGAACATAACATACGAGAACAGCAGGATGCACACAACATGAAAGAAAGAAGACTAAATTTTTCTTTTAAACTTCTCAAGGGATGTTCCGTTCTTGCGCTGTTGCCCATATGCTATAAAAGACAATGAATGGGCAACAGAGTACAACACTGAGTTCCTTCGCTTCACTCTCGAGGTCTTCTTGTTTGTCATGACAACCTCTTGAAGTGAACACAGTGTTGTTGTTCACTGTTGTTCATTCATTATCCTCTATGTATTAACCATGTCACTGCTTTCCCTACTCTTTTCAAGGGTGTACATGTTTAAGTCCTGCAGCCTCTCCTCATATGCTATTTCTCCAAGGCCATGGAGCATCTTAGTTGCCCTGCACTGTACTGCCTCCACTTTGTCGCAGTCTTTCTTCAGGTGTGGGCTCCAGTACCTTGCACAGTATTCCAGGTGTGGTCACACCAGTGACATGTGCAGTAGGATGATCACTTCCCGATTTCAACTGCTTACCCTTCCCTTTGCATCCCATCATTCTGTTTGCTTTACTCACCACCCTGTTGCAGTGTGCAGACATTTTAGGGTCTCCAACTCATTACTCCTAAATCCTTTTCTTCTGTAGTGCTTTCCAGCAACATCTCCCCCATTTCATATCGCACTCTTGGGTTCCTTTTCCCAATCTGCATTACTTTACATTTCATAGCATTCAAACTCAGCTGTCAGATCTTTGACCACCTCTCCACCCTACCCAGATCTTCCCTTAGTTCCCTTCATTCCCTTCTTCCTTCCTGCATTTCTACCCTTGTGCAGATCTTTGTGTCATTTACGAAGAGGCAGATTTTACCCTTGATACCTTTTCCTGCATCACAGATGAAGTACTGCTTCTCCAACTATCCTGGAATACCTCCTGTTCTCTATACTGCTTCTCCCATTAGCGGCTCCACCTATCCTTGCTTACCTTCTGTCTTTCTTCACTTTCATCTCCCCATACAACTCTAATACTGTGCTACAAGAGGCAACTTCCTCTGCATCGTGAACCACTGGCTTCTCTCCCTGCCCTCAGCTCGCTATTCCTTGCCCTAAAATGTTCGCATTAATCTTCACCCTCAGTCATCCTCTACCAGGGACTGCCCAATCCTTCGCCCATGGCTCAACCTGCTGATGCCACCCCTACACAACCTCGGCTCCCACCTACTCTCCCATTCTCTATAGCTCACTTGTCCATCCCACCTATGCATCTCCCAGCTGTCACCTTCCACCACCACCCACCATGTCAAATTATGTTCCTCTCCTTCCCTTCTCTCTCCTCCCTGGCCATTCCCTATTCAGACAGCAAATCTTTTTAAGAAGCATCATACCAATACCAGCAAGCAGCGTGTGCTTTCCCTCTGTAGAATACTTGCCCTTCTGCTCCTGATTTCAGGCAATGTACATCCCAACCCGGGTCCCCTCTCGCACAACTCTAGCACCTCACATCACGGTCTGAGAATGGCTGCTATGAACATCTGCAGCTTGCCCAAGAAGTTGGCACCTCTACAGTGCTGGATGCTGCAACATGAACCGGATGTGCTAGCCCTCACGGGAAACCTGGCTGTCAAAGAAAACTCCGGACACCTCTGTCACACTTCCAGGCTTCACCCTTTTTAGAGCCAACAGAATTGGCAAACAAGGTGGGGTGTGTGCTTTTTACATCTGTGATTCCCTGTTATGCCATAACGCACCGGCTCCATCTCTGGATCACGGGGCACAAGCCCTGACAATAAAACTCACACCAGACCCCTCCAGAGACCCTATTATCATTACCGTGGCTTACATCCCACCAAGAAACCAAGTCGTAGCCTTTCAATCCATGGCCTACTATATCTCTAGCTTCCCTCCCAAAACCGAGCACGTTATACTAGGGGATTTTAATGTGAACTGGCTGTCGAGCTCGGCCTCCCCAATGAAATACACCCTTTCTCCTCTAGACCTGTCCCAGTTAGTTAATCAGCCAACCAGGGTGAATCCCAGAACTGGATCTAGCACACTGATCGACCTACTACTCACCAACCATCCAAACAAAATGTCTAACTTGGTTGTCCTACCAGATTCATTAAGTGACCACTCCCCCATCCTCTTCACCTGGTCATATCAGCGGCAAATACCACAACCAAAAAACTTTACCCGACGCTGCTTCCTACCAGGTGGCCTCACTAAACTGAGGAGATACCTAGCCCACTATGACTAGTCCCCTATCAGCCTCTCCCCTTCCATAGATGGAGCCCTGGAATACTTCACCTGCACGTTCAACTCTGCATGTGATAGATTTGCCCCCATCACAAAGGTCCAATCCAAAAAACGTAATGCCCCCTGGGTTTCTACAGCCATACTTCAGTGACTAAAGAACCGTGATGACCTCTGGCACAAAGCAATTGCCTCTGGGGTGCTGGCAGACAGGCTCGCCTACAAGGCGGCCTGCAATAGGTGCACCTGGGCCATAAGGATGTCCAAATCAGACTACTATAGAACTACCCTCACCTCCTCCTGGGGGAATGCAAGGTTGTTCTGGGACAACCTTAAAGAACTGAATGGGAAAGCCAGGGCGCCACCACCCTCCCAGCTAACTGTCAACAATGATTACGCCTTGGATCCACTTACCATCACCAATTGCCTAAATGCTGCATTTACTGATTTGAGTGCAACCCTATCAAATAACTTCTTCGATCCAACCCCCACGACTCCTGAACTGAGCAATGCCTACCCTCCGTTCCACTTCAGGGTTATTACTAGAAGGGAAGCAAGGCAATACCTGGCAAATGCCCTCGGGGGTTCAAACTTCTGCAAGGACTCCTTTGATATGAGAATCCTTAAGTTGGTGCTAGACTCCGTACTCTCACCATTGATCTCCTTAACCTCTCCCTATGTCTACAGCAGTTTCCAACCGACTGGAAGACGGCCTCTATTACACCAATTTTGAAGAATGGTGACACCACCTCACCCAATAATTACCAGCCCATCTCCATTCTTCCACCCCCCTCTCTAAAGCCCTGGAAAAAATTGTTGCCACTCAACTGACCAACTACTTGATCATGCACAACATACTTTGTAATGAACAACATGGCTTTAGTACAGGGCATAGCACAACAACTGCCCTTACAGAGTTCTCTAACTTGCTGCACAAAGCCCTGGATAAGAAACTCCTAGCAGGAGCAGTATTTATAGACCTGTCAAAAGCCTTCAGTACTGTCTCACACCCCCTGCTCCTAAATACTCTCTGTCTCACCGGGCTGTCCCCTGGACCCATTATGTGGTTTGCAAGTTACCTCTCAGATAGGTCCCAACATGTGAAGATAAACAACACTCTCTCATCTACCTTGCCTGTCTACTCTGGAGTTCCCCAGGGTCCATTCTTGGTCCATTATTATTCAGCATCTTCCTGAACACCCTACCAAAAGCCTGCCCAAGTAAACTTCTGCTTTACGCAGATGATGCAGTACTGTTTGCCGCCCACCCAGATCCCACAGTCCTACAGTCCTCTCTACAACTTGCCTTCAGCTGCATTGAAAACTGGTTCACTGACCACAGATTGGTGGTCAATGTAAAAAAGACTAAGTCAATGCTCTTTGCCCACTGGCAAAGCATGTACAGTGATGCCCAACTAAAAATCAATTCCCAAGTCCTCCTCCCACTGGAACAGGTCTATACCTATAAATATGTGGGCCTTACATTTGATCCCAGCCTCTCGTTCCACCCACACATTAATAACCTCTTCTCATCCATTAATATTCGCACAGGACTACTGTATCGACATAGAGACTGTCTGCCACCAGAGGCCCTCAACCTTGCGGTCACCTCCTCTGTTCTCTCTCTAGTTGACTACGGGCTAACCATATATGCTGCCGCTGACCACACGGCTCTAAATAAAATCCACTTAGCCATCAACAAAACATGCAGACTCCTCGCCAGAGTAGACAGGCATACCCACAGCTGCACCCTTTATACCCTAACAAATATCCTCACCCTAGACAAAAGAGTCTGTTATCAAACAAGTCTCCTCACCAAAAAAATTCAATTAGACCTAAGCCCCCTTGGAGTTTTTGCTTCCCTCTGCTCTGCTCATGCTGCAGCTCACACCCATTTGGCAAACAAACTGATTTGGGCTGTCCCCAGGGTGACGACCTCACTTGCCCAAAGGTCCTTTTATTACAGAGCACCGTTATGGTACAATGAGCTCCCTAAGGCCGTTATCTCTATCGCCAAACTGGGCTCATTCAAAATAGCCCTCAAAGACCATATACTCTCCACCCGCTGATGCCAGTGCTCTGGCCAGTATGGCTGCGACTCAGCACCACCAACACTCCGGCTACCAGGTACTGGCCAGTGCCTGCCCAGCCCTGTCTCAGTCTTAGAGCTGTGATATTGGTGCTAGCAAATGCACATAGACCATCAGTATCACCTATACCTCTTAGAATAAGTCTTGGGCTAAAGAGCCTTTTACCCCACTGCTGTTAATTTTCAATACATGATTTACTGTGTAAATGACAAAATCGGCTTCCCGATAGCTTCTTGCATGTACAGGCCACACCCTCCTTACTACCTGAACTGTACATTGACACTTACTTGCTCCTTAGTCGGACTTGTATAATTACCCAATTGTAGATGTACTACCTTCATTGTTGTATGACATTTCTTGTATTTCCTCTACCACCTTGTATTATTGTATACTACTTGCTAACTTGACGCTTTGTACTATGTTGATGTTTTGTGCTTTGACAAGGAGCCTTTGTAAATGAGTCTTTGACTCAAAGGTTGTATATCCAATTTACTCAATAAATAAAATAAAATATATTGAAGTTGACCAGTCTAAGTACCAACCCCTGGGGTACCCCGCTTTTCACTTTCCTTACCTCTGAAAACTCCCCATTAACCACCACCCTTTTGTGTTCTACCCCTCAACCAGCTCTCCACCCAATTTGCTATTTTTTCTTCCACCCCAGGATCCCTAATTCTTTTGACCAGCCTCCTGGGGGAGATTGAGTCAGAGGCCTTGCTGAAGTCTAGGCATACTATATCAGCCGCATGTCCCTTGTCTGCCGATGTGGTTACCCAGTTAAAGAACTCAACCAGATTTGTCTGGCAAGATCTTCTCCTTGTGAACCCATGCTGTCTGGGGTCCTGCAGCCATTTGCCTTCAATGAAGTTCACCAGATCATCCCTCAGTAAAGAAGTCAAGATTTAACCCATTATAGACATCAGGCTGACTTGCCTATTGTTCCCTAGCTCACCCCTCTTACCACACTTCTGCAGCTGTGCTACATCCACTGTTCTCCAATCCCTAGTGACAACCCCTGTGGATAATGAGGAATTGAAAATGTCTGCCACTGGCCCTACTTTAACCTCTGTTATCTCTTGTAACACCTTCAGATGATAAACAGATAGATAGACAGATAGACAGATAATTTATTTAAAAATACCTTTCTAAAAACCAAGACACGTTACTTAAGCACAACATAACATAACAGATCAAATATAAATTAATAAATAACAAATCACACAACATTGCAGTGTAGGCCAACAACAAAATGGCACATTCAGCCTTCTATAAATGCTTGACTGAACAGCCAGATCTTAAGTTTCCTCTTGAAAATGGTAATGGGGGGGGGGCAACATGAATGTCAGCTGGTAAACTGTTCCATAGCAAAGGGTCCACTACTGAAAGTGCTCTATCTGTAGCCAATTTTAACCTGGATTTTGGAATGGTCAACAATCCAGTGCCAGTGGAACATAACCCATGGACATCGAGGTGGGTTATAAGAAGCTCACTAAAGTACTGGGGTCCCAGTCCATTTAGAGCCATGAAAGTAACAATCTTAAAGTCAATCCACCATCTTACAGGGAGCCAGTGCAGAGAGCACAGTGCTGGGGTGATGTCGTCCTTCATTTTTACAGGTGTAATAAATCTAGCTGCAGCATTCTGCACTAGCTGAAGACAGCAGATCTGACCTGCAGGAAGGCTCCAGTAGAACACACTGCAATAGTTGAGGCAGGAGACAATGAAGGCATGCACTAATGTTAGCAGATCATCCCAGGTGAGGAAAGGTCACAGTCCTGCTATATTCTTTAAATGATAGAAGCCACTCCTAACCACAGCCGACACCTGAGGTACAGTAGTCAGCGCCTGGTCAAGAGTGACCCTTAGATTGTGAACAACCTGCCTAGCCTCTAATTTGTCTCTCTCAAAACTAGGAAGACCCAGGCTCCCCAAAATAGATGACCTGAGACAATCTGATCCACCAGTAGTAACTCAGTCTTTCTGGGATTGAGCTTCAGCCCACTATGAGTCATCCATTCACTGATTTCCATTAAAGCATTCTTAAGCATAGACACTGAGGAGTTCTCTCTGGGTTTAAAAGAAAGATATAGCTGGGCATCGTCAGCATAACAATGGAAACCCAAGCTATACTTCTGGATCACATCCCCAAGCGGAAGCATGAGCACTGTGAACAAAACAGAAGACAAGACAGAACCCTGAGGAACCCCACAGTCAGTGAGAGAGGAACAAGAGCAAAATTTCCCCAGAATCACTAATTGATGGGGATAGCTGAGTAAAGATTGGAACCAGTTCAAGACTGTTCCTACTGCCCCAATGAATCTCCTCATACACTCCACCAGTTCCTCATGCTCGACAGTGTCAAAAGCAGATATCAGATCCAAAAGAACCCGGAAGGACACTTCTCCATGATCCCTCACAAGGAGCAGATCACTTAAAACTGTTACCAGGACTGCCTCAGTACTATGCTGAGAAAGGAAACCAGATTGGAATGGCTCATAGATGGAGACTTCCTCCAAGCCACCTCCTCTTTCTCAATAACTTTACCCCAAAAGAGTGAGTTATAAATAGGACTAAAGCTTGCAAAGTCATCAGCATTTAAAGTAGCCTTCTTTAGGAGAGGGCAAACCACAAGACAGTAGGAAACACACCATCCCTCAGAGAGGCATTGACAACTTTAGCAAGGGCTGGACCAATCACAGCCTTTCCACTCTTCATTAGAAAAGTGTGAATAGGCTCCAGCACACAGTGGCTGGGGCACAGCTCAGAGCTGTCAGGTCCCATAGATTTATGTAAGTAATAATACCCGACAGGGTGGGCGGTATAGGGCAATACTGGACTGCCCAGGGGCGTAATGAGGCCCGACGCCACAGGCGGAGGGCCTTATATCCCATAGAAGGTCTGGTATTGCCCATACTACCCACCCTGGAAGGTATTATTGCGCTTAGAAAATGGGCCACCATACCATATGTATTTAAATAAATATATTTTTATGTTTAAATGTTAAAAGTCTTAGCTATTTGATTTCTTTTGTAATACAATAGTTCCTCTACCTTTACTTAAGAACTTTTGTGCTAGGTTGTAACTTTTAAGCAGGTTGCCATGGTTACCCTGCCCCAAGCAACAGGGCTTAAGTTAAAACCCTTTTGTGTAACTGTTGTTTTTTTAAATATTCATTCATTTGTTTGTGGGTTTTTTTGTTGTTAATTTGGTAGCCATACATAGTTAGCGTGATTGCGATCTCTAACTGACCACAGTAGCAAAACAAAAACTTCGAGTAGCACGGTTTACATGAGAAGAGTGAAGAGTGAAGGCGGTTACAAGTACTGCACGGATGCTGGTGGCATATGACGGGTATGCAAGGCCCTGGAAGTCCATATTAGAGAGAGACGGAGAGGGGGCACTTAGTTATATGACAGCAAGCAGTTTTCTGCATTGTTTGTGGTTTCTGCCGTTTTTGTGGGTGAGTCGTTTGTCTCCAGGGAAGCAGCGCAGAGGCACGGGGGCATAGCTCGAGCCGCACTAGCCTACCACAGTGAGGTATCGCTGTAAAAAGAAAAAAAATAATAATATTAATTTTGTTTGTGGTGTTTCTCTGTTTTAGGGAGTGGGAGTTCAGTCAGCATGAGCAGGTCAGAGTAGCGCTAATTACCAACATGCCAGCCTAGCACGACTGCTTTCAATTGCAACAGCCATTTTTTAAGGGGAAAATTTAAACACTTTAACTGTGTTTGAAAAAAGAAATGCATGGCAGTGAAGTTAGGATAGATTTGTTTAGGGTTGATTCAGCAATGGCAGTTGCTCTGAGTGTGAGCGGAAGATGAGAGCAAGTGGGAAGTGGCGCCTGAGATTATCTGGCAAAGTTGATTTCATTTTCTTTCAGCACTACAACTTTGTGGAGAACAAAAAAATTTTTTTTATTGCTTGCTTACTTACTGGCCCCTATTGTAGCTTGCCAGTGATCCTTGTAAGTGATCATGGTAGTTGTGGAGGGGGAGTCATGTCATCGGAGCAGACTGGGATTTTTAAGTTGTGGGTCTGATTCTGTGTTTGCCGACAGACAAGACTGAGTTAGCCGTGGCAGACAAGACAAAAAAAAAAAAAAGAAAAAGAGAGACTGTTTTAAAACCTGGGAATCAGGTACAAATTTCATTTTGTACAGGCTGTTGTCTTATCTATGGAGTAAGTGTGTGTGTGTGTGGGGTGGGTATTCACTCTCTCGCTAAGCGATGAAAAAAATGGCGGTAATTTGAAACTGTGTGCCCAGTGCTTCAGCCAATGATGAAGCAGTCTGGGCACAAGGATACTCGACTGGGCATGAGGTAGGTTTGGAATGGGGCTTTTTATTTGGTGAGTATCTATTGAAAGTTAATGTACCCCTCTGGAAGGAGTACCAGCCAGTCAGATGCCTCCAAATAAAAAGCCCATTTTCTAACTTCTTTTAAACTTGTTAGTCTTTCCAACACCCATTCCTCAGTAATTTGGACTGATACTCTAGGTTCCTGACTTCCTAAACCCAAATTCTGTCAGTAGCCCATCCTTCTCCTTAATAAATACAAAAATATCTTTTCAGTATTTCGGCCTTCCCCTTGTCCCCTCTTCCTACCCCTACTTGCTCTTAAGTCTCACAATACCCTTGTTAACCTTATGCTTTTCCCAGATGTACTGGAAGAACACTTTTTCCCCTTTCTTCACCCCCATTGTCACCAGGAGCTCCATCTCTGCTTTGGTCTCACACCTTCCTGATGGTTTCCCTTGTTGCTTCCAGATACTTTATTCTGTCTTCCTCCTGTTGACTTCCTTTATATTTAGAAAATGCCCTCCTTTTGGCTCTTACTGCCTCCTTTACATCAGCTGTGAACCAGATTTGTTCCTTAGCCCTTTTTGCCAAAGTCTGATTTCTTGAAGTCCCATACCTTTTGCCACTTTTACTGTCCCCACCTGGACCTCCAACACTATTGTCCTGTGGTTGCTGGAACCAAGTGGTTGCAGGACTACTACGTTTTGAATCCTCTCACTGTAGGTGGGCACCGGTTTCAGCAGGATCTCCTCCCTTGTTGGGGCCAGAACTAATTTCTCCAGGAATGCCTCTTGGCAGGTAGCCACCAGAATATAATTTCTAGTACTAGCCATGTCTGGAGCTTTCCAGACCACATCTGGCATATTGAAAACTCCAACTACCACCACTTCTTCCAGCCTGGCAGTTCTCTGAAGTGTTTCTTCCAATTCCCAGTTCGTTCTTTGCCCCTGATCTGGTGCTCTGCATATCACCCCAATTTGGATTTGTTTCCCTTTCCTTGTTGCTGCCAGTACAAACAGGGATTCTAATTCACCCCACAGGCTAAATATTTATTTTGCTTCAATCTCTTCTGTAACATACAACACTACCCTATCTCTGCTTCTCTTTGTCCTGTCCTTTCTGAATAGCGTGTATCCTGGCATGATCATGTCCCAGCTGTGGTTTGGGGTTGCCCAGTCTCTGTTACTGCCACCAGGTCATACTTGCCTTCCATGACTCGTACCTGAAATTGGGGCATTTGTTGCCAAGACTCCTTGCATTGGCACGTATCATTTTCCAACAGCCCCCCCATCTCCCTTTTCCTTGAGCGTTCTATCATTTATGTACTGTATTTAATGCATTTTTTTATTTTATGGAACTAAATGTGCTGTTGGTAAATATGTATATTCTTTTTGTAATGGATTGTAATAGCCTAAGCTGACTGAACAATAATGGCTTACCTAGCTACCTCTCCTATGTTGAGCACTTTAATGGTATTACAAAAAAGGCTACCAGAAACTTGGTATGCTGTATTGAGTCAGGAACTGTCTGACTCCTGAAGCCAGAGTTAGTATTGTGCAGCAGATGCTGCTTCCTCTAATTGAATATGGATCTGAAGTCTGTGATCTGGCCACAACCCTGAGCTCCATAGGAAAGCAGTGCTCCAAAACTATATTGCACAATTTGCACTGATGGTAGACCTGCAAACCCACCATTGTCTTCTGTACTCCAGACTCAAATGACTATCAATGGTCAAGAAAGACACTGTCAACATATGCTGTCTTACTCACAAGGCAATGTCATACTGGTGCCCGGTCTACCTAGCCTCTCAGTTGACTCCTCCTGCCGGAACCCAAGCTCTTTGTTCCCTTGGACACTAATCTGCTTAATGTTGCACAGGTTAAGCTGTCCATGGGGTAAAAAGCTTTCAGTTTCAGGGCCTCAAACATTTGGAATTCTGTACTGCCTCACATTTGGAATACAAAATCCCATGTTATCTTCAAATCAAGGCTTAAGGAACATCTCTCTGTGGACACTACCTGTAACTGTTTCTGGTACTCCATATACCTCTATTGTTCTGCACTTTGTTTTTTATCCTGTGTTCCATAATGTTGTTACCTCATCTCCCAGATCAGTGCTGTAAAAGGGACTCTGTTCCAGTTAGATCAGCAGGTCAACAAAAGAAATAAATACATACATAAATACAACACAGGCATACTGCACTTCTGCCAAAGTCATTCCTCTCACCCCATATCTTGATGGCAGTGCCCGTATGTATATATTTAGTTTTACAATTTTTGGTCAGAAAATATGTACTGTACTAAGTTGAGGCTTGTTTCCAGGTGCATCCTGGGAGCACAGGAAGTTAAGTGACTTGCTCATGGTCACAAGTGGAGGCTGAGGACTGAAACTCAGTTCTCCAGGTTTGCAGCTCAGTGCTCTTAACCACTATGCTATACTGCCTCCCCATATATACATATATCAGTGAGGGATGGTATACATATTACATATTTGTGTGTTTTGTGACAAACCCACCTGTCCACGTCCCAACCAGCGCCCCTTTCACAGCCGACTGTCAAAGACCTTCACTTGTGTCCACCCCTCACTGGACTCCCTGAGACCAGTCACTAGATCCCTGCATCAAGCCAAGGCTGACTGCTCTATCCCCAGGTGAAGTGTGGGTTCTGTCTTTATCAAACTTCACTGCACTCCTTTCCCTGTATCAGAAAGGAAAATGTTTACAGATTGCGTAAACCAGATTTAGCGTGCCTCTCCAGAAATTCACAAACTATATCCTTTTATGTAAAATGCACAACCAGTCTATATATTGTGATAAATAATAACTACCTTATTTACACAGTATATTTACACATTGGCCAAAACAGAACACAAGTCTTTACAGGAGAAAACATGGAAAATAAAGTAAGTTACACCATAAAATGTAAACTGAGCTTTCTGATAGCTAGGTCAAAACTCACAGATGAACAATGGAAAATAAACAGTCTATTGTCTTCAGAGAACTCAAACCTGAAGATGTGTTCTTTCCTTCCCAGATTCAAACTAACAAGCTCTTGTGTATATGACATGCTGACCCCCTTCTTCTCCCACTGCACGTAGCCT
This sequence comes from Neoceratodus forsteri, assembly GCA_016271365.2. Classification (NCBI taxonomy): domain Eukaryota; kingdom Metazoa; phylum Chordata; order Ceratodontiformes; family Ceratodontidae; genus Neoceratodus; species Neoceratodus forsteri. Next base: position 1,260,473,067 of record CM028129.1, read on the forward strand.
GTTTATAGAAACCCCCCACAGCTGCCATGCACATAAAAAAAAAATTAAGTTTTAAAAAAAGAAATATCACAGAAATCCTAATACACTTAAACACTGCCAACTGTGTCACTTTTCAAATACACAGGAAAAGATAAATCTTGTCCCTCTCCTCGTACCACTTGACAAACAACAGTCTCACATATGTGATTTAGAAATTTGACCTGATCGACCTCCCAGTATTTTCTGGCACCATTTTGTCTGCCCATTAGCTGGATGAACCATTAAGTTGCCACACCAGAAAATATTTATGACAGACAGGATCTCCCCAGATGTGAGCAACAGAGACCTTTATTACCAAACTTTGTAACTCATCCAAGAAGCATACATTAGCATTCCAGTTAGCTAACTATATTAATGTATCGGTACACCACATGTATATATACAATTCTTCACTATTATTATTTGTTCAATGGCCTGGGGATCCTGGGAATTGGTTGTCCCTGGCCCTGTCCCTGGTGTCCAGAGATCCCCCACATAGCCCTTCTGTTACTGTTGTTTGCAGTGCCTAACCCTCCTCTCTGCCGGAATGAAAATTCTGGCTCACACTGTATACTTCACAAAAAAATTTAAGAGCAGATGTTGTTGACAGGTTTCAAAATTGTCACTGTGAGGGACCTGAGGATGAAATTTCACCCTTTCGCCATGTGTTGCCCCTCCCCCTCAAATCAACTCAGACTCAGAGCTGATAATCTTTAGAAGGGTGCCCCCCACATGGGGGGTCCGAGAGAAACACTCCAATGTTGGACAGGCAAAATTTCGTCTGTCGACATTGGGGATCTCGTTATGCCAAACTTCGACAATGGTGTTGTCAATTCAGCATAGGTAAACCACTGAGCCACGTTGATACTCGAAATGGTGCAGTGTAGCATGGACATTGTTTACATACGAGCTAAAATAAAGTTGCTGCAAGGTAATTAAAAGATTATTTTGTCTCACAAAATTCCTAATCGGGGTTTATCTGTCAGGTGGTTGGATTATTTCATTAAATAGTGTTTTCCTTTAAGTGTCTACATTGGAATCTTGAGTGTTCTCTGGGGTTCCGAATTCTCCTTTGATTTCTCAGGTAAGCATCCAGCATAATTAGGATTCCTGAATAAAAATGTTGTGTCCACATAGGAAATCTGAAGCTTCGCATGTAGCTATAAAGATTAGGCAATGACTGACCCAGTGGTGCAGTGTTAATGCTACCGACCAACATACCACCACACTGGTGACCCCGGTTTGGGAGCAGACTCGGGTCACTGGGGTTGACCTAGGGGAAGAGGATCAAGTGTCTATGGACTGTTCTCCTCTCCCGGGGGGGAGGCTTTTTCATCTGCACTGTTGACTGCCACCAGGTGGAGGCCTGGTGGTAATGCAGGCTGGGGTGACATGTGCAAAAGGAGGGGACACTGGTTTGGCATGGTTTGTGTGTCTCCACACGGCGTGTACCACTGCCTGTCCATGGCAGGGGTGGGGACACAAGAAAACAGAAAAAGGGGCTGTGTGGGCTAATGAAGCCATGCTTGCCTTCCCTCAGCCTGTGCTGCTGCCCAACCACCAGACTCTGGATCCTTACACTTGGGGGTGGGGGAAGATGGCCCTCTGCTCCCTGGACCTGCCATGAGGGAAATCCAAAAGGGAACACCTGGTGGTTTGGGAGTGATGTGTGCCAGTTGAGGGAGGCAATGGCAGGGCTGCTAGCCCACCCACAAGGCCTCCACCAGGAAAAAGGAAAAAAAAGCATAGGTAACACCATATGAACATGCATATGAATTAGCCAGCAGAAGAAGGCTGTTTGGTCTATCGAGTCTGTTTGATGCGGAGCACAAAGTTCTCTCAAGCCAGTTCACATAGCATTTTATTGTTTTCTCCTCTCATGGGTTGCAAAGTTCAAACTGGGATGGAGGTGAAACTATTGTGTAGTCCCCAGAGTCAGCTTTTAACCCATCCAGGGCAGCTGAAAACAGTCAGTCTCTCTTTGCTTAACTTGGTGGGGTGATTAGCAGTGTTCCTGGGGCAGGGTAGCCTGCCCACTAAATCTGAGGTGTAATCCAATATGCCCACAGAACCTGGGCTGGAAAATCTAGGTGCAGGAGGCCTTTTGAAAACTGATGAACCCTGACAAAGCTCAAAAAGAGAGAAACACCATGGCAGGGAGGAAACAGCCTGTCCTTGGTATCCTGTAGGTCAACAGCTAGCTAGCACTAACACTACAAAGTTATGCACAGCAGTTGTTACATACTGTATCCTTTTGAAAGAGAAAGGAAATTAATTGCAGAAAAAAAACGAAATTGCTGTACATTAATACATCAGTTAAGAAAGCATCAAAAGTAGGGAAATGTGACGTTAGGGTAAAAAGTCCCCAGACCCATGGTGAATCTGTGGCATGGTGCTCCTCGGGGTTTGAACAATCATGTGAGGCAGCATTGGCATTGCCCTGGCCTTTGGCACCCTCTCCCCAAGCATTGTTGTGTGATTATTTTTCTTTGCCTGGACTAACTTTCTCAAAGTTAGCCCAAAGCTTAAGGAACACTATGCCACAAATTCATCAAGGCTCTGGGGACATCTTTCACCCTATCATAGCATTTCCCTACTTTTGCCACTTTGTGCATAAACACCAACTGACGCATTAACATAGCTCTTTGCAATTAATATAAAAATGGGCAGAAACAGAGCATTCTATTTGGTTTAGGTTAATGGCTGGAATGCCCCATGTACAGTAAATCTATCTGAAATTTAGCTATAGAAACATTCATTTATAAAAACATGAAAACAATTTACTTAATGGGACATGGTCAACCCTTTTGGCATCATATTATTTCTAGTTGAAAGCCCACATTTTCTGATTGCTTACATTCTCCCCAATGTATTTATGCTGCTGGTTGTTTTATCTGTTTTCTTTTTTAAAAGAACTGAAATGCATGCGAATGGTGTCATTATACCCAACTTTGTTTTGTTTCAGTTTCTTGGTCTACTCTTATTGCATACTTCCTGAACGTTACGAACACCCCCAAACAGAGCAGCCACTCAAGATGCAATAGTCTCTTCTCCTCCCACTGCACTGTAACTGTCTGTACTGTGTTGGGGTGTTCCAAGTCCAGGAAAGATGCAGTGGGAGTTGATTAAGGAATGTAAACAAATATTTATTTTTGTAACAACACCAGTGAGCAGTCTATTTTACACTTTTAAAAAGGAAAAAAAGGAATCAGAATCAAATTACCAGCTATATCATTGTATTATACAGAATGTGAGGAATCACAGAATGTGTTTTTTTTAAACTAGGGACAGTTTGAAGTCAATGGTGGGTTGACAGCATCCCTTTAGTAATAGCATTTAAGGCAAGCCAAGGCAAGGCAATTTTATTTGTAGGGTACCCAAACCCAGAGGCTCTGGGTGCCTAACAATAGTTAAAACAAGACATAATAAAAACAGCATAAATAAATGATACAGTAACAATATTAAGTATAAATATAGCAAATTAAAATAGATTAAAAAGGGGTTCCGAATATCACAGCAGGGACTAGCACAGAATGTGCTCAAAAAACTGGAAAAGCCAGGGCAAAGAGGTGGGCCTTCAGCCTCTGCTTGAACACCTCAACTGAGGGAGCCTCCTGGACAGAAGGTGGTAATGAGTTCCACAGGGTCGGCCCAGAGACACTAAATGCATGATCTCCTGAGGTCTTGAGCTGAACCCTGGGAATATCCAGGAGGCCCCTTGAAGAGGAGCAGAGGGAGCAAGCAGAGGTCACCAGTGTCAGGAGTTCTGACAGGTAACCAGGACCCAATCCATATAGGGCCCTGAAGGTGAGAAGATCCACCTTGAAAAGGACCCTCCACTTGACCAGCAGCCAGTGTAGAGCCCGCAGGACCAGAGTCACATGACTGGACCTCAAAAGGCCCGTCAGCAACCGAGCCACTGCGTTCTACACTAGCTGAAACCTGCATAGAGTCCCTCCCATGACTCCGAAGTATAGAGAGTTGCAGTAGTCCAGTCTGGAGGTCACAAAAGCATGCACTAGCATTGGCAGGTCCTTGGATGGAATGAGGGGTTTAATCTGGGCAATGTTCCACAGATGATAGAAACCACTACTGACAACAGATGACACCTGATCTTCAAAAGTCAATCGGTTATCAAGGATCACACCCAGATTTCACACCCTCGGGGCAGCCACCAATTGAGCAGAACCCAGGAAAAGCCCTGAGTCAGCTCCAGGTGGCAGCCCATCATGTCCTTGACCAGGCTCAATCACCAGTACCTCCGTCATGGCTGGGTTAAGTCTCAGCCAGCTGGAAGCCAACCAGTCATTGATTTTAGCCAGACAGTTGTTAAGCATATCAACTGCTCCTGATGTTCTGGGGGCAAAAGACAAGTACAGCTTGGTATTGTAGGGAGTGTAAAGACTCCAGCATCAGGTACTTGTTAGAGATAAACAAGTGGAAGGAACAACAGACAGTGGCAAATCATGTAATAAACAAGTTTATCACAAAAACACAGACTTACAACCTGCAGTAAAACAAATACTGGGAGAAAATAAGTTCCCCTACGTCTAGATGCAGCAATTCTCAGCAAACCTTTCTAGAACCATGCTTCTTATAGTGAGATAAGAAAAAAAGGTGTGACAGTTCTCATTGGATGAAGCAAGTGGTACCATTACATTGATGATTTGAAAATGTAGAATCAGCAGGAAGAAAAGCATTACGTTATACAGAAGACATAACATCAGTTAGAACAAGGATGGCACAGAAGTTGTAGCAGGTGCAAGGTCATTATGGTGCAAAGCAGTGTCAGCAGAAATACAAGTGTACAAGAATACTTTGGTAGAAAAATATGGTTAGGCCCAAAGCACGTATGCCTTATATAAGCAAATAAACTTTATATATAACAGAAAACTAAGTAATAATGCTATAAAATAAATGTAAACTGTATAGTGTATACACTTAGCAAGCATGATCTTTAGTATCCATGCTTGCACAGTGGATACCCATTACTACATGTTGGTGCAATACAGCAATATCACAATAATAATAAAACATCTGTCACTGGTGTGTGCATGAGGGTGCAAGGGGTGTGGGACCCACGGGCAACATTCCCCTCCTTGTTGCCTCAAAAGGGGCAACACAACCATAGGGAAGTGGTTGGAATCATTTACAAGCCTGAAGCATGAGCCTTGTAAAGGAATGTTAATCATAATATTGCATGATAGTATGCGGCAGACAGTAAAGCGTTAGTATTAATAATATATGACAAAAATAAACCAGGTTACATTTGTGATGGATAATCACAGATTGAAACCTAAATGGAGACAAAAATGTATGTAGTTTGTAAAACGCAGACAGATAGTCAGGGTTACTGTCAAAAATGGGCCTGTTCAGGAGTTGGTACAGGGGTGGTCACAGATGGAGCATAAATTGTGTGTTTGTAAAACAGTGCAGAACTCAGGGATGTCAACACCACAACTGAAACATGTTATAAAGATGTTAACATGTAATACCACATAGAACACAATATGACATAACAATGTCTGTTGATGAAGAAGAGTTCATTGAATCCACTTTGAGAGTGGATAAGGTAGATGCTACCTGGTGTTGAGGTGTGGCACACCCTTTGAGCTTGACTGAAGAATCTGTTGATAATGTTTCATGACAGACAGGTCCTTAGAAAACATATAAACCAGTTTAGAAAGTTCATATGAATAACAGTCCATAAAGTTCCTCATTTGCAGAAAGGTGGTAACCCTGCAAGACACATAGGCTATGCAGATGGTAATTGAAAGATGAAACACCATCACCATCATAGTAAGAAAGTCAGTGTTCATGTTGCTGGCTGCTGGATGGCTGGATTGGCAGAGGCCTTGGCAGGGGGTGCATTAGATTGTGCATTGAGTCCTTTAATGAAATATCCACACACACTGGTGTAGCGTTTGTGTTGTGATAGTTGATCACACCCTGGCACAAAGATTAACAGTTTATAAGTAACAATCTGTCTGTATAAAGTGTCAGCCAAGCTTGGAAAGAGCAGCTGTGTAGAAAATGGATGTCTTGCTTGAAGATCAGTTGAAGAAAAATCGCCTTGCTGAAGTTAGGGGATTGCCCCTACCCCAGGCTTAGCTTCATAGTAAGCAGAAACAATAACCTTGATTGTAGAGACTGAATTGGCTGGACCTTTTTTAGTTGATTTGAAGTTCTACAAATAGGTGTAACTTTGCTGAAAGCATTACACTTGCAGATGTAATAATATCCTGTTTCATGTAGTAGTCCTTATATGGAGCCAGACAGGCACAATTATGGTGATGACATTGAAGCTGTGGCAGTTGTTTTCTTTTCAGGAACAAGATGAAGGTTTTTGTAGCTTAGATGAAAGTGTTACTGTTGTTGTACATGGAGATGTTATGTGTGCCATGCCATGAAAACCTGCAAACTTGAAAAGTGTGTTAGAAACTCAGTTAAGAACACATAAATAACAATATTTATACCACTGAACTTTCTTGTTTTGTAAAGAGTGGTGTGACAGAGCCTAAATGTCTGGCAATTGTGGAAAGAGAAAAATAAAAATGCAGCATCAATCACACACCTGGGGGTGCAGGCCAAGATCCAATAATACCATTTGACCATTTGTGAATCTATGACTTTGCCATTGTTACACCCTGCTTTCAAATCGCAGAAGAGGCTATGACAGTGCTGAACATGATTTCCCTGTCTATGTGTTGCCGGCAGGCCTAACTGAGGTCTGTGTTATAAAATCTTGTAATGTTATATTATACAATGGCAGAAAAGAATCCAGGGCTGTGATTGGTCAATCTGGGACTGGACCAGTGATGTTATCCCAGTACAACATCACAGGTCTAGTCCCAGCACACAGATGACCGCATGAACCATTACAAAGATCAATGCACACAACCGACATCGGTGATCCCCACTTGCCATCCGCTTGTATAACTGCTGTCTCAAGTCACTGTTACTCTTTTAAAACCTCCCTCCCAGAAAATCCCCAACACACAAAGTGCAAACAAGAGATTTTCTCCTCGCCATTTCTTCCCTGAACCCAGCTGCTTTACTCAACTGCGGAGACTGTAACTACCAGTCTCACAGTTCACTTGCATCGCTCGGTTCATGGGGAAAAGAGTGAAAATGGCTGTGCGCAAACCCACTTGCTCACCCAGGCATCTCTGTGTTCCCTGACCCTGATTGTAAAAAAAATATTTAAAAGCTGTACCACAACAGCACTGTAGCAGCTTCATTCTCCGATTGGCTTGGCAGCCACTCTGTTTGGCTCACTACAGCAATGTGGTAATTTAAATTCATTGACCGATCAGCTCGGTCACCGCGGTCCTTAAGTTCCAAACATGGCTACATTCTCAAAATCTAAAAAGCAACAACAAAAAAGAGAAACGGGGTCAGCATGTCTTGTATGTATAACACAGGGACACACTGAGACTTATACATGGTCAGAAATGGAAAGCTGTAAGGAGGGAAGCAACAGGCATGTTACACTGGCAGTACAATCTAGTGGCCAAAATAGAAACTGTGGATTTTTTTTTCAGAACATATCCTTCAACACACAAAAAATGATAAGAAAAAAGACAAAAAATACCTTTTTCTCACTTTTTTTCCTTTATTTAAAAGCAAACCATTGTATAATAGCAATAATGCACTTCAGGGTGTGTGTTGTGCTGGGATAATGTCACTTCTGGGGGATTAGTCACACTTGGCCTGCAGCCTTATGCACTTTTTTCCTTTATTTAAAAGCAAGCTATTATATAATAGCAATAATGGATTAGAAGAAGTGTGGACAAGTCATTTCTGGGGATTAGTCACACTTGGCCTGCAGCCTTGTGCCTAATCACCCCAGGCATGACGTTATCCCAGCACAACACACACCTTGTCATGCATTATTGCTTAAATAACACACTTCAAACATATAGTTTATGGCAATAGGCTTGTTACACTATGTCATAGTGGGACAAATATATATATTGTTGGCCTATGCCAACTAATAATAGTGCCTATTGCACCTGTTACAAGTGAAAGGGTCTACGTTCTTTACACTGTATAGTGAAATACTCCAAAGTACTGAGTGAGGTAAGGCCTACTATGGAACCTTGAAGCATAGGTTCTGGAGCAGAATCTAAATTCTGCGCTATAATAATTGTTAAGATTTAAAATTACAAAAACTGCATAAAGTGCACTTTATTGTCCAGGGGGTACCTGGGAGTGATGAGACAAACTCATGAGATGAGACAATCTCATGAGATGAGACAAAATTCATTTGTCTAGAGTTTGCTTGGAACATAGTGTAAGGGTGGGTCAGCAATGCTGGCCTCAGTATCTAGGTTTGGTTATGGGCATTAAAAACATTCATAAATGTGGAGCAGTTTTCTGAATACACACTTGATAAAGTGTAGCAAGATGTATATCAAATCATAATAGCATAAACATAAAACATAAAAAAAAATGTTTGCAATAGAGCAATGTCAGTATTGAGCATAATGCATAAAATACATTTGAAAAAACAGAACAAATGTAGACTGCAAGTTTAGTTCAGAGTCCAGGAATCTTAGAGCATTGTGAATTCACTTGAGTTGAGCACAACCATGGAATAAGTTGCAGAGGGTGGGGCACAGTTTAAGTTTGTAAGTTGCAGTCCTTGGTAAAAATTACTTTGTTTTGGTTGAAAGAATTATTCGAGCAACCCACCACTCTTTTTTTAATGTATAAGGCTTTTTCAGGGTATGCAGTGCTTTAGAACTTTGAAATTACAGAAACTTGTTTGTGCTTATTGAAGGCAGATGATTGCATCCATTGTTGTAAGACTATGGAAAGTTGTTTTGTATTTGTCTGACAGGATAAGAAAGCTGAAAAGACAATCAAAAGATATGAATATGTGGAAATACATACACAGACCCCCACCAGCTCAGCTGATTACTTGTTGAGGGCAGAAGCCCTTGTACCAATGATACATTTTGTGCTGTTTGCACTAGAAAAAGCAGAGGGACTGAGCTGGGTTATACTGTTAGAATACATTGGGTATTTTCAAAACCTGTAAATAACAAATAGTTATTAGCAAATACACATTTTTCTTTTATTTACCCCTACCTCTGTGGGCATTTGCATTGAAAGGAAGGGTATGCTCCCCCCCAGCTCCTACTGTGGTAAAAGAGGCAGCTCAAGCACTGTAGCAATAAAAGGGTTGAGCTGTTTGTGATGACATGGATGCTGAAACAGAAATGGTCTGGCAATTTTAGTAGCCGGTCATGCAGCACCTTAAAAGGTGTACACTGGATAGATGGTAATGGGGTGGCCCCATTGCTGTCCCCAATACATATACTTTTCCAAAAGATGGGAATTTTCTTTTTCCCTAGGAGGAAGAAAGAAGGAACAAAACAACATAAACAATCTGAAAATAAAGCAGGATTATTTTGATAGGATAAAAGAAGCCAAGCGTCTCTGGGTTCCCTTATCTTACACATTACAAAATGTCAGCTGAGTTAATAAAAGATCCGGACTGATGGTAATACCATACATACGTATATCTTAGAATGCATTCTAAAAATAAAATGATCACACCATGGTTTCACACAAAAATAAGTAACTATTGTGTTTAACTGTAGATGGTAAATTCTCTTAAAAACAGCTGTAATATTTATTTTAACAGTATACTGTACGTATATATATATATATATATATATATAAATATGTAGACGAATACTGGGGGTGGCGAGTTACCCCCACCGAGCACCTTGCGTAGTATGGGAATCACGTGATAGTATAACTAAATCTTTGTGAAGGAAGGCCTTGGGCTTGGCTATGTTGGCTGCAAGCCCAGAAGAAAATGTCTGTCCTTTTTGCTTGGACAGAGTGCAAGTACTGTAAAAAAAAGGTAAAACTGTAGGGTTCATCCTTGGTGTGTTTCCATGAAAACAAACATTTTATGTGGAAATGGGTGCTTTAGGTAGGGATACACATCAAGTTTGAACTGGTAGTGACAGAGAATGTTAAAACACAAGAAGGTCAAGTTACTTGCTAAAGATCACATAGTATGAAAATGATGGCTGTTGGGAATGAAACACAGCCATTTAGGTTTGAAACAGTAGTGCAGTCAAGTACTGAGCTGCACTAAGGTACAGTACATACCTTTTGTGAGAGAACAAAAATGAATACATAAAGTAGGATGTGAATTAACACAGTTGTAGTATTGTATTATGGATGCAAGTGGCCATTAAAATGCAGTGCATTGTAAAATGACTCATTATGGATATGGGGGATAAAATTACCTGTTCCATGAAATACAGTGCAATGGGACATAGCAATGATACCAGAAGCAAAAAAAATGGATATACATGTGTTTATACCTCACAAACTGTGACTGTAGAAGTTTGAATCCAGTCACGAATAGGGTTAAATAATTTTTCTGTCAGCCAAGAGGAGCTGGCATGAATGGTTAGACACATGTGGGTGTGAGGATAAGTTGCTCTTCTCAAGGAAAATTTAAATGAGGCATTAGTTAAAATGTAATGTTAAATTAACCATTGTCCACTGATTCCAAACTAACATTGACTAGTATAATAAACACACTTTCAAGACACAGTACAGTACAGTACACATTCTAGTAAACAATTACTCTTTGTAAACAATGAATTCTCCAGCACGTCTTTCTCAAACACCATCCATCTTTAACTACATGAACAAGCAACACTTTTGTTGCCATCTTGAACAACTTCTGCCTAGGAAATCAGCTGTAACAACAGGATTCTAACCATAGGGAAAATCTTGTACAACAACCCCCAATATCACAGATAGCAAGAACAATAGCTAACAGTGACCCTGAAACATGGATAACCACACCAATAATTAGGCACGGAGCGCATAACAACTGTAGTATATACCATTGAGTCTGAATGTATCCTAAAGTGAATAGTAATAACAATTGAAAAAAACACATATATATGACACCCAAACTGTTGCAGATGGCATTAGAACAGCTTTAAACATTTACCCAAGGTAAGTAGTGGTTCTTGAACCATAAAAAAAAAGGTCAGAGACAAAAATAGGGAGTAAACTGTAAGAACACTTACCACATATCAGATTGAGAAGAAACGGCTGCTGGTCCTCCAGGATCAAACCGGACAGTTTTCTGTTCCAAAATCTCGGATTGTTTGGCCACAAATTGAACTACAGGCAGTACATCTGATGGCGATGTGCTGAGTGTTTGGATAGCCAGCATAACGAAAATGCTGCTTGTGCTGCCTGAGTGGAGGTCTGTCTGCATTTCACATTTACTGTGAGGCAAGGCTGATGTCTGTAAATCCAATGTTTTTATTAGAAAGGATCTGTGTAGGGCAAGCAAATGCTGACTTACCTTTAATGCTGGTAGAGCAGCATATGTACCGCACTGGGCAGAAATGCTGCGTACAGAATTTCCTATTGACCTTGTGTGAACCACAAGTCTGATTAAACCTCTGTAGGGAGTAGACATACTGATAAACAACATAAAAGCAAGCACATGTTGGAAACTTGAAAATTAGCCTGGAGCTGTCACCTATCACTTTCCCGGTTCCCTAGTAGGCAATCAGTCATCACGGGAGGTTCGCCGTGACTAGGTGTTGGTCTGCCACAGCCAAGAACAAAAGCAGTGTGGGTCTGCCACGCCCGCTACCACTGTAAGTATGAGCAGGTCCAAGTAGGCAAAATGAAGATTGCACTACACTGCTCGACCTTCAAAATTAATTGAAGGCGAAGCTTCCCTTGTTTAGTCTCTTCCTTTCTCCCCTTCACCAATATGTATTGTAAGGACTCCAGCATCAGGTTCTTGTTAGAGATAAACAAGTGGAAGGAATGATAGACAGTGGCAAATCATGTAATAAACAAGTTTATTACAAAAACACAGACTTATAACCTGCAGTAAAACAAAAACTGAGAGAAAAAAGTTCCCCTACATCTAGACGCAGCAATTCTCAGCAAACCTTTCTAGAACCATGCTTCTTATAGTGAGATAAGAAAAAAGGTGTGACAGTTCTCATTGGATGAAGCAAGTGATACCATTACATTGCTGGATAGAAAATGTAGACTCAGCAGGAAGAAAAGCATTACGTTATACAGAAGACATAACATTAGTTAGAACAAAGATGGCACAGAAGTTCTTGCAGGTGCAAGGTCATTATGGTGCAAAGCAGTGTCAGCAGAAATACATGTGTACAAGAATACTTTGGTAAAAAGATATGATTAGGCCCAAAGCACACATGCCCTGATATAAGCAAATGAACATCGCATATAACAGAAAACTAAGAAATAATGCTGTAAAATAAATGTATACTGTACAGTGTATACACTTAGCAAGCGTGATCCCTAGCACCCACACTTGTACAGTGGATACCCATTACTACATACTAGTGCAATATAGCAATATCACAGTAATAATAAAACATCTGCCACTGGCATGTGCAAGGGGTATGAGACCCATGGGCAACAGTATAATCTGCGTAACAGTGAAACTCCACACTGTACTGTCAAATTATCTCACCCAGGGGCAGCATGTACACTGCGAATAACATCGACGACAAGACCGATCCCTGTGGCACTCAATAAGACAGGGGCATTGGGGAGGAGGAGAAATTCCCCATCACTACCCTGTTTGAGAGATAGGACTCAAACCACCTGATGACAGCACTGGCGAGTCCACAAAACTCACAGAGCCAATCAAGAAGCACAGTGTAGTCCGCAGTGTCAAATGCTGAGGAGAGATCAAGATCAAGAACTGACTTGTCTTCTCTATCTTTAGCACAGAGCAGGTCACTATGCACCTTCACTAGAGCTGTTTCTGTGCTGTGTCTAGCCTGAAAACCTGACTGAAATGGCTCATAGTGGCCCAAGGACACCAGGCAATCCTCGAACTGATGTGCCACTAACTTCTCAACAACCTTGCCCAAAAAGGGCAGGTTGGAGATAGGACAGTAATTTGCCAGGATGTCAGGGTCAAGGAAGATTTTTAAGGAGGGGTCTCACCAGTGCTTCTTTTCAAAGCAACAGGGAGGACCCCCTCCACCATAGAGCACCTGGCAATCCTGGCGAACACCGGGCCACAACCTTGACACATCCCATTAAGAGACAAGAGGTGTGCTTCAGCTGTAATATCACCTTAGTCACTTCAGACACCTCCACTGGCCTAAACTCTTCCCAGATAGGTGGAGTGCCTCCAAGACCCTCAGTCCGACCACTGTGAGGTGAATGCCTCCCTGGTGGGATCCCTGACCGGATGGCCGACACTCTGTCAGAGCAAAACAGAGCAAACTCCTCACACAAGGTGGATGACAATGCTTTTCTTGACTGCAGACAGGCAGGGTGCAAAAGCCTGTCTACAGTCCAAAATAGCTGAGATGGTCTGTTTTTCCCCGCAGCAAATTCTCTGGACAGGAATTCTGCCTTCTTACGGGAAATTGCCCCGTGGTACTCCACAGAGTGGGCACGTAGGGTCAGCCTATTGGCCTCCGGTTGGGTCTTCCGCCAGCAATGCTCCAACCTCCAACCCTTCATCTTCATCACCTTAAAGGTCCCCATCAAACCAGGAAGACCTCAAGTGAGAGATCTGAGTTGTATACAAACTGGTGCGAGAGCATCCAGAGCTTCGGAGACCACTCTGTTATAAGTAGCCACCACCTCTCCGGAACCCATCGCACATGCCGCGTCAACCCAAGATAGGTCAGCTAGTGCCAACAGACCCTCTGGATGCATGCCCCTTAAAGGGTGGAAGCTGACCATCTCCACGGGGGGACCTACTGGGGGGGCCCCAAACGTGAACGCCATGGTACAGTGGTCAGACCAAGCAACCTGATCAATCTTGAGGTTATCGACCTCAAGACACAGCTGGAACACCAGTTTGAGTGTGTGACCATACTGGTAGGTCACAGAAACAACCACTTGTGACAGGCCCAGTGACTTCATCAACTGGAGGAGGGCTTCAGGGATTCGGTTACCTTCATGAAAGGAACACTGTCAAACCTTTTTACTGCATATTATTTATAGTTGAAAGCCCACATTTTCTGACTGCTTACCTTTTCAAAAATTCATTGATGATGCTGGTTGTTTCATCTTCTTCCTTTCTTAGTAGAACTGAAATGCATGCTAATGGTGTAATTACACCCAGCCTTGGTTTCTTTCAGATCCTTCATCTATTCTTCTTACATACTTCCTGATCATTAGAAACTCCTCCAAACAGTTCAGTCACTCATTATTCAATAGTTTCTTCTTCTCCCACTGCCTCTTGAGTGTCCAGCCCAGTGTTTCTCAAATGGTGAGGCAAACCTTCTTAGAGTGGCCCCAACCTGTTCTGGAGGAGGCTCAAACAAGCCTGAAAATGTACTGTATTTAAACTTTGAGTTTCAGATGTTTTGTATAAAGGGATGAGGCACACTGAAAGTGGATAATGGCAGGTAAATTTATTTATTAATGTATAAATTGGTGACCAGAAAAGGCACACTGACCAAAAGCTTGTTTCCTGATACCTATTTATTTGTTTGTTTATTTCTTTATATATGTATGTAAGTAGTCATTCATTCTTTTCATATAGCTTTGTTTTTGTATTTTACTCCTTGTGTGGCTCATCGGCCCTCTGCTCACCTCCCCTCAGCCAGCACCCACTGCCACTGGACCGAACTAGAGCTGGTTCCCCCATGATTTACCCCCCAAAAGAGGGTATCTGCAATCTGCCAGAATACATATCCAGAGGCCCTAGAGATCTGGGTGGTGGTGTGATTTGGGGGATGCACAGAACATCATGTACCCCACAGATCCCCATTTCCATTTTCTCCCCAGTCCCATGGTCATGGCTGTATAAGCACATGCATGTGGAGGTACGCATGCACTAAGGAATCACAGCCCCTCCCATAAGCCTCTGACACCTGCAGTACCATAGGGCCTCCACCAGGTGGCAGTCACAGGCTAGGACAGCTTGCCACCCTTCCCCAGGAGAGGGAAGCAGTCCCTGGAACCCTCAATCCTCTCTTCCCTGGCTGACTCTGACTGACCCAAGTCCATTCCCAAACCCAAGCTGCTAGCGTGGTGGCAGAGGTGCCAGTGCCTCAACCCTCCATGCCATTGGATTGGCTCATTCATTCATTCATTCATTCATTCACAAATGGGTGACCAGAAAAGGCACACAGAGTTAAGGCTTATTTCTGGAGTAACCCGGGTGTAAGGTACACAGAGTGATTACAATTCAGGAAGCACAATAGTGCAATCAGATAGGAACAATGTGGATAACAACTGACCCATTAGATTGGTGACAGAACAGTGCAAATACAAGGGCCAAGCACAGATGCATTAGGAGCAAGAGCACGAAGGAGCAACATGATTCATGAGAAGGTGCTAAACGGGACACTGTCAACCCCTTAAGAGCTCAAAGTGTCCCTAGCCTAAAAAACACATTATGATTGTTCACATTCTGAAGAAGCTGCAGATGTAGCTGGTAGTTTGTTTCTGATTCTTTTTTTCTTTTTATATAGTGAAAAATAGACTGCCCACTATACTGGTGTTACCACACTAAAACATGTTGCTGCACCTTTCCTGGACTTGGGAACACCCCTAAAACAGTCTAGCCACTAATTATGCATTAGGTGGCGAGCAGACAATTGTATCATGAGTAACTGCAGTTTTGGGGGATGTTCCTAGTTCTTAGGTAGTATACAGTAAGAGCACAGCATGGATTTGAAACAAAACAAGGTTGTTTACAACTATAACATGTGCATGCATTTCAGTGCCACTAAGGAAGGAGGAAGATAAAGAAGAAGAAGAATCAGCATTTATATAGTGCTTTTCATACATCCCAAAGCACTTTACAAGCAATGCTAGACAGGTAGCGAAGTGACTGAATGTGTGGTGGCGGCCATATCGCACATCATCACCCACACACAGCCTGGATAATTGCATGAACTGGTTTATGGGAAGGTGAATGTTGGCCAGGACACCAGGAATGTTCCCTACTCTTTGCGAAGAGTGCCCTGGGTTCTTTTACTTCTACCTGGACACCCACTAGGACGGGCAGAAGGGACCCCAGTTTAATGTCTCATCCGAAAGACAGCACACCCCAGCAGTACAGCACCCCCCAATACTGCACTCGGATGCCAGCAATTTTTAGGTGCAAGTCCTATCCCGGTATGGGACGAGAACCCACAACCTTCTGGTCCAGAGGCGGATGTGCTACCAACTGAACCACGCTGACAACCAGCAACATCAATGAATTTTAGAGAGGGCAAGCAATCATAAAATGTGGGGTTTTACCTAGAAATAATATGATGCAAAAAAGGTTAACAGTGTTCCTTTGACAGCAGGGTGAGCATTGAAAAGGCAGAGGGCATAGGAAAACTGTTCCTGAGAGAGTGGAAACAGACTGAGACAGCATTCTGACTCATGGACGTATTGTAGTGAGGGGTAACAAGGTTCTAAAAGTTAGAAGACTGGAATGGATAGGATAACCGGGGATGTGGGGGTTACAGACAGGGAGAACAATAAGCTGAATAAAATGAAATAAACTCTGCCAGCTACTCAAAGGCATTTAATTTATTTCTGGGGTAGTTTGCAAAGTATGATTTTTTTTTTAATCTGGAGGCCCAAGATTAATTCCATGTTGGGGGAGATCTCAAGATGTTTTGATGACTTAGGAGAGACTCACTGTGACACTGTCTAAGAACTAAAGGTCTAGCCTGTGTTGGGAGTGTTCCCAAGTCCAGAAAAGGTGCAGTGGGAGTTAATCAAAGACTGTAAACAACACATTTTTGTTTGGTAACACCAGTATGGCGGACGGTTTGTTTTTAACTTTTAGAAAGAAAAAAAGGAATCAGACTCAAACTACTAGCTATATCAGCAATCTCTACAGATTGTAAGCAATTATAAAATGTGTTTTTAAAGGAGAACTACTGTCAGCGCTGAAGCCCTGACTGCTGCACAGATCGGGTCTTCAGTACCCAGATCCCCCTGCAGGCACAACATACCTGGATCTATATTTGTACCTGAAGACTTGTAAAAACTATAGAAACCTCTGTACCAGCCAGCATGTTGTCATATGGTGGTCCTCACCCCCCAAGATTGCACTGCAACCACGCAATATAATGACATGCCTTTGCCCCTTCCTGAATGGTACCCTCATGTACGGAGATTTAATAATCTCTGTATCTGCCATGCCCTGCTTTATATTTACAGACTTTGCCTAAATATCATGTACATAGGTTCACCCATATTGGTGCAACAGTCATTTTATCGATACCAATGTGAGCGAAAGCAATACGCCTCCCAGCATTTCTGCACCAGGCATTACGGCTCCCAGGATGTGGAGTGCCAAAGCCCTGTCCTGGGAAACAGTTATGTTTTGTGGGGGGTTTTACCCCCCACAACTACATATAACCTCCTCTGGGGTGAGCATGCCCTGGAGGGGGCCAAAATTGTGTGGGCGCTAAGGGTGGCATGACTGAGGGGCAATCTAAAATCAAGATACTTGGCACCCTGAATGTGGTGACAAAATTCAGTCACCATTCTAACCATATACCATGTGCATACATGGCATACATATGGAATTAAGGCAAAGTCTGCAAAAATAAAGCAAGGTATGGCAGATACAGAGATTATTAAATCTCTGTATATAAGGGCACAATTCAGGAAGGGGCAAAGGCAAGTTACAGCTGGTCCCCTGACCTATATTAGAAACCCACAGTACACCCCCGACAACATCCACAGTATTGTTGAATCATGGCTCCAATATGAGCCCCAGTCATTACTAACCTATAAGGCACAGGTACCACCATATAAGAGTAAGGTATCAGGCACAAACTGCAAGATTATTATTACGATTTATATATGTATATCTATATGCAATGAACTGTTTCTGTGTTCTGACTATAAAACATATTTCTGTCTTAGCTACAAGATTGTATAACTAATGCATGATCTTTGCCTCCATTGTGTGGATCTTTGTAACACTGCACTTGTTTTTCTCATTACTTGTGAGAAGTCTTTGTTCTGTACAGAAATGTCTAGCTTAGCACTTCTTGTATATCAGAGATACAGAGGAGCCACCTAACTTTTAGCCAATAAGGCTTGTTTTATACAGCAAATGTGCATAAGAAGGATAAGTTACCATAGTAATTATCTCCTCTATAAGAACTGTTGAAAAATATTTTCTCCCCGGGTCCTTCTTCATATCCCCGAGTATAGGGAAAACTCTGGCTCCCAGTGTCTACCTAGGTAAGATTCTGTGTAGGACATTAGTCTGGTTTTGTGTAATAAACTGGTGTATTACTCACTAATGCCATTTGTCTGTGTCTCTTCTGTTAGCCTCTGACCACCAAGAACCTGAGAGGTAATTGTCCTCTACATTTTGGCAACTGCAGCAAATGGTCAGCAGAGTTAACAGAGATTCCATATTCATTGGCATCCAGATGGGTGTTAAGTAGGTTCGCCCTCACCTGTCCATAACTCTGTAGCACCCTGCAAAGTCTGTCTGCATACCAGGCAGGTACAGTTGTTGTCTGCCTTGCCCCACAGCAGTTTTGAGTTGTAGGATTGTGTGAGTTCAGACGCCCAACTGTCTTTTGGTTTAACTGATGTGGATCGATACACAGTTGGGGCCCCACTGATGGGTTAATTTGAGTTTTCCTACCATGTCCAATATCTGTGCAGATTTGAGGCTTCATGTCTCAAGTTTTCTTTCCTCCTATGGGAGTTGCAGCAACTTATCAGACCACCCGGTACTTGGGATCTCCACCCAGTACTCGGAGATGCCACCGACAGCAAAGCAACACACCCAACAGGGTCTGTTGGTTGCGACCCTATTCAATATTTTAAATGCCTGCAAACTGAGGTTTCATACTGTTGAACTGCCAAATGCAGCTCTAAAAAAAGAGATGGGCTTGCAGGCTACTGAAATGATCAAACAGCAACCTGACCTGAAAGGGTTAATGGCTACGGGTCTCTCAGAGGTAACAATCAAGGTTTTGCAGTGGTTGTGGAAAGTTTCTGGGAGACTGGAGCTGTTGGAAAGAGAAGGGATTTCTTTGACCCAGGATGAGACAGTGAGTATCTTTTCCTACCAGTTTTTTCTTTGTTTGTTGTTTGTTTGTTGGTACTTTTTCAGCTGGCCAGCTAATGTCTAATCTACCTCTTTAATTTCTAAACCGGGTCTGATAAGTCACTTATTCTATTCCAGACAGACAGACAGACACACAGACACACACACACACACACACTGAACAAAGTAATTCTCTCTCACTCACTCTCACGCTTCCTTAGTATCACTGTGCTTATGTGCATTCATGTATGACGCAGTGGTTGCTATGAACTGCCAAAGAGATAATAACCTCTTGTGAAAGCTGAATTAAAAACAATAGAGAATGTTTTGCAATATAAGTTAAGGTATGAAAGCAACAACTTCTTTTCCTATTATTATCTGGCTTTTTTACAAATGTGTTGCCTGGATGTTTTAAAAATATGTTTCTTATTAGTGTTCTCAAGGCAGGAAACGTTAAGTCTGTTTACTAGATTGGTTACGTCATGTGGCTTTCTTTTAGTCGCTACAGTAAATTGGTTTAATTGTGCTACCTGGTAAGAACGATTAATACAGAATGATTAAATATGTCACAGGGGGTAGGAAGAATGTGCTTTTGTGTTCGTGTGAAGATTAATAGCCAGGTTTTCAGTGTAAAGAGAAGTGACATAATAGGTTGTAATGAGTGGACAGATTTTTAATTTGGAGGGAGTGTGTCAAGCACTGGTGAATCTGTACTGTGTTAACAGCCGCAAATGTTTTTTAAGTGGTTGTAATTAAACCAGCAAATCTTTTCTAAAGGGAAAGTGTGATCGTAACAGCGGTTTTAAAATGGCCTACCAGATTTTGGAATCCAGTCCAAGGGCATTGTCTGATATGCCTTCCAGCCAAAATGGCAATGTCAATTAACCCCTCTGTTATGAATGTCTTTTCTGAAAGCATTACAGATCAGACATTAGTCTGAAAAGAACAAATATAATGATGTTTAGACAGTGTTTGAGAAGTTGAGTTCTAGAAGGATTTGGAATGGATTCATTAGTGTACTGGTTCAAGTTAATTCTGGTTTTGTTGAAAGATAGAGGGCAGGCAGCACATTTCTAAAACACTGTTACAGTTTTCTAAGACAAAATATGGGCATTACATCAGCACTCAATGACGTGTCACTGTAATCATATATTTTGTGTTAAGCAACTATCCACTGCCTCAGCAGGCAGCTTTCACTTGTGATTTTTTTATCATTAATGACACTTGGATACTGCATAGTGTTTATTTTACTTTTCTTTGCCCTTTCCTCTAGCCCCACGAATGGGCTCGCCAGGCTCTGGCAGCCGCAGCCTCATACTCGGACTTACCCCCCTTGAGTGGGGCTGCCGGAGGTGAACTATGGTGGCCAGAGGGGATGGTATCAGAGCCGGCTCATTAACGGGGACTGGCATTTTTGTTGCTGTAATTCCCTTGGGGGCAGGGATGTGCAATGATGGCACACATCTGCCCCGCCCCTCATGTGTACAGGCAGTGACTGCAGCAGTGCTCCTGGCCTCCACCAGGGTCTGTCTTGCATTGGACATGCAGCCCCACCTCTCCCCAGAGTAGGAGAGCAGTCCAGCAGATGCTCCATCCTACTTCCCCCCGGACAGTCCTCTGACTCCCGGATCTGTTCCCAAACCTGGGTTATCAGCATCGCAGACAACAGCCATGCCTCTGAGCCAGTGGGCTGGCTATACCGCATAGTGTTTAAGGGCACTGCAGATATAGCTGGTTTTGAATCCTATCGGCCATCACTTGCATACTGTATGACCTTTGGCACGTCACTTGACCTCCTTATCCTTCCAAGTTAAACCTGACTACCAGTTCAGACTTGGTGTACTTTTTCTAATTAAGCAACTATTTTTTCCCTGCATGCAAGTTTTTCAGAGACACGCATTCACTGTGATCCCTGACAGTTTACTTTTTTTTACCACGCTTGTACTCTGCCCGAGAAACAAGTCAGGCATTTTCTTCTGGGCTTGGTGCCAGTACTCCAATGCCCAACTTTCACAGAGTTTCATTGTCAGCATGGCTTCTCAGTACATTGCCACGTGATTCCCTTGCCAAGCAAGGCAATCAGTGAGGGGAGGAGGGAGAGACATGAATACTGCAATACCCCAGCATCCATAACAAGTTGTTTGCTTTGACAGCCGACAGGGGAAAAGAAAACAAGGTCACTTGCTACGCAGTTCTAACTGCTGAAAGAAAAAAATATTAGAACTGTTAATTTCTGTAATACCTACTGTGCCTATGAGACACCACTAGGGGGTAGATTAATAGGGAGATTCTTCCAATCATTTTGACTTCTTTTAATTTTTTTTGTTTCAAGCCTGAATGTTACTACCTTTTACATGTAAAATAAAATGTACATACATAATGCCATAAAATGCAAATATTGGCATTAATCCGGATTTTTTATAATTCAGCTGACATTGTTTTGTAGTCTTACAATAGAAAAAAAATGGGATGCCATTTTTTCTCTGGTTTTACCTTCAATCTTACTTGATTTTCAGGAATCAAGTAATGTGTGGCTAGCAGCCACAGGACCATCTACCCTGCCTGGGGTAGCTGAAGGCATACATCTGTATGAGGCTAATGCAGCAGCATTTTAAAAATCAATGCTAATCTATAACAGAGAAAATGATCTACAAGACCTTGATCTTTGTGTTGTGTTTTTCTTTCTTTCTGTACCCAGACAAAGAGGGTCCCTCTAGCCAGGGACTGAATCACTCAAAGCACAAAGACCCACCCCTCCGGGGTGGGCAACAACACTCAATACCCTACAAACCACTGCTGGTTATGTATAAAGTAGGCTAATTTCAAATACTGTTAAAAGTTTGAAAAACATTGGGATGCTCTAGTGCTCTTATTCCTAATGGCAAATTAGGGTCATCCCATCACTGTCTATTCAGCATACACCTTTTAAGGTGCTGACTGATTGGCAAATAAGATTGCCAAAACATTTGTGGTTAAATGCCCACACCCCTACTGTCAATAGAGTTTCATCTGATATCTATGCAAAATTGTTACAGATAAATTTTGTGGACATTTACTAATTTCTTACCTGGCCTCTGCTCCAGCATTGGCCAAACCAAGCAGAACCCTTTCATCACTACAATACCTGAGCTGCCTCTTTCACCAAAGAAGGAGCTCGGGGGGAATATGAACCATGTCCCCTTCTAGTTCAACACCTACGGTGACTGCAAACAACAGAACAAAGAATCCCTCTGGACCTGACTGAGCCAGAGCTGGCAGATCCAGAAATAAAGAAGGTATACCTTATCTCTCCAAAGCCACAGAAAAAGACATCTACAAATAATTCATTTGTTGCTTAAAGTTTGGAAGAGGCCCCATGTACTCCAAACTGTACTCTAACATTGTAAACCAGCTCAGCCCTTTTCAGGTGGCTTCTTGCCATTCATGCCAACAAGCAGAGGTCCTAAGCCCTTAATAAGTATTCAACTGAACTAGGGGGGGTATTGTACCTTCATCTAATCATCCTCTTCACAGGACAATGCAAAATACTTCAAGTGGCCAACAATGCATATCTGCCTTTTTCAGACACACATAAGCTCCACTTAATTTTTTCCATTGTTCCAAATGGTGTGCCCTGAAAAGGCCCTGCCAATACTGAACCATATGCTGGCAATACATACAGCCAAGCCAGGCCCCCTTTTTCAAACCCACAAACACGGAGTGATGGAATACAAAAATAATTCTCCTGTAATAAAAAACATGCAACGCCATGTGGTTCCACAAACTTAATGGTATATCCACCCTCTGTAACTCATCTTACCAGATGCACAACAAACTGCATGCACACACCCTTCAACCACGGCCTTCATATGGCCTACCTTAAAGCCAAGCCCATCCAGGGCCTGATAGCAATTTCCATTCCTAAAATTCTGTTTTAGGAATGTTCACTACATTTTTGTCTCGGTAAATTTAAATATATTGTGGTACATTGTACCCGACATGGTCATTATGTCATTGCAAATATGTTTGGATTTCATTCTATTATGTTTTTTCACAGGCTTAAAATGTTCTAAAGCCTCCCAACAACAACCCAAACCTACTGCTTCTTTTTTCCAGGTTATGTGCCATCACCAAACTCAGACAAAGGGGTCAGCATGGCTGTTCCATCCACACTGATTGCCACAAGGTAAAACATGTATACCTAAACACCACGGTGGTGGCACATGACCAATCTTCACTACAAATTAAGTGGCAGACTGATAGCAATGGAAAACCAATCCATGTGGCCTGCCTAGCCAAAGACACCTTTCAAGGTTGGCCCAACACCAGGATTTCACCCAATGATACCCTGTCTATACGCCAGGCCCAAGCACAACATACAGGTTTATACAATCACACTGTACTTATAAAGCCAAATTTTTGTGCTCAGTTTCTAAATGACACTACCACACAGTATTGTGCACTTCATTCCATTGCTAGCACTTTCATGTTTCCAACTGTTGTTCCCTCAACAGAGGAAAACCCTACCAAATGTCCAATGCAGTAGCCCAGACCAACTAGTGGTCTGGTTGCTTCGTCACTCCCAGTTACTCAATGTGCAATTTATGCATGTACACATGGTTTTAAATCTCACCAACTACAATATGGCTGAATTTGGATTCTGCTACAGAACTGACACTTCTAGGATTCATAGTGCCATGTTACTTGACCTCCTTGAAGCATACCAGATACATACTCAAGACCCATTAGCAGGGCCCCACACTACTGAATACCTAGGAGTATATCATCCCAGAAAACAAGGAAAGGAAAGGAAAGACCCCAGTGGGCCCCCTTCCAGATGTCACAGGTGCAGCAAGCGCTCTCACTGATTTATTCTAAAACTGGTATGTGCACTTAAAACCTAGCAGATTTGGCTGCAATCAAGAGCTAAACTCTAAAGTTTCAGACAGGCCTACACTAGGTCAAACAGTGACACATAGGCAGGAAAACTATGTTTAATATTGTCACAACCTCTTCTGAGACCTGGAAGCAGGGTGTGTTCACAGATGACAAAATGGTATTCCCTCCTTATTGGACCTCGGCCTGAACCTCCTAGTGTATGGTTGATGCCATAACTTTTCTCTCATGACTACCAGAAACTTAGGTCATGTCACACCACACCATAATCAAAGACATTACTAATAACCTTGTCATTTTTTTCCCATCCAAATAGTTATGTGTGTTTCTTTAACTGTGTTTCTAACTGAGCTTTACAAGTTAACAGGTTTCCACAGAGTGGCATGTGTAAGATCTTAAAGCAACTCATTCAATTTTCCTCACTGCTGGTGTTTTCCAAGTCTGGAGGGCACCACATACAAACTGATTGTTCTATTATGGACTGTCATTTGTTCTATTATGGACTGTCAATACTTGTACAGGAATGTGATAAATTTCCAAAACAAAAACTCTACACCAGTGTGTGTGGCTCTTCCATTGAAGGACTCAATGAACAACCTAATGCACCTCCTGCCAAGGCCTCTGCAAATCCAGTCATCCAGCACCCAGCAACATGAACAGTGACTTTCTTACTGTGCTGGTGTTTAATCTTTAACTCAGTGTCTGCATAGCCTCATGTGCCATGTGGGGTTACACCCTTTCTGCAAATTACATTTCATATGTAACTATGCCATTTTGTGGTTACTCACCTAAACTTTATGGACTGGCCATACACATTTAACAATGACCTGTGACCCATGGCCAAAAGACATTATCAACAGATTCTTCAATCAAGGAAAACATATGCCACCATCACCTGCCTTATCCACTCTCAAAGTGGAATCTTCCTCATCAATGGACAATGGTGTATCGTTTTATGATTTACAATGCATTCAATGCTGTTTCCCTCCTGTTTTGCAAACAATGTTGTGTGGTTATGAACATTAATAACCTTTCTTAAACACATATCAATTATGGTATTGACATACCTAGTTTCTGCTTCGTGCTTTATGAACAAACCATTCCATTCTTGGTCCATCTGTGGTTACTATCTGTGATTACAACTGTGCCAACTCCAGAATAGGACTACCTTCACAGTTATCCTGACTATCTGTATGTTATACACCAGTTTTAACAAGGTTTTTCATATGATAAATACTACTGTGTCATAATACATCATAAACTGTTTTTATATGGTAAATTGTCATGCACTATCTTTAAACCTACCTTTTGCTTCATCACACATGAAAGCACTGTTGATTTACCTTATGGTTTTTACTCCTGTTCCTATCCCAAAACCTGCTCACATAGCATGGGCCCCTATTATGTTCAATGTCCAATACTATCGTCAAATCAGGAGATTCCCTTACTCATTTATTTTGTGACGGTGACCTCAGCGCTGCACTCTCCAAAGGCTTGATAAAGGAATTAAAGTTCCAACATGCATCAGGCATTGTTTTACTGTCATTTTGAAAATAAAAAAAGTTTTATTTAAAGCCTAAGAGCCTTAGTGATATTTGAAATGTATGGGTGAAAGTGCCACAGTTTCTAAATTGCAAGACATTGTTTAATCATGGCTCCAATATGAGCCCAGTCATTACTCTAACCTATAGGGCACAGGTACCACCATATAAGAATAAGGTATCAGGCACAAGCCACAAGATTATTGTTACAATTTATATATTTATATCTATATCTATAGTATATACTATGCACTATTTCTGTGTTATGACTATAACACATACTGCCATTTTAGCTATGAGATTGTATAACTAATGCATGATCTTTGCCACGATCTTTGTAACACTGCACTTGTTTTTCTCATTACATGTGAGAAGTCTTTGTTCTGTACAGAAATGTCTAGCTTAGCACTTCTTGTATAAGGGCACAATTCAGGAAGGGGCAAAGGCATGTTACACTTGGTCCCCTGACCTATATTAGAAACCCACAGTACACCTCTGACAGCATCCACAGTATTGTCGAATCATGGCTCCAATATGAGCCCCAGTCATTACTAACCTATAGGGCACAGGTACTATCATAAAAGAGTAAGGTATCAGGCACGAGCCGCAAGATTATTGTTACGATTTATATATGTGTATCTATATGCAATGCACTGTTTCTGTGTTCTGACTATAAGACATATTGCCATCTTAGCTACAAGATTGTATAACTAATGCATGATCTTTGCTACCATCGTGTGGCTCTTCGTAACACTGCACTTGTTTTTCTCATTACATGTGAGAAGTCTTTGTTCTGTACAGAAATGTCTAGCTTAGCACTTCTTGTATATCAGAGATACTGAGGAGCCACCTAACTTTTAGCCAATAGAGCTTGTTTTATACAGCAAATGTGCATAAGAAGGATAAGTTACCATAGTAATTATCTCCACTATAAGAACTGTTGTAAGATATTTTCTCCCCAAGCCCATCATCATATCCCAGGGTTTATGGAAAACTTTGGCTCCCAGTGTCTACCTAGGTAAAATTCTGTGTAGGACATTAGTCATGTTTTTGTGTAATAAACTTGTTTATTACTCACTGATGCCATCTGTCTGTAGTCTCTTCTGTTAGCCTCTGACCACCAAGAACCTGAGAGGTAATTGTCCTCTACAGGTGCATCATCATATCACGTGGTTTGCAATGCAATCTTGGGAAGGTGAGGACCGCCATATTGCAAAATGCCGGCTGGTATGGGTGTTTCTGCAATTTTTATAAGTCCTGAGGTAAAAATATAGATTCATGTATATTGTGCCTGCAGGGGGTATCTGAGTACCAAAGTCCCTATCTGCACAGCGGTCAGGGCTTCAGCACTATCGGTAGATCTCCTTTAAACTAGGGACAATTTGAGGCCTAAGGGGTTTGACAGTGTCCTTTTAATCTAACCCTTGGGAGCATAAGGCACTCAGCTGCACTGTGTGTCTCATCATGCCCCCCCAAGGGTTAGTTTGACTGATGGTAACACAACCCATGCTCTTGCCATGATGCACAAAGCAGCAGCATTTGTTAATCATTTTGTTGTTTTGTAGTGATCTTGTTTTTTTCTGACAAAAACATTGCTATACCAAATTTTCTTTTCATCTTTTTTCATTTCATTTTTAAATTATTTTATTTATAATGTTTGCTTTACATATAATTAATACATACATTCAAAAAGATGTTTCATTTTTTAAACAAATAAAGCCTAACAAGAAATAATCAACATTGCCAGATTACCTGTGTATCTTTATCAACGTAATTTACCCTAAGCTAGTCCCTATGCAGAACCAATTGCAGTGCTAAAATTTAATCTATTGTTTGATACCTTAAACTGTCCATAAAAGGAATCCTTATAGAGAATAATGTATGGGCACCCAAACACAACACGCCTGTGTCTGCATCAACATGATTATATAGCAACCAAGAACCTAAATAGTGAAGCTCGAGAGGTTCACTGGTTGCCACAGAAAAGTCAAGATGAAGACATGGGCTTGTCTGTATATGGATACCCATAAATTATCATATATTTATACAATGCCAGTGAGTATAAAACATTGCAAATAAATGCATTCATTTTCATGGGCAGGGAGCTGGAGTGAAAATAAGTCATTTATTTCTAATCCACCTCAAAGAACAATGGATATTATAAAAAGGGTCTCAGAAATGCTCCATTCTGATTGGCTGTCAGCATTCTGACAGCTTTACATATTATTTATGTATTTTTTTCAGTTTATTTTTACCAGGTAAGTGCACTAGCCAAACAATTACTATTTTCAGGCATGACCCAGGAGAGTACAACAAGTATAACAGAGAGGTAACCATTCATGAGAGCAAGACAATTATATATGGGGTAGGTCAAATCAATATAAACAAATACAAACAGTCAAATAGCATTTCAGTAAACATTATATGAGTGCAGGACAGTTACAAAAGGCGTAGGTCAAATTAGCATAAATGACTAATAACCCAGGTAGTCAAAACAGCATAACATAATGCAAGGCTTCAGGGAAACAGTTTCACACTACAAGAAGAAATAAATGCAGATGTATGCAGGGATAGCATCCAGCAAAAGTAGCAAACATGATGTTGATCATGTAGGGAGACAGAGTAGAGAGAGCCTGTAAGGGAAAGCACTCTCCAATTGTACAACACTGATAGACAGAAATAGGTGTAACAAGAGTAATGTAGGTCTCAACTAGAAGGAGACTTGGGATGGGTCAAGGAGCAGCAGGAAAGGTTGAAAAGGGGAGTGGGGGGAGGTGAGAGAGGTAGGATAATTAGCAGAGGGAGTGCAGAGGTGCACAGCAGGATAATCGAAAGGCAAGGTCCTAATGCCATTAAGTGGGGTCAAAACAAGTGCATGAGTCAGTGGAAGATAGATATCATCACAGCTGTCTTTTAAAGCAGAGATAGGACTTTGCCTGCCTAAGGACTAGGGGAAAAGAGTTCCATAGCTGTGGGGCAACATGTTGGAAAGCAACAGTACCTTTGAATGTGCAACACCTAGGTGCATTAAGTAAGGATTTATCTGCAGACCGCAAACCATGGGAGGAGGTTTGGGGAGCCAGCAGTGCTGCAAGTGAGGATGGAGTTTGTTATTGAATAATAGAATCGATGAATGAACCAAGAGCGTATTGCCTGTTTGCAGAGGAAGAGAGTTATTTCAGCTCATTGCAAAGTTGACAGTGGTGCTTGAGACGAGGAGATAAGGAGGCATACCTACATATATTATTGTAGGTGATGTCCCACTTATGGAGGGAGGTTTTATGAGCAGCAACAAAAATGGGGGCACCATGAGTGAGGGCAGGGAGCAGGATACCCCTAACAGTAGCCAACTTGGCAGAAGGTTTCAGCATGTAGATACTTTTGTAGGCAGCACCCAGTTTAGCATTTACAGCTGTGCAGGTGGATTGTATGTGCAGATTTATTTATTTATTTATTTTTATTTATTTCAATCTAGGATTACAATACCTTTGAGCTGAGGCTCTTTTACAAAGGTTCCATGTCAGCGTGTGCAACAGTCATCATTTTTAGTTACAAACATATAGTCATTGACTTACAGACATATAATAACCAGTACAAAGATTTGAGCTATGAGCAAGACAAGGGAAGGGGAGGTGGGTGGGAAGGAAGTGAGGGTAGGAGATCAAGGTGGGAAGGAAGTGCAGGGGAGTGGGGAGTCAGGAGGTGGTTGGGGTGGGGGCAGGAGTGGAGATATGGGGAGGTGGGCGAGGGAGGAGAAGTGCAGCCAGGGGGCCTTGTTGAGGGAATATGACAGGTAAGGTGCTAGGGGTGCAAAAAATGATTGTAAGTGATGGGTGCTGGGGCATGTGCAGCTGGAGTGGTGGAAATGTTAAAATGGGCAGTCACAGAATACAAGTAGTGAGAGGCACAGCTTGGACTTGAAGAGGCCGAGTATTGGAGCGGTCGCTATGTCGCTGCCAAGAGAGTTGAGCCAGTTGGATGCCCGATAGGCAAATGATCTTGTCTTTGGGTCGTGCGACATTGTGGGATATGTAGTAGATGGGAATTGGATCTCCTTGTAGTGATGTTCCTATGTCTAGGCTTAAGGAGGGCACAGACACCGGGGGGCAGGCCCCATTATAATTTTCTTGGCTGTGATGCAGGTTTGGTATTTTATGCATTTGTCCAGTTGAAGCCATCCAGATTGGGAATAAAGGTCACATGTGTGGGTGCGGCGATGTGAGCCAGTGATGAGATGACAGGCCTTATTCAGGGAGGTCACGATACATTTGAGAGCAGTGATAGTTGCAGACCCATATATGATAAGACCATAGTCTATGATGCTGACAGTGGAGCTTTGGACGGCCATTGACAGTGCTTCTGGGGTTAGGTGTTTCCTGTGCCGGAATAATATGCTAACCTCGCATTGGCAGACTTTGCAACATTGCTGATATGGACAGCGCGCAGAGAGGTGGGGATCAAGGTGATGCGAGTACTTGAATGATTATGTTTGCTCTAGGATGGCTCCTTGTTCAGTTGCAATGGAGAGGTGGAGTTGTTTGTTTTTGTTGTGGGGGCTGCAGAAGACCATAGACTTGTTTTTTTTTCTGATTGAGAAGCAGTTTATGATTTAGGAACCAGGATTCGATGGAGGAGAAGGCCCGCTGAAGTTTATTTTGTAATTGGATTGGATCAGGGCCGAGGTGAGGATCACAGCATCGTCAGCGTAGAGAATTATTTGTTCTGGGCAGCTGTCCACTAGTGAGTTTAAGAATAGGCTGAAGAGGAGGGGTCCCAGAATGGAGCCCCGGGGGACTCCCAAGCAGACTGGTCTAGGGTCCGAGAGTATATCAGCGATTCTTACTGTTTGGGACCGCTCTTCAAGGTAGTGCTTAAACCAGCCAATGGAGTCAGTTGACAGCCCAGTGTTCCGAAGCTGGACAAGCAGGAGGTGGTGATTGACGGTGTCGAAGACTTTAGTTTTGTCAATGTAGATTGAGCCTAATAGTTCACTGGAGTCAAGCGCATTGTGGATTGTGCCAGTGAATTCAAGTAGGGCTGTGGAGGTGCTGTGACCTTTGCAGAACCCATGTTGTTGCTTGCACAGGATGTTGTAGGTATCCAGGTATTCTGTGAGCTGGTCCGAGACGATGCGTTCTAGTGCCTTGAAGAGTGCGGGTAGTAGGGAAATAGGTCTGTAGTTATCGTGGGCAGTTTTGTCACCACTTTTATGGATTGGGGTGACAGTGGTAGATTTCCATCTGTCCAGGAACTGGCTAAGGCTGAGGGAGAGGTTGAAAATTCTGGTCAGAGGACTAAGCACTTCATCAAGTGTGAGAGACAGGATTTTGAGATAGAGGGAGTCATTACTGAATCTTGATTTACCAAGGGCTTTGGTAACATATTTGCATACTTAGTGAGCCTTAACTGCTTTGAAGTAGAAGTGGGGGGAGCTGGTGGGAGTAGTGTTCATTGCGGACAGAGGGGCTTCACCATCTTTGAAGAAGTCCTGGGGTAGGACAGCGCTGAGGTCGGTAAAGGCTTTGGTAAAGGTATCCGCAATGGTTTTTGGGTTGAGGGTTGTGGTTCCGTTGATGGTGAGTATTGATGGGGGGGTTTTGGGTCGATTCCTGGTGAGTTCCTTTATGTTTTTCCAGAATTCCCGAACATTGCCCCAGGAGTTTGTGAGGGCATGCTTATAGTAGGCGGAATTCATTTGCCGGATGGTTTTGGTGCAGTCATTGCGGGCACGTTTGTAGTTTTGGATGTCGTTTTGCCTTCCAGAGTTTCTGGCCAGCTCCCATAGGTGGTCTCTTGTTTTTAGCATCCTGAGGAGGTCACCTGTGAGCCAAGGGTTACTGAGTGATTTGACTTTGCATTTCTTAATAGGAGCATACGTGTCACAGGCCACAGTGAAGATGTTTATGAAGTGGTCAAGGGCAGTGTTTACATTGGTTGCATTGAAGATAGGGGATCAGCCTTGATGGAGGAGGTGGAATTTGAGTTGAGGAAGGTGACCACTGGGTAGAACCCTGCTGGTGATAGTTTTTGGTGGTTGTTTGATGAATTTATTTGACCAGGTGCAGCTAACAGGGGAGTGGTCGCTGAGAGAGTCAGGGAGGACATTAGTGTTAGATATCCATGATGGGTGACTGGTAAGGATCCAGTCCAAGAGTGTGCTGGTGCTGGTCCTGTAATTTTTCCTGGTTGGTGAGTCAACCATTTGTGTGAGGTTCGCCGCAGCAACGGTATCCCTGTGTGCACCAGCATCGGCCTCAGGGCAGCTGATATTGAAGTCGCTGAGGAGGATGGATTCAGTGTCCAGTGGGAGTGACTTTACAAAGTCAAGAACAGCTGTTAGACCAGTTCCTTGTTCTTTGGGAGGGATGTAGATGGTGGCAAAAGTCAGGGTTTTGTTTTGGGCTCTGAGGAGGATTCTCACTGGCAGTATCTGAGCAGTTGTGGGTTGGAGTGAGGTAATGATGTGGTGCCCCTGTATGGAGTCTTTTAGGTAGAGAGCGCAGCCCCTGCCTCTTTTGGAGAGGCGATCCAGCCTAAAGACATTGTAGCCAGGAAGACTGATTGCATGGTCCGGTACTGATGGCATGAGCCAGGTTTCGACAACTGCCAGGATGTCAGGGCAGTATTGGCTGGTGAAGGCCTGCAGGGCATCCATTTTTGGAAGGAGGCTGCAGATGTTGATTGATATGAATGAGAGGGCACCCGAAGGCTTCCTCAGATTAGTGGCTTTAGAGAAGAATGGGCCAGGGTTTGAGTGCACATTGCCTGACAGCATTAGGAGGAGGAGGACTAGCCTCAAGGAGCTGCAGCATATTTCTTTAAGGGAATGCTTTTGCCTGCTAGCATCTCGGGAAATTGCTGAGCATCGACGATAGTGGGTGAGGGTAAGCATAGACAGTGGGGACCAGAGTGGAGGGCTAGGACCAGTGTGGGTGTAGGACAGTTTCATGGCAGTAGGATGGACCCTGGGCAAGGGGCAGTGACCAGTGTGCAGCGTGCCCATGTGGAGGAAGGATGTAGGAATGTGGAAGCTGTGGGGGAGGGAGGGAAAGCAGGCTTTTGGGGTGTGCAGTAGGGGAAGAAGACAGACAAGAAGAAATAGAAGAGGGGGTAGAGAACGGTGGAGGTGCATGATTAAGGTAGGATTCGGGGTAGGCAGAGGGAGGGGGTTAAGACAGGCTGGCGGAGCTAGGAGAAGGGGGCAGAAGAGCAGTAGCTGGATCAGTGGGAAGTGAGGATACAGCCAGGAAGGCTAGGCAGCCAGGGAGTGGGAGGTGGAGGAAGGCCAGGCAGCCAGGGAGTGGGAGGTGGTGTCTAAAGATGGGGATCCCAAAACAGGTACCCAATGGAGCTGAATGGGGGTGGAGCTACCAGGGGGCATGGAGGAAGGTCTATAAAGTTAAGGTCGGAGGGGGGGCAGGCGTAACATTTCGGCCGTTTGCCATAGAAATGAATGGGCGCAGCAACCCCGAGCAGAGCAAAGTTTTAGCTGGCTCAAGAGCCAATCCCCGAGCAGGAGGCAAGAGAACATCCAATCAGGGTGTGGTACAGATACCGTGGGGCCAATGACGTGGCTGTCAGCAATCCCGTGGTTCAGGGAAGTCTTACCCGGTTCGAGAGGATCTCGCGGGTGGGAAGGAAGGTATATAGCAAGTAAAGCAACTGTGTCTTTCAGAGGGTAGATTGAAATCAAGGAATTGATCAAGCAGGACTCCCAAGTAGTTAAAAGATGTTACACATTCAATTAGAGAGCCTCCTGAATCACCTACCATCAAAGTTGTAGGACAAGCCTTGAGCTTATGGACAGAGCCTAGAAGCATAGCTTTCATTTTTTTGGTGTTCAGTACCAACTTGTGGGCGTTCAGCCAGTTTCGGATGTTTTTTAAATCAGAGGACAAGGATGAGTTAAAGGGACACATTCATGTACAGTGGCAGACATAGTTTGAAAGCCCATAAAACATTATTTTAATTGAGGTATTGGGCATACCTGTAGCTGGAAGCAGTCCAGAGATACTGACGACTGAGTCTGTGCAATATAAATACTGCATTAGAGCCATTCTTAGAACCTTGTGATGTCAGTGACGATCAAGCAGTGCTTAACTCAATGCGGTTAGGCACTGCTTGTTTGTCACTAACATCACAAGGTTCTAAGAATGGCTCTAATGTAGTAGTTATGTTGCACAGACTCAGCCATCTATATCTCTGGACTGCTTCTAGCTACAGGTATGCCCAATGCCTCAATAAAAATAACTTTTCATGGGCTTTCAAACTATGTCTGCCACTGTACATGAATGTGTGCCTTTAATAGTCACTGTGTTAGAGGAACTTGTATAAATAACAAGATCCTCCACATAAAGAATCGGCAAACAGGATTTAAAAATGTCTGCGATATTGTTTAGAAAAAGTGAGAAAAGCTAGGGTTCTAGGTTTGAGCCCTGAGGCACACCAATGTTGATAATGGTACTGTCAGATAGGGAGGAGTTGAATTTCACAGTCTGTGTCCTATTTAGCAAATAGCTTCTAAACCATTCAACAACAGGGGGTGAGAAGCCCAGTTTTCGGAGAGTGATGAGAAGCAGGGGGTGATCAACAAGATCAAAGGCATTCAAAAGGCCAATAAAAACAGCACCTGTAAGTTGTCTTGCATCCATGTTGGAAAGTATATCTATTGTGAGTTTGAGAAGAGCCATTGATGTACTATTTAAAAGACAAAGAACCTCTGTGCGTAAACACTGAGGCAAGGGTTACCCCAAAGGGCATATGGCTGGGAAGCCAAGTTTCAAGAAAATACAAAATCACACATGCCCCCACAATGCAAAGCATCATGGGCTGCATATGCAAATTGCCACAGAATGTTATGCTGGTCCAACTTTAAGCAGAATTGCATGGTGCCGAAAGGCCTCTCACACACCCTTTGCAAACTGTGTGAGAGGCCTTCCGGCACCATGCAATTCTGCTTAAAGTTGGACCAGCATAACATTCTGTGGTGATTTGCATATGCAGCCCATGATGCTTTGGATTGACGTACTATGTCCTTTTCTGAAACCATGCTGGGTTTCAGAGAGAAGATTGGATAGGTAGTCAATTGTTTGGGAAGTGACATGTTTCTCCAGAAGTTTACTCAGGACCAAGAGGATAGCTATAGGCCTGAAACTGGTGATATCCTTCGGGTCACCCTTCTTGAATACTGGTGTTATGCGAGCGATTTTCCAGAGGTCTGGAACTACACTGCCACAGACAGACAGAGTGTAGATTTTAGCAAGTGGTGAGGCAATGAGAGGAGCAGCAAGCTTTAGGAGTCAGGGTTCTAGGGAATCAGAGCCAGAGATAGTATTATCAGAGATGGATTTCAGGAGTTTCAGGACCTCATAGTTTAATATGGCCTTAAAGTAAAAAGGCGGAGTGTTGGGCAGCTCATGGGATAGAGCATTAGGAGTGTCTGGCTGGTCAGCAGGAAGGGTCTGAGGGTGTATACTTGGTGGGAAAGAGGAGGTATACTGGGATAGATCAGAGAACATATGGTTGAAGGAGTTTGCTATGGTGTTAGAGTTATTACACCATTTAATATCATATCCACAGGGTTTGCTGATTGAGAAGTACCAAAAAAAGACTTTACATGAGCCCAGAATTTCCTGGGTTGCCAGCAGAGCTTGATAGTAGGTCTTTGCAGTATTTGCTTTTAGCTGCTCTGAGCTGGTTTTTACATGAGTTCCTAAGAGCTCTATAGATATTGGAATCAGATTGCAATCCAGTTAGCTTATAACACTTCCAGTGTTTATCCCTAAGGCGTAAGTTTGCAAGCAGGTCTTTGTGGGGCCACCTGGTTTGTTTACCTCTAACCCACCTGGTAACCTTAGGGGCATGCTTCTGCTGAACAGCAAGGAATTCATTTAGAAAGATTTGTAGGGCATCCTCAACACTGCTGAAATTATAAATAGCAGTCCAATCAATTCTGGAAATGTCATATAGAAATACATCTTCATCCATCTTAACAAAATTGGTAAAAGTAACAAAACACGGTGGAGAAGATGGAGGTGCACCATCGGACCAGATGCAAAAAGTTGGAGAATGGTCAGATAGTGCATCAGCCAGTATGCCCGACATAGATATGTGCTCCACACGGTTAACTAGTACCCAGTCAATAAGGGTAGATGACTGTAGTGATGGTGAGGTTTGTGTAGGCTCTGTTAACAGCTGGTGAAAGTTGTGGCTTTGCGTCAGTGACAGTAGAGAACTGTGGGCTGTCCCAAGCCAGTTAAGGTTTGGTTCCCCCAAAATTACTGCCTCATTACGGTTGACAATTTGGGACGTTTGATCAAGAAAGCCCTGCAGACCAGCTATGCCACCAGTAGGGGGGGTTGTAGACGCAGATGATATGTAGTTTCTTAGTACCTAATGCAAGAGTTACATGTAGGGATTCACAAACAGCAGAGAAGGCAGAGGTAGGGACAGTCATAATGTTTCATAGGATTCATAGGATGAAAACTGGTCTGATAGCGTTAGCCATTATTGACCTGCACCACTTTATATCATAAATTTAAAACATTTATCCCTACAATGGTCATCTAAGATATGTTTAAAATTATTCATGCCACTGCAGGACACCATTGTTGGTGGCAACGCATTCCACTGTCACCACAGATTGCGAGAACCAATTCCCTCTCTGGTTTTTATTGTAATGATCTCCTTTTAATTGATCTTGATAACCCCTATTTGTAACTATTTCAGGTCTCTTATTGAGTTCCATGCATTCCCATAGGACCTTGACCTGCATTGCCTTATAGGTTAAACACATATCTCCCCTATACCTTCTATACTGTAACGAATAGAACCTCAACATCTCAAATCTGTCATTGTAGGCCATGCCCTGCAACCCATTCACCGCACACTCGTCACTGGAAGCCCTGGACATGCTTCACATCCTTTTTAAGACACGGTGCCCAAGATTGACTGCATTACTCAACATGGGGGCAAACCAAAGAGACATACAATGGGATCACCACCTCTATAGCCCTACTCCTAATATTTCTTCTAATAGCAGCCAGTATACCATATCCCCTCTTTGTTACCCTTAGTACACTGTCTGGAAAAACCTAGGTCCCTGCTAATTAGCACCCCCAAATCCTTCTCTGTCTCAACCGTCAGTAATATATCCCCATGTATATAATATTTGAATTGTGCATTCTTCTTTCCCAAATGCATAATCTTACATTTTTTTTCAGATTAAATTTAGGTTTCTTTCTTGTTGCAATTTCCACCATGGCATCAATATTATCCTGAAATATTTTTTAGTATCCTCTGCACCTGAAACCAATGCTCCCATTTTAATGTCATCAGTGAATTTCGCCATCCAAACATTATTATTACAGATTATAAATACCACTAGTATGTTAAAAAGGGCTGGTCCCAACATCGATCCCTGCAGCACCTCACTTGTCACTGAAGCATAGTCAGAGAAATTCCCTTTGACAATCACACATTGTTTTCTATCCGTCAACCAGGCACAGATCCATCTTATAAGACATTCATTTAGATTAATCTCCTTTAAGGATCTAATCAGTTCAAAGTTGGAAACACTATCAAACGCCTTCTCAAAGTCGAGATACAGTACATCCACTGGAATATCACTATCTAGGGCCTCCCCTACTGGGTCAAAAAAATATATCAGATTTGTTAAACAAGATCTTCCCCTTAAGAACCCATGTTGGTAAATATCTCCATGCCCATTCTCTTTAATATGATCATCAATAGCCCCTTTTATGAACCCCTCGAGTATCTTATCTAGAATACATGTCAGGCTGATTGGTCTATAGTTAGAGCTGTCTGTTTTTGGCCCCTTTTTATGAACTGGTACAATATTGGCTGATAGCCAGTCTTCTGGTAAAATACCTTTGTATAGTGACTTTACATAAATAGCATGGATAGGATCACAAAGTACTGGTGCTAATTCCTTGAGAAGTCTAGGATGTAATTCATCAGGACCTGCTGACTTAGTGGGGTCCAATCTTTTCAGTTTGGTCCTTACCATAGTTGATGTTATTACTAAGCTGCTTTGCACATTCTTTACCTTCTCACATTTTTGAATATCACTTGGCTGATAAACACTTGCAAAGTAACTATTAAACTGTTCTGCCATGGCTTTACAGTCTGTAGTTGTTCCGTTACCCTGAATGAGGGGCCCTATGGTGGTATTGTTGTTTTTAAGACTCCCAACATAATTAAAAAATGTATTTTTATTGTTTGGCACCTTGTTGACTAATTTTAGTTCCGTCTCACTTTTAGCTTTTTTGATTAATTCCTTTAACTCTCTAAGTTTCCATGAACCGAGGTTTGGAAGATCCACAGGTGTCGGTAGTGGCAGGGAAGAAGCAGCGTGGTCAGCTGCTGGCAGAAATGCAGGATCATAACTCGAATCCCTGGGCCAAAAATCTCTTCCTTAGGTGCAGAATCAGAGGTCCAAGCTCCAGCGGGCAAATGGTGGACCTGGAGGGGGGAGAGAAAGGGAGAGGGATTAAGTAGGAGCCAGAGGGGAAGGGGGTTCTCAGAAGACACAGAAGGAACAAGGTGGTCAGGCAGCTTAGAGGGGAGGAGGCTAGGGGGGAGGGCTGAGGAGGGTAGAACAATGAGGTAGAGCTAAGCAGGACAGGCAGGCTAGAGAGAGAAAAGCAGTTGTTTGGAGAGAAGAGGTAGCTTAGCACTATACTGTATAAATACTGAAAAGGCTGAAAACACTTCTGCTGCACTACGATTAGCTTAAAACTATGCTCTAAATTGCAAATACAGCTAAGAAGGGCTGTAATCACTTTAAAACAGTTTTGAGGACTACACACTAGGTTTTAAGCATCTAAACACTGTAAAATTTAGAGGGAAAGGGATCATTAGAGAAAGGCGCCCTTTTCAAATTACTTAGTCCCTAGGGCAGAGGCACAGCTCCACAGCATGTACTAGCGAAAAGTTCAGGGGCCAGAGACCAATCAGAGAGAGTCACTGATGCAGGAATCCCCCACTCCGAGTGAAGGCACCATGGTTTGAAAATCCTTAGGTGCCAAAACTCTCAAATGTACCTCATCGAGTAGCCAGCTTTTCACCGAGCAGCTCCAAATGAGCTACCAGGGCACGGTAGTCTTCTGGCTGGGTCCGAGTCTGAGGAGCGGGTGGTTCCTTCCATGAACCAAGGTTTGGAGGATCCACAGGCATCGGTAGTGGCAGGGAAAAAGCTGCACAGTCAGCTGCTGGCAGAAATGCAGGACTGCATCTCGAATCCCCAGGCCAAAATTCTCTTCTTTAGGCACAGAATCTGAGGTCTGAGCCCCAGCGGGCAAATGGTGGACCTGATTGGGCAGTCAGCCTTTTACTGTGCAGCTCCAAATGAGCTACCAGGGCATGGTAATCTTCTGGCTGGGTCAGGGTCTGAGGACCGGGCGGTTCCTTCCACGAACTGAGGTTCGGAGGATCCACAGGTGTTGGTAGTGGCAGGGAAAAAGCTGCATGGTCTGCTGCTGGCAGAAATGCAAGACCACAGCTCTAATCCCTGGCCAAAAAACTCTTCCTTAGGTGCAGATTCAGAGGTCCGAGCACCAGCAGGCAAACGGTGGACCTGATCGGGCAGTCGGCTTTTCACTGTGCAGTTCCAAATGAACTACCGGGGCATGGTAATCATCTGGCTGGGTCAGGGTCTGTAGAGCAGGCAGTTCCTTCCTTGAACCGAGGTTCAGAGAATCCACAGGTGTCAGTAGCAGCAGGGAAAAGTCGCACGGTCAGCTGCTGGCAGAAATGCAGGACCGCAGCTTGAATCCCCAGGCTGAAAATATCTTCCTTAGGCGCAGAATCAGAGGTCCAAGCCCCAGTGGGCAAACGGTGGACATTAATCTCTGTTACACTGTCATGTACAGCCTAATCACCATAGCGCATGAATTCTTCCTGTGAGCCTTCCCTTCTGTAGTGCTGCTGAATGTGTGAAATGATGCATTCTGATTCTGAACCAGCATTCTGAAACTGTTGGTGGAAGAACTATTTTATTAGAACGCCCCCTCTCAGTGAGGAAAACATTCATAAAGCACACTTTTAACACTTTTCTCTTGTAATAATTTGTATGATACTAATAATGCACTCCCAGGAAATAGATTAATAGTCAGTCACCCCCTAGGGGTAATATGGTGCTCGGCTGTGCCTCATGCCACATTACACTCATAGAGGGTGATTAACAGACTCTTAATCTAATCCGTGGTCATGCTTTATTGCTTAATTTTCAATCCAGCTCCATAACATTCTGAGCAGACATTTCCATTATACTGTACCTAACATTCCGTCCAGGTCTGCCAGTAAAAAATGACACAAAAAAAACATTATTTTACAGTCAAGATTGCACAACTAAGAATTAGCATTGTATAAATGGCACATGTCATGGGCTGCATGAAAATAAATGATTTACTTTGAATAGCTGGGTATGACCTCTATAAACCTCACTCTTGGCTTAGCTACTTGTGAGGACAATAGAGTTCACAACCCCATTCAAAATAAATAATTGTTTTTCATGCAGACCATGGCATATCCCACAGATAGTGTATGAGCATCCATGTCCATTACAGACACTTCTCTTCCTTCCAGTGAACTGGGGGTTGAAGAGGGGAGGCACTTGAGGGTTAGTGGACTGCTCAAATTACTGATTCAATGTGATACAGCTTTTTCTGTAAGTTAAAGTAAATAAAAGCTACAAGCTCAGCTGGATAGAGGAAAGCAGCTGTGTGACAGCATTCTAAGTTGTTGTGCTACAGTAGTAATGTCACTGCTGCTGCAGCACAGCAACATAATGATGTCACTACTTCAATCTCAGGGTCCATATGACATCATCTCAACCCCTTGATGGAAAAACAGCCTTGTTGTGTATGGTTGTCAATGTTTTATTTTTTATAGTATATGGCTTTACTGTTCAGTAAAAGTGAACATTTCAGTTTATATAGTAGTAAGCAGGACCCATCATCTCACCTCCCACCTACCTTTCATTACATGTAGCCAGAAACTATATTTAAGATAAATTATTATGTTGATGGGGGGTTAACGGGATATAACCATACACAAGAAATTTTTATGACCTTTAAAGCGTGCACAACTTGTCACAACCTTTGAACTGTGCACAACATTTTATAAGCTTTGAACTGTGCACTATAACTTTTGCCCATGCATTACAAGAATTCTGAGTGTATGGAAATCCATAGACAACAATGCTTTACCATATACTATGTAGAGGATAAGGTATTCACAGCCATACACAACAAGCCTGTGTCTGCATCAAAAGGTTTCCATGCCAACCAGGAACTTGAGAGCAAAGCTCGAGAGGTTCTCTGGTTTCTATATAAATCTTGAGATGAAGACACAGGCTTGTCTGTGTATCGATGCCCCTACATTATCTTTTATAATATATGGGCATCCATGCTCATTTCAGACACTCCACTCCCTTTCAGTGAACTAGCAGTTCAGTGGGGAGGTGCTTGTGGGTTGAGTGTGGGCTCAAATTATGAATTTAACATGTGCCTAGCAGCTGTAGCAGTTTTTGTAAGTTCAAGTAAAAAAAAACCAGCTTCCTGCTCATGCCTGGAATATGCTTGTTGTGCCGCAGTAGTGACATCATTATGCTGGTGTGCTGCAGTAGTAATATCACTACTGCAGCACAACTTAGAATGCTGTCACATAGCTGCTTTCCTCCATCCAATCAAGTTGGAAGCTATTTTATTTTTTAATTTGAATTTACAGATAAAGTTGCAGCATACTATATCAGTAATCTGAGCCTGCCACCAACCCTTAAGTGCCTCCCCCCAACCCCCAATTCACTGTAAAGAAGTGGAGTGCCTGAAATGAGCATGGATACCCAAACAGTATAGTTTTCTATGGCCCCAGTGAACCTCTTGAGCTTCACTCATGAGCTTCCTGGTTGCCATTGAAACCTCTCAATGCAAA
This sequence comes from Neoceratodus forsteri, assembly GCA_016271365.2. NCBI lineage: Eukaryota > Metazoa > Chordata > Ceratodontiformes > Ceratodontidae > Neoceratodus > Neoceratodus forsteri. The sequence goes on from CM028129.1 coordinate 1,260,514,506, forward strand.
CACAGGCTTGTTGTGTATGGCTGCCCATACTGGGCAGTGGCATTCTAACTTGTGCTGTGGTAGCGACATCACTACTGCACCACAACAAAATATTGACGTCGCTACTGCAGCACAACAACCCTATAGTGTATGGTGGAACATTGTTATGGATGGAAATCCATTCCTCCAACAAAGTTATTGTACTGCAGTATCTACATCTACTGTTGCACACGCTGACGTGGAACCTTTGTAAAAGAGCCTCAGCTCAAAGGTATTGTAATCCTAGATTGAAATAAATAAAAAAATAAATAAAAAAACATCATTGTAGCTGTTGTGCTGAACCAGCTACGTTGCTACTGCAGCACAACGACTTCGAATGTCTGCACAAACCTCCAAACTTCATCAAATGGTCACAGCGGTGACAGCAGACCTTGAAAGAGAGCAGCGGTCAATAAAAGTACAAAAGTAAGGGAAAAAACATACAGTTATGGTTGACCATACACTATATAAGACAATGTTTTTATTGATTTACATTTATTGAAATGTTTCATCAGGAAGGCACACTGAACAACAAGTTACTTGTCTCACGGTGCAACCTGGGGGGAAGGGACACAATAAGGATTAGAAACACAGAATTACAAATACAGAGAACAGATACAATATGGAGCATTTGATCAAAATAATACACAATAGTGATCAGTACAGACAGTTACAGCATGAGACAATTGAATACACCAATGGACAGATACTTGAAACAGTAAACCCATCAAATAGTAATGCATAATACAATCATAGTGCCATGATGTTTACAGTACTGTGCACAAAGACAGGCAAATAAGTGCTAGGTGCAAACAAGGGCAGGAGGGGGCAAATGCCCAAGATAGAGAAGTGAGGGAAGAGGCTCAGGTGAGTTGGAAAGGGAGGTGGGGGTAGTTTAAGAAGAGGAAGAGGGGGACAGGTGGGAGGGGAGAGGGAGAGGGAGACTGCTGAGACCAAGTACCCCTCCAGGGTGTAAAGAACCCTGCAAGGGGGTGGGATCTGGGAGCAGACAAGAACAGTGAAATTAAGAAGGGTGGAAGGAAGACTGCCCGAGCCCAAAGCACCCCTCTAGGGTGTGGAGAACCCTGCAAGAGAGTGGGATCTTCCAGCAGACAAGAACAGTGAAATTAGGAAAGCTGGAGGTAAGCCACAATGCATGTTTCCCCTTCAGGATGCATGAACCCTGCAATGGGATCAGGGTATTGGTGAGCTGGACAGGGTATAGAGGGGTTAGAGAGGATTAAAGCAGGTATAGCTGGAAGAGAAGAAGTTGTGTAGAGCAGTACCAAGGGAGGAGGTGGAGGAGGAGTGACATATTTGTGGTGGGAGAGCATTCCAGGATTTAGGGAAGCAGTGGGAAAAGCCAGTCTGGCTGATGAGGGTAGATCTGTGTGGGACTAACAGGGTTCGAGTGTCAGTAGATCTCAGGGAATGAGAGGGATGGGGAGGTGTAGTAAGGAAAGATTGGAGGTAGGGAGGGAGTTCACTAAGTCAGAATGTTGAGGTCAGTTTGGCACAGTGGGTTAGCTGCCAGTTGGACAGTGGAGGAAAGGCTAGTGCATGATAGAGGTTGCAGTGCTGAGTACGAGAGGGGGCAACAAGGGCAAAGTGGCAGAAGGAGTTAAAGAGAGAGTCCAATTTGGCCAAGGACGATTTGGGAGCAGCACCATAGAATATGTCGTAGTAGTCAAAAATGGGGCGTATCATCTTCTGAACAAGTTCATGCCTCACAGTCAGCGGGATGCAACTGTGGTTCCTGTACAGGGCACCAAGCTTGGGGCACAGTTTCTTCAAGATGGCATCGATGTATACAGGGAAGCTGAGGTGTTGGTCAAGCCAAACCCCAAGGTATCTAAATGAGGATGTGTCCTCAAGGATTGTCCCATCTAGTGTGTGGTAAGGAGGGCATGCCAGAAAGCCTAGAAAGTCTCTGCCTGGTGCTGAAGGTCATAAAGATTCTCTTCTTGGTGTTGAGGGGAGAGCTGCCGTGAGGCAAACCACAGCTGAACCTGATTGAAGTCATGCTATAAGTTGGTTTCCACAGCTGCATGGTTACTGCTGGAGCTGTATAAGATAGTATCATTGGCATACATATGGATGAAGGAGGTTGAGCAGGCTGTAGGAAGGTCATTTATGAAGATGGAAAAAGTAGGGTACCTAGCACTGTGCCCTGGGGTACACCAGTGTCGATAGGGAGAGGACGGGGGGAGGTAGAATCTGAGATTCTTACTTATTGTGTCCTACCAGTGAGGTAAGATTTAAACCACTTTGTGGCAGAGGAGGCCAGGCTGCTGCAGAGAAGGAGCCAAGAAGGAGGGTGTGGGAAACAGTGTCAAACACTTTGGCTAGGTCAACAAAAATGACGGAGGTGATCAGGCCATCATCCATCCCAGTAAGGATGGAGTCGATGAGCCTGAGGAGGGAAGTAGTAGTAGAATGGTTCTTCTGAAAGCCAGGTTGTAACGGATTGAAAAAAGGAGGAATCAGAGAGAGAAAGGAGAAAAGTTGGGAGAGAACCAGGTGTTCTTGAAGTTTAGCAAGGGTAGGAAGGGGAGAGATGGGGCGATAGTTGCCAGGAGCAGAAGAGTCACTGCCCTAGGGGAGAGGAATAACTACAGCATGCTTCCAGGAGGTGGGGACCTGTGCTGATGTAAAGGAAAGGTTTACAATTAAGGAGATAGGGTAGGCAATAGTAGGAGCAGAGAGGTAAAGAGATTTAGGATCGAGGTCATCTGGAGCGGAACCTTTTGATGGATTCAAGGACAGCAAGGCAGTTAGAGCACCTGTGGGGGAGATGTGGGAGAAGAAGGGTGGGAGTCAGGCAAGAGATTGGGAAAGAAGGGGGGTGGGGGGAGGAGCTCAGATGAGACTTCACACAGGATGTGTAGTAGGCATTAAATTCACTGGCCACCAAGCATGGATCCGAAATCAGGGAGCTGTTCATTTTGAGAATGGGGGGGTGAGAAGGAGGGGAGAAAAGAGCATAGACCACCCTCCAGAATTTGGAGGGGGAATTGATGTTTGTATGGAAAGAGGATTTGAAATACTCAGACTTGGCCAGTCTGGTTGCTTTGGTATATGAGTTGCAGAGCATTCGGTACACAGTATAGTCACTAGGGTGCTTTGATGTTTTGTGTTTTTTCCAGGCACGGTCGTGTTCTTGTAAGCAGACCAATAGTTAAGGGATAATCCAGGGGAGGTGCAAGCCTCAAACTCTGGTCTACCTGAAGGGAGCAAAAGTGTTCCAGGTGATGATGATGAATTTATCCTTGAAATAGGCAATGGCATGGTCAATGGAGTGGACAGAAGACAGAGGGGCCCAGTCAGTGGAAGCAAGCTCAGACTGAAGTGGGGCAAGATCTAGGGATTTAAAGGAGCGAAGCTGAATCATTTTATGAGGGGGTTTGGTATGGTGTACCTTGCGAACCAGGAAGATTGGATTGTGGTCACTAAGTGCATCAGGGAGGATATCTGACTTGATGACATGGTGAGGGTGAGTGGTGAGTGCCCAGTCAAGTAGTGTGTTGTTATGAGTTTTATGATTTGGATGTGTTGACTCCTGGATATGTTGAGTGAGGTTGAGTGCATCAATGTCTTTCTGGATTTTACTCGACTTAGGTGATGACCAATTCATGTTCAAGTTGCCCAAAACAAACAGCTCACCTGAATACAAGATGGAGGTAATGGAAGATATAAGTTCAGCAGCGACTGTGGGGGTGGTGCTAGGATGACAGTAGATGCCAGCTACAAAGAGAGGGACAGTGAATGGGAGAGTAATACATGTGACTAGGGCCTTGTAGGTTACAGGGATTGAAGATGAAAGCACAGTTGTAGATTGCAATGTAGATTGGATGTACATGGCCACACCCCTGCCCCATCCTGCCCTGACTTGCCTGCAGAGGGAGTAACTGGGAATAGCAATAGAGTTGTCAGTGATTTTACCTGTGAGCCATGTCTCAGTTAAAATTAAAATTTCATCTCCATCTCTGCTGAGTCAAAACTTGGCTCTTTCAAACACAAACTCCAACAACATCTCTTAGCAAACAATATATGTGACTGCGGCCCTTAGCAGCTTTCTGCTTATTTTAACTGTTAGATAGGCATTCCAAAACTGTTAACCTTATAGCTGCTAAATCTTGTACTGCACTTCACAGTTTAAAGAAAAACCTTGGGTTAACTGATATTTGGCAATTGATCCACCCCCAAAACAAAGATTATTCCTTCTTTTCAGTGAGATGTAACACACTACCCTCTGCTAATAACACGTTAAGCATTAATTACAATACCATTGCCCTTTCTGACCATGGCACGTTGAAATTAAATATGAGTATAGTCATAAATGCAAGAGGTACCCAAGGATGGAGATTTAACTCCTCCTTACTGGACGATGCTGCCTTTAAAGATTGGCTCCTTAACAAAACCAAAATATTAAGTTAAATGATAACAGAGAAGTTTCCCATCCCAGTCTCTGGGAAACCTTTAAAATTTACATTGGGGAACATAACTGGTTTTGCTTCAAATGAAAAGAAAAAATGACAAGCTGAGTTGATACAGTAATAAGTTTGATTAATGCAGCTTTGAACGTTGATTAGATTAAACCCAATATCTAGACAGAACGTACTTTATCAAAGCTTAAAACTTAAATTTGAAATTAATAAAATCCATTCTATGAAGGCAGAATATGCATTATTTCACATGAAACAAAAATACTGGGAGATGGGTGAAAAGTAGGAAAATTCCTAGCTTTCAAACTGTAAAAACAACAAGTACAAAATCTTATACCAGCATTATGGACAAACAGAATGTCACCTATGACCTTATGGAGATCAGTAAAACCTTCAAGAACTTTTATATGGAACTTTATTCCAGCCAAGGTCCAACTAACTCAACCAAACTAAAGAAATTTCTCTCTTATATCAAACTGCATATGGGCACAAAAATAACAAAGTATTTGCCTGCACTGATGATTTGCTGCTCACCTTGATCCAGCCTCACTTTTCAATGGGTCACTTAAAATCTCTCCTCCTGGAATTTAGTTCTTTCTCAGGCTTAACGGTTAATTGGGAAAAATAAGAGATCATTATGCTCACTCCCTCTAACTTTGAACAAAAAAGAATTTCCCATGGGCAAAATCCAGAAATTCATATTTGGGACTTGCTATATTTAATTTTATTTACATCTCTCAAATAATGGAAGCCAACATGAAACATCTAGTCTCTCAAATTTCATTACACATTGATAGACAGGATCATAATTCAATAAAAATGACTTTAGTTACCAACATTTTTTATTTCCTCCAAAATTTTCTTCCCATTATTTGTCCAAAACACTTTAAGAAAATAGAGAGAATTCTGTCAAAATGTATTTGGAATAATAAAACACCTAGACTAAGTATTCAGAAACTAAGATCTTCTAGGAAAGTCAGAGGCTTTGGATTACCCTGGTGGCAGGGATACAAGTGAGCATTTTTATTAAAACAAGCTTCTAACTGATTTTATACTCCAAACTTTCAGCCACTTCCTCTTTGGGCCCGTACAGAGAACAAGCTGATGAAATCTTCCAGAGTTCTTGACCATTTGTTTTATCCTCTACCAAATAACCTCGAAAGTCATCCTACTATACCATATACCATAGAGGTTTGAAAAAAGATCACTAAATTACTGAATATCAAATCCCTCCCTCTTCAATTTTGACCTCAATGGAACAATCGCACCCTCTATTCATAGCAAGAAGAATGGAAAAATTGAGGTATTTTTAGGCTGGAATGCCTCCCAAACAGTTCTGACTGTACCTTGCTTTCTTTTGAAAACCTCTGAGCTAAATATAAACTCCAAAAATTTCAGTTCTGGCAATAGTTACAATTCAGAGATTTATTACAAAAATAACGTACACTTACAAATTTCTCCTTACAAAAGGAAACAGATTGGGATCATAGCCTTAAGGGTAGCATTCTTAGGAAAGGTGCTAGCTTACTTTACAAAATTATTCTGAGTGGAAATAACTCGTTGGCCTTACAACCAAGAACCAAATGTGAAAAAAAAAATTCAATATTCGCATTGATAATAATGTATCATTCAAACTTTGGGACAATGCCTATTTTTTTTATTTTATTTTAGCCTTTGGTAACCGGGTAAGGCCCACTAGGCACAAGTGGCTGTTTTCAGGGGCGATCTGGGAGCACTGGGTGGTTAAGTGACTTGCTCAGAGTCACACAGTATGCAAGTGGAGGTTGTGAGAATCAAACTCAGGTCTGGTCTGCTGGATGTACCAAGCTTGTTCACACCTCGTTCCTCTAACTTCTAGGCCATTAGTTCTTAGACTTTGTCATAGTGAGCCTCCCCCAAGCCATGGAAAAGATTTTGAGCCTCCCCTAAATATTAAAATAATCTTGGGCCTCCCCATAGAAAAATATCATACTTTACACAGTACATCTGGAATAAATTGAAACTCCTTTGAGTAGCGGGCTCTCATTTTATTCAGCTCTTTGTAACCCCCCCCCTTGTAAACTCCCACTTCAGGGCAACCTACTTGCTCTGCTACTTTAACTCTTGAACCATTGTTGCCCTTGTTGCAGTACCTTGTTTTCTCTCTATCAAGAATAGCTTTCTTCCCACCTCTGCCTCTCCCCTGTCACATCGTCTCCATACAACTTATCTGGGATCCTTTTGCTCCTAGTATCTCTCTGCTTAACTCTTGTATTTGGCCTGTTCTGCCCCAGTCTAATTTGTCAATTATTACCTCTCATTATTTGTTGTTCTTATTTGTTTGCATTACTCTTTACTGTATTTTGTATTGCTTGACTATTTTGCAGTTACCCTTTGAATTGTATTCACTCTCTACCCTTCCCCAGGTACACAAGAAATGAGCTTTGGCTCAGTGTGTGCCTTTCGAGGTCACTGATTTGTAAATGAATACTGTACATAAATTCACTACTTTTATCCTCTTTCAGTTCACCTCATTCCTTCACACAAGATCTTAAAAACTGAAAATTAAGTGCTTTTTCAGACTTGCTTGAGCCTCCCCTGGAACAGGTTGGGGCCTCCCCAGGGAGGCTGACCTCAGCATTTGAGAAACCCTGCTCTAGGCTATACAGCAGCAAAGAAGTTCAGGGTAGACTGGCAGAGTTTAAGATACTACTCCATTTTCATTACTCTCCTTTACAACTTAAAAAGATGGGTCTTACAATTTCAGATTCTTTCTGGAAATGTGGGGAACAGAGAGCCGATCTCAGTCACATGTTTCAGTTTTGTCCTAAGATTTATCCAGTGTGGGAGAAAATTCATTTAATATGTCAGACATTCTTAGGGAGTCTGGCCAACATTTCTACCATCAATGAATATAAATTACGTACCTACCATAATTCTTGATCTCCATATTTATCTTCACCATTCATCACTGGTGGGTGTAAGCCTGAGCGCAGCATCCTGCAGGAGCCTTTATTTTTTGTTTAGGGGAGGAGCCATCACCGGTGGTGCTACCCATGAGGCCAACACACTGTGTGGTGCTTGCAGGTTGTCCAGAAACATCCATTGGCTCCTCCTCCACCTTAGTTCTGCTCACTGGAGAGAGACAGGGGAAAAAACAGAGGGATAGAGAAAAAGACAAGGGGGGGACAAGGGAGCCTGAGAGACAGCATAAGGAAAAGATATAAACTGAAAAAAGAATAGGCTGACCAGAGGACAGAGGAGGAGCAGGATCTGGGAGGGTATGGGCCAAAAGGCCTCAGTCCCTGGATGAGGCACACGGACTAGAAAGGATAAAGAAGAAGGAGAGAGGGAAAGAAAGAGAGAGAGAGAGAGAGAGAATGGGAGAAAGGAGAGAAGGGAAGGAGGGACCCAGTTAAGGGTCTTGAGACTAGAGCCTTGAGACCAGGAATTGCTTCTAGAAGCAGGAAGGCAGCAGGTTGTAGGAAGTTGCTGCAGGATCTGCAACATGGCCCATCATCCCCTTCCAGGGATAGTCTAGATGGCTATGGAAAAAGGGTCCCACTCTCACTCTCCAACCTCCATTGGGTGGAAAATCCACCCCGGTAAGGAATCGTCACCCCTCCATTACCGTTTTCAAGGGCAGAACCCATGGGGTTCTGGGTGGAGGAGAGTGAGAACCCCACCTAATAACTAACATCTCCCCTCCCAAATGGGGGAGGAAGACAGAGGAAGTAGAGAAGTATGAGGATAGGGAGGTAAGGGGAAAAGGGGAGTCCTTGCCAGCTCCATTCCCCCCATCCCAGGGGATCCAGAAGAGTTGGCACACCCTGAAGGGGTAAGCTGATCTTAACGTCTTATCCAGGACAAGGGAGAGGGGCCCGCCAGGAGTTCCCCATCTCAGTTTGGTTGAGAGGCCATACTAGCCCTTCTCCCAGGAGTCCCCTCCACCGTCTCCTAGAAAAAGAAGAGGCCATCAGGGTACAGAGGGACCCAGCTGGATCCCTGGGAAGGAGGGCGAGCAGGGAGGAGGCATAGCTCAGGGACTGAGGCCTTCTGAGGGGAAGGTGGTTGGGATTCAGTGATGAATGGTGAAGATACACAGGAAGATCAAGAATTACAGTAGGTACATAATTTACATATCTTCCCTGTATCAATCTTCACCATTCATCACTGGTGGGTGAGTACCGAGCCCCCCAAAGGGGGTTTAGCACTTCCCCATGGGGGAAAACACAGAAGGTGGAGACCCTTTTCAGGTCAGCTGGGCCTGGGACTGATCATGGTGAGGTGGGGTCCCACGTTCCCTGGAGGAAGGAAGGCACCACTGCAGTTCCCATCTCACCCTGTGGGAGAAAAGGCGGGTCCCCCAGAATGTGGAGGCCATCACCGTATGCCGGGCCAGGGGTGATAACCGGGACAGGTGAAGCCATGCCATCTGCCTAATGCAGATCGCTGTCTCTGCAAGCCATGAAGCAACTTCACTGGTGTCATAAGATGCCCTTGACTGGTGCCTTGTCAGCTCCAGGCCTATCATGGAGAGGGCTATGGCCTGCCTGGTAACCTCTGAATCAGGCAGCAATGCCAGTGCCTGGCCCTGCATCACCCACAAGTGCCTGTTATAGGCAACGTGGTTTGCCTGATGTGAAGCGATACACAAAAGCATCCGCGTCAAGGAGAAGACTCTCCACCCCAGGCAATCGAACTCCACAGAGTCTGGATCTGGGGGCCAGTCATGGACCGGGTGTCTATGCCTGGTAGGGGTGTCCAGTCACATCAGTGCTGTAGAGGGATGTGGCAGTGTACCTAAAGACCTCTGGGGTGCACAGTACTGACACTGGCAGTCCAAAGGGCTGGAGTTGGAGCAGATGGAAGCTGCCAGGTGCTGTATGACACCTTCTGGAACGGGATAGGCCAGGACAGGACCACCAAGTGGTCCACACAGTAATAGCCCAAGAAGGCTTGCATCATACACTCAGTAGTGTGGTGAGCCACATAGGAAATATGCAGGTTCTGGACTAGCCTCGCAAGGAAGCACTGATACTGTACCTGATCAGCGTCAGAGGACAGGTGGAGGGAGATCTCCTCTTCCTCTATGTAGGAAGATGAGGAGACCGAGGAACCTGATGATTCAGACTTCAGCTGCAGAGGGGGAGATAGGTGAAAGACCTGCTCGTCCATGGCCCTAACATTACAGGGGAAACCTGTAGCCTGGGATCTGAACTGTTCCCAGGTCAGAGGTCCTGAAAGACCGACATGGCCTGGGAGAAGAGGGGCTGGATGCAGAGGCAAGGGAGAAGACCTCACCACATCAAGAGAAGTGCCTCTGCCAGGGTTAAAAGACCTAGCAGGCAATCCTGGAAGAACAGGGGATCCATAGGTCTGCTCTGTCACTGGCTTGTGAAGCAACTTGAAACAGTCCAGACTGAGCCCTGTAAGGGAAGCTTCCCTATGAGGGGACCAGAGCCACCTGGATCCAGAAGGGCGGTGCCCAGCCCCACTCAATGAGGACTCCCTCGAAAGAGATGAGGGAGAGAACTTGGGTTCAGCACTGTGGCTCCTCCCTGAGCCCCAAAGGACTGCAGAGGAGTGCCCGAGCCCCTCACCCCATCCCCTCAACCTCGCTGATTCCGAGGAAGACCTCTTCCTCGGACCTTGTGTCATAGGATCCCCCAACTTCACAAGCTCCCCGAGGAGCCGCGGTGGAGGGGGTTCCGGTCCTAGCCTTAAGACAGGGGGTGGCACTGGGGCAGCAGCCAGCCCCTCCCCCAAAGCCCAGATCACCACACCCTTAGCATCGGGGCCGCTGACCTGCAACACCACCTCAGCGCCGCCATCAGCACGGGTGATGGTGCTGGTCGCAGTCACCAGAGCTGCGAGGGGAGGGGGCACCTGGGGAGGTGCAATGGTCCTGGGCCACAGAGAACCCACCAACTCTGGGGAGTCAGGTTGGCAGTCTGGATCAGCCTCCCAATCATCCAGCTCTGGAGAGGAGGAGGCGATCCAGAGGAGCTGCAGACATACGAGCATGCAAACATATGAAATTTGCCAGCAGATAAAGGCTTAGTGGTCTATCAAGTCTGCTCAAATGTGCAGCTAGCATCCATTATTCTACAGCTGCCCCTCCCTCCCTCCCTCCCTCCCTCCCAACCTTCGCCTCCCTTGACCTCCCCTACCTCCTGTCCCAGCCCCTTCTGAAGTAGTCCACTATTTTTTTCAATTAATCAAGATTTATTGGAAAATACATTCTCTTTTGTAAATGCGTCCAAACAAATATGACATTACAGAGTATAAAACATACCAAGGTTACAAACATCCAAACAAATAACCTTACAAAATGTAAAACATAGAAAGTTACAATCATTGATACAACAATCAATTAAAAGTTAATCAGATCTATATACAAATATCATTTCTAACCATAACAATTACAGTGTCTACTAAATACCCTAATTACAAAAGTTCTAAAGTGTGCTAGTGTTGGTAAATTGTTCAAACCCATCCTTCTTTTTAACATGTTCCAAACTTTTGGAACTGCTACAGCTAATGTCTTACCCCATCTTTTGTCCTAGTTTTTGGTATATGGTAATTATTAGTAAATGACCAAATGTAGAGCATATTTTGAGGAGTTATTTGGTAGGAGCTTGTTTATTAAAAAAGAGGGTAATATGCCTGTAACCCCTGTAATCCAGAGCCTGAAGGCTCAGTTTGTGAAAGGAAAAACAACAATGCAATCAGATGACAGCACTTGAGATTTAGCTGTTGTTGCAGGGAGCTACCCTGATTGTTACTCACGCTACCCAATACGAGACATGGGCTAGATGAAATGAAGACTGCAGGCTGATGACTGGTTTGCCAGGAGAAGCAGGGCCCACATGAATCACTGAGGTGTCGTTCCTCTTCGAAATGATTGAGCAAGAGGCTGATCCCCAGGCGAGTCTCTTATCAGTGATGGTTTCTGTGCCTGAAGTAGCTGGCTGGGCCAGGTGGCAAGGCCCAGGCCGGGTGGAACAGTTCGGATTTTGAGTCCAGTAGTGCTGGATGCAGCTTCCAGCAAGCGTGGCACATTTACACAGTGGGGAACCAAAGCGTGACCCACTAACAGCACACAGCACATTTATAGTAAAGCAATCAGCATACCACAATGCGGATGGCAGTCCAGCCACAATATCAGTGTCTCTGAGCAAAACTGGGAATTCTGAGGTAAATGGATGTCCTGACAGGCCAATCACGTACAGCAAATCTTTGATCTTCTTCAGGTTTAAATCTGGTCACTCTTCAGTGGCTTTATCACACTCCAATTCGGATACAGTCCGATTGCTAAACCTTTCAAAGGATTCCCTCTTGAGGGACAGCAGGCAGACTGGCCAAACTCAGCCTTTCCACCAATATCCCACGCAAACCACACAGGAGCAGCTGCTCGAATACTCGAGCTGTTCACTCTCCAAACTCTACCTCCAGACTGACTCACTGCAGCAGGCAGCTTGGGAATTTCTCTTTGGTCCAAAAGGTTTGATTCATTGATTCATCTGTCTGTCAAAGCAAGGGCTCCCTCTCCAGGTGCATTTAGGCGCCAAAGTCTCAAAACTGCAATTCCTACAGAAATTCACTCCCACAAGACCCCTGGGGACAGACTCCATTTTAGGGTCCCCAAAGGTACTGATTGGCCCATTCTGGCAGTCCAGGACCAAGATGGGGGTGGTGCAATACCGAAAGTCCATGCTGCAAAGAAGGCAGGTTAGACAAACGACCATGCTATTGTTACTAAAGCATATAAACAGTAAACCGTTACAGATTCCAATAAAGCTCCCTCTGCACAATTAGCGATGGCAGAACAAAGCAATTATCTAGCAGCCTAGGCGGGACTCGAGCATAGACACACTCAGTCCCCACCCAAAGTAATTATACATTGCAATATAGGCAGCTCTTAAAGAGACAGGACACAGAGGCTATAAAGGCACTCACATGCAATAGCTTTTAAATGGTTAAGACCCAGGACACCAGCCTGGCAGTGGGCATTCAGGCACACTCAAGGAAGACTTTCGGGAACCCCCATTTGTAGGAGGGTTACACTCTTCTCTGCCTGGAAAAACTTGGCATCCACGTCAAGTCTACACTATCACAATAATACTGAAAAATAATTTACTAGGCAATATTATACAAGACAAAGATAATGACTAATACATCAAAATGTAAACTTCTCACATTACTATACTTATTCAGGATACTCTACATATATTCTATAGTAACAGCAGTTATATATTTTTACTACACTTAGTATTACTAATTTACATTTTTGCTTCCTACATTCTAAATACAGATAGGGCCCATCCCTATCATCCATGACAATGGCGGGAACCCAGTTGGCACCCAAATTTCTAGCAAAGTCAGACATGAGTCCTCCTGGCCACCAGGGGGTGCTAATCCCAGTGGTGCCTCCAAGATGTAACCCCTAGGTGGCGCTATCCCAAGGGCTGCTACCCCTGCCTGCATGGCTAGTTGCAGATTAAGGGGCCTGGGTACTGAAACAGGTGCCTCCACCCAGAGGACAGGGTTGTTAGTAACAAGGCTAACCTAGGTACAGCCCTCCGGGACACTGTAACCCCCCTCTTTCCCTTCTAGTGGCCTATAGACAATATGCAACAAACACTTTCACAGTAGCCCCTATTCAGCATACAAATCCCCACACTGTTTGCACTTACACCAGGGCTGGTTCCACCAGTTCGACCCTGGAGACCCTCTGTAAAACAAGGTTAGGCACAGCAAACAACAACAGTACAGTGCTTTTGGTACAAACTAGAACCACAGTCAAATTAGATGCAAAAAGAGTTAGATCTGATTTATTCAGGGGACTTGAACAAGGGAGGGGCGTAATCAGGTTGATTGATTCTATAACTGATCTAGTCAGGCAATTATGCATGCACTTTTTAGTCCCTGCACAGTCACACGCTCTGGGTACCCAGTTGGAAATGAGGTGGGCTAGCCTGGAATGTTGCCCGGGGTAGGCCGGTGTCGCAGCTGGTTGGGGCCCTGTGATGAAAAGAAAAGGCATGCACAACCACACGCAATTTGTAATCCAGAGCCTGAAGGCTCAGTTCGTGAAAGGAAAAACAACAATGCAATCAGATGACAACACTTGAGATTTAGCTGTTGTTGCAGGGAGCTACCCTGATTGTTACTCACGCTACCCAATACGAGACATAGGCTAGACGAAATGGAGACTGCAGGCTGATGACTGGTTTGCCAGGAGAAGCAGGGCCCACACGAATCACCGAGGTGTTGTTCCTGTTCGAGATGGTTAAGCAGAGGTGGGATCCCCAGGTGAGTCTCTCGATGATGGTTTATGTGCCTGAAGTAGCTGGCTGGGCCAGGTGGCAAGGCCCAGGCCGGGTGGAACAGTTCGGATTTCAAATCCGGTAGTGCTGGATGCAGCTTCCAACAAGCGTGGCACATTTACACAGTGGGGAACCAAAGCATGACCCACTAACAGCACACAGCACATTTATAGTAAAGCAATCACCATACCACAATGCGGATGGCAGTCCGGCCACAATATCAGTGTCTCTGAGCAAAACCGGGAATTCTGAGGTAAATGGATGTCCTGACAGGCTGATCGCGTACAGCAAATCTTCAGTCTTCTTCAAGTTTAAATCTGGTCACTCTTCAGTGGCTTTATCACACTCCAATTTGGATACAGTCTGATTACTAAATCTTTCAAAGGATTCCCTCTCGAGGGACAGCAGGCAGACTGGCCAAACTCAGCCTTTCCACCAATATCCCACGCAAACTACACAGGAGCAGCTGCTCGAATACTCGAGCTGTTCACTCTCCAAACTCTACCTCCAGACTGACTCACTGCAGCAGGCAGCTTGGGAATTTCTCTTTGGTCCAAAAGGTTTGATTCATTGATTCATCTGTCTGTCAAAGCAAGGGCCCTCCCTCCAGGTGCATTTAGGCGCCAAAGTCTCAAAACTACAATTCCTACAGAAATTCACTCCCACAAGACCCCTGGGGACAGACTACATTTTAGGGTCCCCAAAGGTACTGATTGGCCCATTCTGGCAGTCCATTACCAGGATGGTGGTGTAATACAGAAAGTTCATGCTGCAAAGAATGCAGGTTAGACAAACGACCATACTATTGCTACTTAATACTTAAGCAGATAAACAGTAAACAGTTACATATTCCAATAAAGTTCCCTCTGTGCAATTGGCGATGGCAGAATGGAGCAATTATCTAGCAGCCCAGGCAGGACTTGAGCATAGACACACTCAGTCCCCACCCAAATTAATTATACATTGCAATATAGGCAGCTCTTAAAGAGACAGGACACAGAGGCTATAAAGGCACTCACATGCAATAGCTCTTAAACGGTTAAGACACAGGACACCAGCCTGGCAGTGGGCATTCAGGCACACTCAAGGAAGACTTTCAGGAACCCCCATTTGTAGGGGGGTTACATGCCTAATATACATTTGTAAACAAATATATAGAAATGGTGCTCCTTTCATTCAGCAAGGGAGGTCCATCCAAATTTTATCATATAAAGTACAAGCGTGGGTCCTGTAGGGCAATTGCATAATGAATCTTATTGCATTATTATAAAGAAGATCTAGAGTACTCAGTAATGTATTTGAATTGTTTTTATTAACAAAATCACCATAATTCAGAATTGGTATAAATAAAGAAGTTACCAACTGTTTTCGTAATGCTGTATTAAATAAAGACTGATTTCTGTAACAAAAAACTAACGTCTGTCTGAGTTTATTTGCAATATAAATCAAATGTGGTTCAAAGGAAAGACTGCTATCTAAAAACAAACCCAGGTATTTGTAATGAGAAGCCCTAGTGATTGATTTTCCGGAAAGTGCTTGAAGATTATAGTTTAATGGCTATATTTTTGTTCTTTTCTCAAAAAACATCCATTGAGTCTTGGATTCATTAAGCAAAAGTCTTAACTCTATTAGAGCACTTTGCACAGCTAAAATTTTTTTTTAATATATCAAGGGCTAATATGGTATCCCTTTGCTGGGTGTACATTATAGTGTCATCCGCATATAGCAAAAGTTTCATATCTTCAGAACAGAATTTGGGTAAATCATTTATGTACAGTAAGAAAAGCAAGGGACCCAATATTGACCCCCTGTGGGACTCCTATTGTAATTGGCAAAGCAGTCGAGTCAGCCCCATAAAGCTTAACGCTTTGCTTCCTATTACTTAAGTATGCGCTGAACCAAGTCAGTGCTAAAAACCCCAAACCCACACTTTTTAATTGAGTTAATAATAATGTATGGTGAACAGAATCAAATGCCTTTGATAGATCTAAAAACAAGGCTGGGACACTGCCACCTGAGTCAAAAGCAGATAATATGTCGTCATCCACCTTAGTGTATGTGGTATTATGATTTTTCATAAACCCTGTTTGAGATTACTTTATGTCTAGTGAAATACTGAAGTAACTGTTTATGTAAGAGTTTTGAAAAAAATTTTACACAGGTACATAAAACTGAAATTGGTCTATAGGAGTTTGGTTCAGACACTACCCCTCCCTTAAAAATTGGTATAATAAATGCTGTTTTCCAATCTGCCGGTAAGTCTTGAGAATTCATCAAAAAAATTATATAAATAAGAAAGATGTGGAGCTAGAATTATAGAGGCCACCTTTATAAAATATAGGAAATATACTGTCGCATCCAGCCCTTTTGCTCGTGTCCAGCTGGTTTAGTTGCTTCAGAACTTCATTCTCTTTTATGTCGCTAAACATGAACAAGGGCCTATTCAAGGTGTAATCAAAGTTCATGTCTAATTTTGGGGAAGTTTCATCTGGATGTTCTCTTTCAAATGAATTCCCTTTGTGTGTAAAAAAATCATTAAATGCCTCTGCTTGATCAACTACTTTAAGTAATATTTTCCCATCATATGTTAAAGTTAATGGTGGAGTTTGGGAAATTTTTTTTCCCTCTTATGGAACCTGTACCCTTCCAAATAGTTTTTGGGTTACGTGCTGGATCTGAGAATTGAGACAAAAAATATTTTTCTTTGGCTTTTCTTACAGCCACTGTGCATTTGTTCCTGATTCTTTTAAATTCCAGTTTATCTGAAGCATTGGAAGATTTTTTAGCGATTCTTCATAACCGGCTTTTATTTTTTAAAAGTTGTTTTAACTCTTTTGTTATCAAAGGAGTTTTAATTTTCCTTGCCCTTTTTTTAATAAGGAGGTCATGTCTTTCGATGACTTCAGATAAGGAAATTTTAACAAAGGACCATGCTGACTCTATACCAGGACAAGCATACAACATATTCCACTCTATTTCAGTCAACTACTTTTCTGACAAAAGCTTGCTCATAAAATGTGTCATAGTTTCTAATTGAGATAACTCTATGTGGGGCCTTTGTTTTTAATTGTCTCTTATGCAAGAGATGTAACTGTGGTCACTAATGTCTACTTCATGTACAGAAGGTACATATCTATGGGGCCTATTAGTTAGAATCAAATTCAACAGGGACTCTTTCTTATCATTTCTATTATGTGGTCTAGTGGGTACATTAACCAGTTGGAACAAATTAAGTACAGAAAATTGATTTACTATGTTCTGGGAAGGGATCAACATGTTCTACTCGATACCACTTCCGCCAATAACACATTCCACCCAGCTACCACCCTTTCCATAAAAAAGTGTCTCCTCATCTTCCTCCTGAACCTTCCTCCCTCCAGTCCCATATCAAGGCCCTGGGTGTCCCTCCCCTCTGCTTTGAACAGGCTCTCCATACCTGTCTTGTTTATTCCTTTCATGTACTTGAAGGTTTCAATCATATCCCTTCTCTCCTCCAGCAAGTACATGTTCAACTCCCTCAGCCTCCTCTCATATGGTAAGTCCCCCAGCCTCTTGATCATCTTTGTTACCCTGCACTGCACCCTCTCCAGTAACTTAATGTCCCTCTTCAGATACAGGTGCCAGTACTGCACGCAGTACTCCAGGTGCAGTCTACCTAATGATCTATGCAGTGACAGAATCACCTCCCCTGGGGGCTCTGCCACTTACAGTGCCACAAGCTGTGCCACAGGTAGGCCCAGCACCCCTTGCAACACCATCTCAATCACCAAAGAAGCAAACAGTTCTGTGATCCAGGGAAGTACTGGCGGGTGGAGCTGAGGAGTGCCCTGCGCCAGACCCAGCAACCGTGGGTCCCGACAACAAGGGAGCCTGTACCTCTGAAGAGGTGACTGCTGGGTGGTGCTCCTGGCCTGGCCACGGGTGGAGCCAGACCAGACCTCTGGCACCACGGTAGAGACCTCCTCCATGGCAAGGCTAGATGAGGAGGCGGCACCCTTCCTCACTGGACCGTATAGGCCTGGGAGGGGACCCAGAGGAAGGGCGAAGAGTCCTACATGTGGACCGATAAGAGCGATGCTGCCCACCAAAAGTCAGCTGAGCCCTGCTGACTTTTAACACGTGGTGCTCGAGAATGTGGCGGTCCATCGAGAAGCAGGCATCACAGTGATCCATGTCATGCTGGAGTCCAAGGCAGGAAAGGCAGACATCATGCCAGTCCATCACGGAAATATGCTGGCCACAGGGACACCGATGTGTAGGAGGCCGGCCCACTTTTGAAGAACGCTTCTTGTACCCTGAATCTGGCATGATGCAAATGGTAACTCAAAACTAAACAGAAAAGACTCGATGCCATTAAGGAAAAGAAAAGGAAAGATCTTACTGGATCTTCAATAACAATGCTGAGTGGTGGATGGCAGAACTGAGGCAGATTACTTAGGCGGCGTCAACAGTGGCTCACAGATGGCATCAAAAATGGCTCAGAGGTCCAACTAGGCCACAATGGCGCACTTCAGACTCTTCTCAGTTGCAGGTGAGGTGCTGTCTCGATGGTGGGAGAAACAGAACTGAGGTGGAGGAGAAGCCAATGGCTGTTTCTGGCCAACCTGTGAGTGCCACGCAGTGAGTTGGCCCTCATGGGTGGCGCTGCCAGCACTGGCTCCTCCCCGTAACAAAAAAAAAGTCTCCCTCGGGGTGCTGCGCTCCGGCTTACACCCACCAGTGATGAATGTTGAAGACTGACACAGGGAAGATCATCAGAATTTGGATCAGCATGTTTCCTATCAACCTCATACCTAAAGTGAGATTTCCAAGTTACTTTGTTTAAATGTTACAAGTCATTTTGTAACCCTAACTTCTCTGGCAGTACAAACAAGCATTTGTCAATGCCGAATGTTTGCTTGCTGGCATTGACATTGGTAGTGTAGAAGTTACAGAGCTGTATAATAGAAATGGCAGTGAAGTACTGAACTGAAGCCAACCCCACCACCACCCTGCGGAGAGTGACAGGCATTGGGGTGTGCCTTTGGGTTGTCAGGCATTTCACCACACCCTACCCTGCAGACACTGACAAGTGTCACGGTGTGCCTTGGGGTCTCTGGCCCTTAAGCGCACCCCATTCCATCAGGAAATACGGTGAGATGGGTGCGGTATAGGAGAATGGGGTGAACTTTGGGGCCGAAGAGTCCAAGGCATACCTTGATGCCTCTCACTGGCTGCAGGATGTGGAATGGTATGAGCATTACAGGCAAGAATCCCAAGTCACACCCCTGATGCCTGTCATTCTCTACAGGGTGGGGCGTTATGGTTGGAAACCCTAACACCTCAGGCATTCATTGGTATTTTCACTCCAAATTTTCAACATGGTTTTTTTGTGACCCCACCTCATGAACAGTGGCAATATCAGTTTGTTAGCCAAAAGCTGCTTATGCACAGCGACTACGGCATTTAGCACCACAGGTGCAAAAACACATTCCGAACAGGATGTGAAAAATGACAGCTGTCATAGAAACTGTGCAACGCACACCTGTAATGTAATTAGGTTGGGGATTTTTTACAGCAGATTGTCAACACAGGCATTTTGGGACCTCCGATCATGAACAGTGTCACTGTGATTTTCTTTATCTGTCCCGAACAATGATTTCCCACAGCGACCACGCATCTCTGTGCTGAAAGTGAAAACACATTTCGGCCATGTTGTGAAAAATGACAGCTGTACTGTTCATAAGGAAGTGTGGGAAAATGCCACTGGTGAAAATCTGGACTGAAAATATTACAAAGTCATGAACTTACGAGGGTGCGTGGAAACTGCACAATTCTCACTCATAACACAGTCATTTTATGGACTTTTGTCACCAAATTTTCAACATAGCCATTTTAAGACCTCTGCTTATGAACAGTGTAACTGTGATTTCCTTAATCTGTCCCAAACATTGCTTTCGCACACCGACTGCTCCATTGTGCGCTACATGTGCGGAAACACATTTGGGGCGGCATGTGAAAAATGGCAGCTGTACTGTTCATAAGGAAGTGTAATAAAATGGCAATGTGGAAAATCTGGAGTGAAAATATAGAAAATTCGCAAACTTACGAGCGTGCATAGGAACTGCGCAATGCATGCTCGTAAAACAGTCATTTTTAGGAATTTTTTCACCAAATTTTCAACATGGCCATTTTAATACCTCTGCTCATGAACAGTGTCACTGTGATTTTCTTAATGTGTCCCATACATTGATTTCGCACACCGACTGCGCCATTGTGCGCTACATGGGAGGAAACATGTTTTGGGCAAGATGTGAAAAATGACAGCTGTACTGCTCATAAGGAGGTGTGGTAAAATGGCAATGTTGAAAATCTGGAGTGAAAATATTGAAAATTCGTGAACTTATGAGCGTGCGTAGGAACTGCGCAACGCACGCTTGTAAAACAGTCATTTTTAGGAATTTTTCCACCAAATTTTGAACATAGGCTTTTTGAGAGCCCACCTTATGAACAGTGGCAGTGTCATTTCATTACTTGGTCCCAAAAGGTGATTTCATGCAGTGACTGCCAAATCACCCTTCGGGCCCGATGAACGCCATGACAGTGAGAGCATTCATGAGAAGGGGTCCCAATAACCCCATGTTGAAAATTTGGTGCACAAATTCCAAAAAATGGCTGAGATATGCAGCAAAGTTGAAAAAACCCTATTCATTACATTATACAGCTTACCGGCATTTCCTCAGTTCGCGGTCAGCTTTGAAGAGTGCAGACGTGTTCCCGGTCCACCAAAGATCGTCGCACCAGAGTCCGGAGGTAAGTATGGGGTGAGGGGTGTGGGGGAGCAGGGTGCGTAGTGGGTGGATGCGGGTGGGGGCAGAGACTGCGAGGGACCGTTTTTAAGTTACAGGTTTTTTTTTTTGTTTACATGACGACGCAGGATTTTGCCATGCTGGGGTGGGCTCCCAGCATGGCACAAGGACAGCTGGTGGGGGCAGGGGGCCGTGGAGCTGACAGGGGATTGGGCACCCCCATTGGCAGTAGCATTTGTTGCCACGCTGGGGTGGGCTCCCAGCATGGCACCCTGTACTGGGGGAGGACAGTGGAGCCAACAGGGGATTGGGCACCCCCGTCAGCTATACAATGTGCGGCCACACTGGGGTGGGCACCCAGCGTGGCATAAGTAACTGTGCTTAGGGGGGGCGCAGCACAGCTGACGGGGAATTGGGCACCCCCGTCGGCTACACAGTGGGTGTGTGTGGGGGGGTGAGCACACAGTATGCGTGCCTGTCTGTGCGTGTGTGTGTATGTAGGGGGAGCGCGCATGAGCAGGTGATATCTTATCACTGCTCACTGAAGCGTAGCTCCCCCTTTCAACTGTACTCCACTGCATTTTGGAGCTGTCATAGACAGCTCCAGCAGGCATTGGAGAACTGCAGCCACGCCTGCAACACACTGACTGAATTGGAAGAGGGCTGCCACACCTCTGAAAACTCGGATGATGGCACTATGTTTCTTGCACATGCATGCAAGCAAACATAAAAAGCTAGTTTCAGTGAAGAGTTACTGATGATGTCATAACCAGAACTCACAGCCTAATTCCCCCTGCAACCTACTTCATAGAACTTATTTCTCTCATGTTACATAAAACTACAGTTGTAGTAAACACTTGAAAAAGATAGCTAATACTAGGTGGGTACAGGGCATGGATTTCCATAATGTGCAGATGCAAGGTACAGTACTTAAGAATGTGATGAGAGTTTTGGGGGATTGGAATGTAGCAGCAAAGATGGCTTTAGAATGCCAAAGTTCTGTGCAATTTTTGCAATACTGCAGGGAAGAGATTTCAGGATGCCATTAGGTTACAGCTGCAGAATATAGAAATAACCCAGTCTCAGAATGTAGCTGGAACATTTTTTGAATGTGATTGGGATGCTAAAAGTCAGATTGTGGCAGTGTCATTTTAGAATGTGGTGCAATTTTGAAATGCAAAGACATAGTAGCAGAATGTGGTAGGAATATGCAATTTTATAATGTGTCATGGATACATAATTTTGGCATGTGGTGGTGCTGCATAATTTCAGAATATGGTGGGGATGCTTGATTACAGATTATGGTGGCAACACATAATTTCACAATGTGGCATGGACACGGACTCTCAGAATGTATTGGGACTGCACAGTTTTAGAATATGGTAATTACATGCAACTTCATAATGTGGCAGGGATTCGAATTTTTGGAATGTGGTGGGATGCATAGTTTTGGAGTGCAGCAAGGAAATGCGTTCTCAGAATGTGACAGGTGCACACAATTTGGGGTGCAGTGGGGATGCACAATTTCAGAATGTGGGAGGGTCATTCATTTTCAGAATGCGGTGTGGATGCTCAATCTTGGAATATGGTGGGATGCACATTTTTGAATCTGACAAAGACTGGCAATTTGGAATGCGGCAGTGACACAACATTTTGGAATGTGGTGGGAAGGTACAATTTCAGAATGTGGCTGGGACACACTTTTTGAAAATTTGGTGGGGGTGCCCAGTTTTAGAATGTGGCTGGGAAATGCAATTTCAGAATGTGTCGGAAATGCATAATTTTGGAATGTGGTGATGATCATTTTTGGAATGTGACAGATATGCACAATTTTGGAATATAGTGTTGACACAATTTCAGAATTCTGCAGGGATGTTCAATTTTGGAAAGTGGCCAAAGCACACAATTTCAGAATGTGATGCAGATATGCAATTTCGGAATATGGCAGTGACACGCAATTTTAAAATGTGACAGGATCAAAATTTTCAGAATGTGGCCATGATACAATTTTGGAAAGTAGTGGGGACACAATTTCAGAATGTGGCACTGACGCACAACTTTAGAATGTGGCAGTGCCATGCAGTTCTGGAATGTGGCGGGGACATTCACCTTTGGATTATGGGAGGGACACACAATGTCAGAATGTTGTGCAGATGTGATGTTCAATTCTGAAATGTGATGGGTGCATACAAATTTGGAATGTGGCAAGAACAAGCAATTTCAGAATAAAATGGTGTCTCCTGTCACATTCCAAGAGTGTGCATCCCCATTATATTCCAAAACTGTCAGTACAGTACCACCAAATTCCTAGGTGTGTGTCCCTGTCACATCCAAGACTGAGTGTCCCTGCCACATTTCTAGATTGCACATCCTTGCCACATTCTGAAATTGCATGTCTGTCCCAACATTCTGAAATTGTGCACCACCTTAACATTCCATAGCTTTGTCAAGGTGTGCAAGCCAAAACCACCTCCTTCTGCATTCTAAAACACAGAACCATGCATTTGAACATTCTGGAAAGGCATGTACTGCATGCATGCAACCGTGTGGCAGTTTGTTTTTTTTTTCAAATGATTACTACAACTACAGTTTTTTGAACTTTGGAGAAACAACTCCTGTAAGGTTGCTGGCATGGAAGACTAACCTGTGAGTTCTGGGTTATAACATTATTTTAGTAGCTCTTCACTAAAACTGGCTTTTTTGAACAGGGAGTGAAATTAAGGTTACACAAGGGCTCATAACTTTTAAACAAAGTAACTCAGAGATCTAATTTTTTTTTTGTCTGACCTTACTGTCAGCTTATTGGTGATCTACTGATTCTAATTTTGCAATGTATCACTTTTGGCTGGACTCCTCATTCAATCAATCAATCAATCAATCATCATTTATTTGTAAAATAGCGCTATTCCAAAACCATAACGCTAGTACATAACCATAAAATCCATAAAAGCTACTACAAATACAAAAACAGCTGCAACAGATCAAATAAAATTAGGAAATGCCAAAGTAAATAAATGAGTTTTTAATGCAGATTTAAAACTCATTAAGGCATACAGTTCCATGTACACCCAAAACTTTTATTTTAGGGGATACTTCCAGGCTGTATTTTCTCAACAGACATCAGCAAATCTGGCTGTCATCAGCAGTCTTAACCTTTAGAAGACTGTTACTAAATACTGTAACTGGAAATCTCATAATATACCATTATTAAGAGGTGTGACTTATTGCATTGGATGTGTTGGTTATAATAAGAGTCAGCTACAACATCATTAATAAACCTCAGTTAATTAATGACATCTGGGGCCAGATGTTTAAGCAATATACCATGACAGGGTGTGGGTTATGGCAGGATTTACCATGCTTGGCGTGGTTTGGTTATGAGGCCGCAGGCCGAGTGAGTAAAACACCAGAAGTGGTAAATCCTGCCATGACCCACACCCTGGAGTGGTATATTGCAATTATACAATGTTCCCCTTTTTTTACAAAAAAAGAAAGTTTTTTCCTACATTTTGAATTATTTTTATTGAATTTATTGCTGCATGAGAAAAAATAGTCCTGTGTTGCTAGGGGTTGCTAGGGTAACATATCTTCGTACGAGGGGGTAGTGGCCAGCTGGTATTTTAAGCATCATAGTACAGATACAGACAGACAGTCACAGTAGTGTAAATGCCTGTTTCTTCTAAACAAAGACAGTCTGCTAGGCTTAAGGTTTTTGGTTTTTTCAGAGACAGAGTGTAGCACTTGTGATTTCCGATACCTGTTCAGCGCAGTGCAAGCACTGAGGTTGTGTCATGTGCTTCTGGGTTTCGTGTTGTATTAGCGATTGTGGCTTTAGTGTGCATTTTGCAGTCGGGAGCAACTAGTGATTACTTTATTTGTTTTGTTTCAATTTCCAACACCGGAGATTTCTTTTGTGCTTAATTGGAATCGGGCTGCTTATAATGGGATGTTACAGCTGCCAGATAACCGTGTGCTGGAGAACAGGAAATGGAGCTGACAGTGAGCCAGTACTGTGAACTGTGTAGTTCTGCATCTTGCCGTCTGTTGCCATCTTTGTGAGTCCTGGCTTTGTGGTGCTCGGAGTGATTACTGGGGGAGTTTATGATGCGGCTGACTGGTAACTGGCACCTTTTCCTGTTGGTATATCTGAGGATTTACAACTGGGAATAGATGCCAGTCAGCCAATCAGAGAACAGTATTTAGTGTTTATTACTTTGCTCATTGTATAATCAGAAGTTAGCACCTGCACTAATAGGTTTTTGCCCACACTATCCACGTTTGCACCCTTTTTGGGGATGGGTCTACATTCAGAGGTCCCTATCACACTCTCTAAACCCATTAGCACCCAGGCACAAACATAACACTGAGCACATGCAAATGAGGGGGTCCCCTCCTGCATCCAGGCACTGCAGCATTTTCAAAGGTTTGCAATGGCAGGAAACAGCACCAGAGTGGAGCTATTTGCTGCCTCCAAAAAGATCAACTTAACCGGGCACTAAGCCTGCGCCCCAACCCCACTGATGGCGGGACACCTGCACTGCAGTGCCTGCTCCTAATTGTCAGCATGCCAGTGAGGTTGCAGGCC
Source organism: Neoceratodus forsteri (assembly GCA_016271365.2). Lineage (NCBI taxonomy): Eukaryota > Metazoa > Chordata > Ceratodontiformes > Ceratodontidae > Neoceratodus > Neoceratodus forsteri. Next base: position 1,260,539,653 of record CM028129.1, read on the forward strand.
CTGTCGTCCACAGATACCCTTCAAATACCTGTCCCACATATTGTAACAACTCTACCTGGTATATAGTGGCACCCCCACACTTGTTCTTCTGGTCCATATATAGATCACTTCTCCCTGGAGTCTAGTGGCACCACCACCTCCTGAGCACCCAGTCTGTACATGATAACTGCTCCCTGGTGTCTAGCAGCATCCCACACCCCCCCATCACCCAGCCCACATACTCTATACCATCCCTGGTGAATGCCGGTCGACATACGGACCTGTGAACATTGGCAGTCCAGTGGCCCCCCCACCCACCCTGTATGCACTCAGAACACCACCCAGCCACTCCCTCCCCTTATAGTGCATCTAGGGATGGGCACTGCATCTCAATACCGTGACCTTCACATCTCTCCTCTCCTCTCCCCTTCTTGGCCATCTGTTGTATGAGCTGACAGTGAGCGCACATACAATACACACATGCAGTGCACATCCCCAGATGCACTGGTAAGGGGGGTGGATGGGTGGTGTTCTGGCTACACACGGAGCAGCTGGGGGGGGCCACTGGACTGCCAATATTCGCAGGTTTGTTTCTTGACTGGCATTCAGTGGGTGGGGCAGAGGTACCACTGGATACCATGGATGCTATAGGGTACATGGGCCAAGTGTTTGGGGTGCATGGTTGGGAGGTGCTACTAGACACCAGGGCATGGTTATCATGTAGGGACTGGGTTATCGGGGGGTAGGGGGGGCCACTAGGCACCAGGGATATGTGTACATACTATGAACTAGGTGATCAGGGGGTGAAAGTTGCTACTAGACACCAGAAAAAGAGGTGTTCTGTATATGGACCAGGTGATTGGGGTTGGGGGTGATGCTAGATGCCAGGGATGATGTTGCCGGTCCCCACAGGATGGTCTCAAGAGGGCCACCACTCACCATGCAAATTAGCCCATAATGAGCATGCAAATGACCCTGTAATGTCTTGCATGCCCATTGAACTAATTTGCATGGTGTGGCTGAATATAGTGACATAGCTCCCGGTGCTATCCAGTCCCAGGGTGCAGTTCTCTATGAGCTGGATACAGCCCAGGTCCATGCCGGGGCAGCGCAGTTTGAGTTAGTGCTGTGCCAAAATGGTCTGATATTCAGTTGGATAGCACCTCCGCTATCCAACTGAATATAGCAGTCTCTGGGTGGGGCACAGGTGCAAGCATGGTGCAAACCTCTGCACCACGCTTGTGCTGTTTTTGAATATCTGGCCCTTGAAGTCCCTTTTTGGACTGTATTTATTTATGGCTTTGATACCTGGGTAGCTGCACTGATCCAGTGGACCGTTTACAGGTGCAACCCTGGCCACAAGGCATTAAAAATAACACAACAGGAAATAAAACAATAACATGAGAGTTTCTAACTCAAATGGAGAAGATGCATGGCAGTAATATAACAGTCACAATTGCAATGGTGAGTACATGGAAGGCAAATACAGTACATTAGAAAAAAATACAGTACATATGAAAAATGGGCCACAAGGCATTAAAAATAACACAACAGGAAATAAAACAATAACATGAGAGTTTCTAACGCTACACTCTAAATGGAGAAGACGCATGGCAGTAATATAACAGTCACAATTGCAATGGTGAGTACATGGAAGGCAAATACAGTACATTAGAAAAAAACACAGTACATATGAAAATTTACATAAGGGTAAGTACAAGAACATAGGTCCAGAAATGGACACCCCCCCACCTTCAGGAGAAGGCACAACAACGGGATCTAGAACCCTCAGGAGCATAAAGGATGTGGAGAGCAAGTTGGACATATGTACTGGCAACTTAAGAGGAGCTAGCCTTTGGAGCAGCTGCAGGTATCTTTATCCAGAAGCCAGTATTTGAGGCTTTGCTTGAAGCTAAGGTGAGTGTTGGAAAATCGAAGAGGGAAGGGAAGTCCATTCCACAAATAGGTGGTCGCAACTGAGAGGGCTCTCCCACCCATGTTGGTGGCGGATTTAGGTACTACGAAGGTGGGGACAGTAGAGGAGCAGCACAGGTTCCTTGATGGGGTTCTAAAGTTAAAGATGGTTGAGAGGGGAGAGGTATTACCGCATCTTAGGGAGACATCTACGAGACAACCAAGGGAATAGTCCAAGCACCCTTGTAAGGAGAGCCAGCCAAGGGAGAGGTAGAATTCACAGTGGTGTGTGGAATAGGGGGCCGATAGGGCAAAGCGGCAGGCATTATTGTAGGCCACCAAGAGTCTAGACTGCAGGGTATTAGAGACTCTAGACTAGATGGAGGAGCAATAGTCAAAGATTGGGAGGAGATTCCCATGACGATAGCTAGGCAGGCCTCCTTTATAAGGTATGGCTTTAGACAATAAGCGGCATCTAGCTTCTGATTAACCCTACGAACAATGTGGTTTATGTGGTCATGGAATGAGAAAGAGGGATCAAGCAGAACCCCTAGATACTTGAAAGAAGAGACGTTATCAAGGGGGGCCGTCGGGGGAGTAAATGAGGAGAGAAGAGTTTGCATTGAGGGTCTTTGCTAAGAATGATTTAGATGCAAACAACATAGCCTTGTTTTTTGTTTTTTTTTTTGCATTGACCAACAACAGATTGGATGAGAACCAGTTAAAAGCAGTGCAGTAGTTATGGGTGAGGATGTGTATATAGAGGGGAGGGATTTATCACTATAGAAAATGACAAGGGCATCTGCGTAGAGCAACGAGTTACAAGTGGAACAGTTGTCAGGGAGGGAGTTGATGAATATAGAGAAGAGCAGTGGGCCGAGGATGAAGCCCTGGGTTACACCCATGGTGACCGGCAGTGGAGGAGAAATGGTAGCGCCAAGACATACAGATTGGGACCGAGCAGAGAGGTAGCTCCGAAACCAGTTAGTGTTTTTAGCAGAGCAATGGAGCAAGTTTAGTTTAGAAAGGAGGAGGTAGTGGTTGACCATATCGAAAGCTTTAGATAGGTCAACAAAATGGCACAGTGGTGCATCCATGGTCCATGTTTGAGAGAACATGATCGGTGAAAAGAGCCAGGGCAGTTGAAGTGCTATGGTGCTTGTGGAAGCCATGCTGTTGGCTGCATAGGAGATTGTATTTAGTGTGGTGATCAGATAGTTGGTGGTGGACAACTCTTTCCAATAGTTTACTTAAGTGGAGGAGGATAGATATAGGCCAGTAGTTGTCGGAGGAGTGGGGGCCACCGGTTTTAAAGATGGGAATAATGCTAGCGGCTTTCCAGGAGTCAGGCATGGTGGAGGTAGATAGGGCAAGATTAAAGACAAAGGTGAGAGGCACAGACATCAAAGAGGAGATAAGTTTCAGAAAGACAGGTGAGAGGCCATTGGTGCCAGGGCTGCCTCTATTAGGTAGCCTCTTTAGGTGTTTGTACTGTAGGTGGCCTCTGGGGATATGGTCTTAAAGTAGAAAGGGGGTGAGGAGGGGGGTCACAAGAAGGGGAGTTTGAGGGAGAGGTAGAAGTACTGGTTTCCATGTTAGAGGACACACCAGAGGGGAAGGGGGCAGGACAGTGGGCGGAGGAAGAGAAAGCTGGGATGGTGCAGGCCACCTGGGGCATGGGATGGCTGGAGGGAAGTTTGCAAAGGAGAACCGACAGGTCGGAGAACTTAGTTTTGAAAGCTCCGGCAACCACCAAGGGGTCGGTTATAGGGCTGGATGGGGAGCTCAGGAGGATGTTAAGGCTATATGTGTGGGGATTTAGGAGAGAGCTAATGGAGTCCCAGAATTTTCTAGGATTGCCTAGGTTCTCTGTCTGGAGTTTGTGGAATTAATCCCATTTTGCAGATCTGGTCATATGCTTGCATTTATCAGGTGCTGTACTCATTCCACTTTAAAGGACACTAATTATCTAAACAGGCTTCAGATATTCAACATTCATATGATTTTGTTCTACCGTAACTGAAGGTTAGGAATATAGTTATATTTGTTTAAATTGTCTTAGTTGTATATTCCCTTGTTTCTTCTATGTTGCGTCATGCCATATTGATTGTATATAAGTCTATGTCTCAGTACACAATAAATCTCCTGTTAAATGTGCTGTATTATATGGTTTAAATCAATAAAAAGTTATACTCAGAAATACAGATTGCTGCCATCAGTAACCATGTTTTTTTAATAAAAATCCAGATGATGTAATTTTGATAGATACTCTCAGATCCACAATAAAGGATCCATGAGTAGTATAGTAAGCAATATATCTGAGCATACCTTTACTAAGCAGGTCCATGCCATGTGAATAGAGGGGTATGACCAAAGCATATGGCTTGTGTCAGCATATATGTGTTTACATATCCAACAGATCCCATCTTGCCATAGCTTCTAAACTGAGTGATCTTCTTTGATTCCTGATCTGACATGTGTGATGTTTACAAGTGCTTTCTCCCTTGCAGTGCCTACAATGAAAAATTGTTATAGAACTTATTTCTCTCATGTTACATAAAACTACATATTGCAGTATAAATCCAGTATTAAAAGTCAGACGGTACCCTCAACGGAAAGTGTTTTTTTTTTTTTACTTGTTATTTATGCAGTTTTGGTACAAAAGTATACATAAAAACATGCACAAAACAGTATACTCTTAATACAGCACATGTAACTTAATTTAGGTGAGATTGAATCAATTTCCTTGAGTTATCAAATTATGAGGGGAAACCTTAAGTTATAAATCACCTTAACCCCTTAGGAGCTTGTTAAAGTCAATGCCCAAAATCATAAAAACATTATAGATAAAATCCAAACAAGCTAATTCTTACATTTTTTTTTAAATCCATGTTGCTTTTTCCCCACTCACACAGCTGCCTCCTTCCTCTCCCATCACCCATCTTATCACCCACTGTCCCTAGGACTTATCTGGGGGAGGTCCCCTACAGAGGTACCCCCTGTGCTATGTCAGTGGAGAGAGGGTCATCCTGCTGCCCAAAGCAGAAATCAGAATCCCCCAGGGCCCAGTAGGTGGTGCAGAGGCTGCGGTGACCAGGAAATCATACTGTAGCTTGCTGACCTTGCCCTGCTTCCCAATGTTGGGTCATGCCCCCAGTCTGGCCTCGCAAGCTCTAGCGTACCCTGCGGGAAACGCAAGCTCCCTGGCCCACCACAAGGGTTGCTAGAGGAATGGAACCCACAGCTATCCCTCCTCAGCTGGGAGTGCTGCCACATGGCAGCATCTGCCCAGCTCTCAGTGTCACCTGACTGGCTTCTGGGGCTCATTTTTGAAACCAGGTCGCCGATGAGGGAGCTTGCAACACTACCCAATGGACCATCAGGAGGCCGTAACCCTTATGGGTTTCAAGGAATTTCCTTTATAGAAATAGGAGTCCCAAGTTCTCCATGAAATCCCAGAGTCCATTATAATAAAATACATTATACAAATTAAATAGGGAGTAATGCATGGGCTGGAGTGTATTATGAGAATTTGATACACATCCAAGGTGTGTGATACTACAAAAACCATGAGAGCGAACTCAAGAGGTTTATCCAGCATCACACACTGAGGGTGTCTATTGAATTCAAGTCATACAGTCCACACCATACATTTGTTTTTATAATTTCCAGTGTAGCAATTTTTCCCAACCAGAAATTATAAAAACTAAGAGCCTTTCACATGAGCACTGTTTAATGCACTATATAATGAAAATAATGAGATTGTCAGAGCTATGCAGTTTAAATAGATTTCATTTTAAATACTTTAACAAGTACAAGGAATGACAGTTTTGTATGAAATTGCAAAGTCAGGAACTGTTGAAAGACATGGCAAAATGGGAAAACAGCATCACAGTGCAAATTGGAGCAGACAAAAATTCCAGTTTTAAAAATTTCAGAGAAGCAAACAACAAACTATACTTTTTTGGCACAGTGTGGCCAATATTTTGATTCTGATATTAAAAGTCCCCAAAAATATTTATAAACTTAGTTTTATATGTTAAGTCACAGACACTGAGCTTGACAGTTCTCACAGCCATAGCAGGAATGTTAAATGACAGCAGCTGTGCAGCTATGAGAACGGGGCTCGCTCAGAGTGTTTGAGGCAGTGCATGTCTCCTGTAATAACCAGCCGGTTATTACGGGAAATAATAACTGGGTGAGCCCATAGAAAAAAATTGCTCATCAGTTATTATAATAAGATGAAGCAGACCAGAGTGCTGCATAAAGTAATTATTTCAGCAAGAAGGCCTATTGTTACAAATATGTATCAGCACAAGAATCGTCAGACTATCATGTACAGTATCACAGAGTTTGTTTCAGCTGAAATGTGCATCAGACCTGGCTGGCACCATACACTGAATGAGTTCCCCAACCCCCAAACAGCATGGAACAGTATCAGCACACAGCCCACCAATGTGTCCTGTAGTTAAGCTTAGAGTTTATCCAACCAAAAGGCTGCCAGAGTCTCCTAGTGCTTTGGTCTGAATGGGCAATTCCCCTCTCCCCCAGCAAGAAGCAACAATAAGGCTGTGCATGGGGCTGATTTGGGGTATTTGTATTTGTGTCTCTGGTGTTTATATTTGTATCTGTTTGCACATTCATGTTAAACAACATAAAATTCTTAAATTTCAGTCTTATTTCTGTTGTCAGTGGAGGCACTAGGCCAAAGAGTTGAGAGTTATCAATAATATATGAAGATTTATGAATAAAAATGGACTCTTGTAATGAGCAGTAGTAGTCATATGTGTGTCACTAAGTCTCTGCTTAGGTCTAATGCTACTTTGTGTGTCTAACAAAAGTACAAATATTGAAGAGTGATATTTGTATTTGTGAATAGTGAAACATTTGTGTGTATTTGTATTCGTTTTGCACAGTTGTGACAGATTGGTCTCTCCCAGACTCAGCCTGTACACTGTTACCAGCTTTCTCAAACCCTTCCGATACCTGTACCTCAAAGGACTCAGTCACAGAAACGTAAAGTATATAAAAATAATATTGTAATACTTCAGACATTAAAACATATACATAGAAACATAGAAACATAGAATTTGACGGCAGATAAGGACCGCTTGGCCCACCCAGTCTGCCCATTTCCCTACCTACTGGATAAGCTGCAGATCCTAGTTAACCAGCAGCCTACTTCTTCCTACCCCAACCCCCCAGAGTAGAAAAAAAACACACGGAAAAATCTTACTACACTTCCTAACTTTCCCAAAGTAGAATGGGCTTACCACACATGACACCTTGGTGAATCAGGGCTGACTTGAACCTTAGAGGTTAACTGTTCAAGGTCTCAAAACCTGACTAACTTTTTTAGGGTATGGCAAGTCTTCAAAACCCATCAGTTGCTAGCTGCCCCCCCAATGATGCACCATCAAGTATGTCACTTTGACATCATAGACTCAACACTTCCTTTGTGTCCTGGGAAACTTCCCATCTGGAAAACTGGTCCAAACTGGACTGGTATTCCAGACCCTGGTTTCATGGATTGCAAAGTTCAGCCTTCTGTTTTCTCATCTGTTACAGTCCATGGGGGGGGTCCATCTTCCTTGCTCTGGCTTTGTTTACACTCAAAACAGAGACTGTGATTATGAAAGCAATTAACCTGCTTGAAGTGTTAAGTACTCTTTAGCTAACAGAAACTCTACTGTTTGCCCAAACAACCCCTTTTCTGATTGCCTCAGGCATGTGTTCTAATGGCATGAAAATTATGATTTATCAGACAATTTTTATCTCAGCTGTAACACTTACAAGAGGTCTAGCTGTTAATAAAAAATGAAACACAGAAACATGAAAAAAATGCATAAAAGTTGTTTCAATAGTCCTAAGCAGCAGACATCCATGTGAGCATATAGTGCACTTCCAGCCTGCACAGTTTCCCTGTCGCTGTTTTAAAAAGCCTACATAGCCAAAAATATACTGTCTTATCTCAGCATTATCAGCCAATGTCATGTATACCTTCTGATGGACCATCAGAGGCTTTTGCCCAGAGACAATTTTCAGACTCCGGTTTTGCATCCAGGGTATCTCTATCCTTTGGGTTGGTAAAGAATAGAGCTCATTGTTCATGATGAGTGCAGGTGGACAGGAAACATGAGACTATAGGAAATATCCAGATCATGTAGTTTGCATTTTACTGCAGTGAAAACTTTTTTCTTTATATGTGTTGTATATGAAAATATAGGAAAGAGCAACATTCTCATGCCATCTATCTCCACATTATCATGCATTCAAGCTGCTCTCAAAATCTGGTCCCAAATGGTAGCCGAGGTGATATCACCAACATGGTGCAAGGGCCAGTTCAGCACGGCCTGCACACTGAGGGGTAAATCTGTAGACCTTAAGTAGATGACCCAGTAAATCAAGTGCTACAGTCTTCAGGAGCCATGATTCCATAACTTGCAGGGCATCATCATGTTTGATGTCTCAGAATCAGCCCCAGAATTCTCAAAATCAGTGCCCTGACCGCATTCTCAAGCTGCGTAACTCTCAATTTTAGCAATGTCTGTTCTTTAACAGTTTAGGCCATGGCTGCCATTGTCTTCCCAGCCATCAAATCCCCTTCCTTCGACAGAGTCACCACCCTATTAAGTCACATTTCCATCATCACCACCTCATACTGTAGGAGTCCAGTTTTTAGTCAGTTTTATTCTCTGATTGTGTAGGCATGGTCCTAATGACTTGTAATGATTCCAGGAAGGCTGGTGGGGTGTCGGCTGTTGGCCATGATGCTGCTACTTGCTCAGTCTTTTTTGCTGTTCATCCATGAAGCTGAAAGAAATCCTGCTGTGACACTATCATTCTGTGACCCATTATTGCAGAAATTGGCTTCCAGATACTAGTCAAGTAGCCTAACAACTTGGTGAAGTTAGAAAATAAAAATCGCAAGTTTAGAGTAGATTCATTAAAAAAATGTACCTAGGTTCAACAATGGGAGCTCTTCAGGAAAAGTGCTACTTGGCTGAGCTGCTAGCTGCACCCCCACAAGTGATTTCTAAATATTGTGAGACGTGACCATCTTTAATGACGGGAGTCAATTACAAAAATAGTTATAAAATCTGTTATTTAAATATTTTTTAATGCAGCTTTTTGGCATCTGTCCAGCAGGGATCCACACGAGGAAGGACCCAAGGGTACCAGCACCATCACTGATGGCCACCACTGCACATGGGTTTTCTGTTTTTTCCCCCTGGCTGCGCATCTCCCCAGTGCCCTAGTGTAGGATGTTTGTCCCCATGCATGTCACCATGGTCGCACATAGCGACATCCTGCATGGAGACAAGTTCCCTCAGCCTACTGTAGGAGTTGTTATGGTGCTGAAATGAGGGCACATCCCTCCCCTGGCTGGGAGTGCTGCAACATGGCAGTGCTTCTCCAGCCCCCTGGCCACTCTTCTGACTTCACAAAAAAAGGATGATGAAAATTCTTGCTGACTAAAATATACTGCTGCTTTAAGGGTCCACTGAGGTGTCAGATGCTCTTTAAAAACCAGGACAATTTTTTTTCCCAAAGAAAACAAAAGAAAAAGTTGAGTAGGGAGATGTAGAAGCTGCACACATGCCAAATTGTCTAATTTTATTTGAGAAAAGTGAAAGCCTATTAGGTCCAGTGGTTTGGAGGGTTGAGGTGCTGGATGCCACCTCTGCTACCACATCGGCAACCCAGGGAGGGAGGGAGAGGATTGAGTGTCAGCCTGCTCTCCTCTCCTGGGGAGACTGGACCAGCTGCACTGCTCCTGTACTGCCACCAAGTGAAGATGTGGTGGTATGGTAGCGGGGGTGGCTCAGAAAGGGAGCCACCAGCCACAGGCGCATAGTATGTGCCCCGTGCATGTCTATTTGAGTAAGTGCACACCCCTAGCATGGGGAGAAAACCAGGAAAAATAATTGTGGCTGTGGCTGGATGATCCCTTGGTTGCTGCAGTCCCTTCACCACCTACATGGTCGGGGGCATCTGCATTGTGCTTCTGGGGAGGGTGGTTCTTCCCAGGCCCTGCCAAGTGGTGGGAAATATCAGTGATTCTTCCCTTTGGTAAGTCCCTAGGACAGTGGAGGACGGGGGGGGGTCAAGGAAGATGGGAGCTAGCAGAATTAAGGGAGAAAAATCAAGATGGAAAAAACAAAAGGAAAAGCCAAGTTTCTATTCCTTAAATATTAAATATCCATCAGAGCACTGTCTGCATGCATAGATAGTTAGACTCTGCTAGAGATGCCAGTCATTGCTGACAACATGGAATGGATGTGTAACACTCACAGTTTGCAGCAAAAATTATTGCTCACGTGTCAGAGCCACAGAAAGTTGCATTATTTCACAGATTCAAGAACTGTACTTCCTAAGTGGTGTGTTGTGGGGGAGGGGCAGGGCATGATGGACCAGAGTCCCTTCCAACCTTAAATTTCTATATAACTTTGTAAGTCTGTAGCTTATCTCATGATAACAGTACAGCAGAATAAAGGAGGGCCATCATGATTGCATGCAGTAGCTGATGCACGTCATTCATCGCCTCTCAAGACAAAAGCACTATGTAATTATTTGTATGTCTGCTTTTTGTAGATATTCTGACCAGTAACTTATGGATGGACTTGATCATCTTGGGTAAAGAATGTTTTCTGCAAGCTGTAATTTTCTCCAAGTTTAAAATGAGTGCAGAAACTCCTCAACAGAAAGAGAGTTGTAACTGGCAGTGAACAGATAAAGGCTCTTATTTATGCTGGCCCAGTGGCCCGGAGGGTTAAGGTACCAAGCACCTTACCTGCTATCACGCAGGGAACCTGGGTTTGGGAATGGACTCAGGTTGCTGGGGGTCATCCAGGTGACAGAAGATCAAGCAACTGAGGGACTGTTTTTCCTTTGGTGGGATCAGCTTGTTAGCCCAGACAACGACTACCACCAGGTGGAGGCCTGGTAGCTGGTAGTGCAGGCTGGGGTGGCACGTATGGGAGGGGCCGCTGATTTAGCATAGTGTGTGTGTATGTGCCTCTACATGGCACGCACCAATGCCTGTTTGCAGCAGGAAATGGGAGGAACAGAAAAGAGGAAAAGACATGCAGGCTTTGTGAGGCTCTGCCCACTTGCCTCTGACCCATATCGCCACCAGGGAACACCAGGACTAGCTCCATGTTCTGAGGGAAGGACATCCCTCCTGGCCCCACCACAATGGCAATCTGTGGCAGGCACTCAGGTCTTTTAAGTACTGGGTGGGGTGATCCCAGTTAGGGAAAGTGAGGACAGAGCTGATAGCCTGCCCACAAGTCGACTGGATGAAAAAGTTTCATGAAAGAAAAGCTGTCATTTAGAGAGGTTACTCCTCCACCTATAAAAGGATCTGTAAATATCACTGTAATAATCTGCGATCCAACCATAATTTATATGCACCACTGCAGACTGAAGATAAAAACTACACAAGGAAGTTAGTGTTGTGAATTGGCTTCAGTCTCGTGAAACCATGGTGCACTGCTAAATAAATGCACAAGATGGCAGTCTTGTTCTGTAGATGTAATTAAATTTCACACTCTTTCTAACGTACTGCCAGAGAAAATTTGTGTGAACTCTTCTTGGTATTTTCTCTGAGTCTGTCATGTTGTTTTAAATAATGCTTGCCATATAAGCTGATGTATTTAGCATTTGAAACTAAAATGTGAATGATAGATAGATAGATAGATAGATAGATAGATAGATAGATAGATAGATAGATAGATATGCTCGTAAAAAACAGGGCTGTTCTAATGAGGCACAGAATTAGATGACTTGGCAGTGTGTTTTGCTATTTAGCACCGGAACACTGCTAATTAATCTTTAATAGCCATCCTATGCATTCCTATTGATTGACTGGCCCAAATCAGGGCATCTGCTAATCGATGTAACACAGGCCTGATGTGCTGCTTAAGTATTTTCTGATTACTTGGCTCTCCACATACAGTAACTCACTAATGGGTATGTAGCAGGGGCAGCTTCACTGCTTTAGAATAGCAGCCCAGAACACAGCCAGCTATAAGTTCAATGGTGAGCCCTTTCTGATGTACGTTTTGGACAGGATGATATAAATAAGTCTTCTGGGAGCCTTTTGAGGCATCCAATTTGGATGCAAAACAATCAAGCATTAAGGTATGACCAGGGGTTGCAATACCATCACTTAAACTAAACCTAGGAGGTAATAAGGCACAAGGCATGGCCAAGTACTTATTGTCCCTACGGGTAAACTAAGTTAACACTATCCCTGGAGTGCCTTAATGCTTTTATTAAGTTAAACGTTTTCCATTTTAATTTGCATAGAAATTATTCATATCTGGGCCATATTAGTGAAGAGATATACCCTAATCCCAGTAATATACCCTGTTCAGGCCTGTGTCCTTGGTTTCTTCAGCTTACTCACTGAAGCTGGCATCCCTCATGGCTTCGTTTCTGTGGCAGGGGCTCTGGGGGAGGGCTTTCTTCCCCCCCGATGCAATCCATTCACTGGACTATGATCCGGTTGCAGCTCTGTGGTGGATATCCTATGGATTTTTCTTACACATTTTCTTTCTAGTCCTCCCACCTCCTCTGAAATCGGTGGAACCTTCCTGGTGGCCTCATCTGTGCACAGCAACATGCCTTTGAAGGGTCAAGCTCCCTTGGCTCACAGAAGGGGTTGCTGCAGCACTGGAGTGCAACATCAACCTAAGCTCGCCATGCAACCTGAGTTGCCTGCATGGTAACACATCACGCTGCCACTGGGGCATCAGGCCGGCTAATGCTTTCCATTTAAAAAAAAGAAATCTTTTTATAATAATCAATCTTTAAAATTCTAATTGTTCTATTGTGCATGAGGGTTCTTGCTAGTTAACCTAGCCCCTTTAGAATGTTGTTAGGTGGAAAAAAAACAATGCCTCATTTCTAAAACTGGCTTAAAATTGTATACATTTTATACAAGATGCTCCTCTATGCAGACGATGAAGTTCTCTGTGCCTCACACCCAGATCCCTCCACGCTCCAATCATCCCTCCAACTCGCCTACAACCAAACTGAAAGGTGGTTTCTTGATCACATAGTCAAAAACCTAAAGAAAACCAAATCAATGCTTTTCTCCCACCACCAAAATAAAGCTAGAAGCGCCCCCCTCCTGATTACCACCAACTCTCAGCTCTCATTAGAGCAAGTGTCCACATACAAATACTTAGGCAGCACTTTCGATACTGCCCTCACCTTCCACACCCACATCAATGCTCTTTCTTCCACCATAAACTCTTGGATTGGCCTTCTATACTGCCATAGGGGTTGCCTGCCCCATGCTGCCCTCTGGCTGGCCATGTTCTCCTCTGTCCTGTCCCTAGTGGACTACGGCTTGCCCATCTACGCTGTAGCTGATAACACCGCACTCTATAAAATCCAGCTCTCCATCAATAAGGCCTGCAGGCTCCTGACTGGAGCCTCCAGCCGCACCCACACCTGTTTACTCTTTTCCTCTGCCAACTTGCTCAACTTCGAGGAATGTCTGCAGTATCAAACCTGCCTTCTTGCTAAGAAATCCCTGCTCAGACTCTCCCCCCTGGAGTCTCTGCCTCCCTACCGTGGTTGTCCTCATCTGTTTTCACCCACAGCTCTGTTAAAGCCACCTTCCAAGTGCCCAGAACCAAGACCTCCCTCTCCCAGAGGACCTTCCTTTATCGAGCCCCTGCTTGGTTCAACTCCCTCCCTATCTGCATCACCAACACTGCCAAAATTGGTCCCTTCAAAACTGCCCTCCGGAACCATCTCTTTAAAATGTCCGCTGCTGCAGGTGCAACTAACCCTGTCCCTCCTAATTCCTACCGCAGGACTCTTCCCTGCCTGGCCCCTCTAATCTCGACAATGTCCCTTAGACTGCAGATCCATTTCCCTCTACCCCTTTTTACGTACCTCCTTTAGGTTTATACAAGGATGTACTCCACTGCAACTCCAGAGAAATTAGTACTTCTTTAATTGTAAACCTGTATTATATAACAGTATGTAACTAAGTGTATTCTACGTTCAGTGTCTGCACCTGTAATGTTGTCCAATGTTGTAACTGCACAATGTACTATTGTCTTGCACTCCCTGCAATGAGATGCCTTTGTAAATGAGTCTCTGACTCAAAGGTTGTAAATCCGACTTGTACAAATAAATAAATAAATAAATAAATAAATACATCTTTCATACAGAACAGAATCGCAAAATGCTGTACATGTATGGTAAAAAAGTTCAAAAAGCTAGAAACCTACTTCCATACCCTTCTGTACACCAATCAATCCTCCCCAGCTGATTTTTGGACTATACTTCACTCTCTCATTGACCCCCTTGCCCAGTCCACCACCCCTACATTATCTATTAATGGCTCTCCGGTTACTGACCTAGCTGCAGTCGCAACTGCCCTAAACTCCTATTTCACTACCTGCGCTCTGCCCCCATCCACCCCACCCCCCAAACCAACCCCTCCATGGCTACTGTTTGCCAACAATCTTGATCCAAGATGTCCATAAAGCCCTTGCCTCATTAAGCCCAAATAAATCTAGCCATGACTCCCTTGACCCATCTCCTACATATTTCTACCCCCGCAATATCGCTCCCCCTAACCTACATCTTAAATCGATCGTTCCACCAATGCACAGTCCCACAGGCTTGAAAGATTACCCAGGTCTTACCTCTACACAAAGGTGGTGACACCCTCACCCAGGAAACTACCATCCCATATCCCTGCTCCCTGCTCTGGCCAAACTCCAAGAAACCCTTGTCCTTACACGTCTCACTGAGTTTCTAAATTCCTCAGATTTCCTCTTCACTTTTCAGTTAGGCTTCAGGGTAAACCACTCAACCACCAACTCCCTCCTACATGTCACAAACTCCATCCTCTCTGGTATGGATAAAAGCCAGATAACCGCAGCCATGTTAATTGACCTTGCTAAGGCTTTTGATTCCATCTCCCATCTGCTCATCCTAGACAAACTTACCTCCACTGGCCTCTCCCCAGAAACTGTACACTGGTTCAACTCATATCTCTCTGGCCAAACCCAACAAGTCCGTGTTGGCGGAGCCCTCTCCTCCCCTCCCCTTTCTGATCCATGCAGGTGTCCCCCAAGGCTCCATTTTGGGCCCTATATTATTCTCCATTTTTCTAAACTATCTCCCATCAACATGCTCAGTGGCAAACATGTAGATGTATGCTGAAGACACTGTTCTCTGCATCTCCAGCCCCTCAACCATAGCAGTCAAATCCCAGCTCCAAACCGACTTCCACTCTGTCCTTCTCTGGTTCGACAAAATCCTTCTCAAGGTAAATGTAAAAAAAAGCAGTGTTTATGACATTTGGAACTCCTCAAAAACTTGCCAACCTCCCCTCCACTCTCACTTTCTCCACATTTGATGGTTCCTTACACGACATAGTCCCCCATTACAAATATCTGAGGGTCTGGCTTGACTCCCAGCTTAAATACTCAAAGCACATTGAGCATGCAAAACTTAGCCCAAAACTGGGCACACTATATAGAAACAAAGAAGCCCTCTCCCCAACTACTCGGCATCAGCTCCTGACCAAGATGATTATCCCTTCATTTGACTATGCCGATTTATTGTATGGCACCACCTCAGCATCCCTATTAGCTAGGCTGGACTCCTTCTACAATGCCTTTTGTTGATTTTCCCTAAATGCCCCCCTCTCCCCAGCACACATCACTGCTCCCTCTACTCATCCCTTTCCCCTTACCTCTCTTCACCACTGACGCCTACTCCACTCTTCGCTCTTCATCTCTAAATATTGGTTTGGGTCCTTACCCTCCTACCTCTCTTCACTTTTGTCTCACTCCTCTGAGGCCTCCTACCCTCTTCAGTCTAGAGTCACCCACACCTTCTCCCTACCACGGCCATCCTCCTGTTCTGGCACAGCTGCTTTCTCTTACAGACTGCTCTCAGACTGGAACACCCTCCCTTCCCTTATCAGACTCTCCCTTTCTATCCCTTTCCTAAAATGCACCTTGTCATGTATAACTGAGCTATCTGATGCCTACCCTTGTAAATACTAATTTCTTCTAGCTACCCCCCCCCAATGTTTTCCCTTTCCTCAATCCTTTAATATCTCAGCCCTATATTCAGGAATGTCATAGCACTTACCACTGTTTGTTTCCTCCCCTACTTCTCCCTCTTACCTTTTACCCTCCTCCCTTCTCCCGGTCTCCCCTCTCCCCCATGCATAAACCCCTGCTCAATCTAAATGACATTTCCCTTTTACCTCGGTCCTGCTCCCTATATACCCTTTGCAGCACTTCTGTCTCTACTCTCCTCCCTTCTTTCCCTAACTTGATTTCCCTCATTATTTCTGCAGCTCTGTATTAACGCTTCATTTGCTACCTGAAGTCAGGATACCTTGTATAATTTTCTACTCATAGTTTTGTACTCTGGAAAACTTCTCTGTATACCAATTCTATAGCTGTGTTGCTAATCTTATTTATCCTACCCTGTATAAACTACTTTATTACTGTACCGAGTTTAACTTCTGTGTAATTACAATTGTGCAACAGTTAGACTGAATCTTTCCTACTCCCTTTCCCCTGGGTCATACCTGATACCTGGAAATGAGCCTTGGATCAGTGCACCTCTCCTGGTAAACAACTTTAAATAAATAATTAAATAAAATATCAGTTTGGCCACCTGTTGGCTCAGAGGAAGCATGTCAGTTCTGTGCTAGTGGTTTGCATAGGAGTATTTTGTCCACGCTGAGTGAGACCAAGGGCTGCTGTTTCTGCTCCAACTCAGGGCACCCCTGACTGTCTTGTTCCTCTCTCCTTACTGGGGAACCACATCCCTCACAGAGTCCCCCCCCCCGTGGCAGGGCCAGGAGAGGGAAGGTCATCCTGACCCCACTCCCAGAGCTAGCATATCCAGATAGCCTGCCAGAAGGAGCAGAAGAACGCTCTTAGTGACCACTCTCCTGTCCTCTGCCACTGGTCATCTCCCACACCAAAACCAGTGTCCCAGGTCACCTCGCACTGGGGCTTTCACCCCAGGGGTTTTAGAAAGCTAAAAATGCACCTAGCCCAGCTTGACTGGTCCCTTGTCCTACTAGCAACATATATTGACTCTGCCCTAGCCTATTTCTCCAGTGCCTTCAGCAAGGCCTGCAACCTTTTCGCAACCCCCCGACCAGAATCCGTACCAAGAAACACAATGACCCATGGATCTCCCCATCCCTCATCCAAACACTGAAACAAAGAGATAATCTCTGGCATATTGCTGTCGAGACAGGCAAACTGGCTGACAGACAAGCCTATAATGCAGCACGTAACAAATGCACCTGGGCTATAAGGCAGGCTATGGCCAAATATTATCAAGCCACCCTTGAATCCACTTGGGGCTCATCCCGTGACTTCTGGAACAATATGAAAGAGCTCAGTGGAAAGACCCTCTCCCCCCCCCCCACCGTCACTACTCTCCATAGACGGTACGGTCACTACTGATCCTCCCCGCATAGCTGAGTGCCTCAATATGGCTTTTTCTTCAGATCTAAGCTCTGTCCTCCCCAACTACTTTTTTGACCCTATCCCTGCCTCCACCCCCACCTCAGATCACCCCCCCCTTTCTACCTGCATGCCATATCACCCCTTGAAGCTAGACCTCATCTGCAAAAAGCCTTAGCTAGCAACAACCCCAGCTGTGATCCCTTGGACTCCAGGATTCTCCGATTAGTCCTAGATACTGTACTAGCCCCTCTCACCAACCTTTTAAATGGGTCATTATGTCTTGGACAATTTCCCAGTGCCTGATAAATTGCAGAAATCACTCCTATCCGTAAGAGTGGAGATAGAACCTCCCCTAACAATTTCAGGCCCATCTCCATTCCCCCCCAAAACACTAGAAAAAATAGTGTTCAGTCAGCTCTTTGAGTATCTGGCCAACTACAACCTGCTGTGTCCAGAACAACATGGATTCTGCCCTGGACACAGCACCACTACAGCCTTCCTGGAGTTCTCCCATCACCTCCTTTCTGCTCTCGACTCTGGTCATGTTGCAGGTGCAGTGTTCATTGACCTCTCCAAGGCCTTTGACACTGTCTGTCACCCTGTCCTACTTGACTCCCTCCATCAACTTGGCTTTTCCCCTGGCCCACTGGCTTGGTTCACCAGTTACCTCTCTGCCAGATCACAGTGCGTGAAGGTAAACGGCACCCTGTCCAATACCCTGCCCGTTCACTTGGGGGTTCCCCAGGGTTCCATCCTGGGCCCCGTTCTGTTCAGCCTATTTCTCAATACCCTCCCCAGCTCCTGCTCAGGCAATATGGTACTCTATGCCAATGATGCTGTTCTCCTTGCCTCCCACCCTGACCCCGCATCTCTACAGGAATCCCTGCAGCACACATTCAACCAAGTCAAAAAGTGGTTCCTTGACCACCGGCAGGTCATTAACCTCAAAAAAAACAAATCTATGCTTTTTTTCACATCACCAGAATAAGGCCAAAAATGCCCCCATCGGTATTTTCCCCAGTAATGCTCACCCTCTCGAACAGTCATCCTACAAGTACCTGGGCATCACCTTTGACTCGGCTCTTACATTCCACACCCACATCAACACCCTGTCCTCAGCCATAAACTCTCGGATTGGCCTTCTTTATCACCACAGAGATTGCCTCCCCCAAACCACTTTCTGACTGGCCATCAACTCCTCCGTCCTGTCCCTAGTGGACTATGGCTTACCTATCTATGCTGCGGCTGACAATACCGCCCTCACCAGAATCCAGACCTCGATAAACAAGGCCTGCAGGCTCCTGACCGGTGCATCCCTCCGCACCCATACTTGCCTGCACTATTCCACTGCCAACCTGCTCACCTTGGAGGAGTGCCTTCGCTACCAAACCTGCTTACTTGCCAAAAAATCCCCGATAGGAATCTCCCCCCCTCCAGGGGTCACCGTGTCCCTGTGGCTTGCATCCCCATCTGTTGCCATCCATAGCTCAGTTAAGGCCACCTTTCTGGTGCCCCATACCAAGACCTCCCTAGCCCAAAGGTCCTTCCACTACCATGCCCCCACATGGTTCAACTCCCTCCCGCTCTCTGTCACTAAGTCTACCAAAACTGGTCCCTTTAAGGTTGTTCTCCGTAACCACCTCTTTGGCGCCTGAAGCTGTAGTTGCCCTTTTTGCATAAACTTTTTATTAGGTTTCCAGTAAAGACAAACAAAACAAGTGTACAATAGGCAGGACTTAGACATAGACATACAAGAAAACATGACCACATGCAATAACAAAAAGGTGCAATCTGTTATACATTTCAATTAATCATTCAAAATATATTAGTCTCGTCTTCTATAGATTGTGATCAGACTAATAACATAAAAAGACTTAAGTATATCTTAACTTAAGTATAAATAAAAATTAAGTAAATATGTATATTTCCATTATCCCGAATGCATTACCTAATTACAATAATTCTTGGTTATTCTCTTATCATCCTTCAAGTCACTTCTATTCCATCCCAACTTGCCTTTAAGTGAGGCCCATTTGCAGTGTATTTTCCTCCAAAGTGCTAAGTGAAGCTAGAAAGGGAGTCCATTCTCTATAAAAAGTCTCCTCCCTATCCCTGAGAACTAAAGTCAATCGTTCCAAGGCTAATGTCTGTATGCTTAAGCTGCGCCACTGCTGGACAGTAGGCACCTCACAACTCACCCACAAATTCTGTATGCAGTGCCTGGCTAACACCAGGAGCACCCTACATCATCTTAGAAGTGTTTCCCAGTCCCCATCGTTCCCTTGTGTCATTCCAAAAAGACCTGTGATCCTGTGATCGGGTTTACTCTCAAAGGGATGCCCCCCATCTTTGGGATCTCACCCAGCACCCCACCCAAAAAACCTGTAGTACCTTACACGTCCAAAAGCAGTGCATATAGGTGCCCCTTTCTACTCCACATCTACCACACTTGGGGGAGATCGAGGGGTGAGCCCCATGAACTATCACTGGGGGATAATAGAGCCAGTGTAAACATTTATAAAAAGCTTCTCTAAATCTATTGCAGATCAAAAGTCCCCCCTGTCCTTCTAGCAATAATTGCCAATTCTCTTTTGTGATACTATAGCCTAAATCCCTCTCCCAGAGTAGTTTAACCTTAGAGGTATAGTCTGGGTAATCCTGTTTCCCCAACTTCGCTGCTTTTCGAATAAAGCCCTTGGAGTCCGTTTGGGCCCTATTAATTAAGGCCTCTATCATGTCCCATCTTGGCACCTGTACCCTATCTCGTCCCAATTTTTGTATAAAGGCCCTAAGCTGCATATATCGGAATAGTTGATGTCCACCTAAACCTAGCCCTTGAACAATATCTCCCAGCGGGTACAACACCCCATTCCTCAGTAGGTTTCCTATATTCTTTACCCTTTTGTTCTCCCACTCCTGAAAGCCTCTGTCCTCCAATCCGGGAAGTAAAAAGGGATTTCCCCATCACCAGGAGCAGAAAAGATTCTCCCCTGATACGCTTCTTTTTCCTAAGATGCTCCCAAGCCTCTAGCACCATCCTCACCAATGGATTACCACCCCCTTGGGTATAATAGGCTTTAGGGCCCTTGCTATGTAAATATGCCGATAACCGACCCTCATAACCCCATTGTTCTAAGTCTACCCAACTGGCTGCTGCAGGTCTGAGTACCCAGTCAGCCACATACCTTTGCTGAATAGAGAGGTGATAATTCACAAGGTCTGGGAAATTGAGCCCCCCCGTGTCGACTCTGCCTTCAGCCTCTGAAGTCGGGCCCTTGGTCTTTTATCTCGCCAGATGAATCTAGAAACATTTTTCTCCAGCGTATTTATATCCCCTGTCACCAAGCCCACCGGCAACATTTGCATAGGGTACAATAGCCTAGGGAGGACATTCATTTTAAGGAGGTTTATACATCCCAACCATGAAATAGGGAGCTGCATCCATCGTCTCAAGTCTGCCTCCACCTTTTTAATTAGTGGTAGGTAATTTAACCCGTATAAAGATTCAATGGTCCTACCCACATGTATTCCCAGATATATGATACATTTCTGAGCCACCTTAATTCCCCACCGCTCATCCACCTGTTATGATTTGGGAAAACACATCATCTCTGACTTAGAGAGGTTAATTCTATGCCCCGAAAATGCTGCAAAAGCATTTACCAACTCCAAAAGGGGAGGCATTTAATTCTGAGGGTCTCTCAGAAAGAGAAGCATATCATCTGTATAAAGAGTCACCTTATGCTTAGTACCTGTCACCCCCTTAACGCCCCATACCTCTGAACATTGCTGAATCGCCACAGCCAAAAGCTCAAGAGCCAAAGCAAACAGCAGTGGAGAGAGGGGACACCCCTGCCTCGTACCTCTATCCAATTCGAAATGCTTTGTGCAAGCTCCACTGACCAATATACACGGTCTAAGTGCTCAATACATAGCTTGAACCCACTGAATGTATGTGTCAACCCGATCAAACCGGGCCAAAACCTCAAAGAGGTACCCCCATTCCACCCTATCAAATGCTTTTTCGGCGTCCATTGACAGGACATATGTTTTCCCCTGTGTCTGCCCAGCCCTCCATATCACATTCAGCAAACAACGCATGTTATGATAGGAGGATCTCCCCTTGATAAACCCGGTCTGGTCTGGGTGCACCAACACAGGCAACAGATCCTCCAGCCGCTTGGCCAAAACTTTTGCCAGAATTTTTAAATCACAATTTAAAAGAGAAATTGGTCTGTACACTGCGCATTATGCCTCTTCCTTACCCGGTTTTGGAATCGGGCAAATCATAACCTCATAGCAAGTTTGGGGCAGGCTCGGGTGCGCTTCCCCCTCCACCAGCTGAAAGACCCCAGTCAAAGCCTCTGCCATCTGGCCCACCAAAGTTTTATAATATTCCACAGGGAACCCGTCAGGTCCACTTACCTTCCCCTTTTGCAATTTCCCTGTTGCTTTTATAATTTCTTCCTTCGTGATGGGCTGATTTAGTTGTGCCTCCTGAGCCCCGGTGAGCCCGGTGAGCCCCACCTTATCTAAAAAATCCTTTGCTAATGACCCCCTGTTGGAACATTCAGCCTGGTACAACCTATTATAAGAGTTCAAAAAGCACTTCTCAATTTCTTTTGGTTCCCTCTGCAATACCCCGCTGCTATCCCTAACCCCAAGTACCCTGGTAGGGCATCTACCCCCTTTCATGAGTCGTGCCAGCAGTGGACCCTGTTTATTAGACTTTTCAAATATTCTTTGCTTACAATAAAACCCCAAGGTCTTTGCTTCCCCCCTTACCAGAGCATTCAACGCTTCCAGTGTGACCATTAAGAGTTGTGTAATTTCACCCTTCTCTCCCTTAGCCATTTGCCTCTCCAAGTCCTTTAACTGTTGTTCCAACCCCAGTCTTTTCTCTTTTTTTACCTTCTTAACTCGAGCCAGATACCCTATAATAACACCCCACATGAAGGCCTTTCCTGCTTCCCAGTATATTCCCCTCGAAACCCCACTGTCTTCATTAGTTTCCTTGTAGAACTGCAATTTCTTCACCAAAAACTCCCTAAATTCCTTGCTATGGCACATATATGAGGGGAACTTCCACTGTATTGGTTGATCCCCTTCCCCCGCATCTTTATTCTAGTTATTACTATGTCGTGATCTGATGTGTGAATTGGTCCATGGTAGACATCTAAAATTCTCTCATGCCATCCCCGTAATACATATATACAATTGATTCGGGACCAGGTACTGTGAGGGTTGGAGAAAAAAGTAAACTCTCTGGCTCCAGGACTCAGCGACCTCCAGCTGTCAACCATGTCCAGATCAGCCAAACTTACCTGTCATTGTTTGAGGCCCTCTGGCATCCGGCCTTTACCCTCAGAGTGGTCCAACACCGGATCCATCGTACTGTTCATATCACCTCCCAATATTAAACTCGGGAATTGTTCCTTTATGAGCAGATCCAAAATTAAAGGAAAAAACTTGGGGTCATATACAGCTGGTGCATAAATATTACCTATTGTGATTTGCTCCCCATATAGTTGGCCCACCAAAAAAACATATCTTCCTTCCTTGTGGTCCTTCAATACTCTAATAATTTCTAGTGGCAGATGTTTACTCACCAGTATGGCTACTCCACGCTTCCGAGAGGAAAAGGAGGCCGTAACACATTTACCAACCCATCCCCGAGCAAGTTTACTATTATATAATATTATTATATAATAATAACTTTACTGTTCCGGATCAGACAGGTGGGTCTCCTGGAGTAATGCTATTTGTGTTCCCTTTCTCTTAAGGGCTGTAAGCAACATAGAACACTTAATAGGATTAGTGACCCCTCTCACATTCCAGGAAACCACTGTCAATTCTTTTATATTAGCCATACCCATTCTTTTGGTGTTCCTGTTAGTGAGCCCAGCTTCGTCCACCCCATTTCACATAACCACCACATTGTAACATTCGGTAAACTAATAATTCCCACGTCATACTTACATTTTGGATTGCACTTGAAACACATACAAACATCTTATATCTAACACATAAACTTTAACCCCAATTCCCTCCCTTCCCCCACCATCCCCACCAACATTCCAATCTTCCCTTCCTCCCATACTCCCTCCCTACCCCTCCTCCATCACTCTTCAGTACCCTCCCCTGCACACACATTCCCTTCTCTGAATCACCATTTATCCCCCTCCCCCATAATATTGACACTAATTGCCCAATGAGCATGAGTGTCTACAATCCCTCTGTCGGTAGTAGCGCCCTGCTGCCCCAGTACCGACCGTCTGCTTCCTATGATATCCTGTTTCCCTATAATACAGCTAACATTCAATAAAACCCTTTAACAGAATATGCTCATGAAGCACAACTAACTCGATAAACCTTCAACCTGCAACCAAATTATATTTAGAAAAAAACATGTACATTTTCTGGGACCAAATTCTCCTCGACCCTCTCTCACAGCAAGGCCCCAATTCAAAATGGCTCTTGACCTGTACGTTACCCAATTCTACAATCTTAAATAAAAAAAAAAATCCATTAGTACCCTTTTTGTGTTCTGATTGTGCTGTGCACCATGCACAAGGGATCAGGCCGCACCCTTAATACACGCACTAGGCTCTTCCCCCGCCCAGGCCTCTTTATGAGTACTTGTTTATCAGGCCAGTGCGAACAGTATGCCGCCTCCTGCATTCACGTAGAGTACTTCCAATATTTTCCCCCATTAATGCCCTGCTGCTTCACCCATCAACCACCCCAGAGACAGCAACCATCCCTTTCTCTAGCGCACTTCCAGTCCAAACTGTCTCTGAAGAGTTCACTGGGCCAGAGACGTCATATATACTGTTTCTGTTTCCCACTGGTCGATGGCCCCTGCTGCCCGCCAAGTAGTTTCTTCAAGCAGCCACAGGACCTCCCATTCTTCTGCACGTCAAAGCACAATCTGCTCATCAGTCCCAGCCAGGGTATGCCAATAGGGATGAACCCCCCGATCCCAAGTGAATATCTTCTGAGAGAGAGAGAGAGAGAGAGAGAGCAAAGGATCAAATCCCAGTTCAATAAGAACACAAACGAGCTAGTCTCGCCAAAGCATCAAGACACAAATCTCAGATCTGTCCCAATACTTTCATTTGTTCAGTTTCTTCTGTAATTCCTTTGTAAGTTGCTCTGTTTTAGTGAACTCCCAGAAAAAGAACGTGGTGCCCTCATGCGGAAGTTTGAGAGTAGCTGGGTAAACTAGGAAATTCTCCACCTTCCAACTGCGCAGCTGATTCATCAGCAGGTTGAACATCTTCCTCCTCTTAAGAAGTCAGGCTGAGTAGTCCTGTGATAAGAAAAGCCTTGTTCCCTCAAATTCCAGCACTCCTGTCTCCTATAGGCTCTCAACAGCACCTCTCGATCTTGAAAGGCATGGAACCTCATTATAATTTGTCTCAGAGGTTGATCTCCTGGTGGTTTAGGCATGACAGCACGGTGGGCCCTTTCGAGCTTGAATTGCCCCTTCTTCAGCTGCAGTCCCAACAAGTCTGGCAGTATTTTGGCACAGAAAACCATTGCATCTCCTTTCTCCATACCTTCTGGCAAGCCCCTCAAATGCAAGTTCAGGCATCTTGTAATTTTCCTAATAGTCAAATGCTTCTTTGAGTTCCTCCATCTCCTTTTGTAAAGCCGCCACCTGCCTGGGGATCTCTAAATGCTCGTCTTCCAGTCTAGATATCTGATCCTCAGTTTCAGTAATCCTGTTGGCATGCAGTGTTTGTTGTTCCAGGACCTCCTGAAGCTTCAAGTTGATTTTATTTTCTAACTTCAGAAGTCTGGGTTCAAGCGCCGCTATAACTTGCCCCATCACCTTGCGACCTAATGCACTGATCTCTGCTGCCGATAGCGAGATGACACCCACGCTTTCCATTACCGTGGAGTCCGCCAACTTCTTCACCGCTTTCCCTGCTGCTCTCTGGCTTTTCCCTGTGTTTGAGGTGAGATATTCATTCATGATCTCTTCCTCCACCTATTTATTGTGGTTGCTGTACTTGAAAACTGAAGTAAGCTAGTGTAAAATATACCTTGTTTTGTCGATGGTCTGGAGCAGCGTTCAGGCACGTCTATCCAGCTAACCGCTCATTAGCACCCCCTCCCGCTGTAGTTGCCCTTAATCAACCTAATGTTGGGGTCCTTCCCCATTTCTTGCCCATAGCCTTGACAACGTCTGTTGGACTGCCCCCATTTTTTTTTCTCTTTTCCTCACCCCTGTTCCCCCTCCACCCTTCCACTTAGGTATTTCCCCAGTATGACCAGGGTTGTGACTTCTACTATTGTTATACTTTATACGATTGCTATATACTGCATGTAACTTTATCCTGTAAACCACTGTTATATTGTGTTCTTTTTGTTATCTGTATTGCACCTGTATGTTACCACTGTTGTATCTCACACTGTATCACTGCGACTAGGTGCCTTTGTAAATGAGTCCCTGACTCAAAGGTTGTAAATCCGACTTTCAAAATAAATAAAAAATAAAAGGATGGGTCAGGGTGTACCAGTGGGCTTCATGAAGCCCTGGTCTGCTCCCATTTTCCTCCTCTTTTCTTTTTCTGAGCCACGGAAAACATAGATGATGCAAGCACATGGAGGCGAGGTGAGCCTGCAGTCCAGAACTACAGCTTCTTCCACCCACCTAAACTGAATACTTACCTCCCATGTATCGGCACTACCACCAGGCCTCCATACAGTGGCAGCCAATAGCCGGAAAGGTACACTATCCCTTTCCTAGAGAGGAGAGTTGCCAGGCGGCTGCTCGATCCTTTGTCAGCCCTCCCACTCCCATCAGATCCTAGCAGCCTTAGTTTATTCCTGAACTTGGGTCACCAGCATGGGAAAGGGTAAATTGCTGAGAGTGTCTAAACTCTCTTCGGCACTGAACTGGTTTAGCAACCCAGGTTTGGAAGCAGACTCAGGGTACAGGAGGCAGGCAGCCTGGCTGGGAAATAGTGCACATCCCTGCTGAGGGTGGGGGATAGCATGGCAACCAGCACCAAAGAGACCAACATGGAAGACCAGGGAGCTTAATCCCCCGGTTAGATGTGGTGTCTGAGGCCAACTCAGAAGGCAGGCAGTGCTATCATGTGCTTGGAGGGTGGTGGGAGAGAACTACAAAAATGAGAGGGAAAAAAACTGGTGCCATCAGAGTGACAGTCTAGGTTGTGCTACGCTCACAATGCCGGTGACTCAAGTTCAGAAGTGAGTCTGGGTCATCAGGGGCCAGCCTGGTGGAGGAGGACTGAGCATCCCAGGGGACGTGCTCCTCCTTCAAGGAGGAAAGGTCACTGCCCTCATTGCAATACTGCCATCTAGGTGATCACAGGTGGCAGTGCAGCTAATGGTGCCATAGGCGGGTCAGATGCAGGCAGAAGACCGATTTAGCAGTATGCTCTGTGCTCAGGCACATCTTGGTCTCAAGTGCCTGTGTCCAGAGGGATAGGGAGAAACAAGAAAATGGCCCTATTTCTAATTGACAAAGGACCCTGGTGACTTTGGGCCAGACCTGCCACTCTAAGAACTAGTTTCCTGATGAAAGTTGAGCAGCACTGTTCAGGGGTATATCCCCTCCGTAGCAATCTCACCTGGGAGGAGAAGCCACAGCAGCATGGAGGATAACAGAATTAAAAACAATTAAAAAATGACAGCCTGAGTACACTCGGGCTCCATGACATGGATCCCACGGCCCACAGAACTGCGTTGGTGACTGATGGAACTCGGCTACTTTTGCATGCCATGCAAACTATGCCTTCATACTGGTGAAGGTGGCACAGTCATGGCTTCTTTTAACTCAAATGAGCTGAAATGTCACAGCAGCTGTTTTGGGTGAAGTATATTGCTCCTTTTTTTTCTGGGTACCCAGAACATCCCACGAAATCTGTACAACGTTCCTCATACTACAGCAGCGTCAAGAGACAGGATAATATTAGTGTGTGCGTTTCTCTGGCTGTGAAGGAGAAAATATTAAAAATGCAATAATATTTTAAATACATATGTAATAACAACAATCCAGACACTAGATATTCATAACAAAAATGGTCACAATTGACCAAGCAGGTTGATTTGTATTCCTGTTGGATTAACGCTCTCATATATTGTTATTAACTTGATCTGCACTCATTTATTGCATTACATTCTCTGTACCTGTCTTGCCTTTCTGTCTCTGGGACCTCACTGAAAATGAAAGGCTGGGTCTCCATGAGTAACATGCTAGTTACACTATCAATAAATCTATCCGCTCTCTTCTTCAACAGGCATAACGTACTGTAGAAACCCACCCTTGCCTGAACCATTCAGTGCATGAGTGGTTTCGTGTACATGAACTTCAGTGACACCACATGGTGTTTGGAAAACAATTTTTATTGTATTCCAGTTGTTTTAGACTTACCTGTTTTTCTATTTGTACTTTCTTCCTCGGCCATGCTCTCTCAGGTATCTACCTGATTTGAGGGATGTACCCTGATCAGGTCTGTTTGTCCTCAGCTCACTCCTGGGTCCCTACACCTCACTAGCTCCCCCATGGCTGTTCCCTCCATGGTGGGGACCCCAGAGGGAGGGCCATCCTCTCCCCCAAGGCAGCTCACTAAGGGAGCTAGGATCCAGTCTGGCAGGTGCTAGGACCGAGGGGATCAAGGAAACCCATTCTGTCATAGAGGCATTACCAGGGTTTTTCTCCCCACCTTCCCTGATGTGTACCAGCATCTGGGCCTCAGATGCACACAGTGATGTCTGTGCAGAAGGAGCAAGCTCCCTTGGCCCACTGCAGGGGTCACTGTGCCACTGAGTCTGCAGCATCAACCCTCCCTGACCACAGCACACTGCTGAGCAGCAGCGGCTACGGTCAGGCCCGACCCCTGGTGGCGTCCCAAGCTCGATCCCAAACTCAGGTCTCCTGCACAGCAGTGTAAGGCACTGCTGCTGGGCCACCAAGGCAGCCTGTTTTAGACTTCCCTAATACCAATATTCCCCTTACACAGTGGGTATACAATCAGATAACCTTGACTTCTATTAAGAGCTTTCACCTTTGGTTCAGGATGCCTTCCTGTTGTGTGGTCCTTTGTACAGCAGTGGGAGCAACAACAGGGGGATCTACTACTTATATATAAACAGCTTTAGCCAGCCTGGTGGCACAGAGGGCTGAGGCGCTGGATGTCTCACCTCACGGCACGCCGGCGACCCGGGTTTGGAAACTAGCCTGGGTCATTGGAGGTCGGCACGGGGGGGTGGAGGTGGATTGAGTGGCCGACAGGCAGCTCTCCTCTCAGGGGAGGTGGTATGGAATGCCTCACTAATGGCTGCCACCTCGTGGAGGCCGAGGTGCTGTGCAAGCAGTGTGCCGGTGATAAGCCAGTGGGGCAGGCGGAGGAGGGTTGTTACTGGGGCTGTAAGGTGCAGGAATGCCTCCACACACATGTGACCTTCTCCTGGGGCCCTTGGGAAAAATGGGGACAAAACAGAGGAAAAAGAAACTGGCAGCAGGATGGCAACTGACTCTCTGCAGGCACTGCTCCTGGACCGGGCATAAGGTAAGCCCTGGTAATTCCGGGGGGAGGGAGCTGGGGGACCCGGTCAGATGGGGGCCGTATAGGCAGAGATAAAATAGAAATAATATAAAAAAATATATATATAAACAGCTTTATGGCTGGAATACAAACAGAAAACACTTTAGAGTCCAGACCAGTTGCACACAAGGCTGAGGTGCCGGACACCTCAGCTGCTGCCATACTGGTAACCAGGTCTGGTGACAGACTCAGGTTGCTGGGGGTCGGCCAGGGTGGGAAAGGATTAAGCATTTGCAGATCTGCTCTCCTCTCCCAGGGAGAGAGACTTGCCACACAACTTCTACACTGCCACCACATAGAGGTGTGGAGGTAGGGCAGTGGGAGCACAACACTGGGGTCATTCAGAACGTAGTACTTGTGCACCTCCATTCACACGTACATCTGTGTCATTGCACGCTGCCTGGCCAGGGGAGGAAACAGGAAAACTGGGGGCTGAATATCAGGAAACCTCACTCACCCACTCCCACCCGCACCATCATCCTGGGACTTTGCCAATATCTGAATATAGAATTGGGGGACGGGGGAGAGGACAGCCCTCACCATGGGGATTAGCCATGGGGGACCTCAGGCAAGTGAGCCCTGGGGGAGATGGTGGCTGCTTGGAGAGGTGATCAGGAGCTGGGAACGCTGCCAGCACCACAGGGAAAAAAAGCTGTATGGAAAAAATAAAGAAAACAGTTTGGAATACCTACAGGTCAGTGTATAGTTATATACCTTCCCAAATGTCAAAGCAACAGCCGTTAAGCTGGCCCAGTAGCACAGAGGTAACGTTACTGCTTGCTAGATTGGCAACCTGTGTTTGGGAACAAGTGCAGACTATCAGAGGGTGGCTGGGGAGGAAGGATTAAGCCTCCCAGTGACTGCTGTCCTTTGTCGGGAAGGGGTAGACAAGTTTCCCCTCTGTGAGACTGCTGCCTGGTGGGAACTGAGTGGCAGCACAGATGGGGATATGCATGAGGGGAGAGGCTGTTGCTTGATGTCTGGCACGTATACGCTCCATAGCTCACATGCGTGCTTGCACCGCTGCATGCGGTGTCCTGGTGAGAAAAATTTAAAAAGGGCCAGACTGCTAAATGCCAACACCCCACACAGGCTCTCACATGACTGATACAGCTGGCCACCTACCACAGTGTGGTCCTGGGTAAGTGGTGAAAAAATGGTAAGTCCAAGAGAAAGTCAGTGATGGGGCTGTAGAGGATGCTGTCGGACAGAACCTAGGGTGGAAAAAGTATAAACTGAAAACAAAAAACAACTGCGGTCCCATTTTAAAATGCATAACATATTAGAAACCATTTTAATTAAGGCCTTATCCTCATCAATCAAGTAAATGTTTTAGATAGCATTAGCCAAAATATACGTAATATTCAATAGTAACAATTAGAACCAGTGCCATGTGCTGGCCTGGTGTCAGCACTGCTGCCTGCCACCCCAGTGACCAAGGTTCAGGAGCAGACGCAGGTCACATGGGGGCCAACTGGTGAAGAGTGGCTAGAGCAGCCCATGTACTGCTCTCCTTTCTCGGGGAAGGGGGCTATGTCACACTGCTGCTTTACCTGCCACCTGGCAGAAGCTGGGTGGCAGTACAGCGGGAGTGGCTACTTGGGGGAAGGCATGCCTTTGGACACTGATTCTCAAGCATGTGCCTCTGCACACATGTGGGGTGCATCACTGCATGTTTGACAGTTCTGCAAGAAAATAGAGGAAAGCTCCCCACCAAGCAGGATGGCACTCCAGTGCACCACTGGCCCCATACAACCACCTAGGCTCCTCCTCTGGAGCTATCTGATTTGTGTTCTAGAGGGGCTGGGCAGCCCTAATATCCCTGCTGTGGGAGGTAATCCATGCATGGCTTTGCTGGATGAGAGGTACACCCTACAGATGCTGGGTGACAGGGCTGGGTGGACAAGGACTAGTAAAGGTCAGTTGACATATGGCGTATAAATAGCTTAATTGAAAAAATGAACACTGCTGTCAGGGCCTTAGCATTGCACTTATGTGCTGGCAATCTTGGTTTGGGAACAGACTCTGGAACCAGGAGCAGGCAGTCAGGGCTGGTAAGTGCTGCTCAGGGCTGCATAACCAAGCTCGGAGAGAGAGTCATCGGGCTATGCTGACACAGCAACCTTCCTCTCAGTAAGCTTGGGAGAGGCAGTCCATCAAGGCAGGCCACCGGAGCAGTCACCCAATGTCTGGTGGGCAGGGTAAAGATGAAAGGCAGAAAACCCCATCTGCTGTCCACATGATGGTTGCCCTGGCCCCACAACATATAGCTCACTACCTGACCAGATGGAAGTCATCAGGGGAGAGGACTGCCCTCCCCTGGGGCCCTGCTGCAAGGAGGGAATGCTGCAGAGCACAAGCTGCAGTGAGGTTAGTGGGGAGATGGGTGGTTGCCGAGGATGGACCAGAAAGTGGGATTTCAATGTGTAGACAGCCAGGGACTGAAAAATAATATGTAGAGAAGAAAAAAACAGAAACATTGAAGTCAAGGGTTTGGCCTGTGACCTAGAAGATGGCGCGGCTTGCCACCTTCCATGTGTGAGGTGACCCAGGTTCACACCTCAGGAAGGAAATTCAAGCAGGAAGTCAAAGCAAAGTCTGACAGACATGCTTCACGTCCCAGGAAGGGAAATATCACTTACCATGGCATGACTGCCCCTTGGTGGCGCAGGGTGAAGATATGTCATGCAAGCACAATCCCCTCCTTGTATTGCCCCCCCCCCCACAGCAGGATACTGACATTATGACAGGCTATCTCATCTGTTCTCAAGTGAGGCTATCCCTCCAGTCTGCATGCCATTAAATTGATGTGTTTTTCTTGGGTGGCCAACCTCAGACCCACTGTGGCAGTGGATAGCCACAGTATATTAAGTGGGGCTGTGTGAGGAGAATGCTTCAGATAACTGCAGGGAGGTCAAGGGGTCCTATATGAAGAAGGAGAATTTAAAAAGACAGCAATCAAACCTATTGTAAATCAAAACCTGATTTCCCTTAGCAAATAAACATGTGTGCTTACAAACAGCAGCAGGGAGGCAAAATGCTATTTTTTTAAACTTTAAAATTATGATCAGATGCCTCTTCCCATCTTGAGCAGCTATCAGTATGGACCACCATCCATCCATCCTTCCTCGTGTCCATCCCAGCCATCACCTATTACAGTGACTGAAACAGGTAGTTGCAGCCGACTCTGTTTGTTTACCCTCCCTTTCCCACTGAGGGGTATAAGGGCAGCCAAAGGGCTGATCCACAGCAAGGCCAACACACACGTGATTTGCAGGTTGGCAATCCATGCAATGCTGCCACCAAATGCCATGGTACTTTTGCAGGCATCCTCAGTCCTCAGCCACTTTCCTCTGTCCATGCATGTGGAACTTGGCATGATCACCGGTGCAGTCCAGGTGGTAGAGTTGGGCTAGGCACCGGGCTTATATTAGAAAAACCCATGTTGGCTGCCTAGTGAATCGTTAGTGTAGTGGTAGAATAACAAAGGCTGCTCCAGAGACAACATGCCAAGTCTCACAGATAAAATAGCAAAACTGAGCAAAGGACGGCACCATCCACCAACCGTATTGGGCGTAAAAAAGTTTTATTTACTTACAGAAATATATTCTCACATAACAGTGCCACACAGGGGATCAAAAGAAGCTCAAAAAATTGGCCCAACCAGTTTCACACATGTGAGCTTTGTCAGGGCTCAAATTTTTCTTTTTATTTAGTGTGCTTTATACTCCCCTATCCAGATGGCCCCCATCAGTCCTTGCTTCCAATGCTCAGCCCCGTCATCCACCCAGGGACTTACCTTAGCTTCCAAGCCACTGGGGGGAGGGGGGCTTTTCCCCTGATGGAGACTGATACAGTACAGCAGAAGCGAGACCCCATTTGGTGGTATGGAGTCTGCAACATGGGGGTGGATGTCATTGTGCGACTGTCAGATCACCATTTTCCTGTCTTCTCTCTGGGGAGGCATGGCATGCAATGACATTGGTGATGCACACACTGAATGTCTGACACACCTCACAAGCTGTATCTAGCCCCAGTTGTTGGACCCTCGGCTTCCATAAGGGGTCAGTTGAACTACGACAGCTTCCCCAACCCCCCCAGGAGGAGGAGGAGGAAAGCGGTCCATGGGATAGTCAATCCTACTTCCCCCGGCTGTCCCTCCAACTCACTTGGTTCACTTCTGAACCTGGGTCATCAGCATCGCAAGTGGTAGCACCATCGCTGTGCTGGCAGGCCGGCCAGGGCTGGGTTTTGCTGCCAAGTATACCCCCTGCTCTGCACAAGCAGGGTATTGTGCAATACAACAGTCCACCTAGACTGCCATATCCCTTTTCTCCTTTTTGTTCACCTTCTATTTATGCCCCCTTCCTGTCTCTAGCACCAGTCTCCCTCCAGAACCCCCAAGGCATTCCCAACCCTCCTGTACTCCTATCTTAAGTGTCTGCCTCCACAGAGCCTTGGCTATTCCCCACAGGAGGGGATAGGGTAGAGAAGGATTTCACCCCTGAGTCTCAGTTATCATCAGATGACATCTCAGGTGATGGTGTGGGGCCCAGATATACTGGGGTGTGTCTTCACTGATGCTAGAGCCATTTTCACATTTTCAACCTTACCCCAATATATCACATGCAAAGATGTCAAGGGCACATGCAGACCTCAGCAACATCTCTCACACTTGCTACCCTCTAACCACACTACCACCTGTA
Organism: Neoceratodus forsteri; assembly: GCA_016271365.2. NCBI lineage: Eukaryota > Metazoa > Chordata > Ceratodontiformes > Ceratodontidae > Neoceratodus > Neoceratodus forsteri. The sequence goes on from CM028129.1 coordinate 1,260,573,322, forward strand.
ATCACCCAGATGGCAGTATCACATCGTAGGATGGTACCCTCCCCCCACAGAAGAGGTGGGTGTTCTCTGGGACACTAGATCCTACCCCCCCCAACTGGCCCCCCCATTACTTTGACTCATACCCAAACCCAGATTGCTGGTGCTGCTAGCGGTAACCCTACCTGGTTTGTTCATATACTTTTTTTCAACATTTTAATTTTTTTAACCAAAAAAAAAGAAATGTAGGTACCATGTTACACGAGAAAGGGTCCTGAAGGAACTGGAAGTAATAAGAGTTGATAAAGCAATGGGGCCAGATGGGGTGCACCCCAGGGTCCTTAAAGAACTAAGAGAGGTGGTGGCTGAACCTCTTGCTATCCTGTTTAGCCGATCACTAGAAACAGGGGAGGTACCCAAAGACTGGAGGATAGCAGATGTAGTCCCCTTATACAAAAGTAGGAACAAAGAGGAAGCGGGGAACTACAGACCAGTCAGCCTCACCTTGGTAGTGGGAAGATCATGGAAGCACTACTGAAGGAGAGATTGGTGGAACATCTGGTTGTCAATGGACTACAAGACCCAAGGCAGCATGGTTTCACCAGGGGAAGGTCATGCAGACCAACCTCATTGAATTTTGACTGGTAACTAGGGAGGTGGATCAGGGAGGGCAGTGGACATGGCCTATCTGGACTTCAGCAAGGCCTTTGACACTGTGCCACATAGAAGACTATTGCACAAACTGGGGAATATGGGTGTGGGCAGGACAGTAGTGCGGTGGGTAGGTAACTGGCTGGGCAGCAGGACACAGGGTAGTGGTAAATGGCTGTCACTCCACAGAGGGAAGAGTGACCAGTGGAGTACCACAGGGATCAGTGCTGGGACCGGTACTATTCAATATCTTCATCAGTGACATTGCACAGGACCTAGAAGGCAGAATTTCACTGTTCGCTGATGACACAAAGCTCTGTAACAGAGTAGACACACCAGAGGGTGTAGACAGAATGAGAAGGACCTGCAGAAACTTGAAGAATGGTCAGGGTTTGGCAGTTGAAATTCAATGCAAGGAAGTGCAAGATAATGCATATGGGTACAAAACCCTGGCACAATATATCAGTTGGGGGGTGAGGATATAGCATGCACCAAGCAGGAAAGGGATCTTGGAGTTATCATCTCTGATGACCTCAAGGCAGGGAAACAGTGTGACAAGGCAGCAGGTAAAGCAAATAGGATGCTGGGATGCATAGGCAGGGGCATCACCAGCAGGAAAAGGGAGGTCATAATTCCACTATACAAGACACTAGTGAGGCCACACCTGGAGTACACTGTGCAGTTCTGGAGACCTTACCTATGTAAGGACATAGACAGGGTAGAGAAGGTTCAGAGGAGGGCAACAAAGATGGTGCATGGATTGCATCACAAGTCCTATGAGGACAGGTTGAAGGCACTGAACATGTACTCCTGGAGGAGAGGAGGGAGAGAGGGATATGATAGAGACATACAAGTATCTTACAGGGAGGAACAGGGTGCAGGAATGCACTATTTTTAAGCGAAAAAGATGTTCCAGGACTAGAGGGCATGGGATGAAGTTGGAGGGAGGACGATTCAGAGGAAACGTGAGGAAGAATTTCTTCACAGAACGGGTGGTGGACAAGTGGAACACCCTGCTAGAGGAAGTGGTGGGGGCTGAAACAATCACGGGATTTAAGAATGCATGGGATAGACATAAAGGAATTCTGGAGGTCAGGGGTAAGGGGCAACAGACTTCCTGGAAAACATAAACTGAACTTACAAACTTAAATGGGCAGACTGGGTGGGCCATAGGCCCTTATCTGCCGACACTGTCTATGTATCTATGTATCTATGTATGTCTCCCAGTCCTCCATGCTGTAACAGAGGACTGGGGCAACTGCTGAGGATGTGTTTCTGTTTGGGGTTCCAAACAGATTTGAGGGGCTCACTCAGGGGGCACAGAGGACTTACATTAGGGGTCCCCAGGTGTAGCCTCCATGCCCTTCTGGAGGCCTCTGCTATGCTGTGGATGGCTGAGGAATGTGGCCATCCCCCCAGTCAGCCCCAACCCAACTGCCCAAGTAACTCTGAAGGCAGAATGGAATTAGGTCAATGGGGCATTTGCACCAAAGAGTGGGTGCTTTGTGGCTGGCACAGAGTGCTCTATATATGTTTAAGGCGCACTTCACAGTCCAAGCAAGGCCATCCGCACTTGCTGAGTCCATTGAGGTTCTGGCCCTTACTCTATGGCCAGGAATACCCCCCATGCAATTTTTAAATTTAAACTAGGACAAGATTAGAAGTGAAAAAGAGGGCATTGCTATTCAATGTTTAGAGCTCAGAAACATGAAGTCAAAGATCTGGGTTCAAATCCCACATAACCAGTCACTCATTATGCAACCTTGAGTGAACAAGTTACTTTGTCTGCCTGGGCTTTGGTCTTCCTAACAAGCGGTACCTGGCTTGAAAATATGATATTGTAACTTAACTGCCCTATCCTGTGTAAATATATAATTTCTGGTTAAAGTTGCTGTTAACCTAAAACCAGTTGCTGTCAAAATATGTAATACATATTTGTATCATCGCAAACTTTTATTACCGATCTTAGCCCTGCGAGCCACTCGCTCGTGCTTACCAAGACATTTTTTTTTCCTTAAACGAGTAATTATTAAAAATAAAGTAACGGACATCTCTTTTGTTCTCAACGTTTTTTTCACCGCCATGGTGTCTGATACTTTGTGGATTATGTAGTATTACACACCTTGGGGTGTACAGAAATCTCATAGCACAGTGATGTCCATACATTACTCTACAGTATATGTAAAACAAAATTAAAAAATTGCAGGCTCTAACATCATTAATATTTTAATAGAAATGTTATCTGTGTAATACAGAAAATATTTCCCACATACTCCATAAGCAAAGTGCTCCACTGTCTGCATGGAAACTAGACCGTTCTATATTGGGATGTCATCAGTAATTTATCATGTCTGGTGCCAGTACAAAGAATCTCACACATGTTCAATCAATCAATCAATCAATATCTTTATTTATCCAGGTGGACACCATTGAGCAAGCTCATTTACAAGGTGGACCTGCGGCGTACAAACAGTAATACAGTTGGACAAGTTACAGTCATATGGAGCAGTAAAGACGCTAGCTTTTACAGTAATAATATGCATATACAGATAAAAGACATCATACATAAGTCAGAAAACAGACATCAGTATAGTGCTTGTGCTGGATCCCTGCCCAAAACTGTGCAATTTTGAGAGTATTTGTTAAGGAATTGGAAGGCACGCGGGATAAAAAGAGGCAAGTACTGTATAATATCAGAGGGCAGGTAGTCAAGGTGAATTGAGTATGGCAGGCTGACGGTTGGGATAGAAAGAAAGAGGGGGCAAGCAAAGAACTGTCAGGGAGGAGAGAATACCAGCTGACTGATACCCGTTGCAGCATCGGGGGGGGGGGGTAGAAAGAGTGCTGGCTTCTGATTGGCCAACAGGTACTTTCAGCTGGGCCATTATTCCAGCATAATAGCCCGGCTGAAAATAGATGAAAAACATCTGAAGGGTAATTGAATATGATTTACTTGATTTATTGATCTATTTACTTAATTTTAAAAAATATAGGTAGCTGACAGTAGAAATGGTATCATAATATTATATGAGAAATACAGTCTGAATTGTAAATGGATTTTTATAAATGTTTAAATACATTAAGTGAAACACAATCTCCAGGATATTGTTTTACTGGGTGCGTTCCATTTAACAAAATGCTCCCAGTCCTCCAAAGAGTACATATGCATGTTATTGTTTTACAAGAGATAAATAAACGGCAGTGAATTGCTGTGCTGATTGAATAGATGGAGACATCACTTTATTATATAGCATCTCTGGATGAAAGATATTTCTTTGCTTTACTTGTGTCCTTTTGTGTTATATCCCTCCTGCTGAGCCTGGCTTTTCTCCCTTTCTCTCTCTCTCTCTCTTTCTCCATCTCTACTGGCAGAGCCACTGACCCCAATGACTCATAGGACTGCACCCCCCCTCCATTGCTTCTTGGAGCAGCTGTGTGTATATATATATATATATATATATATATATATATATATCCCCTGGCCCTGGGCATATACCTGGGTGCATTTTTTAATTATGAAATGGGTAGAAAGAATGTTGGCTACTGATTGGCCAACAGGTACTTTCAGCTGGGCCATTATCCCAGCACAATAGCCCGGCTGAAAATAGTTCAAGAAAAATATGTTAAAAAATACATTCAATTTACTTATGTAGCCCTGGCACCATTATAGTAACGGCTACTACCCCTGCCTGCCTTCCTAATTGCAGGTTGAGGGGCCTGGATTCATGACTACCTAATATGGGTGAACTCCTACCAGTAGTAGTACTAAGATTATGGTGTCTCCACCCAGAGTAATTCTTACATGGGTAACTATCACAGTAGGTATAGCCCTCTGGGAAGCTAATACCACCCACAATCCCACCTAGTGACCTTATACCATTAATTTGGCAATGACCAGTTTCAGCATTCAATAGAAAGCAACAAGCATTAATAATATGTTCACACACTTTGTACTTACCACCAGGGTTGGGTCTTCTGTCAAACACCCTGGAACCCCGCCTGTAGAAAGACAGTTTTAAATGCAAACATGCACTTTTAAGTACTCTACCCAGGTTTCAGTAACCGCAGACCAGGCAATGATATGCTCACAAGCCAGCCTAACAGTAAAAACAGTAAATCAGATTTATTAAGGTGATATCAACAAGGAGGGGCCGAGAATTTAAACGATAACTTTACTGTATTCTGACAGGTTACTTTGCATACAATGAATTAAGTCCCTGTATTGAACAGTCTAAGCAACTACTGGGTACCTGGAAGGTGATGCTGGCATGCCAGAATGGTGTCTGGGGTGGCCAGCACTGCAGCTGTTGTTGGGGCCCTTGATGAAGAAAACAAACACTGGCAGTTGCAAAGCAGATTAAGTTATTTGTATCCGTGGATGGTTGGTATAGTTTATTGAAACACTTAAACACTAGCTGAACCCAGTCAGATGGTACCATAGAGAATTAAAAACTTTTGTTGCAGGGTGCTACCCTGGTTTTACTCACTGTACCCACAGGATGGATGATGACACTGGCAAAATGAAGACCTGACGCTTGCAGTTGCTGCTCCTGGGGACCTGGGCCAAAATGACTCACCTCTGCTTCATGGCCTTTCCCTGTAGGTCGCTGCAACCTGCATCAAATAGCTGTGCAGGGGCTGAATCCCCAGATCTGGTCTCTCGCCGAGATGCTGGTGCTGGTACAGGAACAGATGGCCTGAGCTGAGTATGGCGTGGGCCCAGAGGCAGGAAAGTATCTTTTGGATAGCTGGGTTTGTTGCTGGTGAAAACCTCCAGCTGGTAGAACAGTTCATCAACTCGAGAGGATGACTCCCTTTTTGCAAACAGGAATCCCTGGATCACTGTCTCCTCACACACGACAGGCTTCAGCACATCCAGCTGAAGAAACATTAAACTTTCTTTTCTCCTTCAGTTTCTGGCCAGTTGCAATCTCAGCCAACTTGCTGAGCAACCCTTCTTGGTTGGCAAGCAGGCAGTTCCTGACACTCGATCCCTTTTGGACCGAAAGACAGCTCACAGGACACAATACAGGCCTCTCATGTGAAGCAACACACAAAGCCCCACAGGCTCCTCTCTTTTGGACGTCTCGAGCTGGAGTCTCTCTCGAACTGCCTGAGTCTCCCCCAAGTTCACACAATCCTTCTTTTATAAAGGGCAGGATTCAAGGAATCCGGTTGGCTGCCTAAGCTGTCAATCACAGTCTCAATCCCCTAATTGGCTGAATTTTAGGCATCAGAAATAACCCGTTTTATCTCCCAAAAGTCTTTGCTATGTCCCATGAGTCTCTAGCTGAAATCCAGGCTTTTGATTGGCTGATAGGCTGCTAAGATGGTGGTTGCTGTTAAAGTATCTTGTGCAGTTCAACAATGTCCCACCTTTCAAACTCTGGTGCAGCCTGCAAATATACTTTTAATTTACATTTTGCCCACAGTGATGTAGCCCCAAATGTGCTCTTTCATTTGAGCTCACTTTTATGTATTTGTTCCAAACACTCTTGCTGATGCTGCCACTGAAATATAATCCTCTGCCAGGTGGCAGGCAGTATCTAATCAATATTCATAAGAGCTCATGAATATTAATGAGCTCTGCTCTGAACCCCTATCCAATCTTCATTTTTAATTACTGCTGGGGCTTCTGCCCAGCCTTTCTGAGGTCACCGGTGCCCATTTAGCTTAGGAGGGGCACCTGGACTGACCAAACACTTCTAGAATGACTGCAAAAATGGCGGTTGGAACATCAAGCACATCCTTTGCGCATGCGTGGTCAATGGTGCTCCCAAAACATGCCAGCAACTCACAGTTCACGTTGCGAGCTTGAACAGGGCTGAAGTTTACTGCTGGGCTGGGCTGGTAACCTGGGACACCTGAAGGTTTTGGGAGCAAAAAGTAGGAATCGAGATTCCGCAGCAGCGGAGATAAACAGAGAATGGCAGGACATAGGGGCATTGTTATGCCCCGAGGAGGCAGTTACATCTCTCCCCTGCCTGAAATACTTGGCGTCTGCATCAAGACTATAACAAACTAGTAATTATAACAACATTTACTATACACTGTATCCAGCATGTACTATATCAAGATTCTACATACATTATCAGGCCCGATATAAAATGAGTATATAAAGTTTAGCGTGCTATTACTTCAGATGGTACCATTGCAACAGATTTATATAGTTCAGTTATTCAACACCTTGTCATAGCATTTAACATGAAATTACCATACCTTTTACCTTTGGTTAGCCATAAGAAACGACATTTTGCCCTTTGCATTTTATCCTTAGACATTTGTTTAACCAGCACAGATATCTGACACCTTTCAGCTGATCCCTCTGACTCTATAAGGGTAACCCCTGAGATACTGGGTGGAAGGCTTAGCTATCATTTGGGAGGATGCAGTAATCCCTAGCTTGAGCAGGGAATTTTCTATAACATACACCCCTTTGTGAACTACATTCATGGGCGGATCTACAGGCTTTTCTGGTATGTCATACGTGAGTTGAACCACTGTCTTTACAAGTCGGTCTGAACGTCTAGGTGAGGGCATTAGCACTTGGCTTTCCACGTTAGCATTCAGGGTGCTCAATCCCGGATCATTGTCCACCAATACGACAGCTTCTGAAGAAAGAGGTACCACTGCATTTCCTGGAGATTCAGAACTGGATGTATTACTTGTACTTGATACGGCACTTGACATTTTGGGTTCTTGAGACTCAGGTTCTTCTGTAAGCAAGTTTGAGTCATCCAACACACTGCTAGCACTTTCAGGAGTAGCCACACTTTCTGATATGAGATCTGGTTCACTAGGCCCATTTATTTCAGTTTCACATGCAGGTTCACTGGTATGGTCACCCTGCACTTGATCAGGATTTTCCAATCCAATTTCAGACAATTCCACAAGGCACAAAGAATCAGCTACTTCAGAGCTCACACTCTGAACTTCACTTTCAGGTGGTGCTGGGGTAGTTCAGAGAGCAAGGTCATCTGACACTTTCTGATTATCAGCATTTCCTCCAACATTACAGGAAGGGATTACTTGGAACACTTGAGCTAGCTCAAAGGAAGGATAGTGCACGGCTCCATATTCATTCACTATTCTCAGAGTTAGTGCATCTTTAACTGTAACATTACTTAGTAAAGGCTCTGGTTGCTGAGCAGCAGGAAGCTGGTTTAACTGATTTTTCCGAGTGGCAGATCGGGTAACAGGTTCAGCTGGAGCAACATTTTGCAGTGTTGTATCTATGACAATTTGCCCGATTGGCAGGAGTTGATTCCGGTGAATTGTTTTTACAGCTCGGGGATCTCCTTCTGGCTGTACTTTATAAACTGGAAGGTTATCCAACTTGCTGATAACTATGTAGGAAGTGTGACTCCAGTGGTCAGCTGTCTTATGTTTCCCTTGCAACCCCAAATTTCTCATCAGAACATGATCTCCAGGTTGTAGTTCTTGAGCTTTGACTCTTCTATCATGCCTTACTTTGTTGGCTAGATTTTTCTTAGTGGCCATTGTGTGGGCAAGTTGATAAGCATAATTGAGCTGTGCTTTGAGTTTTTGTACATATTGCAAATAGTTAGCTACTTGAACCCCGTCTGGCGAAACTCCAAAGCAAATGTCCACTGGAAGATGTGCTCCACAACCGAACATTAACTGATACAGTGAAAAACCTGTTGCATAATTTCTGGTGCAATTATAGGCATGCAGTAAGGTACTTATCTGCTGACTCCACCTCAGTTTGTCTTTTGGCTGAAGGGTGCCCATCATGTCCAATAATGTCCTGTTAAATCTTTCCGGTTGTGGATCCACTTGTGGATGATAGGGAGTGGTCTCTGACTTTCTCACACCCCAGAGAGATAGCATTTTCTTGATGACACAACTTTCGAAGTCTCTTCCCTGATGAGAGGGAATGAGTTGTGGAGCACCATATTGTACAAAAAATCTCTCTACCAGGACTTTAGCTACAGTTGTTGCCTTTTGATCTCTTGTAGAATAAGCCTGCGCATATTGTGTAAAATGGTTTGTTACAACAAGTACATTTCCAATGTTCTTGGAATTGGGCTCTAAACTCAAAAAGTCAATGCACACAAGCTCCATCGGTGCACTAGTGGTTATGTTAATCAAAGGGGCTGCCCTTTGTGGTTGAGTCTTCCATTGAAGGCATCTGCTGTAAGTTTTGATATACTGATCGATGTCTGCACCCATCTTGGGCAAGTAGAAATGGGCTCAGGCTAAATCCAAAGTTCTTTCACTACTCAGATGTCCCATTTGGTCATGGAAGGCTTACAAGACCACATGCTTAAACTTAGAAGGTAACACCAGTTGTTTTGTTACAACCTCTCCCTGGCTATCTATTAGTTCTCGGCACAATAGTTTCTCTCGGAACTTAAGTCTAGGCCCTTCTCAAAACAGTAAAGCAGTTCTTTGATAATTTGATCGCAGCCTGGAAACATCTCTCCCTTTGTACAAGACATCCAAAACTGGTCTAAGCATGGCATCATAATACTGTTCTCATTGAATTTCAGCTGGGGTGAGCTGAGGTAAGGCACTCAGATCAAATGCTGCAAAATTACAGTAGGCTATAGGCACATGTATGTGGAGGTCCCAGGCAATCAGCTAGGCAATTCACAGTCTTGGCAGATGGATATTCATCTCTATCAAACTTATGACACAGGGTCTTCACGGACTGTTCTGACATTCACTCCCACTCTGGATTTGAAGCAGGCCTCGTGGAGAGAGCATCAGCGTCGATATGGTTTAGTCCTGGACAGTACTCCACTGAATAATCATATGTTGAAAGGGCAGATAGCCACCTGTGTCCAGTTACGTCTAGCTTGGCCAAGGTTTGGACATACATAAGAAGGTTATTATCTGTTTTAACCAGAATCTTGGCGCCATACAAATACTCATGAAACTGGATGACTATGGACCATTTCAAAGCAAGGAATTCTGGTTTGTGAACTGGGTAGTTCTTCTCGGATGGTGCTAAGCTTCTGCTTCCAAATGCTACTGGGCATAGCCCCTCTTTGTATTCTTGATAAAGTACAGCTCCAAGGCCACTCAGGATGGCATCTATGTGGAGTACATATGGCTTAGATGGGTTGGCATAATCAAGTACAGGCGCATGCATAAGTTGGTAGATAATCTCTTGAATGCGACATCACTATCTGAAGTCCATCTTGACCCAAAGGACTCATTAGGTTTAAAGTACACATTGTTACCTTCCTTAACAGAGCCCCTTTTAAATCTCCGATTAGTGGGACGATACCCTTGTGTCAGATTTAACAGCGGTCGAATTACCTTGGTGTAGTCCTTGACAAAGCGGCGATAATATCCACAAAAACACAGGAATCTCTGAAGTTCTTTGAGGTTGTTGGGCCTTGACCAGGTGATTAAAGCTTCTGCTTTACTTGGATCCATCTGGATGCCTTCAGAGGACACGATGTGGCTTACATATTTTACAGAGCTTTGCAAAAAATGGTACTTGTCAATTGATAGCTTCAGCCCAAAATCTTCCAATCTGTCCAGTACTTTAAACAGACGAGCCTCATGCTCCTCCAGTGTTTTGCCAAACATGATGACATCATCCAAATAGACAAGGCATTCAAGGAGGCTCATGTCTCCTACAGCATGCTCTATTGGTCTTTGAAAGGTTGCAGGCACTCCAGATATACCTTGGGGCATGCGCAAGAATTCGTAGAGGCCCAGGGAACAAATAAATGCAGTTTTCTCTCTATCCTCTGGCACCATCAGGATTTGATAATACCCGCTTCTGAGGTCCAGAATGGAAAACCACTGACTTCCATTGAGACAATCAAGGGCATCCTGGATGCAAGGCATTGTATATTGAAAATACAAAATCACACATGCCCACACAAAGCAAAGCATCATGGGCTACATAAGCAGATCACCACAGAATGTTATGCTGGTTCAACTTTAAGCAGAATTGCATGGTGCCAAAAGGCCTCTCACACAGTTTGCAAAGGGTGCTAACAGATGACATAGACATGTGTTTCGTCCTACCAGGACTCATCAGTATGTCTCATCTGTTTGACACCCCAGTGGAATGAACCAGCTACCCTAAGATGGTCTGTCTGGGTTATGTTGTGGTGAACCCATTAAAATAAAAAACTATTTAAAAGACAAAGAACCTCTGCGAGCAAACACTGAGGCAAGGATTACCCCAAAGGGCATTTGGCTGGGAAGCCAAGTTTCAAGAAAATTATCTTATTAAGTGTTCTATAATCAACACACATCCTCACTGAGCCGTTCTTTTTCAGACTACCACAATCGGGGATGCATAAGAGCTGCGTGATTACTGGATAATTCCAGCTGCTAACATCTCCTGTAGATGGCGTCAGACATTATCAATGTCTGCAGGTGCTAATCACTGTGATCTTTCCCAGAAAGGCCTCTTGTTGTGGAGTCTGATGTGGTGTTCAGCACCATTAACACATCCAACGTCCCATTCCATTAAGGAGAATACATTGCTCCTTTTTGCCAACTTTTGACTACTTCTTCCTTTCCAGCCTTCAGGAATGTGTGACTCTCCAAAGTCAATCATGTCTGGGGAGACCTCTCCATCCCCTCTGTTATGACATTTGGATGGCAGGACAGTGATATCTGTGCAGTATACCTTGGCCAAAGTGCATCCTTGAGTGATTTTGATATCCTGGTCAGTGACATTCTGAAGCTGGACCACAACTCTCCTAGCATATTTATGAGCACAAACAGGAAGCACACTCAGTTTGACCAGGAGTCCATCAGGCAATTTCCTCTCTTCTGGGGCATCCAGCATAAGGATTTTGTTGGTTACATTTTTGCAGATGTGCACCTCTCCATTAATACTACACTGTGCATTGGGTGGCAAAACAAGAGTTGACGGATCTTTTTTCCAGACAAATCCCACCGGTTCATCTTTATCACTTTCTTCTGGCTGTAGGTACTTCTCATATGCTTTCTTAACTACAGTGTATACACACAGTGCTTTTCCTGAGCTATTGTTTTGTTGTTCGTGACTCATCTGAGCCAGGCAACCGAACATGAGGGCATTGGTGCCAATTAGTATGGGAACTCCATCATATAGGCCAGACGGAGGACAGACTAACACAATTTTCTTTACTGGTTATTCCACACCTGCCACAGTGGACTGAAAGGAAAGCCACACCCTCAAGAATCCAAGATATGGATAAGACTTTTCACTTAAGCCCCACACATGCAGCTCATCAAGGAGATGTAGTGGGTGGTCAGACAGGTGCTGATTGTACCAGTCTTCAAATATTATCGTGACCTGAAATCTGCTGTCTAACATGGCTCAGGCCAGAATGCCATTCACATGTATGGTAGTCTCCATGGAGGGACCTACTACTTCTGACCAGTCAGGAAAAGCATTATTTGTAGGGACAGGAATGAATGACCTTGCCACATAAGACTTGTGTCGAGGTGGGGCGGAGCGTCACTAGAAGTACTTTGCCTTGGGTGCTTATCTGCAGACAGCCTATCATTCATTCTGACTGGATCCTCTTGGAATTGGCAATCTCTCTTTATTTGCCCGTCCTTCCCACATTCGTAACAAAACCCCACCTTCTCTGGGCCGCTGGAGTCAGGATGATACATTGGGAGTTGTCTGATATTCAGGGTTAGAAGGTTGTGGAGAATACATATCCGAAGCTTGTGCAGGGATACTGATGACAGAGGGTTGTTGTTTGGCTTCTTTCTCACTTGGCCATGCCAGAGGCTGCACACTATGCCCCATCAATTCTTTTATCATACTAGACAGTTCATTGATCCATGTCTCTAAGTCCCCATGCACCCCCAGTGTCTGGGCACGTGCTCCCATTCTCATGACATATGCAGTTTGATGGATGTCTTGGTCTTTATCAGAGGAGACAGCTCTAGTGGTGGCACCAGTTTTTAGTTCTCTGATTTCTTTAAGTATCTCTGTCAATTGTGGAGCATCTCTAACAGTCTCGTTGTGCTCAGTGGGCCTCACATCACACCCATGGGCTGCGATCACCTGCATACCATCAACAGCACAAGCAGTAGCTGCAGAAGTGGGTTGGGATCCCCAGCATCCCTCCTCTTTTCCGTTCAGCTTCCCAGACCTCCTTCATCAACACTCTGTAGGAAGGTGGATTTTCTATCTTCTCTTCCAAGCGCAGTTCAAGCCGCATGTGGTTTAGAGCCTGAGGCGCCACACCTCCCCTACGGAGCATTCGCTGCAAAGTTTTCTCTACCTGGTTGTAGCAGAGGAATTATAGCTGGAGGTCCTCCAGGCTACGTATTACCTCAGGACCTAGTTGTACATTTATGATACAGATGACACAGACACAGTCGGAAGAGTAAAAGATACGTTTACTTCAGCGTGGTGCTGTACAGCCGTTGATGTTACATTTTCTCTTCTTCTAGGAAAAGCAAGCAAGCATATGTGTGTATATATATATATATATATATATATATATATATATATATATATATACACTTCATCTCCCCCTCCCAGCATAAAATCATCCATGTACCAATAAAATCATTTTGTTATTAGCATCTCGGCAGAACTTGTCTAGACATGTTTGGGTATTCTTGGGTATTGCATTCTTTCTGCTAGACCCATATAAGGAAATGCAGGCTCATGCTGTTGTATGTTGCTATGGTGTGAGTGAAACTCATTGTTTCTCCTAGGTCAAGTTGACCCACTGTGTGCACATGAGCAGTTAGGAAGTTTGGAGCCAGTGGATGACGACATAGGTACACTTATATGGTTACACTGGTCCAGACAGGCAGATGAGGACTCTCCCAGCCATTGGCAAGTGAGTTTAAATTTCAACCAAAGGTTCTTATTAGATTCTATGCTCCCTAGCACATCTTCTAGGGTGGCAAAGTATATTTGGGCAGGTACATCAGGATAAGTGGTTCAGAAGGCTCAGATGGCATCCAAAGCTGGGCCCTTGAGATGCCCTATAATTTTCTTTCTTTTCTCAGCCTCACTATGCATTCTTGCACGAGAAGTGAGGCATAGTCTAACCATGTCTCCAGGTCATCCTCCCCATTAGGTGTGGGAAGGGTGCCTAAAAACACTCGCAGCCTGCAGGAAGAGTCATGACTAACTGAAAGTGCCAGCACAGGGTTAGATGCAGGTGCCGAGACTGTCACATGCACAGTGGCAGATGCGATCACAGGAACTGCTACGGGTGCTAGAACAGGAGCAGCTGCCTGGACTGGTGCAGGTGCTGGGGAAGGGGAACCACCAGGAGGCTTAAATAACTTTTTCAAATCCTTGAGGGTTTGACCTTCAGACTGTAACCATTTTGCAAGTTTCTCTTCAGATAGGGGTGGGGGTCCTGGCTCTAAGGGACCCTCCCCGTCCTTGATTACCACCCTCCAGGCTGCTGGGGACCCATCAATGGCAACAGTTTAAGGCATCTTAGTACTGACTATGTGGTTATTGCACTCCACTAGAACCATTAGTGTTTGGGTGGTCAGGTCAGCTTGTCGACCTACTACCATAACCTACCCAAGACAGTCAATTTTTGAGAACACCCCCTCAATAGTGTATTTACCAGTGCACAGGGGTATATCCAGCAATAACACAGCATTCTGAGGGTTAATTTCACTCCCTGTACACCAGCCAATTAACTGATGCACAGTCATTTCTTCAGTGGTACCCATAAAAATCTTGATTGCAGTTTTTCATTTTGGCCACTAAGGGGCAGTAATCCCAGCGGAGCCTCCAAGCTTGTAGCCCTGGTGCCATTATACCAAGGGCTACTATCCCTGCCTGCCTTCCTAACTGCAGGTCGAGGGGCCTGGTTTTATGACTACCTATTATAGGCTAACCCCCTACTGATAGTAGTACTAAGATTAAGGTGCCTCCACCCAGAGTAATTCTTACGTGGGTAACTATCACAGTAGGTGCAGCCCTCTGGGAAGCTAATACCACCCACAATCCTGCTTAGTGATCTTGTACCATTAATTTGGCAATGACCAATTTCAGCATTCAATAGACAGTTAGCAACAAGCATTAATAATAAGCTCACACACTTTGCACTTATCACCAGGGTTGGGTCTTCTGCCAAACACCCTGGAACCTCCTTGTAGAAAGACAGTTTCAAATGCAAGCATGCACTTTTAAGTACTTTACTCAAGTTTTAGTAATTGCAGACCAGGCAATGATATGCTCACAAGCCAGCTTAACAGTAAAAACAGTAAATCAGAGTTATTAAGGGGACGTGAACAAGGAGGGGGTGAGAATTTAGACAAAAAATTACTTTACTGTATTCTGACAGGTCACTTTGCATACAATGAATTAAGTCCCTGTATTCAACAGTCTAAGCAACTACTGAGTACCCAGAAGGTGATGCTGGCATGCCAGAATGGTGCCTGGGGTGGCCAGTGCTGCAGTTGTTGTTGGGGCCCTTGATGAAGAAAACAAACACTGGCAGTGCAAAGCAGATTAAGTTATTTGTATTCGTGGATGGTTGGTATAGTTTATTGAAACACTTAAACACTAGCTGAACCCAATCAGATGGCACCATAGAGAATTAAAAACTTTTGTTGCAGGGAGCTACCCTGGTTTTACTCACTGTACTCACAGGCTGGATGATGACACTGGTGAAATGAAGACCTGCCGCTTGCAGTTGCTGCTCCTGGGGACCTGGGCCAACACAACTCACCTCTTCTGCATGGCCTTTCCCTTTAGGTGGCCACAACCTGCACTGAATAACTGCACAGGGGCTGAATCCCTGGATCTGGTCTCTCATCAAGATGCTGATGCTGGTACAGGAACAGATGGCCTGTGCTGAGTATGGCGTGGGCCCAGAGGCAGGAAAGTATCTATTGGATAGCTGGGTTTGTTGCTGCTGAAAACCTCCAGCTGGTAGAACAGTTTGTCAGCTCGAGAAGATGACTCCCTTTTTGCAAACAGGAGTCCCTGGATCACTGTCTCCTCACACACGACAGGCTTCAGCACATCCAGCTGAAGAAACATTAAACTTCTTTTCTCGTTTGGTTTCTGGCCAGTTGCAATCTCAGCTGACTTGCTGAGCAATCTTTCTTGGTCGGCAAGCAGGCAGTTCTGACGCTCGATCCCTTTTGGACTGAAAGACGGCCCACAGGAGGCAATACAGGCCTCTCCTGTGAACAAGATGCAAAGCCCCACAGGCTCCTCTCCCCTCAATGTCTCGAGCTGGAGTCTCTCTCGGACTGCCTGAGTCTTCCCCCAAGTTTAAACAATCCCTCTTTTAGAAAGGGCAGGATTCAAGGAAACTGGTTGGCTGCCTAAGCTGTCAATTACAGTTTCAATCCCTTAACTGGCTACATTTTAGGCACCAGAAATAACCCCTGTTTTATCTCCCAAAAGTCTCTGCTGTGTCCAGGGCCCCTAGTGCTCTGCAGCAGAATTTTCTGATTTCTGCGGCAGGGCTCCTTGGCTTCTGCGGCAGCATTTTCTGATTTCTACAGTGTGGCTTATTCATTTCTCTGGAAGAACACAGTCCTGCCATTGGCTAAATATGATGTGATGTCATTGATGACATGACATGCAGAGTGTAGAAGTGGGGCTTCAGGATAATCGAGATAGGAAAGAAAGCCTGACACTACAAAAAAACAGTATATTTGAATGAAAATTTACCAATAACAATGAATTCTGCGGCACTATATATATATATTCTGCGGCATAATACAAATTCAGTGGAAAATTCCGCAACCGCAGAATTGCAGAATTCCAGGGGCCTTGGCTATGTCCCATGAGTCCCTGGCTGAAATCCAAGCTTTCAATTTGCTGATAGGCTGTTAAAAAAGGTGGTTGCTGTTAAAATATCTTATGCAGTCCAACAATCTCCCACCTTTTAAACTCTGGTGCAGCCAACAAATATACTTATAATTTATATTTTCCCCACAGTCATGTAGCCCCAAATGTGCCCTTTCATTTGAGCCCACTTTTATGTATTTGCTCCAAACACTCTCGCTGTCACTGCTGCCAAAATATAATACCCACAGGCGGCAGGCGGCAGGCGGCAGGCGGTATCAATTCAATGTGAATATTAATGAGCTCCACTCTCAGCCCCAATCCAAACTTCATTTATAATTACTGCTGGGGTTTCTGCCCAGCCTTTCCGAGGTCACCTGTCCCCATTTAGCTTAGGAGGGGTTCTGGGACTGAGCAAACACTTCTAGAATGACCACGGAAATGGCGGTCAGAACATCAAGTGCATCTTTTACGCATGCGCAGTCGCTGGCTCTCCAAAAATATGCCGGCAACTCGCTGTTCACATCGCAAGCCTGAACAGGGCTGAAGTTTACTGCTGGGCTGGATGGGGAACCTGGGGACACCAGAAGGATTCAGGGAGCAAAAGGAGGCAATCAGGAGATGCCAGCAGCAGCGGGAGATAAACAGGAGGATGGCAGAACATAGGGGCAATTAAGGTAAGCCCCTGAGGGGGGGTTACATTTAAAAGGAACCATTATATACTTACAATAAGGCACTCCTGGTGGTGTGTTATGGTAGGCTAATGGCCTTTCTCAGGTGGTGGAAACACTCAGCTTGGTCTTGTGCTCCAATCCACCCGAGGCAGGCCATTATCTCACTATGACGCACCTTCAGTTATGCCATATTGCTTAATTGTAAAATAGATTGAAAATGTCCCACTTCCCAAATGGTTTAAATATGTTTTGAGGCCCATGTGGTGATAGGTGGTGCTGTGGCTAAGCCAGCCTTTCTTGTTTACTATGTGACCCCTTGGAGAATCTACCCAGAGAAACTTTCTGTTAATAAAGTAGTTGCCATCTTACCTTCAACCTGTGTGCAGTATGTTTTTTTTTTATATATAGATTTTTCTCCTCCTGTGTACCACGGCAGCTGGCTCAGCCCTGTCCCTACTTCCCTCATCCATCTACTGTCCTGCGTTCTCACTGAGCCCAATTCCCTCATGGATTGCCCTCCGTGGCAGGGTTGGGAAGGGGAGGGTCATCATCTACCCACATGGTAATCCTGCTTCTAGATTGTGGGTCCACTGGACTGGTGACAGAGTGGGATGAGTGAAGGCAGGCAGGGCTTCATGATGTCCATGAACACCATTTTCCTCCCATATTTTCCCCCTGCCACGGTGGTCATAAGTGCATCTGCGTTGAGGCGTACATGCACTATGTAACCTTGGCCCTGTACTGCACTGGTCAGCTGTGGCACTGCCACCTGTTCTTTGCCAGATAACAGCCATGGAGCGAGACAGTGGATTACCCACCCCGGGAGAGAAGAGCAGTTCCGCTGGATGCTTGATCCTCTCCCTCGCTGCTGACCTCCAGCAACCCATGCTTATTCCCAAACAGGGGTCACTGGCATGGCAGGAGGTAAGGCACTGAATGCCTTAGCCCTCCATGCCACTGATTCAGCTGCAGCATGGTTCTAAATAGCTCACATGAAATGTTATCAGAAGTGAACAGCATCAGCCCTATCTGTAATCCTGAACCCTTCATTGACTAGTCCATCATCGGAGACTCTGTAGTTGCCTGCAGGAGCATGTTGCAATATTTGTTTTATAATTTATGTTAAGAAAATGAGCCACAGTCCATTTACATGGGTAGAGCATGATCCAGAGTGAGAGCTGAGCCATCAACAAAGAGGGCAAGTGAGAGTCAGAGCACTAGCCCGCCATTGGGACCAAAAGCAGCACGGCAGCAGAAACAGCACCAGAGAGAAAAAGCAGAAGCAGAACTAAGCCCCAGACAGCCAGTGAGATTGCACCATTAATTTTCTTCTCAACTGTAGTGGGGAGAGTGCAGTAAATCCACCCTGGGTTCTCCTTTTTTCCTTCCCAGTAATCAGTCAGGAGCTGGAGATGTAGAAAAGGCAGGCTGTTTAAAAGAAACCAAAGGGTAAAGTAACTTCTCTTACAACAGAGAGTGAAGAGAAGGTGAAATGGACTGTGGAAGGCTACGCAGACTTGCAAAATAAAATTGTATGGGAAGCTGAAAATTTAAAGAGGCAGTCACCAATTTTGGTAAAGTGTGCAATACAGCTTAAAGTGACTTCATTCAATGTGATTTTGTGACTAAGCTATGACATGCAGCAACTTACCAGATTGAGCCAACTGAACCTTTTAATTTTGCCAAACCAGGTGTCTTTCCAAAATGGCTTAGATGCTTTGAAAGGTTTTATAGAGCAAGTTGCCTAGTGGAATCAACAGTGGAGACTCAGGTGACCATCCTGATCTACAGCATGGATGACAAGGCAGACAACATCCTCAGGGGGATGATGCTGATGGATGTAGAACAGAAAAACTAATGTGGTCCAGGAGTCAGGGCGAGGAAAAAATTAAATGCATATTTCAAATGGAGTTAGGTACGATTGCCTGAAACTGAAAATCCCATAAAATGATTGACCATCACCGAATGTCTACTAGAGTGTTCACTCAGAGAGAGAGAGAGAGAGAGAGAGAGAACAAAGTGTCTGCTGTTTGCAAGTGCATCTGCACACAAGCCAAACAAACCTAAATTCAGTTACACCTATGCCCCAGTTGCCCCCTGCCCTCCCCTCCCCAGCCCCACCCCCTCCTCCTTCACACACCCTACTCCCTCCCCTCATCACCACCGTTCCTTGGGCTCCCTCTCCACCCCCCCGCCCACTCTTGTATCTTATCACGCTAGCATTCCCTGTCTGTGCTACCCTACCTACCCCTTATACCACTCACCCCATACCCCTTCCCTAATCGGCGTAACTTCCTTCCCACCTCCTTCCTAGGGCTTTCTCCTCTTTCTGCTCCTGTCTGGCAACATCCATCCCAATCCTGGGCCTGTCTTCAATGGTTCCCCATTGAAATCGACTGGACTTCGTATCGCTTCTATAAATATATGTAGTCTCCTCAAAAAACTGGACTCCCTACAATGCTGGGTGACTGTTCATAATCCGGATGTGATTGCCTTGGTTGAAACCTGGCTGTCTGACTCCACCTCTGATGCCCAGGTCTCTCTCCCAGGTTACTCCCTCCACCGGCTGGACTGGATCGGTAGGAGAGGTGGTGGATGTGCCATCTATGTTAAAGACCCGCTCATTGGTTTAGCCCTTCCTCCCCCTATCCTTGACTATAAGGCCCAGGCCATAACACTAAAATTATCACCTGACCCCTCCAGGGGTCCAATCTTCCTGACTACAGCTTACATACCCCCAAAAAACCAAACTCAGGCACTGGGCCCCCTAATTGACTATATTACCTCCCTACCCAACTCCTCTGACCAAATCCTGGTGGGTGATTTGAATATCAATTGGCTTTCTCCCAAGTCGTCCACCTCCCATGAGGCTTTCGCTGCTATTGATCTAACACAACTAGTCTCCCAGCCTACCAGGTTAAATCCTAGTAGGGGCACTAGCACTCTTCTGGATGTGGTCCTCACCAACAGGCCTTGCCGCGTCCACAATATTCAAATCCTCCCAGACTGCCTTAGTGACCACTCCCCATTTCTCTTCAACTGGGCGACCTCCTGGTCCAAGCCTTCTGTTCATACCACCCATCATTGTCGGCTTAGACCTGGTGGGCTAAAAGACTTAAAACTCTACCTAGCCTGTACTGATTGGTCCTCGCTACTAAACACCCCTGACATTGACAAGGCTCTTGCCTTCTTTGTTTACACCTTTAACTCTGCCTGTGACATCTTCGCACCCTTAACCTCATGTAGATCTAAAGTAAAACACACCCCCTGGAGTACCCCTGCCTTACGCACACTTCTTAAGCAGCGGGATAACTTATGGCATATCGCGGTTGAAACTGGCCGCCCTGCTGACAGGCAGGCCTACGCAGCTGCCCGGAATAAGTGTACTTGGGCTGTCCACAAAGCTAAGGCCGATTATTACCAAGCTTCTCTTACCTCCTCCTGGGGGAACCCCAGGTCCTTCTGGGACAATGTCAAGCAGCTAACTGAGGGAGCACGCTCCCCCTCCATCGCTTCTTGACATTGATGGGACTACCTCCACTGACCCTGCCCTCATTGCATCACACCTCAATAACTCCTTCACTGACCTTAGTGCAGTGCTCCCATGCAATTTCTTCAATCCTCCTCCCCCCATGTCTGCCCCTCCCATCTCCCGCCCCCCTTTCCACCTTCGCTCTGTCACCACTCATGAAGTCAGGCCCTACTTGCTAAAAGCCCTAAAGTGCAATTCTATTGGCAATGACTCCCTTGATCCCTGTCTCCTACGTCAGGTCCTGGATCAGGTCACCCCACCCATCACTTTCCTCTTTAATAAGTCCCTCTGCCTAGGCCTAGGGCAATTCCCCTCTGTCTAGAGGGTCGCCACTGTTACGCCTATCCACAAGGGTGGTGACAGGACGCTCTCAGGCAACTACCGGCCTATCTCTATCCTCTCTCCCCTCTCTAAAGCCTTAGAGAAAATTGTTGCTAGCCAAATTTCAGATTGCCTCACAAAATATGATGTCCTTTGCCCTGAACAGCATGGTTTCAGAGTCGGTCATAGCACCAATACTGCACTCCTGGGGTTTGCTAACTTCCTTCATAACTCACTTGATGCTGGCTCCCTCGCTGGTGCGGTATTTATAGACCTATCAAAAGCCTTTGATACCGTCTCGCACCCTCTTCTGTTAGCTACCCTTGCCAGTGTGGGCTTTGCCACTGGTCCAGTCTCCTGGTGCGCCAGCTACTTAACCAACCGCTCTCAACGTGTGAGGATTGGTGGCACTCTTTCCAGTACCTGCCCAATTTGCTCAGGAGTTCCCCAGGGCTCCATACTCGGGCCCTTACTCTTCTCCCTCTTTCTCAACTCCCTGCCCGACGCATGTGCAGGAAATGTCCTACTCTATGCTGATGGCTGGTACTCTTTGCTTCCGACAGTAACCCCATCTCCTCCAGAACTCCCTTCAGCTTGCCTACAACTCTGCTGAAACCTGGTTCTCTGAACACCGTCTCGTCATCAACCTTAAGAAAACTAAAACTATGCTCTTTACACACCCTCAAAATAAGTCCAGCAATTTTCCTCTATCTGTCCACTCCGCCCGTAATCACCCTATAGGACTTGTACACTCCTATAAATACCTTGGCATAATCTTCGATTCTGCTCTCTCTTTTCATGACCATATCTCTGCCCTGACCTCTGCCTCCAACGCATGGCTGGGCATCCTCTACCGGCACAAAAAATGCCTTCCCACAAACTCACTCCGCTTGGCTGTCACCTCCTCGGTTCTATCCCTAATTGACTACGGCCTTCCTGTATATGGCGTGGCAGACCAGACGGCCCTCCGCAAGGTACGCCTAATGCTCAACAAAGCATGTTGATTTATTACCGGTGCCCATAGACTCACCCATACCTGCCTTCTTTACTCCATGTCCTCCCTACTCAACCTTGATGAGCGTCTCATGTTCCAAACCTGCCAAGTTATCTATAAAGCTCTCCATGGTCTATTCCCTCCTGGCCTTGCTAACTCTATTCACTGAACTAACTCCACGGTGCGTACTCGGGCCTCCTGCAAAGCTGCTCTGGTCATTCCAAGGGCATGGACCACCCAGGGCCAAAGAGCATTCCCTTATAGAGCCCCCTCCTGGTACAACTCCCTCCCCGCTGGCATCACTGATGCTCCCTCACTTGCTTGCTTCAAATACAGCCTGAAAACTCACTTGCTCAACTCACACTCCTGCCACTGCCCCGACCTTCCCCACCTTCTCCCCCGTGACAAAGCTCACTGAGCTGCACTCCCCCCTCCCCCGCAGGGCCTCTTTTCAACTCTGCTACCCTACCTCCTAATCACTGATCCTAATTTTGCGGGTAACAGTGTTATGTCCCGCGTTACTTGAAACTTGACTGTGCCTTATTGTTGAACTGTATTGCTGATTGTCTCTTGTAAGTATGTCTTTGTCCTCCTTGTGATGAGGTACCTTTGTAAATGAGCCTCCGGCTCAAAGGTTGTTAAACTGATGTTAAAATAAATAAAATAAATAAATATTGGAAACTTTACAAGCTACACAAATATGACCTGAGCAAAGGTGTTCAGGACAAAAGGACCTTTACAATGAGGGCAGTTGCTAAGCTGAACTCTGTATAGTTTTTTTAAAATATAGCCATCTAAACTGTAAGGAGTTCAGCTTAGTGACTACCTTTATTGTAAAACTTTTTTTGTCCTGAACAACTTTGCTGCTTGTTGTTTTTGTGTAGCTTGTATAGTTTTCAAGATATTTAGATTTGTTTGGCATGTGTGCAGATGCACTTTTTTTCTCTCTGAGTGAACACTCAAGGAGACATGCCAAATAAATGTAAATATCTTGAAAACTATTCAAGTTACACATACACAACCAGTGTCACAATTGTTCACAACAAAAATACCTTTACAATGAGGGTAGTCACCAAGTTGAACTCTGTATAGTTTTTAAAACATAGCCATCTCTACTGTTGTGAACTAATTGTAAAGCAGTGCTTGCTGCTGAATCTATGGTCCTGGCTGCATCACTGTCACATGAGACAGTATGCATTGTAGGAACAAGGAAAGCAATAAACTTGGCTGAGAAGGAGATCCCAAGGGGTCATAAAACTACTGTAAAGCTAGCAGGCAAATTAAGGAAAAACTCCTAATAGCAGACAGAGGGAAGGATACACTAGGACTTCACAAACAAATGAAAACACCCTGCACAACATATGTTTTTGCAAATTCTGGGTGTACTACTCCTTCGCCTTCACTCTCAAGAGGGAGGAGGCCAGGGACTGGAAGAAGATGGGACTGTCACTGCCACGAGGGGATCCACCAGATGATCCACCAGAAGAGGTAGAAAAGGGACCACTAGAAAATCCTGTACCATTACTGACACCACAGCAAAGGTTGCCAAAAGACAGACCAGTTGCAGAACCAGTAGTCATGAGATGATGTGTCATTACCCAATTGGGATGGGTGTTGGTCCAGCCTTAAAGACTGGAATTGTAAATAAAAAGTACTGAATGTGTTAAAATAATTTCATGGCAAGTGACCTGGATGCAGAAAAAATCCTTTCACTTAGCTGGAAGTATTCAGGCACTTTACACTAACATTCATTGATAGCCAATGGTATCAATAACAGAAAAGTTTTAAAGTACAATAGTGAGCTTTTATTATAAGATGGCTTGAAATTCTATAGAAATGTGTGTCTACACAATTCTTATTCTCAGTTAGATATGTTTTTAGGTTACAAAACAGATTTACATAAATTCTCCTCATGTGAGATTCAGCCTACCAGCAATACTGATCATGCAGTTGTTGTTTCCACTCTTAAATTAGGTGACTGGTCCCATACAACTTTCTGCCACATTAACACTTCTTTTCTAAATGAAGAAGATGTTTAGGATCAGGTAGGTAGGTAAAACTTTGTTTTTATACAGGAAAAATACATGTCATTTGGACTATTACAGTCCAGTTCGCAAGACAGTGCTGTGTTTATCTACAATTACAATAAGATTGTTTCACAGAGTGACATTTATACAAATGCAAAGACTTACTACAAAAGACACAAAGAATATAAAAAGAAGCAATATTTACAATTCCTTACAATTAAAAATTGTAAGATCTGTGGACTTATTAAGTGCATTGGCAAGTAAATAAAAATAAGTCCTTATCTGCCATGGTAAAAATTCCATGTGCAGTTTCTATACGTACTGATGGGGGAAATTTGTTCCAGAATTATGCAACATGAGAGTTTAAGGTTCTATCCCCATATTTATTTATCCATTTCCCTTGATGGATTTTATTTAAATGAACAAGTCTTGATAGCACTTTCTTACTATTAGACTGATCTGGGAAGAGAATTTGAGAAATGCCATGTGCTGGATAATGCGTCTTATATTTATGGATAAGTACTAGCCAATCCCTAGAGTGACCAATATCAAGAAACTGCCATCCCACTTCACTTAATAATAGACAATGATGTGTCCTGTAACTACATTGTAACACATATCTTGCTGTTTATATTGTAATTTGTCAAGTTTATCCAGTAATTGTTTGTTTGCTGTGCGGTAAACTAGATCCATATATTTCAGGGTGGGCAAGATGAGCTGCTCTGCTACCTTTTTTCGATCTTGAAATGTTAAACATCTGGTAGTTCTCCGTAGTGCCCCCAATTTCTTATTTGCCTTCCCAATAATCATAGAAATATGATCATTGAAGGTTAATTGGGGATCACAAACTACACCCAGATAGCAATAACTAGTTACTGACTCTATTTGCACTTTGTTGTTTGTGAAAATCTGTATTTGTGGAGCATTTTTATTTTTTGAAACAAAGTGCAGTATTTTTGTTTTCTTTACATTCATAAGTAGCTGTGAACTGGTGAACCACTCCTCTATCCTTGCAAAGTCTGCCTGCAGCTTAGTCTAAAGGTTCTGGATATTTGTTCCTGTGGCTACCATTACTGTATCATCAGCATGCAGCCTAATGGCTGCAAGTTGTACCACAGAGGGTAGGCCATTATTAACAATCAAAAACAAGAGGGGTCCCAGGATGTACCCCAGAGGGACCTCCCTGGTTATTTTGCGAGGTTCTGACAGATGTTTGTGTACTTGAATCCTCTGGGTACGCCAGTTAAGTAAGAAGTTAGCCAACGTAAAGGACCCTCAGAAAAGCCCAGGTTGTTCAACTTCTCATATAAGAGAGAGTGGTTCACCAGGTCAAAAGCTTTTGATAAGTCAACAAAAACAACTGCTGTCTCCACACCCGAGTTCAGTGAAGAACAAATCAAATCATTAAACTCCAGTAGAGCTGTGGAGGTTAAATAAACCTTTTGAAAACCTGATTGGTAGGGAGTCAGCAGTTTGTATTTGTCGATATACTCATTAATCTGTCCATTAACTAGTTTTTCCAGATATTTAGATAAAATAGGCAATACAGCTATAGGACGATAGTTGTTTACTTCTGCTGTGTCACCACCCTTGTAGATTGGTATTACTTTTACTCTCCCTCCAAGACACAGCGAAATGTCCTGATCATAAGCACCAATTAAAAATGTATGTAATTGCTGGGGCTATGTGTTGTGCTGCCAGTTTCAAAAATCTTCTGTTCAATTCGCCCAATCCTGCTGACTTTTATATATTTATTTTGGCCAATTCCCTTCTTACCTCAGATATAGTGAGGTTTCCATATCTAAATAATGGATGGTGTCCTGGGGTTATATTTATATCCTTTGTTTCCATCCTTACTCCTGTTTTTGATACATCCCCAAAGCCTGGGAGGTCAGTGAAAAAGGTATTTAATGTTTCTGAAACCTCTTCAGGTGTCTCAGCTAAAATGTTTCCAATTTCTATTGTCAAATTTCTCTGTCCCCTGCAGGGTTAGTTAAATGTTTTATGGTGTTCCAGAATTTTGGGGCTGAATTTTTGGTCCATTTTATTATTTCTGTAATACTTAACTTTGCCCTTTTTGTCAACTTGCTGCATTCGTTCCTTTTTATTTTAAATGATTCCCAATCCATAGCCCATTTGCCTTTTAACGCTTTCTTTCAAATTCTGTTCTTAACCCTGATTTTTTTTTAGTATTTTTCCATTTATCCAGAGGAATCTGGGTTGTTTATTATATTTTTTTAATTTTAGGAGCATGGGAATCACAAATCTTCTGGAAGGTGTTTGTGAAGTAGTCTACAGTTTGATCTAAGTCAGGAATTAGTCTACAGCTTTCCCATTTTTCTGTGCTTACTCTTACCAAAAAATGTTTTGAGAAGTGTCTCATATCTCTGGACCAGTTTTGTTTTAAATGATCCTGTGAACATGCAAGTTGTAAAACAGGCAAAGTTAACCAAACAGGGTTATCATCTTCAAAATGGGGGGAGGGGAGGCAGTGTGCCAGAAGCTTCTACTTGTATTTGTAGTGATGTAAATATTAAATCTAAAATAGTCCCCGATGTAGAAGTATTTGAAAAATGAGTAGGGCAATTAATATGTTGTTTTAACCCCAATACAGAGGTTATCTCCTTTAATTGTTTACCCCGCGGTTTTAACCAATCACAGTTTAGGTCCTCCAGCAATATCACTGGCTTGTCACCAACACAATCCCCTATCTTGTTCAAAGCTTCTTCAATAACCCTTAAACTTGTCTTGGGGGGGGGGAGATTATACCACAGCCATAGCCAGTTTAAGTTGGACTATGTAAATGACCAAATACTCCATGCTGCTTTCACTCCCTCTTTTTTTTTTTAGTTGTTTAACCAGGTATAGCACACTAAGCTGGAAGCTTTTTCACAGGAGCGACCAGGGAGCACAAGGAGGATAAGTGACTTGCTCAGGGTCACACAGTATGCAAGTGGAAGCTGTAGGATTCAAACCCAGGTCTGGGCTGCTGGATGTCACCATATTTGCAGCTCAGAGCCTTAGACCACTGCACTATACTGCCTCTTAATATAAGCTTTACATGACCAAAGGGTTTTTTAACATAAAACATCACCCCCACCCCTACTCCTTCTATCTTGTCTAAAAAGTTGATAACCGGGAATACTTAACTCATGATCGCCTATTTTTTTTTTCAGATAGCCAGGTCTCACTTAAGCCCAGAATACTGGGATCTTCTGCGCATAGCATTGCAGTCAATAAATCAGTTTTAGTAGTTATACTATGGGCATTATCATGCAGGACTTTTATAGTGGTCAAAGAGTCTGGGCTGGGATTTAGTTCCACGTCACCTCCCAAAATTAAAATTAAACAACACATCCCAGAAAACCCATTCACTGGCTTGTTAAATGTATGTGGATAAAATGTCACTTTACTACCCCCTGAAACATATTTCCTCCAGCTAGCAGAGAAACTGTTTCTTCTACCAGCTGGCCCATTTATTCTGTTGTTTTTCCAAATTTCAGGGGGTGGGAGCAACCAGCTAATCCCAGTTTCATTTTTATTAGGTTCGCTAGAAGTAGCAATGCACAATAAGCTGCATAACACTAAGTGTCCCAGTACCTGTTGTATTAACATTTTAAAAAGTGCTATATACTCAAAATGTCACACTGGGGTAGCCAACAACAAGCAACTTCTCCCAATCTAAAATAAGGTGTTAATATTGACTTAACCAGTGTGTCAAAGAGTGTTCTTTGAGCAATATCAGTCGTGGAAATCGCTAGATAAAAACACAGAAGAATTTCAATCAGTTTTTCTGCTAGAACACTCACTTGCTTGCGTGCAGTGAGCGGCACGGGCTTTTTAAGTTCTCTAGTCATGCCCTTGCAGCGATCTAACTGGCTGCCGGCTTCCCCCAAGCCCCCGCATACCAGTACACACTGTCAAGAATGTCTGTATTGTCTTAAGCAGTTTTCACGCTGCAGGAGTGAAAAAGGTGACAAAGTCCCAAAGTTCAGCTGAAAGTCATCAGATGATGTGGCAGATGGAGTCTGGTAATGTCTCCAGGGGCTTTTCTGATGGTGTGGAGCTAATGGCCCTTCCCCTGCTGGCCTCACTCTTCGGCGAGTGGCACAAGCTTTTAAAGTTCTATAGCCCCACCCCTGCAGCGATCTAACTGGCTGTCGGCTCCCCCGAGCCCCGCACACCAGTACACACTGCCAAGAATGTCCATGTTATCTTAAGCAGTTTTCACTCTGCATGAGTGAAAAAAAATGACTGAAAGTCCCAAAGTTTGGCTCAAAGTCGACAGATGATGCAGCAGATGGAATCTGGTAGCGTCTTCAGGAGCTGCTCTGATGGTGTGGAGCTGATGGTCTTTCCCCTGCTGGCCTCAAATAAAATAAGCGATGGAAGGCCACAAATGGGTACATCAGGGCTCATAATCTAAAAGTAATGGGTTTGGGATGCACTGAAGGCTAAAATTAGTGGGGTCATTATAGCATACTCTGCTGAAATTAAAAGACAAAGGACAGAAAAAGACAATAAGTTTCAGGCAGCTCTTAGGACTTCAGAGGCACTTCATAAACACTCAAGAAACACAAGATATAGAAAAATAAATGACAACTGTCAGGTAGGAATTACAACTGTTAGACACTCAGGCTGAAGGGAAGCTTTGATATGTAAACCAAAAATATTGTGAACATGTAACCCCCCCTGCAAATGGGGGTTCCCAAAAGTCTTCCAAGAGCTTGCCTAAGTGCTCCAGGTCTGGATGGTGTTCGGCGCTTAAGCCATTTTAAATGCCACTGCAGCGAGTGCTTTTAAAAGCCTCCAAGTACTGTCTCTTTAAGAGCTGCCTGCTTGCAGACATAATTAGTTTGAATGGGGGGACTATGTGTGTTCATGCCTGAGTCCCACCCGAGCTGATGGCTATATGCTGTGTTTCTGCCATCGCTGAGTGGGCAGAGTGAGCACTCTTGAAAGATGTAACTAATTCTGGGGAGAAATGCATAGTTTTAATGGAAATGTAGTTTGTCTAACCTGTTTCTCCTGCAGCACAAACTGTTTCTGTTGTGACCACCATTTTGGTCCCAGACTGTTGAATTGGACCAATCAGTATGTGAGGACTCTAAGATGGAACTTGCTTTGGGCCAATCGGGACTAGGACTCTCATCTGGAGCCTGTTGAAATGGGACTGTATGGAAGGTGCCTCTGGGTAATGTAGTTTGGGATCTTTGGTGCCTTTTTGCACCTATAGAGGGAGCCCTGCTGTGATTGACAACTGAACCGACTAACTGAACTCTTTGGATCTGTGTGAAAGCCCCAGAGCTGTTTGTTGGCAAGCTAGATCCAAGTTAGAGAGTGAAGAGTGAAGGAGCTCAGCTCTGCTTTGTTCAAGCGGCGTGGTAGTTCACGCGGGAAGCACGTGTAAGGCCCGAATCTTGGCCTGCTTGCCGTTATGAGAGGAAGAGAAAGAGAGAGAGAGAGAGAGAGAGAGAGAGAGAGAGAGAGAAAGAAAGAGAGAAAGGAGTTTTTGGACTGAATCTGAAGTTGTCAGGAAAAAGCACGCTGCTGCTGGGACCAGGCTTACCCTGTAGAAGACCGAAGATTTTGCTGAAAGCGATCGGCCTGTCAGGACTTTAGCTGCCGTAGTTTTCCCAGGTAATTGCAGTGATTTTTGCGATCAGGATCGAGGAGACGCCTGTCTGGTACAGTAAAACTTTCTTTACATATGAATGTGCTAAGTGCTGCAAGGGGATTGTGATCTGAATTCCCTATTTGCTGTAGACTGTGTGCTAGTGCTGGAAGTTGTTTTCCCAGCAAGAAACGAACTGAATCTGTGTTGCCTAACACAGATAGGCTCTGTCACAAGGGTCTTGAATCACTACCTTGCTGCACAGAAAGATCCATCATCGAGAGGCCAAGCTTCCTCTGGCAATCCAGAGAGTTCATCCATCAGCCCTCCTGTGTTTAGCTTGGGTATCGTGAGTAATTATCAGGGTAGCTCCCTGCAACTTTTGTTTAATCACAGTGTGTCATCTGATTGTTTGTGCTTTTCCTTCTACGACCTGAGCCATCTGGCTCCGGATTACAAATTGTGTGTGTGCATGTTACTTTTTCCATCACAGGGCCCCAACCAACTGCAACGGACCTGGCTAGCCCCTTTCCCATCCTGGGTACCCACAGAACGAGACTGATTGGGACTCTACGTGCATGCACAGTACTGTGATTATTAATGTGTTCAAGCTAATTAACCTGATTTTCTCCCCCTCCCTGTTTCAGCTCCCTAAATAAGTCAGATCTGTTTGTTTCTGCAAATTTACATTGACTGTGGTGTCAGTTTATGCTAAAGGTATTGCATTGTTGCTGTTGTACTGCATCACCTTATTTTACAGGGTGTTCCCAGAGTCAAGCTGAAGGAATCAGTCCTGGGGGTAAGTGCCAAGCACAAGCGTATGTGGTTTGCATATCTGGAGTATTGGGAATGTTACTGTTGTGTACTGTGTGGGCCACTAGTGGGAGAAAAGGTGGGTCACAGTGTCCCAGAGGGCTGTGACCTGGTTAGACTAGTCACAACCAACCCCGACCTTTGGGTGGAGGCACCCATTTTAGAACTCAGGCCCCTTAACCTGTTAGTTGCCAAGCAGGCAAGGGTAGTAGCCCAAGGGATAGCGCCACCTAGGGGTTACAAACATAGTAGTACAGTGGGTCATTTATTGGCTTTTAGATTGAGAAAAATGCAATCAGAGAGATATGTGTACATATCTGCCCACCTACCGGTACTGGCCCTATGGTTTATATTCTGAAAGATACAGCACTACAGTTTTGGGCATATTATGCAAATCTGTATCAGGAGGAAGGGAATGTGATCAATCGCCTCACATGCATTCCAGCATTTTTGGATGAAATAGCCTTCCCCCAGCTCACTGAGGAAGAAAAACTGATACTTGATAGCTCTGTTACTGCAGAGGAGATCCTTAGAGTCCTTAGAGAAATGAAAATGGGTAAATCACCAGGTCCAGATGGTTTTAATGTAGAATTTTGTACTGCTTGTAAAGACTGGGTCCTTCCATTATTGGTCATTTTATATAATTCTTGGGAGGATCCAGGCAACTGCCGTGATTCTTGGAATAGTGCTTTCATTACTGTATTGCCAAAACTTGGGAAAACTGTGGATAAATGTGAATCATATGGGCCCATATCACTACTGAATGTTGATGTGAAAATGTTCATCAAAATCTTGGCAAATAGGATAAATACCATTTTACAAAAGTTGGTACATCTGGACCAATCTGGATTTATCCCTACTAGGCAACTAGAAGATAATATCAGACGGTATCTTAATATAGTATTTAGGAGTAGGATATTTCAAAAACAACAAGTGACTGTTGCAATAGATGGGGAAAAAAGTCTTTGATAGGCTATCCTGGGATTTTCTCTTAGCAGCCCTTAAAAGATTTGGGTTTGGGGAACAGTTCTTATTCTGGTTTAAGGAACTCTGAGCTGGCCCTCAGGCCTGAATTAAAGTGAATGGTACAGTTTGCACTTGCTTAACATTGCCAGGAGGACCAGACAGGGCTGTCCCGTGTCCCCTATACTGTTTACCTTAAGTATGGAACCTTTGGCAGCTATGATCAGGTCTCATCCAGATATAGAGGGGATCAAAGTGGGAGGGGAAGAGTCCAGAATTTTCATTATACGTGGATAATGCCATGTTGTACATTTGAGACCCAATTAGGACCTTTCCGATGTTGAAGCATGTACTAAACTCTGTTGGTACCTTAACTAACTTTAAAATTAATTAAACCAAAACTGCAGTTATTTTGAGTGGTCATCTGACCCCAGAACATAAAACTTGTAAATTCTATCTGTGGGTTATTCCCAGATACATTATTTAGGGATACAAATCCAAGTAGATTTGATTAGGTTGCACCCGATCAATTATGGGAAACTTATTTAACCCCCTGCAAATGGGGGTTCCCAAAAGTCTTCCAGGAGCTTGCCTGAATGCTCCAAGTCTGGGCGGTGTTCGGCGTCTGAGCTGTTTAAATGTGGTTCCAAGTGAGTGCTATTTGAGCCTCCACATACTGTCTCTTTAAGAGCTGTCTGCTTGCAGACTTAATTAGTTTGTATGGGTGGACTGTGTATTTAATGCTCGAATTGTGCCCGGGCTGCTGTCAATTCGCTCCATTTCTGACGTTGCTACATGTGCAGAGGGAGCCTTGTTGAGAGATTTAAATGTATGCCAGAAATCATTTAGAGTGACTAAGAAAATGTAGTTTGTCTAACCTGTCTTCATTTCAGCACGAACTGTTTCAGTGTAACTCTTTCATTTTGGTCCTGAATAGCTGACTTGGACCAATCAGGATGATAGGGAGACCCTAAAATGGAGCCTGTGGATGAATCGGAACTTGGACTCTCAATTTTGAGCCAGCCACAAGGGGATTGTATGGGCAGTGACTCTGGGAAGTGTAGTTTTAACCTTGGTGCCTTTTTCCACCAACAGAGGGAGTCTTATTGTGAGTGACAGCCAAACCAGCCAACAGAATGGTGTGGAGCTAAAGGAAATGCCTTGCTCTGTGAGTGGAAAGATTAGGTCAATTGTGACTGTGAAGAGAAAGGAGCTCTGTGCTTCTGCGGTGTATAGTTTCAGCAGGAGGAAGCGTGTGAGGCCTGAGTTTGAGTCTGCAGCCTTTGTAGAGTGCCAGTTTGGACTGAGTCCGAGTTGTGAGGAGAAAGAAGCACTAGAAGGGTGGAAACCAGGCTCACCCTGTAGAAGACTGGAGAAATTGCTGAATCGTGCTCGGTCTGTCAGGAACTGAAACTGCTATGTGTGCTCCCGGGTATTTTGCAGTAATTGCGATTGGGATCAAGGAGCAGTCTGCCTAGTATAGTACTTTCCTTTTACATATGAATGTGCATAGTGCTTGTGGGGAATCGCCATTTCCAATCCCCAGTGCTGTGTGCTGTGTGTTGAAGCTGGAAGCAAACCCCAGCTTGTCTCGGACTATCTGTTTGCTATCAACTGCAGTGGGGTCCAGTCACAAGGACTTTGTCTCCATGCCTTGTTGTTCTGGCAATCCAGAAGAACATCCACCATCCGGTTTTCAGCTTGGGTATTGTGAGTACAAGTCAGGGTATTCCCCTGCAGCCTGTTTTCAATCACAAGTGTGTCATCTAATTCTTGTTGTTTCACTGCTTCATGGACTGAGCCATCCTGCTCCGGATTACAATTGGGTGTTGTGCATATATTTTCTTCTACAGGGCCCTATCCATCTACACCTGCCGGCCAACCCCGAGCAACTGACCTGGCTAGCCCCCAACCTGGGTTCCCAGAGTGTGACTTTTCAGCCCCAGTATGTGTCACAGTACAGCGATTTAATGCCACCAATTAACACAGATTTCCCCTCCATGTTACACCCCTAAATAAATCAGATGTGTTGTTATTATACTATATACTGTCTGTGGTGTTGGTACTTATGGAAACAGTATTGTGTTTTGCTGTGTATATAGTTTAACCTTATTTTACAGGGGTCTCAGAGGCGTGCTGCAGAATCAGTCTTGAGGTAAGTGGTATCTATGAGTGAACAGTGTGTATCATTGGGTATTGGGGCTGTAATGCTGGTGTACTGTGTGAGCCACTAGAGGAATAAAGGAGTCTCCAGTGTCCCAGAGGCTGTGACCAAGCTAGTCTAACCACTACAAACCCTGACCTCTGGAGGAGGCACCCAACATAGAAACCTAGCCACTCAACCTGTCGTGATCGAGCAGGCAGGGTAGTAGCCCCTTGGCAATACAGTTATTTTCTTTAAAAATAGGCTGGCTGACTGGGCCTGACCGTGTCTCTCAGCAGCCACCGTACACTACCATTTCTGGGTTCGTGTTTATCAAAGAAAAGATCCCAAGAGTTTGTCATAACACTAATGTGCTGCAATGTTTTCTATGGTTCTCTCAGTTGTTGCAGCTCACTTTTAAAGGACAGTGAAGTCGGAGAAGGGAGGATGTTTTTTTCGTGTTTCGGAGACTCGTGAAAGACGGCAGATGCACCGATTCTGTTACGGCATTTTAAACCTGCTGCCTTGCTCGGTAAGTTGTGGTCCGGGTTAAATAGCAGCAGAGGTTACACTTTAAAATACGGAAGATTCCATACTGTTTTGTGAGGAACTGCATTTGTGCCTGTGGTCAGCTTTTACATGTGAGCGGTGCCACCAGACTGGAAGTGTCTTTTCCCCGCTATGAGCTGTGTGAGGCTGTGTTTTTGTTAGCGACTGGTGCACCAATTGTCTTCAGGCATTTTAAACCTGCTGTTTTGCTCTATAAGTTCAACATTGGACACAGTCCTTTAAAATAAAAAAAAAAAACATGCTTTTCAATACTTGGATGCTACAGCCCACACAGTCAGTGGGTACTACCTAAACACAGACACACACATGCCTTCTATAAAAATGGACTATTTTTTCTCTTTTCTACTGATATAATCCAATTTTATAAGCCCCCTTTTTATGTACACTTTTTTAATTTTTTAGATTAAATTCTTTACTTGTGGGCCCATTTTATAAGTGCAATAAGACACTCCGAAGTGTGGGTTATGTCTTATGAAACAAGGAGGTGCATAAGGCACTCCTGCATAGCGCCTCGTGCTCTAATAATGCGCACCTGGGCGTGTTTTATCAGGAGATAACCCACACTCGTTGTGTCTTATTGCTTGCTTAATATTCTCTCTCTCTCTCTCTCTTTCTCTCTCATAAGAATGCAAGGGTGGTGCTTTTTTTATTTTTTTTTTGCTGGCAAAAATTCACAGTTTACCACATTGCGAACAGACACTACTACTGGATGGACACAAGACCTCTGGCTGTTGCCTCAGGCCTATGATCTTGATTGATGCTCAGCAGTGACAGAGATGTCAGTGCCTTCTTGTAAACTGCTGTCCACCTCTGACATCATGTAAATGCCATTTATTTTCTGAGTCACAACTCACACCTCCCCTGTTGATCTGCACTTGCTGTAATAGTTCATCAGCTTATCATACTGATGCCGCGTAAGTTAAAATTCTATATACAATTTTTTTAAAAGAAATGTCATGTATGACCCACATTTTTCCTGAAATGACCCACCTTTTCAGTGGCCAGTGGGTCATTTGACCCACTAAATTTGGTTCCTAGAATGAACGCTGATTATTTTATGTAAAAAATATCTGTTCATTCAGGAGCTTAAGTTTCTCACATCCTGCTTGAATAGATGTAGGGTCTGTCACCTCCTAAAATGTTATTTAATAGAAAGGTTATTTTTTGTGCCTTACCTCCCAGGGACCCCCTCCGAGTGAAGACTTTTGGGCACCCAAGTTGAGCATTAGGATCTGCTTATTGCACTAAAGAGCCCCTGACACTATTGGGAAAACTATGACAAACTGAAATCTTGAGACACAATTCAGCTTGTATTTCATGTATTTCTGTCATTTTTACTCCCTGTTTTTGTTTACTGCTGAGGATATTTGCAGGAAAATAGGGTCATTGTTCTCTCTTGCAACTTGTTTATATGTGACATTGTCATCCTCTTGTACCATCATTATTCCCATGGTAACAGACTGTGATGTCACAAATAGGGAATAGTGTTGTTACTCCCAGGACATACCTGGAAACAAACCTTGACTTAGTGTGTCTTTCCTAGCCAAAAATTGGGGGGGGGGCAAAATTGGGGATAATGTGAAGAAGCAGGATTTCAACCAACGAGGGTTAAACCTATGAAGCACACATCCAGTGGAAGCAGTATAAGTAGGGAGTGTTGAATATTTTAAAGTCGAGTTGGATCGGTTCCTCATGGAACATTATGGGATTACTGCTTATTGGTACAGGGTTTAATTCACTGAGGAGGGGAAGCAAAGGTTTCCAATTTTTTTACCTATGAAATCATAATGAAATTTTGACCCTTTTTTTTTTGGTCTAGCTTTTCCTATGTTGCTGTGCAGAAATCCTTAGTGATAATGAAGGGTAAGAATGAAAGAAAACAATATTGAATATAAGCTGAATTGTGCCTAAATATTACCATTTTTGTCAAGTTCCCCCCCCAAAGGGTCAGGAGCTCTTGAAGTCTTCATCATTGTTGAGCTGAAACACCCGCTCTACCTGATGATACTCTGAGGGTAGACTGGTATTGCTACCTAATTCGTGATCCGTTTATTTCTGACTTCCTGGCCAGTATCTGATGTAATTTGAAACCATTAATATGCACTTTTTTCAAACAGATTATTATTGCAATCAACCCTGCCTGTATAAATGCTGAGATTATGTTTCAGTTTTAATAAACTGAGTAAAGGTACTTGGCATCTGTAGAAGATAGCTGATATCTTTAAATTATTGATGATGCATAATCGTTTTTAAATCTAAATTTTCACTTAAAAGAAATTTAAAGAGAACAGGAAATTATTTATAATTGGCAGCTTTTTATAATGTTCTTATCTACAGAAATGATATCCATAAGCCTAAATGATCCATGTGTAAATGTATTGAATACAAATTGATGTGAAAAACTGTATTTTACTTTGTTTCCATTTTATGGGCAGCATTCTATTATAGTTCTCTTCATAGAACCAGTGATCTGGTTTTAACTGTGTCACGGTTTGTGCACAGAACTCTGAGCATGGTTCTGATAGGACAATAGCTCTTGCTTAGAATTCTGTACACAATCTACAACATAGTAAAAGCTCCAAATTACTGGTTCCACGAAGAGAACTGTGCAAAATGTTATCCATGAAAGGAAAGAATTGAAAATGCATTTTTTCTCATCAGTGTTTGTTCA